>CP149060.1:6533333-7840000 GCA_038024825.1 Polylopha cassiicola | reverse complement strand
CCGTATTCTCAACTTCAGTAGGCTTTGTGTAGCCAATAATATCATATTCAGAGCGTTTCAACTGAGTCCGTTTAACAAGTTTATTCCTATCAGTCAGGATATATGAAATTTGTTGTAAGATAGTGTTTGTTGGTGCATTTTTTATGCTAGTGGCTGTAGCGAGGCGGGTTTTTTCGTACCACTTTTGAATAGTTGTGTCTCTGAATGGTTTGAATACTTTATGTGTAGTGGATAATTCACTTTCATAATCATCTAACTTTCTTTTCTTTTGCTGTTTCTGTGTTTTCTTATCACCATTTTCCTGTGATTTGTCTTCAGCTGGTGTGTTGTCTTCCTCTTCTGTGTCCGAGGGTATTTCCTCATTGTCAGTATCACTTGGTATCTCTTCATCACTCTCTTCTTTTTTCTCTGCTGTCTCCTTTGAATCTTTCTTAGAAATTAAAGATTTAGTCTCAGGAAAATTCTTCAATAGTAAATTTTGTAATGTCATAAACCTGTAACCAATAAAATTGATTAATTAACAAATTATAATAAATGCAAGGACACATTAATGTAATTTAAAAATATTTTATTGCAGATCAAATGTTACTTACTTATCTAATACATTTGCAACATTGGATTTGGCTGCACTGCAAGCGTCAGCAAATTCATTGTTTTGGGCAAGTTCTTTATGTGTCTCAGGCAGAGGCATCTGATTTGCGGTAGCCATGCACCGCTGCAAGTGTATCCGCATCTCCAAGAGACCTTCCCAGACCAGCAACTGGTTCCTCACACTAGTACCTTTCTTGGCTTCTTCAGATACATTCTGCTTCTTCATATGCTCAAAACTTTCCTGCATTGGTTCCTCCATTTGACTAATATCATAACCTTCTCCATCTTCATCTTTCTCATTATCATCACCTTCTGACTCTTCTTCGTCACTTCCAGAGTCTTTTTGGGCCTTAGCGATACTGTAATCATCACTTTCACCCTCAGAGTCAAAATCTTCAGAATCCGACATGTTGTGCGGTTTCTCAGTATCAGATTTTGTATCTTCCGAGTCATCTGAGTTGGCTTGTGAAAATTTATTAGCTATCGAAGCTAATTTTGACTCAAAACCACCAGTATCTTCTTCATCCGAGTCACTTTCGACATCACTCTCCGAATGCTCTTTTGTCAAATCTTTACGCGTAACTACTTTACCCTCATACTTTTTACTAATTTCACTTAATAAATTAACATTTCTTTTGCGGAAATCGCTAATTGCTGCATCGTCCTCGCTTTCGGAAGCGCTCAAATCCGCTCGCGAAACTGTTTGTGGTTTCGTGTTAAACACTTGGTCGTCCTCTATATCTGCTCTTGGTTTAACTGTAAGAGCATCAGCAATTTTATCTGATAGTAACTGTTTTGAATTTTTCTTCTGTTTAGGCTTCATTTTTAAGAAATTACTTAAGTTTCTAGCCAATAATACCACACCGCACGTGTTTACGACATTGACATATGAGTGACAGTTGACATCCTTTTGACATTGACGTTACCTAGTAACATATTATGTTTCAGTTACTAAAAAAAACATCGAAAGTAAGTAAATGCTTTGTTTCGGTCAAGCCTGAAATTTAATATATTGTCATATTATTTAGTTTATATTTATATAATTATTATTATAATAATATGGTAAACTTTGAAATTACTTTTATTAAATATTACAACTTTGATGTTAGATATACAATATGAGTAGTTTAAACAATAAAATCCACTGTTTGAGCTTTTTTATACTAATCTCGAATAGTTACCGTAAAAATTGGCGCGAAAAAATGACATTTGCGTGACAGGTGCAGCTGATTATCGTTAAAGATTGTTGAATATTGTTGATGCGTGTGATTTTATTTTAGAGATCTATTTCAACCCGTTACCAAAATAAATGTGATAAGATGCCTAGAAAAATAGCAGCACGTGCCGTAACTTGGCTCAGCGATGAAGTGCCAAATGACCCGACCGCCTCCTCTAATTTCCACTATTACGAGTGCGTTTACAAAACTTGCTTATTTTTATGCGACGTCTCATTTATATTGTTTACATTACCTTGCGTTTTTAGGAAGTTCCAGTTTAAAAAGTTAATCGCTGGCGTCGGCGATTTCGTTTTAATATCGAATGCTGATTCTGCCGAACCTGACACCGAGGAAGGTTGCGACGCAGCTAGAATAGTGTCGTTGTACGAAGATGTATCAAGCAATACCGACCCTTACCGGGCCAAGGTGCAGTGGTATTCCAAACCAACCGACTTACCCAACTGGTGTTTTAATAATATAGACCCTATTGATTTTATGGACAAAGAGGTGAGATTTCTTTTTAACAGCCACATTGCAATGTTATGTTATCTAATATAGGTACCTAATTATAAAAATCTCGTGTCGTGTTGTTTGTTGCCTTTCTCCTTCGAAATGGCTCCTGTAAAGTTAGTTATATTATTGTACACTTTTGATTTATCAACTAATTCAACTTAATTTCTTTTTCTCTAATGCGCTCCTCATTTGGATACAAAGTAAGGCTTACTTCAAATCACAACAACCAACTTTGTTCATGATATTATTATTTATTAATATTAATTTTATATAGGTACTAGAAGACCATAGACCATTCTCAACGGACGTCTCCATAGAAACCTTCTTCAAGAAGTGTCACATTACACTCGCACATACTAAAGACACTGAAGACATCACAAAAGGCTTACCACCATACCACTATATTTGTCGCTACAGAGTAATAGCATTGAGTAAAAGAAAGGCTCAAATAGAACCCGTGCTCGAAGAAGAGAGGAGGGCCATACAACTCCTCTGTACACCTATTAAGACCCCACAATCCCAAACTAGGACTCCAAAGACACCAACCAGTTTAATAAAAAAAATGGGCAGGGTATCTCTATCAGAGCAGAAAAATTGGAGCATCTCCAAGAATGATGGTACAAAACTTCTACTCAAAAGGGCTATTTTGGCTGATAAGACCGAAAAAGATTCCCCCAAAAAGACACCTCGTAATAATGTGACACCAGCTGAAACACCAAAGAGTACAAAAAAGTTGAACCATAAAGCAGTGGAAGAATTATTGTCTATGGAATTGAAGGAAAATGTGGATGGTGGATTACCTACTTTAATTATTCGGCAACATGTTCTGGGCACACCTAAACGGAAAGCCTCTATTTCTAAAACTTCAGATGATACCCCAAAAAAAGTACTAGTCTTTGATGATGAAGAGAAAGAGTTTGCTAAACCTAGGAGAAAGAAAACATCAGTGTGTTACGATGAAGAAATGTCACCTGTTAAACAAACTCCTACTAAAGTAACTCGATCTGGTCGCATCACTAAAATCCCAGTTAACTATGTAGAAGAAGAATCACCAGTGAAAAGAACTCCTAGAAAGTCTATTCGAAAAATGGCAAATGAAAGTGATGATGAGTTTGAGCCTATTCCTAGTACTCCTAAAACACCTAGGACTCCTAGAACCCCTAAAGTATCTAAAACCACTCCAGCCAAAACCCCGAGGCGGAGTGTTACTAGAAAAATCCTAACAAGTCAATTGACTCCTACTCTACACTCAAGAGCACATTCCGTGGACAATATTGATGGTAAGTGAATGTATTTTAACTTATAGGTATCTAGGTACTGAATAAAAATACTTAGGAGTCTACCATAAGATTATAATATTTTATGGTGCAAGCTTTGTACTTAAAGCTACATAAATAATAATTGTATAAAATAAAATAAAATTATGTTAATAAATCATCAAATGAGATAAGGCAAACAACCTGTATATAAAAAAGTTGTGGATAGTTTATATGAAATAGGATAGCTACTATTTTATGGAATTTATGTCTTATTTTCAGAAATTCTAAAAGAAAACAAATCATTACCAGGAAGGGAAAGTCAAATGGAAGAAATACTGTCTTTTGTAAGATCTAAACTGCTGGGTGGAACTAGTGGGTACGTATTTTCGTCAATATCTTAAAAATCTATTTAAACTAGTGTTTTCTATACTTACTTTAAGACTCAGTTATCCCACAGGACACAGGACCCTTATATTTTCTGGGATAAATTATTTGATGGTATAATTTTAGAATCTTTATACAGTAAATAATTAATAAAAATTTAACTCCAGCTAATGAACTTTTACTTTAAATTATTAAATAAGAATCATTTTATCCCATTTCTAAATTAAATTTAGTTTACTAATATATCAGTTTATATATTTTTCAGTTGCATGTACATATCCGGGGTGCCCGGTACAGGCAAGACGGCCACAGTATGCTCCTCATTGAAGATCCTGAAGGAGGAGGTGGATCTACCAGACTTCCAGCTGGTCGAAGTCAACGGCATGAGAATCGCTGAACCCAGACAAGCTTATGTGCAGATATATAAACAGCTGACTGGTAAGTAATGGTTAATTAATCAGTTACTTAACTTTTATAATATCTTAAAACGTAAAGTAAATTGAAAGAAACAACTTTAGACGGATTTAACTCGCCTGTTTTATTTTTTTGAGCTGACGATAGTCTAACGCTAAAGTGGAAAGGGAGCTTAAATTTTTGAGAAGATTTTTTATCATTATTTTCTTTTAGTTAAGAAATTAAATTTAATTGTTTTTTTATTGACAGGTAAATCCGTGGTATGGGAACAAGCCTGCTCACTGTTGGAGAAACGCTTCAACAACCCCGGCCCACGGCGGACGCCTACTGTTTTACTTGTTGACGAGGTGAGTAGCGACAAAGGCAGAGCATTCGTGTGGCCACTACTCGTCATGCCCCACGTCATGCTTCTCGTCATGCACCGCTCCGCTTTTTGACGGTTTCTTAACGCGAGTCAAAGGGCCGCAAGGCGAAACGTCGCGATCAATTACGCGAGTAAAGTGCGGCCAGAGACGGCAACATCGCGGCTGTATAGTCTGGCTGAGGCATTATGAGCGAAGAGAGCGTACCGCAAATAATATGACACCACTAGCTTCTGCCCGCAACTTCGTATGTGCACGATATGTACTTTACACAATATCGTTATAATATATAGCCTATACGTTATTTTGATGTGTAAGCTGTATTATTGTGAAGTTTCATCAAAATCCATTCAATAGTCTTTGCGTGAAAGAGCAAAGTCCGTCTATACATTCTTACAAACTTTTGCATCTATATAATTATATAAAAGAAAGTTGTGTTAGTTACCCCGTTTATAACTCAAGAACGGCTGAACTGATTTGGCTGAAAATTGGCGGGGCGGTAGCTCGGAGCCAGGAAAAGGACATAGGATACTTTTTATCACGTTCCAGTAAAAAAAAAAGAAAAAAATATTAAGCTGATTTGTTAAAAATAGTATGACAAAACGCAACAATGACAACTGTCAAATCGACATTGCCGGGCGGGACGAAGTCTGCCGGGACCACTAGTTTATAATATAAGTAACATTAGTAATAAATTGTTGTTTGTTTGTACAGTTGGACGCGCTGTGCACCCGTCGCCAAGACGTGTTGTACAGTATAATGGAGTGGGCGGCGCACGACACGGCGTTGCTGACTGTACTCGCCGTCGCCAACACCATGGACTTGTCGGAACGAGCTCTCGCCGCCCGAGTGGCTTCACGACTGGGTAATTAAAATTGTATTTAACTAACACCCCGCCCTGGCTTCGCATGGTTCCCCTTTTTTTAAACATAATATAGCCTATGTCACTGGGAAATAGTGTATCTTCCCAACTGTGAAAGAATTTTTCAAATCGGTCTAGTTGTTTTGGAGCCTATTTAAACCAAACAAACAAACCTTTCCTCTTTATTATATTAGTGTAGATTTACATTCGGCAATTGGAAATTCAACTGTTTCTCACTAATTATTTTAATTTCGCAGGTCTGACTCGTTTGACGTTCCCGCCGTACACTCACGCGCAATTACAACGGATCGTCGCGACGCGTCTCGCCGACGCCAACGTTACCGCCGACGCCGTACAACTTATAGCTAGGTATAATTAAAATTAAAAAATAATAATAATAATATTACTTATCACTATAAGTCCTCCCAAAATACCTACTAATACCTTTCACTTAAGACACGTTTATTTAAAAATATATATATACACTAGCTTCTGCCCGCGACTTCGTCCGCGTGGAACTCCTCCTTTTTTGCAGTCGGTTAAAAAGTAGCCTATGTCCTTTCTCAGACTCCAGACTTTCTTTGTACCAAATTTCATTTAAATCGGTACAGTAGTTTTAGTGTGAAAGCGTAACAGACAGACAAACAGACAGAGTTACTTTCGTATTTATAATATTAGTAGGGATATAAATAAGAGTTTTTGTGTCTATTTTATGCCTTGAATGAAATACAAATCTAATTTTATATATTATATTTACTACTTACTATTCGCATTTAATAATGTGGTAGTGCATTGTTAATTTAAAAAAATCTATATTACCTGGCATTAGATGTTTTTTTTTTCGACGTTAATACCTGTTGTGAATTGAGACGCACTTTTCCCTTAGGTAGTCTTTTTTATTATAGGAAAAGCGTCTTGTCCCGTCCTGTCGTCGGTCTCAATTGTTAAATACGTAATAGTCAGGTCTCAATTCAAAGGTCCGGTGGTCAGACCGCTGTCAGTCACCGCGTCAACGAAGGAGGTCTTTCGCAACGACAATACCTATAATAAATGACATTATAATTTCCAGGAAAGTGGCAGCGGTGTCCGGGGACGCGCGGCGCGCCCTGGCGCTGTGCTCGCGGGCGCTGGAGCTGGCGGGGCCGGGCGGCGCGGGGCTGCGCGAGGTGCAGCTGGCGCTGGGCGAGGCGGCCTCGAGCGCCGCCGTGCGCGCCGTGCGGGCCTGCGCCCCCGCCGAGCGGCTCATGCTGCGGGCCGTCGCCGCTGAGGTCAGTGCCCTTGTCTCATATTTTAGGGCTCCGTACACAAAGTGGTCGTTCAAGTATTACGAAACGCTAATTTTAAAGATTTTTGACTCCCCCCATGTAACGCGTCGGATCGGTTTTCTGCATGCCCATCTTCCTTCCTAAACATAATCAACTTATAATGACTATTTTACCTTAAACTCACAATTTATTATCCCATACTTACAAACATCAGTAAGTTGAATAAAATACGCTAGGAAAATCCGTCTTAAAAAATTGGGGCTTAAGGAGAATCAACACCATTCTCATTTATTTAAATAAATAAAACAATGTCACGTAACGCGTTGTATGACCCATGCATTACAAGGAAGAAGGGGTTCTTCCTTGTAATGCATCGTAACGTTTTACAAGATAAGCTAGTAACAGTAGCGAAGCTTCCTTAGATAAACAGACTATTACATACCTACATGCCTACCTGCAATTTCATTATATATTTAATTTCTATTACAGGTCGAAAGAACAGGTTCAGACGAGACAACCCTATCCCGCGCCCTGACCACCGCCGCGGCCATAGTGTCGCTAGACGGGCGTCCATACAAATCAGCCGCTAGTATAAGAGCTCCCACGCCCTCGCAAGCGCATGCTATATGCGCCAGGCTCGCTGCGGCGAGACTCTTGCTTCTCGAACCGAAAGCAGCTGAGCCGAGGTTACTTTTGAATATCAGTGCAGATGACGTGCATTATGCTACAAGGCAAATTACTGTGTAATATAGATGTTTAAAGGTCGCTAGTTTTAGTTTATATAAGTATCACCAATTATGGCCCATTCCTGTTATTTTGGTGACTATGACATAGTTTATAATTGTGGCATGAATCACATAATAAAGAAGTCCAGAGAACATAATATTATGAATTATGTGATCACCAAAATATCAAAATAGAAATAAGTTTTATATATTTTTAAACCGTTCATAGATTTGTTTTGTTTTTCTGTTTGAGTGTGCAAGAGGTAATTTGATATTGACTGTTTTTCGTATATTTGAGCTGGCTTTAAAATGTTATATTAAGTATTTATATTTTAACTAGGAAATATTATGTGCAGTTTTATGAATTCGTTGACATTGTATAAATTCACAATCACAAATATATTGATGTATTGCATTTAAACATTGGATGTATTTATTGACCACCGACATATATAAATGTACAATAAGCAGTAATTAAATTAAATGTTTTTATATAACATTGTGTCATTTTATTTAACAATCTCCCATTTGCAGTATTTTAATTAATGCGTCGGTATTGTCATCTCGCACCGCTTTTCGACTGGCCGCTACTACTGCCTTACTAAATTTTCCAACTGTAAAACAAATTATAAATGTAAATTTACTATACTTAGTCCGTTCGCGTTAAGAAAATAGTGACTCATGAGGGTAAGGGTGTATTCACAGTGGAGTAAAAATTCTAAAATTTTAAATTATGAACTTAATTATATTAATAGATTACTTGTTTTTACTTGCCTCTCAACCTCGCAGCTTGCTGCAATATTTTGTGTAGAGTTTTTAATGAATTAACCGCTTGATCTTGTGTCGCTCTTCTCACATGACAACTTGTTAGTAACTCTTCGTTTAACATCATTACTTCCTTATAACGACTCAACATTTCTTTCCTAGATTAAAAAAAGCATATTGAAAAGTGTATGAAATTGACAGAGTTCGTTTAATTATTTTTCGTTGTGGAACTTACAAATCATGAGCGGCGGCATCTTGTGCCGCTGGTAATAATGCAGTAATCAATTGCGCTCTCTCAGCAGTCTCCGTAGCTAAACGAGATCTCATTTCACCCATTTGCGAAGCATTCTCCATTTCCTCACGAAGTTTCTTTTCGGTTTCCGGAAATTGTGCAGTTGACTGAAAACATGTTTAGTTTCGTATTTCGCGGCAAAATTGCAACTTTTTTTATGGTAAAGGCATAGAGAAGTTACGTTACTCTAGCCAAGTTTAAACTTGGCTAAGTTATCGATTTTGATTGTGTTCTAGTGGCACATCTCTAAACCTAAAATGGCGGCGCGTCGCACTTCTATCTTGTCTGTGGTCGTAGGCCGTAGCGGCGTGGAGAACTGTCAAAAAGTTAAACGGTATCGGCGACTCAGGAAAATTGCAAAAGTAATCTCTAAAAATGGTCGAAAATAACGATGTTGAGTTATCTGAGGCTGAAGCTGAACAATATGACCGTCAAATTCGCCTGTGGGGATTAGAATCTCAGAAGCGGCTACGTGCTTCCAAAGTGTTAATCATCGGGTTATCCGGTCTCGGCGCCGAAACGGCTAAAAACATAATTCTATCCGGAGTGAAAAGTGTTTGTTTATTAGATAATGAGAAACTGAAGGAAGTTGATCTTTACTCTCAGTTTTTAACACCGCCGGACAAACTAGGCGAGAACCGCGCTGAGGCGTCTCTTGCTAGGGCGCGCGCTTTGAATCCAATGGTAGACATTACAGCCGAAACGAAGGGTGTTGATGAACTGCCCGATAGTTATTTCGCTGCGTACGACATCGTGTGCGCCACGGGGCTCAAACAAGAACAGTTGGAACGCATCAACAACGTTTGCCGTGACAATAATAAGAAGTTCCTTTGCGGCGATGTTTGGGGAATGTTTGGCTACATGTTCGCAGACCTTGTTGATCACGAGTATTCCGAAGAGATTGTTCAACACAAGGCGGTAAAACGCGGCCCCGACGATGATGAAAAGAGTGCAAGGGAAACAGTATCTATCACTGTTAAAAGGCGAGCAATCTACGTGCCTTTGCAGAACGCTTTGTCAGCTGATTGGACAAAACCTGAGCTGCGCTCGAGGCTGCGCCGCGGAGACCCATCGTACTTTGTTATGAAGATCCTACTTCGTTTCCGAGATGAATTTAATAGAAACCCAGACCCAGCTAAAAGGAAGACAGACACAGAAACATTGTTCCGAATGCGAGATGAGCTTATCAAGGAACTATCTCTGCCAGCTAACTTCGTAACCGATTCTCTGTTGACTGATGTATTTGGAACAGTATCTGGAGCAGCAGCGGTTGTAGGTGGAGTCATCGGCCAAGAAGTGGTGAAGGCTGTCAGCCAACGTGAGCCCCCGCACAACAACATGTTCTTCTTTAATCCTGTTAAATGTGTTGGTTTTGTCGAACTATATGGTCAATAAGTATCTAACAACTAAATGTAGATTATAAGCTGTAACTTTCTAAGAGAAAATATTAAGTATTTAAGTCAACAACATTAGTTTTATTTGTTAATTACCTGTAAGTCTGTAAGATTGAGGTATATGGCCAGGCTTTGGATCAAGTCTCCAGCTAAAGATATGTGTGGTGTGGAAAACTTTACAGTACCATCTGCTTCAAAGTCCATATCCAGTCGAGACCTATCTCTTAGACAAATTAAATGCATATGTAACTCTTTTACATTCTCGTTTTCTAATTCCACGTCATCCTCTAGTAAGAAGTTCTGATTGATCCAGATGCAAATTCTTTGGACCCTTTCTGTAACCTTGAAGGTCACATAGCTGCTGTGTTTTTTCACAGCTATTGATGGTGGAGCGAGTGTGTACATACAAAACCTAGGCAGTTGCTTTGTTAACTCAAATATATGAAACTGCTCACTGTCTGCATAGCCAACTAAAGCCTGTAACAGATATCAGAACAAAATATAACAGCAATTTTAAATCGAAGAGGAATTCTAATTATAAAACCATAGAGATATTATAAAACACTTTCATAGACAATAGACTACAATCAAAATTATGAATAATTATTAATTACTATCTCAGACTTTAGAATCAAAATTACTGCCATATTTTTTTTAAAGTCACCTTCACATGGACGTCGACTGGTACATCTCTGGGTGGTTTCAGGGGTATATGCAGCATGGACCGCAGCTGTGCAGTCTTAGGATGCCGCACTAGCGTCTCGCCACTCTCGAATATGCCCTCCGCTAGCACTAGCGCTGCGCGGACTATGGTCTCATTGTTGGTGGACACGGCGAGGTCCAAACCACCCTTTTAACAATTTTTTTATTTAAGTTTACTATTTCACAATGTTAAATGAAGTCAACTTTTCAGACCAGTGTTGCCAACTCCTAGAAATTCGAGTCGCTAAACTCAAAGTCAAAAGTCGCCAGAAAGTAGCTAAAACTAAAACAACTATAGATAATAATCTATACCCCCCCCCCATAATAGAACTTCAATTAAATAAAGTTTGAATTTGGTGCGCTATCGCGTTTGTCGTTTTCCATATTATTATGTATCTCTTGGCATTGAATAATTCTGTATCGATTTGACAAAAAATGTATCTATTATTGGCTCTAGAACTGTTTTAATTTGTACTCCAAAAGTCGCCAGATAAGTCGCTAAACTATTTTTGTCGTCAAAACTTTTTTTTGGTCGCTAAGCCTTAAGCAAAAGTCGCTAGTTCTAGCGACAAAATCGCTAAATTGGCAACACTGTTTCAGACAGATAAATTACCGGGTTTATTGAAAAAAAATAGAATTAGTAGATATAGGTACTATAATTAGTTAGGTTCCGAAATGTATATATGTAAGTACCTACGCGCATAACTGCCGACCGACTGCAATAAATTGGAAAATCCTTTATTTATCAATGTTATTAAAATTGTCTAGACAAAAAATGGCGGCAGGTACGTAGTTTGGCGGGTTAGCTAGTCTATATAATATCTTTATGCAATAAATCTAGGTATCTATAAATCTTTATAAATAAAAATGAATCACCGAAATGTATGCACTCGCATAGATTCCGATCGACTGTAGCAAATTGGATAACCATTTTTGTTTTGTATTTGTTATTGTCATGAGAAGGTTTGTATAATAGCACCCATGCAGAGCCGTTGCGGGCCGCTAGTCTAATATAATTATTTGTAGTTATAACTATTTCTTCAGCTATAAACCCTTACTTCATCAAGTTCAGCAGACACGGTGACCTGCAACCGCGTGTTTGCAGGCATGGCAGTCGTGGGTCGGTCCCTAGCCTCCAAGCTCCCACTTCCACCGGCAGCGTTCCCCTCATAATGCTGTAGCTCCACCATGAGAGCCTGCTTGCGATTGAACAGCTCCATGATGGCCGCTCGATCTTCTTCGGACGGCTTCTTCGATGTCGCGTTGAAGCCAGAGCTTTCTTGGTACGGGGGGTAGCCTAAGACTGCAATAGTACTTGACTTGAGTCATTAAGTATACTGTACCTAATTTAATTTAGTTGAGTCTTGTTTTAGTTACATGGCAGCGCTTATTCTGACGCCATTTTCTAAATCACCTTTGAAAAAGTTGCACTTATACGTATTTACAGCGTATAGTTAGGTACCACTATTAATCAGGATTGCAGCTAACGTTAGAAATATATAGGTACTTAGGTGAATTTTTAATGAAATTTCAGTCCCTTTCTATTTACGTACTTATATAGGGAGAGTTTGTCTAATTCCTGGGTTCTTAACTGGGGGGTAATTACTTACTTCCGCGGGGGTAAAACTTGTATATGTATACCTACCTATCCCGTGGGTAACAATGAGCTGGTAGTTGTCTCGAACTCTAAATTTCAAAATGACATTTCTGAACACAGCGTAGCGCCGACTAGCGTGCAATTTTCGTCTTTGTGAGGAGGGGTAAAATGTGACCAGTGTCATTTTTTGGGTTAAAAGGGTAACGGCCTAAAAAGTAAAAAGATTAAGAACCACTGGTCTAATTATACATGCCTTCGCCTCTATCGGAGACGCAGACGAGGTCCGGAGCCCCCACGGCCCTGTAGTCTGAATGCAACATGGCGGCGGCGTCCGAGCGGAGCTGCACGCGGCGGAGCACCCGCCCCGTGGAGCCCTCGCGCCAGTCCACGCGTCCGTTACTCCAGCAGCAGGCCAGGGTCTCGCCAGATTGTTGGATGGACAGCACGTTGCTTTTTGACTGGATAAAAATGTCGGTATGAAGAAAACAGTATTTTTAGTCAGTAACTTTAGGTTCAGAGGCATAGAGGGTATGGAATTTTACGAAGCTACAGCCTACAAAGTACTAAGTATTTTTATAGAAAACGCCACGGACACAGGCTAAGTTACTAAAACATGTATGTAGGTAGTCTTTGCCTGCAACCTGATGGTATCGCAATGTGATGGTTTTATTCGCGGTTACACGTCAACCAATTCTTAGTTTAGGTACCTACTTAAGTAGTATTTTAAAAATAATTTATTCTTATAATAAAACAATTAGTTAAATATAGCAGGGAAACAAATTTCAACAAAGCTCCCTTTAGGTATACCTACTTATAATAATGGGTAGAATCTACTGATCCGTTGACCGTTTTTCTCTCACGTTCAGCAAGTCTTCTTTAGACATAAATTCAAAAAAATATTTATTTGTTCATTTAAAAAAGAACATTAAATCCGTCATAATAAGATCTATATTTCAACTAAATTGATTACAATTTGCCTCGCCAATACGTTTGATTTGAATAACATACCTTAACCCTCCACAAGCGTATGCCTTCCTCGTAAATACCAATGGTGCCATTAGCGAGGCCGTAAGCGAACCTCACTTCAGTAATGGCCGATAAACAAATCACAGGACCCGTTTCCGGTATTTCAGTCTTGAATTGATTATTTTTCAATACTCTTATGAATGCGTCGTCGCAACCTAGAAGGAGCTGTAAGAAATCTTTAAGGTAAATAGAAGTAAATGCTGAGTTGTAAATTGTTGTTTTATTGATTGCTTCTTATGATAATATCCTAATCAATAATTAGCATCTATTCTTTTCGCTGGGCTATAGGTACCAGGTACCTACAGTAATTAAAATTATAGAGTTAGTTATATTTTAGAGTAAGATCCCAGAGCGATCTGACGTAACTTATTTTCTGACGAATGAAACCTTAAGAT
Source organism: Polylopha cassiicola (assembly GCA_038024825.1). Classification (NCBI taxonomy): domain Eukaryota; kingdom Metazoa; phylum Arthropoda; class Insecta; order Lepidoptera; family Tortricidae; genus Polylopha; species Polylopha cassiicola. The sequence continues at coordinate 7,826,237 of CP149060.1, read as the reverse complement.
TTCAGTAGCGTCTAGAGTGCCTTGAATATCTACGGGCTTGTGATAACTGTCAGAGTGACACCAGGGCTGGTACCAGGTGAAAGGTGACTAAAAATAAGAGTTATCTTACTTATTTTCTCATGGCTCATTTTTATATATATCATGTAGAATATTATTTTAAAGTAATGGATATAAGTGTCAGACACTTTTGATTGACCAGAACTTTTGTCAGACACTTTTGAGCTACCCAAAAAGTGGATCTCAAAGATGAATGAACATAAGCATATCATGTTTAGGCTCATTCGACTCGGTATGACGAGCACTTTCTAAACAGAATATGATGATGGTAGTGCTGATGATGAATCCTGAAGACTACTATGGATCTCGAAGTTGGATGATCATAGGCATACCGTGTTTGGGCTTATTCGACTCGGTATGACGAACGCTTTCTAAACACATGATGATGGTAGTGCTGATGATGAATCCTGAAGACTACTCCGGATCTCGAAGTTGGATGATCATAGGCATATCGTGTTTGGGCTTATTCGACTCGGTATGACGAGCACTTTCTAAACAGAATATGATGATGGTAGTGCTGATGATGAATCCTGAAGACTACTATGGATCTCGAAGTTGGATGATCATAGGCATACCGTGTTTGGGCTTATTCGACTCGGTATGACGAACGCTTTCTAAACACATGATGATGGTAGTGCTGATGATGAATCCTGAAGACTACTCCGGATCTCGAAGTTGGATGATCATAGGCATATCGTGTTTGGGCTTATTCGACTCGCTATGACGAGCATTATCTGTTTCAATCAGTGTTGGCGTCAATCGATTACAAATGTAATCCAATTACTAATTTGATTACTCAGTAACCGATTACTCAAGTAATCGGGTACTCTAGTCACAGCCAGTTTATTCCGAAACTATAAGAGCTACATTATTAAAATTTGGTGCGAAGATGTATTCTGTAAACCGCATTAAGATTTTAAAATAAAATCAGAAAAAAAACAAAGTTTTTGGGGTTCCCCATACATTGAACTGAAACTCAGCATTTTCTTTTTCATCAGACCTTTACGTGTGGGGTATCTATCATCATGTGTTTAGAAAGTGTTCGTCATACCGAGTCGAATAAGCCCAAACACGATATGCCTATGATCATCCAACTTCGAGATCCATAGTAGTCTTCAGGATTCATCATCAACACTACCATCATCATATTCTGTTTAGAAAGTGCTCGTCATACCGAGTCGAATAAGCCTAAACATGATATGCCTATGATCATCCAACTTCGAGATCCATAGTAGTCTTCAGGATTCATCATCAACACTACCATCATCATATTCTGTTTAGAAAGTGCTCGTCATACCGAGTCGAATGAGCCTAAACATGATATGCTTATGTTCATTCATCTTTGAGATCCATTTTTTGGGTAGCTCAAAAGTGTCTGACAAAAGTTCTGGTCAATCAAAAGTGTCTGACACTTATATCCATTACTTTAAAATAATATTCTACATGATATATATAAAAATGAGCCATGAGAAAATAAGTAAGATAACTCTTATTTTTAGTCACCTTTCTCACCTGGTACCAGCCCTGGTGTCACTCTGACAGTTTTCACAAGCCCGTAGATATTCAAGGCACTCTAGACGCTACTGAAATCTTAAGGTTTCATTCGTCAGAAAATAAGTTACGTCAGATCGCTCTGGGATCTTGGACCATTTACAAATAACCACTTAAAGCTCCGGAATAAATCATGACTACCTACCTACTTATCCCCCCCCCCCCCTACCCTAGGATAGCAGTAGATAGATAGACTTAAACTTTTTTGACCATGTGACCTTGTAATTATAAGTAGGTATGATATTTTACCTCATTCTCCCCATCCTTGTCAAAGTCAAAAGTAATCATGGAACAAACTTTCCCGCTGACCACATTCCAGAACACCTCCTGTCCCTCCCAGTTGATTCCCTGTACCGAGCTGTTCCCCCCAACTATGGCCAAGGTCTCATTATACTTCCCGAAAGTTCCCGCTATTATGACATTCACGCCATCTTGTGCGTCTTTGTAAAATAGATCGGAATTCTCGTGAACGTCATATGCTGGAACGGAATTTAAAAAAACGCCTGTGATTTTTTATAGTATTACGCAATAATAAAATATGCCTATTTTTAGAGCAGGCGTTGTCTTTTTCTGTTACTTCTTTATAAAAGCAGTAAGGATATGATACAGTGCCACATGTTGTCCGGTACCTAGGTTTTTACATAATGAATATCAATAATTACGATGCTACGTCTCTCGTGCTTGCACATACGTTTTTGCTGGAAGTGGTAGTATCGTAGTGAAGTTAGCAAAATATGACTAGAAATGTTTACTAAGTACCTATATACTTATGTTATGGATTAATATGCATTACCTAAAATCTGTGAGGGTGAACCAATAAGCAGCATATCTCTAATAGAGTCAGGCTTGAGTGGACCGGCAGCCAGTGCGATCACAGCCTGGCTCAAATTCAGTTCTGACACCTCACCATGGGCACGAGAGCGTTGTGCCCGCCCGCTCACTGTGCTTCCGTGAGGATGATGGATTATAATCTAATGGATAAAAATACTCATCTTAAAAACTACTTGTAATATTTTATAGGTATGTGTGGTGTGGTAGGTGTAATCCACGAAATCTATTGAAATGTACCTACTTTCATATAAACATGATTTATAGCAATTGGCAGCTAGGTACCTTGCTATTGCCGCATAGCGTAAATTAAAAATATTGTAACATTTAATGAAAAAAGTTTCTATTCGATTCATTACTTAATGACATGCTATTGGATTTTATGATAATGAATTTAATGATATATATTTTTTTTAATAATGATCGATTTTACCTTATCATACCCAGCACATGCAGTAAGACAAGGGTGAGTGCCATCATATTTTGCAATAGTTACGATCTTTGGTGTTACTTTGTGATTTAACTCCAATTTAAATACTGGCTGAACCGTTGATATCTGCATTTTTTATTTCTTTACCCGACAATGTTTTGTTTCTGAAATCTTTTTCATTACCATGGTTACATACAGTTGACAAACTTCTGTGTCAATTCCGTCAAATGTGAATACAAAAATATGAATAAAAATTGATAATTAAATTAAAATTTCAATAAGAGGACATTATCCTTACAATTTTATAAAGTTTAAGTAAACTGTTATTCAAAAATGTGTTAAATCTGTGTAAAAAAGCTGCAAGTACGGCGTTTTAATCAGTGACTCCAACCAGCCCACTAAATCTTATGTCAATGTGACAAGCCAATGTATATTTATCGCTGAATTTTTTCGGCATGTCATTTTATTTTGCGCATCGTAGTAAATCATCGGCCTCCGTATTATAAATATCTCCTTTTATAGTGATATGTTCCTATTGCGTTGCAACTAGTGACCAAATGGGATCTGAACTGACATTGACCGACAGCGAACCCAGGTATTCTTGACCTATATTCTACTCCTTTTGTCTTAATTGTGATTTTTTCGTTAACAATTATCTACGATGTACTGCAGTGTATGTTGTTGCACAACGTCAATATAGATAATTTATTTTATTAGCTATAATTTGCAGGGGTTAGATTATGTATAATTTTTTATTTGCTTTATTTTTGGTTTATAGGTATCGACCATCATCATTGTGATCACAAAGTATGGCTGCATTTCATACCTCATGTAGAATTTGGACTGTGTATGTCATGCCAAACATTTATCACATCATTATCAGCTTATTGAGGTAATTTCACTGTTTTCATTACAATAATATCATTTTTTAAATCTTGTTCATTCATTTCCTAAAATGTTTAAATATAATTACTAAGATATGGCTATTCAACGACTAAATGGTAATAAAAATAGATGGTGTACTATTCCATACAGAAATTAAATTAATTCTTATGTAATATTGGAATTTCATGTAGCAATAACTTTTACACCAACCTACTGATTAGCACAGTAAAATCCTTGAATCAAAGTCAGCATAAAAAATAACATACTTATATTAAACTTGTTTTATTTCTATGTGGGATCATTCAGATTCATTTCTTATATATTAAGTATGGCTATTAATTATTTTCATCACCACTGAAATATGCACATTTATTCACAATTCCAGATAGTCATAAGTCTTCAATGGGGGCTGACAAGCAAGTTATTCAATGTTGATTTTGTTTTTGTGAACTGTGATGTCTTTTGTTGAGCCTTTAGATTTAATAGCTAAATGTTTGGTGTTTGTGTGTGCCATCTATAAAACCCATGTTTCTATTTAACTGTTCACCTGTCAATGTGATAATGGCATTATTAATTCTTTTAAATACAAATTTATGTAAAAATAAACACCAAATGTCATGTCAGCAGTTATTTAAATCTTTCATTTTGCCTAAAAAATTACATTAAGTCAAAGTTAAATTCATGCATATTTAATATTAACTTAAATGATAAATACTAAATATTATTTGTACTTCAATTGCTATGGCCACAATTGCATTTATCAAATCCTTTTAAGTAACTAAATCATTTGGTCTTACCACCTACATAACAATCCCGCATCGTTGTTTATTTCAAGAGCATAGCGAGGTATGGGCAGCTGCTCTGTAGGAAATAACCTGTAGGTTTTGATTCCCTTGCAAGTGTTGAAAATGACCTTAGATATATTTTTGTTTGTCTATGCCTGCCCCTTTACCCCCTCAACAAAATCCTAGCTTCACTCTTGCTTTATTCCTTTATCCAATGATACACATTGACATCTAATGATGATGTAAGTAATTTATTAATTTCAAATGTGTGTTATTAAAATGTTTGTCGTTTTTTCTGGATTTCAGTGTAGTAAGCAAGACATGGATTCGAAGTATTATATCCATTGTATGGAAGTAAGAATTATATAAAATTTCTTTTGATTGTCTATTAATTATTTGGCTGTATATTTTTATTCTTTTGCTTTTAGATACATAGCACTAGTTATATTATGTAATATTGACTATAAGTTTATGTAATTTTTCCTAGCTTCTCATTTTTGTAGCCATAAATGCTTTATTTCATTGTGAAATATATATTTATTTGTTAGTGTTTTTGTATTAACTAGCTATTCCTGGATTATGTTAACAATTGCTTACTAATATACTATATAGCTATATGAGCAGATCACATAAAAAAAAAAAAATATCTAAGTAAAATTAATTAGGTATCTATCTAATGATAATGTGTCCCACATTCTAACTCTCTACATCAAGTCAATCTGACAATATCGAATTACTTAACTTTTCGATATTTATTATCACTCTTCATAATTATTTTAAGAAATAGGTAGTTGGTTCACGTTCGTAAATGTCGGGTACTTAACCGCGTTGCGTGCGTTTGAAATCTTTATTATATTTTATCAGAACCCTAAATCTGTACCCGCTCGAAACTTTTTCTCGATAATAATTAGAGAATTTCTTAATAGTTACACTGACCTAATTTGGTACTATTGTTTAGCAATTTCGACCTTGTTATAATTCTTTAAAAGTACCTACTATAGGTTAATACATAACTAAAAAACTAAATAGTCTTTTTACAAAATATATATGTAAAAGGAATTTTTATTTACGTAGCTGCGTAGGTAATATACAAGTTTCTGAATGACGACAAAGTTGAATTTCATAATTGAATGGATTTTAATAATAGATCGCCACAATTAACTGTTTAAAGTTGTATTGGCTTTATTTCTTTAACCATCGCTGCTACTGCACATTAAAAAAAAACAAAGATTCGGCTGAAATCAGAAAAAATATGGCAGCATTCACACACACAATATTTCGTATTACTAATATTTTGCACAGTACTACCAACCGTAGAAATAAATGCTTGATTATAAATAGTTTCCGTGCTTTAGAAGGAAACGAAACATCACACTTTTAGTGCGTGTAAAAGAGATAGCCAAATGCATGCGGTACTATTTACACTCGAACCAATTTGAGTTATGTTCGACTTTGAGTTTATTTGTTTTTTTTTTTTATAGTTGGACTGGTGGATGGTTCAGCTGGACTCGCCAATCTGATGCAATGCTGCGTCATATCGAGAAGAAAATTTTATCAAGTGGGTTATCAATTACTTGTAGTAACGCTGTTACAGATTGTTAATGGACTTTGATGTAGGAGGTAGTTAGATTGTAAAATAATAGTCATAAATTAACCTAAATAAATAGTTTTTTCGTAGTTTCGAATTCAATGTGTAGGTACTGTAAGGAAGCCTTCATTATAAACACTTAAATCCGAATTATTGGTTTATTTCCCATCCATAGATTTTCTTCCACTCGCCAATAGGCTCTTAATACTGCACACCTAGATCTAACTAATTCGAAAACCTGAAGTTTTGAGTTACGCGCCCCGTCAAATTCTTTACAGCAAAACCTACCTACCAATAAAACAGATTTAAGCTAGGTAACTCTTCTAGCTTCACATAAAAAGCTTAAATCTATATAGAAAACTCCTTCAGTGCACACGGACTCGCTAATCAGTTTTTCGCCTTTCCTGAAAAAAGCATAGAGTTAATCCTGTTTAGATCTATACGTGCTATATGACAGTCATATTCCATAAATATTATAAATGCGAAAGTAACTCTGTCTGTCTGTCTGTCTGTCTGTTACACTTTCACGCTAAAACTACTGGGCCGATTTTCATGAAATTTAGTACAAAGAAAGTCTGGAACCTGAGAAAGAACATAGGCTACTTTTTAACCGACTGCAAAAAAGGAGGTTCTACGCGGACGAAGTCGCGGGCAGAAGCTAGTATTCCATATTCGAATAACATTTTTAATTAACATCGCCTACTGGATTATAACCTCTACGGTACATAAACTCTTTGGTCGGATTCTCTTTTGAAAATTTTTCGCGCTTGACATCTGACGACCATAGACAATGCGCTCTATCATAGCCCATAGGGCTAGCTCCTAACAATTTCATTTGCCAATATTACGCATTTGATCGCGTTCATTCTATTTTATATTCGTACTTTGCCTCAAGGACGCTACTTGAATTATCTGCAGATATAATTGTGTAGTTAAATTACAGTACCTAACGTACTATTACACTGTTTGATTACTTTTGGATTAGTCATTTATATTTTTGCAATGTCACGACTCACGACCGGTTTATTTTTAATTTAAACTAAGTTGATAGTAATTACTAAGTTATTTTTGAACTTTGAATTATCTTTTTCTGACTTTCAAGGTACGGAATAGAGGGCGAAATTTGCATTTTATATTGAGTTTTTTTATTTATTTGGAACACGTACCTGTAGGTCATTCTAATCAAAACATAAGTTGTAATACCTCTGTATATAAAATCCTTTGTCTTGAATAACTGACAAATACGCGCACAGCTTAAACAGTTTACAGTAAAGACCTGAAATGATCTGTTCTTTGTTTGACTAAAGCGTCCGATAAGAGGGATTTTCCGTAATTCTACCCCTAAGGGGTTGAAAAAGGAATACAAAATTTATGGGTCAACGCGATTCCTTGGTTCTAATCTAAATTATAAAGACCTGGAGGTTCATACCAACAATGTCTTACATGTAGGTACCTAAGCCTAAGACTATTGTCAGCTCAGTCGGGCTACGATTATGGAATCTGTAAAGGCTCCGAAACGTCAGCGAATTAAATAAAATTCGCGAGTTAAATCCGTTTAAAGTTGTTTCATTCCAATGTATAATAACCGCGAAGGCATCAGAAATTATTATGTAGGTACCTATCTAAAACTAAGTGACAATGAAATAAAAATATTACGTACGTAGTCCATATGGACTAAAATATACGTATATCAGTCAATATCGTATCTAGATACGAAACAAAGCAGGTAATAAAAGTGGTTTATTGCAGTGTCAAATGTTTTGCCACTTGTAAATCCGGGTCGATAACGAGTTTGTCTTGATTGTGTCATCGATTTATTGATGACGTCATTAATTATTGCGGATTTATGAAAAAGATGTGATATTTAGGGTTCCTTTATTAGTGTGTAAAACGGGAACCTATTACTGAGACTCCGCTGTCCGTCCGCTCGACTGTCACCGGGTTGTTTCTCATAAACCGTAATATTATAATATTTAATAGTAAGACAGATGAAATTTTCTCAGATTATGTAAGTACATATTTCTGTTGCCGCTATACGACAAATACGCAAAAAAGAATAAAATATTTAATAAGGGTGCTCCCATACAAAAACGTTTTTTTTTGCGGATCGTCGAATGTTTTCGTGGTCTAATTATTAATTACTAGCTTCTGCCCGCGACTTCGTCCGCGTGGAACTCCTCCTTTTTTGCAGTCGGTTAAAAAGAAGCCTATGTCCTTTCTCAGGCTCCAGACTATCATTGTATCAAATTTCATTTAAATCGGTCCAGTAGTTTTAGCGTGAAAGCGTAACAGACAGACAGACAGACAGACAGAGTTACTTTCGCATTTATAATATTAGTAGGGATTAGTAGGGATAGTTGTTATATAGCTATATCGTAGACAAGTTTTTGTTATTACCAACAAGCTTCTGCCCCCGACTGTGCGCACGCGTGTGCTTAGAATCAGTACCTACTTCGGGTAATGGAATGAATAAAACTATAACGGATTTAACTCGCGCGATAGATCTAAAAATGAATAATTCGAAAAAGTGCTCTGGGGAGGATCCGATCCATGTTCACTGCAGGAGTTTTCTGTTTGGCTTGAATCCGTTTTATTGGTGGGTAGATTTTGCTGCAACACTTGAGACTTGCGAGTTACCACCCTGTAGATCTCTAAGCGTGCGATATATCCCGTACTTTCTAACAATGAAATTTTAACAATAAAATTTTACAGGTCTCAAAACAGCATACAAGCGGTTCTACGTGGACATCGGCTCGGTGGTTGGTCAAAGTGATAAGATATGGACGATATCGCTGAACGACGAGTGCCCGAAGACCCCGCTGGTGATGCTGCACGGCATGGGCGCCGGGGTGGCGCTCTGGTGCCCCAACCTGGATGCCCTCGCTGCCACTAGGCCGGTCTACGCTATTGATTTGTTAGGTAAGTAAATATTATCTATACTTCTATACTAATATTATAAAGCTGAAGAGTTTGTTTGTTTGTTTGTTTGAACGCGCTAATCTTAGGTACTACTGGTTCGAATTCAAAAAATCTTCATAAGGCTTTATATTTTCCCCGTTTTTTTACACATTTTTCACTGTTTCTTCGCTCCTATTGGTCGCAGCGTGATGTTATTTAGCCTAAAGCCTTCCTCGATAAATGGTCTATCCAACAAAAAAAATATATTTGAATTCGAACCAGAGATTAGCGCGTACAAACAAACAAACAAACAAACTCTTCAGCCTTATAATATTAGTATAGATTACTATTCCACGGGGACGAAGTCGCGGGCACAGCTAGTTAGTATATATGTGGGAATAGAACGAGTGATGCCTGAAATGGAACGCAATTGTGCGTGAGGGAAGCATGCAAAGTGTGCGAGAGAGATAGTTTAAGAGGTTTTTATCTGTAGGTACGAATAACGTCCATGAAAAATAAAAATGAATCGATATAAAATATTTTCTTAATTGCCACAACATATAACTATAAATATAGCTAGCTTCTGCCCGCGACTTCGCTTGCGCAAGTATATAACAAAATTTTATTCTGATGTATTGAAAAGTTTCATCAAAATACATTCGTTTTATCCATACATTCTTACAAACTTCCATGTTTATAATATTAGTAAAAATCGTCTGACAGTAATCTAACGTGAAAGTCTACGCTGACGATAGTCTTACTAACTCTATACTACGAATAAGGGAACGGTAAAGTTTTAGAGACGTCAGCAAAAGAAATAAAAGACGCGAGTTAAATTTATAGTTTTTTAACCAATCTCTAAGGAACCTTTTACATTCTAGGTTTCGGTAGAAGTTCCCGGCCCAAGTTCGCAAGCGAAGCGGACAAGGTGGAGGCTCAATGGGTGGAGTCGGTAGAGGAGTGGCGCCGGGAAGTGAACATTGGACAGTTCATCCTGCTGGGGCACAGCCTCGGCGGGTACATCGCCACCGCTTATGCCTTGAAATACCCCAGTAGGTGAGTTACACACACTCTCTCGCTTACACACACATGTGAGTGAATTAGGTGTTTTATGTTATTTCTATATAACTAGCTTTTGGTTGCGACTTCGGCCGTTTAGAAGTCGAAAATAAATTATTGTTATTCGGTTTACCCGGCAACGCATTATTCAATTTGATATGTGAAATTTTCGTATTTTTTTTTTATTTTTTTCTTTAACTTTCTACTGATTATAACAAAAAAAGAATTAGCGAAATTGGTCCAGCCGTTTTAGCGTGATGCTGTGGCCAACGAAATTGAGTTTCATCACACTAATATTATAAAGGCGCAAGTTTGTAAGTGTGTGTTAAGTGTTTGTTACTTTAACCCGCAAAAACTACTGAATGGATTTTAGTGGAACTTTACAATAATAGAGCTTATACATCAGTATAACATATATATATTTTATAACGATATTGTGTAAAGTACTCATCGTGCGGAGACATAGTCGCGGACATAAGCTAGTTTCAATATATTACCTATGGCACCTTTACTAAAAAAATGTGACAACTCGATATATGTCACCGGGTGAATTCAAATTTAAACTGCACACTTAAAGTCCTAAATGGAGTAACAAAATATTTCGAGATGTTACACTTTTCTAGTATAGGTGTGATATATAGATTTATGTTCTACTTATATATTTTTCCAGGGTGAAACACCTAATATTAGCCGATCCTTGGGGCTTCCCGGAGAAACCGGCTAATGTATATGAAAAATACAATTTACCTTTATGGGTGCGAGCCGTTGCGACCGCAGTGTCCCCCCTCAACCCGCTGTGGGCGGTGCGCGCGGCCGGACCCGCGGGCAAGTGGCTAGTCAGCAAGACGAGGCCCGATCTCTCCAGGAAATACATCAATTACGTGCCCGACGCTGAGACCACTATCCCTGAATATATACATCAATGCAACGCGCAGACACCCAGGTGAGTTTTGAGTGATTGAGTTTGAATTAGTGTGACCAATTTTGGTGTTTCCGACTGATGTGTAGAAATTATGCTGTTTTGTAATGAAACAACTGTAAGGAATTGAACTCGCGTATTTTGTTTCTTTATTCGAATGTGTAAAAATATCTCATATTAATAATAGGTATATTAATGACGGTCATATTAATATTAATTAATAGGTCTGTACAATTAGTAAAAAATATAAATGTCAAATTTTAGTTAGAAATCAAAGTTAGCTTTTTTTTTAATATGTTATGTTATGAGTTTTTTTATAATTGCTAATTTTTACTCGATTGAGAAATTAGGACAATTTTTCACGTGTTTTTATTTCACATATAACTAGTTGAACCGGCAAACGTTGTTCTGTCCCTGTCCTAATCACGCATTGGTATGAAATAATGTAAAATAATATTACGATCCGTCTGTCTGTTCCATCGTAGCTCTCAAACGGACGAACCGATTTTGATTCTGTTTTTTTTTATATCAGTGATGGGCAAAATGTAATCGACTAACGATTAACAATTAAGATTAACCTAAAAGTAATCGATTAACGATTAAAAGTGACGATTAATCAATCTTAGTCGTAAGATGTTCGACTAACTTAATCACGATTAAGTTAATCGTCGATTAAATACGAGCGATTAAATCTATAATCGATTGATTAATTAGATTAATTTTCTTTCGATTAATATCAGAAAAAAAAAATCCTTCATTTCCCCTTTCTTCAAATAAATGGTCCGAGAGCCATGGATGAAATGATGGATTATGTACATCGTTTTCTTATTCAAGTTTAAATTTACCTAACTCATATACTGCCTAACCATTTTTTGCACTGCTCTAGAATGATTTCAAGGAACATATTGAATGATAATATGTACCTACATATATTTTTTTTGTTATGCACTGTGTTTCAAAATTTAATCGAGACTTAATCGAGAAATTTAGTCGATTAAAATGACGATTGACTAATCGTTAATCGAATTCTGCGACGATTAAGTTAATCTTAATTAAATTAATCGCGATTAGTTTTGTGACGATTGATTGTTTAGTCGATTAATTAGTTGATTAAAAAAATAATCGATTAATGCCCATCTCTGTTTTATATATGCATATTTTAGCGGTGAAAGCGCATTCCACTCCCTGATGCACGGGTTCGGTTGGGCCAAGAACCCGATGGTGAACCGCGCCCACCAGCTGGCGCCGACGCTGCCGGTGACCGTGCTCTACGGCTCGCGCTCCTGGGTCGATAACTCTACCGCCCAGGTGCTGGCCGAACATAGGACCAACTCCAACAACACTTTTGTACAGGTCAGTTGAACAACAACAATAATAAAATAACATCAGTACAATAATGTTATGAACAAATAGTTGAAATTGAAAAGTGATAGTATAAAAGGGGACGATGTGAAATGGCACCAGTGGATTGATCACCCGACCGTCGCTACACGGTCGTCTCTAGAAACAATAATAATAATAATAAGTGATAGTATAAAAAATAATATACTTACCTGAGTTAAATCCGTTATAAAAGTTTATTCCAATGTGTAACTTACCTGAGTTAAATCCGTTATAAAAGTTTTATTCCAACGTGTAATAACAGCAAAAACATTTTAATAACAACAGAAAAAAACATTAAAACTCTAACAACAATAACGTCGCCGCGTCGAACCAAATAAATAACTATAACAACACGATTCAACGATAACGATAACAACAATAACAACAACAATAACAAGGCCACAATTTAACAATTTCTTCTGCGAACTAATTTACGTATCTATATGTTTTATTTTTATGTTAACAGGTAATAAACGGCGCGGGCCATCACGTGTACCTCGACAAGCCGGAGTTATTCAACAAGTTCGTCATAGAGGCTTGCGAACGCGCCGACGAGAGCGACAGGAGCCCCGGGGCGCCGCCCGACGCAGGGGACCAGAGGGAGCCCGAGGCCGAGAGAGAAGCACCCGCCTCTTGATAGCTGTGACGTACAAGTATTATTTTAAAAAAATATCCTGATGTAACTATTTCCATCCATTTGAGGCTGCCTAGCCATTTTCTACTAGGAAACTAGTCGCCAGTTTAGTTGAAAGCTGCGCAACGTTGCCAAATTTCAGCCGAGTCTGGCAACGTTGCACGTCTTGGTATGACGGGATGATTGTCATCTACTGGATGAGGGCTTAAGGGTAGTCGTGGACCTGACATATGTCGTTGTCATTGAATTGTCGCAGCACTGAAGTTCTACATAAGCATGACATAATTATGTCATTGTCACCATTAGTGGTCACTGAAGTTCTACATAAGCTGTATAAAGGCTGTATAAGACTCGTACTTGTCCGAGATTACCCTTCAATGTATGTCTTTATTCCATCAACGACTTTTAATACTAAATTCCAGACGGTGATGAATTCAGAACTGTTTTATTGAAATAAATTTTGTATGACACAGAATTTGTGCTCAAGATAGTCGTTCCGGATGCGAGTTCAAAAACCTAGGTTCATTTTAAAATAGAGTTTACCGAACTCCCCAATAAAAGGTTTGAGAAGTTTTAAGATCGAACTTTGGGACGGTGCGATGTGATATTGAATTTTAAAACAACCCCGGTCGTCGGTATCTTGTCGCACGAGAATCAGCTGCCACTGTCATAGTGACAGATGCTTTATGGCGCGACAAAAACCTTACGTGTTCGCCCTACTGGTGAGATAAAGAACGCTAAGTATTAAAATGCTCAAATGGTTTGTGTAACCAAATTAAAAAATACATTTTGTGACCATTTTTTTCTTCTATTATAATTCTGTGTAGGCAGATAAAAAGTAAAGGGCACATATGTGATGACATTACTACTGCCCTCGAGACAAGTAACATACTAAATTTCCTAATGCTAAATAAAATGAAATGCTATCGCCAGTAGAAAATCCGATAGATGTCGCTAAGTTTGATTGTGGTCTAACTGTCACATTCCACCAATGAGAGATAAGCTACTTGCCTGTGATTGGTGGATTCTGACAGATAGAACGCTTTCAAGATTAGCGACATCTAGCGGATTTTTTAAACTTACCCATAACTTTTATTCTGTAGTAAGAGAGTTAGGAATTTTGATGTTACTTGTCGAAGCGTAATATTTAATCTATTGTTAGTATGGACTGGAGTTGCCTTATTGGAATTTTGGATGTAAGATTGTGTGACATTTTTTTGACTAATCGTTTAGAATAAAATGTTCGTGATTGTGTTTGTCGGTAAATTTCTTATCTTCATAGAGAGCTAGTGAAATGACTGCCATAGTTACAGCTAAAAGCTATTTCTTTGACAGAAGACAACTGACTTAACTCCAAAATCGATTTCTTCAAAATGAAAGCGTAATGCATAGACATAAGATACAGATTATTGTAGCAAGCGTAGGTCTTTTTTCTGACTACCTCGTTTTAGGGTGTTTTTTTTGACAGTATAGTTTTATTTTTTATGAACAAATTGATAAGCGTGCGCTCTGTGGCGGATTTGCCCTAAGGACCAGTAGGAAAGATATAAGAGACGGTCAATCGTTGCATATAATACTATTTATTACCCCTGAGCGCGCCTATAGACCACTGATAGTATATTGTGTACATTTTTTTTTTAATTCAGCGCATCTAATAATTTGTCAGTGTCTATTGATACTATGAATTATTGATTTTTATTAAAACATATAAAAATCGCATAGAATGAAATACAGAAAAAAAAGCAAAAAAATAAACTTATAAAGTATTTAATATCTACTTATGAAATAAAAATAGTTTGTGCCGACTATAAAAACGTTTGAAATAGTATGATGTTTTTCTGAAATAGTATTTATTTAAATCCGTAGTTGTTTTGTATATTGATCTTCCCCACCGCGACGTATTCCTCTAGTTCATATGATTTTATACTCTATACGAATGACCGTAAAGTTTAAAATTACTTTACTCCCTTGTTTTTAGTTCAGTGCTTACATATTTTCTATTCTCTTCATTACAGGTTACGGGTAATTTAATATAAACCATACCAAAGTATATCTTCCATTATAATCTATCGCTTGTTAGTAATAGTTGAGCAGTATTTGGAATCTCTTGTAAACATGACAAAAATCTGCTAATTTTGCGTCTTTTAGAATGAGGTCCAGCTGTCATGTTCCACCAATGAGAGACAAGCTGGTCTGTGATTGGTGGAACATGACAGCTAGACCTCATTCTACACCAAACGCATCTAAAGGATTTTTGATTTGCAGCGTCTAATAGTGAAGTCTATAAAATTATATCTATGCTATATCAAAAAGCGTTGCATTACAAAACGACATAACTGGTCTAGCCTACAACCTATCTTTTCTATTTCCGTCTATTGGTCAGTTATGCTACTTTTCCAATGCTTTTTTATAAAGACGGAGTATGTTCTTGATGAGCTATTTGCAATTTTTCTAACAGATAAAAATATCATTTGTTTTCTAACTGTTAATGATTATTATTATGAAATACACAATGGATACTTTTTTTGGAGACAAAAAATATTTATGTGAAAATTAGCTAGCAAATGTTAAATATATTTTGTCACTGACATACTTCACTCTTCTCATATATATTATATCCTCTGACGTATACCAAATACTACTCATTCAATATTATCCTCGTACATACGTAGTAGAATTAGAAGGAAACAAATCGATATGAAATTGTTGATAATGTAATAAACTTTTATGCACTAATTCTTCATACTGTAATGTATATTATCACAGACTGTAACTGTATTAGTGTCACTTCTCGAAATGTGTCATCTTGTGAATTAAAATGTGATAGCGCTAAGCTTAAGAATCTTAAATGGAGTAACAGCATATTTTTGTTTGTGACCCTATTCTATATCGCACCTTTACTAGTAAAGTGTCACAACTCGTGTGTCACCATATGAATTCAAATTTAAATGTGCAGACTTAGAGTCTAGAACGGAGTAACGAGATATTTCGACAAGTCACACTTTTCTAGTAAAGGTACGATATTATTTTTCCATTATAGATTCTTCTATATATTTGAATTCATATAGTGACGCATTTAGAGTTTTGTCACTATTCTAAAGCAGCGTGCTTCCAGCGATCAAGCTTGGGAGTTAAAGTAACCCAATATGCCACCAGTTACTTAGACAAGCGTCTGCTTATAATGCACTAACCACCCCGCACTAAGAAGTCGTGTTGTGGGACCTTGGCAGCTCTATTTGCTAGTAAAAAGATGTTTTGTTGGCTCAAACAGAAAATATAAATTTGAAGTCACATAATTGTACAGCGTGTGATTTTTTATGCGTTCAGGTAGTCCAGATCATTTGGTGTTATGATTTGATAGTACTGTCAACATCGAATATGTAGTAGTTGTTAGGCGATAAAGAAAATTCCGATATATTTGTGTTGACTGTACATTTGATCAGGTCTGAACCACACAATGCAACAATCATTATGGCATAGGTTTTTTGAGTTGCCCCACTATTGTTATATTATTCTGTAACTGACAATGTTAGGCTAAAATGCACAAGTAATTTTAATGAAGTGAGGTTATTTGCTGTTAATGTTGTTTAGCCGCTGGCTTTTGATACGCGGTTTGAATTTTATGTAAATAAAGATAATTTATTAATTATTAATAATGTGTTTTTGTTTCCCTTAGCAAAGCTTCTATTAATTGACAAATCTAGGTAGGTAGTCTATGCTAGCCATGACGTATTTCAATGAGAGGTTATAACTTCGGTTCTACAAAATTTTAGAAATGGTATTTATACGATATCCAGATATTTTAATAAAAAATATATACTTACATTTATATTATTATTATTTTATAAATATATGGATATCATATTATCATACTCGAGACCTGTGCCAACACGAGTCCAAATAAAATACCATTGTAGAAAATATGATTTTATTAAGATCAACTTACATAAAAAAAACTTAACTAACTTACAACTATTAGGTACGCAATTTCAACAATTAAAGGGGGAACAATAATTACATAGACAAAAATATGGCGATTCATGAAAATGGAATTGTTCATGTGTAAATTGAAATTCGATTGATATGTATGGTTTAATACCATTAATTTTAATTATATTTTTGCTCGTCTCGGTACAAATATAATTATCAATGGAATTGTACATCTAGAAATCCCTTTCTGGTATTCATTTCATCAACTCTAGTACTGTTTGTGGTATTTATATGAGGCCCTCTAAATTTATGTTGATGATGGAGCTTTTGATAGTCTGGAGTTATTTACCGCTATTGGAGGTAGATGTGGGTACAAGCAATTTTATAATATCACCAAATTACTATTTATTACGTAATTTCTCTAGTGGCGGCCTCATATTAAGATCGTATGGGATTTTTTCACATAATTTTAATGAAAACTGATTATCAACAGAGCCGCAGGTGTGTGTGGCTGACGATGACGACCTTGCCTTCGTCTTGAAGGTCGCGCAAAGCTTCGTCCAACTGATCTCGCGTCACCGTCTGAAATAAAAAAAGACTTAACAAAATTCCGCTTTACCTATAAATAAACTTAAATAACTTGAGGCAATTCAATCTAGTTATAGATTAACTTTGGGATACTTATTGTTATGAGGACATGTTAAGAGGAATTAAACCAACTTCTACGTTATAATGGTACTACATAAATCTTACTTATATTATAAAAGAGAAAGTTTGTAAGAATGTATGGATATAAAGATTGATGTCTGGATGCAAAGTACTCATCGTGCGCAGACGAGGTCGCGGGCGGGCGCCAGTCTATACTAATATTATAAGATTTGTTTGTGTGTTTAGATTTAATAGGCTCCAAAACGACTAGACCGATGTCAAAAAATATTTTACTGTTAGGAAGCTACACTATTCCTGAGTGTCATAGGCTACAAAAACAAGGGATCCGTGCGAGACCAGGGCGGACAGCTAGTCTTTAATATACTTACGATTTGCGAAGCCGCATTGACCTCCTGCAGTAGTTTGGCGTGCGTCATGGTGTGCGGCTTGGTGTAGGGCTGCGCGATCTGCTTGAGCGCCGCGACTAGGTCTGCCCGCCGGCGCCGCGCGGCCGCGCCGAGCCCCGTCGTGAGGATGCCCACGTCGATGCGACCGGAGGCCGGGTCCGTCGCGGACTGCTTCAGGGCTTCGCGGTGGAGTCTGTGCAGATATAAATAATGGTAATTTAATAAATTTATATAAAAATGAATAGTTAATTAATCTCGCCAAAACTCGGAGACGCTTGGACCGATTTGCCTAAATTTTGGTTAATACATTGGAATGAAACAACAATAACGGATTTAACTCGCGTAAGTACTTTATTGTATTTGCGACGTATTGAAAATTTTACAGTTCCCATGTTCGTAGCACGTCTAAGTTAACGATAGTCTAATGCTAAACAATAAATATATGAATATTTCAAAACTAAAATCTATTGAAATTATTTACTACCTTCATTGCAAGTTAAATAGAAGCTTACACTTTACTTGCAATATAAGTATGTATGTAAGTAAGTATATGAGTAGGTAAGTACGGGTGAAATCTTGAAACTCAATTCTGAAGCAAACAACAAATAAAAAAATTAAAGAGAATCACATGTACTATCAACTGTGCTGGCGATGTTACACCTTTAAGGCAATAATCGCTTGAACGACCCTGGTACCTGGCGGCTGTGTGTGAAGCAACAAGTGCAAGCAATTTTTTTCTAAAATGGCGTACCCCGGAAAGCATCCGATAGTACATTGTAAAGTTCTAAAAGCTCGATTTTATTTTAAAAATGAGAACTCACCTAGCCGCCTCGTCGACGTCTATCACTTCGACGACGGGGGACAGCCGCACGCGCGCGTGCGCCTCCGCGAGCCGGATCAGCGACTCCAGCTGCCGCGGGTACGCCGAGATCTGCCCGCGACCGCTGCCCACGCGCCTGCAACACAACGCATGTAAATAGTTGATCATTGATCAAGGACGGTCGCGGAGCACAGCGAAAAACGGAATAGTGCCCTCATGCTCGCACAGTAACCTTGAAGACAGACAAATAGATAAAGGGCAACGTCCGTTTTTCGCTGTGCTCCGCGACCGTCCTTTAGGCTTTGAAGCCCCCCATCTGGAGTCCAGTTTTGCAGTAAAGGCCCGTTAGCGGGCAATCTGCGTTTTATAGTATTCAGTCCAAAAAGAAGAAAAAATCTCGCTGTCCCGGCGAACTTTGCACCGCCATACAGGGGTTCATCGTATAAAGGTGAAAATTTGGAATTGTATGTATTCTTCAACACTGAATCATGAAAAAATAAAAACAAATAATTTTGTCCAAACAAAAAAGACTTCGGTGTGGGACCATTTTTAACATTTAGGGGTATGAATAATAGATGTTGATCGATTCTCAGACCTACCCGATATGCATACATACAAAATTTCTTGAAGATCGGTCCAGCCGTTTCGTAGGAATTTAGCAAACAACGCGACACGAGAATGTGATATATTAGATTTCTGATGCTATTAATATGAAAGAACTATAAGTAACGGATTTAACTAGTTTTCGAAACGTTGGTTTATTACGTTTTAACCCTCTAGATGAGCGTCGTGTAGAATAAAGTCCAGCTGTCATGTTCCACCAATCACAGGCCAGTAACTTGCCTGTCATTGGTGGAACAAGACAGCTGGACCTCATTCTACACGACACGCATCTAGAGGGTTATTGACACGCGGCGGCCATTGCAATACCTCATGTCTACGTAGGCGTCGATGAGTCTCTGCTGCGCCGCTTCGCTGAGCGTCGGCTGCACGTTCTCCTTAGCGAACGCAATGTAATCCCTCATTATACTCATGTCCTGGAATATACACGCGATAAGATCTATATTAATAATTTCGTCAATGGGTACGGTAGACTCGATCGAAACCTAACCTGAATAATAGAACGTAAAAAATAAAGATTTTGAGTCGACAACGTATATGCGCAAAATTCGTCGAGCATTTTGCATTTTTAAATTGGTGGTGACAGACAAATCGCAGTCGGCATATTGGCCTGTCTAGCAAAACATCTTTAGGAGTTAATTTCCAGTCGCTTCTTAAATGCTTTGTTTTGAAATCTTGTTTATAGATTAAGCTCTGTGTTGTGTTTTACTTTGATAAAATTCAGCCTTAGGGTACTTACAAAAACGCCATCGTCATCCTGCGAAGCCGCTGGGTCTTTGTAATAAAGAGATACAAGATGCGACGCGAGGCGGCGGTCGAAGACCTCGTCTTGAGGATCCAACACCAAGAATATCAGGTCGAATCTGAAATAAAAAAAAACACATGTGTTATATCACATTCATACTACTAATATTATAAAGAGGAAAGGTTTGTTTGGATTGAATAGGCTCCAAAACGGCTGGACCGATTTTAAAAATTCTTTCACTGTTGGGAAGCTACGTTCACCCTGAGTGACATAGGCTATATAATATTTTGAAAAACATTAGGGATCCGTGCGAAGCAGCGACGAACCGCTAGTATAATAGAAGTTATTTGATGCTAGCGGTCTCGGCACGTCGTCCAGCCCAGCATAGCATGGCTACATTAAATTCTTATGGAATAAGAAATGTATGTTTCAACGGCGAATCTTAGAAAAATAAAAAAAGTACAAATATTAAAAAAAAAAAAAAACACTTAAAGGTGGAACGTTTAGGGGTATGAAAAATAGCTGTTATACCCGATATACAACATTTTATAAAAACTGTTCTTTAACTGCTTGATAAAAACTCAAAACTTTGATATGTTCAACTGTTACCTGGACATCAGAGTATGCGGTAGCTGCACATTTTCCACTATAGTTTTGTTCTTGTTCCACTGAGACTCCGCCGGGTTGGCGGCCGCTAGTATCGACGTGCGCGCGTTCAGCTGACAGATGATGCCAGCCTTCGCTATCGACAGCGTCTGCTGTTCCATCACCTGACAAATACGTGTTGTTTTAATATTTTATCCTTGGAAAATTCACACTAAATTGATCTAGTTAAGAAGTATTAAAAACTAAGCCAAGCTAGAATAGGGATGACGACTGAGAACAGAAAACGAAATTCTATTTAGTGCGTCAGTAAGATTAATGAAAATTAGTGGTCACGTATTCGTTTTGGAGCCTATTCAATCCAAACATACAAACAAACCTTTCCTTTTTATTATATGTATTAGTATAGATAAATCAGTTGTTTAAATACTACTTATTATATAGATTAGTCATTAAAAAAAATATCCACCTGATAATATGGTACAATTTGTATTATAGCGTTCGCTGATGATCGAAAGAAGTGAGTGTCTTAACTTTACTGTTAGTTTTGATGTTCAAATTCTTAACTTACTTCATGAAGCACACTTCTGGTGGAATCATTCATTTTGTCAAATTCGTCGATGCAGCAGATTCCATTGTCAGCGAGAACCAAAGCACCACTGCAATAAAAAAAAAACATCTCGTGAAGGTTAGTACTGTAGAGATTACGTTCCGATAATGAAACTGGCCATAGAATAATTTGATGACGTTTTTAGAATAGAACGGGATTATCAGAGAAAGTGTAGACTTGGAATAGTACAGCCAAAGAATCAATAAGTAAATAATAACCTAGTCTGAAAGTGTATTTAACTTGTAGGTCTCCTTAGTACACACAAGCAAGGGCGTGCATTCCATATAGGCATACTGGTATAAATGTATCCAGTGCCAACCCTGACGTGGAACTTGCGCGACCCTCAATGCACACGCCTGCACACAAGGGGGGCTAGACAAGGTGCTAACGTTCAACGTACGTCACAATCGCGGATGTCAAATCCAATACATTTTGATTGATTTCGTTTACCGTTAACGTTGAACGTCTAGCCCCCAAGGTAGTATCCACTGCTCAGTAGGTATTACTTACGTCTGCAAAACAAGTTGCCTAGTGTCGGGGTCTTTAGTGACGTAGGCGGTGAGCCCCACGGCGGAGGAGCCGCGGCCCGACGTGTACTGCGCGCGCGGCACCAGCGAGTGCACGTAGCGGAGCAGCTGCGACTTGCTGGTGCCCGGGTCGCCGCACAGCAGGATGTTGATCTCAGATCTAGAATATACATATATACATATTATTATTATTATATTTTTCATAAATTTATTGTCAGCTCAGTCGTGCTACGATTATGGAATCTGTAAAGGCTCCGAAACGTCAGCAAATAAAAATAAATTACGCGAATCCAATAGATATACATAATATGTTTATAATTATTTGCTTTGAAAATAGTAGGTACATAAAGTTTCTGATGCCTTTGCGGTTATTACACATTGGAATGAATCAGCGTTTAGCGTTAGAGTATTGTCAGCTCAGTCGTGCTACGATTATGGAAACTGTAAATCCGAAACGTCAGCAAGTCATACAATAAAATACGCGAGTTAGCCGTTTATAGTTGTTTCATTCTAATATGTACATAAGCATAGCAGATAGCAGAGCAAACATCTACGATGTTTCGAATTAGTCACTTTTTGTTATATATACCAAGTTTTGCTCGTGACTTCGTCAGCGTATTTTCAACTGCTGCTTTGCACTTTTTAAGAGCATTATTCTCAAGTTTTATCAAAATCGTTGCTAATTTAAAGATTTTTCCGTAAAAAAAACTTGTAGCGACTAGTTCGTGCGTGCGCCTATATGTCAGTGGGAATTTCTCCTTTTTCTTATATATAGATTTTTGACAAATTACCTATCATCGAATTATCGCGGAAAACGACTGGCAAAGGTCAACATCTAGCCGCGCGAGTCTTCGAACACTAGAGATGTCACTCTGTCGATTGCACTCACGAAATCATTTTTTTTTTTATAGTTTATTGTAAGACATTATTCTCAATACCTGAAATGCGTACGTCCCGCAGCGTTGAAGTTCTTCTTAGTGCCGCCAAGCAACTGCAATAGGACACCCTTCTTGATGTCCAAATTCTCGTATATAGAGGGCGCGATGGCGCGCGCGAGTCGCTCGTAGCAGTCCGGCTGAGCGGAGAGCGTCTTGAATAACTCCACGCGCTCCGGGGGGAAGCGGTGTTCTTTGCTGTTGATTAATATTTGTATTATATATAATTTGTCTATACTAATATAATGAAGAGGAAAGGTTTGTTTGGATTGAATAGGCTACAAAAGGAATGGATCGATTTTAATTTTTTTTTTCACTGTTGGGAAGCTACATTATTCCAGAGTGATATAGGCTATAGAATATTTTGAATAAATTAGGGATTCATGCGAACCGGGGTGAATCGCCAGTTTTTTATAAACACAGATGAAGATGTTACAATGGGATCCCTATGATTCTTCTTGTTAAATTAACATTGTGATTACTATTATTAATTTTTTCAACAAGCAAATTCTTACAAATTGTATTGACGACTAATGAGAAAAACTTAATATATTTGAAGTTGCATCATAAAATTGTATTGTAATGATTTCGTAATTTTGTTATTATTTATTGTTAAATCGTATTGTATATTTGTTTGGTTTGACGTTCTCAATATGAGTGCACATTATTGGACATTATAATGTAATTATGATGTCCAATAATATGCACTCATGACTTTTGAGAAATGAATGAATCTAACCTATATACTAAACTAGCTTCTACCCGCTTCGTCTGCGCATGATAATTATAAAAGGAGCCCCTGAGAAAATTTCAAATGTCTAATCCTTATAGCTTAGGCCCTGCTGCTACGTCAGTATTTATGTCTAATGTATAACAGTCCCATTTTACCCTTTGGCTACGAAACCCTAAAAACAACCATTAAAATAATAATTTCGGTTATTACACATTGGAATGAAACAACTATTAACGGATTTAACTCGCGTATTTTTATTTTATTTGCTGACGTTTCGGATTCTTTACAGTTTCCATAATCGTAGCACGACTGAGCTGACAAAAGTCTAACGCTTAAGCTTTAGCGTATAAAATAAAATAAAAATACGCGAGTTAAGTCCGTTAATAGTTGTTTCAGTGTAAATGAATAACCATTTACACTCACCCTTCCTCGGTCTCAAACAGCCTATCACTATGCACCTTCCTATAGTGCAGCGCGTCGATGTGAGTCTTATGCAGAGCGCGTAAGGTCGCTTTCCGCGGGTGCAGCGCGGCGGGGGCGGCGCGGAACACGCCGGTGACGCTGACGCGCTCGCCCGCGCCGACCGCCTCCACGAGCGCGCCGTGAGACATCACGTTCACCGTCGCCGGCGTGCGCCCCGCCGGCATGTCGTCTGGAGTGACAAAATTAGTTATCTTCTTTCTTATATATAACTAGCGGCCCGTCCCGGCTTCGCACGGGGGGACTTAAGATTTTTTTAAGGCCTCAGAAACGATACTTTTCCCCCGTTTTTGAAACATTTTCGGTTACTGCTCCGCAACTATAAGACCTAGCGTGATATTATATAGCCTATGTTACTCGGAGATAATGTAGCTTTCCAAAGGTGAAAGAATTTTTGAAATCGGTCCAGTAGTTTTAGCGTGAAAGCGTAACAGACAGACAGACAGAGTTACTTTCGCATTTATAATATTAGTATAGAAAATGAATCGCAAAATGTGTTGGTAAGCGCATAACTCGACAACGCCTGGACCAATTTGGCCAATTTTTTTTTTTAAATGTTCGTTGATCGCAAGAAAAAATCGAATAATTGCCGGGAAAACCCTAAAAACAGCCGTTTTCTTTTCCCATACAAACGTTGTATAACTAAAGTTACCTAATTTGAATTTCAAACGGGCAGGATGACGTCTGCCGGGACCGCTATAGGCTATAAAAAAGGGATCCGGGCGAAGCCGGGGCGGGCCGCAAGTTTTAAATAATAGACAATAGGCGTGAGTGTTTTTTTGATCATCAAGTAGATTACTTTAACAGAAAAGTGTGACAACTCAAAAAAGGTTGTTAGGTAGTCCATTTAAGACTAAGTCTGCACACACTGACTCTTAAGTCACCACATGAATTAAATACTTTAATGTGATGACACATTTCGAGTTGTAACACTTTTCTAGTACCTATATAGAACAATAAATGCTTCTAAAGTTAGAGAGTGGAGGCTCGTGACGTCACGTTACGGTGTAAATTGTACCATAATTTGAGCCCGACTCCCGAACTATAGAAATACTTATCTGTCATTTTCTATTAGTTTGATAAAAGGAGAAACACGTATCCGATAATATTGGAAATACCTAAACAGACGGATTAAATAATATTTCGTCATTCTTATTATAACAGATTTAACTCTAAAGTGACTTTAGCGTTAGGCTAAACTGTAAAGTCTTCGAAATATTAGTGAATGAAATATGCGAACTACATCAGTGAACGAAGCTGACTTTGAAAATTATTATTCGCATTTCTTATTCCTAGGTAACTAATATTATAAATGCCATTGTAACTCGGATGACTGGAAATGGTTTTTTGTATTTCTCAATCCTAACTAATATTATAAACACGAATATAACTCTCTTCTCTCTTCTCGTCTTACTTTCACACAAAAACCGATTTAAAGGAAAATTGGTACACAGACAATCTAAAGCCTGAGAAAGGACATAGGCTACGTTTAATCATGTATAGCTTATTCCACGCGTCCGAAATCGCAAAAGCTCCCAGCATACCTGGCGACTCCTGCAGCTTCACAAGCTGCTTGTCGCTGAAGTGCGACCGGTTGTGTATGAGCTGGAAGCAGTGCGCGGTGCTGCAGTGCGCGCAGTGCGCGGGCTCCGGCACGCGGCCGCGCTCCAGCTCCGCCACCGCGGGCGCTCCGCACACGGCGCACTTGAAGAACGCCTCGCGCATCTCCGGGACTATCGTGGATGTGCGGATCACCATGCCAGAGATTGTTACTAGCTGGTCGATGTCTGGGGGGTTTTGTATTATACATATTAGGGTGAATTTTATGAATTGTTGACCTGCTTATGCGCATGTGCTCGCATTTGAGACTTTCCCCCCTGGTGACGTCACATATTTTGCAAATTGGCTGCTCAAATTTAGCATTTTACACCCCTTGGGGCTTAGACAAGGTATGAAGACATTATCGTCGTTTCGTTTAACGTTAACGTTGAACATTGGCACCTTGTCTACGCCTTCTTGTCACACAATTTCACGTTCACCTTAATTTGATTTTAGAATGACATCACATAGTTAACCATGAATTGTCATCCAAACTGAACGTATATACAAAATTTCAGCTCAATCGGTTAAAGTTATCTGCTTCAAAATCCAGTTGCGAAATTTCACCAGTATATACTTACATTGCAAGTTAAATAAAAGCTTTTAAAACTTATAAAATTGACTTGTCTTTTCCTTCAGTGATAATTTACATAAATAAACTCATTTTAACATGGCTCGAACATAATTAAAAATAATATTATCAGGAACTGGCAAGTAAAGTTCTTTACCTTCAGGGTTGAGGTCTCTCATGTGTCTCTGCGGCGCGTTGTAAGGCCGCACCTGGATCTGGTGTTCCAGCACCGCCGCCGGGTACTTCTCGAAGAACAACTCGTTAACGGCAGCGTCGAACGCCGGGACCACCTAGGAATTGTACTCTATTCACTGAGATATAAGGTCCTTTATACAATACAATTTTACAAATCAAATGGAGCGTCGATTACAAACTTGACTGTTACTAGATTAATACATAGCTATGCAAATTATTTACCTCTTGTGGATAGGATATGAGCTGCCTGTGTAGTTTCTCATCGAACACTTTTACATGGTCGCAGTCCACATCCAAAAATGGTTCCTCTAATGTATGGATCTGGGAAAAGAAAACAAATGTAGTTAAATAAGTAGATCTATATTATAATTATAAAAGATGGCTTACTTTCACCGTTTTTAGGCCAGGATTAGATTTGTTATGATCATTGTAATGTGGAATATATAGTGTCCAAACAAAATAACTATTAAAACAAAAGATAAAGATATGAGTCTTAAGTGTTTTGTATGGGATTTGAGTTTGCCAGGAGCGAGTCAGTATTATCTATTTTAAACATAGACTGATCTGAAACTAAATGCAATTTTAATGAATTTCCTTAACCAACCTCTTCTAACTTCAGTTCGTAGAGTGGTTCGTTGGTGAGGGCGGTGGGCTCCACGAATCTCTGTACGAACTTCACGAACTTCTCGCGACACTCTGTGATCGCGACGTCAGTTCCCCACACGACGAGCTGCGGCTCGCTCGACTGCACTTCCGCTACTTCTTCGACCTGCTATGAAAAAGACATATTTTCTAGATACTAATAAAATGACAGTGACCATACATAGAAAAAATTCATGGGATTCGAGCACATGCCTGGCTATAACTTTGAAGGTTACTGTGCGAGCGTGCGACAGAGACAAATAGAAAAAGGGCAACGTCTGTTTTTCGCTGTGCTCGGCGTCCATCCTTTAGTGTTGTCCCAACTTCACTATTGATACCATAGACATATAATAATAATGTGCTAGTGGATCTCTAATTATTTTTAAAATATTCTATTACTTAGGGTGAATGTAACTTTCCAACGGTGAAAGAATTTATGAAATCGGCACAGTCGTTTTTGAGTTTATTCATTACAAACACACACAAAAATACAAATCTTTCCTCTTTATAATACTAGTGTAATGAACTTTAAAATATCTCTTCATATAAACATAATATCCCATAATGCCATGGTCATTTTTCTTAAGTATCAACTGCTTTATGTTAGTAAAATATTTTTTCCGTCCTCCGGCCAGAAAGCGCCAACTTTGTGGCCGCTGCTGCGCTAAATGAAATTGCCGCTTTCTGGCTTCGTCGAACAGAAAAATAGTATACTGACCTCGGCCAGTAAAATAAAAAAGCCTCAGATCACATTTTTGTCATAATCCGGTCATTTTAGCTTATATTAGATAAGAATCTCGGAATTCGAGATACCCGGCTGTAATTTAGTAAATAGTTGTATATTGACACCCTTAAAGTTGTCTCAAAACCTACATATGGTAGGGTGTGAGCGTCTATTAAATTTCAAGGTCAAAGTGTCAAAAAATCGTTATTTTTGTAAATTTCTCATTTCCTATGGGTTTTAGCTTTTTGTACTTGTTAGCAATATTGTAGAATACTAAATTCTCTACAAATTTTGTTTAACAAAAAATTTTAAACGGTGAACCGTTTTCGAGCTAGAGGCCGTAGAGCGTGCGGTCACAGCCAACAGGTGCCACGGTCGAAATCACGTCATATACAGTTGATGAACTACAGATATTATTAATTGTTGATGTTTACGCATGCTACTGTGTAATTTTTATACTTATATAGTTATATGGAAGGTTTTCACTATATATAAAATGAGAACATAATCATACTTACGTAATATTATAAAATCAAAAGCAAATGATCAATGTGCATAAAAAATGTTAATTTCCTTAATTAGTGCTGTGCAATTAACCTTATTAAAGAAATTATCATTTTTTATGCACATTTATCATTTGCTTTTGATTTTATAATATTACGTAAGTATGATTATGTTCTCATTTCATATATAGTGAAAAACTTCCATATAACTATATAAGTATAAAAATTACACAGTAGCATGCGTAAACATCAACAATTAATAATATCTGTAGTTCATCAACTGTATATGACGTGATTTCGACCGTGGCACCTGTTGGCTGTGACCGCACGCTCTACGGCCTCTAGCTCGAAAACGGTTCACCGTATAAAATTTTTTGTTAAACAAAATTTGTAGAGAATTTAGTATTCTACAATATTGCTAACAAGTACAAAAAGCTAAAACCCATAGGAAATGAGAAATTTACAAAAATAACGATTTTTTGACACTTTGACCTTGAAATTTAATAGACGCTCACACCCTACCATATGTAGGTTTTGAGACAACTTTAAGGGTGTCAATATACAACTATTTACGAAATTACAGCCGGGTATCTCGAATTCCGAGGTGATTTCCTAATTTGACCGGTCTACAACCTCGGCTACGCCTCGGACGGCAATTACATGTGATCTGAGACATTTTTTATTTTACTGGCCTTGGTGCGTAATGTACTATTAAAATGGGAAACAAGGTTTTATACTTTATTATTTTTTCACCCACCTTCCAAATTAGTTTTTACCTTAGAGCATAATATACAATTAGTATATGCTCTAAGGTTTACCAATTTTGACATTGGCAGCCTCCATTTTGAAAAAACTTGACAGAGGTTTTACTTCTCCTAAATTATCTATCACAATAAACCTTTTCTAAATTCACAAAGGTCATTGAGACATTCAAAATGTCAACAAGTTTCGAAATATCATTTACAGCAATATAAAACCAAATAAACCAAAATGATTGAGGCAAACAGTGAACAGTCAATGCAAAGCGAATCATTCCACAGTGCCCTTGACGCCAGAATAAGTTTGAAGAAAAGTCCCTCTAATATATTTAGCAGTTGTCGAATTTGTCTGTCGTCTATTTTTGAGCCAGCGTCTTTGACTTGTGGCCACAAGTTCTGTGAAAAATGCTTGAACACATACTGGTATATGAAAGAGAAGCCGGATTTCATTGTGTGCCCGTTGTGTCGCTCGCTCGCTTTCAATATCGAGTTTGCAAAGGTAAACATTTGAGTGGTAGAATATTATTACTTATGCCAAATGAGTGCTACTGTAAAGCTGCTTACTACTTATGTACACTTGTTATGTGCAAAAAATTTCCTCAGTTAATCAAATAAATAATTACTTTGTATTACGAAATATACATAATCTTTCATTTGCAATAAATTACTAAAATAAATAGGAAAGGATCATTTTTATTTACCAACCATTTTCTTCTCTTACTATGGTAAACATAATGTTAAATTTGTGTGAGAAAAAAATTACAAATACTTGATCTAACTTTATTGTCAACAGAAAGAAGAAATATCATCTACAGAAGACTTGCGAAAAACATTTGACCTCAATGAAAACATAAATAGGTCAGAAAATACATCCACCATGTTATGCTTAAGAATAAGCATTGTCATACCTGCAGTTTACTATATATTGAAATGCCTGAGGCTACCTTTCCTAGAGTTAATAGGTTACTTACAAAATTTATATAACAATATTATTTAAGTAAAGTTAATGAAAGTTTTTGTCACTAGAGTATATAACTTATGTTCATTGTTTGCCCATCAATGTAGTTCAAGTAATAAAGATCTAAATCCTCACTGATTTTTAATTATTAAGGAATCTGCCATACTCGGATAAAAGCCACATTTTAGTTCAAGGTAAAATCAATTGATGTGGAACTTCTACCATTAGATTTGGTTGGTACTCATTCTTTAAAAAATAAATATTGCTACTTTGTACTTTCCTCTGATATAAATCAAGGGTGTTGACACTAGTCATCGAAATAAGTCACTACAGTTACAATTGAATTCATACCCCTCTGGTGGGAGTTGGTGCGGGCACATTTGGGCCAAGCTGGTGTCCTCTAAGATCAGCTCTTTGACGGGCCGGAGTCATCACCCCGCGCATGAGCGACCGAGGAGTGCTGAGTGAGCTTGGTGTGCCATAGTTAAGAGGTGAACTCATATCAAAGTCAGTTCCTGTAAATTATTATTATATTAAATGCATATTCTAGCAACTTGAGACTGTCTTATTCATTATTTCTTCAGTAATTTGTCTCATTATGTTATTTATTTTATAGTATTAATATAACTACCAATTGGACTCGACGGCAGCGCTCGCGCCGGCGACGTGCCGGGCGCTCGTGGCGTACGAGGAGTTCCACGCGGCGTCCCAGGAGTCCCACGAGGTGTTCCTGGGGTTCCATCTACGGCAAACACAATAACCGAGACATCAAAACAAATAGGTTAAGTTCACCTTAAACGAGTTATTAGTATAATTGATTAGTAAGTAACGCTATAAGACACTCGAATTACCTTTAGAAGGTGTCCCTGTAGATCTTTGAGGAGTCTCGGGAATGATAACTTGTTGAGAAGATCGCGTCCTCCGTGTTGGGGTCGGAGCGTCCGAGGACGAACGCGATGACGGACGCTTTGATGGAGTTGACATGGTTATTCACTATATTCTAGACGATAGCTATTGATAAAGTCTACACAAATTCCACTTACAAAAACTATCTATTACTATAACGCATATAAATTACAAACAAAGTAAGTAAAGTAACGCGACCGGCGCGTGTTTTGGGCGCGAAAAGTGACAGAACGTCACTAAATCTCAAGAATAATATGTCAAAATTTACCATAAATATTTACATGGCTAGTGTTTTAAAACATGTCTCAAATATGATAAACTTGCCTTTTAAGGCTGTCTTACACGCACATTCATATCCACGACTGTTCTGTATTATCTAATAATACATCCCTCCAATAGAAAATAGTTCTCAAAAAATCAATGATAAATTTATAGTACCTAATGTTCTATTTTGAGAGTTGCTTTCATGTTGTGCTGAAACCAAAGTTAAGTTTATCTTAAGTCGATCGATTCAACTAAAAAAAAATGTGCATCTCTAGTATTGTCAAGTTGTTGTCAATTAACCATAGAGAATAGAATTAATCATTGATTGATCGTTCATTCACCCCACTGCTGACTGATGTTTTCGTGGTGTTTTACGATAATAAATAAATATAAACAATTATTGCGAAATAATAACTCAAATAAGTAATCGCGATGGTCAGCAGTATTTAAAGCTGGTGCAATGAAATTAACGAAGCCAATGACAAGTAATTGAAATTGACTATCATCGCAAGACCTATCTTTGTGCAATCTACCTGCTTTGTCGGGCATATTTTTGTGAATAAATTATCCCGACTGGACTAAAAAGATACCTAGAACTAATGGACAAATGAATTGTAAATATAGTGTGACTGTAATTTTGTGAATGTGCCGCGTAATATAGCTGTATTGAGGTAAATATAAGCGGTGAGTATATAGAGATACGTATACCTATTCATAGAATGATTCACTTTTATCTTCTGTGGTTCCCGGAGATCACGTCGTAGTACGCTGAAAACAATGTTTATGGGAGCATATTTCACCTTAGAACGTAAAAATCGATATTTTGCGAGTCGGTTTTTTAATTTATTGTTTGTCTCGAAACAATTATTAGTGGGAGATCTTCGCGTATAGCTATGCGTATATAGGTGCTATTGCGCACAAACCGTACACTAAAATAAATCAAAATAGCTTTCTTCTCATTGTTTTAATGTGAACAGTAAGGGTTCAATGTCATTTATAAAGATATCAGGTTAGTTTTTATTGTACTTTTTTCATTTTGTTCCTCATTTAACTTGCTGGGTAGGTGAGGTAACTTGATATGAGAAAGGCAGTTTCATTGGCTTGGTCTTGTTCAAGTAATGTTTTTTAACTGTAGTATAACATTGGAAAATGTTTCCTTTTTCTTCAACAACTAGTTCTGTGGTATTTATGCTATTTAGTTTTGAAATTTTTAATATTTAAAGTTAAGTATTTTGTTTAGTAGGTAGTTTATTTATGTAGCAAGTTGAGAGCTTAGGTGTAGTAAAATATGATATTTGAAGTTTCTATTCTATACTCAATACTCAAGATTAGGATGTACCTATGTAATACATATAATTTTTTACCTAGACTTAAAAGTAGTTCTTATGCAAACTTAGTTTAATTTTCCTTGTTATGTCTAGAATATTTATAATAGGTAGGTGTATTATAATAATACTTCCTTGTATTATATAATTCTAGACTTATACAAGAAGATCTTCAGTTTTCTTTAAACATTACTTTGTCTTAACATGACTTCATTTTAGGGCTAACTTCCTGGTGGTCTCTATTGATTGTGACCTAATTTTATTTTAAGATGTGTTCACTCGTAAACACCATTAGCTTCTACTGTTTTTGTCTCATGTCAGTTGAAGTGATGGCAATTATATCTTAGATCAGTGATCCTTAATCATTTTAGGTCCATTACCCCTATAACCTAACTATGGTCACTGATTTTATCCCTCCTCTCAACAATGAGGTAGCGCACTAGTCGGTGCTACGCTATTTTTAGACTTGTCACTTTGAAATTTGGCATTTAAGACAGCTACCAGCTGATTGTTACACTGCTACCCCTGAGGGAGCAATTACCACCAGATTATAAACCCAGGTCTTAGAGTAACATTCCAATATTCAAATAAAAATGCAATACCTACAGCTCAATTTCAGTTGAAAGTAGCAGGTTTGTAAAGTAAAGTAAAGTAAAGTAAATATTTATTTGCAAGAATACGTATAAAATGGTGGTAACATAAATTGTGTTGTTACAGTATTCAGTCAATTTTAAGACATGCAAATATTTCTTTTATTATGGTACAATGTCATTATTCCTTAAAACTAGGTATGTATATTATCATTAAATTCCATATATTCTTTAACTGTATAAAAACAATGTTCATTGAGCAATTTTGTCAGTTTTATCTTAAAATTAGTACTATTTAATATTTTAATGTCATTAGGTAGCTGTATTATTAGTTGCATGCGGCTGTGTAGTCTCTGCCACCCCTCTTTCGGCTCATTAGTGTATTTTTTGAGGAAACTTTACCTCCCCTATGATTCTAACTACCCTTGGCCTAGCCTACTAGACCATAGGGATATCCACAATTCTTAATAGATAAAATTTGACAATACAACTAAAATTTTAAAAGTATCCCAAATTTAATATAAGATGGATGGGAATGGATGGGCCATTTTCGGAAACTTTCTTGATTTTGTATGGAATCAGTGCCTATTCCATGAAATCAGCTTAAATTTCATAGAATTAACCAAAATAAATGTAAAGTAGTCTGTATGAATAGGAACACATATTTTTGGTTATTGTTTTACCAGTTAATGCTATGACATCATGACTAACCCAGCTTTAATACGTCGTTTCCGCCCTGTGACACATTACATTTACATAATGACAATGTTAATATAATATAATGTGCTTAAACCCAAAAAGTTTAATTTAAAATTCATACTGAGTTTTGGATCCTTATTAATTCCATGTAATAGTAGAATAGTAGGTACCTACTTCAGTTTAAAAAATGACTTAGCAATTACTATAAGACTCATTAACACACCATCATTTAATTTTGGAGCCATAAATTGTTATCAATACAAGCAAACTAGAGTGGAGTGGAGACCGCGTCTCGGCAAGCGTAGTGTAGGACGTCCTCAGGCAAGGTGGAGTGACGATTTGCGTAAGATGGCTGGCAGGAGCTGGATGCAAGCAGCCCAAGATAGAGCAAAGTGGCGTGCAATTGGAGAGGCCTATGTCCAGCAGTGCACTGCGATGGGCTGATGATGACAAGCAAACATTCAAACAAAAGACTGCTGTTGACACTAGAAACAACGCGCATACCCAGAATCACTGGTCCAAAATCTGAAAGTATTTTTTACTATATTATATCTAATATTTTGAGTAAGAATATAGGTATACTAGCTGTCCGCCCCGGCTTCGCACGGATCCCTTTTTTTATAGCCTATGTCACTTGGGAATAGTGTAGCTTCCCAACAGTGTAAGAATTTTTCAAATTGGTCCAGTTTTTTGGAGCCTATTCAATCCGAACAAACAAACAAACCTTTCCTCTTTATAATATTAGTATAGATAGGTATAGATAAGTGAGTGTTTTAGCTTCTACGTCGTCTTTTAACCCTCACGGCCGTCGCGCAGGCGCGCCACTCGCCCCCCACACTGCCGCAATTATTTATACCAATAAAGCTGTTCAAAGCAGCTATGTAAGGATTGCCCTATTATTTTATTGAACATCATCCAATGTAAGTTAGGACTGTGAAATCATTCAAATAACAGAGCAAAGATAAGTTTAGCACCTATGTATATTGTTATTCAGCTAATATGAATATACTTAAATAGGCTAGTATCATAATCAAAAATGTATTTATTAAATTTAGGCTTTTAGAAGCTCTGATGAAGGTCAGAAGATACCGTTTCCAAAAAACCTTACTTGAGAAGAAACGGTAAGAATCTCATTTCATTTTTCAAATCACGTACATAATCCCTACTAATATTATAAATGCGAAAGTAACTCTGTCTGTCTGTTACGCTTTCACGCTAAAACTACTGGACCGATTTAAATGAAATTTGGTACAAAGAAAGTCTGGAGCCTGAGAAAGGACATATGCTACTTTTTAACCTACTACAAAAAAGTAGGAGTACCACGCGGACGAAGTCGCGGGCAGAAGCTAGTTACTTATAAACTGAACAAATATAAGTATAAATTGTGACTGCTTTGCGGATTTTAATTATGTATCTTGTAATTAAAATAACATGTAGAAACTTACTAGGTAGCCACTGAAGACGTGACTCAAGTCATAAAGTCAGTGATAATGGAATGAGTTGTTGGACGAAGCCTGTCTCACTCGATCGTTATAGGAAGGTACCTGCCTACATAAATAAATTAACCTACCAATGCATATTAGATCAAAATGAAGCATAGAAAGTAAGCCAGTACCCACTACTGTAGATATCTACCAGCGTAGGTTTATGCTTCTCTTTAAACATATTTAATACACGTACCTACGAACTGCTATTATTTTAAGACTGAAGTCTGAACAAATAACCATTCACTGAATTTATGATTAGTTCTCAAGATATAATAAAGGTAAGTATCTAACAATAATATTATCAACATCCTTTTATAGAACAATAAAATATTTTTACGACTTAAAAGATAGTTAAACGACGAAATCCAAATGTTAATGCGTAAATCCGATTCCAGGAATAAAATCGAGACAATAGCCTATCTCTTATCTATTGTTACAAATTAGGTACAAAGTTATTAGAAAAGCGCAAAACAAAAGGCGGTGTTTTAACAAATGTGGGTTTTTGTGAAGGGTCTACGAGGGACCGACTTACCCGCAGGTACCAACGAGTACGATCTTCACTTACATTATTCTTATACACTGATGTTTCTCAAACTTGTAATAGTCATTTCGCACACCTATTTCTAAAGGGAGTTAACTCAGGAACCTAAAGGTTTGAGTTATGCACACCATCGAGTTCCTTACAGCAAAACCTATCTACCAATAAAACAGGACATGGACATAATAATCAGTTTTCGGTCAGCCTTTCCTGAAAAGAGATTTGATTTGAGTTTTTTGAGTTAGCTCCCTTTTAGATCTAGGTGTGCGGCCTAACTACGGGCGCAGCAGCTGTAGCTACTTGCGTTTAAATATTATTATAAAGGGGTAACAAATAGAGACGGAGTAATTAGCTTCTTTCAGCAACTTCGCGTAGAATTAGTACTACGGATTGTTTATTTTCTAAAAAGTAAATTCTACGTTTTCCACCCTTTAACTTATTTTATTGGCTGACGTTTCGAAAACTTTACTTAACTTTACTTTGTAGCACAACTGAACTGACAATAGTCTGTAGTTGTTTCAATTCAATGTGTAATAACCGCGAAGGCATCAGAAATTACTATGTGAAAGTTTGAGCGGCTCGGTCCTAAGGGTGTGGGCACGCGGTGCGTCGCCGACCTGCGCAAATGTATTGTTTCCTCCAACACTGGCCTTTAATTTTTTGCCCCTCGTACGATACGAGTCATAAAGTACCAGGCCGTATTTTAAAATGAAAGCTTGCAGGTAGCTGGGATAGAGTACCCATTATATGATTAGAGAGTAGGTAGATCTTAGTTTATTGACTTAAGTTTCGTTATTTGCAACCATGGTCTTAATTTAGGTGCTACACGAGTGTTGGTATGTCGTGGACCCGGGTACAGCGTTGTCAGGCGTCCGGATAAAGCATTTTGATTAAAGGTAGGCTTTTTGATTGCGCGTCCGGCTGAAATAATCTAAAAGCTTGATTTTAAATAAAAAATAATGTCGTAGCTCATAATACTGAGACAAAATCCTCAAAAATTTAGGGTTGTATGTATTTTCCATTGCTCAGTCAAAAATAAAAAGAATAAAAAATCCAAAGATTAGCAAATAGGTATACTTGGGGGTGGATCACCCTCAACATATAGGGGTATTAAATTGGACGTTCGCCGATTCTCAGACCTACCCGATATGCACACAAAATTTCATAAAGATCGGTCCTGCTTTGTGGCAACAATCACCGGGACACGAGGATTTTGTATTATATTAGATAACTTATACCTAGAGGTGCACTTAGTATTATGTAGGCACCCTGTGTACTAAATATTTACCATGTTGCGTATGTTGTTTACTATAAGTTTACTATGACTAATGACTACCTATTTATTTCGGTTAACCGCAATTTAACTCACATCGTATTTATAGAAATACCTGACAACGTGAGCAATTCGTGACTAGTTGAAGAAAGACTGAAGTAACATATAAATTGTATGTTGTTACGTCTTTCTTCCATATGTGAATAGTTCACATCATGGGAACCTAGGTGTGTCCATCGTTGTGTACGCTATTTTATCGATCGATTTTTCAACTATGTAGTCTCTCTTGGTGTCAGTTTTACTTTAGTAGCAGATGCGTGCAGTGAGTAAAATTGCAGGCACGAGGGTAGGCACTTTCTTACACAAAACCCAGTGTGCCTGTATGGAATGCACTTTTATACTACAAATTCGAAAAGATTCCACGCCGGTTGGCTTTATATTGATTACGCATTGCATTTCGAACTGTCATCCACAATTGCTGCATTGGTGAAATAAGGGCCAGGTCTATCACCTATCATACTTATCATTAGTTATCATCCTTGGTTCAAAAAAACTGGATATAATATATCTATATTCAACAAAGATTACATTACTCAGTATTCTCACGTCAGTTTATATTGGCCCACGCTGTCGTGATTGAAATTAAAGTCTATTTTACTTTGTCACGGAAGCAGCGGGGCCCATCGTCTTCTATAAACACAGACATCTTTTAAGAACTATATTATCAAGCAAGTGATAAGCGTCATCAAGATTAGCGCTTAATGTCCCAACGGCATAAGACTCTTGACGTCTCCCAAACAACGCCTCTTTTCGCTCGTGCATTATGTTAATATTGTTTGCTAGTCAAGCCAAACAATGCGAAGGGCAGTTCCTTCGCTGCAACTAAACTGTTATCGTAGACGCTCATTGTTATCAATGACTGTACAGTTTAAGCTAAAACACCACGCGTTCTTAATGCTATTGTCTTAGGGAATTTAACAAGCCTATTGATTTGGAGATTATCGTAACTCGAGAAGCTATTGTTAATGTAGAGTGAATTTGCAATTGAACATTTTTAGTCTATATTATAAATCCTTTGTCCTGCTTGGCTGACGGGCACAGCCTAAACCCCTGATCGTAGAGACCTGAAACTTACATGCTCAGTTCTTTGTATGACTTAGGCGTTCGATATGAAAGGGTTTTCCAAAATTAAACACTTGAAGGAGGTGAAAAAGGGTCGTAAAGTTTGTATGGGACAGCGTGAGTCGTGACTCTTTGGTCCAATCTATTTAAAATTTAGCATATACATACATTCTTTTACAGAATTGATGGAAGACTTATTAAGTATTTTATTAAAATTCAATTTAGTACCATGTATTTTTATTCACGTTAAAAAGTACGAGGACAAAGTCGCAGGCAAAAGCTCATCCGAAATGAGATTTCATAGAAACGGTGCAATATAAAACCCTAAAGTCGCCCTTAAATTTTATTACACTATTCTCACGACTTCTTTTACAATTGAAATCGTGTCATGTAGATGATACTTTATAATTTTAATTAATTATCTATATAAAATATTGAATCACAATTCAATTTCTTGAAATTGTTGACTTGGTCATTGCCAACGGGCCAGTGAAAACAATTAAACAAGTAATCACAATGAAATCGCCGCGGTACTTACAGCTTCTGTTACAGAAATGGATCAATAGATGGGATTGTTATGTTTGTAGTTATGTATTCCGGCATTAGATGCCCGCGGTAGCGCCCTCCGTTGGATATAAGGGTGCAAACATCGATTTTCGGCACCCTCCGAACTCAACGTAAACCGAAGCGGGGGCGAGGTAAGATGGCGTGGCGTCAGTCCGGGCTCCGGACCTGCCTCAAGCCCGCAGAGGCCCCAAGGTCACGTAGCCGCCGCATATGGTGCCCGAAATACAAAATCTCGATAAATGGAAACATCACACCTTTCCCTCTCGCCGCGGCGGTGGTATAACTCCATCTCTCTCCGACGACCGCCCATGAAATGTGGAATTGCTTCCCATCAATAGTGATGTTAAGGCCAGGGTTGCTTGATGACTGTGATCATTACCGTTTGATCATGTGTCCGCGGTATATTTGTATTTGTCAAACGGAATCTTTGTTCGTCGAACTTGTCCCGTCTTTGCGATCTGGTTGACAATAGAAAATTACAGAATAGTCCATGTATATATAACAGTAATTCTGATTTTAACTTACTAAAATAGCGTATCAGTTACCAATGCCGTGGATAGAAAAGGGACATTTCAATTATGGCAACCAGTTCACATCGCCAACCCTAATCATAGTAAACGGCCTTTATCTACATTATGGAAAATTTTGGAATGCGACATTTCATCCGTCTGTCCCGCTCTAACGCGCGCGTTTGCTATACCGTCCCTGTCTAGGGTCGCTACCTACGAGGGGTAGTGGTAGGGATCGTTCAAAAGATTTTGGGTTAGATTTTTTTCGCGAACTGCACTTTATGAAGACCCAGTGCAACCATTACAGCCGGCCGACGAACACACCAAGTCGGCGGAAGTTATTTTTTTTATTATGAACAGTCTGTGTTGTGTTTGATTATTCTATCATTATCTCTGTGTATTTGTTGGTGCTAAAGTGATAAGTTAACTATTTTTTTTACGTGTAAGTGAAATTTGATGCCATGTTAATGTTTCCAACGATGGATTAATATTTTTTTTATTTATGTTAGTTGTTAATATTGTAATGCATAAATTTATCGTAGGGCTATATTGAGCTAAGATTAATGAAGTCTTCACTAGTTATCTCCGACGATGTAGTTTTTTTTCTAAAGCTAAACATAGAAAATGTGGAGGTATAATGTATTTTAGATTTCGGTGTTTTGATGTTTATAATAGTATACTAGTTTTTTTTTGATGTTGATCGTCGTCCTAGGATCTTTAATCTCTAACTAAACCCCGTGAATTGTGTACTCTAATTTATTTTATAAACAAACAACAAAACGCCACGCTCTTATCTAGCAACAATCCTTTTAACGCCAATAATCTCAAAAGTAGATATTCTTATGTTTGCTTTAAAAGAAACAATACATTTTCATTAATGCTTCTTCTCATTCTCAATTCATAAATGTTAGTGCCATTACTCTACTAAATATTATCCAATTCTGTATAGCAACTCATGTGGTAATGTATAACCTTTTGTTACAGATCTAATGCCGTGACGAGTTCTAAGAATGACGTCCTTCGCGAACATGAGTCAGTCGCTGGGCGCGAGCCTGCCGTCGACCTCGGCGGCGGGCGGCGCGGCGCCCTCCCGCGACGCCGAGGACCCGCTCGCCATGACACACATCATCTGCAATCTGTTAGAGAACATGAACAAACCGCTACCCACCGCCTCCGCCTCCTCCATGCCCTACGACATCTGGGCCCTCCCCTCCTGCAGCGCCCTCCCGAACCCCCTCGGCCCCGTCAGCCGCGAATACGGCTCCACCTCTAATAATAACAACCAGCATCACTCCAAAGAAGACAACTCCAGCGGTTCCCCCGGTACCTCCTCCTCGGTGTCGATCACCTGCTTCCGATGCGAGGAACGCACGCCGACCACTCGCTGCCTCGAGTGCAACGATCTCTTCTGCCACGAGTGCTGTCACGGCGTCACCTCCGATTGCCAACTTCGCGAACACACGCTCCTCCCGATACACCAAATATCGCCGATCGGAGTCCGACCCAACTCCGTCAACAACGAGAAGGAGGTGTACTGCGAGCTGCACGGCGACCCGGTCAGGTTCTACTGCGAGGCGTGCATCGTCTTCATTTGCCAAGAGTGCACGCTCTGGGTCCACAAGGATCACAGCTTCACTCCCATCAAGGGAGCCCTGGATATGTGCCGCGTAGGAGTGTTACGCGCGATCGAGGACACGAAGACGGGCACCAAGGCGATCAAGACTGCGATAGATCGCGCCGTGGCCATGTCTAAAGCCTACGAGAAAGAGACCACCGAGGCGAACATGAAAATCAGAAAGGCGATGCGTTGTTACGCGCAAGCCATCGAAGATCGCGAGAAGTATCTTCTAGACAAAGTGGAGAAGATGCGCCAAGCGAAGATGAACGAGCTCACCGACCACATGAACACCCTGCGCGGTATACTCGCCGGCCTCGCGCACACCAACGAGACCTTGGTTCGGAGCATGGACTCCGAAGGATTAGACCTATTCATGGCTAAAGAGAAAGGTCGGGCGCAAGTCGACTACTTTTCGTGCATGTTCAAAAACATGTACATGACCGAGGAACGTATTATGTTTGTGCCGCCGAACTATGATTTAGTGGACCAGCTCAAGAGGCAGTGCGACGTTCAGTCCGCTGCGGCCAGCTCGATGCATTCCCTGAATTCTGTTCCGGTTCTGCCGTCCCGTCAATCGATATTGTCTCTGCAATCTTTGCAATCCTCTCAAACTTATTCACCGCTGTCCTCTTACAATATGTCGTCTACTAGCAGTCTGAGGTCATTGACCGACTACACGAGCAGCCATACCAGATCTACGAACTATTACGATCACAGTATATCGTCTAGTATGGCGCTGGACTCCAATCTATCGCGCGGGATAGGACAAGCTATTCCCGGCTACTGGATGTCGGTGACAGTGAGACCTACCCGAAGTCCGGTTCCCGGGGTACCTATGTTCTCATTCGGCAGAGAGGGCCAGGACGAGGGACAGGTGTCCCGGCCGTGGGGATTATGCGTCGACAGAGACGGCAACATTATCGTCGCGGACAGAAGAAACAACCGCATTCAAATTTTCAACAGCCGAGGCGAATTCAGAACTATGTTCGGTTGCAAGGGAACCGGCCCCGGCGAATTCGATCTTCCGGCCGGCATCACAACGGACACTTTCGGTCGCATCATCGTGATCGACAAGGACAATCACAGGGTTCAGGTGTTCACGTCGTCCGGCAACTTCATCCTCAAGTTCGGTTCGTTCGGCAAAGAGTGCGGGCAGTTCCAGTACCCGTGGGACGTGGCGGTGAACACTCTGGGAAACATCGTCGTGACGGACACGCGCAATCACCGCATCCAGCTGTTCTCCAGCGACGGGACTTTCATCACAAAGTTCGTGTTCGAGGGAGCCAATCCCGCCAAGATGCTGAAGGGACCGACGACTCCGAGAGGCGTCTGTTTCACCACATCGGGCAACATAATAGTGTCGGACTTCGAGAACCATCGCCTATTAATGGTGGACCCGATGTTGACTAAAGTGCTGCACTGCGTGGGGCGCGAGGGCTCGGGCATCGGCGAGCTGAACCGTCCGTCGGGGATCGTGACCGACGACGACGGGCGGATCATCGTGGCGGACTCCAAGAACCACCGCGTGCTGGTGTTCACCTCGGAGCTGCGGATCCTGTGGGCCGTGGACCTGAAGAGCCCGGGGCTGGACGACAAGGACCGGCCGAGCGACGTGGCGCTGTCGCCGGACGGCTACCTGGTCGTGCTGTTCGAGACCCTGCCGGACACCGCGCGCGACGTCTCCTCCCACGGCA
Organism: Polylopha cassiicola; assembly: GCA_038024825.1. NCBI lineage: Eukaryota > Metazoa > Arthropoda > Insecta > Lepidoptera > Tortricidae > Polylopha > Polylopha cassiicola. The sequence goes on along the minus strand of CP149060.1, from coordinate 7,783,619 downwards.
AGCAATATATTAAGGTATACTAACGACTCTATTTTATACGTTTACACTAGCTGCGGCCTAAGGTCGATCGTATTCTATTTTGTTTCGTTTAAGTTGTGATTTCTTTGATGACGTGCCAATTTTATTGATCATTGGAAAGATCCGATTCGAGCATAGCTTGGCCGGACGACTTAGCGTTTGCTCACGGTTAGTATTTGCAAAATGATTCCTCTTAATAACATTTTGTTGGACGTTCGGTTACCATGATAGTCATTCGTTTTTGATATCCGCATTAGACTAGTCTTTAAGGACCAAACGTACGCGATGTAGCCGCGTGTAGCCGCGTGTAGCCGTATGACCGTCGCGGCGTCGGTAATCCATAGTCTAGTATAGACGACAACAAACCATTAACGGAGCTCTTTCATTGATGTCGATTACGCTCTGTCCGATTAGTCTTACGATTTATAATAATAAATACTTTAAGGTAAACCTATAAATCGTAAGGAATGTAAAATCACATTGTGATGTAAAAGATGTTTTTATGTGAGATAATTTAAAAACTTGAAAAGTATTTTTCCAAAATGTTAGTTTTGTGTTTTTTTTAACTTGGTTAATAACAGAATGCGGACGTCGGTGTGCATTTTACGCTGAATTATTTCGCATTTTAATTTTATAAATATATATTTTTATTAGTCGCTGTAAGCTGTGTCGGCGAGCGATCCGCTTATTAGAGTTTGAGTTATTCTAAATTTTGCTTTGGACAATTGAGAACGCAGGGAAGCGTAGTATTACTGTGCAAGAAAATCAATGCAATAAAACTTTAAGACTGACTTTAGAAGACTGTCTTAAAGACTCGGTCGGCGGAGCGGCGCGGAAGTACGCGCGTGCTGCGCCGGCGACGCCGCACCGACGCGCGTATTATTAATTTCGGATAAGTATCGTGATATTTTTATTTCATGTTAAAATTGAACAACATTTTTTATTTTAAAATTCTTAAATTAGTGACATTGATTGAGACTGCGGCTAAATTCAAAAATATAAAAACGAACGAAGAACTGACTTATGAATCGTTCGAAAACCTACTTATATCAATTTTGTTAATTTAATACTTTAATATTATGTTGATTTGTTTAATTAGTTAGTTGGGGTGCTTACTAATACCACGAGTCTATACAAATTTCGATACACTCATGAAGTCATGAGCCAACTCTCTGGCTTATGTGATGGATGGATCCTTCTCGGCAACATTTCCAATTTTAGTATAGGAAACATTTTTCGCCGAGAATTGAACCGTAAAAAATTGGGAAGTTTCCGGGAACTAACCATTCCTGCTCCGGATCCACGCATAATAGGATAAACTAGTCAAATATTCCGACTCTCGGCAATGGACATTGTTTGAAATAAAATGAGATGATTCTAAATTGATTTAGGTCTATGGTTTGTAGGTAGAGTAAGGTTACTAATTCGAAATTCTTATTTATTAGCAAAACGAGATTAAACGTTTTCTAAACAATGTTTATTGCTAAACATAGACACAGACACGAGATTGAAAAATAATCTCGTGATCATAAACAACTCTTACCCAAGTGAGTATTTCAAATTTGAATAGAGAAATAGGGAAATATAATTTAAACAATTTGTTAGATGAATGATCATTTAATTGATGCACTTGAATTATTAATAGTAAATTTATAGATATTCTTCTACAAATTCATTAATTTTTTACTTAGTTAATTGTGTGGTCTTATACAATCTAAATTGTTGTATTAGTTTAAATATTGTAGCGAAATTTTCACAAAAACATTATGAATCGATTCATAATAAAACTATTGTTAGAGATACTTCGATATATTTAAACGCTGTGTTCAGTCGATATGTGTTCACTTAATCTATTTAATTAAATATAAGTTCGTATATGTAGAGTGTGGCCCGTCGGAGGCGAGGAGACGAGTGACTCTATCGGGAGCTTGTAGGTGTAAGTTAATATGTGTGTTGGCACTGTAGCGTGCTACAGTCTGCCTCCCGCTGCGGTCGTCACGTGTACCTGTGGCTTACTATTCCACATCATACTCTTACATTTAATCGCATGAAATAGATTTCGTAATCAATAATCTACCAATTACTCGATAACACTATACTCTGACAATGTATAAATGTGAACTGCGGTTCAGCAATGGAACGTTACCTTTATCATAATTGCTTATTAGACAAAGTAATTAGACTAATTATAATTATAGCGATACGTGTGAATAATTGCCCCTAATCGAAATACGAATCGGTTGTATCAGCCCCTTGTAGAAGTTATATTTAAGGTCTACTTATTACCTACTGTTTAGAGCGAGAACGTCGTAATGTCATGTGTCGTATTCGGTGAGCAGATCTTTTGAAACTCAAATAGTGCTCTACGATTTGATAGGTACATTTAGAAGATAAAAGTTTAACTAACAAGTTTCTCCTTTGTACTTAGGATTAGATTAGGATAATTAATTTTATAATGTCTCATTGACTAATGTTGTATCCCGGCCGGTGATTTTCAACACGTAGTGTAAACGTTGATCGATTCAAGCAACAATTTTCATGTGATGCGAAAATTTAAATTAGATTTTTAATAAGGAACTGATTATTATTATAGCGGGAGACTGGAGCAAGAGTCTGAAATAACTTAAATAATTGCTTTTGAAAAGAAAATTGTTGTTTGAAGTTAGGTTTTAGGTTAGTCGTGTGCGTCTAGCGGCGACGCGCGCGCGCCGCGTGTAGGGTAGCGTAGTGCGTGTGTGGTGATTGCGTCTTGGCAAACTATTCACAGATTCCGCTAAACTCGTAGTAATTATTAATATTTTGTTTTCATATCAGTGATAGGTATTTTTTTTGTTCAGTGCCATTATTAAAGTATTACGTTATTTTAAAAATAATGTGCGGCATGAAATGCATTTTTTTTAATTGATGTATTTTTTTCTGAATATATTTCTTTTTATTGATCTTGAATTCATAATGTGTGTTTCCTCTTAACTTTATATTTAACAACGAATCTCATATTTGCGTAATATCACAGTTGTTTGTAATAAAAATCGTTTGGATTTGCAAAGCAAACGCCGACAGCCATTGTGGTGATGTACTGATTACAAAAGCATTCTAAGAATGTTACCATTCTGTCAAAATGACGTATGATTGTAACTGGGCCGAGGTTCGGCTCTCCGTGTGTCATCAATTGCAAACACGTCACGATGAAGTGATACAATTTAGCATCAGCAAACTTCCATAGTCTTGTTTCACAATGACCCAGTAAGCTATATACAGTAATATAGTTTAAACTGCAAATATTTTAGTAATTAACTAATTTGTCCACCAGATAAGCGATACTTGATGTTAGTTCTCTATTTGGACCTTAAGTTTTTAAGAGTTTTTATAGCTCACCCAGGAGTTGTGAAACAGGACATATATCATCGTATACCTACTTTATGTTAATATAAATTGTATGACTTGATTGCTTACGTGAACTGATTGACTAAACGTGAGGCAGGTCGACGCCACCAGATTCTGACTAGCTTAGCTGGAAGATTTAATTAACGATGCCTGACTTAATTTTTTAATACACCTTTTAGTTGGCGTAGTTATGTTTTTAAGATTTATTTTGTTACTATCCTATTATTTGTGGAAATATCGAAAATATTTTAAAATACACCCAGCAACATCCCTTAGAAGATGGGTCTTGGAATAACCATGATCTGTTCTTCTTAAGGGCTAAAGTAAAAGATATAACATTACGTTATAAGTTCGGGTGAAGTAAAATGACTTACGTTGTAATTATTTTCGATATTACCACAAAGCCGGGGTGAGATTTTCTGTCGTGAAAAGCGACGAGTACCTAATTTGTGAGACCTGCTAGGAGCTAGCAGTAAAATTGTGGTTTTGTGATAGATACAATAAAATTGAGAACTTAATGATAAAATAATCGAACGTAATAATTTTTGTACAAGTTTTAATGTTTAAAACGTTCAGTAAACTATGTATTCAGTACATGTCAGCGGTGAATACAGCCGGGTTGTGGTACAAAGGACGTTAGCACGTGGAGCGGGGCGCGACTTGTAACTACATAATTAATATGGTTACGAGATTTTAGCTAATTGTACTAAGCCATTTTCGTGCTATTTTTGTAATGTTAACTAGGCGCTTGTGTTGTGTTAGTCTTAGTGTTAAATTATATTCATTCGTCTCCTGTTTATGATTTGGAATGTGTTCCGTTTATCTGGCGTTTCCACTTAGTAGGAAAACTCTAGTTTGCAGACCGCCTCAAACGAGTCTGCAGACATCTTTGGGTATTCTTATTTCTGTGACGAAATACAGCCAAAAGATCAAAGTCGTGAATATCGCTTAACCATCACCATCACAAATAGGAGAGGAATGCAATGGTCGATAAATATCATGTGTTATTGAGATAAGTAGTATTTTTGTACACGAACCTCGGTGGGAGCATGCCGCGGCCGGTGGCGTCTGATCGCGGCCCGGGTTTTATTAAGTTACGAGTTATTTCACAGCCCAAAACTGGCAACACTGCTAAATTGGTAAATAGTTTTGAACAGTGTTGCCATTTTTTGCCTGTGAATGTGAAACTTATTGCTTCATGAAACTCTGCATGGATGGTTTGTCGGGCGGTCGGTCGCAGGCGTGGTTACGAGTGGGTGCTCCCTCGAGGCGACTAGTTGTGTTCAAAGTTAATATAACCGCATCTACCTCACTAGTAAAGCATTGAAGACTGATTGGAATTAATGTAACGGTGGTCTGATCACCGCTTAGAAGTCTGTTGTCTACTGATACTTTGCGCCCAAATGCTACTGAGTGCTTTACTTCTTAAGATATCGGTGTTTTTGTTTCGTTTAATTGCTGAGTATTATTGTAATTAATTTTTGCAACTCTTTTGTTGTGTGACGAAGTGGACAGCAGCCTTTTTCTTTTTATATCTATATCTTACGTTAAACTTCGGTAATACTGTTGAAAGAAGACTGAAATTTTATAAATGTTCCTATATTTTAATTTAGTGCTACCATATTTCGTTTACATTATTTTACCCTCTCGGTAATTATCATTACATTCTTATCTTATCAATTGTAAATGACGCTATATATGTCATCAAATTTTTGAAAATTTTAATGGAATTTTGTATGGAAATTTAATAAAGTGATTGATAGAAAATGGTCTTGTTATTTTACTCCTTTTAAATTTTCCCTGATTAGAAAAGCTTACTAAACTAGATTAGGTAGCTAACTATTTTAGTATTAGTTAGGTATTCATTTGAAATTAATGATTACGTTATTGCGCAAACGTAGGTTAAGTACCTACTTATTAAATTTTATTGCTGTTTTAAAAACTTTTACTATTGATAAATCCATAAACTTCAATGTGTGTTAAAAAGTCTATGGTCAAACAATCGGACCCTATACTTTTAATAATCAATATTGGTATGTCAAATTAAATTATTGTCAGACGACGTATAAAAAACAGAAAATTGTTATTTTAAAAATGGGCCAGACATTTACCTCATTTCTATCTGGTCTGGGCAGATTCTTTGAATATCCGGTGAAGAGGAAACCTATCTGTTTTTACAGACAAGAGGATTTCACAGCTACCGGTAAATACAACAATACAAAAAATTTGATATTTTGTTTGGTAAATATTGGTAAATTGACAAACAACTTACTAGCTGCTATTTCGATTAACAATATTCACTACCTACTATTATAACTAGCAAAATACTTATTTAATATTTTAGTATAAATAAGCCAATTAAAAATACCTATAAACCTATAATGTGCCGTAATATGGCGGCACGGTAAGTGATATTATGAAGAATCCATTTTCACTACTGGCAATATCGTCCAACAGAGGCAACCCTGGGCCATGGACAGTTTTAATGTTGCCAGGACTACAATATTTACCAATTGTATTTTCCACATTAACGTTTTCTTGAGTAGTTTCTTATTTACTCTTGCTCCTAATTAAACATACCATGATATTGATAATAATTTGTAAACAGGCGAACCTATAAAGAAGGCTGCAGACGTTCCGAAGGCCGCCGTGACGGATTACGACAAACTAGTAGAGTTGTTTTACAAGCGGCTTGCTGAACAGCGGCAGTACAATGCAGTATGGTTTAAATATAAGTTGCTTTTGTAAGATTCAAATAGTAGTAGACCAAGAAAATTAGTGTCAGATACTTAGTTATTTGCAAACTCTTTGCAAAGTATGGTAGTAACATTAAAACCACCAGAAAATTATTTTGAGGTTATTTATTACGCGCTACAGGAAAAGAGAAAGAAAAATATGGCGACTAGTTGTTGTTATAGATAAAATAATAGATCTTAGATAATTAGTAAGTATAGACCTTTTCGTTACTGTAGTGTTTGTTTAAATCCCTTGTCACAGATCACTTATTATATTAATGCAATCCACACCGGCTCGACAATGCCCTCGTATTCGTAACTACACTTCTAATCCACACTCGCCAGCGGCCATAGTATGACTTAAGTGACAGTTACTTTCCACGGCCTTCCCGCCAATACAGGGACACCCGAGACAGCGTATGTATGCTATTTAAGCTACTCGCATAAACGCATACACTACATCCCTCCCTTGGAATAAAATGAAATTAATAACAATAGGTAGTACATAACCAAATCAATATACTTTTCCAATAAAGTAATCAGTCATTCCAAGTTAATCATTAACACAGCGCAAATATAAATTAATCAGGCATTAAAGTTCTTAAACATCTCAATGTTATAATACCACTACAAAACGCCAGGCGCGTGCAGTGAGGGTCGCGCATGCACCACGTCAGGGCAGGCACTCCATATATTCACACCATTGTGCTTATATGGAAGCACGCCCTTGCAACAGACTAAAAATAACATAATATTAATAAATCATGGCACATCAATCAGAGTCTTATTTCACTACTCATTTCACTCTCATATTATCTTACAGCTTTCTATTGACCTTCTACTCTTTCCAGGTGAACAACATTCCTTCTCATCACTTGTCCTGTTAGATCATTCTCCACCATGACATTTCTTTGTTAGAACTTTGTACTGTATGAAGTGTTGAACTATAGTTTGGTTAAGCTTATTTGCCTTATCTATATTATTCTTATCTACTCCTGTTAAACTATACTCAATAGCTCTCCTTTTCTTGTCAGCATATTACCTCCCCTTCTCTTTCTGCAATTTGGCTCGCTCACGCACATCCTGATTAGCTCTGACGGCAAATTGCCTGTGGATGCATGAGGTATGCTGTTGTACATTTAACAGGTCCTCCATCAGACTGTCCTTAATGTTCTTTTCCTTCCAATGAGTTATTTCGAGCTGTTCCGTTATATCCCTTATATTGTAAACCTTTAAGTTAGCATAGGCGCGAAAGAAGATCAGCAATATTCACTTTTTCGATTATATCTCGGGCAAGTAGATCCTGAAGTTTGTTGAGCAGGTGACGGAATTCTTCGGTACGATTGTGAGACTGGTTGCACATTGTTATCAATGGGAATTTCTACCTTGAACTTTGAGCTTGGAAAATGGTTGCGGTGTGAGCCTCCCTCAATAATATAAACAGTTTCATGTTTTTCTGGTCCATTTACTCTAATTATAGTTTTGAATAATCCCTTTACATTCAGTTTTTCATGTTTTCTTCCGTAATCAACTTTATTATACAGCCTGAGTAACACAAACATTTTAATATTAATCTACGGTGTAATGGTGCACACAATTATGCATCAATGTTAAAAAACATAATCAACTTCAACTCTTTCTTTTTTGTTTATTTTGGTAGACTGTTTGTCATATTTCCTTTTTGAACCTCCTATTTTGCAGTATTGGCGGAAATGTCCCGGTTTGCCGCATGTAAAACATGCTTTTTCTAATGCTGGACAATCTTTATAATCAGTTTGATGGTTATTATTCCCACAACGTCCGCAGGGTATAAAGTTTTTTGTTGTATGTTCCTTCCTTTTTTGTTTTGAAAAATCCATCTTTTTTATTCCTATTGTATACAGCATTTACTTCCTGGTTATCTTGTTTATTACTATTATGGGTATCTTCTTTCTTCTGTTCATATATTTCTAATTGGTCATTTACTACTTCTAACATATTAGCCTCTGTGACGATTTTCTCCAGTGTAATGTTGTCACCTACTGTAAGAATCTTCTTACGTATTTCAGCCGAATTGCATTTTTCAGTGATCTGGTCAATCAAATGGTCATCCTTTTTATCAAAATTGCATTTTTCAGCTTGTTTCCGAAAACGTACTAAGAAACTTTCAAATTTCTCTTTATCTTCTTGCTGAATGAGTCTAAAAATGAGACGTTCAAAAACTTGGTTGGTTTTAGGAACAAAGTATTCATCCAGTTTTTTTATGGCTATGTCAAAAACATCAACTCCATCTGTAGCTGTGACATCTGCACCAGGTAAGTTGTAGTATATATCCTGCAAGCTGGCTCCACCAAAATGCAGTAATGTTGCTCGTTTCTTTAGATGAGATGTGACCTCAGCTGCATCCAGATATATAAGCAATCATCTCTTCCATCTCTCCCATTTAGTGCCAACTGAACTCCGGTCACCATCCAAATCTAACCCCTCCAGTTTCAGTGATGGATGTTGAGTCATGGTGCTTGTCCGGTTAGCAGAACCTAAAATATCAATTTATATAACCTGAAATATTTGAACACCAGACTATTCTCAATTGGATGAAGGTTGTCAACCAGTTACAATTATTAAAGATGTTTATTTGAAACACCAGACATTTTCCAATTTAATGGAGGTATCAACCAATTTTATTTAATGGAGGCATTCATTTGAACTACCAGACATTTCCCAATTTGAAGGAGGTCATGTCAACCAATTCCAATTTAATGGAGGCATTCATTTGAACTACCAGACGTTTCCCAATTTAATGGAGGTCATGTCAACCAATTCCAATTTAATGGAGGTATTCATTTGAACTACCAGACATTTCCCAATTTAATGGAGGTCATGTCAACCAATTCCAATTTAATGGAGGTATTCATTTGAACTACCAGACATTTCCCAATTTAATGGAGGTCATGTCAACCAATTCCAATTTAATGGAGGCATTCATTTGAACTACCAGACATTTCCCAATTTAATGGAGGTCATGTCAACCAATTCCAATTTAATGGAGGTATTCATTTGAACTACCAGACATTTCCCAATTTAATGGAGGTCATGTCAACCAATTCCAATTTAATGCAGGCATTCATTTGAACTACCAGACATTTTCCAATTTAATGGAGGTCATGTCAACCAATTTTCATTTTTATTTTTTTATTTTTTTTCACTTAATTCATTTAAATAAAATAAAATAAATTTAGTATTTTTTTTTTTTTTGCGTAAAATGTAACAGATATAGAACAGGGTAGTACTTAAATTTTGTAATTCAATAAATAAGGCAGTTTGCATAGCTGTATCAATCACTTTAGCAAAAGACCATTGTCAGCCCAGTCGGGCCCCGACCACTGAATCTGCAAAGGCCCCGAAACGTCAGCCAACAAAAATAAAATATGCGAGTTAAATCCGTTAAAGCTGTCCCACCCCAATGCACAACAACCGCCAAGGCATCAGAAATTATTAAAATATAATTGCCAAAACAATGGTTTCTATTATTAAAATTATATTTTATTACAAATTAAATACTTTAAATTTCTTAGCTCAATAAAGTTTCCTTAAGTCAAATTCTTTCATTAATAAGTAGGTAGACCTTAAAATAGAAAAGTACTTTTCAAACAATTGAATTAATATAATATGAATAGAATAATATTATTGTTTTATAGGCTACCCATATAATTCATGTGAACACTATTTTCGTTTTATCCTAAAACTAAATATTCAAGAATTTATTAAATTAGGAGTACCTATGCATAATAATTTTCCCGCGTCTTAATTCTTCGACCAGTTGCTATGACCGTTGTCGAAACTATTTTATATAGGTACGGCAGAAAAGTATTAAATACAAATGTTATTATTCCTTTTCCTTTCTTTAACAAATCAATTAAAAAATAGTATTAGCATCGTCAATAGTTTTATTATAAAATTCCTAAGTATATAATATTCTTGAATTGTGTGAATGCGACAATGTTCTCCCGCGTCATATTGTAATGGCGTTTGTCAATTTTAAACGACTGTTGTAAGATTTCTAATCTTAACAGGAATAAAATTCCGTTTTAATGTAATGTAATGCCAATAAACGCAATCTATTTATACCAGTGAAACATTAAAACAACAAATATTATCGATTGATTACGGTACCTAGGTAGGTCTTAAGTTTCTTACAAAGGTCTAAGTCGCTAAATATTTTGCTACGAAAATCACTATTAAGTACCTACATCATGATATAGGTGTACTTACCAAATTTACTTTTGAGATATATTATGACATTGTAAATAAATGTTGTTAAGTTAATCAACGGAATTAAATAGTATACTTAATGAAACACTTTGAACCAAAACTGTTCATCTGCCATTATCGCTATTTTAGTCATAAAATTTTCCTTTTGCTCGTCGCCACTTGTAGTGTTTGTTTAAATCCCTTGTCACAGATCACTTATTATATTAATGCAATCCACACCGGCTCGACAATGCCCTCGTATTCGTAACTACACTTCTAATCCACACTCGCCAGCGGCCATAGTATGACTTAAGTGACAGTTACTTTCCACGGCCTTCCCGCCAATACAGGGACACCCGAGACAGCGTATGTATGCTATTTAAGCTACTCGCATAAACGCATACACTACAGTTACGTTAAATTTTAAGGGGCTGTCACATGCTTGATTAGGTACGCGAGGCAAGCGAAGAGGGAAGTAAGCAGGGCATTCAACCACCCCCACTCGTCATGCCCGCTTGTCCAGCTCCTCTTCATTCTTGGGTGGCCACACACATGCTCTGCATACTTTCCTCACCACTTCCCTCGCGTACTGGCGAGCATATGGCAGCCCAGTTAACAAAGATCGCGTCTAAAAATGACGCATGGCGCAGGAAATGAAAGAGCAAGACAGACGGTGGAGCAGCCAGAAGGAGGTGCGGCGGTTCCCCGGCTGGAACGACGTGACCATCGCAAACCTTCACAGCTTGTTTTTGCTGTTTGACAACCAGTCTAATGGCATGCTCGGATTTGATGACTTGTTAGTATTTTAACAACCTTTCAAATCCCAGGTGTGGCGAAACACGCATTGTATTGTTTTGAGTTTCTGATACAATAAACTTAATGGAACATGTTGAGATAACCAGTCATGTACCTAATCCCTACTAATATTATAAATGCGAAAGTAACTCTGTCTGTCTGTCTGTCTGTCTGTCTGTTACGCTTTCACGCTAAAACTACTGGACCGATTTAAATGAAATTTGGTAAGTACAAAGAAAGTCTGGATCCTGAGAAAGGACATAGGCTACTTTTTAACCGACTGCAAAAAAGGAGGAGTTCCACGCGGACGAAGTCGCGGGCAGAAGCTAGTACTTTATAGGTACCTAGAGACATAGGTATCTATATCTATAGCTAGCTAGGTAGGTAATGGTTGCAAATAATATCTTAAATAAGTATAGTCTTAGACGACAATGACGGCGATTCAAAAGGTCCAAGATCCACCCTATATACTTGGTAACGTTTGAATAATAACCCGTCTGCATTTAGCGGAGCTGTCCTGGAGAGCTTGGGCGACGAGAGCTCTATGGAGCTTCGCAAGGAGAAGTTCCTGGCAGCAGACACCGACAACGATGGATGGATCACATACGATGAGTTCCTATCGGTAGGGCAGTTTCATGTCGCTGTAGAATAGTGAGTTAGTGACTTTGCTCGAAATGTGAATACTAACTAGCAAAATGGTGTCACTATTACAATATAGCCGCTATGTGATTTAAGATTTAGTCCTTTTATCTTAATTATGGCTGTAACTAGTTATTTTAAAAATTTACCTACTTAAGTACTATTTTTTGTTTCAAGTTAAAATTTAGCTGACGCTGCACTGATAAAATAGCAGGTCCCAATGGTTCCTAACATACAAAATTTGCCCATTACTATAATTGTCAAAAAAACTGTTCAAAATGTACCTAAAGGTACATCTAACGATTCACGAAGTCAAGAGACCGTATCTTGAATAACTGATAATTTCTATAACCAAGTTACGTTGTAATCATATGTCGTTTCATTACAACTTACTTGGTTACAAATCGTCGGCAGTAAACGCAGTTGGATGTTTTTTGTCCCATTGTGGAATGAAAATTTACCTGGTCAGTTACTTATATAGGTGCCTGGTTAGTAACTACATAAGCCTACATTCAAATAGTTTATGTGACAATGGTTTCAATACTTACCTTTTGTTTAGGGAATGACGTACCTGATGCTACAATACGATTTTATAACCAAATCCGTAGAAGAATCAGGTATCTACAAGCTTGTAAAAAAATCCAGTGGTGCACACTACAACTAGGGTTACCAGATCGAAAAATCTAAATATCTGGAGAAAGTTTCAAAATGTCGGGATATTGGGGGTTATTGTCTGGGAATATGAAAATTTAAGTCTATAGTGACTGAGATCACACTGTATATGGTCATAGTCATATCGTTTATTGCATTTATGTGTTACGTAGGTCTTATTATTATCACATATATAATATTGGTTCAACATAAACCCTATAAGGGTGACACTAACATATATCGCACCGCTAGATCTAAAGAGAGCTACCTAACTCAAAAAAGGTACTTTTTCAGGAGAGGCGAGAAACTGATTAATATTTCCATATGCACGCATGAGTTTTCTGTATAAATTTACGTTTTTTATAATAAAGCTAGCAGAGTTATATTAGCTGAAATCAGTTTTAGTGAAGGTAGGTTTTGCTGGAATCCGATGGTGTGCATAACTCAAATCTTCCGGTTTTTGAGTTAGATCCCTTTAGATCTAGGTGTGCGATATATGTAGTTATGTACCTACCTACTTACACTTTATTTTGACAACTATATATATGTCTTATGAGTGTTGACTTAAGAACACACGCATGGATATGTACCTACTATAATTTATTTCCAAAGTCTCTATCTAACAACCAAAAAATATGTTAAAACACCCTAAAAACTTAACACAATAAGGTTCCCTGGTCAAGTTCCCTGATCAGCTCATTATAGCCATCAGTCACATCACATTTCTTCACATTTCCAGCTGGTGTACAACTTCAACCCTCAGGAGGAGGGTGGGCAGCTCACCGGCCTGGCGTTGCTCTGCAACGACATCGCAGACAACATACAGTTCGTCAGCAACCTCACTGTTGGCGAACAGCTGGAGTATGGCTTGTTTTAACTTTGTTAAGCTCAGTGCGTGTATGCTTGAAAGTAATAAATGTAATAAATTTACTAAAACATTTATTTATTTGAGTAGGTATGTACTTCGTTTTAAAGTTAAATCATGTTTTTAATACAACATCAACAAATAAGAACCAAGTATAAAAGTCATGACGACTGATTTAGATCTCTTTCTTTGTCCATTAAGTAGATTTCCAAAAAATATTGAATACCTACGTCATTTTTCTTTTCTCAATTCAACTATAAATCACAAAGATAAGCTCTTCTGAAGTTCCGGAATAGGGGCACGTGACGTCACGTTATGGTACAATTTACACCTATAACTGCCGAACTAAATAGAATTTAGTGTATTTTACATTTATATTTTAAACTAGCGGTTCGCCCCGGTTTCGCTCGGATCCCTAATTTATTTCAAAATATTCTATAGCCTATGTTACTCAGGGTGAACGTAGCTTCCCAACAGTGAAAGAATTATTAAAATCGGCCCAGTAGTTTCTGAGCCTATTCATTACAAACATACAAAAATAGGTAAAAAAAATCTTTCCTCTTTATAGTATTAGTATAGATATAGATAAATGACATTTGCAGTTTTATCTTTTAATCTTATTTTATAAATTTAGTACCTAGGTACTATAGACACTTTAGTACTACATCCATGATAGGTAGGTAAATAATAAATATTATAGGCACCGTGCTATGAGCTCACCTAGGTCCTACATATCGCGACATAATGAAATGTAAGTACACCAAACTTATCAAAGAGTCCCTTATCCATATCCCTCATCAGCTCCAGACCTCGTCTAATACTTGGGCTTCTCCTCCTCACTCAAGGAGTCTATATCACTGAGCTCCAGCAGGCTCGGGTCGCACGCGAGGCACTTCTGTCCGATCTCCCGCCAGCACTCCGCGCAGTATACAAACGGACACTTCCGCGTGACGCAGCCGTGCCATTCGCCATCTTATGAATAACACAATTTTGTAAAGTTTACACTGTACCTAAACTTTGTACAATTTTCTGGTCTTCTATCCACCAAACTGCCTAGTCTGTCCGGTTATAAGGTTTGATGACCTGGCAACCCCACCTGCGGACTAGACTCGTTGGTAATGAAGATTTTATGTCTCAGTATTAATAGGAACGACATTTTTTTTTATGTAATTTCAAGCTTTTTTTTCATTATAATTCATTCAATACTTTCAATCTAAAGGTGGGTACTACTGTTATCTAATTGCAACTGTTAATTTTTTACCCCAAACGACAGGTTTAAATAAGGTGAATTCCTCTCACGTATTTTAATTTATTTGCTGACGTTTAGGAAACTTTACAGTTCCCATATTCGTAGCGCGACTGAGCTGACGTTTATTCTTAGACTATCGTCGGCTCAGTCGCGTTACGAAACATCAGCAAATAAAATAGTTAATTCCGTTATATCATTCCAATGTGTACCTAATAACCGCACCAGAAATTATCAAGAAAATTTACACGATATTACACATACTACAATCAGTTCTAGGTTTCGTCTCGCTGCAGATGAGGCAGGTCATCCTAGCCGCCGGCAGCACCTCCAGCCAGCCCAGCACGTGGGGGAACTTCATCCTTAGGCTCAGGAGGTTCTCTCCAGAGAGGAAGTGCGCCCGAACTGCCTGCACCGCCTTCCTGCGCAGAGTCTTCTGCAGTTTGATCCGTTTCTTCAGAATGTCGTTGTATAAGTGTAGGATGCGCTGCTTCTCGCGGCGAGGGTAGAAGTAACTACTTATAAGCCTGTTGGGAAATATATAGAAGCATTCATGTGACCGCCTCACAGATAAGATTTTACATCATAATAGGTACCTAGGTATGTATTTAATTTAACCAGTCTGTTGGTCTAGTGGTCAAAGTCCTTAATACGAAGTTCGAATCTTGCCATGGGATAAATGTCAGAGCTTTGAACACGAGCATTAGCACCTGAGCCTTATGATGTTATATAGGTGTATGTATTAATGTACGATTACCGCTATCTTACCCATGGCACAAGCTTTGCTCAGTTTGGAATTAAATTAATTGTTGTGAAATATCTAAAATATTGATATAAAGAAAGAACTTTATAAATACAATTATTACAATCATGTATTATGATTTTCTCCAATGTTTAATACCTGCAAGAACATCAGAAATTATTTTATATTGTTAATACCTACCTTCCCAATCGCAACGTATACGGGTTAACACCCAGCATGACCAGTATCAACGCGTATCCCCCGTAAATCCTGACGAAGCATGACGGCGGCATGACGCGCGGCCGCGGGAGGCAGCCGCCATCTTGCACGGAGCGCCGCCGCTTGCGCCGCACCTGCTCCAGCATCGCTCGCAGCAAGTTCGCTACGATACCTGTTCCTCTCACCTGTTGCCAACTTCATTGTCTTGGAGATGGGAATATTCAGTGAACTCGGCCCAAAGGCTCATTTGAAATATAAAGGATTTTATCCTCCCCGACATAATATATATATCCAAGATCAATAAATGCGAATATAACTCTTTCTGTTGTTTGTCTTTTTTACGTTTTCAGGCTTAAACCTCTGAACTGATAAAGACGAAATTTGGTGGATGACGTAAATGATTGCTTGGTTACGATTTAAAGATGCATAAAAACATCCACTAGGTACACACTGATGGTCATTCCGAAGGGCTAATAAGTCGTAGAATGAAACAAATAATTATTACATATTTATAACAGGGTATATACCTGCTTAGCTAAATCTTGTAGTTTCTAAAATACCTAAGGCAATTTGCACAATGTAAAATCACTTAGTGTTAGACAGAGTTAGACTATTGTCAGCTCAGTCAGTTACGAATTAAAAACTACCTACCTAAAGTTAGACACGTCAGCAAATATTTATAACCGCGTAGGCATCAAAAATGACTAAGTTTAACCAAATCTCGCCTCTATATTCAAGTCCGTAGTGCCTTCAGTGCTTTCCAACTCTGCGTGTCGCCTGACCACATCCAGTGCTTCGTAGAACAGTCTGTCCAACATTACGAATGTGGTCGCCGTTATCACTTCCAGCATCACCTTCAGTACCCGAGTGACGAGCTTGTGTCGGTCAGCTGTTCTGTATTGGAGTGAATGTACGTCGACGTAACTGCTTCTCTCCATCTAATGAAGTCAAGGGCGTGCATTACATATAAGCACAGTGTCACTAATGTACGGAGTGCCTACCCTGGCGTGAAACCTACACTCTCCTCACTGCACGCCCCTGAATGAAGTCATCCAAGTGTCAAATCTCTAATCTATATAGGTTAAGTAAAGAGGGTTAGTTACGTCATTTATGATTTAAGAACGTCTGAATTGATTTTCATGATCTTTTGTATTTATCTCCTGCCCGAATAATAAAAAAATGATACCTTCTTAATATAGGTAGGTTCCCTATGAAACGGCTATCTACATTTTTAATGCTGCCCGCTTGGACTGCTAGTAGGTAGTAAGCAAGTGCGTGCATTCCATATAGGCAAAATCGTATAAATGTATGGAGTGCCTACCCTGACGTGGTACACGCGTGATGCTCACTGCACGCGCCTGGTAGTAAGTACCTATTATAAAAGCGAAATACCTACTTAACACTGTCCATGTGTGAAGAGGTGACAGCCTCTTCACACATAAACCACTGAACTGATTTAGATAAAATTTGGTGTGGAAATACTCGTAGTGAAGAGTTCAAGACAAATCTTAGGCCAAGATACAAAACTTTACGTGTAGCTAATTTATAAAAAAATACGTAAGTACCTTTTTCAGAGGCAAGAGAGTGTACTGATTTTTCATTCCCCTTCTCCGGTCTATTTTTTTAAAGTACTCTGTCACATAGATATTATCGAAGTCGATATTAGTTAAGTATTTGTCGTGGTAGTTTTTTGCAGCAAACACGATTCTAAGGAATAGCAGCGCCATACAAATGTCAATGATCGCAATACCAGCTTGCATGATGCTGAACTTCTTCTCGAAGGCTTGTTTTACTTTTTCACCTGTTTCTTTCGCATCCTAGATAAGATTTAAATGAATATAGCTACTGACTAAAGTAAAAAGAAAGAACATTCGATTATATGCAACGAAGATCAAGAACCTACATTAAAAAAGATAAAAAAAGTATGTACAAATAGGTCCCCACTCAGAACTCTGAGCAGATTGTCTCCCTGTAGATTTTCAATGGGGTCAAAACATAGTCAAGTGACAGTTATGTTTGAACCATAATGTTCATCCCAAAGGGTCAATGCCAGAGATTTACACTACTCAATGCGATATATATCAAAGTGGCGTTCTATCTAACTTCGGCTTTTTTTCGAACTAATTACTGAAGCGCAGTTAGTCAGCTAATGGGTCTTTACTGCAAAACCGGACGGGTGGCGAGCCTCCTGAGAGGAAGCTTTCAAGCCTTTCTAACTTCAGCATAGACTCTTTCTCATCAGCTGTAAGGAATTTAAAAAAAACATAACTAAATACATATTAAATTTAAAAAAATAATGGGGTTATATTACCTGGACATCCTGCAACTCATTATCTATAAAATCATTGCTGATTATTTTAACTTCGTCACAGTTTTTTACCATTTCCAATTTAACTTTTTTAAGGGCAGCGTAACCTGCTCCGAGACCAGAGTCTACCTGCAATCAGCCAAATAATAAAGGACTATCTATCTACTTATAACATATCGTTTTAGTATTGTAGTAACTCAATTCAAAATAATTATGTCGTTACTCCATTGAGGACTCTAAGTTTCCACATTTAAATATAAATTGGCGTATTATATATTTCGAGTTAGGTAATGGTTAATAGGCTTTTTGACAATGCGAAAAATAAAGTGTAAATTACTGTTAACAGTATAAATTAAGAGTTAAAAAATGATTATTCATTAACGTAAGTTGAAAATAATGATTGATTTATTTAAAAATCCTTAAATAAAAATTACATTTTTTAAACGTTTGTCACGTGACACAAAACGCTCCTGCTGGGCCGAGTTTTTCGTGACGTCACATGCCCGTAAACTTTGTTTACCTAGTTGTGTTGCGCCTAGTTTTCAAACAGGCATGTGACGTCACCGACCTCATTGCGGCGCCATATTGTCAAAGTAGCGTTTTGGCACACTATTTAAATATTGAATTTTTAATTCGATGTTTTTCAGCTAATACATACCAGATTAAAAAAAAACAACTTTTGCTGGGTTCCTTAGACTCTACTACATAATATAAAATGGATTTTAAAAACATGTCAAATACCCTATTGTACCTACCTACTCGTAGCTACGAGAAAAATGGTTGTTTTGTACAAAATTTGTAACATATACAAAATATCCTATTTTATCTGTAGGTACAAAATAGGATATCTTGCTTCCAATCTTTCTATAAATAGTTACTTCAAAGCCACTATTACTTTCATAAATTAAACTGTCAAAGCAGCGTAACATCTTCTCGCAATCATTACAATTCGAGTCTTACACAAACACATCAAAGTTGAATTTGTCTTGAACAAATCAAAACCGAAAGCGCTTGACAGTCAAATAGAAGTTGCAAAAAACTGTCACCTGTTTCCGGGCGTCGCATATTCCGTGGTCCATCATGTGTGGAACATTGCAAACATATAAATGTCTCACTGGTTCACAGAATGTTTGAGCCACATGCCAAGGCACGGAATCAGAGCAAGCTTCGTAAACCACGTCTAAATACTTCAAACAACGAACGACTGTTTGAGAGAGAAGGTTGTTACATCGATATTCGGTCTTCGTTAGGTAATTTTTCAAATGCAGATCCTTTTCTTGACAGTTACTAGATGCAATTGAAAATATAGATTACTAGCTTCTGCCCGCGACTTCGTCCGCGTGGAACTCCTACTTTTTTGCAGTCGGTTAAAAAGTAGCCTATGTCCTTTCTCAGGCTCCAGACTTTCTTTGTACCAAATTTTATTTAAATCGGTCCAGTAGTTTTAGCGTGAAAGCGTAACAGACAGACAGACAGAGTTACTTTCGCATTTATAATATTAGTAGGGATAGTAGGGAAGTAGGGAAGTAGGGATAGTAGGGATAGGGATTTATGATGCTCATTAGATAAAATTCGATTGATTGAAACACAATCTCTTATAGGTCGAAAGGTGAACTTGGCATTTTATAGGTCGTCACTACGTGCCGATTACAATTTGTACCTTAACGTGACGTCACAAGCCCCCGCTCCCGAACTTTTGACTCGCTTTTTACTAATCCGACGGACGGACAAAATGGTATTTCGTATTCTTTATCCAGTCGTCATCCCTGTTCATCGAGATGTTTCGCCTTACGATACTTAGACTCATGCTAAAAACCGTCAAAAAGTGGAGCAGTGCATGACGAGAAGCATGACATGCGGCATGACGAGGAGCATGACGTGCGGCATGACGAATAGTGACCACACCAATGCTCTGCTTCCTTACTTGGCAATTTTCTTCATCATAGAAAATATAAAACATTTATAAATAATAACACTAACCGATATTTAATGTCAACATGATTGGAACGCAGCGACGTTCCGAATAATTCATCGACGTAATCGTTCAGCGCTCGACTGCGAGTCAGCTCTCCATCATATTCCATTTCACTCTCTATTGGTGCTGTGACGCGTTCGATAGACCTTGGAGTAGTTAACATTGTAATTTATTTAACTAGAAGACATTTTTATTAGTAGCTCCTTTGAAATTAAAACACAATACAGCGGCACATCGGAACAGTGTGAGGCCGGAGACCGAGTAAAGTGACGATTTACAATTAATTATGGCCTACCTTAAAACTAGAGTTAGATGTAATGGTTTCAGAAGAGATATTGCCAAAACATTGGATTATTAAAGGAAAAGCAATCTTGGCTTGGCCCTTAGGCCAGTGCCAATCAATAATGCCATCTGTAGGTACCTACTTATTGTATCAAATTATTTAACATACGCGAACGAAAACTGACGTGACGTTTGTCGCGTACGTCGATTCCATACAAATTTTCATTCATTTTGTTCGGTTGCTATTATCGATTAACATTTAGGGGCCCTTGTCCTTTTTATATTATGGGCTAAAAAATAAAGAAAATAGTAGACTATAACAGATTACACTGAAACGAATACCTTAATATTTCGGATGTTTCTTGAATATCACTTTTCAATCCGGAAATGGTCTTCCGAAACGGCTCGGCCATCAAGGAATATTTAATTTTAGTCAAATTGTACGAGAGTTCAGTACTGCACGCGAACACGCGAACTATTTCCTTTGCGTTTAATCCCATATTCGTTATTGGACCTTAAAAGCGTAAAAATTCCTCACTGGCCTTTACAGTTGATTATAGTAAAAAATAAATTATAAAAATAAAGAAACATCATATTGGGCATACTCTCAGTGGGGCAGTCGACCCACTTTTCCGACCCGAACCTGTTAATAATTTTTAGGCAAAGTAATATAATAAAGAAAAATTTAGCGTTAGACTATTGTCTGCTCAGTCGTGCTACGATTATGGAAACTGTAAAGAATCCGAAACGTCAGCAAATAAAATAAAATAAAAATACGCGAGTTAAATCCGTTAATAGTTGTTTCATTCCAATGTGTAATAACCGCGAAGGCATCAGAAATTATTAAAAAAAATTATATTTAAAAAAAAAACCCAACGAAATAGAGCATAATGTATTAGACATTAGTCAGTAAGTAAAAATCATATTTGATTTCCTATTATTTAGTTTATTTACTTCTGCTCCACCAGTAAAAAATGCTGATATGTCCATAATATATTGTACCGCTATGATAGTAACAGCTACGATTACCTTACTACCTACACGAAACAGCTATAGACAGACCTCAGACATAATCCCTACTATCCCTACTAATATTATAAATGCGAAAGTAACTCTGTCTGTCTGTCTGTTACGCTTTCACGCTAAACCTACTGGACCGATTTAAATGAAATTTGGTACAAAGAAAGTATGGACCTTGAGAAAGAACATAGGCTACTTTTTAACCGACTGCAAAAAAGGAGGAGTTCCATGCGGACGAAGTCGCGGGCAGAAGCTTGTGTTTTTATATATCCCTAAGTACTTATATTATAAATGCGAAAGTAACTCTGTGTGTCTGTCTGTTACGCTTTCACGCTAAAACTACTGGACCGATTTAAATGAAATTTGGTACAAAGAAAGTCTGGAGCCTGAGAAAAGACATAGGCTACTTTTTAACCGACTGCAAAAAAGGAGCAGTTCCACGCGGACGGAGTCGCGGGCAAAAGCTAGTAATTAGATATTTAACTAATTTATAAGTAGGTAATACTATTTAGCAACTATAATGACAACAAAGTATTAAAAACAGCTTACACATGAGACTTTATCCTTATAAATATTAAATAGTATTTACCGTGGACTACGTAAGTTAACACAAGAGCTTTTAAGACACCGCGTCCGGCTTTCCCGCAGTACATAGGGATTGTTAGAAGAGATATACATCTTACTTGAATAAACACTACATTGCATAAACCTGAAAATTTAAAAACAACCCACATTAGGAACAAAGGTTAACTTGATTTATGCAGACTGTAAAAACGTTATACATTTACCTAAAAATATACTTAAAGTTATAGACAACCAACTCCCAATATTGTAAGGAAATGGTATGCCCTTCAATAAATAGTTGTAATAAATCTGGCCAAGGGCGAAGCCTCCGCAAAAAGCAAAAACTTTTTTAAAATACATTTCCATGGGATTTATAACGTGTTTCTATTCTAATACACGAACTAATAAATAATTTATTTATATTACTAAATGCGTTAATCTTATTGCTGCTGTCGTTGGCAGCTTTTATAAAGTATATAAAGAGTGAATTCATGAAAAACACCCTGAATACGATTACTAAGGGCACAAATTGCTATTTTGAATTACATGTCAGTTTCTAAGACGTACAAATAATCTTTGGTTTTGTCATAGACAAAGCCTAACTAGCTTAACCTCCTTTCTTGCTTAAAAGCGTATTACACGTTTCAGTCGACAAACAATAATTAAGTAAGATTTAAGTAAAGGAAAAAATAATACAATAATCTGTCTCGATCATTATTTATTATATAAGTCTTATAAAATTCAATAGTTACCTACATTGTATAAAGGGAAATAAGACAATATTTTAATGAGAAACATTGAAACAAAATGCCTTAAGCAGTTAACAGCGCATTTTAAATGCCTTAATAATAAATTAACTTTTCACTAGTGCCGTTGACTATTTAATAAATAAATATAAGCGTAGACGCCGGCACAGATCTTGGCCGAGCAGAGGTAGCGAGGTTAGTCAAGTTTTATGATAAACGAGAAAATCAGCTCACATAACACAACCAGTTTGTTTTTGTATTGATTGCTTACAATATATCTGGGTACCAGTGTAGTCTCTAAATATAGTCCTTATCTTTTGAATCCAATAGATCTAACGGACGCCATCTTATTTTTTTAAAATTACGAACCAATTGTTTCTAAAATCTATATCTGTAAGTCCGTTGAATCTCCAAAAAGAACCATGTTGTAATTTTATAAAAACTGTCGCCAACTTTATTTACGAACCAATTGCTTCTAAAATTGATTACCTTCTGCTAACACGACCAATATAGTGCCAGTGTCTACATTTTGTATTAAATTCACAGATATATATCCTCTCTTTATAGGATACTGTAGTTTTTACTCAGTCATAGGTATTGTGCTTGAGTATACTCGAAATATAAGCGACATACGTTCTTATACTTTATTTGACAAGGAGAGACGCGATCGTCTAATTAGGTACATTATTTGACAGATTGTGACCACTGATACAATTAACATTTTCATATAATCATTATAATATTGATGTTTAATCATTTCATTAGAATTCCAATTCATTACTGTCGAATCAGCATGCAAAATTTACCAAAATTAAATTTTAAATCGTGGCCATAGATAATTATAAAATTTCCTATGTAAAAATACTTTTACCTAATTAAATAGGGTAATATTTCTATAACAAGCCAACCCATAGGCCAAGCAAGTTGTCAAAATAATCAATCAAAAAATGTAAGTAACTTATAGTTCAACCTACTACTGTAGGTAATAACTCTTATGACCCGTTTTATAATGTCCAAGTAAGCTGTTTATCACAATTACTGCAGATAAAAAAAAAAACATTTAACCATCAAATAGCTAAATAATTTATTAAATACCAAACAAGTGATATCGGTTGGATTTTACTAACATAAGACCACAATACTTATCTGGACATTGTAAAATCGGCTCAGTTCTGCGAAAATTACAGAAATTTAGTTCAAAATTAGCCTAGACACGTCCCGGGTGAAATAATAGTTACTCATCATAATCACTATCCGTCATCTGGAAACAAGACAGAGTATCTCCCCTCCATTGGCGCCGTTCCCCGGTAACATCGCGGGCACTAGTGGGGGGCCGGGGCGTTATGCGAGCGCCATCGGCCCCTCGGGTTCATCGGGCAGCTCAGTCACCATGGGCTCCTCCTCGGGCTCCGGGATCTCGAAGATCTTGGGCCCGTATAGCAGGAGGTAGGCGCAGTGCCAGTCACCTGGAAAAATATTAATTTTAAATTCAATGTGGTTTTTTTTAGTACTTTTCTTTCTCCAGACAATGTGACGCGTAATTCACCTCCTTCCCACAGCCTAGGGTGTCCGCAGACAGTGTGACGCATGACTAGCCTCCGCTGCCCAATATCTGTATACAGCATGAGTCACCTGCGCCTGCCAGTGTCTGCGTGCAGTGTTACGCTTGACTCACCTCCGCTGCACAATGTCTGTATACAGCGTGACGCATGACTCACCTCCGCCTCAGTGCCTGTGTGTAGTGTAACGCTTGACTCCCCTCCGCTGCAGTGTCTGTATACAGCGTGACGCATGACTCACCTCCGCCCCAGTACTGTATGCAGCGTGACGCATGACTCACCTCCGCTCCCCAATGTCCGTATACCGCGTGACGCATGAGTCACCTCCGCCTCAGTGCCTGCGTGCAGTGTGACGAACGACTCACATCGCTACCCGGTATCTGCGTGCAGCGTGACTCGCCTCCGCAGCCTAGAGTATTCGAATACGGCGTGACGCTCGACTCACCTCCGCCGCTGAGCTTGAGCACCTCCTCCTCGGAGACGGGCGTGACGGCGTCGTCGTCGCAGCGCAGCCAGGTGTCGCCGCGGTTGACCCACGCCACGTAGTGTCCGCTGGACGAGGAGCGCCCGCGGTGGGTCAGCACCGCCTGCAGCCGGTAGTAGCCGCTGTTGTTGCTGCCCACGTCTGGAAATTCACAAAACATTATCTATACTAATATTATAAAGAGGAAAGGATTGTATTTTTCTATGTAACAAATAAACTCAAAAAGTACTGGACCGATTTTAATAATTCTTTCACTGTTGGGAAGCTACGTTCACCCTATGTTACTAGGTTATAGAATATTTTGAAAAATAAATAGGAATCCGTGCGAAGCCGGGGCGGACCGCTAGTGTTAAATATATACCGTAGGGCAGAGGTCAGCAAGCTGTGGCTCTTTGGATGTGAAGCTGTAGCTCCTTATTTCCATTGGTAAATATTATTTATTAAAACTACTCCAGAATTTTGAATAAATTCTCTATTTTAATTTTGTATAAACAAGATCTTACGAAAGAAGGCGCAGTATACATTAGTTCAGTTTTAGGTACAAATATAACATACTTCCGTTTGTACAATTTTATATATTTTTTTATTT
This sequence comes from Polylopha cassiicola, assembly GCA_038024825.1. Lineage (NCBI taxonomy): Eukaryota > Metazoa > Arthropoda > Insecta > Lepidoptera > Tortricidae > Polylopha > Polylopha cassiicola. The sequence goes on along the minus strand of CP149060.1, from coordinate 7,758,568 downwards.
TACCCACTTTTTTCATTCGTATAAAATTCCTCATACATACGTACCATTTTCAAACCAGTAAGGCAATACATTCTTGGATTTACTCTTCTTTTTACTGTCGCCCTGGCTCTTGTTCTTTGTGGCAAGCGACGACTCTACTGATGCGTCTTCTAACTCCTGTAAAATACAAGAGAATCATATAAAACACTAGCTTCTGCCCGCAACTTGTTCTGTGTAGAATTAGTAATTAGTAGTAGAATAGATTTTTTGTAGACAACGACTATCTGTGTCCAGCAGCTATCTCTATACCAAATTTCTTCAAATCAGCCCAATGGATTCCCCATACAAATATCACTGTCAGCAAAAGAAATAATCATATTTATACCTTATTGAAGAGTGTTAAAGTTTATATTACCTTGAATTTATTTCTCATTGGCGTTAGTCTTTCTTGCAGTTCCGGCGAGCATAGTTCATAAACGTCCAGTTCAAGGGGGAATTTCACGTCCTTTAGAATTTTTGCGTTGATAGATTCCTTCTCTTTGAAGTAAAAACGTACGAATTGCACCGTTAAGTACGCCGGCAGACGACTGATTTTAGACTGTAAGGGAAAAAAAACATATCTATTATATAAAAGAAAGTCGTGTTAGTTACTCCATTAATAACTCAAGAACGGCTGAACCGTTTCACTTTGTATCCCGTTCCAGTAGCAAAAAAAAACAGCTCAAATTTTAAAAATAGTTTTACAAAACGCAACAATGACAGCTGTCAAATCGATTGATTAATGCAGCGCTTCTTTGCCGGGCGGGACGAAGTCTGCCGGGACCGCTAGTATATAACTGTATATACATATAAGCTAGTGGTCCCGGCAGACATCGGCATAGCAGCGCAAGTAATCAATTGATTTGACAGTTCTTGTCATTGAGATTGTACTATGTTAATATTTACGTAAAGTTTTCTTTAATTTTCTAATTTTCCGCATTTACTTTTGTCGTATATGAGAACCTTTTCCGGATTAAGACAAACACAACCAAAAATAGTCAAATTTATACAGCTGTTCCAAGGGACAGACGCCTAGCAGGATTCGAACCCAAAACCTCCAGTTTAAAATAATAGACCGTGATATCAAGCAGAACAATTAATTACATAGTTCATCAACAACAAGTATAAAAACTCACCGTTTTCGTGTAAACCGCATCCCTTCCCAACGTTTCCGACATCTTTGTAATTTGCTCTGACATTTTCTAAAAAACAAAAGAAACGGGGAATGTAATTTCACTATATTTGGCAAATATTGGGCACCATGGACAGGTTAACCAAGTTAAATAGAAGTTTATTTCAGTATGGATATCATATTCTTTGGTTTAAATACCTACTATAGTGAAATCAATGAATACCTTTGCATTATTTATTATGGTTCCAGGCCAAAAAGGAAACAACAGAAATATGTTCAAATGTCAAATTAACAATTATTAGTTATGGCAAAACAACCTTGAAACTAAAAACAAAACCAAAGCTAATTATCCAGAGAATTCTACTGAGTAATACTCACAGATCTGAGTCCAGACTGCAGATACTTGACGTCCTGCGATATGAAGCAGGAGAGCTGCAGGAAGGTGTCCGTGCTCTTGGACGGAGGCTCCTCGGCCTCCGCGCACACCAGCTCCACGTCCAGGGTGCCGCCGAAGTACTGCTCGACAACTGATGACCTGATCGACACATTAAAAATGGCTTATAGACGAAAATGTTTATAATTATAGATAACACTATAGGTTACACATTTAAGGGAATTAATCCCTACTAATATTATAAATGCGTTAGTAACTCTGTCTGTCTGTCTGTCTGTTGCTCTTTCACGCCTAAACGGCTGAACGGATTTTGATGAAATTTGGTATGGTAATAGATGATAACCTAGAAATGGACATAGGCTATAAATAATCACGCCATCGTTCTTAGGGGGTAGGCAGTAGGCAGATAACTAAATTGAGATAGTGATTTTTAGTCGTTTTGGTTGGGACTTTTGCTCTATTGCTCTATATATTATAAATGCGAAAGTAACTCTGTCTGTCTGTTACGCTTTCACGCTAAAACTACTGGACCGATTTAAATGAAATTTGGTACAAAGAAAGTCTGGAGCTTCAGAAAGGACATAGGCTACTTTTTAACCCGCTGCAAAAAAGGACGAGTTCCACGCGGACGAAGTCGCGGGCAGAAGCTAGTGGAACATATTTGAAATTACAGCGAAGGATGAAGACTATGTTCATAATGTTAAACAATATCTGGCAACCAATACAATAGTAACTATAAACTTTTATGTATAAAAGTAGAAACCATGACAATATTGGTATTGAAAAAGTAGGTCTGACACACTACATGTTCGCGCAACCGCCAGCTATGTCGTCGAACAGTAGTTCTATATCACAGCAGGACGAAGGGCAGGGCGGCAGTGCGGCTGCGGCCGCGTAACTAACCACAGTAATCACTTATCAGTATTAGACGCTAAATTATGTCTATGTATAAATTTTATGAAGTACAAATTACAGTATTTTAATTGTTCCATCTGGACGCCCGCGCCGCCGCTCTCCAGCGCCGACATCGTCTATGAGTCTCTAGAGCTCCGTGTTACCTGTCTCCGTTGGAGGAGGGCGCGGCGGGCAGGCGCTGCTGCAGCGCGCGCACGAGCTCGGCCCAGCACTCGGAGGCGTCCTGCTGCGCCAGGCCGCCGCCCGGCGCGCGCTCGGCGAAGCGCGGCGCCGCGGCGTGCAGCGCGCGCAGCAGCCGCGCCGCCGCGCCCGCGCACGCGCCCGCGCCGCCGCTCTCCAGCGCCGACATCGTCTATGAGTCTCTAGAGCTCCGTGTTACCTGTCTCCGTTGGAGGAGGGCGCGGCGGGCAGGCGCTGCTGCAGCGCGCGCACGAGCTCGGCCCAGCACTCGGAGGCGTCCTGCTGCGCCAGGCCGCCGCCCGGCGCGCGCTCGGCGAAGCGCGGCGCCGCGGCGTGCAGCGCGCGCAGCAGCCGCGCCGCCGCGCCCGCGCACGCGCCCGCGCCGCCGCTCTCCAGCGCCGACATCGTCTATGAGTCTCTAGAGCTCCGTGTTACCTGTCTCCGTTGGAGGAGGGCGCGGCGGGCAGGCGCTGCTGCAGCGCGCGCACGAGCTCGGCCCAGCACTCGGAGGCGTCCTGCTGCGCCAGGCCGCCGCCCGGCGCGCGCTCGGCGAAGCGCGGCGCCGCGGCGTGCAGCGCGCGCAGCAGCCGCGCCGCCGCGCCCGCGCACGCGCCCGCGCCGCCGCTCTCCAGCGCCGACATCGTCTATGAGTCTCTAGAGCTCCGTGTTACCTGTCTCCGTTGGAGGAGGGCGCGGCGGGCAGGCGCTGCTGCAGCGCGCGCACGAGCTCGGCCCAGCACTCGGAGGCGTCCTGCTGCGCCAGGCCGCCGCCCGGCGCGCGCTCGGCGAAGCGCGGCGCCGCGGCGTGCAGCGCGCGCAGCAGCCGCGCCGCCGCGCCCGCGCACGCGCCCGCGCCGCCGCTCTCCAGCGCCGACATCGTCTATGAGTCTCTAGAGCTCCGTGTTACCTGTCTCCGTTGGAGGAGGGCGCGGCGGGCAGGCGCTGCTGCAGCGCGCGCACGAGCTCGGCCCAGCACTCGGAGGCGTCCTGCTGCGCCAGGCCGCCGCCCGGCGCGCGCTCGGCGAAGCGCGGCGCCGCGGCGTGCAGCGCGCGCAGCAGCCGCGCCGCCGCGCCCGCGCACGCGCCCGCGCCGCCGCTCTCCAGCGCCGACATCGTCTCGCTCAGCGCTGACGTCAGCTCGCCGGACGTGCCGCCCCCGCTGCCTACAAATTTAGGTTGCATTTCAATTGTCACGCACTGCGATGTGCAACTTAGTGTTTGCAATATAGTTTATACATCGGAATAACATATAGGCTATATTTTATAATGATAATTATTGTGAAATAGTACATTACGCACCGAGGCCAGTAAAATAAAAAATGTCTCAGATCACATGTAATTGACGTCCGAGGCGAAGCCGAGGTTGACAAAAATGTGAACTGAGGCTTTTTTATTTTACTGGCCAAGGTCAGTATACTATTTTTCTGTTCGACGAAGCCAGAAAGCGGCAATTTCATTTAGCGCAGCAGCCAGAAAGTTGGCGCTTTCCGGCCGGAGGACAGAAATAGTACATTACGCACCAAGGTCAGTATACTATTTTTCTGTTCGACGAAGCCAGAAAGCGGAAATTTCATTTAGCGCAGCGGCCACAAAGTTGGCGCTTTCTGGCCGGAGGACGGAAAAAAAAATACTCATCCTACTCAGACAAAGTCTCAAACGGAAGCCAGTATTAACGATTATATCGGTTCAAGTCGGTCATGTTTGTAAAAGTAAAATATCTTCATTAGATATTGATTCAGCTTAGAAATTCCTACTGCTACTACTATTTATAATTATTTTGAAAATGATACAGCATGCTGCTATTCTGTAATATTTACTATTTATTTATAAATAGTTTCTGATTTTTGTATCATTTTAAAATAATACATAAAAATATAATATAAACTTACTCTTATTGTAGTCAAGCAGTGCATTTTTCAGTTCTGGCACTGTTTTGAGACACTGCACTGTTGCATTCATGTAGCAAGTGTTACCCAAGTTTATTAAACCTTCAGGGAGGTCCAGCTGGAAATTATAAAAAAATAATTAATATTTAGAGATTGCACTTCATCATAGAGTCATAGACAAATATTATAATTTCTTGTAAGTTTAATTTACCGAACGCTTCTTCAGAAAGGGTGGGTGAGAATGGAAACGCTTTGACAGCAATTTACAGACTACTTTATTAGTTGGAATCGTCAACATTATATACCTAATTCTATCGCTAATCTGAACCGTGTTGTACGTGATGATAATGATTAACGATAGAACTGATGCTGCAGTATACAATGTTGAGATTATGATAATATATGTGGCGAGGGGTCACGTGCCGCCACATAGGACACCCCAAGAAAAAAAAAAAAACTAAATTTATTACACATTGAATCGCACCGCGCGCCCGGAGTTTGTGACATACGTGCGTGAAACCGCTGACTGTTGATTGTTATACATAATATTTGCCCAGGATCGAGAAGTTATGTCCCCGGATTCCGGGGACATGGTGAGATGGATGGTGCGACGTAATGACAGTAAGAGTATTGACTGCTACTATGATAATATATGTGGCGAGGGGTCACGCGCCGCCACATTTAAAAAAAAACTCACATGGTATATTTAGTTTAATGATATATTTTTTCTACTATTGTCTTTGTGTAAATATCATTAGAATTAAAATTAATGGTATTAAACCATAAATACCAACTGAATTTCGATTGATACACAAGTAAATAATATATATTTTGGTTCTTATTTACCAACTATTACTTATACTATACAAAATTTTTCCATAACATAAATATTACACACATTAAAAGGCCAATTTTGCTTTATCCATAGAAACAATAGGCAATAAATTTTATGTTTTCTATTAAAACTAACTAAAGACAATTTCCAATGATTAATAGTTGATGAAATCACTACTAATATCACTACTAATATTATAAATGCGAAAGTAACTCTGTCTGTCTGTCTGTTACGCTTTCACGCTAAAACTACTGGGCCGATTTAAATGAAATTTGGTACTTGACAGACAGACAGACAGACAAAGTTACTTTCGCATTTATAATATTAGTTAGGATGTTTTATAGTGAAATAAAAAACACTCACAGCAGTAGCTAGCTCTGCCTCATTCATGTCTTCTACAAATCTAGTTTGCTCGGCGGGGGCCGGTGGCACATCCTCCTCTTTACTGCCCATCACCAGAACTAAGGCATTCTAGAAAATAACAGATTAGATTAGATTAGATTCATTTATTTCCCAAAATTTATACAATATAATTACATTAGTATGTCAAATTACATGTACTCATATTGAGATCGTCAAAAACAAAAACAAAGAACAATAAGATTAAATAATAATAAACAGCAAAATCACAATTTCATTACAATAAGATTTTGTCATACATATAATGTCAAATAGGTACCTATATTAACTATTATGGATTTTTCCCATTAGTCGTCAATACAATTTGTCAGACGGAATAATTCATATAATACAATTTAATACTATTAAACAGAAATTTAATAATTTATTTATATTTTTGAACAAATTCGTCAACAGAATAGAATGGATTTTCCAATAAAAAGTTCCTCAGTTGGCGCCGAAATGCTTCATCAGCAACAGCAATGCTTCAACAGCTTAAATATAACACAAAATATTTTTTATCTGTTACTCTAGATATCGTGGCTAATTTGATTTTCAAGTGCCCAGACTACGAATATATTCCTGAGAGTTCTCAATGTGCTTATTTTCTCATGATTTTTACATTTCTTACACATATTTTGAACAATCAGCATGTTAGAAAAAAAAAACTATCACAGCAAATCCTACAAAATCATAAGTAGTTGTCTAAATAACGCCTGTAATATTTGATTAGGTACACACTTTTATGCATCTAATTAAACCTATCAATTTGCTTTATCCCAGTTCTGTCATACTAATGATAAATGCAATAAGAATGTTTGACACTCAAATGTACTTCCTTTATTTACCAGTAGCTTCTGCCCGCGACTTCGTCCGCGTGGAACTCCTCCTTTTTTGCAGTCGGTTAAAAAGTAGCCTATGTCCTTTCTCAGGCTCCAAACTTTCTTTATACCAAATTTCATTAAAATCGGACCAGTAGTTTTAGCGTGAAAGCGTAACAGACAAACAGACAGAGTTACTTTCGCATTTATAATATTAGTAGGGATTTATCATTAGCACAGCAGAGTTATGTTGATAGCATTAGGTTATTATATTATGGAAAACATTTTCATTCCAGTATATATCCAATACAAGATAGTTTCCGAGAACAGTCCATTTCTAATAGCTACTCACATTTGACAACTTGAAGTTTCCCCACTGATCGTCCCTTAGTGTGACTCCTTTGCAGACCACCTTTTGCCTCTCCGGTTGTACTCCGGTTAGTGCAAATATCTGAGCCTTGAATAACACTGGATCATCATCCGTGTTTACCTCCACACCGGGAAACATGTCCTTGCCCCATTTTACTTTTACTACAAGTCACAATAAAATTGATTACTACGGAATAGTTGAATATGTCAATAGTGAAATAGCACAATGATGAGCTAAACTGGATGGTTGCTATTAAGCACAGAAAACCAGAGTAAATGAAATCTCGATCAGATCCCTATTAGAAATTACTTACAATGAATTTATAGACTTTGTAAACTCTTAAATTTAAGAATTATTATTTGTAAATTTTACAAAAAATAATTCTAGAGCAGGAAAAAATAAATAACAAAGGATATGCCGGCCGCAGACCCTAAGGACAGCTAGTTACTGATGACCATGTTAGGAAACAATGACACAGCAAAATCATAAAATATAATAAAACATGTACGGTGTAAAACTAAGTAATTTCCCCGAGCAAAACAACAGAAATAATCGTTAAAACAATGAAAATGCAATAAAAATATCAATATAACTGTCATTCCGATGTTTCTAACCTCACTGTTTATTATTCAAATAATTGTTTTAAGACACTTACCCGAGAACTTAGGCATAGTTTAATATTTATGTAAGGATAGTACTTCTTTAAGTAAATAAATATATGTATTAATATTCCTAGTTTCCAATAAATCAGAAATGAAAGTCACGACAACTCAACTCACTAGCCGTATACCACAGATACACTATAAAAATAATGACAAGCAGGACTCAGACTCGACGGGAGTCAAAACGACAACACATACTGTCTAGATTCTAATACGATTCGTTAAAATATTATTTACTAAAATTAAGTCGCTAATTGTAAAAAAATTGATGATAAAAAAAATCTAATATTTCAATATATGACAAAATACGTTTCATTATTTTACATATGGCAATACACGACATTACGGAAATTAATTTAAAAACAAAATTAAAAGAATGCACATACTACCTATTTAAAAATGAAGTGAACAACTTTAACTTCAATATAAATATTACAAATTTATACCTACTCTGAGTTTAGCTAAAATAAAAATTTACCTAAATAATCTTTCAATTCCAAAACGTAACTCCAATTGGAAATCTTGTTCATGTGATGAAAAGTAAGTACCTATCACATGCATATTAAATTCGTTTAAGTAAACATCTAAGCTAACGTTAAATATTCATTGTCAACGGCATGTATCTTATTTGGCCTTGAATTTTATTTAAGTAAGAACCAGTAGCGGAATTTGCCGAAGAGTTAATGATTTTCACGTGCAACTAAAGATTTTAAGGTGTTGGCGGCTAGCCGGGCGGCGATGTTCTGCGTCGTTCGATGAACTTTCCATCTACCATAGAACCTGCGCAAGCGCCGCGCCGCACTAGCCAGTCTCCACACAACCCCCGTCGTAATCAGACGCTACGTAACACAACTTATTTACGCGGTGATTTTTCTCACAACGAAACCCAAAGCTCTCTCCAAAGTGAGTGCCTAAAGTCATTCAGTGAAGTGAAAAACGCGTTCCGTGCCGTTACTAGGTTTTACAGTGCGTTTACGAACTATTTTCCTACTGGATGATTGTTAATGTGCGGAGAACTTCGTCAGCCGGAGCTTAATGTAAGTTCTCAAGCTTTGTGTTGAATTAAAAAGAGGAGAGAAGAAAAGTTGGCGAAAGTAACGTATTTTATATTAGGTATTTTATGTAACTAAGTAACTTCTATATACCTACGTACCTCTAATGACTGTCAACTTTCTGATTTTCACATATGACATCCGTACTTCTCAGAGTAATAAATAAGACGACTAATAAACATGAAATGTAATTACCTATTGGAACTGCCTTAAGGTTATAAAGTTACCTATTTCATCATAGCTACATATTTTAGGTAGGTACCTACTCTAAACATTACTGTTTATACGTAGGTACATATATAAAGAACTACCTTTTAAAAACAAAATGTACCTACCTATCCCAGTAGATAACTACAGCAAAAAACTTAGCCTGGTTGACTGGTAGATAAGGTCTTAGGACACTAAGTCCGCCATTTGTACATGTTACGGGCAAGAATTAAATAAGTTACGTAGTAGAATATAGGTAATCATAAATTTAATATCATATGTACCTAAGCAAGTATACGAATTTAAATACTCCGTACATAAGTATAAAGAGTTGTTTTAATTGTTTGTACCTACTTCACTAAATACCTATCGAAACGGAGCAACGGGTAATAAAACCAACTAAATTTGTAGTCATTAAGTAAAGGTGCCATTTTTTTTATAACAATAGATAGGTATCCAATATTTTTTATATTACCATAGATAATTCAATAACCCGGTTCACATAACAATTAAGCTGTCAACGTCAAATACCTATCCGTTTTTTTTCCCGGCGCTAATTACGCTTTTTCGCGCCAAAGAGACGTTGATAGCGCTGAACTTTTATGTCAAATGGAATTTATTAGTTCGCTAGAACCTAATGCGATTAGAATGTAAAAAGCTTCATTACAAGAACTGTATTTACGGAGCGCCTCCACGGCCGGCGGGGTGTTTTTGCGACGGTGGAAGGAATTTATAATGGCCAGAGAAGGATCTACCTGCACTAATGCTTTGCCGTTCCATAATGATAACATTTGCCTTCGATCCAGTTCCATTAAACAGGGTTATTACGTGAATATTGCGTTTTCAACAAATTTCATATCCAATCTATGTAAATAATTGGCTATTTCAATACTTCCTCTATGTTCTTACGTGTATAGGTGCCATTAGGTGAGTACCAACTTAAACGACGGCAGGCAATATTGCATTTAAGTTAAACACATGTTAGTCGCTGACTGTACCTAGATCATATTTATCGACTAACTGGTACAAATGCCTAAACGCTCATGTATTAACCAAAGCCCATACGTATTTCTAATTAGAATGCAAGTCACGCAATTCTCGGTTATCATTGCTTAGAATAAATAACTTCATTAGAATTAGCCAGTAACTCGTAACCCAGTCGTTTCGAAGGACACAGCCCACCTGTTTGGTCCGAAACAACAACCGTTTCCTTTGCAACCAGTTTACCATGAATGAATATAAATATTAAGCAAAAGATAAATAAATACGAATAGTTTTTACCTACTTATCTTAAGAAAGCATTATGTCAAAAATGGTTTATATGCATTTATTCTCAGTTTGAAACTAAGTTAATCTTTTTAAAACTTGATTTGAGAGACGTCACGTCCAATCTTTCTTTAATACATCGAGGGACGTCATTTTATAATTTCGTCAACATAAAGGGACGTCAAGTTCTAATCTTGTCGACTACACGCGACGGGACGTTTGTAGTTTCATCAATGCTTTAGAAGATTTTTTGAGATATTTTCATCAAATACTATAATCAAATCAGTTATAATATCTGTTTACTTCTGTCACAAATTAACACCACTGTTGCAATTTTCTGCCGCTCCTATTCTGAACCTGTTTCCTTTCATTCATAATATCCTCAATTTTCTCAACCAGTTAGGTTGGTATTTCTAATACGACAGATTAGATGTTTACTTTCGTATAATATCGATGAAATATACTTGATATACGTAGACGATCATAAGTTTCATTTGAAATTAGTTACTAGTCCCTTGATTATCTACTTGCTTTCATAAGAATAACTGTTTATAAATACACTCGATCAACTATCTTTTTCTTCTTCTTATATATAAAAATGAATCGCAAAATGTGTTGGTAAGCGCATAACTCGACAACACCTGGACCAATTTGGCCAATTTTTTTTTAAATGTTCGCTAAAGTCCAAGGATGGTTGTTACGGCGAGAAAAAATCGAATAATTGCCGGGAAAACCCTAAAAACAGCCCTTTTCTTTTCCCATACAAACGTTGTCTAACTAAAGTTACCTAATTTGAATTTCGAACGGGCAGGATGACGTCTGCCGGGACCGCTAGTAATAAATTAAAACGGGACAAAGTTTTTGTTTCTACAAATTTTAAATGAACGCCGTTACTAGGCAAACTCTAACTAGTGCCACTCTTTTAGGTTCATTTTGTTGTTAATTAACAAGTTCTGAGCTAGACACGGTATAAAATTGCAATCATTGTCGTCGGCGAGCACCCAATACTTTCTCAGTTACTAACACCACTTCAAGCTAGTTCTTTGGGCAATTTTATGCTTTATTTGAAAGCCGTAAAGTCCACAATTGTTAAACAAGTCAGGAACAACAGTAGATCTTTTCACGACGACGTTTTTACGACCTGCGTTTCATTGAACGCGCATTGGCAGAGTTAACAAAACGATGTGAAATAAATACTAGTTCCAACTATGCGAGATATTGCGGTTTGAAGAAACGCAGTGACGAGTCTCCAGCGATTAAAGTTCTTCTCACCTCTTAAAAGAAAGATATATGACAATAATAAATGGTGAAACAGACTAGCTTTGACACACTCTCGTGTTCACTAATTTGAGAAATAGAAGTTAGGATTAACTTGGTTCCAAAACATTAAACATTGATGCTTTATTAAAAATAAACTATACTATTTTGGAATCATTATAAGAACGAAAGGAAGACATTATCCTAACTAATATTATAAATGCGAAAGTAACTCTGTCTGTCTGTCTGTCTGTTACGCTTTCACGCTAAAACTACTGGACCAATTTAAATGAAATTTGGTACAAAGAAAGTCTGGAGCCTGAGAAAGAACATAGGCTACTTTTTAACCGACTGCAAAAAAGGAGGAGTTCCACGCGAACGATTTCGCGGGCAGAAGCTAGTTATATTATAAGACTACACTTCTGAAGATTCATATAAAAAAAACGGCATGTAACTGGAACGATTTTAATGTAAAACTTATAAAAATTTGTACAAATCCGGAAATATTCATATGCCATTTTGCTTTCGTGTTTTCGATGTGCTAATCGGTTTTAAACGGGGTTAATATGCTATTCGAAAAATATATAGCAGATATCTAAAAGGTTGATTCTAATGGGAGGCTTTATAGATTATTAGTAATGCAGTGGAGAAATATTTATATACCTACTATTAGAGTTATGAGGTGCTTAAATAACTTTTTTTGTGACATTTCTTTTTTTAAGCTTTGTAACTGAGTAATTTCTATTCGCGACTTCGTCTGCGAACGATGAGTACTTTACGCTATATCGTAATAATATAAAGCCTATGTTTATTATTGCAAAGTTTCATCAAATTAATTTGCGTAAAAGAGCAAGAAACATCCATCCAAACATCCATAAATTCTGACAAACTTTCGCGCTTATAATAGTAAGGATTACATAGTTAGGTCAGCTAACATAAATATAAAGGACAATCGCGGAGCACAGCGAAAAACGGACGTTGGCCTCTCTATTTGTCTCTGTCGCACGCGCGTAGTAATAGTGTCCTCACGCTCGCTCAGTAATCTTGTCAAGGTTCCGACCGTCCTTTACCTGCATAATAGTTACTATCATATCTCTACTAATTAACTAGTTAAAAAAAGCCAAGACCCAAACAATTTCCCATTTCTAAGTCCGAATTTCGGTGGTCCCATAGGTCGTTGTCACGTCACGGTTCACGCACCGCGGCGCATCTCCTTGGCTCCTCGACGTCCTACGTAACGCATGTACCGCACGATTACGGTCCCAGGCCTTAAAACTTAAAAATCTTTTTGGAATTTCAAATCTCGCTCGGATATATGAAAAATAATGTGTCGGTATAAAAGACATCAACGCGTGCGCCGTTCGCGATTATAGCGTAGATAAAATATTAATAGGTTAAAATATAAGTATTTATAGTTTTAATAAGTTTGAGATCGTTAACTTAATTAACCAATTTATTGAAAATCTATTTTTATTATACATCGATGTTAATTTTTGTTGTGTTATAAATTAGAATACAACACCTCTAGCGGATTCTTCTTCACAGTTCCTATATTCGTAGCCGACTGGAATGGACAGTCCCTTGCAGTCAGCTACGAATGTTGAGTAAAATCTGTTACACTTAATAATTTCTGATGCCTTCGCGGTTATTACACATTGGAATGAAACAACTATTAAAGGATTTAACTCGCGTATTTTTATTTTATTTTATTAGCTGACGTTTCGGATTCTTTACAGTTTCCATAATCGTAGCACGACTGAGCTGACAATAGTCTAACGCTAAAGACTGTCTGACTTTTACTTGGAAACTGTAAAGAATCCGAAACGTCAGCTAATAAAATAAAAATACGGGAGTTAATCCGTTAATAGTTGTTTCATTCCAATCTGTTACACTTATTTTTTTCCAATATGTAACAACCGCGAAAGCATCTGAAATGACTATTAGTTAACTTTCTCTACCAATAATTAATCTTATTTAATATTTCTTTATCTTAATTTCTATTCCTATCTATAAGACTATAATTAGTTTAAGATGTTTGTTTAACTACAGTTATATTAGATATAGTGATGTGGATATAGGAAACAGATTTATCTAGACTAGAGAAATATACATACCTAATTGTTCTTTAATTAGATCGCAACGCTTTGCTAAAGACTGCGACACACATTTATTCCAAGCGGTAACCGTATAATTGTAAGCAAGTAGGTGTTTAATTTACGTAAATTTGCTTAATTAACCATTGCTTACAGTTGGTACGCGAATAATGTGATGCTTTTTAAGAGAACTCCTATGTGCCCAATAATGCCCAATATCTAGTAAAGGCCTTGTAATTACTTAATGAATAATTAATCTATCTCCTTCTATAATTATATATAAACTAGCTTCTGCCCGCGACTTCGTCCGCGTGGAACCCCTCCTTTTTTGCAGTCGGTTAAAAAGTAGTCTATGTCCTTTCTTAGGCTCCAGACTTTCTTTGTACCAAATTTCATTTAAATCGGTCCAGTAGTTTTAGCGTGAAAGCGTAACAGACAGACAGACAGACAGAGTTACTTTCGCATTTATAATATTAATAGGGATGAAAGTCGTGTTAGTTACACCATTTATAACTCAAGAATGGCTGAAAATTGGTGGGAAGGTAGCTTAGAATCAGGAAAAGAACAAAGGATAGTTTTTATCACATTCCAGTGGAAAAAAAAAGAAAAATACTCAGCTCATTTTTTTTAAATAAAGTAGGTATAACAAAACGCATCAATGACAACAGTCGCGAATCAACAAATCGATTGATTAATGCAGCGCTTCTTTGCCGGACGGGACGAAGTCTGCCGGGACCGCTAGTTACAGATAAGCTAAAAAATAAGTAGGTAGAATATTCATAATATTTGGTGGCAGCGATATCTGCATCTATCTATTCTATTTTATTCTTCTAATCGCGTAGCGTAAATTAGCTAAAAAAGTGTCGACGCAAAACAATACACACATAGGTAACTTTAATGTCAAACTTTACTTATCTTGTTGGGGCGAAATATAGACAGTCGTGCAGAGACGTGTTTGTTGCTCAACGCATTATGACGCACTATTCCCTATACTTGTTCGATATATTAATGTTCATAAGGAATAATATGGAACAATTTAAAGTAATAAGTAGAGAAAGTCGTTTCACTGGACGTCTGAGAACGGTCCCCCGTCGCATGGCCCTTGCAGAAAAGAATCCGCGTGTTCTTGGACCGAGTCTGTATAATCGCCTACCTGACGTGATAAAGAACGTGCCGTCTGACGAAGCATTTCGGCGCCAACTGAGGAACTTTTTATTGGAAAATCCATTCTATTCTGTTGACGAATTTGTTCAAAAATATAAATAAATTATTAAATTTCTGTTTAATAGTATTAAATTGTATTATATGAATTATTCCGTCTGACAAATTGTATTGACGACTAATGGGAAAAATCCATAATAGTTAATATAGGTACCTATTTGACATTATATGTATGACAAAATCTTATTGTAATGAAATTGTGATTTTGCTGTTTATTATTATTTAATCTTATTGTTCTTTGTTTTTGTTTTTGACGATCTCAATATGAGTACATGTAATTTGACATACTAATGTAATTATATTGTATAAATTTTGGGAAATAAATGAATCTAATCTAATCTAATCTATAAAAATTGTACAAAACTCTCGCCATCGAGTTTGCGAGAATGCGTCAAGTGATTCACTTGGCTATACTTATGATGTGACCAAAAGAAAGTTGACCAATGCACTGGTTAGGATGCGCGGAAAGACTGCAAAATCAACTCACCTAATATTACTTTCGTTTACTTGGTTTAGGACCTTTTTGAAATAATTTAAATGAGAATGATGTCAGGAAAATTCTAAATACTTATGTTGGTACTGCCAAATATAATTTAGCACTACTTAATAATGTCTTCGCGGTTATTATACATTGGAATGAAAAAAAAATAAACGAATTTAACTCACTTTGACATAAGACTATTATATTGTCAACTCAGTCGTGCTACGATTATGGAATCTGTAAAGGCTCCGAAACGTCAGCCAATAAAATAAAATACGCAAGTTAAATCAGCACTACTTGTTCAATTTGTCTGAGATAACAAACGTACATGGAAATTATAATAACGTGAGAGCCAATATTTCATTTTAAACAAACCACCTTTTAACCTAAAGAAATAATTGTCGTGGTATACATTGAATAACAGACAATCGAAATTAAAAGCACTTAAACTACTTACTTTTTTAAATCTTATATAGTTTAATACCCCAGAAAGATGACGGACGTTTGTGTTAATAATAGTTTTGTTAATTAAATGACATTTTCATAACAATCTCATACATTCCCAGCATAGAATTAGCGTTTATTAAAAACGTAACTGCAGTTTTGGTGTCGATTGTGTAATGAATAAGGAAATAAACTAGTGACACGGAAAGTGTACGGAAGCGTGTTGTCTAGCGGCCATTCATCAATGTATAAGTAGAGCGCCGAACTTTCAGACGAGACTGTAGCTTTAGACGTGTGAAGTTTACTATAATTATACCTTTACGTCCAACGATGCGCCACTGCCAGGGGCAGCGAAACTGAATTATGCTTGGGAAATTATAACGGCCATACATTTGGCCCAGTTAACAGTCCATTCGGTTATTGTAGTACTTAAGAAAGTAGCCGTGTAGGTGGTATTTTAGGTACTTCGGAAAATGCTATGTAATGAAGCTTTATTTCTTTTTAGAGCCGTGGTTAACGCTTGACCGACTATATGGATCTGATTTGTTATCTAACACCACGGCGCATTGCGGCATTAACGCGCTGATTTGCCGAATCGAATGCGATCCAGTCTTGCTTGTTATTACATTTTCGTGTATGATATACTTTATCCGTAAAATTATGCTGATATATCGAACAACAGTTACAAATATATAACCAGTAGTTGTATATTGTTATACAGTAGACTAGTGATAAGTATCATTATATGTTAATTAAGACATGATTAAAATTTAAACGTATATCTGTCATTCACTCGTACCTATGAACTGTCAGTATAAAATAAACTTGCAATATCAATTAGATAATAATATCAATAAAATATAATAATATCACGTTTGTGTTTATGGTCGCACTCGTCTAAAACGACTCGACTGATTTTCAACAAACATTGTATGTATATACATATATTGTATGTACATATATTTCATACCGTTACTTCATTATGGTAGGAGACAGTAGGAGTATAATAACATTTACTGTGTCAGCTAGTTTTATTTTAATTATCATAGAGCGAAATTTGCAGATTATGAAAGCAGTGAATTGAATAAGTTCACGTCATTTAGAATATCCTTTTTATATATTAGACCTGGGGCCCTAGACAAGTGTCCAACGTCCAACGTTAACGTTAAACGTTAGGACCAAAATGTATGGGATTTGACATCCGCGAACGACTGTCACGTACGTCACAGACGTTCGCGGATGTCAAATCCCATACATTTTGGTGCTAACGTTTAACGTTAACGTTGAACGTTGGGCACTTGTCTAGCCCCCCTGGTCTATGAGTCGATCCGACAGGGACAACGAACTAAGGTACCTATAATATAACTACAACAGTAGGAAATAAAAAACTTCGCGCCGCCCCGGCAGCATGCGTTGGGCAGCTGTGGCGAGCACCTGTCATCAACTCTGAATTTCCGTGGAGGGATGCAGAAACCTTCTTGTTAAGTTGATACTTCCATTATATTGCATAGACTGATTTTAGTAAAACAAGGACCGACCAAAAGATTAAAAATAAAATCCCTACTTCCCTACTAATCCCTACTTCCCTACTAATATTATAAATGCGAAAGTAACTCTGTCTGTCTGACTGTCTGTCTGTTACGCTTTCACGCTAAAACTACTGGATTTAATGAAATTTGGTACAAAGAAATCTGGAGCCTGAGAAAGGACATAGGCTACTTTTTAATCGACTGCAAAATAGGAGGAATTCCACGCGGACGAAGTCGCGGGCAGAAACTAGTGATAAATAAGTAAAATGAAGACTAAATTTCCTGTAATAAATGTAACGCAAAGTAACTACATAGTTCGGTGTTTTGCATTACATTTCCCCCATAAGTAACAATTAATTCAACACGGTTTTATATAAAGTCTAGGATATTTTTTTAAAAATAATTTGTTACTTTTATGCGGTAGGTTTCATGGGACGTCGCGTTCTAAGTTTGTAACCGCTTAGAACGTATGTCTCGAAAATAATGTCAATTAATTAAGCTTCTTTTAGTTTTGCTAAAGGCGGAATCATTTTCGATGTTTAATAATTTTATACATCGGCTGAGATAAATTTATTTTTAAATAAGAATTAATGAAGGTTTTACTCTAACCACTTGAAGACTCGCAAGTTATTGCGGTAAACAGTAATAAACTCTTAAGTTTAAATACTTAGTTAAATATTCAAATAGACACGAACAGTTTGTTAGTCTTACGTACAATTTACCTTGTGGTTAAAATATGATGTGGTCTGCATATTATCCGACTACCGTCGATAGTTCGATATTATTTGTTCAATAACGGTGCCAGTAACTGTATGATAAGTGGTCACTTGCAAACAATTACGGTGTGAAGTGCAAATAATACTTTTCCTTTAAAAACTATTATGAATATTAAGAGGATTGTGAACCTGTTAATTTTCATACAAAAGGCGATAACGTTTTACACCCAGTAAATATAGTTAGATTTTTATAATTTTTGGATATGTTGTAGATATAATGAGAAACTACGTCTGTACGTTTTGATTTTTAAGAAATATTGCTTACGCTAAAATTTATTAGCATCTAAAAATCTATATATAGATCTAAAAATCTATATTTAGATCTAGCGTAAGCAATATTTCTTAAAAATCAAAACGTACAGACGTAGTTTCTCATTATATCTACAACATATCCAAAAATTATAAAAATCTAACTATATTTACTGGGTGTAAAACGTTATCGCCTTTTGTATGAAAATTAACAGGTTCACAATCCTCTTAAAAAATAATATAAAATGCTAAAATGTTTTTTTGAAAACTCAATTAAACCCTGTCTGTTCATGTCATACTTACTTAGTCCTGTGTACGAACTATTTCATGTAATTCAAAATATTTCGGTAGATTTTAATTTAAATAAGGTGACATTAAATTTACTCAAATTACAGTCGATTTATATGTGAGAATTTTGTAACAAGTTGTATAACTTATGTATGGCGCATAACAAACGCTAACAATAAAACTCTCATGTTAAAAGTGACGAGCAATTGACCTTATTGCTGAATATGAATAGCAATGTAAAACATATAATTACTTACTGACTTCCTATGTTACGTTACATCTAAATGATTTCACAAATTACTTCTTACTAATAACATATTTGAATGTCTGCACATATAGGTACTTATTATAAAATTCCATAAATTTGATTAACCTTTTTAATTATTCCCTTTTTTGTCTGTAATAAATTTAAACTTAAGTCTCCTATGAGGGCCGTCATGCTCTAAATTCAAATATAACGACATTGCACATCTCAAGATTAGGCGTAATTAAGAATTAAACAAAACGTTCTCTAAAACTAACAACGGGACTTGTCGAAGCATTGATAAAGTCGGTATTAGAAATACGCCTCAATCGCACCATAGACAAATTCACAAACTAGACGTACCTACTTACACCTGTACTTTTTAATATTCTGAATACATATTCGCAAGATTGTTTACAAGCGGTAGCCAGAAGTAGTCAACCGACGCGACCCGACTCCACTCCGGGCAGCCAAGGACGCGTCATTCATATAAAAACGAGTTCTGATACATACGCGTCTACTCTAACCGCTAGTAGTATAGTAGGTACTTAAGCACCTGCTTCTGTATCGTAAATTTATAAAAAACATGAAACAAGGACGCTTTTCGATTTAGCGGAATTTGGTATACTTAGGTATTTATTCATTGTCGTCTGGCCCTTAACTAAAACGAAACGAAATAGGCACTACCAACATTGAAATTTAACTAAAAGCTTTTGGAATATAGAGTACCTTCAACTTGAAGTTAATTTTAAACAAAAACAAAATAAAAATACTTATCTAAAGCTAAAAGCATGGCCTTATTTTCTAGACGTTCTCGTTAACTGCTCATAATTATGTTACAATGTTATTTTATGGACTCTGTAAATTTAATTAAAGTTCAACTTTAATCTACGCCTACTTATTTCAAAATAATGAGTTTAATCTGTGGTTTAGGTTGCCAGCAGCAAAAACTACTCTTGATTTAACGATCATATTTTAATGACGATAATTGGGATGACTATCAATCATTGATTGTAGCTGTATAGCATAGTTACATTATTAAATGACTTGATAGGTATACATGAACCTTGGTTTAGATATGATAGACATGATACTTAAGAGGAACAAAAAATATATACAGTTTGCGTACTTATAGAGCAAGAGCCAGCGGCCCCCAGACTTTCGGTAAAGTATAAAAGCTGTAAGTTTGTCAATGTATGCCCCCAACACAAGTAAGAACGAACCCCGTCTATGAAACTTGGGTCGCGGTGGCTTTGGCAGGTATCAGGTAATAAAGGTGTGTAAAATTGTGTGTTAAATTCGTTAAAGTATAAAACTCAGTTTTTACATATTTTACGTATAATAATCCTAGAAGTCACCTTGCCGAAACCCAGACACTTCGTACGGTTGCAACCCTCTCCCAGACGCCCTTAAAGTTTTATTTAATTGTTACTATACTTACGGTATAGTATAAAAGCTCAATTTATATATGTTATTTGGAGAACTATCAAATGATGATGATATCGACGACTACGATTCATAGAATACAATAATTAATAAAAAAAAATTCAAAGATATTTTTTTTTATTAATTATTGTATTAAATTAGATTAATTATATTATTCCAATAACAATTATTAAAATATTTTTTAAGTATATTATTGTATTGTTAATTTAATGATTCCTAAACACGAAAATTTTATAAAAGAATTTTCTAAACATTTATTCGTTGATTCTTAGTTATTGTACATAAAGAATTTTCATAATAAATCTAGAAAATAGTTCTCATTATCCCTACTAATATTATAAATGCGAAATCAACTCTGTCTGTCTGTCTGTTACGCTTTCACGCTAAAACTACTGGACCGATTTAAATGAAATTTGGTACAAAGAAAGTCTGGAGCCTGAGAAAGAACATAGGCTACTGTTTAACCGACTGCAAAAAAAAGACTTCCACGCGGAAGAAGTCGCGGGCAGAAGCTATATATGTACAATAAATGATAGATCATGCGCAGTAAAACGTCGCAATGGACCGAACGCTGTATTTCACTCGCACCCGCTGACACATAATATGTCCCTAGCGCTCGCACCTACATTACACTTTTGATGTATTGGCAACATGAAATTCTTAGTCAAAGTTCAAAATTGTCCCTAAAGACCCCAAATGACGGTATGTGTCAGTGGGTGCGTGTGAAATACAGCGTTCGGTCCATTGCGACGTTTTACTGCGCATCAGCTGTCATTGTATTATGTGGTACGTATACCGTAAGTATAGTAACAATTAAATAAAACTTTAAGGGCGTCTGGGAGAGGGTTGCAACCGTACGAAGTGTCTGGGTTTCGGCAAGGTGACTTCTAGGATTATTATACGTAAAATATGTAAAAACTGAGTTTTATACTTTAACGAATTTAACACACAATTTTACACACCTTTATTACCTGATACCTGCCAAAGCCACCGCGACCCAAGTTTCATAGACGGGGTTCGTTCTTACTTGTGTTGGGGGCATACATTGAGAAACTTACAGCTTTTATACTTTACCGAAAGTCTGGGGGCCGCTGGCTCTTGGGCTATTATTCGATATAGATATACTTTTGCTGCGCTGAGGCATGAGAAGAGATTATGTAGCCACAAGAAATGCTTAATCTGAGATCTGAAAAGTGCATTAAAATAGCTGGAGACTATAATATATCGAAATATGAATTTGCAAAATTTGAACGTAACGAAATTCGAAACAAAAATTCCATTCCGAGAAGAAGTGACATTTCTGTTCCACGAATCGCTTTACCACATTAACATAATAAATTAATGTTTCCTTAGGAACCTATAGCTCGAGTTGACATTAAGAAGGTTCGAGAAGCTTGTGGTTTCATGGTTTGTAATGAAAATTACGACAATTACGCGTAATCTGGTGTCGGTTGTCAGATCGCATTGTCTTGCGGTGTCGGTGTCGGTGGCACATTCCGTTGGCAAGTTGAATGACCATGTTACTAACATCCCTGCATATAACGGGTATCGAACGTAAAATGATATTGTTGGCTTTAAATTATTCTTCTTGACTTGATACTTATTATAGTCTATAGAGTAGGTAGGTAACCATAGAGTAGGTATTTAAAGACAAAACAACTCTATGCAGCTTGGCCTCTATGGCAACTGTAATTCTGTTGCTCTTTCAAGTCTTGTGTTTGATTCGTAGGTAATCACTCTATGTTCACAGTATTTTTTTTTAATTTAATAAATTGTGACTATCTACTAAGAACTAGGTTTCTTATTAAAAGTATTTTTGGACAGTAAGTCAGTAGAACCTACTAAAATATTTTAATCTAGGGAATCAATTCGTAAATACTTCCATTTAGTCATAAAGGGGCAGGTATAAGTACCTATGTACCTGTCTATGCTCGTTAAATCTATTGAACCTATTTCCTACTTATATAACGTAATAAAACTGCCTGCCAGAACAAATAATCATAAAACACATATTAGGTTGGATACATTAGCGATTCTGTATAAAAATAAAATAACAAATGAAACAAAAGCGAATTCAAATTACGGTCGATCAAATGGAAGTCGTTCTGAATCACAATAAGGCGCTGGAAAGCGGAAGTAAGTAAGGTCAAGACTGCATTGTGTCTCGTACTTGTCTTAAGGCAAACATGTCATATAGGTAAGTAGGTACTAGAGTTTTGTGTATAGTGCAATTTGTGATAAAGTCAGAAGGCCTAGCTACAGATATTTTCTGCATGATTTTTGAGGCACTGTAGTCATAGGGATAGAGGTCACACAGACAAATTCTATAAAACTATAAAATATTTAATAATTTCTGATGCCTTCGCGGTTATAAAATATTTGAAAAACAATTATTTATTGTTTTAATATAGATCTATGGTAGGTATTTCATGAAAGATATTAATATTTGAACATAGACAAGAGTAGAAAAAAACTCAAGACCCCCCATTAAGGCTTAGGTGTTGGTCCAAGTCCCACTAAAGGTCTAGATTTTTTCTTCTCTTGTCTTTGTGCAAATATCATTAACATAAGCAAGGGTTAAGACCCCCATGACCGCCAACGGCGTGCATTCCATATAGGCACAATGGTATAAATGTATGTAGTACCTACCCTGACGTGGTACACTCGCGACCCTCACTGCACGCGCCTGATGACCGCCCCCTGAATCTGCCCTTGGGTTGACCGATAGAGAATACTAAGGCATTATACCGCCTATTGTAGCCACGGACGAACAAAATATTAAAAAAAATAGCACTCCGGGAGTGCCGGCAGAAGTGAAAACTTCAATATGAACGTTGTGTTTAATTATAAGTACAAAAGTACTATCATTTATGAGGTAGAATGCAATGTTTATTTATTGCGCTATCGTACACAAATATGACAATTTGTCACCATCCTTGGATACGCGTGGCACGCTGTACATAAACACACACGACACTCGCGCAAGCGCCCTGTGCCACCTAAACGGAGCAGCACACTCCGGCACGGTAGAAAGAGTGGGAGATACTAGTTCTTCTCCCTTCCCCATCTTACGCATTTTCGATCAGCATCACGTGACCCTGACGCGAGGCATCACGTGACCCTGACGCGAGTTTGAAAGTTTTTACCCATACAAAAAAGTGCTCAGCGCCGATAAAGAAGTTTTCACTTCAAAAAACATCGACAGCAATACCTACCACATTTAAAGTTAATTGACCGCTGTGTTAATCAATTTCTCAGTACGCGATGTTTGAAATAATGGAACTGGCAGTGAATCGGGTCCCACGGTCACCGGTTATGCAAATACACAATGACCGTGGCTTCGACGCCTGTGACGAAGATTCAGAACGTATGGAATTTACGAATTATGACCGTTCCATTTGGAATTATAGTCAATCGTTTTCAGCTATTTGGTGATTAACATATCTAGGTAAGTGCTTGCTTTCTTTACATGTTAATGATAATTTAGGTGGTGGTAGGTGCAGGTGTAGGCACATTTTGGTGTCCTTATAAATGAGGTAGTTAATATGTACAACTACAAACGGATTTAACTCGCGTATTTTATTTTATTGACTGACGTTTCGGAGCCTTAACAGATTCCATAATCGTAGCACGACTGAGCTGACAATAGTCTTATGCTAAAGTGACAGTCCGTTATAGTTGTTTCATTCCATTGTGTAATAACCGCGAAGGCATCAGGAATGATTAAGTAAACATATGCTGCTTATTCGACTTTACAAACTGTATAAAGATATCTATCAATGAATAGGTATTTAATACAAGTACTAATTGAAGTCTATCTCTTCTCCATAGCCCTATAATTTACGCCAGATAGCTACTACGTGCGTATCTCATGGGCCATGGCACCGGTAGTTATGCAATGTTCGTATCAGTATTGGATCTGCTAACTTGCAATCTTGTGATTTCACACTAGATTTACTCATATAGGCTGCAGGAAAATCCAATTACAGTAGATTAATGGATGGCAAGGAACTCAATGAGGAAGATAGTACTAACAATAAACGCAGTAAGTTCATATCGGTTTCATAGGTACTTACTGCGTTTATCGTCAGACTTTTTTTTCATTAGGTTATTATTGGGCTTTCTTAAACATGTTTTTTTAGATCCAATGATCGATGTTCTCATGACACTGACAAATCGTAATAGGCTTGCTTTTTCTTTAAGTAGGTAGTAATTATTAACGTACTCTGATGGAAAGTTAACGTAAATTAAATAAAATCAAAACCTGCATATGACCGGTAGGTACTTATTAAGTACTTATTTGGCAGCAGTTATCAAGTTATACGAATATGGATTCCTTGCAGTCAATATATGGTAAACGACCCACTGGCGGCCTTATTAATACATACATATACAAACTTACGCAAAAAGTTGATTAAAGTATCCACTCCATATTTTATTAAGTCACGTCTTAATTTATTCCCAAAGTAGATACTTAGTATATTATATTTAGGTACCTAGTTATATTAAAGTCAAATGTAGTAAAGTATCTACTTACTCAGGTAAGTAGGTAAGTACATTTAATAATTTGAAAAGTAATGTTATTTTTTGCACATTGAAATACAACAAACTGTAACCGATTTAACTGTCGTACATATCGCACCTACGCGCAACAACGTCACTTATGCAAATTTTTTTTTAATATAATATGAGGAGACATTAATAATGACATCATTTATGTTTCCTCATACACAGATTTTTTTTTTTTTAAATTGCATAAGTGACGTTGCAGCGTAGGTGCGATATATTAACTTATAAATGCTAAATTTCTGCTGGTGTTTAGTGTTAGACAATCGTCAGCTTCGAACTTGGGAAGTATAAAGTGTTTGATATCACCATATAAGTAAATTAATATACTAAGTAAGCTAATTAAATCCGTTATAGTTGTTCTATTTCAACCACTATTATTCTAATATTTATCAAATTAAGTACCTACCTACTATATTATTATACCTATCTACCCACCATTGTATTCACTTATCGTGTCATTTGTATTCGATTTAACATTGTGAACAAACTAGAATAAGCAAATGTGAAATTCAACCGATTGAATTACTCCATATCGATTACTGTATCGGTCATTCGATTCGAATCAACTAACAGCAATCCTCACGTATCATTTAACACCGTGTAGTTATAATTAATTTCCAATCACGTTTCTAAGAGTACAATACTAAATAAAAGAGTAATTAGGAAAGACAATAATATATACCTGGATAATTAGAATCCGCTTTAAATAGTTATGTTTCACCTTTCACTATGAACATCCTTAATTTGATACGCTAAAGTTTCGTCCACTATATTTTAGTAAATATGTTCATCATTAATATTTTTGTATTTATTTATTGCACAGTTTACATAATATTACAATTGTACATCATCATCATCATCATCATCATCAGCCTATCGCAGTCCACTGCTGGACATAGGCCTCTCCAATTGTACGCCACTGTGCTCGATCTTCCGCTTGCATCCAGCTCCTGCCAGCCATCTTACGCAAATCGTCACTCCACCTTGCCTGAGGACGTCCTACACTACGCTTGCCGAGACGCGGTCTCCACTCCAGAACACGTTTACCCCAACGGTTAACGGTTCTTCGGCTAATATGGCCAGCCCATCAAATTTAACTAATAATTATTAAATATATATATACTTACTTAACTAGCTTCTGCCTGCGACTTCGTCCGCGTGGAATAGTTATTTTCTCCGTTTTTTACACATTTTGCACTGTTTCTTCGCTCCTATTGGTCGCAGCGTGATGTTATATAGCCTAAAGCCTTCCTCGATAAATGGTCTATCCAATAAAAAAATAATTTTTCAAATCAAACCAGTAGTTCCTAAGATTAGCGCGTTCAAACAAACAAACAAACTCTTCAGCTTTATAATATTAGTATAGATATACTTTTTATAATATTTGTCCAGTCGTCCAAGGAGTTCCTTTGATAACGTACAAGCGCACTAAGAAAGGATTTTTGAAAATTCAGTCTCGAGTGGGTCTAATAGGGGAGCTTAAACGTCTCAGCGTTAGTCACAATCCTCTCTCTAGAAATATCTAGATTTCTAGAGGATCGAACCTAACCAGCCTCGCGTCGCGCCGGTTGTGATTTAGCGGGAACTTTTTATTCCTAAATAAATTATCGTGGTAGAAAGTACACTTATATACTTACTAACAATAACACTTATTTACACTAATAATGACTGACTGACCTCACTTATTTGGAAGATAGATGAGCCAGTAATACGTTGTTTAAAGATGGAAAGCAAGCAGTAACAACAGCCGTGGGCGGTCATTCACTATGTCCGCTTGTATCAGAAAGTATGCTGAGGGCTCGCCAGTAAAACGATGCCACTTCATTTTATGAGTGCCGTAAATATGTGTATAAACTTGATTGATTGAAAGTTGTTCGAAAGTTATGATTTAATGAATGTCGCGTGTAGTTTTATCGTTGTTGTAGAAATAGAAAAATACACGTAAAAACTTTACCAAATTGACAGAAATTCGGCAGTCGTCAGACGCACCTTTTTTTTTAAATAATTTTTATGTGATTTGATGTTTAAAACATTATAACCACGCTCTTAGTTAAGTTCAACTTTGCCGTTCTCTCTTATAATATCTAAGAACATGTTTTTGTAATTTCCAAGTACATAATAACTAGTGTTTACCTACTATTTTACATGTTTATTACACTATAAATAGGTACCTAGGTACCTATTCTGTAAGTACCTAATCAATTTATTTCAACCTACCTAAATACCAAACTAGATACCTATAGCGGTAGAGATGAGCGATGTCTAACATGATAAAGTTGCATGTAATAAAGTGAGTAAAAGTACTTTTTAAGAACGTTTCGAGATAATGCCATAAAAACAAACATTAACTTTTAACTGAACGTTTTCCGCGTAGAAAAGTCATTACAATTTCCGTACATATCTATAAAACCTGATGAAAGTATTCCAATGGCATTGCCATTTAAGGAAAATTTACTTTTTGTACTTTACACAGTGACATCCATTGTTTGACAATCTTAAAACGATTGTTAGTTTCAATTTATCCGCAAACACTTTCGTCGAGGGTGATGCATTATTAGCGTCATCTACTATAGCATGACGCTATAGTGCGTCAATTCAATAATGAATGTACAATGAAATCGAGTAAGTAGGCATTTTTAATATAAGTACCTATCTATATGATAAGTAAGTATACCAGGTTCTACCCGCGACTTCGTCTGCTCACGATACACCTATAAGCTAGGTACATTATTGTGAAGGTTTATTAAAATCCATTCAGTAGTTTTTGCGTGAAAAAGTAACGTACATCCATACATTCTTACAAAATTTCGCGATTATAAGTTGAAAAAAGTCTTAAAACATGAACACAGAAAGCAATATCCCGTTACTCAATTGCTAAGCTAACACCATCTACTTATTTTAATGAAAGTAATTTAATTAAGTAAGTAAGTAATTTAATTATTTCATAAATATTTTGCAGTGCTCTAATAACCAACATTGTTTCCACTGCCCTATAGAATAATATTTTAAGTGAAAATGAATAATTCTTATACTTGGATACAGTATACAGTCTTACAATGATGATTTCTTAATAAAGGATGTTTATAACGTGTTTGTCATCAAATGCCGGTCGCACCGCTTTCTACACGTCTTTGCATTCATCACATTTGAATCAACTTGATACATATTTTTCCATTGACTTTGCATACGAGTCAATACCTATTTACACGCTTCCATATATAGGTACCTACTATAGTCTTATTTATTTGTATTCTTCATTATATCTTAATGACAGTTGCACCCTCGCTGGTTTTATGATTAACTAGCGACCCGCCCCGGCTTCACAAGGGTGCTATTAACCTTCCTCTTGAATCACTCTATCTAATAAAGAAATCGCATCAAAATCCGTAGTTTTAAAGATTTAAACGTACATAGGGATATAGGGACATAAAAAGCGACTTTATTTTTATGTAGTGATTTCTAAAAAATAAATACCTACCTAATAAAATCTAATAAATTTGTCAAAAGTTAAAACTTAGGCAATGATTGGTAACATAGGCGATTTAACGGGAAACGATTTACGAAAGAAAATATTTAACACGCGTTACTTCATAGCTTGTTAGTTAAATACTTTATCTCAGCTTGATATTTTAAGATAGCGTAGCAAATCACACATTTCTGGCATAGAAACATCATTACCATACTACTTATGTAAAATAGTACAAGTTGATGCAATTCCTCTGCGCACGCGACGCGGCAGCGCAGACGCACGTGTGAAACGATAGATATCGCCAGCGATTGCGCAGGATGGTATGCTAGTAGTTCGCATTCAAACTATATTATTAACAAGTTTTTTCACTAAAATAATAAGTGTTTGCGTCGTTGCCTAGCTCATATAGTTTTTGTAAATATTGGCATAATAGGTATAACAATTGGAATGAAACAACTATTAACGGATTTAACTCGCGTATTTTTATTTTATTTTATTTGCTGGCGTTACGGATTCTTTACAGTTTCCATAAAAGTAGTTTTAGCGTTAGACTATTGTCAGCTCAGTCGTGCTACGATTTTGGAAACTGTAAAGAATCCGAAACGTCAGCAAATAAAATAAAATAAAAATACGCGAGTAAAATCCATTAATAGTTGTTTCATTCCAATGTGTAATAACCGCGAAGGCATCAGAAATTATTATAATATAACAAATTAAATTATCTTTTCAATCTGCAGATGCTTCAAGCCACATGTACTTACTTAAAGCTTGCTTGAAGTGCGTTAGACTATCGTCAGTTCAGTCGTGCTACGAATATGGGATCTGTAAAGTTTTCGAAACGTCAGCCAATAAAAATACGCGAGTAAATCGAAGCGAAATTTCTGAAGCGAAGGCATCAGAAATTATCACAAACCTACTTAGGTATACTTATCTTGGAAACAGCTTTGATCCACTAGCTTTAATAATGCATGAGGTATTATAATAAGCGGATATATTTACCTACTTAGTTAATCTCATGAAAATAATCACGCCTGGGTATATTGACCTACTGATTCCCATTCGTGATGGATTCGCAGACAGGCAAAAAGCTTGAGAAAATACGCTAAAGTAAACAATTGCTGTTCGTTGGAAATTTATAACACTTGGCTTTATGGGTGAAGAATAGTTCAATTCGAAATTTAAAGGTGCTAAAAAGTCCATTTACTGTAGTGCACGACCAAATACAAGTGGTCAATAAACACTACGTGTTGACATAATCGGAATATTTCATCTTGTTGCATGACTACGCGGAATTCCGCGCGGGAGAAACGCGTCGAGAGTAAAACGATGAGCCGGTTAGGGTTATGCCTTCTATTTTCAATAGATAAGTCTAAATCAAAAATATATTTATCAATTTAGGCTTTTAAAAGCTTTTATGAAGGCCAGAAGATACCAGATATTCATATTTAATATATTTATTTAAGCTTTGTTATGTTGTCAGAGTTAACACATTCACTGCCGCGGACGCGCTTTTGTGTTTATGTTTTAATTTTTTATTTAAAACTGACAATAAAATTGTTTTTACACTGACATCTAAATGTGAATGAAGGCAGTGACGTTCAGTAGGTAAGTAGGAATATTTAATTTACTTAACAAAAAAAAAATTGTTTTTGCAATTATTACACATTGGAATAAAAGAACTGTAATGTTTTTAATCTGCATAGACAAATACTTTTTATTTTATCATTATCAATTTTATTACACTACACGCTACGGTGTTGCAATAGTTACTGCTACTGGGAACGGTGAAGTTCTAAAAATATTAGTGTAAATTTAATATAAGTAGGTTGTACCTACTTAAGTAGCGAATTAAATGCTTCATAAGTAGGTAGTTGTTATATTTAAAAATGAGACTGATACATGCGAGTAGGTATATATATCGTACAATTCGTTCATTCTCAGTTTCCAATCAACACAATTGATTTAATAGGTTATTTCTAATTTGTGATGCCTTCGCGGTTATTACACATTGGAATGAAACAACTATTACAATTGATTTAATCAAGAGAAACATTTATTAAGTCGATTTCACATTTGATGACCCTATATAAAGTAGCCAAGTTGCTTTAAGTCATTAAAACGTATTGCGCGTTTAACTGTGAAGTGTAAGGTGTAGATCGACGCCGGCTGGATACAATTCATGTTAGATTTATCATCTATCATCGTTGTAACTCATAATTGTAAAAAGTGAAAATGATTTTATTGTGATACGAATTTAACGTAATTTTTTTGTCGATTACATAGTTATCTTTTGATGTTACAATAATCATTAAGTACCTAGCTAATTTTAAAAGTAAAAAACGTCTTAGGCACCAGTAAAAACAGGAAAAGAATTTTATTAAACGTCTCTATTTCACCATATCCACCACACCGTAAACATTTTAAGCATTTTAATGACTTAATAAAAACATCACATCTCATAAATACTTTTAATCCATATTTAAGGCGGTTTCTCTATTGATACGTGCATTTGTTTTATTATTTAACACGAATAACAACCATACTGTTATTTTTAATAAGAATTATAAATGTAGTGATTAAACAATTGAATGTAGTAATCATAAATAATGTATTAAATCGTAAATTTTAATGATTAAATAGTTACTTAGTGAAATTATTTTTTAAATAATTTTGAATCAATTGACAGGACTTAATACGTCATTTATAACATAGAAGGATCATACATTCCGAAACTAATAAGTTTGAAAAACATTACGTTTGTAACTAAGTACCTAGGCATGATTTTTAAAATTTAAAGTACTTAGGCACTCCATTTCACATATTTGTCTGACCGCATTGTCTCGTAGACATCTAATTGACTCATGGAAGCCAGTATTTGTCTAGTGAACTGGTTTCTGTTTGCTGAGGTCAAATATGAGGCAGGAGCAAGCTGAGAACGGAAATAAACGTTAGGTATAAAAATAACTACTTTTCCGTAGACTATCTTGCATTATAATGTGAAATGCATTAATATAAACTTACCTACGTATTAAAATTTTAGCTTATAAAATTTTAGTGTCGCGGTGTTTGTTGCCAAATTCCTCAGAAAAGGCTAGACCTATTTTTATGATTTATTTGGTAGGTCCGAGAATCTGCCAACATTATTTTTTTATACCTGTAAATGTTAAATGTAAAAAGTTATTTTTAATTTTTTTCATAATTCAGTAAGTATGGGTACAGTAAAAACACATTTTCTTATAAAAAAAACTTAAAAAACGCGGTACGGAGTTCGCCGAGTCGGCTATGTATAAAATATAAGTATTTCTGCTAAGTTATACTTATACCTAATTACCTTTGTTTACACTTATCAGTTATCCTATGCTTGAAGATTCAATATCTACCACACGATCTCACCTAGCACAATGACCTCATTCAGATTAATAATTAAATTAGCATTAATTTTACATTTGTATCGCGTGACAGAAGTAATTTAGTCGCCTCCAAGTACATAAACGACATAACACGAGCGTCTATGATTAGAAAATGAATGCGTTAATAATAAATAGGTAAATGTGGTTTAGTTTATTTTCTTTAAAACCATTTACAAGAACCGGTTATACCATTCAGTAAAGTTGAGGACACAGTATAATGAAGATATAAGATATTCATAAATGACAAATGACTTTCAATATTTATGATTCAATTAGACAAATTAACGTATTTGGAGATTATTACCTACATACTTACTCGTACTAAATGAAATTGTTTAATTTCGCCGCGAGAACAGAACTATAAAAAAGAAAGGCTTCGAACACGCAGTCCAAGTTTAAATAGAGTCAAACCGATGAATTGTCGAGTAGATCTTGTCATGTCGATGTCATCTTATTCTCGCGGTGATCTATCAACCGTCGTGAAACGTTGTCGACAGCGAGAAATCTTCTCTTCTCGATGCCGTCTCTTATTTTTTTATTCTGATAACGAAACAATATCGACACGACTAACCTTGTCGATAAAATGTCTCACACATAAGCTCGCTGGCCTTAACATTAATAGGGTATTTGACATGTTTTTAAAATCCATTTTATATTATGTAGTAGAGTCTAAGGAACCCAGCAAAAGTTGTTTTTTTTTAAATCTGGTATGTATTAGCTGAAAAACATCGAATTAAAAATTCAATATTTAAATAGTGTGCCAAAACGCTACTTTGACAATATGGCGCCACAATGAGGTCGGTGACGTCACATGCCTGTTTGACAACTAGGCGCAACACAACTAGGTAAACAAAGTTTACGGGCATGTGACGTCACGAAAAACTCGGCCCAGCAGGAGCGTTTTGTGTCACGTGACAAACGTTTAAAAAATGTAATTTATTTAAGGATTTTTAAATAAATCAATCATTATTTTCAACTTACGTTAATGAATAATCATTTTTTAACTCTTAATTTATACTGTTAACAGTAATTTACACTTTATTTTTCGCATTGTCAAAAAGCCTATTATAAATACCTATAATTTGTTCCAGGCTACTCGCCACTAATGTTGAGTGAGGCGCCACGGATGTTGCGACCATGCGCGAGGAGGAGTTGGAGGTGGCGTTGAAGGTCGTGATCGTCGGCGACGGGGGTGTCGGCAAGTCCAGCATGATCCAGCGGTACTGCCGCGGGACCTTCACCAGGGACTACAAGAAGACTATCGGCGTCGACTTCTTGGAACGACAGATCGAGTAAGTTAGGTTTAGTGGATTAGGTATTTGATGTTTAATTGGGAATCGACTTGAATAAAATTCAAGCCTCGGTTTGTTCTTTGTGAATATTAAATATGTAAATTGATAGGGGGGGTCGAAAAAAGCCTGAAATGCTGTAAAGAAAAAAAGGCCGTGCCGCTTGTTTTAACTCGACTTGGCGGACGCACTGACGTGTCTCCAGATACAAAATTCTAAATCTACCTACTTATGTTTTTTTATATTTATTGAAACATGTTTAAAGTTTTCGGTTTTTGTTCTCCACGCAACAAATAATATTTTTTATTTTAACTTATTAAACATCAACATAAGAATTAACTGTTAACTATAATTCAGTGCTTAAAAAACTCAAATTAAATCGGACAACTCATTTTGTTGCCAATAAATAATATTCAACTAATTGTTTAACATTAACCCTAATTTATAATAATAATGAC
Organism: Polylopha cassiicola; assembly: GCA_038024825.1. NCBI lineage: Eukaryota > Metazoa > Arthropoda > Insecta > Lepidoptera > Tortricidae > Polylopha > Polylopha cassiicola. The sequence continues at coordinate 7,725,208 of CP149060.1, read as the reverse complement.
GGAAATTCCGAATGTTTCCTGATTAGTATTCACACACAAATAATTTATGGCATCCGCAACCCATCACAAGCATGATAAAGAGTTAACTAAATGATAGGCGTTTATCGATATGTGAATAACTAATTATATAAGTATTATGTAACAAATTAGGAATTTCCTTGTTGTTATTGCATAAACGCATGGTACCAATTTTGAGCAGGTACCTATCTAAACTTCTTCATTTATCTATGCCCTTAAAAAATCTAGATAAAACTATATAGAAGTGAAACTAGATGAACGCATATCAGCGTTTCTTGAGCTAACAAATTGACGCTCTATTGCGTCGTATGCATTGCAAGGGTTGACATCTCCATCAACCGAGCCATGCTGGAAAACAAATAATTGACGTGAATCCTTGATCACCAAATAATTGATGTTGTCCAAAGTTATTCTTTAATTAATACCTTACATTAAAATATAAATCAGAAATGACAGGTACCTACCTAAAACCATATAAATTAATAGGTAAGTACCTACTTTAGCGTTAGACTATTGTCAGCTCAGTCGTGCTACGATTATGGAAACTCTAAAGAATCCGAAACGTCAGCAAATAAAATAAAATAAAAATACACGAGTTAAATCCGTTAATAGTTGTTCCATTCCAATGTGTATCTATACTAATAATAATAATTATTATAAAGAGGAAAGATTTGTATTTTTGTATGTTTGTAATGAATAGGCTCCGAAACTACTGGACCGATTTCAAAAATTCTTTCACCTTTGGAAAGCTACATTATCCCCGAGTAACATAGGCTATATACTATCACGCTAGGTCTTATAGTTGCGGAGCAGTAACCGAAAATGTTTCAAAAACGGGGGAAAAGTATCGTTTCTGAGGCCTTATAAAAATCTTAAGTCCTCCCGTGCGAAGCCGGGACGGGCCGCTAGTGTGTAATAACCGCGAAGGCAACAGAAATTATTAAGTACCTACTTATTACTCACAGCTCAAAACTCACCGGTCCATTAGGTCCTAAGTCACAGCTTTATTCCTCACGTCTCGACTGTTTAATTCCAGGATAGACGGCGAAGAAGTCCGGCTGATGCTTTGGGACACGGCGGGGCAGGAGGAGTTCGATGCCATCACCAAGGCGTACTACCGCGGCGCCCATGCCTGCGTCCTCGCCTTCTCTACCACCGACAGAGACTCCTTCCTGGCGCTGCACTCTTGGAAACTTAAGGTTTGACTTCATATAATCTAGATTCAAGGGCGTAGCTAGGATTTTGATGAGGGGCGGCAGGCGTAGACAAACTAAGAACATATCTTTAGTAAGCTAATTTTCGACACTCGCAAGGGAATCAACATCTACAGGTTAGGTTAGACAAAGTCGCGAGCAGAAGTTAGTACCTACTTACCTATTTAATACATATTTACTTCTACCTACATGCTTCTACGGCCTCTGTTATCTATCTCTCGAAGTCGATTTCTTATCCAAGTAGCGTCGTGTCGAAGTTCAACATAGATCTACCTACTTACTATGATTTTTTGTGATTATAATTAATAAATAAATTATCACAACAATATTCGCTATACAAATAACAGTAAATATGCCTACACGAACTATGCTTACGTGATGAAGAGATAAGAGGGGTCGGTCAGCATGCATCTGTTTACTGGCGTTGTGTTGATAATTACGACCAGATAGCCACTTGTTGTATCATACTCAATATTTAAACAACGTACAAAGAATCTCGCAACGAAGCGCTCTAATTTGCTAAAATGCAAAAATTACACATCGCTTACGTGCTTTTATTGTGCGCGGTTAACGGTTTATGTTCAAGAGAAACTCAGTGCATCGATTATTATAAAAATGGGAAGATTTTCGACCTAAGCGCCTTTCACGGCAAGTGGTACGCGGTGTACTATTGGCCCCCGAACCAGCGACAGCGAGAGAGCTGCGAAGCAATCGATTTTAAAACATTGTCGAAAGATGAAGTGGACAGCTTAAGGAATGATTGTTCGAGCGCCAACGTGCCTCTAGAAGGAATTGTCGTGAGGGGTTCATACAAGAACAGTGCGGGGAAGTCGACAACCGTCACCTACTACGGGAGCGAGGAAGTTAAAACTTTATTCCGGTCGTGTGACAGAATTTCTAAGTACATGTTCTTGAGGATTAATGGTGATTATGTTATGGGGATCAACTGCTCTGCTGGTGGCCGGGGCGTGCTGCTCGCCAAGTCTTTACCGACTAGTTCTCAAGTAGAGAGTGTTGTGAACGGGATTGAAATAATGTCTGGCAGGGAAGGCAGCTCGGACTGCCCGCTTGCGACGGCTTAGCACATTGTTACTTAACGTCTTTTAATAATAATGTGACTTAAGGTTAAATAAACGTGCTTACATCTACTTTAGCGCTTTTTTAGTTACCTAGTTACCTACTATCAAAATAATTAAGGTAAATGATGAGTGATTGAGATAAGTACTTATTGATTTATTATAGTATAGTAATTGAAACTTCTTTATTTTCAGGTGGAGAATGAATGTGGAGAGATCCCTACAATTATAGTTCAAAATAAAATAGACCTAATGGACCAATGCGTAGTTGGGCCGTGAGTAATTTATACTTAATGTATTTTTTAGGTATAAGTATGTACCTAATTAACATCTAATTTGAATTTAAATGTTATTCATAAATAAATAACTTTGGACAATACTGTCTATACACCAATTAACCTTGTCCCAAACCGAGCAGTTTGTACAATGGGTGCTATACAACGGATAAACATTCATAAATGTAGGTACTTACACATAAGATATCCAAGACTTGCCCCCTAGCAAGATCCGAACCCGCAAACGTAGGTTTCATAGTAGGTGGGTATTTTAGGAACTTGGAGCAATAAGTCAATTTTTGACTAAATATACCTATGGTGCCGATTTAAAATATTTTGCAGAATCACTTACCTACCTATTTGTATATCTCCAGTGACGAGGCGGAGCTGGTGGCGCGCGCGCTGGGCTGCCGGCTGATGCGCGCGTCCGTGAAGGAGGATGTGAACGTGGGCGCCGTGTTCCGCGCCCTCGCCGCGCGCTGCCTCGCCGACATGCGCCGTGACGACGCTGCCGCCGACTGCGCGCTGCCGCCGACTGTCACGCCGGTCATAGGTACTACCATAAATAATACCTAACTAGAGTCCACTATAATTAAAGTGGCGACCCCGGCTCGCCGCGGACTATGCGCTGCCGCCGACTGTCACGCCGGTCATAGGTACTACCATAAATAATACCTAAATAGATGTCCATAGTTGTGCCTACTATATATAAAGACGTGAACGACAGCGCCGTGTTTTGCGCCCTGTCTTGCGAACATGGGATGCGAGGACGCTGTCGCAACAGTCATAGATACTACCATATACAATGTAAGATGAGTAGGCACTATATAGATAGATGCAGGGGCGGATTTGCAGTCCCAGCCGCCTAAGCCATGTGCCGCCTCTTCTCAGCATCGATGATTTTTTTAGCACGATTTGCCGCACTTAATAGGCCCTAGGCCCGGGCCTACTGTGCCTTAATGATATAGACAGGAACGAAGGTGCCGTGGTTCGCGCCATGTGTCATGTTGATATGAGATGTGACGACGCCATCGTGAACAGCACGCTGATAATGAGTGTCACGCCAGTCATACTTAGGAATATTATATCATAAATAACAGCTAGATGTTCATAGTCGTACCTATAATGAGACGTAAAAAAAGAGAAGCCAGCTTAAGAACTCTTTACTTACGTTCCAGGTAACTTTACGAATCTGAACAGCAACGGGACGATACTGCTGAGGCCGACCAAGCACCGGCCCGGCGGCAAGAAGAAGAACGTGCTTCGGAACGCATGCCGGATACTCTAATCAACTACACGAAGCTTGTCAAAACCATATTTTACAGTCGCAGACTTACGTGATTTTAGGAAAGATGTTTTTTAGGAAGCGTCAGTATAAAATAAGTTTGAAACGGAATTGATAATTAAGTACTAAGCCTACCTGTAAAACGGCCCCGCTTTCGGTTTAGCAAGTATCCATTCCTTTCTAAGTTTATTTTATAATACTGATCATAAAAAATCATCTTTCCTAAAATAACGTAAGTCTGGGGTGACCGGGACCTTACTCTATATCGACTTATATTGCATTTCATCATTGCCCATACTAAGTCGATCTTATTGTGAAGACTATATGGTTCAAATTAGATAATGCAATAGAGATGTATTTCGAGTAGCGACGTATGTCACTTTACAAATTGATAAATAAAATTTGTGATTTTAGTCGAACTTTAGGACTTCAAATAAAAAAAAATACAATTGAAATTAAACTGTACTCGTGTACATATGTGTAGTTATGTAAAAATTTGCAAATGTGCAATTAATAGGCTTAAGATTTATCTAATATGAACAACCTATTCAATTAATACTTAGTGTTAATTTTAACCTATATTTTGAATCTTAGTCACTTTGTTTATAAAAACCATGACAATAAAATCATGTACATAAACATAAATTTGTATCAATTTATAGAAATAAATTATTTTGTAACAAATTATTTTTTATTTAAATATTGAAAAGGGTTAATAAAACAAAAAATTCAAAGTTATAGTTTATTAGACATTAGTCTATAAATAAAGAGGTACTTTGGAGTAACAATACAACGAGAAGCCAAATCATAAGGCTGTGTGCACCATACAATAGCCACTCTCATAAGAATGCTTGAAAAAAGTACCCGATATGCCTCAGCCACACTACACTCGCTTTACCGCGATACTATCCTCTGGCCACACTGCTCTACTCGCGCAATTTACAGCTACGCTTCGCATTGCCGGTGCTTAAACCGATTAAACGGAGTAGTAGTCATGACAAGGAGCATGACGAGTAACATGACCTATAACATGACGAGTAATGTTGCCATACCTCATTCATAGCTAATACAAGTGTGTGGCAGTTTTAAGCAGATAAAAAATTCTTGGTATAAATCTGGCATATACAGACATCAATTATACTATTTGAAGCGACTCTTCATAGTAGTAACACAGTTCTGTTTCATTCTTCCATTTATATACACATGTAATAATCATTAAATCACTTTTCTAAATCACGAAATTGTAAGTACTATATTTTCTTATATATTCATTATAAATTTTGTAACAATTGTACGATTAGTTTAATTTTGTTAAATCATTTATGCGTTTAGTTCCATCAATTTAAGCTATCGTAAATGCTTGAATTATAAAAGAAAAAATAATGTAAGAACAAAACGCAGATTCAAAGTAAAATTTATCAAAGACGCCAATGTTACGCCATTACTAAAGTACTTGGTATTTATTATTACATTATCTAGCTACTTATATTTCACATAAAAAAAGTCTAATTATTTGCTATTGAATGCAATATACAAACATATCACACGAACGAAACGCAATTTCCATAGACTTCAGACTCTATGTTTTATATAATCTTGTCAATCTTATAACAGAAGGGCGAATAAGTAATATTTATAGGTCATGGCTATTTTAAATTACTCATAATGTTTCCAATCGCAAATATAATATTTGTTAAATCAAGAAAAATTGTATTGGTTCCCAAAAAATATATTTATTCGCCCATTGACAAAAAAATATATATTACAGTGTTGATCCAGCTCTTTAATATACATCAAAGTACAATAAAGTGTTTAAAAAAAGCAAATTCTATGGAGCAATTTTTATTCTAATCCCCAACTAAGAATGAAGTTATCTATTACATATTTTTCCGACCTTAAGATAATATATTACGTTGAAAACTTTATTTTAATGGACACAAGGTATTCGTTTTATAATCATCTAAGTATTTATTGAAATGAATATTTATCCACTAACAGCCATCAAAATTAAATTTATAATAATCTAAACGACTAGCTCATAAGACTTTTGTCGCGCGAGAACGCTCGTCATTTTGACAGAATGATGCTTTCTCGCGCGATAAAAAAATTACATGCTAATCCCTGTGATGTTTGTTTTTGGGTTTGAGCATAGGTACTTACAATTTATATAATAGCAATATTACAGTTATCCTTTTCGTTACCGACATTTACAATATAATAACACTGCAAAAAATAACTTACTATGGATAGACGTATATTTATAACTATTATGCAACACTTAGCAGCGACCTGTAGGTAGTTCGTGTATTTAATAAATACTAAATAGCGTGCAGACTAAGCATTGTATTCCCTTAACCATAAACACGTATATTCTATAACATTGTTGCATTTTGAATCTGTGCTAGACCCGATTCGAATACGTCCAAAAAACTAAAACTAATTATCTATGAAAACTGAATAAAATCACAATAACTTCCGTTGTTCTTTAAAACATCGCTTATAGGTAAAAAAATAACACTGCAAACGTGGATTCAGTCCTTTTTGACAGCTTTATTCAATACAAGTTTTAACAAGAAAATTTTGCTGCCAGAAATGTACACACATTAAGTATGATACAATTTTATCTATTGCAAAACCAAACGAATTAAAAAATAAAAAATCCAAACACGACATGAATCGAATAAAGAATGGAAAAGAACCGAATCACGTCTGCCACAGAGCCACAACGACCTTAAGCGGGGCCTACACGCGCGCAAAACGAACATAATGCAGCCCCTCCACGCGGAAAAAATAGAGATCGGAAATTTAAGTGATACGAAGGCCTCGGAAGGTCTCGCTTACCAGTTCGGCTCACGAGCATGTGGTCACGTTTAACTTGGCGAAGTAATCCATTAGGCCTTGGAGGCGTTTTTTCACTCGCTTCTGGTCGTCGAGGGTGCAGCCTAGTATGGCTGTTTCGAAGTTCTTGTCCGTGCCGGAGCTGGGGTCCGGCTGGGACGTGCAGGCGTTCATGAAGGTCTGGCAGCGGCTGTGCGCCACCACGGCGTCCTCGTGCACCGATATCACCAGCTGGTCTATGTACATGTTCACCTGGAACGTTGGAAGGGTTTCCGATGAAAATACAGCCGTTGTCTATGTTAATAAACTATAATGGTTAGAAACTTGTAATTTTAAACAGAGCTTAATTTCATAACTGGAAGCACTAAGAAAGGATTTGTTAAAAATTCATGCCCTAAGCCTTAGGGCCTAAGGGGTAAAATAAAGGTTCTTATCGTGCGCAGATGATTGCAGACAAAAGTTAGTTGATTTATATGAGGAACTAGCTGTCCGACCCGGCTTCGCACGGTTCCCTTTTTTTTATAGCCTATGTCACTCGGGAATAGTGTAGCTTCCCAATAGTGAAAGAAGTTTTCAAATCGGTCCAGAGGTTTTGGAGCCTAATCAATTCAAACCAACAAACAAACAAACCTTTCCTCTTTATAATATTAGTATAGATAAGCTTTGTCTTTATGCAGTTATGTACTTTAACGTGTATTTTAACTGCTGTCGAGTTTTTTGCGGTGTTTCTTCTCTGCCATTATTTTTAAAAGCGCTTATAGTTATTAACGTGTAAAAGTATCCTATTTACTAAATTATATTTTCATTTATTTTCATTCCCACTGACCTGATGCAACGCCTCCTCTTGCTGGGGGTCCCGGTCGGTCCGCACGGCCACTTCCACTGTCATGGCGCGCGCTAGAATACGCTCCGCATACCGCATTATATCGTCTTTGTCACCTGAAACACATTTAAACACAAGAAAAGCTATAATATGTTCATATGATACATACAATACTATTTAACAAGGAATATAAGCTTACTTAAAAGTAAAAGATATAAGGTTACACATTCAAAGCTTTATATCTTTGTTAAGATCTCATGGAGTTATGGACATAAAAAACACATTTAAATGCATTTGACATAATATTATTAGTGACTATCCTGAATAATGCTTATGACATACAAGTAATAATGTACAAAAAGATAAAAGGTATTTTGCTCTGATAAATAAATTATCCAAACCGTAACCATTGACCACTAGACCAACAGGCTGTTAGATAGAACACTGTAAACTAAGAGACGTGGAAAGATAACTATCCTCAGGGCACAAAACATAATAATATGCAATTGAAAAACGGTTTTGATAATAGTTTCTTTGGTATCTGGAGGCATACCTACACCCGCCATAAATAGTAGTATACTAGCTAGCTATCCGCCCCGGCTTGCACCGATCATCTTTTTTCATCAATAGTGAAGCTTCCCAACAGTGAAAAATTTTTTAAATGTACAGTCTTTCTGGAGCCTATTCAATCCAAATTCCAAACAAACAAACCTTTCCTCTTTATAATATTAGTAAAGACAACATGACTACCAGAACATGCCAAAAGTTAAAAAGTTGTTGCTACTTACAATCAGACACATCGGACAGCAGTTCCGAGTGCTTGACACTGTCCAGGGTGGAGAGCAGGGAGTCCTTCTCCTCTTCGATGCGCACGGTGTCCCGTCGCAGCCTTTCCACTCTCATCTCCACCTGGTCCAGCACCGCTATCAACCTGAGGGCACGATTAATATGAGCTCATGTTATCTTTACAATTAGAAATGTGTATGTTGAGTAGACATGTCGAAGAAAATCTATCTATGTAAATAAAAATGAATTGCTGTTTGTTAGTCTGGCTAAAACTCGAGAACAACTGAACCAATTTGGCTGATTTTAGTTTTAAAATGTTTGTGGAACTCCAAGGAAGGTTCAAGGCGGTAAGAAGTTCGCTGGGTCAGCTAGTTAAAAATAAATACCAATTGGCTTTTATTAAAGTGGACATAGCAGGTTAATGGAAAACTAAATAATAATACCAGCCTGAGAATTGTTTTAAGAAATTTAGTACATAATAATATATAGTTTAAGTCATAGATTATTCCTCTAGGAAGTGGAAAATTGTAAATTTTATGCAGATGAGCAGAAGCTGGTACTTTATAATGCAACCTTTTCAAGGCCACACTTCTCACAAAGATAGTGATAAATAACAGATTGTAAATATTTGTATTAAGATTTAAACAAACAAGATACTCTCTTATCACTTTATCAACAAATTAATTGCTTGAAGAAAATTAACAAAGCTGAAATAAGAGTTGCTTCATTACAGTAAACATTGTTTAGATATCAATGCAAAGAATAAATCTACCTTACAATAGTATGTACTTTTTTTATTCACAGCAATGTATGTTAAAACAACAATGCATGAATAATTAACTGAAGTGGAAATCATACAAACAGTTTAATTTGCACATAATGAAGGAGTTGATAGCAAGTTCAATCACCTTTCAATAGAGCTGAATGACAGATCCATCATGCACTTTCACAAATGCCCACTGGCTCACATACATACTTTATATACGGTTTGTACTTAAAATTGAGATTATAGCACTATAATGAGCATGCTGCCGCGAGCACATGTTATTTAATCATTTTGAGGCACAGCAACTGAGTACAACTGTGGCGTGGGCGGTGACTAGGCCTAAACACCGCATTGACCAATTTAGGAAACGACGCCACGTCCAGTCCTGAGACAAACGACGCAGAAGCCTACGCTTAGTAGATTTTAGAGTTAGTAGAGCTTCTAAGATCACCTGTCTTTTGGTGCCTGTGTTCCTAACGCCGTGGACTCGTCGATAAGCGGCAGCCGCGAGCCCTCGCCGGTATAAGACCATTCGTTGGCGAACTGGTCCACTTCCATCGTGTTAGAGTCTCCTGGATCTGGTACAGCCAGTTTTTAATTATCTCAACGCAGTTAAAAATTAGTAAAACCAAATACAACCGAAGTAAACAGTAAACAGCAGAGCAATCTTCACAAATTTTCACAGATGTCAGACGTCAAAGTTTTGCTTTGTAAGTTTGCACCCCGTGAAACCGGATGTGGGATTGTCAAATTTCAAATGTCATAATAACTTCTTGTCTCTGGTGCGTAGGTTAAAGCAATGGAATCAGAAAAGCCATTTATGTGCGCTATTTTTGGATAATAGATAATAAAAATTTATTGATGTATGTTCAACAAAAAATTATTCATAATTTATTTTATAAATGCCATCATTATCTAATGTCTTTTAATAGAATCATTTATATAACAAGGTTTAGAAAAAAACAGTCTTTTAAGTTTAAATTTTTTTGGGCATTTTTATCCTAGACTTGATAGTAAAGTATTTCAGTTTTGATTCTAGAGTAATCTGTTCAAATTGGCGTGACTAAAACCCACAAACTTAACCCAATTTATTAAATTCTGTTTCGTTACTTATCGAAAATTAGTCTAGGGGCACGGCAGTGTCCCCGCCAAGTTGAGCGCGAAGCAAACACTGTCGTACCATCCATTACCGGAACCATTTCACCGCATTTTCAGTCTCCTATGTGTATATGATAACGTTTACGTAAATAAAAATCAATTAAGTTAAGACTGTCTTAGATTATTTTGTAATAAAAACAGCATTTAATTTATTACTTTATTTACCTAAGATTACATTTATGAACATAAACATACATGTTTGTTACAATTGCATTAAAAGTAGGTACACGGTGTAACATTCAACACACAGATAAACAAAATATGTGCGATTATAAGCAGTCAATAAAATACGGAAAGAAAGATATAAACTTTATAGTTATTTTTAAAAAGTTTCGACCTTGTTATTAAGTTTTTATTGAATTTCTATACATGTTTGAGATGCTGACTGAAATTATACTGGTTTTAGGTTAATTGAATAAGAAAAATATTTTTTTTTTTAATGGGACGGACCACTAAACTGCTACCAGCATATAAATCTTATTAATAGGAGACACTACTTTAATAACAAAACACAAAAATGCTCTTGTAATCACACTTCTTTTCTTCAATAAAAAAATAATAATAAATGACATTTTTATGGCGTAATAAAATAAAATATCAAAACGAAATTAAAATATTTAGCACACATGTAATCATAAACTTTAAATAATTCAACATTATAATATTTCTATCGACGGTGTACATAAAAACAGCAGCTTGATAATTAGGTAAATTAATGATTTTTTAAAATAATTACAGTAGCCAGCTTGTTTGTCGTGTAGAATGAGGTCCAGCTGTCATGTTCCACCAATCACAGGCCAGTAGCTTGCCTCTCATTGGTGGAACAAGACAACTGGACCTCATTCTACACGCGCATCTAGTGGAATAAACACAAGGGCTGCCTCTTCTTCATTCTAGATAATACATTGAAATTACCTTATTATACATTTTAGTAGCATACCATGAATATGTACACTGTCGCAAAGCTACTTTCTACATTGTATTTAATAAAAAGATCCACTTAACAGGTGAATCTGGTGGAATCGATACCATAAAAAATCGATATCAAACGTATGATCGATCAGTATAGATATTTAACACTAAATAATCTCCCTTGTCACATTAATACATTTTCATAAGTTTCAATTGGAACATAAATACTCTATTTTTGATGCATTATCGTTGAAATTAATAAATTACACCGATTCGTTTTAATAATAAAAATATAATACAATCTCTAGGCAAATTGACTCGATCGGGACTTAAACCCCACAACATTGCATAAATTAAGAGTTTTCGTCCCGTTGACGTCCCACTCATCCCCAGTCCAATTTAGATAAAAATTACTATTATACAACTCATATATAATTAACATACATAATAATATATTAAATACAAATGGCATTGAACCAATCAGCGCATAAATCCCTTTCAACAAACAAGAATATAGCCGTCTCTTTCACACGCCGGGTTCTAGGGGCGATACGGAAGGTGCGAGCGGGACGGCGTCATTTCCCGTTCCACTCTGTAATGCGGCCGTTTTCAAACGCCAGGTTCTTCCTCGGCAGCGGTACTAGCGTGCCGCGTTTCACGATCCCCATGTCCTCACCCGGGTAATACTGGAAATATTAAGGGAGTTTTCTAGTATATAAAATATCGTTAAACTTGATATTTTTTATCTGATTGATAAGTGGCAGATAGCTGCTACGAGTCGGATTGTCGCAGCGTCTTTATCTATAAGAAGCCTTGTTTTTTATTCAATAGACACCTACAATATACATGGTTAAACAGTATGGAATACACGACATTATAGAACATCTCCCAGTAAAGTAAAAAAAAAAAGGAAGGAAAAAACGGCTTTCTTGGATAGTGTGAAATTGTAAAATAGTCAGCGGGACTTGTTTCTGTTGTCACAAATTATGAAACGGTTAACATTTAATTAGGGTCACCGCGTGTCAGAAATCCGCTAGATGCGCTAGTGTAGAATGAGGTCCAGCTGTCATGTACCACCAATCACAGACCAGTAGCTTGCCTCTCATTGGAACATGACAGCTAGACCTCATTCTACACTAGCGCATCTAGCGGATTTCTGACACGCGGTGGCCCTCATTAAGAAGAGAATTTGACAACTGACAAGATTTAATATTCCGACTGTCTGTTATGAGATTGGTCCCTAAATACCAAATACAGTTACAATTAAAACGTAATACCTTGTAAAACTGTTACTCACCTGGCATTGTGATACAAATTTGAGGAGATCTGAACAAACAAATTCATTGTCTTCTTTAATTTTCTCCAATCTGTGAATAGATAGATATAATACAAAACCGACACAATACGACAAAATAGCTGCTTTACTAAAATGACACAACTGGAAATGTGTCACCACGTGAATTCAAGTTTAAATGTGACGACGTAGTATCTTAAACGGAGTAACAATATATTTCAATTTGACGGCCTGTAGGTCTAGTGATCCTCTGGCTACGAAACCGGAGGTTGCGGGTTCAAATCCTGCCAGGTGATGAGCACTGGTATCTGTACCCGAGTCTTGGATGTCTTATATGTATTTATATATGTTCATATTCATTCATATTGATTTATATATGTTTATCCGTTGTGTAGTACATAGAACAAGCTTCGCTTAATTTGGGACTAGATTAATTGGTGTGAATTGTCCAAAGATTATTATAAATATTTTGGTTTCTGTCACTATTCTTGTAAAGCAGTGATATTATAACGAAAAAAAATATTAAAAAATAAAACACTGTCACAGAACGCCAAATGCCAACAATCAAGCAAATTTTTCTTTATACATATTTATACTAATATTATAAAGAGGAAAGGTTCGTTTGTTTGGATTGAATAGGCTCCAGAACGGCTGGACCGATTTGAAAAATTCTTTCACTGTTGGGAAGCTTCACTATTCCCGAGTGACATAGGCTATGAAAAAAAGATGATCCGAACGAAGCCGGGGCGGACAGCTAGTCTTTAGTATAAAAGGGCGAGGTGTGTGACCACGGGCGTCAGGTAGAACGATACAGAGGGTGTTACGATAGTAGCGGCCGTTTAGTAGAACGTAAAGTTTGGAATTAAATTCTATGACCTGTCAGTGGTCCCTATGGTGTAATGGTTCAGCACGCTGCCGCTAGTAAAGGCATATGCGTGGGTTCGAATCCCACTGGGGGTCTAAAATTTTTCTACTCTTGTCTTTGTACAAAAATATCATTATAATTAAAATCTGTTTGTAACTTACAATTCTGGCTTAGCTATCCTATCGACTATACACTGGCATATTTTCTCGCAAAGCACTTCGTCGAATAACGGTATGCCGAATTGGAGATCAAGTATCGTCCATTTCTGAAAAAAAAAAAAACACTACAATTTTCATGGTCATATTTTACTTGTGTTTCATGACTTTTGATGAAGAGCTTTCATACTGAATTTCCTAACCTAACGTAACTTCAAATACGGCAAAGTTTCATACTAAATTTGAACACCCGTTTTACCCCCCCCCCGGGGGTGAATTTACAAAAACCCTTTCTTAGTTCTCCCTTACGGTATAAATGGAACCCCTGTGCAAAATTTCAAGTTTTTAACCCTTATAGTTTTGGCCCTGAGTAGATAAATCAGTTAGCTTTCCCTTATATAGATTTAAATATATAGCTGATTAAAGGACGGTCGCAGAGCACAGCGAAAAACGGACGTTGCTTTTTTTTCTATTCGTCTCTGTCGCACGCTCGCACAGTAACCTTGAATGGCACTATTACTACGCGCGTGCGACAGGGCAACGGCCGTTTTTCGCTGCGCTCCGCGACCGTCCTTTAGAAGTATAAATAAGTACCTCAGGTTTACAAGTCTCGTCATCCGACACCCCGTGCGCCGTGTCGATCCCGCTGTCGCCCTCTGCCGTCGACATCTCGGTCAACTTATCCGACAACTGAGTAAACATCGATATCGACTCTTCGGCCGGACTCAACAAATCGCTCAACTGATTCTCACTTTCCTTTTTACACAAATTCTCGGCGCTAGAAGAAACAGCCGAGAGATCGTCGCTTGTCCACTCTTTGGAATGTTTGTCGTCTTTTAAATCTTCTATGCTCGTTGAAGAGGAATGTATGGGTACTAAGTCGTCACTACAAGCTATAGACTCCTTGCTCTGGTGCGGTCTCTCGTTTATAGCGAGATTGTCAAGTTCCTCGCATAACAACTGACCACCTTCTATAGAAGTGAACCCGTTGGCTGGGGAACTAGTCTTGCTGTCCGTACTGGGCGTAACCGCGAAGTGAGACTCGATCGGCGACTGAAGTCTATTGGTCATAGATTTGGTGAACTCGTCGACGGATTTCTCTGTCGACTCGTTGGAGGATATCGACACTTCGCTTATCGGCTTCGCCATGCCGCATACCTCCTTCATCTTTCTAAGAGGCACTGTCGAATGGAAATTTTAATTATTAGTAATGTATCTACTTATGAATAAGTAACTTAGTTCAAGATTAATTTTTAAATACGCTTAATTATGGTATTGTATAAAATATCAAACCCGATAAAATGTACGTATTATTCAATTTTAAATGTGCAAAAAGAATTCATAAATATATAAACCGTTTTGTTGAATACCTTTTCTTTGATGTCGTTTATTTAATCCTTACTATCCATATTAATATTATAATAAACGCGAAAGTCTGTAAGAACTTATGGATGTATGTTTATTACTCTTTCACGCCAAAACTACTGAATGGATTTTGATGAAACATTACAATAATGTAGCTTACACATCAGAATAACACATAGGCTATATTTTATACCGATATTGTGTAAAGTACTTTTTGTGGGCAGACAAAATCACGGGCAGAAGCTAGTCATATATATATTTATCTGCTACAAAAATGGCTTGTATTTCATTTGGATATTGCAAATCATGTTGACTGAAAGAAAGTGTGTGTTTGTGTGTGTGTGTGAGAGAGAAAGAGAGAGTGTGTGTGTGTTTATGTTAGTGTTTGTGTGTGTCCGCCTGTGTGTCCGCCTGTGTGTGTGTGTGTGTGTGTGTGTGTGTGTCTGTGTGTGTCTGTGTCTGTGTGCGTGCGCGTGTGTGTGAGAGAGTGTCGGTTACCCAGCTGCACGTTGTGGCTGGTGTGCGGCGCGCCCAGGTCCGGCACGCCGATGTCCGCGAGCGTGACGTACCCGGCCGAGCGCGCCAGCCGCAGCCGCGCCAGCAGCCGCCGCAGCCCCGCGTGCCGCGCCCACAGCGCCGCTGACTCTACGGGTGTACGCACGGCGATACAGAATTATTTACAAAAGATCAGGGGTTATGTTGCCCTCCTCCCCCTCCAAAAACAGTACAATAAATAAAATAGATAAAATATTACCTTAAAATAAAAAAAAACAAATTGAATTTATATATCGCACCCCTAGTAGTAGTAAAAAAAGCAACTTTTTCGGGAGAGGCGAAATTGTTGTAAGGAATCGGATCCTTTTTTTTAGCGTGTGTTTAATTTAAATCTTCAGATTTTTGAGTTAGCTCCCTTTAGATCTAGGTGTGCGATATGTGGGGTTCATTATTTTTCATCGTCCTTTATGTAAAGTGTAAAATACATAAATAAGGATAGCATAAACATTCTCCGTAAAACAATACATATCAATTTTCGTAAATGAAACTAAATTGAAAAACTATCAATCAAATAGTTTTTGCGTTTGTCGATGTCATATAATATTATACTAGTATTTAAACTTACCTGGCGCAGTATCAGCTTCCGGTGGAAACACGAGGTGTTTTAGTTTCGCTGGCTGTCTCACACCGACCGCCTGAGAAACAATTAATTATATACATTTTAGCCCATTACAATTCCGTGCAACTTTTCACTGCAAAGTGACGTCACAAACTCCCACTCCCTAGCTATTACAAGCCCATTGGCGAGAGCTAACCTGCAAGAGTACTGGTCCGCGGCGGAGCGCGGTGTTGGCGGCGCGCAGCGCGGCGGCGGCTCCCAGCGCGGCCACGGAGCCCCCGGAGCCCCCCGCGCCGTCCAGCGCCGCCTCCGCGCCCCACCACAGCACCGCCAGCCGCGAGAACCCCAGCAGCAGCCGCGGCACGCTGCGGATCACTGTGCCTGCGCACGGAGTACACTTAACATGAAGATATAAGCGACTCTATGTACAAAGAACTATAAGCTTTTAAGTCAGAACCCCACTGCTGCACAAGACCAAGATAAATAAAATGCGTGATCGTAGACTTCCACATCAGTGCACGAGTATGCTGCGCACTAAATAGCGTGCGCTTACGTAGCATGCACAGCAGTGAGGCCCCGGTTTTACAAAAGGAAACAAACGATACAGCTATGTTTGTCATAAGTTCTCGAAGACATCATTGTCATATACTGCTTTTTTTCGTACCTTTCTTGAGCAGCAGCGTGGGCGGTCCGTAGCCGGCGGCGTGGTAGAGGTAGGCGCGCATCCACAGCGAGCCCGCCTCCGGCGCCGCCGGGCCCACGTGCGGCAGGCAGCGCGCCGCCGCGCCCGCGCGCGCCTCGCGGCACAGCGGCGCCGTCGAGATCGCCAGCCTGCCACACCGCACCGGCCACCGGGGCCGTTCAAGTATTGCGTAAGCACTGTACACCCCTATGAGGGTGGCTGTATCGGGGGTCTTTGGTGATTACGTTAGTAGTATTAGTTATTTACTTTACACAAATGGCAATCCACACATCGTCTAGATTCTAGACTCTTAACCTAGGGGTAAACCTTGTATTTTACGAGGGTAGCGATCGGCTGGTAGTTCTCTCGAACGCCGATCTGAACACAGCGTTGCGCCGCCGACTAGAGCGCAAGTTGACCGGTTGAGCGGTGACCCTAGTTACGTCATAAGGGGCCCTAAAAAGATTAAGAACCACCGGTCCAGATGCATGAAACGGAAGCAGCAGGTCGAGCGGCCGCTGTAACAGCGCGTCACCTGTACTTGGCCTGCAGCAGCCTGGTGCGCGCGGCGGCGCCCAGCGCGTGCAGCGCCTCGCAGCGCAGCAGGTCGAGCGGCCGCTGTAACAGCGCGTCACCTGTACTTGGCCTGCAGCAGCCTGGTGCGCGCGGCGGCGCCCAGCGCGTGCAGCGCCTCGCAGCGCAGCAGGTCGAGCGGCCGCTGTAACAGCGCGTCACCTGTACTTGGCCTGCAGCAGCCTGGTGCGCGCGGCGGCGCCCAGCGCGTGCAGCGCCTCGCAGCGCAGCAGGTCGAGCGGCCGCTGTAACAGCGCGTCACCTGTACTTGGCCTGCAGCAGCCTGGTGCGCGCGGCGGCGCCCAGCGCGTGCAGCGCCTCGCAGCGCAGCAGGTCGAGCGGCCGCAGGCGGGGCCGCAGCGCGCGCAGGGTGCGCCGCAGACAGGCCGCCGCCGCCAGGTAGCGCTGCGCCTCGCCCTCGATCTCGGGGTCGCCGGCCACCTGCACGACACGTTATCTTATCTTTTCCTAATGACTGACGGAGACAGCTTGCGGTGTGTTGAAACTTGTATGACTCATTGCAAAAGCTATGACAGTGACAGACAACTTTTTTGCGCGACAAAATTCCATGCTAAACGTAGCAGGCGACAGGAGAAATCGATTCGAAAAATCATGATACTTACTTTATCCAATTCCATTAGTAAACTATCCAGACTCTCGTCGCATATCTTGCCCACCTCGAACAGAGTAACTGCGTGTGTCTTGAGATCCTGTAACAAGTGTCAAGTCAAAATAATTAAGATATAACTAAAAAAAAAAATTACTACCTGTGCGAAGCCGGGGCAGGCCGCTAGTTTTACAACTTACCGGTGATAGGTTCCCCATCATGAGGTAGGCCGCTAGCGTGGAGTCGAACAGCAGCGCGACCCTCTTCCCGCCGCCATTGTTAGACACATCCATTATTTCTTGCTGACTCTGTACAAAGAAATATTTGTTGATTAGTACCTTTTGGAAAACCAACAACACCAAATAATACAATAACTCAATAAAGTAACAGTAACATAAAGCCTATTATAAAAAAAAATAATAATAATAAAGCCTATTATAAGAGAAGGTTTTTACCGATAGAAACGATTTAGGTCTCAATAAATACGTAAATACAATAAGAACACATCATGATCAGGGGTCATACATAAAGTACGTCACAACGCTAAGGGAGGGACCGAAGAAGTGTAATATTTTGAACTGATCTTTTCTGATGCCTTTGAGGTTATTACACATTGCAACGAAACAACTAAAAGTAAATTTATAAGTGAAAACTTCAAAATTCATCGCTCGCGTCAGGGTCACGTGATGCTGATCGAAAAAGCGTAAGATCGAGGGGAAGGGAGAGGAACTAATATCTCCCACTCTTTCTACCGACTACCGTGCCTGAGTGTGCTACTCCGTTTAGGTGGCACAGGGCGCTTGCGCGAATGTCGTGTGTGTTTATGTACAGCGTGCCACGCGTATCCAAGGATGGTGACAAATTGTCATATTTGTGTACGATAGCGCAATAAATAAACATTGTATTCTACCTCATAAACGATAGTACTTTTGTACTTATAATTAAACACAACGTTCATATTGAAGTTTTCACTTCTGCCGGCACTCCCGGAGTGCTATTTTTTTTTTTTATTTATTGACTGACTTTTCCAAAACTTTATAGTTTCCAAAATCGTAGCACATCACATCATAATAGGACACGACTGAGCTATTTCTTAATATACCTGTTTTGACGTGGATGGCTCCAGGTTCATGAGCACAGGCTCCATCTGCAGCACCTCGTCCTCCGCGTCCTGGCCGAAGGTCAGCGGAGATATCTGACTGTACCTGCCGACAAACACACAATGTAATTGAAATACCGAGCCGTGTTCGAGAAGAAACAAATAATATAAAAACCAAGCCTGTGAAAAATGTTCTTCTTTAAATGGATGACAGTTTAAATAACAATTGAAAAAGTGCCTAATTTAAAAAAAAGTCTATATATCAGATTTTTTTTACAATCTCATACAAAAAATGAGTAATGGTACGGGTATGTGACAAATCTTAGACGAACGGGCAGGGCGAAATCTGCCGGATTGTTAGTATAAAAAAAATAGTAAATGTATTTCCAATTATTGGTAATGACCAACATAATATAGACACTTGGATTGTAATGACAATCCAAGTGTCTATATTATGGGTATTGATGTGTATGTACCCTACAGTATCACACGCATGCGTGTGTACCTACCTACTTGTACGATGCATTGTTGTTTACCAACATGGGGGCAGTAAGTAGTACAATATATATACTTATACCTACATATATTTTTTATGTTCATTCGTTAATTTAACTTAATCTTTAAGTTACAATACCTATTCATAAATATCATAAAATTTCAATATTTATTTCATGTTCATCTATCTATCATGTCATCAATAGCCCCTTTACCTTCCTTTATCTCCTATTTCCATATAAGTATCTACCTATCTATTACTTATAATATATATTGGTCCGTTCCGATTCTGTTAGAAATTAGTAATTACATGTAAAACAGGGTTTGATTGAAAATCAGCGCTGTAGTGTAGCAACGCACTACATTTTAATGCTGAGTCAAATTCCTTTTTGGCATCGCATCAACTCTTTTTTATTTCTTTTACCAACCTCATGTTTCTTAAGATAGCATTTGTTAGTCATGTAAGGATAATATTGTAAACATGAATCATGTGATGCTAAATAAATCTATGTCTATGTCTAATAAATTAACTACATTCGTAAACGGTCGTTTTATTCAATTCCGAAGATATCAGGTGTACATACTGCGGGTGCGCGTGCTGCGTGCGCGCGCGGCGCCAGGAGACGTGCGCGGGCGCGGTGGGCGCGGTGGGCGGCGGCTGCAGGTTGCGGGCGAACCCAAGCCGGCAGTACAGCGACACCGCCTGCTTCACCAGCTCCGCCTCCACCTGCACACGCACACACACGGACATACATACACATAGGTACCTATACACGCACTTATACACGACACTCACACGTGGGTATAAAGAATGGGCAGAATGCACACACAATCACACACAAGGTAACAATGCGTACCGGGCCTCCCCAAGCTTGGGGCGAGTGTCAGTGGTTGCCGCGCAATGGCCCGTGACGCACGCGCGCGCTTCTTACGCAGCTACAGTACTGACAACCCTATTCAGAACGTCTAACAAGATGCGGAATAATGTCGGCTGCTCGCTTGCGGTCCGTTTGCTAATAATAATTATGTAGGCACATAAAAAGGCGGTATTTGTGAACATCAAAGCAGTGAAACTTCTGTACTTGTACTATTATCTATTCTGTGACACAATACACACACGCACTCATGCACACTCGTAGGTATTGGTTAGGCACTTAGGGGTGAAGGTACTGATGTGTACGGAATAATCGAAAGACGTTATTGCAAATCATATAATAGCGACTGACAAAACAGTGACATTACTGTCACATACATCACAGGTATCTGTATCAATAATTCAGGTCCCACGAGCTACTGACACCCTTAACATGTGTAAGTAAAAAATAATGTTATAATACTCTCGTGTCACAGTTTTGGTTATCGTACTCCTCCGGCTTGACCGGTTTTGAGTAAAATTATATGTTACATATGTATATTGGGTCGGTCTGCGAATAGACTGTTATCTATTTCATACTGCGTACTGTATTTTAACTTATTTGCTGAAGTTTCAAAAACTTTACAGTTAAAACTATCGTCAGCTCAATCGTGCTATGACCCATATTCATTCAGTTCAACGCTAAAGTAGACTTTTGGAGTTAAATCATTATATAAAGTGGAAAGATTTGTATTTTCGTGTGTTTGATGTTTGTAATGAATAAGCTTAAAAACTGTGCCGATTTCAAAAATTTCATTTTACCATAGGAAAGCTACACCCTTAGTAACATTGGCCATAGAACATTTTGAAAGAAATTAGGTATCAGTGGGAAGCCAGGGCGGGCCGCTAGAAATAGGAGCTGTAAAATTTTCGAAACAACGCCATTAAATTACGCGAATCCAATCCACTATAATTGTTTCACTCCAATCCCTACTAATCCCTACTTCCGAGTACTTCCCTACTAATATTATAAATGCGAAAGTAACTCTGTCTGTCTGTCTGTCTGTCTGTTTGTTACGCTTTCACGCTAAAACTACTGGACCGATTTAAATGAAATTTGGTACAAAGTCTGGAGTCTAAGAAAGGACATAGACTACTTTTTAACTGACTGCAAAAAAGTAGGAGTTCCACGCGGACGAAGTCGCGGGCAGAAGCTAGTATGTAATATAAAGGCATCACAAATTATAATCTCACCTGTAACACCGCAGCCAGCTCAGCGACGGTCGTGTGTTCGTCTATGGACACGAACACCTTGTACAGTAGCGTCTCGAAGTAGTCGCCGGCGATGCGGTTCATAACGAACCCCTTCAGCGGCGGCACCGACACGCGGTCCGCGGCCGTGATCGGAACATCCAGGTATATCAGACCGCGTCTGACATAAAAAAAAATAATAATAATAGGCATGAAATAATAATTTTCTGTCCTCCGGCCATAAAGCGCCAACTTTCTGGCCGCTGCTCTAAATGAAATTGCCGCTTTCTGGCTTCGTCGAACAGAAGAATAGTATACTGACCTCGGTCAGTAAAATAAAATAGCCTCAGATCACATTTTTGTCAACCTCGGCTTAGCCTCGGACGACATTATATGTGATCTGAGATATTTTTTATTTTACTGGCCTTGGTGCGTAATGTACTATTCTCATGCCTTCGCGGTTATTACACATTGGAATGAAACAACTATTAACGGATTTAACTCGCGTATTTATATTCTTTATTCTTTAGCGTTAGATTATTGTCAGCTCAGTCGTGCTACGGTTATGGAAACTGTTAAGAAACCGAAACGTCAGAAAATAAAATAAAAATACGCGAGTTAAATCCGTTAATAGTTCATTCCAATAAGCATGAAAGTCAGCGTTGCGACATAGGCACCTATGTCTACTTCGTGACAAAACTGAGTGGGTTCATTTTTAATCATAGGTACTTTAGTTTTATGTTAATTGATATTATTATTGGAATGAAACAACTATTAACGGCTTTAACTTGCGTATTTGTATTTAAAAAATAAAAATTCGCGATATTTTTTTTTTTTTGGTGACCTATTTTACTTTGTAATTTTTACATGTGCTTGTACTTTTGTCTGTTGGCAAGGGTCTTTGTCCTCATGTTTTAAATAAATTCTATTTCTTTATTTTCTTTCTATCATGAAGGCTGTTTTTTTTTCTTTGTCCACCAAATAGATCAAGAAAAATTATTGAGCACGTATTTTTTCTTTTCTTAAACAAACAATGATAATGATATAAGCTCCTAAAGATCGGGCGTGGGAGCTAGTGACGTCACGTTATGGTAAAATAGGTATATACCTTGACGTGACGAGCCCTTGCTACCGAATTTTTGACGCATTTATCTTTGTCATTTATTGTTCGATTGAGAAATGAAAAAATACGTGTCCAATATCCCTACTAATATTATAAATGCGAAAGTAACTCTGTCTGTCTGTCTGTTACGCTTTCACGCCAAAACTACTGGACCGATTTAAATGAAATTTGGCACAAAGAAAGTCTGGAGCCTGAGAAAGGACATAGGCTACTTTTTAACCGACTGCAATGAAGGAGGAGTTTCACGCGGACGAAGTCGCGGGCAAAAGCTAGTTTTAAATAATCTAACTGACGGATTAAATAGAATTTCGTATTCTTCACACAGTCGTCCACCCTATTATGGCTGTATCTAATATACTTAAGTAAAAGGCCAAGTGCGAGTCGGACTCTGTTCCATACCATCTTCACTACATAGTATAAAACAAAGACGCAGGCGTAGACAAACTAAGAATATATCCGAGTTAATTTTCGATACTCGCAAGGGAATCAAAACCTACAGGGTTACTACCTCGCTACGCCCCTGATACGGAACCCTTCGTGGGCATGTCCGTGTCGCACTTGGCCGGTATTATAATTAATTAAATTACCTGTAAAGCGTTAAGACATCGTTATAGTCGAGCGTGCCGGCGGTCTGCGAGCCGCGGTCGATCAGCAGGTCGATTAGTGCCCTCTCGCTCTCGCTCAGAGGCTGGCGCGAAACAAAACATGTTACTCGCACAATACAATTCGCACCTTCACCAGAAAAGTATCACAACTCGAAACGTGTCACCACATGAATTCAAATTTAAATGTGCAGGCTTAGAGTCTTAAATCCAGTAACAAAATATTTGGAGATGTCACACTTTTCTAGTAAAGGTGTCAGACATGCAAAGTTAGTCATCAAATTGAAAACTTTATCAAGAATTTAGAAGGAAAATCTATTTATCTTCGTAATAAAATAAATAGATAAATATTATGTTATAAATATTATATTATAATTATTTTTGTAAATATTTTACTGTACAGTAAATCACATCAATAAAGATTATAATAATATACAGATTTTATATTTCACAATGTTCAAATACATTTAAATTTTTCAGTAGTTTTCGAGTTTATCTGAGTGGTACATATTTGGCATATTATTAATTAATACAAAAAAAAAATACAATCTTCCTTACCGTGACATTATAACTAATAAAACAAACCATTCATTAGTGAACACTAGTATCACACAGGCTCAAACAAAACGCAACCTACATTCATAAACATAAGATTCACATTACCTTGACATCTGATTCCAGCACATAGCCAAGTTCGACCCGCCACCATGGTTGCATGGGGACATTTAAGGGCACTCGAGGCAGGAGAGATCTGATGGCTTTTGGGCGGCCCCGGCGCCCTAGAGATCTAGATTTAGCCACCAACTCCAAGTACTCATTACGACCTATACCTAGGAGACGCAGACCTGAAAGAAAAATGTTATAGAAGTTAACTGATACAGGTTTTTTAAACATATAATTGGTCAACTATTTTATACATTAGAAAATACACCCTTTATCTTCGAAGTTTATTTCGTAATTACACAAAACAAAATCTATACAAAACCCGTAAACTATAGCATAAAAAAAAGTTTCCCAACATTTATAAACAATTTCTTTCAATAACAATATCACCTTAATGAACTCAATCAACTTAAGTAAAATTTATTACTAATTTTCCTTACTAACATTATAATCTACAAACTTAATAAGACTCTATGGATCTATATGTTTGTTAGTCTTTCACTCAAAAACTACTGAATGGATTTTTAAGATACTATAATATAGCTTATGACATCGGAATAATAAAAAGATTATATTTTATAATGATATTGTGTAAAGTCTTCATCATGTGCTGATAAACTCACGGGAAGAAGCTAGTCTTTAATATTTTTTGTGTAAAATACTTACAATCTGCAGCGGTGAAGTTTGGCATAGTGTCGTAGCTTTTTTCCAGTTCAATCAGGAGAGCAACTACTTCTATGTAGTATATAAATGGGGTTATTCTCAATCCTGCAACAATAAAATTTTATAAATTATAATTACTGCCAATTTAGTGGTCTTAGCACATGTTATTGGAAATAACTAAACCCTGACAATTGTGTATGTAAATTACACAGTAACCCAAATGCACAAACAATTACATTTAAAAAGAAAAGTAGGTAAGTATTGAAATATCTTTCATTTGCAAATATGACAAACTTAAACATGATAACTGATAACTTAAATATGACAGCCTGTTGGTCTAGTGGTCAGAGGCCCTGACTATAAAACCGTGGAGGTTGCGGGTTCGAATCCTGCTAGGGGGCAGATGTCAATGTGATGTTCAATGTACCTGAATCCAGGATGTCTTGTATGTATTTATGTATGTTTATCAGTTGTCTAGTACCTATAGTACAAGCTTTGCTTAGATTGGGACTAGATCAATTGGTGTGGATTGTAGAATTTATTATTATCATTATAAATTCTAATGTACAAATATGTCAAATCTGCCTGTCTTTGTCAATTAACATATCATAAAATCGGCAACAAGCATTGTCAATGTGTGTCATATTAAATATTTGTGTAGTTTACCTTTTACAATCATGTCGGCAAGATGGTAGGGGTACAGCATGAGCCTCTGAATGCTGCTGTGCACCAACGTCTCGTAGTATTTCCGTTCATCTTTCTGAACTGTTCTCACTAAAACATATTATACAATGTTAGGTTTGAACGTAAATTGTACTCTTGCATTTCACTATAAATAACAAAAAAGTGTCCTTTTTAGGTATATTTTTTTTCTTGGCAATTTTTGGTCCTAGCAGTCAGTGTAACACATAATAATAACAACATAATGGTTGTTTTTAGCTAAGGTAGCTTGTTTATAATTTGATATGAATAGAAAAAAATTACATACCGAGACTTCCTCTGTAGCGCAGCTGATTCCTAATACTGAACTCAAATATGTATCGTTCGTATTCTTTGGGAGAATCCCCTAAGAGCTGAAATTATTATTAAGTTGTTACTTAAATGAGATTGTTTTCTCTTTGTTCAAATAATGAGCTTAGCTTTCTAACTTCACAATATTAGTGAATAACTAGATAGTATAATATATTCAATTTTAGCGAGTAGTAGTTTAGGTAATATTACACAAAGTTGTCAATAATTGTCATTACATGTTCGTTTACCTTTTTTACATTTGCTGGTAGCTTAGACCATTGAATCTTCTTTCGAACGCAGTCTTCGACTTCATCCTCCATGGTTATGGAGTTGCAATGTGCACCTTACTACATTTAAATTTTTGCGAACACTGTCCTTGATACTAATTTACCAGATATTTTGATTTGATAAGAAATATAAAATTCCTTTTCGTTCCGATTGCGCGATGGATGAACACTAATTGTTCAAATACCTGATACATTAAATTGAATTGACATTATGGTAAATATATTGAGTAATGACAATAAACTAATTTAGTGTTCGGTGAAAACATTAAAGATTGTAACGTAAAAAAAATTAATACAGTGTGATAATCTAAAATATTACAATAAATCAATAGTATACATTGATTATTTCATACTTTATATAAAGTAAAAATAAGGTTTTTGAAAGTCACCTCACAATGTCAAAAATGACAATAAAAATAAAAATGTTGCTGTGTAATTTGAATAATATTTGAAATACAATCGATCGATTATAATGTAATTCTAATTAAGTAAAATTTGTTGAACCATATACCTACGTACCTTTTTATGGTAAGATATATTGTTTTATTAGTATTGTAACATTTTAAACTTCAATCAGTGACTGTTTAACATTTAAGTAATTTAACAGAGTAGCATCATAATATCTCCCACTGTGTATTGATGTTTGTCACACTAGTAGGTACCTAGATGCGTATTTATGGTCCAGATCATTCTAAATTGGATAATTTAACAATGCATGGATAACTTGTAGGTCTTATCAAATGATGCCCATTTAGATTAGAAAAAATAGCAGCAATCTATTTTTAGAGTCAGAACCCTAGATTTTTTTGGGTAGGTATGTAAATAAAGGATCTGTTAAATCAAATATTGTATACTTAATACCTACTTATAAAATTTCCTGTTCATACAAATTTTATAAGTGCTTAATAAAACATATACCATGTCAAAAATAACATTTATTACCTACATTCTTGGTAAGTCAGAAAATTAGATACAATAGATGAATTCTAGGTATAGAGGAGGCTAGGGAAAAAGTTCATCGAACGCTATATGGATCTGGTCGATCATATCCGAAGCAATCATACTGCGCCCCTGATAAGCAAACGCTTTTTCATTGCACATTCTTGTAAGTTTAGCTGCGGCATATGTAGCAACACTTTGTGCTAGCTGGACGGATTTCTGGATATCACAAAGATTGGATTTCAGAGCCCAAGTGTAGAAAGTTCCTAAACTGCCTGAAAGTATGTCACCTTGCCCACCAGCTCGGCGACCGGAACCTCCTTTGGACAAAGACCAATCAAACGGTGCGATACTTGAGTAATAATGATCTTCTCCACCTTTGTGTAAAACGCTGACATCGTCTCCCCAAAAAGTATACCAAGTACTGTTACTGGAGATTGCAGTGATAAATCTTTTGGCCTCTTGGTTGTTCGGAGTTAGTATTGCACCAGGTGTAGGATAATCCTTAATAATAGTCAAGTTTTTGGACACAGCATAAAGCCCATCAGCGTCAATGATAAGAGGTTTTCGAATATTTTTGGCAGCTTCAATTATCTCATAAGTAAGTTTTAATATATCGTCCTCTCTTCCCAAACCGGGGCCAATAACAATTATGTCCATTTTATTTAACAACGCAGAAACCTTTGACATTGAGTTGGAATTTAGATAAGGGTAAACTATCAGTTCTGGACTGTATGATTTAATAATCGGAGCTGCGTCTGCGGTTGTTATTACATGCACCAAGTCCGCACCCACCTGAAAATTTATAATCAAAATTAAATATTATTTATCTAGGTAGTATAGAAATCTTAAACTTTATAATGAAAAATAATTGTTAAGTAGGTACCTAGCTAAATGAATCCATTGAATTGAAAATGTTGACTTAATTATATTTATAAATATACCCACCTTAAGTGCAGATATAGCAGCGAAATATGGAGCTCCAGTATATTCGACAGATCCTCCGATGATACATATTTTGCCCGCTTCACCTTTACTTTTACCTTCCAATGCAGGAATTACCAATTTACTAAGTTTCAAAAGCTTCTCTTCGGTTAAATTATCAATAGTAGAGCATTCGTCTACTAGCAAGGAATTTACTAGGTGTAAACACAATAAACAATATAAGTTCAAATAAGTATTTGAAGTTAACTTCATTTTTAAAATCTTCTCGCGGAAGTTTTTTGTGTGTATTGCAACTTCCTTATCAATTAATAACAATTGCGCCTGCGCAAACTATTAAAGTTAGCCTTGTATACTACAGATCAACAGATGATGTGTAAATAAATACATTTAGTTAAGCTAGTGCTGTATCTATTATACAGATTTAAATTAAGTCGATAGATTATCAAAATGTATTTTTTCATAGGGCAATACTGCTTGAAAATGTTCATTGTTCTTAATGTCGAGTATGTATATATTTTTATTTCATCCAATAGTACACGTGTACGAGAACCTTTTCACCAATCACTGTCGTAGTATGAGATTTAGAATTTGTTGTAAAAAATATACCTATTCCTGTAGGTGAACAATCTGTCAAAACTGTCAATGTCAAGCAGAATAATAACAAAATGAATTAAACCCTAAATTACGTAAAATGGATATTAAATACGAGTCGGTTCAGCTTAAATATAGTATTTATAAATACTCAAGCTATTCCGCCAATTATGTGCCACAGTGAGTAAACCTAATTAGTGAAAAAAAACTTTTATTTTAATAAAATTACACACCCTTACTTTTGTGAATCGTATGATCTTATCCAAAAAATATAGATAGTTACAAATATATTTTATGTTGCAGGAATATTATGGTTAATAACCCTACAGACCAAGCATCCCGATGGTTTACCGACAGTAGTACCTCGTCGCAATATATTATGTTAAAGTTAAACGCCCCCGCTATTGTTGAAACGATAAAATTCGGAAAGTACATAAAAGCTCATGTGAGCGACCTTAAGAGATTTCAAGTACTAGGTGGCACCGAGCCGCAAAACTTGTCGGAACTGCTTTTAGCGTGAGTATTACTCAATAAATAGGTTTTTTAGATTACATAGAGAACTCAGTGTGGGTAAGTGTTATTTTTATCTTACAGTGGACTAAAAAAAGATAATGCACCGGAGTCATTCAGGATCAGGCAGCGGACATCAGAGGGTCTGTACCTTCCCGTGCAGTATATTAAAATTGTGCCGCTGCAATCTTGGGGGCCAGCCTATAATTACACTATTTGGTATGTAGAGCTACATGGAAAGAATCACGAGGATCTGGTTAACAATGCATTGGACACTATTAATTTGGTGAGTATGACTAACACACTGCTAATAATCATAAACTAATTATGGTCTTAACCAAATAGGTGATACTAATTATCATAGAGTGCTTTTGTTATGCTGCTGTTTATTCTTAGAAATCATTTATCCCTTGATAGAAATGTAACTTATTAATTGAAATGAAAGAAAAAATAATTATATATCAATAACTAGCTGCCTCTCCCAGTTTTGCACTAGTGACTTTATACAAATATTGTCTCTACATAACATACTAACATTGTCTCTACAAACAAACACAAAAAAAACAATTATTTAATTTGGTGCAGTAGTATAGATAAATTATATTATTGATAGCATATAATTATAAATGCAATGCACTAAAACAAACTATTGTTTTTTAATAATTCATTTAATTATGCATAAGGTAGAGACTTAAATGAAAATCCTTTTAATTGTGCAAATATAATTTGATTTTGGAATCTACTGCATAATAATGATGTACCGACTGATTATAACTTGACAAAATTTGTTGTAGCGTAAAGAGGAAGAAGCAGTCCGTATCTTACTGAAGCACCTGCGCCGGCGGAGATACAAAGATGCATTCGAAGCCCTATCACGAGAGAGTGGAGTCAAACTGGAGGGGGACTTGCAAGCTCGACTGTGGCACGCACTCGTAGAAAACGGAGATTATAAGTTATCTGAAGACATTCTCGATGAAGCTATAGCAGGTAACTTATTAAATAACCAACAGATTTGACGAAAAATTAAATAGGAATGAAACAATGGATTTAACTCCATTTAACTCCCGTATTTTATTTTATTGACTGAGCTGACAATTAGTCTAATACTAAAACTACTTTAGCCTTAGACTATCCACAGGTCAGTTGTGTTATAAATATAAGAATACTAAAGTTTTCAGCTAAATCCGTCAATAGTTGTTTAAATCCAATGTGAAATAACCAAAGGCATCAGAAATTATTATGAAAAATAAAATGTAATTGATAATAATGATATTTCTATATGTGTAAATCCAAGTATAATTTAAATATTCATTTTTAGAGGGTGAATTCGACTGGTACATGTCGTGGCAGCCGTACAGGCCGACATGGCGGCAGCTGTCGTCGTCGCCGTCGCCGGAGGAGTCTCCGGCCACCTGGCAGCCGCCGCCGCCGCCCTCGCCGCCGCCGCGGGCGCCCGACGACGTGCCGTGCGCGGACCGCGACCCGGCGCGGGTTGATGTGCCTGTGAGTGGCTTTTTACTTATTTATCAATCGTTTTAATTAATGTTGTGTTGTTATGTTATACAATTAAACCTGGTTAAGTGGAACCTGGATAACTGAGATTTCCCCATAGTTGAAACTAATACTGAGGTCACGATACTTTAACACTGAATTACCTTTGTTAGAGAGACAAAACCAACCTCTACACTTGGAATTATTTCTGAAAATGAGCGTATTATAACATTCTGAAAATTTCAGTGGAAAATATTGTCTACAAAATATATATGTTTATGGAATAACTGAGATTTTTGACCTAAGTATTGAAAAACCGAGTAATTTTTTTTTTACCTCTATCATAGCCTCTCTCGATGAGATAAATATTTGTTTGTACCTGAATATCTAAGACATTGAGTAAGTTGAATACCCCTTTTAAGTGAGACCAATTTACAGATTTCTTAGTCCCAGTTAAGCAGGTTTCACTGTATTAAGCATTATGTTAGTACATTGGGTAAGTGGAATACTCCTTTAAGTGTAAGTTACAGATTCCTTAAAGTTCCAGTTAACCAGGTTTCACTGTATTATGTTGTATGTATGTGTAGAGCGTGAGCGAGCTGTGCGGGTCGGTGTTCAGCGCGCAGTGCGGCGCCGCGGCGGCGGGGGCGGGGGGCGCGGGCTGCGGGGGCGCGTGCTGCGCCAGCCCGGGCCCGCGCGGCGGACACCAGCTGGTCGTCGACCCCACCACAGGCGAGTACAAACGTACTAAATAGGAACTGTACCATTAGACTATCGTCAGCTCAGTCGTGCTATGAATATGGAAACTTAATTTTCGGAAACTTCAGTGAATAAAGTAAAATACGCGAGTTAAAACCCTTTATAGTTGTTTCATTCCAATGTATAATAACCGCGAAGGCATCAGAAATTATTAAATTGGAAAGATAATTTCCGATGTCTTCGCGGTTATTACACACTAGCGGCCCCGGCAGACGTCGTCCTGCCCGTCCGATTGTTTCGTCAAAGATCTGTCAAAGTCTTTTAACTGTCACTTCTTCATAAGGCTTCATATTTTCCCCGTTTTTTATACATTTTCCACCGTTTCTTCGCTCCTATTGATCGCAGCGTGATGTTATATAGCCTAAAGCCTTCCTCGATAAATGGTCTATCCAACAAAAAAAAGAATTTTTGAATTCGAACCAGTTGTTCCTGAGATTAGCGCGTTCAAACAAACAAACAAACAAACAAACTCTTCAGTTTTATAATATTAGTATAGATTCGATTGAAACAACTGTACCTTAACATTATAGTACATATACCTTTAGCGTTTAACTATCGTCAGCTCAGTCGTGCTATGAATTTGTGAACAGTAATGTTTTCGAAACGTCAGCAAATAAAAAAAAATACGCGTAGATAGTTTCGTCTTTTCTTCATGTACATTTTTTTTTAAATGCTGTAAATGTTTATTTTGACGCTAAATAAATATGTATATGTCGCAGTGATATGATGAAAACAGGGATTTGATCAAATCCCTCAGTGATATGATCAACTACCGGTAGATGCGAAAGTCACCACTCTGTCTGTCTGTTACGCTTTGACGCTAAAACTACTGGACCGATTTAAATGAAATTTGGTACAAAGAAAGTCTGGAGCCTGAGAAAGGACATAGGCCACTTTTTAACCGACTGCAAAAACGGAGGAGTTCCAGTATAAAATAAAATTTGAAAAAAAAATCGTAACGTATAGAAAATTGTAATATTTCATCAAAGGATTTATATAACACGTACTTTAAACACCAGGTACATTATACCTATTCGGCGGTTGGAACGGGGTCGACGACCTCGACGACCTCTGGGCCTACGACACGACAGCGGAGAAGTGGACGCTGCTCTGCCGGCACAGCGCGCTCGCGGACGGACCCTCGCCACGCTCCTGCCACAAGATGGTGTTCGACCCCGTGTGTAAACGCCTTTATACACTGGGGAGATACTTGGACAACACCATGAGGCTACCCAAGAATATGAATGTGAGTTTTATTGCGTTTATTTAGAGTTGAATATGGAATGAAGTGTTTTTGACACTTGAGTCGCTCCTGTTACAAGTTGGTGTTCGAATCCGTGTGTAAACGGCCGTACACGCTGGGGAGGTACTTGGACAACACCATGAGGCTACCCAAGAATATGAATGTGAGTTTTATTGCGTTTTGTTAGGGTTCATTATGGAATGGAGTGTTTTTGACACTTGAGTCGCTCCTGTCACAAGATGGTGTTCGACCCCGTGTGTAAACGGCTTTATACACTGGGGTGGTACTTGGACAACATGAGACTACCCAAGAATATGAATGTGAGTTTTATTGATATCATCTTTGTGACGTAGCAAAAATAGTACATTACGCACCGAGGCCAGTACAATAAAAATGTCTCAGATCACATGTAATTGTCGTCCGAGGCGAAGCCGAGGTTGATAAAAATGTGATCTGAGGCTTTTTTATTTTACTGGCCGAGGTTAGTATACTGTTTTTCTTCTTGTTTTTCTGTTTGACGAAGCCAGAAAGCGGCAATTTCATTTAGCGCAGCGGCCACAAAGTAGGCGCTTTCCGGCCGGAGGACAGAAAAGTATTTTTGGACACCGATTATTCATATCGATTAGTCTCAAACTAAGTAAAGCTTGTACAATGGGTACTAGACATTGGATATACATACGTAAATACATATAAGACATCCAAAATTCACCAGTTTATTGCCGGGCTGATTTGTAAATCTAAATTGTAAAACATCCACGGCACCACCTAGACTCATACAGAAAAAAACATTCAAATCGGTACAGGAGGAGTTCAGTAAAATATTTTGTCCCCAATGACTGATCGATCAACGAACAGCATTTGTCATAGTTCCGCTGACAAATCAATATTTGTCCCCTCCCCCTGTAATCTATTTAAAAGATCCCCCCTCTCCCCCAATTTAAATTACGTAATATTTAAACAACCCTCTGCTTGTGTGTGTGTGTGTGTGTGTGTGTGTGTGTGGTTGTGTGTGTGGTTGTGTGTGTGTGTGTGTGTGTGTGTGTGTGTGTGTGTGTGTGTGTGTGTGTGTGTGCAGAGCGACCTGTACATGTACGACGTGTGCACGTTTTACAAGAGCCCCCTTCCCCAATTGCATTACGTAATAGTTGCACAACCTCCTATGTGTGTATATTTGTGTGTGTGTGTGTGTGTGTGACCTGTACAATTGTACATGTACGACGTATCGGCGGGCGCGTGGTCGAGTTTAACGCTTTGTAACGTTTTACGACCTCTGCTGGTGTGTGTGCAGAGCAATATTATGAGGAACCCCCACCGTTGCGTTGCGTAATAGTTGAACATCCTCCTATGTGTGTATATTTGTGTGTGTGCGTGCAGAGCGACCTGTACATGTACGACGTGGGTGTGGGCGCGTGGTCGCCTTTAACGCATCGTGACGTTTTACAAGGCACCCCTTTCCCAAATTGCATTACGCAATACTTGAACTTGTATGTGTGTGTCTTGTGTGTGTGCAGAGCGACCTGTACATGTACGACGTGTGCACGTTTTACAAGAGCCCCCTTCCCCATTGCATTACGTAATAGTTGCACAACCTTCTATGTGTGTATATTTGTGTGTGTGTGTGTGACCTGTACAATTGTACATGTACGACGTATCGGCGGGCGCGTGGTCGAATTTAACGTATCATAACGTTTTACGACCTCTGCTGGTGTGTGTGCAGAGCAATATTATGAGGAACCCCCACCGTTGCGTTGCGTAATAGTTGAACATCCTCCTATGTGTGTATATTTAATATAATAATAATAATAATATCTTTGGACAATTCACACCAATTGATCTAGTCCCAAACTAAGCAAAGCTTGTACTATGGGTACTAGACAACGGATAAACATACATAAATACATATAAGACATCCAAGACTCAGGTACAGATGCCAGTGTTCATCACACTGACATCTGCCCCTAGCAGGATTCGAACCCGCAACCTCCGGTTTCGTAGTCAGGGGCTCTGACCACTAGACCAGCAGGCCGTCAAAATTTGTGTGCGTGTGCGCAGAGCGACCTGTACATGTACGACGTGGGTGTGGGCGCGTGGTCGCCTTTAACGCATCGTGACGTTTTACAAGGCACCCCTTTCCCAAATTGCATTACGCAATACTTGAACTTGTATGTGTGTGTCTTGTGTGTGCGCAGAGCGACCTGTACATGTACGACGTGGGCGCGGGCGCGTGGTCGCTGGTGTGCGCGGACACGGCGGCGGCGGGGGGCCCGCGGCTGGTGTTCGACCACCAGATGTGCATCGACGCCGACGCGCGCACCGTCTACGTGTTCGGCGGCCGCGTGCTGCCCGCCAACACGTGAGTGCGCGGGGTCAATGGCCTCGCTCGACGATTTTCATAACCTCGTTACATAATACACATGACGACTATTTTTTATTTTTGTCCATCAAATATTAGAACACTAAAAAAATAAATCTATCTGCCAGGTTCCATCAATGTTCTCATTGGTGGAACCTGGCAAGAAGCACTTGCAAACCTCTGCAAGATGGCCTCGCCTGTAATAGCGATGACGACTGGGTAAAGAAAATGAAATTCTATTTAGTCCGTCGCTTAGATTATAATATAAAAAATAAAGGACATTTTTTTTTCTTTTTTCATACAAACATAAAATTACAAAAATATAGTGCTTCTAAAGTTCAGGAATGGGGGCTCGTGACATCATGTTATTGTACAATTTATACCATAGATTCACGAGCTTATACTTATTTTTGAAGCATCTTTGTCATTTATTGTTCAATTGAGAAAAGAAAAAATACATATTGGAATAACATTATTATGAAAAATACATGTCAATTTCTATTTTTTTACCCAGTTGTCAGCCCTATTATACCGTATTATATGTTATTTTGCGAAGTCTAATTCATTTCTTTACCGAAACTCATCAAATTTGGTTCAGTGTATACGGAATATACGGATATAATATCACTTTCGAATTTATTGTATCAGTAATATTAATATTTTGAACGACATGCATTTTTTTGTTAATTTTACCAAATTAAAACTAAACCAAACACAGTATCTCTTTTTAGGTATCCAAAGAGGAAAACGGGACACTACTGAGATTTTTGAGAGAAAAAAGAACTCTTTTGGTTACATATAGATATGTAAAGGGACTTAACTGTAGGTGTACGATATATAGGTATATTTGTTTAGGTATCTAAGACTTGATAGATATATACATGTGTGTGTGTGCGTGTGTGTGTAGCGAGGAGGCGGCGTGCCCGCAGTACTCGGGGCTGTACGCGTACTACCTGGCCAGCAACACGTGGCAGCTGCTGCTCGCCGACGGGCACTCGCTCCCCGCGCCGCAGCCGCGCGTCTCGCACTCCATGCTCTTCCACCCGGTAACTATATACAACTAGCGGTCCCGGCAGACTTCGTCCCGCCCGGCAAAGAATCGATTTAAGTATCCTATGTCCTTTTCCTGGTTCTGAGCTACCTCCCCGCCAATTTTCAGCCAAATCGGTTCAGCCGTTCTTGAGTTATAAACGGAGTAACTAACACAACTTTCTTTTATAACGATATTGTGTAAAATACTAATCATACGCAGACGAAGTCGCGGGCAGAAGCTAGTATACAATATTAGTACATTACGCACCGAGACCAGTAAAATAAAAAATGTCTCAGATCACGTGTAATTGTCGTCCGAGGCGAAGCCGAGGTTGACAAAAATGTGATCTGAGGCTTTTTTATTTACTGGCCGAGGTCAGTATACTATTTTTCTGTTCGACGAAGCCAGAAAGTGGAAATTTCATTTAGCGCAGCGGCCAGAAAGTTGGCGCTTTCCGGCCGAAGGACAAAATATTATTTACGTCCTTATATTATAGCATAAGTTCTTAACCTGGGGGTAAAACTTGTATTTGGTAACAATTAGCTCGTAGTTATCTCGAACGCTGAATTTCAACGTGACCAAAGTCTTAGCACAGCGTAGCGCCGACTAGAGGAGGGGTAAATTGAGTGACCCTAGTGAGACTTATGCCTACCTTTATGGGTAACGAACCCAAAAAGTTTAAGAACCACTGATATATAAGTAACTAGCTTCTGCCCGCGACTTCGTCCGCGTGGAACACCTCCTTTTTTGCAGTCGGTTAAAAAGTAGCCTATGTCCTTTCTCAGGCTTCAGACTTTCTTTGTACCAAATTTCATTTAAATCGGTCCGGTAGTTTTAGCGTGAAAGCGTAACAGACAGACAGACAGACAGACAGACAGAGTTACTTTCGCATTTATAATATTAGTAGGGATGTTAGTGTATTATATTTAATAAAAAGATGTTTATGAAGTTTATGATGGTTTATTTGTTATTACTTAGTTGTATAAAAGTTACTTAAAATATCGATATAGACTTATCTGCTATGAGATCCAGAGAGTAAGAGAGGGGTTGAAGTGACAGGTGACGTTTAATTTATTTTTTAAAAGTAGCAATGGATGCATTCCGTTACAGTTAGGGTTTGTTTTTATTGTTAAATATAGTGATTGTATAATATGATTAGCATTTGCCCTCGACTTCGTCGGCGTAATTTTTAACCAGCTGATAGGTGTTCTTAACCTGGGTACGCTGTGCTCCGACTTTAAAATTAGTTGGAGCACAGCGTAGCGCTGACTAGCGCGCAAGTTCGTCGTCGGGAGGAATAGTGCAGGAATTTTTCGCTGTGCTCCGCGACCGTCCTTTAAAATGGTTAAGAACCATTGCGTTACGTAATACATGAACAACCTCTTACACTTGTTCTGGTCCCGGTGTTCAGGTGCAGCGGCGGCTGTACATCTTCGCGGGGCAGCGCAACAAGGAGCACCTGCTGGACCTGTGGTGGTGGGACGTGGGCTCCGGGCGCTGCGGGGCGCTGTGCAGCGGAGCCGCCGCCTGCCCGCCGCCCGCCGCCGGCTTCACGCAGCGCGCCACGCTCGACCCCGACACCGACGAGATGTTCGTGCTGTCCGTGAGTACACACACACTAGCTACTGCCCGCCGCCCGCCGCCGGCTTCACGCAGCGCGCCACGCTCGACCCCGACACCGACGAGATGTTCGTGCTGTCCGTGAGTACACACACACTAGCTACTGCCCGCCGCCCGCCGCCGGCTTCACGCAGCGCGCCACGCTCGACCCCGACACCGACGAGATGTTCGTGCTGTCCGTGAGTACACACACACTAGCTACTGCCCGCCGCCCGCCGCCGGCTTCACGCAGCGCGCCACGCTCGACCCCGACACCGACGAGATGTTCGTGCTGTCCGTGAGTACACACACACTAGCTACTGCCCGCCGCCCGCCGCCGGCTTCACGCAGCGCGCCACGCTCGACCCCGACACCGACGAGATGTTCGTGCTGTCCGTGAGTACACACACACTAGCTACTGCCCGCCGCCCGCCGCCGGCTTCACGCAGCGCGCCACGCTCGACCCCGACACCGACGAGATGTTCGTGCTGTCCGTGAGTACACACACACTAGCTACTGCCCGCCGCCCGCCGCCGGCTTCACGCAGCGCGCCACGCTCGACCCCGACACCGACGAGATGTTCGTGCTGTCCGTGAGTACACTTATAGAATAATACTAGCTGTCCGCCCCGGCTTCGCACGGATCGTCTTTTTTTAAAGCCTATGTCACTCGGGAATAGTGTTGGTTCCCAACAGTGAAAGAATTTTGAAATCGGTCCAGCCGTTTTGGAGCTTATTCAATCCAAACAAACAAACCTTTCCTCTTTATAATGTTAGTATAGATAATATTTGATGTTATATATCGCATGTTGACAGCGAAAATGACCTAACTCGAAATCTGTCAGTACGTGAATTAAAATTTTATATGTTGTTGTTTGAATCCTTAATGGAGTAACGATATATTTTGAATATATACTAGCTTTTGCCCGCGATTTCGTTCGCTTACTTTTTAACCCCATTAGGAAGGAAATTACAATAATATACCTACTTGCGTCGTAATATAAATGCGTCTTCCATCAATTCTGTCAAAAGAACTTTTCCGTCCTCCGGCCAGAAAGCACCAACTTTGTGGCCGCTGCGCTAAATGAAATTTCCGCTTTCTGGCTTCGTCGAACAGAAAAATAGTATACTGACCTCGGCCAGTAAAATAAAAAAGCCTGAGATCACATTTTTGTCAACCTCGGCTTCGCCTCGGACGACAATTACATGTGATCTGAGACATTTTTTATTTTACTGGCCTCGGTGCGTAATGTACTATTATACAAAATTATACTACCCTTTTTCAATCCCTTAGGAGTAGAATTTCTGAAAATCCTTGAAATGTTGTATGGCGTAGGATTTCAATGTGAGTACGCGCGCGCGCGCGTGTGTGTGTGTGTCTATCTGTGGCATCGTAGCTCCCGAGCGAACCTATTTAGATTCTGTTTTTACTTGTTAGAAAGATGAATAAAGTCGAGAGCGTTCTCAGCTATGTGTGTGTGCGTTTAATAGTTTCATAGTATATGTAGTGATAATGGTAATGTTCTATGGCAGGGCATGAGCAAGGAGAAGGACAAGCTCGTGCACAACTCGCTGTGGGTGCTGTCGCTGCGGCGGCTCACGTGGGCCTGCGTGTACCGCAGCGCCGCCGCCTCGTCCGCGCAGCCCGAGCCGCACGAGCCGCACGAACCGCGCCCGCGATTCGCGCACCAACTCGTGCTCGACCCCGTCAAGAAGGTAATTAAACCCCTCGCATTGGCTGTCACGAGCCGTGTGCCAGTGGCAGTATTTAAAACCTATGGCGCAGTACCAAACTCTGCATTTGCTCTCACGTCCATCGCACGTGATAAAAAACAGTTTTTTTTTCCAACTGAATACTGAAGGCACGGGTACTAGAGTAACCTGTTGGTTTTGATTCCCTTGCGAGTGTCGAAAATTACCTTAGATATATAAGACAAACTAAGAAGTTTGTCTACGCTGTGACTGCTCCATGTTCATTGGTATTCAGATTGCGAGATATAGGTACCTATAATTATTCTTTTCGAAAATTAACACTATATCTTATTTGGTATTGGTAAATAATTATTTACTTTTAATACTAAAAAAAATATATAAAATTCGACTTTCTCTAACACAGTGAAGAAGAATGCGTTACAAAAAGTGTTGCTGAAGGTCATTTTAATCTAAAATTCACGCGTGATTATTTTGAGCGATTTCTTGACTGCTCGACGCCATTTTTCCCGTCTCGAGTACTTGTATTTCCCGGGAATTCTCGCTTCGGGTAATCTCGAGCAGAAACCCTACAGTCACAGTATCTTACACTCAATAAATTCCAGATACACTACCTATTCGGCGGTAACCCCGGGAGTCAAAAGAACCTCCAATCCCGGCTGGACGACCTGTGGTCCCTGCGGCTGCAGCGCAGCTCGCTGCCGGCGGTGGCGCGGGCGGCTCGGCGCGCGCTGCGGGAGGCGCGCTACCGCGAGCTGGCCGCCTGCCCCGCGAGACACTGCGACGCGCTCGGCTACCTGAGGAACGAGTTGCATGACGTGCTGGACCATAGCGATCCTAACGAGGTAATTTAAACTAGTCAAAATCAAAAATATATTTTTCTGTCCTCCGGCCGGAAAGAGCCAACTTTGTGGCCGCTGCGCTAAATGAAATTGCCGCTTTCTGACTTCGTCGAACAGAAAAATAGTATACTGACCTCGGCCAGTAAAATAAAAAAAGCCTCAGATCTCATTTTTGTCAACCTCGGCTTCGCCTCGGACGACAATTACATGTGATCTGTGGCTTTTTTATTTTACTGGCCTTGGTGCGTAATGTACTATATTCATTTTAGGGTTTTACGAGCTCTTATGAAAATCAGAATAAGATACCGTTTCCCATAAAACCTCACTTATGAAGAACTGTATATTTTTTTCAAAACAGGTATATAATATAGTTCTTTAGCTTTACGGTTGACCATAGCGATCCTGAGGAGGTAAGTTGGACTCTAGTTCTTTAGCTATAAGATTGGTTTTACGAAGACTATCTGTGGAACGAGTTGCACGATGTGCTGGACCATAGCGACCCTAAGGAGGTAATTTGAAATCTAGTCAAAATCAAGTTTATGAAAGTCAGAAGAAGAAGAAGATACCGTTTCCGATAAAACCTCACTTGAGAAGAAACGGCAAGAAACACAATGAGGTATATTTTTTCACAATAAGTACATAATAAGTTCTTGACCATAGCGATCCTAACGAGGTAATTTGGACTTTTGTTGTGTGTTTTTAGGTTGGTATTGCTTTGCGACTATAGAATACATGTGGTGTTTACCTATAAGTAATTGTTAATCTTAGTTTATATTATATTAGTTGAATAAGATTTTTTTTGCATTTATTAGTGTTAACAATTGTTGGTAATTAAAAGAACGTTTTAAGATTATGAATCTCAAATTTTATCAAAGTCATTGCTAAATAAGATGTTTTCAGACAAACTTGCACACCCTTATTTCATCCCTAAAAGATTATTATTTTTTAAAATTTTTCCTAATGTGTTACACACACAAGATTTAAAAAAATGTGTATAATAATGTACGGAACTATGATGGTATAAAAATATTGGTATTGGTATAAAAAGTGAATTTGATATTATACTCGTATATTACCGTCCCGGCAGGTGGAACAGTTCCAGAAGCTGGCGTGCGTGCTGTTCTCCGGAGGCTCCGGGGGCTCCGGGGGCGGCGCGGCGGAGGAGGCTGCGGGGGCGCGGGGCGCGGCGCTGTGTCCGCGGCGCTCGCGGGCGCTGGCGCGGCGCCGGCGGGAGCAGGCCGCGCCCGCGGACCTGGCGCTCGCTCTACACGCGGTATACTATTTCACTTTTTTTTCTGACAGGGATGTGGGTTTGAATACCATCGGCCGATTTTTTTTGGTTGTGTGGTTCTGATTCATACTTTTGCCAACTATAAAAGAATATAAAAAATAAAAGAATTCTAATGGCCCCGATAATTATTTTTTTTCGAGTTTTTTTGTTTTAATATACAATTATTAAAGAACGTACAGGACATGGGTTATCCTACTCGACAGAAATTTACATAAAATTATAATATTTTTGATGTACAATAACTTTGATGCTTGTATTTATTTGGCATTGTAATCATAATAATATGAAAACTAGAATATCTTCTTTTCTTAGTATAAAATCGCCAACACGATTCGACGTTAGATGACGATTTCCGTTGGAAGATTTAAAAACTAGTTGAAGACTTGTGTCAATGATTTATATTACGACGACTTTCTAGCGTATTAATATGTGAAATTTGTCATTTCTCGTTTTTTTCTGAACTCTTTTTTTTTACTTATTTTTTCCACGACAGGTGTTAGGGGCGGACGACGTAATCCCCGAACCGACGCAGCCGTTCGAGGACATCCTGCCCCCCGCGCCGGACACGTGGGACGTGGGCGAGGACGCCGAGGAGCCCAGCGCTGGGCAGAGCGCCGAGTGGGAGCTCAGAGCCAACAGGATAGCGCTCTACGACCAGCTGTGCAAGTACTTCCAGCCCAGCGTAGTGCCGCCCCGGGCTGACATCACGGATTTGGTTAAGCTGTAGTGTTACTTTAATAAAAAAAAAATACGTAAGCTCTGGGGTCACGTGATCAGTTTTCGTCAATGTGACAATTCGCTTGTCATATTATCAGTTGAAACTTTTAAAAACGCTGATAAGAAATTTGCTCGGTTTTATATGGGTTTAAACAAGTCAAAGTTATAGAAAAAAAAGGTTTATCGTTTGCGAGACGTTTGCACACTGTCATGATGTAAAATAAGATCGAGGCGGAATCTACAGGCTGTTCATATTTCATAAATATTTATAACATTTATTCTTAGATTAAAACTGTGGCATAATCTATACCAAATTAATAATTATTAAATTTCATGTTTATACAATGGATGTCGCCGCGTGACTTTAATCCGCTACATGCTAGTCTAGAATGAGGTCCAGCTGTCATGTTCCACCAATGAGAGACAAGCTGGTCTGTGATTGGTGGAACATGACAGCTGGACAACCTTATTCTATACCACACTTATCTAGCGGATTACACGCGACGATCCGATTACGTAATTTAAATATATAATATTAATAACAAATGTTAATCAAATATACTGCCAATAATTCGTTTAAATTATTACAAATATTAATGTATTGTTATTTAGATCGTTCGGTTTACGATTCGTAAGTGCCAATGTATTTCGAATGAAATAATTGTGAGAAATCCTTTTTATATGTTTAAGTTAGTCAACGTATTTATTAATTATGTACCTTTATGGTGCTAAACAATTTTAAAGTCTTGTTACTCTTGGGACATTTAAGAAAATATTTTAATCATTGACATTTGTTTATGATAATTAATTAGAATTACTAAATTGCTAATGACCGTCTTTAAATTACACTTTTAACAATAAAAAATAATATTGGATAATAATTATTAATATTGCTACTATAACATATACAAACAGAATTCTACAATCTATTGGTTATTTCTTGAACGGTGTCTTTATAGTTTTAATGAATTTAAGAGCATTTAAATGGTCCTATATATTTATTTGTAGGGTAATGCATAATTCTCTCGTAAGGTCACGCGTACCGCCTAAACTTTAGTCACCAGATTATAACTTTATTTATCCTTTAGATTAACATGTAAATATAACTTATGCTTGTCATATTGTATCCAATTTTTTATTAAATTGTTTGTTATGTTTCATCGTTTTCATGTGATGTTTGTATATATTAAATGTGTAGGATTTAGGTTGACTTTTTAACGGGCGTTATGAAATTGACAGCAGCGACTGTTACTGGGAGTTTTAATGTATACTTTTACACAGGTGCGTGCAGGCGGGTAGGTATACCATATACTTTTAACATTATGCCTATTTGGAATGCACGCCATTGCTTAGAAGTTCGGCAAAAAAAAGTGCTAGCCTTGGAATGCAATGTACAGTAATTTTGCATTTATATTATAGACATAAAAACTAAATCAATCGATTGTTATAATTACATAGGTATATTATGTATTTATAGAGGAAAATTAAAGAACTGCTGACACTTCTAATTTAACGTTATTTACATTTATGAAGCCATTTGTTTTTTACTTTCATGTGAATATGATGTTATTAGAATTACAATATAAAATACATTAATTATTGTCATTTACTTGGGTATATGAAGTTCTTTTTTTGTCTCACCTGCGAAACTTGTTTGATACAAGTAGTCTGAATAGAATAAATAAAACATTAACTATCAATGGTCTTTCATTTCTGCTTCAATCCAAAAACTTACCTTAATAGCAGGCGCGTGCAGTGGGAGGAGCGTAAGTATAGCGCCAGGATAGGCACTCCATACATTAGGATCTCTGTGCCTGTATGGAATGCACGCCCTTGCTTGATAGCTACAACGTATTTAATGCTGACTGTACCAGGACACTATAAACAACATCTCATTTTTCAAAGGACTTACTTATCTTTGCAACTCATTTAATAAATTGAGTTTTAGCGTAGAAAAAGTCAAACCTTGCGGCGTAAGAGGAATAATAAAAGACAAAAATTTAAATATAATAATTTATTATTCTCATACATGATCGTAATCAGTCATTACGACAACACGGCGTGCCATAAAGTTTGAAAATATAATCCGTCTCTCATGATATGTTCCCGAATGCTGTCACAGGTATCAACATTCCAAGCTCGAGGTACAATTCATATTGAGATTCAATGCGAAGACATGTAATCCGATTACCGATTACACAAACAAAGAGGCCATCTTGTTTTAACTACAAGAAACAAAAGTGAACCATCAAACTGTGCAATCTCTAATCTACAATAGAATCAGGGAACATTCATGCAACCAGTTGTCGATCACACAAATCATGTCGCAATATAAACTAGCGTTAAATACTTTAATCTTTAATAATAACTCAATATCTCTATGATATAAAATAATCTATGCCTAAGCAAAATAAGTGTTCTAAAGAGTTAAACTGTATAAATAAAGTATATATTTGGTTAATCGCTCTAAACCACCACCACTGGGCAGCAGACACCGAGCGAGTCACCGAGTAGCTAATAATATTGTGTAATATGACAG
The DNA here is from genome assembly GCA_038024825.1 of Polylopha cassiicola. NCBI lineage: Eukaryota > Metazoa > Arthropoda > Insecta > Lepidoptera > Tortricidae > Polylopha > Polylopha cassiicola. Next base: position 7,680,794 of record CP149060.1, on the reverse strand, counting down.
CGCAGGCTTTTGCACAACGTATAACAATCCGCGCTGCCGATATAGTCAAAATCACAACAAAAATATAACAATCTGATATAAATAAATGTAAACGATTCACTGATGTCAAATATGTCGCCCATATAATAAAATAGTAACACAAACACAATGCAACTTTAGAATCTAAGCCAGCCACATTAGAATTTGGATTCTGTTGGCGAAGTTTCCACTTGTGTCATTATTCTATTAAACCAGCGATGTATAATACTAAACGTAACAACCTCAAAAGTCATTTAGATAATGTCAAGTGGACGAAAAGGGCATATAATAAACACGTACAATAGCCGTAACTCTGACTAGACATAAATAATACATAAACGATGTCTGCTGCTTAGCTAACAAGAAAATTAATACTTAGAAAAGAAATAATACATACTAACGCTAATATTGGTAAGTCCATCGTTTAAGTACATAAAGAATGCTATAAAAAAAAAGCTAATCGATAAGATAGTCTAAAAACAATAAATGCAAGGCAAATGGTCATCGGGCGGCGCCCGCTTTGAGCTATGCAAAATAAATTATTCTAATAATGTTAATATTGCAAAACGAATTCACTACGTCTCAACAGAGATCCCGTTATACAGATAACCTACGAAGTATACTTGAAGGTTAACATATCATCTAGGTCTATACCTAAACCAGTAAAAATACCTACTAAGGGCGAGTGCCCACTACATGGAACGGTTTAACTAGCCTAGAGACTAACGAGCCTATCACATCAGACGGAAGATAAACCATTTGTAAATTTCGACTTAACAGTAGAACGCCGGCCGACGCGGGACCGCCTCGTTGAGCAACACAGACCGATTTGTTTACAAGGGCCTCTTTCACAATCGCCAAGTAACTTAAAGAGCTGATTGACAAGTTTTCTATCAAATAAAATCATAAACAATCCTCAGGTTTATTAAATAACTAATCGGATTATATTGTGATTTTATTTGTTAGAAAATATCTAAAAAGCTCAAAAACCACTTGGACATCATAAAAAAGGTAATAACAATAAAAACACCGAGGGTAAATAGGGACAGGTCGGTACAGAGCGGGCGGCGGCCGGCGATGGACAAGATTGGACTCGTGGCGCCCAGGGGACGGCAGCGGAGCCCCGGGCCGCCGTCACACCGCGGCCCGGGGCGCCGGGCTCGCGGGGCCACGGACACTACGCAACTACAACAAGATGGACGAAACGTGGGGCAGAGGACCCCGACAACACAACAACTATAGAACAGATTACATAGTCTCTTTGCGCATAATGGATGGACACCGATGATTATTTTTAGAAAATTTCTCTTGGACGTACTCGGACATTCGTATCGAGCGTAAGATATATTAAGGGCCTATTTCACAGTGTTCGAGTGAGCGTTTGATAAGCTATTTGCTACTCCTTACGGAGATAACAACATTGTATAAGTTCGCGATTGTTTATCAATAATACCACGCGACAAAGATGGGCTTATTCGAATAATTATAAAAATCAACTTATTATTCGAAAAGTAAAATAAATCGTGACCAATTTAAACAAATTTTAAAAGTCAGTAATTTATTCCATCGTGATTTTTATCCATCTCTACTGCGTATTAGCTGATTTGGTGGAGAATCTATGTGTTTATTTTATTTATCTGCAACATAACTGATATACAAATATCTTACTCGGACACTGTGTAATAGGCCGCAAGGGTACCGGACAATCGACTATAAACGCGTCATAAAAAATAACATCGCACGCATCGATAAATTCCGATAACAATAAAAAATCTGCACCAAGACCGATCGATCCTGATAAATTCATTAGCGTAATAAAATACACCGATACTATTACAAAAATACTCGACCGACATTATGCCGCGTAATAAATATGAACAGGGGGAAATCCGCTATCAAAATATCTGGAGAGTGTAGGGCGAATCTATCAAAAAATCTGTAGAACGATTCGCTGAAACGTTAGGCAGGATTACAACGCCGAATTCTCTTTTGCTAAATCTTATTGGAACTGTATAAAAACCGAGAGAAGTAGGTTTGCTTTATTTGTTTATTCGGCGTTATAAAACTTTTACCAAACGATACATTCGGTATATTATAATCGTGATTTACATAGAACCAGGGCTAGCTCGTAAGGTTTTCGTTACGCGACGAAGCATCTGTCCTTATCGCACTTTCGCTAACACAATAAGCGTGACAGTGACAAATGATATCGCTCAGAAACCTTATGCGCTAGCCGGAACGAATCACAATAGTCGTCGAGCGGCAAGACGGCGGAACAACTTCCACACATTAAAATCAGTCAACATCGATTCAACACCAACCACTCAAGGGGGGCTCTATTCGGGTCTCCACTGACGTCGCCGAATGGAGCCCCGGGTCCCGCGGCGCTGCACAGTTTGACGGTTCACGGCGTTCACGCCGCCGCGGGACCCGGACGACACAACCCCCCGCTTAATAATATTGGTACGGTTAAGATAATCTTATAAAACGTATAAATTTAATTCTCTATTCAATGCGATTCATAAAAAACGTCACGGAGTCACTAGAGGTTTTCTCACAGTTCGAACGTGCCTCGCTTACATAAGTGAAAATTCAGACCCTCGCACTATCGGCCGATATGGAGAATCTTCGTATTGATTAGGACGTATTAATGAAGAAATCTCGTTGCGATAATTCTCAAGCATTAATCATTGTTAATGTCGCGTAGGTAGTTGTGTGTTTTCGCGGCAGCGGGTAACCATAATTATATTATTTAATATGAATGCTCTCATTTAAATTTGCTATAAGTCAGTTACGCGGTAATGCAGAATTGACAACACCTATTTCTTTTAAAGACTCCAACGGAGTCTGATTTGAAAGTCTTTAAGACTTTTCAGATGTGTCTAAAATAACATATGTATAACACACGAGATCTGTTCATCAACACGTACCCAAAACTATCAGCCGATATAAAAGTCTGTACCGAGGGGTCTCGTTAGAAGTGTTAAATTCGTGAATGGTCGAGCACATTGGGCGCGGAGCGCGAGGGCGGCACGGGGCGCGGGTGCGGGCGGGGCGGAGGCCGGGGCGCGTGCAGGAGCGCCCGCAGCGCGGCGGCGGCGGCCTTGAGCGCCACCACCAGCCGCTAGAAGTCGCGGCCGCGCGCGCGCGTCGCCCCCGCCGCTTTCGGCACGCGCCGCGTGCGCATCTCGCGGTCCACCTGGGACAATACGTATGTGGATCAGAATGAGAAGTTACTGTTATACTTCTGAAAAAGATTTTCTTGATAAAATTAAATTAATTCATATTAAAAACAAGCTTTTATGGAGATAACTTTAGAAAGAATTAACCGATTCTATATTATACTAACATCGTTAGAATATATATTATTCTGAAGCTATTGTAAAACCCATTCAGTAGTTTTTGCGTGAAAGAATAACAAACATACATCCAGTCAGCCATACATCCATACATTCTTACAAACTTATACACTTAAAATATTAGTAAGGATCATGAATTAAAAGTGCCATTAGCAGAAGCATCAGAAATAATTTAGAATAAGACTATTGTCAGCTCAGTCGTGCTACCATTAGGGAATCTGTAAAGGCTCCGAAAAAGTTAAATCAGTTAAAGTTGTTTAATTCCAATCAGAAATAATTATTAACTAAAATTTGTGGTGAGCCAGCTGGCTGGTGGCTGCCTACCTCCAACTCCTCTAGCCGCTGCGTGAGCGCCAGCTTCTGCTGCACGGCGAGCCGCAGCAGCTGGTTGAGGGTCTTCTTCTCGTCCTCCGCGCTGGACAGCGCCTGCGTCAGCTCGTCCACCTGCGTCACGTACTCCTCGCACCGCGCCGCGAACATCGCCCGGAGACCTGGACAAGACGGTAGCGTTATCATCATCATTTTATGCACGATTATCATTATTATCATCGTATCATCAACACCATCATTATTTTTAGCAAGATTATTATCATCATCGTCCTTCTCTCCCTAACTACGCAGCATTTTGGTCAGAATTCCTCATTATCATATGCATATCGACTTTTTTTATGTTTTGTAATAAAGTGGTTTGGGTATGTGATAAATAAAAAGTTTACATACTATTCATATTAACCAAACCAGTAATTAAGCAATCAAAATTGTACTACTCTACATACAAGATCCATGTTAGACATCCATAGTAATCAAGTATAGCTTCTTGTACTCGTTAAACAAATATAACATACATATTATATATTTCTGAAGTTATTATTTATATTTCCAAATCCTCCATGCTGTCATGGAGACACGCTTCTTCCATTTCTTAACAAATAACTAATTTATTTAGAAATTTAAACAACAACACCTCTTTTACCTTCTATAAGACACAGACCTACAAACATCTAAAAAAATCCTCACAATCATTGAAAAAACAACCTAAAATCCAAACAAACAAGCTTCAAAACTCACTGGAGAAAGTAGCAGCGTCCTCCTTTAACAATCTGAGCTCGTTTCGCAACTTCAACATTGTCTCCGTGACGATAGTCTTCTCCGTTTCATATTTGGACTTCAAGTTGGCGAGGGCGACCTCGGCCGTGTTCTTGTTGGACTTGAGCACTGTGCGCAGAGTGGCTATTTGCTCTCGCTTTGTGGATAGCAGGGACTTGAGTTTGATCACTTGCTCTTGCATCTCGGTTAGCTCGGCCGCACGCTCCTCCGATTCCATGCCTGTAGATTAGATTAGTTATTTTATTTCAGATTGTTTCATACGATACAATTATAATCACTAGTTGACCCGACAAGGGGGTTGCTGGTAAAAGGGTGAAATTTTTGGTTGTATATATTTTTTTTAATGCTGAACCATGAAAAAATATAAAAACAAAAAATCTTTGTTCAATATTAACTTTGGGATGGATATAGGGATATTAAAAATAGATGTTGGCCAATTTCCAGACCTACCGTATATGCACACAAAATTTCGTAAAAATCGGTTCAACAAACACCGAAACACGAAAAAACACATGAAAATAATTTGTAGATGATAATAATTCATTAAATCGCACACTTAATCATCCAACCCACATAAATAAATTTCAAAAAATTTACAACGCCTTGCAAAATGCTTCCAAATCAAAACTCCATGATGTCTGTCCTTTTAAGTTACTTACTACAATGACAATAAATGTAATGGAAAAACTATTCAAAACAATCAAATATATGTAACTACATGTAACTATCGATTGCATTAGGTATTAAAATTAATCTTACTGCATAATAATTCTATCACATAATGTACTGCAACATCAAAACGCAATTCACAAGGCTTGTTCGCAGCGACTCCCTTATGTTTCCAAGCACATTGCCCTCTCTGTTACACCTCACATCTCGTTTATAATACAAGCTATTTCTATACAACACATTATCTCTCCAAATCGAATGTAAATTCTCACTGTAACCTTTTCTGGGAGCTTTTTTAATACTCGCTATTTTAGACTTTATAAATCGAGCGTTAAAGTCGACTATCTCGTAACTATCTTGTTTTCTTAAAACGTTATTCTGATAAGTGGAATTCTTTGAAATGCGCTCGAAATAATCGGTTATTTCTTTGACAGATCGAGTATTATTGTCATTTTCGAAATGTCTTTGACTCGGTTGGAAATTTGCTATCAAGTTGTGCAATTTTCTCTTTGTATCAGCTATCTTTATTCTTGCGTTGTTCTGTTCTTTTAATTTTTTAATAGGGCTGTTATAGGGACTTTTCAACTTCAAAAATGGCTGTTCAGGCGATTGACCTTTATAATAATAGTTACGACTGTACATCTTATATTTCGAAATGAACAATTAAGAGCTAGTAACTTGAAAATTTTCTAGCAAAAAAAACATACTTACTTAAACTCTAAATTGTAGTTGTACTTATTATCTGATATAATTATATGACAGAATAATGGCACATATTTTAAAACTGGTAACCAGTATTATCAAATATTGCCTGTAGTTACAAAAAAAAAATATCTGCTAGAGAAGTAACAAATAAGTCAGAGGGACACTGTGTAATAGGCCGCAAATATAAGGGCGCAAGATACCTACCATTCAATTAATATATCAGTACTTTATATACAATCAGCGTTAGAGATATCTCGCACCTTTATTAGAAAAGCGTGACAACTCGAAATATTTTGTCAATCAATTTAAGACTCTGAATCTGAACGTTTAAATTTTAATTCATGTGGTGACACATTTAGAGTCACATTTTTCTAGTAACGGGGCGATCTGACCACATCTTTGTATACGGCTATTGGTCTAGCGGTCAGAGACTACGAAACCGGACTGCGTGTTCGATTCCTGCCATGGTCGGTGTCAATGTGATGAGCAATGGCATCTGTATCCGCGGCGCGCAGGTGCGTCAACTGGTCGAGCAACGTGTCGCCGGCGCGTGTCCGGGGTGTGTCGTATTACTCACCGGGCGCGCTGACGCGGTGGCGGCGCGAGTCCAGCGCGGAGTCGAGCGCGGCGCGCAGGTGCGTCAACTGGTCGAGCAACGTGTCGGCGGAGCGCGCCACTACTCCCGCAGCGCGCAGTCCCTCCAGCTCGCCGGCCGCCAGCGCCAGCGCCTCCTCCTCCACGCCGCGTCCGTCCGACCCGCGAGCTGCCAACGACATACAAACAATTATATATATCACTAGTGTCTGCCTGCGACTTCTTCTGCGCACGAGGAGTATTTTGAACAATATCAGAGATTCACAAGTTGTGTTTACCGTCGGTGATGTTGGCGTGCTCGAGCAGCAGGCGCTCGGGCTGCGTGCCGTTGATGGCGCACACGTGGTGGTAGATCTGCGCCAGAGCCTCCGCCGCCGAGCTCAGCGCCGGCGCCGCGGAGCACAGCGCGCGGCCCGCTCCTGGAGACATTAGGGAATATCGAATGTAGTATTCATAAAAAAAACAATCAAAATCGGAACGTCCGTTTAGTCTAAGATCCTAATCTACATCGATCAACTGATAATAGAATGAAAAATGTTAAATAATAAAGTATATTAAAAATGGGCTAAAAAAATCATAGACTGACTATTTTAAATTATTATATTTTTTTTTCGAGTTAGAAGAGTTCACTTAAATCTGTTTTATCGGTAAGTAGGTTCTCCTGTAAGGAAATCGATGGTGTGTATAACTCAATCCTTCCGGTTTTCGAGTTCCTTTTGGACCTAGCTGTGCGATTAAATGTACCTAATACTACTACTGGTATATGTATGTACAACTCACCGCCAGCCAGCGTCCTCAGCAGGTCGCAGTCGGCCTGCAGCGCGGCGGCGCGCACCTCGGCCTCGGCCACGCGGTCGCTGAGCTGCGCCAGCGAGGCGCGGGCGACTGCGGCCGGGCTGCCGTCCGCCCCCGCGCCGCCCGCGCCCCCCGCCCCCTCGCCGGCCGTGAGCTCGGCCAGCGCGGCCGCCAGCGCCGCCAGCTCGCTGCCCGACACGCGCCACCAGGTCAACCACGCGGCCGCTCGGGACGGGACGCCGCCCTCGTTCTTTTCGTCCTCCTATTAATTCGTTTATTTTTAGTAATGTCCGACGGAAACATGTATTTTTCCCGAAACCGAACCTATTATAAACATGATTAAAATGTTAATGGGCCGTTCTTTTGAGATAATAATATATGAATAACGAACGAGCGATGACGGCATATTGCCGTGCCGAACGCGACCCAAAAGTGCGATGATAATCGTATCGGCGCGGCTAAAAGGTTTAGGTGTTTCTAGGCTGAAACCAGACTGAAACCGAAAGTTTGGTCGGACAAAAGTAAAAGTTGTTCGACAGTACACGATTGAGAGAATGCCATGAAGTTCATAATGCGCTCCAATGATGCAAACACATTTAAAAACGTAACACAAATATACATATATAATTTTATACGAAAATTAAATCATGATTGTATTATACATATTTCGTATATAATTACTCACTTACTCATAAATTTAAATTTTATTAAAATTCGCAGTTTTTCATTGGACATATCCACGTTACGTATGTTATTATACGTTATCGATTAAAATCCGATCAACACAATTAATATAAATGACTTTTGCACTAAGATAAGATCATATCATCAATTAAAAACAGGACTGCAGTGAGTGAGTGCAGTGTGTAATGTACTGCAGTGTGCGATGTACTGACCATGGGCGCCACCTCCCTGTGCAGCGCGTGCAGCGCGGAGACGCGCGAGGCGGCGCGCTGCAGGCCGCAGCGCAGCAGCGCCGCGCACGCGCTCTCGCCCTCCGCCGTCGCCTGCGCCGACCGCATCGACGCCGACAGCTGGCTCTGCGCACACACACAAACAAACACCGACACGTTAATACTGTTCTGTTAATATATAGCTTTAATTGAATAAAGACTTAAGAGCGCTCCTTTGCTCGGCGCTTCCATACAAAACGTAATTCCTCATTCTTTCAAGAATTTTGAATTAAACATTATAATTTTTTTCTGCAATTATGATCGGATATGGCATAGCTAGGTCTAACTTTCCTTATTTTTATTAGATTATGTAAGATATTACAATCAGAGATGATATTAGATTCGTAATTTTACACGAAAAATAGACACATTTTCAGAGGACTTGTTCGCATACATTTAAAGATTTTCATAAAGATTTCAAAAGATAGAAACATCGGAAATATCCTCAAGATTGAAAATAAACCATAACTACAGTATTAATATCACAATTAATAATTTACAACGGGAATTCGTACTTTCGAAATAATTTCTAATGAAATGGCGATATTAGAAAATACTCATTTCACGCCAGGTTTGTTTTGCGTTTGTGTGCGTGCCCGAATTATTCCGACGGCCGCCGAACGTTTTGACAAGAACAAAGGTCAAAGACGAATTGCCAGTCGGTCATAGACTGTCATTGTGCAGATTTTTTGACGTTACGTTTACTTATTAATAATTAATTCATAAATAATAGTAACTAAAACAACCACGGCTAGATTAACGGACTTCTGAATTATTACAAAGTGAATTGGTTTTATTGCGACGATCTTATATACCTACTTATCTACCTACGACGCACATACTGGTATTTGGCCAATCTAGGAGGACATAAGTCCTAAAATCCAAATTGCACTTACATCCCTAAAAATCAATTCCAGGTAAAGGTAACGAACTTGTCCATACTACCCCGGTTCATCCCCCCTCCCCGAGTGCTTCCTGATTAAGTAATGTCAATGGGAATTCGATTGTTTTGTCACGTGCACGTATCTATTCTCAAAGCGCTCTTAAAAGTGTTAACTTTGAAGCATAGTTTTTAAATCTTCCAGTTAAAATTATAATTTTAAAGTGATGGATCCTAATAAAGCAGGTAAGAAACTCAAGTAATGTGTTAAAAAAAATACGTTAAACTGGATTAACATATTAATAATCTAACTGACAAAAATAAGTAAATTTAATACTCGAATTTGGGCACAATTTCTTATTGACTAACATTTTTGTTTATGTATCGGGATATATCGGGCTATATTTTTTATTACAAGTTATTCTACATATAATATTTTCTTAAAAATCAAATAAATCACGTCCGGATTCGTCCGGATAGATATTTTTTTTAATTAATCAGTATGACACAAAAAATAATTTTAAAAAGGTACTTTTTTTTTTATGTCACTTTTACATAGTCTATGTTTGTTTTAGGTTTACGAGGGTCATTACGAGTAAAGATTGTGACCCGACAGTACTTATTCAATCATTTCAAAAACCAAGATTTGCCTAATTTAGATGAAAGGTTGGATTTTTTGAGAAACCGGCTGTTATTAGACAAATCATACGATAACGACCAAATAGATACTTTAAAACTTAATTTTGCTTTTTTTTAAAATCAGAAATGAAACAAAGATGAACTAAAGCTCATTACAAAGGTAATATTTTTGAACAATCTAACCAATCATGGCTGGAGCAAACGTTTGAAATTCCTGTCGCTGACCACGTACATAATGGACATGCGTAAATCCAATGTAGGAAATACAAATGATGGTAACACAAGATGGATTTTTTTTTAAACACCCCTGCTTAGCTCCAGAAATTACTAGGATTGATTACGAGTTGATTTACAGGTTAATGGTTATATTGGAAGTCATTTTGAGTGGATACAAAGTTGACCCAATTAAATATGAAAAGTATGCCTTAGATAGGTACAGCTCGTCTCAATACACGATTATATGACTGGCATCCCATGATGTCAACACTTCACAAAGTGTTGATACATGGTGCGGTAATAATCAGACGACCTCTACTACCTATTGGACAGCATTCCGAGGAGGCAGCTGAGGCTCGCAATAAACATTTTAGAGCTTACCGGACCGATTTCGGCAGAAAATTGTCTGGAGAAAGCTGCAACCAGGATGTTTTTAATCATTTTATTTTGAGCTCGGATCCTTTTCTAAGCAGCCGACGTGCGATTAAAAAAAGGATATAAACTAACACAGTCTTTCCTGCGACCATAGCCATGTTCGTATCTGCGGAACCGTATATTGTGGAATATTCGTCAGAAAGTGATGAACAATAGGGTATATCGTATTTTATATATTTTTAATGAATATATTGATGTTTATAACAATTAAAAATATTTTTTATTTATTTTTTTTTGTTATTTTTTTATTTTTTCTATATTTTTTTTTTAAATTAATATGTAAAATACTACCTTGACTTTTATTTATGAGTTTAAAATTATTAAAACACCATAACTGTCTTATTTCCGCTGGTTAAATTCCAATTATACACAAAAATAATATTGTCCCCCTAGATCGACCAAATACCAGTATGTGCGACGACTGTGTGACAGCGGACTTGGAATTACATTTCATTACGATTGTTCATTATGCGTAAGTACTAATATCAATTTATATTATTATTATTTATTAACAGTTGGAATAGGTACCTATCTAGATATACTTTATACTTAATCACTCGAAGCGATCATGTCTTTTCATTACTTTTCAAATACTTTGTCTTTAAGTATCTTTCACTCGATACTCGAACGTCTACATGTATATGTAATATCATATAATATATTCAGTAGAAAGTGAAAATTTAACGGTGTGGATTTTTTTTTTTAACAGCAAATCCTAGAAAATCTAGTAAAACGAGGCTTTGGCTATCAGCTCGTCGTAAAAAACTAAGCGCATGGATTTACAAGAAACGAAACTGTGAGCACTCATTTTATAATTCACATAATGTGCAATCAATCAATAAGTCATAGCGAAGTTTATAATTATGTTGTAAATTAAATTTACTATGGTGAATTAAAAAAAATGATTATGTAGGTATCTCATAGTTACTGTTTGTACAAATACTATTAAGCACAGTCTAGTAGCATTAGATAAATATAATTTGTTGGAATGAAACAACTATTAACGGATTTAACTCGCGTATTTGTGTATTTTTATTTTATATTTGCTGACGTTTCGGATTCTTTACAGTTTCCATAATCATTTGTTGTTTTTTTGTAGGATCGGGATAGCGGAACAAACTTTACAAGAAGTTAAAAGTCATGAAATTGATCATGCCGCAACAGAAAGGTGATTCTGTTCTGTTCGGGTGGACTGTGAATGTGATCTCTCTTATATAATTATAGGAATAGATCGTTATTCCTATTGTTTTTTTTTAATAAAAATATTTTTTTTTGACAAAGAAATTTTATGGGTATCTATATTCATACATGGTGCAATCTACGTTTCAAAGTTGATTATTGTTTGGTGTAGGCACTCCATTGAAATGCTACATTTTTGGGGTTAGCTTGCATTTGTCAGAGGCCTCAATTTTATTTTTTACTACCTAGCGATTCGCCCCAGCTTCTCTCGGATCCCTGTTTTTTTTATTTTCTATAGCCTATTACTTGTGTCAATTAACTTTTAGTCTTAATAGATCCATAAATATAAAACTAAAAAATAATAGGTAATCGAAAATCCATGAAAATTTGAGAAATAAATACAACTCCACGATATTATATCTAACTTTCTTTCAATCATTTTACAAACCCCCACAAAAGGTAACTTATCTATGGAGCAATCACTTTTTATATATGTATACTAAGCATCACCTATTGTAAATTATACCTAAGTGAGCTATCAGATTATTAAGTCAATACAATAATAATGTCTGTATTTTCTTTGGCGCAAGATTGATATAAATAATTATACCTATCCATTGCCAATTTATATAATTACTAGCTTCTGCCCGCGACTTCGTCCGCGTGGAACTCCTCCTTTTTTGAAGTCGGTTAAAAAGTAGCCTATGTGTTATTCTGATGTATAAGCTATATTGTGGTAAAGTTTCATTCAAATCCATTCAGTAGTTTTTGCGTGAAAGAGTAACAAACATCCATACATCCATACTTACAAACTTTCGCCTTTATAATAGTAGTAGGATTTCTTATCCCCAAATTTTTGCTGAACCCGATTATGATGATAATGTAGCTTTCGAATGGTGAAAGAATATTTAAAAACGGTCCAGTAGTTTTTGAGCCTATTCATTACAACCAAACAAACAAAGTTTTCCTCTTTATAATATATCATTATTAAGTATAGTACCTATAGATTGGTATTATCATTTATGGCCAGCCAGGGGTGTTTCAAGATGTCTCGGTTGTATGTATATCTGTATACTAGCTTCTGCCCGCGACTTCGTCTACGCTCGATGAGTAGGTACCAACTTTACACAATATCGTTATAAAATATAGCTTAAGTATATATTTTTCTAATGTATAGGTAAGCTATATTATTGTAATGTTTCAACAAAATCCATTCAGTAGGTACCTAGTTTTTACTTGAAAGATAAACAAACATACCCTAAGGTACCTAAAATTTTTACATACTTACCTACATTCATCCATCTATTCATAAGATTGTTACTACGGTAGGTACTAGGTAGGTACCTACTATAATATTTTGCTTATAGGTATTCGACCTGATGCTCTAGTGGATAGTAGGTAGGTACTCCTGGTTTGAATTCATCACCTTCTGGTAAGTACCTAACGTAAATATTCCAAGTGAATACCTACCTGCCTATTTTCAATTTTTACCCGTTTTAGTTAAACCAGAGGACTCGTCGAACTTTGTGCAGTGTTCTAAGAAAGTAAATTGTCTTTATATTATTTTAAGTTAAACATTATAATAATGGTAACAAGCAGAATTCCTATATAGGTATGTAAGTATATATATTTATATGTAGGTATTATGTTTACTCTACGTAAATATTTTCTTAATCCAAAAACGTACCTATTTACTTGACTTCGACCCAACCAAAATAAGGTACGGAAGTAGGCATTTCATTTAAAGTCAAATAAATTTTGTAAAGACTCGCTGTCACACACACACTAGCATGAATATTGGTTACGACATTCCCTCTCGCTCGCGCGCCCGAAGGCGGCTGACCGATGCAAGCGAAATTGACCCTTAGTTTTCTAAACCTGAGAATCCATAGCCGACTTCGCGGTACAAAAAGGTGCACTCTTAAATCGAAATGTGTCATAGAGAGCGTTCAAGTATTACGTAAGCACTATTGGGAGTGGAGGATTATTTGCTTTGCTTATTTTTGATATAATAAGGGGTTTAGGGGTTTTGAATGGTGTTTAAGACAGCAGTGGTTATTTACTTGTTTATAAAAATGACAATAATTTAAACACAAAAAGTGTCTATGTTTGAGAACAAGACACTTTTTTTAAATAATTGTCATAATCATAAATCTACTTACGTAATACTTGAACGGCTATATTATTGTAAAGTTTCATTACACTCCATTCGAGTATAGACTATGGGCCCATGTTAAAAAAATGATGGGTCATTTGAACCACCAGATGACCTATGTAGAACGATATAAGAGCATAAAATAATAAGATTTAGCATTGTGCCGTCACTTGTAAGCTGTCCAACTGAGTGCAGGTGAGAATTCAAAAGTACAGGTAGAGTGAGTACATTTTGGTCATATATTTTTGAACGGCATTGTTACCATCGATAGATCCATGAAAAATAATACTAAAACGCGTAGTGCCGTAAAAAAATGGTGATCCAAAAAGTCGGAATTTTTTTTTGATTTTCCGACAATTTCCAGGGTGAATTTGGTCATTTGATACAGTACGGCATCAGTTTCATACTATTTCAATACTGCTTCTAATCCATCATTCCGCAACGCCGTAAAAAATACACGCTACAAGGGGAAAAACCGAAGGTTGCAACCCCCTCTCTTTCCGTGGTCCAGGGGGTGATTTGACACAACGTCAAATTAATTTATTTCGAAAGTATTTTATGCATAGATAATATTTTTTCATATGCCGTACATTTTCGTTGGTTCAAAAAGTCTGTGACATAACGGCACCGGATGAGGAACCGTTTCACTTCAGTTAGACGTCATAGTGATTTTATCATATTATCAATTGTTCTCTTCAAAAATATGTTAATGCCGTACTGTATCAGATGGCCATAAAGTACCCTTAAAATGGTAGCGACATTTTCATGAACCTAAAAGATATGGTCTGCATTAAAATGTACTTACGGCATCATTTTTTCCTAATTTATTTATGTTAATACTATTTAAAACATGGGATACAATGTAGGAAACTGCTATATTTCATTAATATATGATATTTAAATTACTGCAATAATTTGCAAAATTTCAGTTTTTGTATTTCTCAATAATTTTTTTCAGAACAGTTTCTTTTGAACGGAAATACTATATAACAATTGTATTTTACAATATTATGTTAGAAAAATAGTTCCCGTACAGGATCAAATGATTTTACAGCTTTATAAATCAAGAATACGATGAAATTAAGATAATTATTGATATACATTCAAATGAACAATCATTTCTTGACGGCATTATTTTTAATAGTACTTTTAAGTGCTAGATAATGTTTTGGAACCGAAGCCGTACTGTATCAAATCACCCCATGGACCACGGAAAGAGAGGGGGCTGCAACCTTCGGTTTTTTCCCCTTGTCGCTTGATTTTTTTACGGCGTTGCGGAATGATGGATTAGAAGCAGTATTGAAATAGTATGAAACTGATGCCGTACTGTATCAAATGACCAAATTCACCCTGGAAATTGTCGGAAAATCAAAAAAAAATTCCGACTTTTTGGATCACCATTTTTTTACGGCACTACGCGTTTTAGTATTATTTTTCATGGATCTATCGATGGTAACAATGCCGTTCAAAAATATATGACCAAAATGTACTCACTCTACCTGTACTTTTGAATTCTCACCTGCACTCAGTTGGACAGCTTACAAGTAACGGCATAATGCTGAATCTTATTATTTTATGCTCTTATATCGTTCTACATAGGTCATCTGGTGGTTCAAATGACCCATATTTTTTTTAACATGGGCCCATAGTCTAGTAGTTTTTGCGTGAAAGAGTAACAAACACAAAACATACAAACTTTTACATTTACAATATTAATAGGATCTTTGTACAAATCTATACTAATATGATAAAGAAGAAAAGGTTTGTTTGTTTGGATTCAATAGGCTCCAAAACGATTGGACCAATATAAAAAAATCTTTCACTTTCGGGAAACTACACTATTCCAGAGTGGCATCTATACTTAATATTATAAAGCTGAAGAGTTTGTTTGTTTTTTTGTTTGTTTGTTTGAACGCGCTAATCTCAGGAACTACTGGTTCGAATTCAAAAATTCTTTTTTTGTTGGATAGACCATTTATCGAGGAAGGCTTTAGGCTATATAACATCACGCTGCAACCAATAGGAGCGTAGAAACAGTGGAAAATGTGTAAAAAAACGGGGAAAATATGAAGCCTCATGAAGAATTACTATTCCACGGGGACGAAGTCGCGGGCACAGCTAGTAGGCTATAAAAAAAGGAATCCGTGCGAAGCCTAGGCGGACAGAATAGAACGAAAATGAACAATTGAGTATTGAGTATTTTTTTCTACTCACGTTTTCATTATGCGCCTGTTCGAGCTGCTTCTCGAGGCGTGATATCTCGTGCAGGTGGACCTCCGAGAACAGGTCCGCGTGGTGGTCGGCCATGGCGGCGAGCTCCGCCGACTGGGAGGCGCCCGGCGAGCCCTCCTCCTCCGCGCTGTCCTCGGGCATACCTGGCACATGGACACGGTTATCAGTCGCGGGTATTGAGGGTAAGGCAGAGGCAGTGTTACCAGGTGAGCGCGGTGAGAAGTGCGCAGGTAGGCACTCAAAAAATGTATTTTGTTTGGCGTTTATGCAGTTATTACATGGATAAATCGCTATAACGGATTCAACTCGAGTATTTTATTTTAATTGCTGACGTTTCAAAAACTTTACAGTTCCCATATTCGTAGCACGACCGAGCTGACTAAAGCGAAATAAATGAATCTAATTTATTACAGTAGTCTTCTTCAAGGAACTCTTCAGAAAGTATCTGTCACTATCGCGTATTCACAAAAACCTTTTGAGGTTATTCAACATCGCTAGTTAATTCCGTTATAGTGTTTTACTATAACGGAATTAACTAGCGTATATTAACGTTTCGAAAAGTTTACAAATCTCATATTCGTATTCGACTGAGCTAAATCGTAGTCTAATACTAAACTTTAGTGTATAAATAATAAAATACGCATGTTAAATTCGTTACATTTAAAAAAAAATAACTGTCACAAAACATCCAAATAGCATACCCGCCTTAGTTCAAACCTACCTCGTATACTGTACGCCAAGTTGGTAATATTATAAGCGGCTTCCCGGCTGAGGTGCGCGTCGAGCTCCTTCTTGGCGGCGAACTTGGCTTCCCTCTCCGCCTGGAGCGCCTCCAGGGCTTCGGCCAGCTGTCTCTCGGCGATGCGCCGCAGGGCTGCGGTCTCGTCCGCCGCCGCGCGCAGGTTCTCGGCCTCCTCGCGCAGTTGGCGCACCTCATGCTTCAGGCCTTCGAATTCAACCTGAATTTATAGAGAATACTGTCAAGCATTTGTTATTGGAAAACAAAGACTGGATAAACTTAGTAGTAATTAAGATTCGTATAAGTATAAAAAATATCAGTAGTGCAGTAGTCTTGTGTGATTAATAGAGCAAAAAATGTTATTGTATTGTTAATTATGAACCACAGCAAAGTTGACTAGATTAAATCTAATTCACTAGATATTTCTAGAAATACTGGTGTTGATCCGGACGTGAATTCTTTACCTGTGAAGATCTCAGCGCGGAGACTTGTTTCTGCAGCGATATATTCTCATCATCCAGGTCACCTATATCGACCAGCAGTCTCTGCTCTCTCTGTCTCGTCTCATGCAGCTCGGAACCTCGTCAGCAGCTGATTTTCCTACTTGAGAAGCAATCTTGACAAGCAAATCCTTACCTGTGAAGATCTCAGCGCGGAGACTTGTTTCTGCAGCGATATATTCTCATCTTCAAGGTCGCCTATGTCGACGAGCAGTCTCTGCTCTCTCTGTCTCGTCTCATGCAGCTCAAAACTCCATCAACAGCGATGTTCAATAAGAAGTTATAAATCCTTACCTGTGAAGATCTCAGCGCGGAGACTTGTTTCTGCAGCG
This sequence comes from Polylopha cassiicola, assembly GCA_038024825.1. NCBI lineage: Eukaryota > Metazoa > Arthropoda > Insecta > Lepidoptera > Tortricidae > Polylopha > Polylopha cassiicola. The sequence goes on along the minus strand of CP149060.1, from coordinate 7,663,287 downwards.
ATATATTCTCATCATCCTGGTCGCCTATATCGACCAGCAGTCTCTGCTCTCTCTGTCTCGTCTCATGCAGCTCAAAACTCCATCAACAGCGATGTTCAATAAGAAGTTATAAATCCTTACCTGTGAAGATCTCAGCGCGGAGACTTGTTTCTGCAGCGATATATTCTCATCTTCAAGGTCGCCTATGTCGACGAGCAGTCTCTGCTCTCTCTGTCTCGCCTCCCGCAGCTCGGCACGCAGCGCGGCGCGCTCCGACTCGCGAGTCGCCTTGTCCGCTCCAAGCTCGGAGCTCTCCGTCAGCAGTCGATCTCGCTCGCTCACTACGCGCTCGAGTTCGTGACGTAGCTGTAATAAAAAAAGATTTTTAACCTGCAATTCACATAGTTAGGAGGTGTTCAAGTATAACTTAAGCCCTTAAAATATATGAAGGGGGGAGGGATTAATAAATCTGATTACGTAATACTTGAATGAACACATAAACTCTTTATGACACTAGAAATTAGTTGGATTTGCTCCAGTGGAAAAAAAACACCCTTGCCGGTTAATGAAGTACATTAATTTCTGCGTAAACGCACGTTAAAGCCGCCGTATAATATATTTATATTCGCTGTAGCGGTATCTAATTCGGCGACCCCTTACTCAGTCAGGTTTCAAAATTATTTATTAAAGGGGAATACCATTTGATCACAAAATAATAGTCTGAATAATTTTGCTTAAACTGATGTCGGTGACTGATAAAAGCTAAAACTAAGGAAAACCACTCATAAATTCTTGACATCTTGGCACCTTCTGTGTTTAAAAGTATAATAAAATAAAGTGGATTATAGTTGACTTCCGGTAGGAAAAAAAGAAATATGCGCAGTCAAGTAAAACCACTAAAAATAGGTTTTATATATATTTTACTTCCAGCAGGCTCATTAGCAAAGTGCTCATATTTACCTTGAGGTCAACGTTCGCTAATCGGGCCATTTCACCGACAATTTAAACTAGCTCAAATAATAACACGCAATCGTAGAATAAATCCATGAAATTAGTCTTAAAATCATCGATCAAAACGAGGTTGCGAATTGTAATTAGGGCGTGTTTTAGAATACCAAAGTAAATAATTTAGCAAACTAATGCATCTTTTGCGTATCGCATTCGCCAATTATAGAATGAGAACTGATATATGGGTAATTAATTTACTCGTCTACTAATCAAAGTTACATTCGAACATTATCTTTTTATAGATTTACACCATGTCTAATATTTAACTTTACTTATGGTCTTCACGGCGTTACATAGAATAAACCAAAAACTATAAGAGCAGGCATAAATTGCGTTATGAAGTCCATTTAAGAATTTAACAACTATTACATTGAAACTGTAGACGATAGTCTAAAGCTCAAGTGATTTTACATTATGCAAATAAAATAAAACACGCAAGTTAAATCCGTTTTAATGTTTCATTCCAATGTGTGATAACCACGAAGGCATCAGAAATTATAATCAAAATTTTCCTTCACAGGTGTGAGGGAGCCTGTCTAGTTTAGCCTGTTTGGCTAAACACAATTCACTCCAATAACATAGTTACAGCTATGAAGAGGTGCGGCGGCAATCCGGGAAATTAGTGGGCAGAGGCGCGGCTCGCGTACCTACTACTCCACAACACTTGCTTTGTGCGAAAGGAAAACATAAAAACGGGAAACACTGCTTTACATACACTTTAAAAAACCATATACTTATATATCGAGGAAATTGCGCTAAAAAAATTGAATTAAATCATAAAAAGTGTCTAGGTTCTAGTATACAAATCCCGAACTGATTGAAACTAAAGAAGAGAAATATTAGTATATGAAAACATACTATGTAAAACCACGTGTATTTTTCAATTGTAACAGCAATTGTTATACAAGAAACGTAACATTTCTTAATAAATATTTAGTTTTCCTTGAAGCTAAAACAGTGGAAATTTAATAAAATAAACAGATTTACCTTTCGTAAACGTTTCATTGTAGCTTTATATCGTAGGTTTTAATTGTAAATGAATAAGATTATTTATTTTTCGGCGGATGAGAAGGACCAAAAAAATAGTTTACTTCCTACCGATAGTGAAAAACGTAAATAAAAGCACATTTGGGTAGTTGAGAATTTTCCTCTGAACTACAATTTTCTTTCACCTACCCGCAATCTAAAATATATAAGCGTTCGGAAACTGATATGATTTTTAAACATTTCAGAACGTGCGTGTTCTGAAACCATCGTATTAAACACTTTGAATGAAACATTGTTAAAGAAAAAGACAACAGAGCGCAAAATAAGAATTTGGTTTTGAATTCTAAGTTATAAAATTCTCGTATCGTGGTGTGTGTTGCCAGACTCCTCTGAAACGGTTAAAAGATCGGTATCTTTATGAAATTTTGAGTGCATATTGTACAGGTTTGTAGAATTGGCCAACATCTATTATTCATACCTCTAAATCTTATGCACAAAGGCTCAACCAACGGATCTAGTGCGGAAAACAAGCCCACCAACCCTAAATGTTAATGGCAAACCGAAAGATTTTTTTAATTGGACATTTTTTTCATGATTCGGCATTGAAAAATTCACCCTAATTTTACACTCCTCTACCATACTAAATATTAAAAAAAAAACTGAAAAATTGCGAGACGAAGTTTGCTGGATCTGCTAGTGATGTAATAAAAAGCACTAATATAAAGTAAATGACGTGTAATTGATAACAGGTAAGTATATAACTCAAGGTTTTTTACGCACCGTGTGCATAACTAAAGAAGTTAGTCATAGGCGATGCGATAACAGCAGTGACCTACACATCGCATTAGGCAAGCACGTTAATGCATTGCAAAAATAAAGTTTTAAAAAATGTATATATAATAATTATTATCACCATGATTTTTTTTTTTGTTTTATTAGGCAAACCAAAAACCAACTAAATGTATACATAATCATTCCTCTTATATACTAATTGTGAATGATAATGTTTATGTGGTTTAAATTTTACCCATTTTGCACGATTACTAGAACGGTGTAACAACTCGATATGTGTCACCACATGAATTTAAATTTAAATGTGCAGACTTAGAGTCTTAAATGGAGTAACAAAATATTTTGTGTGCAATTTTCGCTCTTGTAGTCAGGACTACTAGCCTAACAGTAAATCAGAGATTAAAGTAAGCATCAGGCAAATAAGCTACGTTTATAACACTTAAGTACAATTAGTAGAAGATCTAGTATTTTTCATTCTATTATCAGCTCGGTGAAAGTTTACGTAGGCTCGGATTTTAGACTATAGACTAACAGGCGGTAAATCAGAGATTTAAGTGAGCATCAGACAAATAAGCTACGTTACGTTTATAACACGTTAAAGTACAATTAGTAGATCTATTATTTTTTATTCTATTATCATCTCGGTGAAAGTCGGATCTCAGACTATAGACTAAGAGGCGGTAAATCATAAGTGAACATCGAGCAAATAAGCTACGTTTATAACACGTTTGAGAACAATTAGTAGAGTAGAAGATCTAGTATTTTTTATTCTATTATCAGCTCTGTGAAAGTCGACGTAGGGTCGGATCTTAGACTATAGACTAACAGGCGGTAAACCATAAATAAGCATCAGGTAAATAAGTCACATTTTTAACGTTTAAGTACAATAGTTGAGCCCTAAGTGAATTCGGTTAGCTGGCGTTGATCCAACCGTAAGTCAACAATGATCCATTATAAGAATAAATACAGTATGATATACGAGCCGAGTTCGACAGGCTGTTCCTTACCACACAATGTATGTTAACTTGTGGAAAAACGAAAGCTAAATAAATATGGCGATTGTGTTACATTCTGCGAAGGCAGAATTTTCTTGGAGCGATTTTGCTTTACACGGATAATGTTACGTATTTCTCTTATATTCTTTACTAGCGACCCGCCCCGTCTTCGCACGGTTATATTATGAACTAGCTTCTGCCCGCGACTTCGTCTGCGTGGAACTTCTCCTTTTTTGCAGTCGGTTAAAAAGTAGCCTATGTCCTTTCTCAGGCTCCAGACTTTCTTTGTACCAAATTTCATTTAAATCGGTCCAGTAGTTTTAGCGTGAAAGCGTAACAGACAGACAGACAGACAGACAGAGTTACTTTCGCATTTATAATATTAGTTAGGATGTATTATACATATAAACCTTGCTCTTCAAGCACTCTATCTATTAAAAACCGCTTCAAAATCCGTTGTGTAGTTTTAATAATTTAAGCATACATAGGGATAGACAGACAGCGACAGCGACTTCCATGTTATCATTAGATATAACATCATCATCATCCCTGTTATCATCAGATAAAATATAGCTGACCTGGCTAAATTCGTACCGCGGTTTGGGATAAAATATATATTTTTTTAATTAATAAATCTTCTCTGGACAAGATCAACACTAAGGCAATCAAAATTATTTTATAAATAGTACTCTAACAAAATTCGCCGAAAAACTATCATCGTATTCTTACTTATTGATTGTAATATTTGTAATTAAGGCGCGGTTAATTAACATCCTTAAGCTCGATGGACTATCGATCTACACTTCGCACACCTAGATCTAAAGGGAGCTAACTCAAAAAAGTTACTTTTTCAAAAGAAGCGAAAAACTGATTAATATGTGTATATGCACGCATGAATTTTCAGTAAGTATAGATTTATGCTTTTTATAATGAAGCTTGCAGAGTTAGCTTAAATCTGTTTTAGTGGTAGGTGGGTTTTGCTGTAAAGAATCCGACGGTGTGCATAACTCAAATATTCAGGTTTTTGAGTTAGCTCCCCTTAGATCTAGGTGTGCGACTTATTCATTATTACAGCCATCACGTATGTTATTACAACAGTTTAGATAATTAATTATTACCTACTCATATCGTACGTTTGTTTCTAGCTAGTTTGTTAATGGCTTATTGGAGTAACTGGTAATATATTTAACCATCCCTACAAATATTATAAATGCGAAAGTAACTCTGTCTGTCTGTCTGTTACGCTTTCACGTTAAAACTACTGGACCGATTTAAATGAAATTTGGTACAAAGAAAGTCTGGAACCTGAGAAAGGACATAGGCTACTTTTTAACCGACTGCAAAAAAGGAGGAGTTCCATGCGGACGAAGTCGCGGGCAGAAGCTAGTTGTGTATATATACACACATAATATACATATAAATTAGGTTTACACTTTCGATTGAATTTCTATATACCGAAACATGAAAATCTCAAAGCTTTTGATTTATACGGAAATAATCTAGCAATTTTCCTAAAGGCTTGTATTTGGACAAGCGATACTTAAGGGAATTAAATAATTAAGAAAAAAAAATGCACATTGATGTAAATCGTAAATGTTGGCACCTACTTATAATTATCATATGTCATCGTTAAATTTGACAGACACTGCGACTTCACTACAATACGCCCCCGAATTAATATCTACATATTATAAGCATTTCAGCATACAGACGGCTTGTAACTTTGTTCCCAGTTCCCAAACTCGTATAAACAACCCCGCATGGTTCTCAAAGGAAACCGCAAAACTCCACACTTAGAAAAATCCCTTCATACCTCACCGTCGCCCATTTTGGCGCAAATATCACTTCTGCATTACATCCGCACAATTCACAACACAAAATAAACACTTGGCACACGCGCTTCACTCCCCACATATATCAGAAATCACTGCACAACCGTGCATTTCAAAAAAGCAAGACCATTGAGTAACTAGCGAACATATGAATCAAGGCCAGGCAAATAAAAGTGTATTTCTGGATCAGTGTTATGGATTCCCGACGGCGATTACGCCATTCGCGGCATTACATCACAGATTATAGAGGCGTTTTTACGTCGCACTTGGAAATTTTAAAATTTTATCTCTAGGTAACGTTGATTAATTCTGTGATTAATCACGAACACTTTAAAAATAACTATAAGACTAAATTTTCATTGAGAAGTTGGTGTTGTCGAAGGAGGCAACTCCCGCGCACTGCCGGTGTCGGAGCGCCGAGGGTCCTCCGTCGGATGATTCACTCCACATCAATTGCTCTCATTTCATTAAGCTGAGAGCGTAGGCATTCGTCAGACTCGTCTGGGATAACGAACTCTTTTAACGAGATAATGTCGCCGGCGCGAGCGCAAGTGTCAAAGTCATAACCAAGAAGTGGCTAAAAGAATTTTACTGAAAGTCTGTGTCAAAGTGATAACCAATAAGTAGTTTAAGCATGAATTTTACCGAGTAGGTAACTACAAATAATTAGATATCTACTAAGAATTTATTTATTAGAGAGAACTTCTTACAGCCATACTGTGATTTAAATAAATAAATACATTTTTCTTTTAATTTTCTTATAATATACAAACCTTGTCCAGATAACAACAAACACAAAAGAAAGAATTATCCAATTTGGTGCGGCGTTTCGGAAGTTATGCGTGTACATACATTTCGGTTATTCATTTTACTTAATAGGTATATATATGGATAGATTTCGTAAAATAAAGGTATAACATAAAATACTGAATGCAACATTAATAATTTGCTATTAATGTTAAAGACATTTGAAATTATCACTCGAGGACAAATGATACAGGCCTTGTGAGTGACGTGACAAATAAGGTTCGCTACTATGGTTTATCGGTACGGTTAGCAAGGAAGATTTTTATTGCGCGAGGCAGCATGTCACTCTCACTCTCTCACTCAAATGTATGACAATAAAAATGCTATTCATATAATAATACTAGCTTCTGCTCGCGACTTCGTCCGCGTGGAACTCCTCCTTTTTTGCAATCGATAAAAAGTAGCCTATGTCCTTTCTCAGGCTCCAGACTACCTTTGTACCAAATTTCATTTAAATCGGCCCAGTAGTTTTAGCGTGAAAGCGTAAAAGACAGACAGACAGATAGACAGACAGAGTTACTTTCGCATTTATAATATTATAATATAGTAGGGATATTTATTCCGCGACAATACACTACCTAGTCTACTATATAAATAAAAAAGTCTTTGTATCTATGAAACTATTATCGTTTTAAGAGTAAATTCAATGTAAATTAAAAAAATGGGGGTTAAGTAAACTGTTTTAGAATCAGTCGTTAGAATTCTGTTTTTCAAATGACCATAAAATAACTCAATTTAAAATATATAGGTAGTCATTTCGGAGAATACCTAAATTCTCCATACCGCTTTTTCTATAAGGGTTAGAATATTGATATTTTGCTTAGGGGTTTATAGTATATTTTGCACCTTTTAACCTTTTATAACGTAGGGGAGCAGTAAGAAACGATTTTTGAAAATTCACCCCCTAAGGGGATAAAACGGGGGGGTACTTATAGTACGCAGACAAAGTCGCGGATAGAAGCTATTCCACATAAAGTGGTGTAGTGCTATATTACTGAAATACATTATCATTAAAAAAAAATGTTTTTGGCATAAGAATGTATCATAATTGGTTTAATTAGTGCGCCACACGTCGCGCGCCTGGCACAGGGCGGCTACGAGGGGGCATACCTGCTCTGGAATTAATTACTTTGTGCATAATTTACATGTTTAACAAACTTTATACAGCCTGGGGCTTTATGCGAATTAACTATCACCAGACAATAACAATATACTTATACATACAGGATCACACTAATTTGATTCTAGTTAATAATTTCTGATGCCTTCGCGGTTATTATACATTGGAATGAGACAACTTTAACGGATTTAACTCGCTACGATTATGGAATCTGTAAAGGCTCCGAAACGTCAGCCAATTAAAGTTGTTTCATTCCAATTAATTCTAGTTATTTTTTTTAAGTTGGAAATCAGGTACATATTTCTATAGAAAAATGAAGACTGCATTGTACGCCTTATTACAAAAACATAAGGTATAAAATTAGATAACAACTTTGTTAGGGTAGAAGAGTCTAATAAATGACTCATTTTAAAATTATGAACATTAATCTAAATTAGTTTTGATGCACAAAGTTCAAGTTGTTAACACTCAAAATATTTTTATAATATTTATTATAAACGATGGCTGGTTCTAATTTTGATATATAAAAGTATACATTGTTCTATTGTACATATGGACTATACAAAAAAAATATTAAATCATCATCAACATTACCGCCATTGACCAATATAATTGAGCACTTTGACGGCAATATAATTGTTGTTGACTGTACAACACATATACCAAATATAGTTGGTATTTTTATAGTTACAACCATTAAATTGAATCCTTCAGTAAATTTTTATTACAAAATCCTATTGGAATGAAACATATATAACAGATTTAACTCACATATTATATTTTATTATTATATCACATATACCTAGAACAACTGATCTGATGTAGTCTAACTTTAGTGTTAAATCCGTGATAGTTCATTCCAATGTGTAATAACAGCGAAGGCATTCGAAATTAAAATCTTACCTGTTTAGTTTCACCCTCGAGATCAATTATCTGTAGGGTGAGCGAGCTTTCCATCGCCGCCGACTCGTTGAGAAGTGCATTTTCCTGTTCGATGCCACTCTGTGTCGTCACTTTCTGTGTTGAGTCTAATTTCATCAAAGCCTGTTGATAAAAATTCACATGTTACAGTTAAATTCCTTTTGATCATGATTGCAAGAAATGCCTTTAAGAATAAAAGTATACTTCTAATTAGAAAAAATCTGTCTGGGGACTTTGTAAGGTCTTTTCATAGTTCATCTTACTTTTGTGTATTTGTTTATTACATATAAGTAACTCACTTTAGAGTAATCTTAACACTACCGAAGTGGTTAATGCATATGCAATATAATACAAGTATTTATTAACATTACAGCATTTGCAATTTTAGTACTTATAATAATTAAGGAAACTAATAATATTAGAGGTATTTTTCCATTAATTAGATATTATGATTATTCAATTATTCAGTAATAAATACCTATCTTCATGATTCATATTATAATTACAATATAACTGGAAGAGATTCTTCATATAAATTACGGATCTCACACTTATATTGAGCATAAATTTAATGAGATAATTAGTATTTACCACCATTGCAGATTTAAAATCGTAAACAGAGTATTTAAGGTAAGTAAACACAAAGATCAGATTAAGAAAGCAAGTTGTCAATTACAATTGTTGATAATTTACTCTACTCAACATTTTTATGGACAGTGTAATAAAGAAAATATATTAATTTACATTGTAATTAGCAAATTCAGTGAGTTTCTCTTAACATAAAACATTCATCAAGTAGGTTATCCTAGACAGATGTTTTACACTTGTGATTTTTGAAAGTAGTTCAACATACGAATGCGAAATTACAATATGTGCTCGGGAGTTACAGTCTCAGCACGATTAATGTACGGATTAATGCATGAAAAGTGAAAATGATGCGACAGAATGTAGGCCACTAACCTCTTGTGTGATCTCGAGCTCATGCCGAGTGTTCTCGAAGAGGGTCTCGAGATCATCGCAGCGCTGCTGTAGCGCCGACTTCTCCTCCAGCAGCACCAGCCCTAGCTGTGCCGACTGGATCTTCTCGCTGCTGGCCTGGTCGAGCTCGCGCCCGAGCCTCTCGATCTCCGCTTTCAGCTCCACCACAGACATTTCGCTTTGAGCCGTGGCTGCCATCGCGTGACAGTTAGACGGCCGTCTCGTTTATCCTCATAAACAAAGTAAATAATCTCGGAAAAACAACGACATAAAATGTTAAAATCTAAAAATTGTTCCTACATTCTCCCAAAAGTATAACGTCTTGACAGTTCAATGCACTACTGACAGCTATTGCCAACATGAGGATATTATAGGTTACGTTCGGATACATTACTAATTTAATGAAAAAAAATCTGACATACTTGTCTTTAAGAATAATTGTGCATAATTTTATAATAATTATTTTAATTTATTATGATAGTTCTATTTAATTTAGATATCAAATAGATGTCCAATCTATGTTGCCATGTCTAACCACTATATTTTTTATGCGACACAGATAGATGTCGCAAAACTCCAAACTTAATACTTGCTAGAAGATAGCGGTAAGTAGTACATTTATTGCCCATTAGATGGTGTTGTTGTCTTAGGTAAATAGGAACAAAATGTGCATACCTACTTTAAGAATGTCAAAAGAGAACCAATTTAAGTACATTTACAAATATTTTTTTAAGGACTAGATCTGATATCTGATATTCAAAATGTTTAATTAACTATTAGACATTATTATTGATGGAAAACTAAATAATTAGGTACCTAACACAGAATTTCATCCCATAGGTAAGGTTCAATAAATAAAACAGAATCAATAATTCGTACTAGTGTTAGTTTATTTCTTGTACTTTTAATAATACAAGTGAGAAATATTTACATGATTTCTTACAAAACGCCGAATATAAAACTATAGCATAGAGCTAAGAAGCTGTCCAACTATTTTATAGTTCAGAGTTATTAGCGAATATTTTACAATTTCTGTACAATCCTGAACAAAAATCAATGTTGTTTAACAGACTTCAATAAATTTTATAAGCATCATTTGTTTCGCATTTACTTCGATTTACAGTTTATTAAAGTCAAGTTAATGCACATCATTTGGACGTTTTCATTTTTAAACAGCATTTTTTCATAAGATAAGCGCGTTAGGAATGTAAGTCTTCGTAAATTCTACCGTTTAAAAACGTTACAAATTATCGTTTTAGATTTAAAAGCAGGTAGGTAATCAAAATGGTACAGTCAGCAGCAAAAGTAAATAGACATAATATGGCTTGTCTATAGTCATCTTTATTACCGAGGTGCTAAGGTCTTAGTAACAAATGCGCAATCTGGTTTAAGCAAACTCGCATAGAGACCCGTTCATTGAAATGTAAGAATTTACGAAAACTAATAAAATAGGTAAGTACCTAACTAAAATGTGATTAGAAATTATTTAACAGTTTGAGTAATGTAATCATGTAAATTAATAATAAATAGATACACGTGTATTATATAATTTAGTTAACGAGTGTTTGTTTAACATTTTACTTTTTAAAATTATTGTTGTTAATTCATTGAATATAAAAAATGCTTACGTTTAGTAGCACCTTATAGCATAAACCACGGCAGCCATCTTGAATTCTGAGGTAAAGTAGGCGTGGTTAAGCGCTGCCGATTGAACCAATTGTGAAAGCACTTTTTATTCTTCCACTGCCCTTCAGTAAAAAAGTTATAAGTGTAATACTGTATTTAAAGGACTTATGACACTTATATCTTTCACTAGGACCCCAAAATTTTAGCTATTTACTCAGAGGTCAAGTTATTTGCCGTGAACTCAAATCGTACCGGTTACGCTGGTCGGATAATACGTATACACTGAAATGTACAATAATTGACCACGACACGGCAACAAACCAGTACGTCTGATAAAGAGCATGGAATGTCTTTTTGACTTATATTATAGCACAGGTGTAGTAACCACTGCCATATATGCTCATTATTGACTCCAGTTTTCATAAAACACGTTTATTACTTGTATACGATCTCTTAAAGATTATAGTTTTTCAGTAGAGCAACAACGAACATGACGATTGGTTATTTAAGTTTTTAGTAAATCAGTTATAGGCGACTGTTTTTTCTTTGCCCGTCAAGTAGCTTCCCAAAAAATATTGGACACGTATTTTTTTCTTTTCTCAATCGAACTATAAATAAGGAAGATAAATGCTTCTACAGTTCATGAGCAGAGACTTGTGACGTCACAATATGGTATAAATTGTCCCATATCGTGAGTTCACGAGCTCCTGGACTTTAGAAGTACTTATCTTTGTCGATCTTCAAAGAGATAATGTGCAATATAGACAATCGATAATGACGTTATATAACCTGTGCTAGGCGTACTATAGGTACCTACAGTCCAGAACAACATGTGTACATATTTTCATCTCGATATAAGATTAAAAAATGTATATTTTTTGCCTTAACTGCACACTAACATAGTAATATCATTTAAATTAAAAAACTAGTTCTATTTATTATTTGAACTAATAAATTACTTATGTTAGTATTATAATAATTATTTTATGTATTAATGTTCATTAAATTATAAACATGACCAGAATTTGGAGAATGTTAAATAATATAGACACAGAATTTATAATAATTATTGGAGAATATTTATTAGTTGGAGACAATTGCGTAAAATTAATTTGTACTATATTAATTATAACAGAGCAAAAGGATCGCCGCGAGTCTTTTATGAGATTAGGTCCAGCTGTCATGTTCCACCAATCACAGACCAGCTTGTCTCTCATTGGTGGAACATGACAGCTGGACCTCATTCTACTATTATACTCACAGCGCCCCTCGTTAAATAATACAAGTTACAATGATGACAGAAAAAAATACAAATAATTGAATTAATAATTAAAACAATATTCAAATTATGTAAGATATGTGAATAATTCATTTGAGATAGTTAATTTATTGAGCAAAATAAAATATCATAAGGTATTACAATACAATTAACCGAATCGAAATGAGCAATTAACTATTTACCAGCTAATCTAAATATTGAACTTACAATTATTCTACACTAGTATTGCTATAAATTTCTTAATAATCATTTTAAAATTTTTGAGTACAATTTATTGTCTAACAAAATGTGTTAATTTGACAAACAATGTAGGGTGATTAAAATACAGAAATTAATATTTTACCTACTTATTTTATACAACCTGACTTTAATTAATTTCGTTTTAAACGAAATATCTACTCACTCAAATTTATTCTTTTATCGTATCGTGTAGCTGTAATGAGGTCAATAAACCATGTTCCACCAATCACAGGCCAATAGGTTGTGTCGTTTTGATAGAACATGTCAGTTGGACCTCAAACTCAGGCCAAACATGTTTTTAGACTAAACATGTTTTGTCATATTACAGTCAGTATCAAATATATCATAGCAGCTCGACGTCAACCGATATACTTATTAGAACACCTTGACCGCTACAATATATTCTAATGCTGAGTGTACCATTTTTTTTTAATTTCATACGGATTACTACGACCTTGCAGCAAGCCTAGGTAATTTAATTACGATCTAGGGCATTAATTTGCCATTTCCACTTAACAGCCTTATAAAACACGGCCAATAATATAAACGACAAACACTTACCGATTTTCAATTTATTTATTTCGAGGTTTCCATCAAATAACCCGATTCTTTCTGACTACTTGAAAATGTAAGATATTAGACAAAAGTTTTCTTCAGAAAATACAACCATTGAATTATAGACTTTATAAAAACTCCATTAGACTTAGATTGGCTTGCTTGAGGTCAACTATACGATATAAAGTGTATTTATTAGGTACTTCATTAAAACTCCAAATTTAAAGGGAAGACAGGTATTTTCACATTATGATAATAAATAATACATTTACACAAGAATTAAAAATTGATTTTACTAATATCATTAGTGATAATTTTAAAATAAATGCTAGTGCTAAAAAGACTAGGTTAGTAGTTGACTGAGAGAAGAGCAAATATAAAAATCAATATTTAGTTATGATATCGCACCCCTAGATCTAAAGGGAGCTAACTCAAAAAAGTAACTATTTCGGGAGAGGCGAAATTGTTGTTAGGAATCGGATCCTTTTTTTTAGCATGTATTGTCTATTGTGTTTAATTTAAATCTTCAGATTTTTGAGTTAGCTCCCTTTAGATCTAGGTGTGCGATATATAGAATCAAACTCGTCGATCAATAGAATGATCAATTAATGAAATTTGCTCAATAAATGTAAAAATATTTGGTGATTCAGCACCGTGGTGAATAGTAAAACGATTAAATATAGTTAATAATAATTTATAATCCAGCTATTACACATTGAAATAAAGCAATCATAACAGTTCTGCTAAATGATAAATGCAGTAAGTACATATAAGTTTCCTACGTACTGCGATGAATTAAACACCAAATACAACTTGATTACTTTATTCCGTTCTTGAGAATCACAACTTCTAACATGTACTAGTAAATTCCTTTTACGTAACAACTTCTAGTCATCAATTGAATAGCGTATAAGTCTTGACAGGCCGTTAACCTTCAACTTCCAAACATCATGAATTTATTTTACAATCTTTGTCCAAAAAACCGCCATCTCCATTCTCGTTCCCGCGTCTTCTCTCATGACAGCCCGAGGCTCGCCGCTGATTGGCCACGCTCGCTCGTCCGCCATTGGTCAAAATATACAATAGCCAATCATAGATCAGCGCGAATGTTGCCATTCGTAACTTAAATATACCACTAAGACTAAACAAATAACAATACTTTTTAAAAATCATGACAGTACTTACTGCGTTTATGTTTAGCAGTTTTAGCACATTAGTTAGACTGTCGTCAGCTCAGTCTGCTACGAGTATGGCAACTGTAAAGTTGTCCAAATGTCAGTATAAAATTAATATACAATTGTTTTATTCCAATATGATTAATCATATCCTAAAATATTCTATTACAAAATGAGTTGCCAATTATACATATTTTTTATTGAATTCATTAGTTATTATTATTCAAATCAATTTAATACATTATATTTTATTTACAATTTCGCTAACACGCATTTCAAAATTAAATCACACGATAAATTTCATAATTACATACTAAATTGTTAATTAATTATAAATACAATAACAATGCCCCAATTTTCTCTTACACTGTAAAACGTCATTTTTTTCCAAATAAATGCCGTTTATTTATATATAACTAGCAGTTAAAAATCCAATTTCCTATAATTTCGCAAATAAATACATAATTATAAATTTAATAACATTTTTTTTCACGGATTTATTTTCCATTTGTATCCAATAATTGTATAAAGTTTCAAATCTAAAAAATGCCTTATTAGCATTCACTTACGTTATATTACAAAACACCAAAAAATCCATTTTTAGATTCAGCATAATTCAAGTATGCGTCGATCGATCAATCGATCAGGCAATCAATGATTCATACATCGACTGTCTACTGAAGGTCAAAAACCTCATCCAAAAAACAAAAAAAGTCTACATAACAGCACAATTACCTCCTTGCTCTTCGAGTACGGGCGGCGACGCAGGTTTCGGCATCGCCACACTCGGCGCCGCCTCGGGTACACTAGGCGACTCCTTCCTCACGTTCTGCTTGATCTCTTGCACTTTGACAGGCGGCGGTAGTTTCACTTCGGGCTGTTTGAGGGACTCCTGGTTCAAAGAGCCGGTACTGCATGTACGAACTCGCGTCTTGACCATCGACATACGACGCTCCCTCGTGTTTATTATCGAGGTTAGAAATGGGATCTGATTGCTGATCGCGAGCATGAACGGCTTGTAGCCGAGACTGGAAATAAATGGTGTTCATTAATTTACATATTGGAATTTAATGACTGACATGAACGCAGGGCATAAAAGATAAGAGTTAGAAACCTTTTGCGCAGGGTTTTTATAACGTAGAGGAGCATTAAAAAGAATTATGTCGTGCGCAGACAAGTCGCGGGCAGAAGCAAAATTTTTTTTTATGGACTAGAGCAACACAAACACTGAGGGTACAGTGTTGCCATAAGAATCAAATAAGAAATGAGCATATTTTTCTATATCTGTATTTGTAACGCTCTACAAACCACAGGTGATCTCCAGAATCCTGTAAATATAGTGTCCCGACACGCTCTTATCCATGCTGGCGGTGCGCAGTCTCTGGACCGCGGCTATGTTCGCGAGTGCCGCGGCGGTACTCACCACTCGGTGTCGCTCCAGGCGCACATGTGCTGCATGGCGGTGCGCAGTCTGCGGACCGCGGCTATGTTCACGTCGGGCGCGCGCGCGGCGTTGGTGGTGCGCAGGACGGCGAGCGCGTCCCGCAGCGCCACCGCTATCACGAGCGCCCACTCCACGCACGACGCCTCCGTCATCAGCTGGAGGAAGTATCTAGAAGGGGTTATAGAAAAGCTGTAGTCAATAGGAATATTGGCATGGTTTTTTTTTAAATAACGGACGGTCGCCGAGCACAGCGAAAAACGTACGTTGGCCTTTTTCTATTTGTCTCTGTCGCACGCGCGTAGTAATAGTGCCCTCACGCTCGCACAATAACCTTGAAGATAGAAAAAGGGCAACGTCCGTTTTTTGCTGAGCTCCGCGACTGTCCTTTACACCATTAAATATGTCAATACTTGATGCGGTCAGTTCCTACTACACGGAGGGTTGGAAAATGATGACGTCATGAGCGACGTTTTTATCACTAAGATGAAGGTCGCCAAGTGGAACGGTTGAAGGAGTATTTTAAGTGCTTAGTAGAAGTGTAGAACACACTCTGAAAGGGTTGGCTTGTTTGCTAAGCAAATGCGGAGTTTGCTACTGCGCCATAGGTTTTAAATACTGCCACTGGCTCGTGACAGCCAATGCGAGTGTGGCCATATGCGGCGGAGTTAAAAGTTGTCTAAAGAAAGCTGTAAGTAGTAATTTTGGTTACAAGTCTATACCTGAGCTGCACATGGGCGGTGTGGTCTCCGCGCTCGTGCTGGTGGTGGTGCAGCTTCTCCATGAGCGCCGCGTACCGGCGCTCCTCGCCGCCGCCCGCGGACACCTCGCCCCACGCCGCCGCGCCGCCCTCGGCCACGCTACCCTCGCCCACGGAACTGACAAAAGTAATAATTATTTCGGTTCTTTTTTTTCGAACTGTATACTGAAGCGCAGTTGGCCAGCTAATGGGCCTTTACTGCAAAATCGGACAGGTGGCGAGCCTCCTGAGAGGAGGCTTTCAAGCCTTTACGATAATTTCTGATGCTGTGGTAGTTATTATACTATGAAATAAAATCACTATGAAGATGTGCGTTTCGTTTGTTTTTTTGCTGATGTTTCTAAAATTATACAGTTAAATACGTTATAATAAAGATGACGACTGGATACAGAAAAAAAATAATCCGTCAGCTACAATTTAAACTATAATGTGACGTCACGAACCACACTCGAAGTTCGAATCGAACTTGTTCGATGGAGAAAAGAAAAAAAATTGTGTACAACAATTTTGGGTAATCTACTTGATAGACAAAAAAATCATCATGTTTGTTGCTTTATACCAAAAACTAGCTGTCCGCCCCGGCTTCGTACGGATCACATTTTTTATAGCCTATGTCACTCGGGAATAGAGTAACTTCCCAAAATGAAAGATTTTTTCAAATCGGCCCAGTTCTGGAGTCTATACAATCCAAACAAACAAAAAAACCTTTCCTCTTTATTATATTAGTATAGATTATCAGGAAGTAAGTCAGTTATAATTGTTTTATACCAAAAATGAACACAAGATTAATAAGTTATAAATTTTATTTTATTTCAATACACGTATCACTTACCTCTGCGGCGCGGGGGAGACTGGCGCGGCGGGTGCGCCGGGCGGTGCGGGCGGCGCGGCGCGGAAGGACAGGCTCATGTAGCCGCTGTCGCCGCACAGGCTGTCCGAGTCCAGCGACGCCGTGTACGAACCTAACGCGCACATATTACGTTATTAACATTTTCTATCTGAGACACCGCACACGTCATTAGAAGTAAAAAGTTTTGTAAAACTTGTCACCCTTACTTCATCCACCGATTTTGTCAAAAAATTTAAATCTTTATATTAATGTGACTTAGGTCGTATTAGGACACAAAGGAGATATTAGAAAAGGATATACAAGTACACACACAATCACAGTCGTAGGCACTATTTCTCTGGCTTAAGAGTCTCCTTTCAGGAGTCTCGCCACCCGTGCGGTTTTGCAGTAAGGGCCCATTAGCTGGCCAACTGCGTTTCAGTATTCAGTTCGAAAAAAAAAAAAAAAACAGTCGACAGTACAAAACAAACTACTCACTAGCGACAGTGCTGCCCTTCCTCTGCAGGTACTGCTCGCAGTCCTGCAGCACCGGGTAGGGCCAGGCGAAGTCCTCGTGCAGCCTCTTGAGGCACAGCACGGCGCTGTCCACCCTGGCCGCACGCTCGCGCTCGCCGGCCAGCCACGCCACCAGGTGCAGGTCGAGCGCGGCGGCCATCTTGCCGAGCGCGTGCAGCCGCGCGGTCGACAGCAGCAGCCGCGCGTGACGCTGTATCATCATGTCTATGAAGAACTCCTCCGCTGTGCCGCTGTAGGTTTCTCTGTGGTCAAAAATATATATTTATTGGAGAATGGCTGAATACGTTATAATAAGTAACTATGGGGAACTGTGTACTACAATATGTATGTCGTACTTTTACTTGAAAAGTGTGACCGCTCGAGATTTGCAACCACTTGGATTCAAATTTAAATGTGCAGACTTAGAGTCTTAAATGGAGTAACAAAATATTTCAAGATATCACTTTTCTAGTAAAAATGCGATATATATAAAAGGAGAAGTTTTCACTGACATATAAACGTAAGCACAGGCGTAACAGCTAATAGTAGAAACGTGAAATTTGGACAGCTGTTCTAATTCAAAATACGGACTAAGATGAAATTTAAAAAACCCTAAAAGATGAAGTATGGGTTGCAAGTTTGTACGAAAAAAAAATTTTAAATAGATTTGACCAAAACTTTGCCGCCCGTTCTCAGATTCTTACATTTCTGCAAATTCTATCTTATTAGATGCCTACGTCATACAAAGAAGACATCCTTTAAGTTTCAGACCTCTACGGTCAGCACCAGCAAGTTCATCTGTGCATATATCCGTCAGTAAGTCAGCTAGTTATTCGGGACAAGGGATATGAAGTGTATGTTACTTAATAATTTCTGATGCCTTCGCGGTTATTACACATTGGAATGAAACAACTGTTAACGGATTTAACTCGCGTATTTTTATTTTATTTTATACAGTTTCAATAGTCTTTAGCGTTAGACTATTGTCAGCTCAGTCGTGCTACGATTATGGAAACTGTAAAGAATCCGAAACGTCAGCTAATAAAATAAAATAAAAATACGCGAGTTAAATCCGTTAACAGTTGTTTCATTCCAATGTGTATGTTACTTGTCGGCGCGGGCGGGCACGCTCTTCTTGCGCTTGACGGCGGCGGTGGCGCGCAGCGGCGCGAGCGGCAGCGGGTGCGGGTGGGGGTGGGCGTGCGGCGGCGGCGGCGCTGCGGGCGCGGGCGCGTGCGCGGGCGGCTCGCCCTCGGCGCGCGGGCTCACCGTCGTGCTGAAGCTGCGCCCGCGGCCGCCGGACAACTGACACGGAAATACATACATACATACATACATACATACATAAATCACCTATCACTAATTATAATAAACAAAGACGGGGACAACTATCTATACTAATATTATGAAGCTGAAGAGTTTGTTTGTTTGTTTGAACGCGCTAATCTCAGGAACTACTGGTTCGAATTCAAAAATTCTTTTTTTGTTGGATAGACCATTAAAATTTATCGAGGAAGGCTTTAGGCTATATAGCATCACGCTGCGACCAATAGGAGCGAAGAAACAGTGGAAAATATGTAAAAAACGGGGAAAATAAGAAACCTTATGCAGAATTACTATTCCACGGGGACGAAGTCGCGGGCACAGCTAGTATACAATATACATTGGAATTAAATAACTTAAACGGATTTAACTCGCGTATTTTATTTTATTGGCCAGCGCGGTAGCTTTAGACTATCATTAGCTCAGTCGTGCTATGAATATGGGAAGTGTAAAGTATTGGAAACAACAGCAAATAAAATAAAATGCATGAGTTAAATCAGTTATAAATAATTAAACTATCTGCGATTTTCCGGATGCGACTACGCAACTGTGGTCGCGGAGAATTTCTAACTGCGCGAGTTTTCCAAACGTCGGAGGTAGGTAATTTGATTATATATTGAAGTCTCGTGTACCAAAAACATTTTTCAAAGTCTAATATCGTTTACATTATCTACTATCGTAAACACATACGACTGTTTTACTGTAATACCTTACCTGCATATTCCCCAATATAACAGATAGGTCGTCGGCGTTGGGCACGGCTTGCGACTGCACTATCTGGCCGTACTTCGCCTGCACGTTCACAGAGTTGCGCGGAGAGTCCACGTCGTTTGGATCTGAACAACATATGATCCTCTTATAATAATCATAATTTACATATGTAAAGAAAACTATTATTTTCTTTAATTAGTTTAGTTTGTTGTAAGGTATACATACTTTTTATATTCTGTCGGTAAAACAGTTTTTGTACCTACCCTGTCAATAAAGCAGTTCATGTATCTGTCGATAAAGCAGTTCATGTACTGAGGACTCTGTTGATAATGCAGGCAGCGGTAGTAACTAAGATGGCGTCAATATTTTAAAGTAAACGTATTACGTGATATGAAAATGAATTAATTATTGTAATTGTATAAAAAGGTTTTGGCAGAGGAATTAATAGACTTTGAATGTCGTTTCTTTGTTTACAGGTAAGTTAGTGTTTTTATATAATAATGTAAATAGTTAATTTTAAAGAAAACCTGTATTGATGAAATATAAATCTTTGTTTACAGAGCAACACAAAAGTTTATTTTATTTGCCGATCATAGATTAAAGAATTCTCTTCATTATACATATATACCCAGGGGCCTGCATTTCATACAGGCACAGTGTCACTAATGTATCCCCATACATGCCTACCCTGGAGCCATACTTATGCTCCCCCACTACACGCGCCTGTATATACCTAATTATGTATATTTATTTATACCTTTTTTATCGAATATTTTACTGTTTTCGAGCATGGCTAGGTTAACCAACTAGTGACATATACACAACTAATTTGTCAAAGTCGATTTAATAATTTGTAACTTTTCGAGCATACATAAGGTATCGGTCCAAATACATAAATGAATTATGTATTATAGTATCATATCTTATTATATATATCTTTTTTTTTCCTCTCTGTTTAGATTATATTTTATTTATGACCTCTGGAAACCTATACATTTTCAGTACCTATGTTTTTAGTTCTAAGATGTGTAAAAAAAAAAAAAAAAAGTTTTACCTAACTGTACTGACATTCATAAGAGCTTGGGAAAGCCTAAATTGAATAAACATATTTTTGATTTTGATTTTTGATCAATGTACATGTAAGCGGTATTTTTTAACCGACAAAAAAACGGAAGAGGTTCTCAAGTCAAAGCGTATTATTTTTTTATCTACTAAAGCGTAGTGAATGTTTCATATATTCATCAATCTTCAAACATATAAAATATATATTGTTGCTGATGTTACATATTATTTAAGGAATACTACTACTGTACTCTAATATTATAATCTTACGTTACTTCGTTGTTATAATGTACTCAAAACATCAGTACCATATACCCATTTTCGCCAATTATTCAAAATAATATAACAATTCTATTTCATTGAAACACAATGTTAATATTCACCTATAGCTCTAAGAAACCGCACCAAGTCCCTGGCGAGGTCCCACCGCTCCTGCTGCAAGGCTGTGTCTAGAAGCTGAGTCGCTAAATGTCTGCTCACTGCTGAACTCTCCAGATTCTAAAAGAAAATATATTTATAAAGAAAATATCGTATAATCTAAATCTATAAAGGCGAAAGCTGACTGACTCATACTATAAGGGTTGGAAACTTTTTGCACAGGGGTTCATTTTATAGCGTAGGGTAGCACTAAAAAGGGCATTTGTAAATTCACCCCCTGAGGGAGTAAAACGGTTCAAAGTCAGTATGAAACTTTGCCGTTTCTAAATTTATTCGAATAAAAATCACCTAGCGGATTATAGACATGCGTAGACCCCCATCTGAGAGAACTCTTTACACCAAAAGCACAAAAACATAGGTTTAAAAAAACAATTATGCAATTTTTTAAAACATATTTTTTGCTAAAAACATTTTTATAAAGAAAGGAAGAAGTAAATAACTGTGTAAACTTATATTTATACTACTTCCCACGAAATTTATGTTAATTCCCAAAACTGCAATGGCTCTATGGTAACGACTCTTATTCTATTAAACATAGTAACTTAAATAATTAATCAAATGCAAAACTATACCCGAACTATCTGAAAAATAAAAAAAGTCAATACAGAAATTTTGATGAACTAAAAAACTTATATACTTACTTATTACTCTTATTATTCTCCTTTCTTTACTTATTATTTTTCTAGTTAAGTCTATTTAATGAAACTTACTTGTAATATAATAAGGTACGATGCGGCGGTATCCAACATTTTCTTCTGTAAACATTCTTGGAACAGTTCTTTGGGTTTACCAGCGGCGGAGAATAAATACGCCCACAGTGCTATCTCCGTCTTTCTCGCGCATTGCACTACCGTCTAAAAAGAGACAGAATAAAATAGAATATAGGTATATATAAAAGTAGTTTACTTCACAAAAATAATTTAAAATGTACCTATAAAATATATTATAATTACATTTACACACGCACACAAACCTGAGGATTTGAGTTATTTATACAAAATCTACCTACAGATAAAACATATTTAAGCTTACTCATTCATTATAAAAAGGATTCATTACAGAAAACTCCTGTGTGCATATGGACATATACATTTTTGACATATCAAAATACAAATACACGTTTTTCATACAACTATAGTAGCCTCACCTGCAAATACACAGGGAACTCGTGTACAAACTCAATGATGCTGGGCAGTTGGGCGTCAGGTATTGGCTCCTTGCTGGTGGCTTCCTCCTCCAACACCTCATGCAGCAGCAGTTCCAAGGAATGGGGGAAGTAAGGCAGCTCGGCGCAAGACCGGGCGATCTCCCAAGCGTGGTAGCCCAGGTTACGTCGCAGCAACTGCCTTAGGATCTGGTGGAGGTATACTTGACTCTGGCAAGAAGAAAACGTTTCTTGAATAAGGTAGTTTGCGTAATGTATAATCGGAGAACATACCTACATAAAAAAAATCACTATAAATTGAGAACCTTCTTCTTTTTTTAGAGTCGGTCAAAAATCAGTTTAGTGTTAAGATTATCGTCAGCTCAATCGGCTAACAATATGGGAAGTGTCATCAAATAAAATAGGTAAGATACGTTATGTTAATCTATTGTAACTTTTTAATTTCAAAAAGAAAACTGTTCATTTATATTATTAAAACAGCAAATAAATTTAATCAAAATAATAGACGATGGATGCGTAGATTTTCTTTTATCAAACAAAAAAATATGAAGATACAGAACGATACAGTTCCGAGTAACGTAACACCCTGCCTACACGTTTCGCCTCGAAGTTGAAGTGACGTCACGAACAATCATCAAAAATGGCGAAGGAAAAATTACTTGTACAAATTCTCATAACGTAACCGACTAATTGCAATTTTTTTCTAGGTCACAAACCTACTGGAAATATTATCCAGTATCCGACAGATATACTTATTTAAGTAGTTTACAATTTGAAGTTTTAAACGATGTTTTTATTTGGCAAAAAAGTGGCAGGTATCATCAGCACAGTTTAAATTGTCTACAGAAATTATGCTTACAGGATTTTCCTGTTCCAACCTAACATCAGTAATCACTATTCAGTAATCAAGCAAACATAATGACCGTTAAATCAGGATGATTAACGTGTGATTAACTTAATTTTGACAAACGTTACATTGTTCAAATCAAGTACAAACATAAACCTTAGTACATTATACATAAGAGTGATTCCTAACATAAGAACGAATACAGTATATGCCGATTTCTTGCACTCATTTCGTATGTAGTCAATTTCATGTATTTATGATAATCAAACACAAATGTAACAAGGCGATTTGTAAATGCGACTGTAATTGTACTGAATCGACAAATACGGCAGTGCGATTGGCGTTGAAAGAAACCCATTAGGTTTTTTGTATGTATTGTTTTTGCAATTTTGTGTAAATTGATATCTGCTTACACAAATCTGGTAGTACCTTTAAGGTAGCTAAAATTAGGCAAACGATAATAAGTAAGTATTGACCTAAGAAACAATATTTATTCTCGGATAAACAATGTTTATAACCATTCATTATGTAGAAATCATATATATTTCATTGGATATTTTATTATCACTTAACAACATTTAAACCAAATATATTTCTACATCCAAATTGACCCCCTGATTTGAGTATTTTTTTCTAATAACCTATAAATTCCTTAGAAAAAATCTTTATCATTTGCATACCAATTTCTATAGAAATCAAATTAACGGTACCCGATTCCACATCATACAAATATACAATTCTCTTTAATCTTCATATAAACATAAAATAACAAAAATAGTAAACTTTAAACAAAATCTCTTAACTGTTAATAGAAGAATATACACTCCAGAACAGACTCAGAATTGAAATCGTCGCTTCACTAGATTAAATAATTTTCGTCCATGTCTATTAATCGAATGTTATGAATAAAATATTTAACTAGGAACAAAAAAATATATAATTCTGAATACGTTTTTCTACTCACAGTTCTGTTGACAACGCAGAACGGCAGCGAGAATACGGAGTTTGAGTCCGATGTGTAAAGGGTAGTATCGTTTTCAGCCCCAAGAAGGATTGCATCGTCAAATAAAATAGCTGTAAAAAGAAAACAAATACAAAATTATAACTTTTTGTTCTTGTAAATGCTGTCATTAATATGCACGCTGGTAGATATCTAGCTGGCATAACGACTGACATATCAATGTAGGGCCTAACTGTAGAAACTTGAAATTTTGCACAGGGTTTACTTTTATACCGTCGGGGCGCCCTAAGAAAGGATCCTTGAAAATTCACCCCCTAGGGAGGTAAAACTGGGGTGCTTATCATGCACAGATGAAGTTGCGGGCAGAAGCTATGTCTATGTCCGTCGGGAAAAGTATAGTTTCCCAACAGTAAAAGAAATTTACAAAAATAACGATTTTTGTGACCTTTGACCTTGAAATTTAATAGTTGCTCACACCCTACCATATGTAGGTTTTGAGACAACTTTAAGGATTTCTATATACAACTATTTACAAAATTACAGCCGGGTATCTCGAATTCCGAGGTGAATTCCTAAAATGACCGGTCTATTATATTAGTGTAGATGAAGCACTAACTTAACGGATATATATCAAGATGAAACGGCAGCATGATCCTTTTGGCCATGAAGGTGTGTCGCGAGGAGTCAGGGTGCCTGTTCGCGTCAGTTGGCAGCAGTGGGAGCCAGACCCTGGCGCCGAGGATGCCGCACCACAGCCAGAGCGCGCGGGACAGCTGGGTTTGCGGGCTAGAGCCGCCGCACGACCAGACGCTCTCGACGCACGACGCGAGAACTGTCGCGGGTAGACAGCTGTATGCCTGAAAAGAACATTTTTGGATGATGATCTTTCTTTTTAAAGTTGAGAAAAAATGGGTTTAATAACTCTTTATTATCGTCTCTTTATCCACTAAGTATGTTGAGATAGTACATATATTTTATCTCACTTTAAATGGAGAGGCTCCTAAGATAACCTCTTTTAAGAGTTGAAAATCCGACATCCAAAGTAGGTACACACAGTACGTGTATATAATTGACTTATGATTTTACTTATGTATGCGTTTAATTACAATAAAAAATATGTACCACAATTATTATTAAGTTATTCTGCGAGGCTATGATGAATTGTCGAGTCGACATCTCGTCATGTCGATATCGTCTTATTCTCGCGATGATCTTTCAAAAATCAACGTTGTCGGCAACGAGAAATCTTGTCATATCGATGTCGTCTCTTATTTCTACATGTCGTTAACAAAATAATATCGTAACGACGAACCTTTTGCTTGTCGACAACATGTTGTCGACAGTTCATAATAGGCTCGCTGAACTATACAGCGGATTTAGATGATGAAATAGTTTATATTTGCAGCGCAATGAAGTTATTGAATATAAAAATAGTGTGTGGCATATGTCTTTCCATTATATGACAAATGTCAATGCACTTACTAGTCTACATTTTCTAGTTAATAATTATTTTGTAATGCATTATGTAAAACAGCTATTTTACAACCTTCATTACGTAGCTATTAATTGATATTTATAGATACATATTTTCCAGTTCATAAACTATCATCATGCATACAATTACGTCGAATCGTTACTGTGTGTTTAAACAGAACCCAACAATTTGGACCTACTATGCGCTCCTTAAATCGTTTCCTTACTTATTGCTTGTTTACAATTCCATGACCATCTATTTACAATACCAAATGCGTATTTAACATACAACGCCCTGGCCGCTGAGCATTTCAGGGGCGGATTATGCAGAGGAACTTATATAACGTTAAATAATCGATGCAACGGATTAATAACCGATAGACATCGCGATTGAGATCTTATGCGCGTGCGCCGCGCGCGTGTTATTGACTTGGTCGCGGTAGACACGCGGCGCGCGGGCGCAATTGGAGCAAAACGTCACATTATTTCTTTGCTAACATTGCGTCAAGGCAGATACGCATCGGAAAACCATCTCGCTCATTACTCTAAAAACGCACAGGATAGATCAATCAATATCTAACAATACAACCAATTAAGAGTGAATCGAGGAAAAACAATAATGAATCTGTCGATTCGTAGTAGCAGTTTAATAAAACACATCCTGCCGCGAGCCGAGTGTTCCACATTACATATTCGCATGCGTTTTCACCTGTCGAAGGTTGTATGAAAATGAGGAAGCCTGATGCAACCCTTGGTGATTGTTGGTGTAGCGGCGGCGGTCGCGAGCGCGTGAAACACTCGACATCCGCGCGACGTCAGCCCACGAAGGTCTGACTAAACTTATAAATTGATCCGTTTACTCTGTTTTCATCAGTACGTTTTTTACACCAAGTGCAGGAGCGACTCGTCAACATGAATTGTTTACTATCGGTTCGTGTTCGTTATTATACTTGGGTATATATTTTAGGTGATGAGAGTGATTGATAGGTCTGAATCGTTCTAGATCGCGTGCCTGCTCGTCGTCGCGGCGTCAGTGAGCGCGGACGGATTGGGCCTGGGAGCTGAGGGATTGGTGTATGCACCGGGACATGCCTCCGTCGATTATTATGTAAGAATGTAAATTTTGAGTGCCGTGATTACGTGTAAACACCACTATATTGAAATTTAAACAATTTCAGGCCTATCCCAGATACGCTTTCGAATACTCTGTGAAGGATCCCCACACAGGCGACAATAAAGCACAATGGGAGAAACGAGACGGAGATGTAGTCAAAGGCAAGTACGAACTACTAACAGCCTGTCATTAATTATTTTCTTTCTTACTAACATTGTACTTTTTTTTTCAGGAGCATATTCCCTTGTAGAACCCGACGGCAGCCTGCGAATTGTTGAGTACTGGGCCGACGACAAATCCGGTTTCAACGCGAACGTGAAGCGAATCGGACCCAACCTGCATCCCACTGTTGTCGCGGCTCCCATCTACAAAGCACCTATTCCCGTACTTGGCCACGGTCCAGTCGTAGCCCCGATCTCAATTGGCCCAGTGGCGAAGTATGGAGGATTAGCAAATGCTCCTCTCATCTCCGGACCCATCCACGGTGGAGCTATTTCAACCGCGACTCTCATCAAGAACGACATCCCGATAGTTAAGCAAGTGATACCGGAGCTGCCCGTCATCGCGCCCGTCCACGGACCAGTACTGGAGAAGATAGTACCTGGACCAATCTTGCCAGTCGGACCGGCTTTACCTTACAAGGTGCAACGTCCGGTAGTGGAGGAGATCATCTACAAGCCTGCGCCCCTGCCCATATACAAGAGTCTGCCAGTACCCAGCCTTCCTATCTACAAAAATCCTCTGCCCTTGGGCCCCGTTGGACCTTGGGGAGGTCTCAGAGCGCCCCTCGTTTATAGCAACGATTTGATAGGAAAAGATTTGGGTCCTATTGGACTCGGTCTAGGAGGTAAAGGGCTTGGGCCCATTGGCGGTTACGGTCCCGACTTGATAGGAAAAGGTCCGATTGGACCTATTGTTGGCTACGGTCCTGAATTGATTGGCAAAGGCCCGATTGGACCCATTGGCGGTTACGGCCCTGAATTGATTGGCAAAGGCCCGATTGGACCCATTGGCGGTTACGGCCCTAATTTAATAGGTAAAGGGCCAATTGGACCTGTTGGCGGCTACGCTTATGATTTAATAGGAAAAGGGCCGATCGGACCCATTGGAAACGAGTGGAACGGCCCTTTGGACTATCCCCTACTGAAACACTAATGAAAGTACAGCATAACAAATGAAGACTAGAAATTATAAAACTGCCGCTGCCTTTGTAAATAGGTTCTAATGACTCTGCCATGTCTTTATTAAGAGAAAATAACCATGAGTCCTCTTTGGTGATATGATAGCGTAATGATGTATAGACTACGATAGTATAGGAGTAAGATATTTAATATTTATGTTGCTTCGATTAAGAAGACCAGGCATCGTTTTAGCACTAATATAGCATGGACCACTATGTGGTATATTGATAAGAGTTTCATTTCATCATCCTTTTCTTATAAGCTACTTCTTCTTAAATAAAAAAGGCTTCTAAGCTCCCACGAGGTGAAAAATATAATATAAACCTAAACTTAATTCCTGCCGAAACATTCAATTGAGTATTAGTCTTTTTATTTAGGTAAAATAGTAAAACAGGCAGTTAATATCAAATTATAGTTTTGCTTTTATGTATATGTATGTATCTTCCTTTTTAATTTATTATTGAAGGGCCTTTTTCACCACTTCCAATTAAATCCTGATAATCAAGTTAGATATGTGTATCATGAGCATCGTTCGTGATTCACAATTCTGAAATAGAAATGAATATGTGTAAACGTAACCTTAGATTATTTATATATGTATTAGTTAACTACGAGTATTATAGCTTTGCTAGGACATTGTAATATACCTTTACATTACGATACATTAGATCATAATTCGGTCAACATAGAAACAAAAAAAAATGTCTTGTTTGGCATTTAATGCGTTGTATTCACGCTCTATTTACTATCAATCCATAAGTCACACCGTTCGGGAAATAACGGCGTAAGTCACGTATAATACATAGTTGACTTACGGCTTACAGCCACGAAAGGCATCGTCATTGTAACATGTAGACAGGGGTACAACTCGGATTCCCAGTCGAGCAGAATACAACGGGTAACTCTGGTTTTTCAGGCTTCTGTCACGGCGGTGGAAACTATGGCAGTATAAAAGCATTACGCACTCCCAAAACACACATTAGACATTTCGACAGCTCACAGACGGAGGCAAAATGAATAGATTGATAATGGTAACATTTTTTTTAAACTTCACCATAAGGGTATTAAGGGTTGTCACTTGTTTAATAAGCGATTTGAGAGTATTAAAGGAACCTCACCAGGCTATTTAGGGTTGTCAGTGTCACTTGTTTAATAAGCGAATTAATGAGTTGAAAGGGTCGTTGGGCGTAAAAATTATAGATGCTAATTGGGAAGGGATTGCGGGTTCAAATCCAGTGACACAAATATTTGAGTTAAATAAGCGGACGATATTATTTACAGTATCTTTTATATTTGTTTATCCATTGTGTCTATTGCACTTTTACAGTACTGATTTGTCCAAAAACATTCATTAAATAGTAATTTATTGTTTTCAGACTGCGTTCTCATTGGCGCTACTGGCTGCCACAATCTCATGTGGCGCCGTTCCTTTAGCTCCAATCATAAATACCGTGGTAAGTATTTCGATATAAAAAATAAAATGGTTCATCATTGTAAAATGTCCTTGTTATGAGAGTGGAGTCAAAAACTTTGTATGTTTATAATTCAAAAGATTATATAATATCTCCCCCTAAATGCTTGAATTACATAATTATGTAAGAAATAGTGTAATTTTTAACTTAAAAAAAAAAACTTAACCAATTTTACTCTGATCATAATATTAATGTCAATGTACTATCAAACCGAAAACATACATAAATTTTAAAATTTCGCCATATGACACAATTTTAACCCTTCAAACATCTAATTGACAAATCAAATTTCAGGATCATCACCCTCGGTACGCTTACGACTACGCAGTCAACGATCAAATAACAAAAGACAACAAGGCCCAATGGGAGGCAAGGGACGGCGACGTGGTCAAAGGCTCTTACTCCCTTGTGGAACCGGACGGCAGCCTGCGCGTAGTAGACTACAAAGCAGACGACCATAGTGGCTTCAACGCGGTCGTTAAGAGAATCGGACCTAATGTCCACCCATCTCAGGCTAAAATATTAACTCCGATACCGAAGTTGCCCTTAGCTCCAAGAATACCACTAGCGCCTATTGCACCTTTAGCGCCTATCGCACCTTTAGCGCCTATTGCACCATTAGCGCCTATTGCACCTTTAGGACCTATTGCACCGTTACCTGTCACAGCACCTTTGAACTATGGCGTTGCTCCTCTCGCTATCGGTCTACCTAAAGCAACTTCGATCGGACACTGGAGTCTGCCGTGGGACCCGCTTTCCGGCTCCTATGGAGGTTGGATACCACTAAACAGTCACCTGTTGCCTATCGGTCCTGGTCCATACGCGACCATCTTCAGTAAGAAATACGTGAACGGAAAATTGATCAAGTGGGCTACCGGACCGATCTCACTGGCCGGTAGAACTCTGGTCATAAAGAAGAAGCATTAGGTACCATCTCTGATAGGGTTAGTTTATGGTGTCGTGCTATCAGAAGCTTCGATATGAAAGCGGAGAATGCGATAGCGAATATTAATATGCTAATGTACCTGCGTCTGTGAGTGGGGGAGTACCTAGTCTATACTACAGTTATACAATACTCAAAATGTGCCTTATATCTGTAAATAAAGCATTTCAACGACTTTATGGTGTTTTGTACGAGTGACTAAAATGTCTAATAAATATTTGTTTTTAAATATTATATACTTTGTACGTATTTTATTTCGATTCCTTTATGATATGGTTAACTACAATATAGGTAACAATAGTTACTGTTATTAAATGCTAGTGCATAACTATGAGCCTTTTTCTCAACATTTAAGAAAAAAAAATGCAATTTATATACCAAATACAGCAAGGACAAGAGTCCATCGTCAACCAGAAATGACAGAGTCCAGAGAAATAATAGCCAATTAATTATCTATTAGGTAACTATTTACAACTTTACTCAGAATTCGGACAGAGTAGGCCAAACATCATGGTACACTTAAAACAAATACAAGATAAAACACAAATACCTACTATATAGTCTAGTGGTAAAGGCGCGGTCTACAAAATTTCATAAAAATCGGTCCGTTTCGGACGAGTTTAGCAACGAACACCGGGACACAAGAGTTTTATATATTAGAAATTATAAATAGTAATTAGATGGTTTTACATGGGTCGCGTCGGTAAATTTTGTTACACATTTTTGACCGCTTTCTAATTACCCGAGGCAGTAAAAATAAAAAGGGCCTACAGATATGAGTCGTGCAGAATGAGGTTGCATTGGCAGTTAATATAATTCCCAATATTATTAAACTAGATTTCAGACAGAAAAAAAAAATATTATTATCCAAAATTGTATGGAATTGACGTAAGCTGACGTGACCAGTCGACGTGGTCATCGTTGGGAGAGACCTATGTCCAGCAGTGGACGTCTTTCGGTTGATGTGATGATGATGATGTAAGCTAACGAAAAGTCACGTGGTAAGTTTACGTTCGCTCAGGTCAATTCCATACCTATACTTTTGCACACGTTAGTTCGTTCGATATTATTGATTGGCAATTGTCTAGATCAAGTTGAAAAAACATTAATAAAAACAATAGACAAGGAATTATACTATAGTTACTTAAAATACGAGTATAAATTCTAATGCGAGTTTATTTCATTTCAAGCTTTCACACCTAAAGCCCTGAATCGACTTTGATAAAGTTTTTTACAGTCATAAATAGATGGATCTTCTATAAATAAATAGGTCATAGGTCGGCTAGACAATGATAATTAAATCACCGGTAAAACACTGGCCACAGTCATTCATAGAACTAAAAAATGTTTCCATTTAAGAAGGTAAGCTCTGTACCGATTTCGATAGTTTGTTACAATAGATAAACCCTGGAATATAGCGTTATAGGTCATATACCACATCGTATCTAAATTCCTCGCGCGTAATCACAGGCCACAAAATTATAACAACAAAATATTGCCATATACTTAAATCACAATAATTTCCAATACCTTCGCGGTTATTACACTTTGGAATGAAATAACTACAACTGACATTACTTCCGTATTTTACTTTATTTGCTGACGCTTCGAAAACATTACAGTTTGCATATTCCTAGCACGACTGAGCTGACGATAGTCTAACGCTAAAGTCCGTAAAACAATAGGAAATGTTATAGTAGTTACATTCGAATGGTTTCAATCAGTACAAATTGCAAAACCCCGAAAGAAAGCGCCGCAACGAGCGCGGCAATCGTAAACAATTATAAATTTAAATAATTGAACGTGTTACGCGCGAAATAAGGAGCAGGGAATATTTAAAATTGCATAAATAACAATTGAGCCAAATGATCCGTGGCAAAGATGTTTGACAAAGCGGGTCGAATAATTAGTGCAGTATAAATACTGCACGCGAGAGGCGACAAGTCACAGTGCACTTCGCTTGCTCACTGGGATACCTTAGCAACCAATATGAACACATATTTGACGGTAATTTGGTTTTATATAAATTTAATAATCAAAAGTTTACGGTTTGAAAATTGGACCCTGATTTTTATTTACCTAGTTTTTAAAGTTTTACAAAGTATAGAAATAAAAATAGATTTCCTTAGAATCATGTTTTCCTTGTTTATTAAGATGTTCAGAAGCAATTTCATTAAGTTTTTAAAACTACAAGAAATAAAAATGAGATTTCCTTAAAATCATGTTTTTAATATTAATTAAGATAATTAGAATCCGGTTCTTTCAAACATGAATGAAAATATGCTTATTTAATAAATAATAAACTAAATAATATGAGTTATCAATTTTAGTATATAAATAGTATTTATTCAACAAGCATTAACTATTAATTACTGACTTAACGATTATATTTTATTATTTTAGTGGTAACAAAACGTTATATTTCATTGGCAATATACAATCAAATATTACACATATCCGATTATTAAAGTGTGTTAACGACCCTTTTTACATTTTAAGGTAGTAGCTATATAAAAATAATAGATAATAGACTACGTTTTTTTCTTTGTACATCAATTATTACCATAAATTATTGGACACGTATTTTCTCTTTAAAAAATAGCAAAGAAAAATGCGTCAAAAGTTCGAGTGCGGTCACGTGACATCACTTTATGGCATAATTTTTACCATATCGTGACATTAGAATCCCCACTCCCCAACTTTAGAAGCTTTATCTTTGTCATTTTTTGTTTGAGCAAAGCAACAATACGTGTCCAATAATTTTTAAAACATTGTATGACAAAATAGAATTTCATTTTCTTCATGACAGTATGTAATAAAAAAAACCTTTTTCAGATATCTTGCCTTTTGGCATCAGCACTGCTGACGTCAGCCAACCCGCCGGCGGCGATATCGTATTTACCCGCTGTTGCTATCGATCACATTGTAAGTAAATTTATATAACAAGCGAGTATAAGAGACGTTTAAGAAATATGAGAAAGGATGGCTAAAATTAAACTAGTATACGAATGACGTCACTAATATTGGTGACATAATAATGAAATTATATTCTGATAGCTTCTGCCCGCGACTTCGTCTGTGCATGATGTGTACTTCACACAATATCGCCATAAAAGTTGCCTATATATGTTACTAGTGGTCCCGGCAGACTTCGTCCCGCCCGGCAAAGAAGCAATGTAGCGGCATTAATCAATCGATTTGACAGCTGTCATTGTTGCGTTTTGTTATACTATTTTTAACAAATGAGATAAATATTTTTTTTACTGGATCGGGATGAAAAGTAGGTATCCTATGTCCTTTTCCTGACTCTAAGCTACCTCCCCGCCAATTTTCAGCCAAATCAGTTCAGCCGTTCTCGAGTTATAAACGGGGTAACTAACACAACTTTCTTTTATATATATAGATAGATTATTATGATGTATAAACTATATTATTGTGAAGCTTTATCAGAATCCATTTAGCAGTTTTTTCGTGAAAGAGACTCAACTCACAAACTTTCGCCTTTACTAAGTAGTGATGAATTTTGAGAATAAATCTAATCTAATCTATCCCCAGTCTCACCCGAGCTACGGCTTCAACTACGCCGTGAACGACCCAATGACCGGCGACAACAAGGCCCAATGGGAGACGCGCGACGGAGACGTCGTCCGCGGCGCGTACTCGCTCGTCGAGCCCGACGGCAACGTGCGATTGGTCGAATACACCGCCGACGCGCTGCGCGGCTTCAACGCAGTCGTCAAACGTACCGGCCCTAACCTACACTCTGTAGGTCTGCCGGTAGCCGCTCCTATAGCTGCCCCGGTTATCGCAGCACCCATAGCGGCGCCTATAATAGACCACGCTCCCATAGTCCACAGCCCTATTATAACCCCCGTGATCGAAACCGCACCGATCCTAGCCCCTTATGACTTATACCCGCTTCCAGCGCCTGCCCCATGGGTGTCACTATCGGGAAGCACTTATGGACATAAAGGTCAAATCGTCCGGAGGTGGACCGCCGGCCCTATTCCACTTGATGGCAAAACTCTCACCATCAGAACCAAGCACTAAGTACGATTAATTAATTGTAAGCTTCTACGTGTATAGGTAACTTTAGTTACTCACGGCGCTTGCGTGTTTTTGCATAAAAGCTTATGTAAAAATACACATAGGTCTTGATAGAAGTTAAGTGACGGTTATTCCATAGCAGCGAAGTGTACCTGAGCGATTATGTATTTTTTTATGTTTGTGAATAAATTGTAAATTATTTATTTTGTATTATTACCCAGTTTGTTTATTAGTCCGCGGCGTAATTTGCATCTCGTTACGTTACAGTGATAATTTTCACACTCATACGGTTTTTAGCCTGGTTTATTTGAGGCAATTTGAAATTTAAATAATTGTGCAAATTACATGTTGACTGTTGTGTAAGAGGTGTTTATGTCAAAACAAAAAGCGGCAACAGCAACTGACTGAATGTAGCGAAACCGTTCGATTGAATTAATTAGTAGCTACCATGTGCTACATTACATTATATACTGTTCGTGTACGCGATAGACCGATAAACAGTCACGAAATAATACACAAACTGTAAATAAAATACTGACAAAATAAACATGTGTAAAGTAAAATTGATAAATATACAAAACCAAAGCGTCGATTTAATACCATATACATATTTGAATAAGACATATCCCATATACTCGTATTTAAATAAATAAAATGGCTTTACAAATGTTTGGGAAAAAATGTTCCCCAAAGCGTCTCATCGAAACTTATTGTTACATATTCTTTTTATTGTCAAAATTTAAAATTTTTGAAAAGTGATTTTTTAAAAAATGTATCATTGAAAATTTAATTTAAAATATAAAGAATTGTTTTTATTTGCTAGATAAATACTGTGAAACAGGACCTAGATTAACTACTTACCGGATTGTTGTCTTCGTCAACATCGTATTCTTCTCTTTGGACCATCATCAGGCGCCCGCTGGCGTTCAGTACCTGACAAAAGAGAAACATAAAATGATTTGTCAATACATACGCTAAAGTAATATAGACTACGCACTTGTCACTTCACCTATTCTGCTTATATTGAGAATACCGACTGCAGCGCCATTTACTGAGCTTACTTGTGAGTCTGAACCAAGGTGCCACAAAAAAAAAACATTCAAATCGTCCAGCCGTTTACGAGTTCAGTGACATAAATACCTAAAGTTTTTACCCGTCCGCGTAATTTCTATCCTAGTGATTTTTAATAAAAAACTTAATACGTCTTCCATCGTCATTGTGTTAAAGAATGTTAATGTAACTTTGCCTCGCTTTTTCATCCCCTTAGAAAATCCTTTCTCATCGGACGACTACGTTACAAAAAGAGC
Source organism: Polylopha cassiicola (assembly GCA_038024825.1). Taxonomy (NCBI): domain Eukaryota; kingdom Metazoa; phylum Arthropoda; class Insecta; order Lepidoptera; family Tortricidae; genus Polylopha; species Polylopha cassiicola. The sequence continues at coordinate 7,627,403 of CP149060.1, read as the reverse complement.
ACACTAACGTAACACGTCTAAGTTTCAGACCTCTACAATCAGCAGTTTAGGTTGTGTGCATATTCGTCAGTCATTCACGAAAAAGGATTTTATACACACATAAAATAAGATATATAAAACTAGCTTCTGCCCGCGACCTCGTCCGCGTGGAACTCCCCCTTTTTTGAAGTCGGTTAAAAAGTAGCCTATGTTCTATCTCGGGCTCCAGACTTTCTTTGTACCAAATTTCATTTAAATCGGTCCAGTAGTTTTAGCGTGAAAGCGTAACAGACAGACAGACAGACAGACAGAGTTACTTTCGCATTTATAATATTAGTTAGGATAAGATATAAGATAAAGATCACGTACCAGCGAGTCGGGCAGCGGGTTGGCGGCGTGGCGGCGCTGCGGCCAGTCCTGCAGGCGGCACAGCGACGCGGAGACCACGCAGGCGGGGTGCGACAGCGCCGACACGTCCACCGCCTGCACGCAGCGCATCTCGATGTTGCCCACTGGAACATCAGTTTGGTTATTAGTATTCTTAATAATTTCTTATGCTTCTTTCTGAAACAACTCTAACGGATTTAACGGGCAGGACGACGTCTGTAGAAACCACTAATTAAAAATAAAAAATAAAAAATCAAATATTTAATATTTTACAATGTACATGTAATCTTTCATTTGATACCCCACTCGGGTATATTTGTAAACATCTGGCTTTTCACCCTTCTTTTACCGTGTGAAACAGGTTCCAAATTAACCACTTGCCAGATTGTTGTATTCATCAACATCGTATACTTCTATTAATTAGGTTTCAGAATGTCACATAATTGATCATGCATTATTATCCAAACTGAACTTATGTACAAAGTTTCAGCTCAATCGGTTAAAGTTATCTGCTTCAAAATTGAGTTGCAAGATTTCAAACGTTGATACATACATTACAAGTTAAATAAACTACTCACCGGAATGAAACAACTATTAACGGATTTAAGTAACTCGCGTATTTTTATTTTATTTTATTTGCTGACGTTTTACTGACGTTGACTTTAGCGTTAGACTATTGTCAGCTCAGTCGTGCTACGATTATGGAAACTGTAAAGAATCCGAAACGTCAGCAAATAAAATAAAATAAAAATACGCGAGTTAAATCCGTTAATAGTTGTTTCATTCCAATCTATACTAATATTATAAAGCTGAAGAGTTTGTTTGTTTGAACGCGCTAATCTCAGGAACTACTGGTTCGAATTCAAAAATTCTTTTTTTGTTGGATAGACCATTTATCGAGGAAGGCTTTAGGCTATATAACATCACGCTGCGATCAATAGGAGCGAAGAAACAGTGGAAAATGTGTAAAAAACGGGGAAAATATGAAACCTTATGAAGAAGTGACAGTTAGAAGATTTTGACAGATCTTTGACGAAACAATCGGACGGGCAGGACGACGTCTGCCGGGGCCGCTAGTGTGTAATAACCGCGAAGGCATCAGAGAAATTATTAAACTACTCACCATTATCTACACAGTTCAGTTCGTAGATGGTGACGAGTGCGTCCGCGCCGAACACGACCAGCTGGTCGTCGAGCGCGTCCAGCACGAACACCTGCGAGTGCACGCGGACTATCTTCGCGAACCGGTTGTCGAGCTTCGCGTCGCGCGGGTAGAAGCTAGTAGTATATAAACTACTCACCATTATCTACACAGTTGAGCTCGTAGATGGTGACGAGTGCGTCCGCGCCGAACACGACCAGCTGGTCGTCGAGCGCGTCCAGCACGAACACCTGCGAGTGCACGCGGACTATCTTCGCGAACCGGTTGTCGAGCTTCGCGTCGCGCGGGTAGAAGCTAGTAGTATATAAACTACTCACCATTATCTACACAGTTGAGCTCGTAGATGGTGACGAGTGCGTCCGCGCCGAACACGACCAGCTGGTCGTCGAGCGCGTCCAGCACGAACACCTGCGAGTGCACGCGTACTATCTTCGCGAACCGGTTGTCGAGCTTCGAGTCACGTGGGTAGAAGCTAGTAGTATATAAACTACTCACCATTATCTACACAGTTGAGCTCGTAGATGGTGACGAGTGCGTCCGCGCCGAACACGACCAGCTGGTCGTCGAGCGCGTCCAGCACGAACACCTGCGAGTGCACGCGGACTATCTTCGCGAACCGGTTGTCGAGCTTCGCGTCGCGCGGGTAGAAGCTAGTAGTATATAAACTACTCACCATTATCTACACAGTTGAGCTCGTAGATGGTGACGAGTGCGTCCGCGCCGAACACGACCAGCTGGTCGTCGAGCGCGTCCAGCACGAACACCTGCGAGTGCACGCGGACTATCTTCGCGAACCGGTTGTCGAGCTTCGAGTCACGTGGGTAGAAGCTAGTAGTATATAAACTACTCACCATTATCTACACAGTTGAGCTCGTAGATGGTGACGAGTGCGTCCGCGCCGAACACGACCAGCTGGTCATCCAGCGCGTCCAGCACGAACACCTGCGAGTGCACGCGGACTATCTTCGCGAACCGGTTGTCGAGCTTCGCGTCGCGCGGGTAGAAGCTAGTAGTATATAAACTACTCACCATTATCTACACAGTTGAGCTCGTAGATGGTGACGAGTGCGTCCGCGCCGAACACGACCAGCTGGTCGTCGAGCGCGTCCAGCACGAACACCTGCGAGTGCACGCGGACTATCTTCGCGAACCGGTTGTCGAGCTTCGCGTCGCGCGGGTAGAAGCTAGTAGTATATAAACTACTCACCATTATCTACACAGTTGAGCTCGTAGATGGTGACGAGTGCGTCCGCGCCGAACACGACCAGCTGGTCGTCGAGCGCGTCCAGCACGAACACCTGCGAGTGCACGCGGACTATCTTCGCGAACCGGTTGTCGAGCTTCGCGTCGCGCGGGTAGAAGCTAGTAGTATATAAACTACTCACCATTATCTACACAGTTGAGCTCGTAGATGGTGACGAGTGCGTCCGCGCCGAACACGACCAGCTGGTCGTCGAGCGCGTCCAGCACGAACACCTGCGAGTGCACGCGGACTATCTTCGCGAACCGGTTGTCGAGCTTCGCGTCGCGCGGGTAGAAGCGGATCTCGTCGTGACCGTCTAGGATGCTGTAGCAACCTGTATATAGCACATATTGTGGTGTTAAAATGAAACAACTATAACGGATTTATCAACACTCTCGTGTGAGATAAATAGAAAAAGGGCAACGTCCGTTTTTCGCTGTGCTCGGCGACCGTCCTTTTTTTTAGCCAACTAAGCTGACGATATCCTAACACTTAATAAATATTTAAAAAAAATCTTTTTTAAAAACAAGCTTTTTAAATTTTACAGTATACATGTGATCCTCTTTCACTCGAGTATATTTGTAGACATTTGGTTTTCCACCCCCCTTAATTTGGTTTTAGAATGACGTCACATAGTTAACCATGCATTGTCATCCAAACTGAACGTGTGTACAAAATTTCTGCTCAATCGGTGAAAGTTATGCTTCAAAATTGAGTTGCAAGATTTCACCCGTACTTATGCCAGTTAAATAAAAGCTCATAAAAACTAATATAGTCAAAATATTTTGTCACACCATTTAAGACTCTAAGTCCGCTCACTTTAATTCAAATTCATGTGGTGACACATTTGGAGCTATCAAACTTTTATAATAAAGGTCTAACACCTACCTAGATTAAGCGCTATTTAAACGAAACTAGTCCTTAACACACTTACCAATAACGACGTAATCCCTCCACCACAGCATGCCCCCGGTGACTACGAAGTCTTTCTCCTGCGTCTCGTTGCCGAACAGCTTCCACCGCCGCGACGTGCAGTTGTAGTGCGCGAGTCCCGTGCGGCCCGCCACGCATACGTTCACGCCGGTCTCGTCTATCGCGCTATACTGTTGGGTATAAAATAAGGGTCATTTTAGTGTGCAGAAAGAGGGCAATAAAGCATTGTTAGTCTGCACTAAATTCTAATTAAGCTACTCGCAACTTTGTAGGAGTTTAATTAAAACTTACTTCATTCAGATTTTATAATATTATGTATGCATATGTGAGTAATGAGATAAGATAAGAATCTATGTGTGAGACTCAGGACATTGTGAAAAATGACTTGAAATGGACTTCTGTTACAAAAATGAAAATATACTTTATACTAATAATTTCTGATACCTTCGCGGTTATAACTTTAGCGTTAGACTATTGTCAGCTCAGTCGTGCTACGATTATGGAAACTGTAAAGAATCCGAAACGTCAGCAAATAAAATAAAATTACGCGAGTTAAATCCGTTAATAGTTGCTCCATTCCAATGTATATTTTATACTATTTTCCCAATGCCTGGTTCGAAAATACAATGATAATGATACACTAATGCACAAACTAAAACTAAAACTATTTACATACTTATTCAAGAATTTCGATACTTATTTATGAAACGCATATTCTAAACTATTACTTGGGATAATGTTTAAATATTAAAAAGAGACACAATACAAATAGCTTAATAAGTAAATATAAGAATAAAGCAAACTTACCCTAAGCGGCCAGTTAGTCGCAATATACGTAGCTGGCAACGGCAAAACGATCCACTGTTTCCTGCACTCGTTGTCATCAACAAACTCTCTGTATTTGGCACTACTGTCATATTCCAAGTTAGGCTGGTCGCTTAAGCCGTACTCTCCCTGATAACTATCACCCGATGAGTCTATTATCGATATCTTTGTACGTTTTGTTAAATTGTCCTCTAAGTTTATATAGAGTTTGTCGTCTGCTTGCAGATATAAGTGCCTTTGGTTGCTCTGAAAAAAAAAAAATACTTTTCTCATTTTACCATTATGGTGCTATAAATACAAATTTAGCTTGTGTTAGTTCTGTTCTACCTATATAAAATCTATATACCTAAATACCTATATATTATCTGAAGGTAAGTCATTGTCAATATGTATGACATTGAGTGTACTTGAGTGCAAATCCTAATCCTAATTCTAACTAATATTATAAATGCAAAAGTAAATCTGTCTGTCTCGCTTTCACACTAAAATTACTGAACCTATTTAACGAATTGGAATGAAACAACTATTAACGGATTTAACTCGCGTTTCGGATTCTTTGCAGTTTCCATAATCGTAGCACGACTGAGCTGACAATAGTCTAACGCTAAAGTGATTTATACAGTTATGCAAACTACCTTATATTTAAATTACAAATTTTGGAAAACTACCCTATTCTTTTTAACGAAGTTTGACGGAGTCACGGGCAAAAGCTAGTGTCATATATAAAAGACAAAAGTCAGGTACAAAATGTTCATAATATATGGGTACGCAGTATTCGAACCAGCTACCTTTTGCTTAGTAGTCAGTTTCACACCACAGAACCAATGGGTGTTTATTCAGTAATTTCCTACTTACCATACAAGGATTGACACTCAGCGGGCTTTTAACAAAATCTAGTTGAATTAAATTCGTGCTTGTCTCGCTCTCCAATTTCACCATCCACAGCTGGTAGCCTTCTGTCGCCCACTCCTGTAAAATAAAAAAATATGAAATACTTATTTTGTTCTTAGTACTTTTTATAATTAGGAATAGTAAAAAACGATAGACAATATTTTGTTATAAGGAATAAATCAGTTTTTTTTTAACTTTAGTATAATAAGATCTTTTAAAAGCCTAAATTGAATAAATGTAATTTTGATTTTGATCTATAAAGCACCTAATTCTAAAAAAATAATAGCATACACAAAATTATAAGAGTACACACCCAACCCAAATAAATAAATATAAATACTAAACTGTATGTTAGTTTCTCTTCCGCTATCAAATTGGATAGATGGTACATTGGAAGAAGGCAAAGGTACTTTTTTACCAATAAATATAAGGATCCCAAGAGAAAATAAAAAAAAACGGTATTGTATTTCACGTGGGTAGCTTATTCCTCTACAGTGGTCCCGAGAGCCTGGTGAAGGTCAATCTACTGGATGCAGGCAGAGTGGACTACGGAAGACCTACATCCAGTGGGAGGAACTTTCGGTTAAAAATTATGATAGCTTATTTACCGTACCTAAGGTACTTTTTAGGATTATTTTTATTTTTTAACTGGCCGTTTTAATTTTTATTTATATTGAAATTTGTCAGTTATGTGAAAATTTGGTGTAAATTTGTTTATGTTTTAAAAATACAGTCCGTTGATCGAAGATGATATTTAGTCTTCTTTGATAACACTTACCATACTAGAAACAACCAGTGGATTATGCTTGCCCAGGTCCTGGTTGAGACCGTAGTCCCAGGCCAGTGAGCACATGAGGAGCGCCCCAAATGTACTCCACACCGAGATTCCGCCCCGCTCCCAACTCACCGCCACGGCCCGCCCGTCCGCCGTCCACCTGCAAACGAATTGCAACTTTATTACTATGCAACAAGGATCTTTATAGCATACCATGAAATTAGGCTGTGTCTTTGGATACCAAAGTAAATCTTTTCTATCGTTTCTATGACGTCACAGTTTAAAATCTCGACTCGTTTATTAGAGAATTTATTTTATTTATTTAATATTATTTTAACCTATACATGTTAAGAATATACTTTATAAGCTCCATACCATATTATTATAATTATATAAAAATTTAAATAATCTTTATATCATGTTGAATCCGTTTCCCAAAAACAATGTCAAATTTATATTGGAAAACGGATTCTTATTAAGAAGTATTTTTAAATTAATTAGTAATTTTCTATTGTGAGCCTAAAAACGAGTTAATAAGATCCCCTTTACGAGTAGGTGTGTTAAAAATACATAATCAAAATTCTAATAAGTACAAAATAGTCAGCTACCGTTATACAGTCAGCATTAGAAATATATGAGCATTGTATCTACGAGTAGCTTTTTATATTACATTGTACGAGTAACATACAAACACGCGCTTGCTGTGGGCAATGCGCATATATGACGCCAGGGTAGGCACTATCATTTATGACATTGTGCCTATATAGAATGCACGCCCTTGCTTTACCTACCTTATACATTTGACGGGTCCAGGGTCACCGGGGAAGTCTTTAGAGCTCAGCACCATCGTGTGAGAAAGCTCCAGGCCGCCTGTAGCCTCGTCGATCGTGTACACGTCCACTTGTGAGCTAAAAAACAAATCAATATATATTCAGCGTTAGACTATTGGCAGCTCAGTCGTGCTACGATTATGGAAACTGTAAAGAATCCGAAACGCCAGCAAATAAAATAAAATAAAAATACGCGAGTTAAATCCGTTAATAGTTGTTTCATTCCAATGTGTAATAACCGCGAAGGCATCAGAAATTATTAACAAATTAATAGTTCTATTATACTAGCTAACCTGGTAAACGTCGTTCTACATCTACCCTAATCATCTAGCAGCGTGAAATATACTTTACGTCCTATTCTCATCTATACTAATATTATAATCTATACTAATATTATAAAGAGGAAAGATTTGTATTTTTGTATTTTTGTATGTTTGTAATGAATAGGCTCCGAAACTACTGGACCGATTTCAAAAATTCTTTCACCTTTGGAAAGCTACATTATCCCCGAGTAACATAGGCTATATAATATCACGCTAGGTCTTATAGTTGCGGAGCAGTAACCGAAAATGTTTCAAAAACGGGGGAAAAGTATCGTTTCTGAGGCCTTAAAAAAAATCTTAAGTCCCCCCGTGCGAAGCCGGGACGGGCCGCTAGTATCTATTAAATTAAACATTTTAAATATAAACAACATTTTATGAAAATTGGTCAAGAAAATTTGAACTCTTTTATCCAAGATGGCGGCCATGGGACAAGGACAACCCCACAGACTTGGATTTAAGTTTACACTAATCCCCCTTGATTATTAAAAAAATAAATAGCGTCCTCTGACAAATGGGGTATAGCTTATATAAAACAAAATATTGTGAAAGGTGATATTATGTTATACCTAAATAGAAATCAATCACGAAATTAAATATAAGCATAACTATTTGTAACCAATTTTATTAGAATCTTAAAGCGCTGAGGCCACAAAAGAGCTAATAAAATTAGTATAAAAAAAACTAGAACCATTTTAATTTGAGCTTTCAGCTATCATTTGTTACAACAAGTGCAAAAATTTGAAACAATACTCACTTCTTTCTCCCGATGGCGATGAGTCTAAATTTATGGTTAACTCGCGCACATGTCGCGTCATCGATGCCCGGTGCCCAAATACCCTGGACCGCCTGCAACATTCAACGGGTTAAACTGAAGCCTTTAGCAAGGTCTACGGTAACGATAAAAGCAGTAAGTACATACGAAACTCATATGTACTTACAGCGTTTGCGATTAACAGGCAAGTATGGTTGGCAGACGCATCTCAGTACAAATACGAGTAAAGACTATTTTTCCATACAGAAAGGAGTCAGCCGTTCTACTGTCAAATAACAAAGGTTCGTAAAAGAAAGATGCTTGTGTGTGTGTGTGTGTGTATATTTTGTGTGTAATAAACATAATGTAAATAGACTTCAAAATATTATGTCAAGTAAAATCTTCGACATAAATATCATTTATATTTATCTGCTATTTTTCATTATTTCGCTTACTATACGATCTTTATGTAATACGGGACTTACGTCTTTATTCCACAAACTGTTTGTAAAAACTGACGTCATTTACTTACAGCCGACGAGCAGTGCCAATAACAACCTTACGTAAATGAACGAAAGTTGATTTTACGTTGTAAAATTGGTCGGGTATGTCCACATTCGTAAAACTAAGTATGAAGCAAGCGTTTATACATAGAAAATAATGTTGTAATACTAGCAAAATGACAAAATTTAATTAATAATCATTAGAGTACAGGAACAGCTAGCTTGCAATCACACAATTTTGTACACGAAGTACAAAAATTATATTATTAATTCACACAAACCCCAATAGACAAGTGCCAATCGCTAATTGGGAATCAAAATCAAAATTGAATGGAATTTGACAAATGATAAAGAAAACTGACCACGTGACGTTTCCTATATCATTTCCATACAATTTCATTTGTTTCGTTCGGTTGCTATTAGCGATTAACACTTGTCTAGAGGCCAATGAATACGGTATTATAATGTACGAGAAGTAGTGACAATGTAGCTAGAAAGACTTTGATAGTAAAACCGCATATTTTAAAGCGATTACGGGGTACAAATCCACTAGATGCCGCCAGACTCGTCGTAAGGTCTATCGATCATATTCCACCAATGAGAGACAAGCAACTGACTTGTGATTGGTGGAAAAAGATAAATATACCTTTCTCGTGGCCGGTGGAATCTAGCATTTACAATATAGCCAACGTTATTTAAGACATATAATGTAGCGCACATACACTTCAAACCTTACCCTCAGATCAGTTTCCAATAATATCTGAGACAGTAAACTTCAATCAAAAATAGAAATATTTTTTATTTTATTATCCCCTTGTTTATGGACCATTTGATATATTTTATTAATATTTATTTATAAATAACAAAACCCACTTGTTGTTTCATATTCAAATATAAATCGTTAAATTAAGTAAAAAGTATCGCACATATAAAACACCTAGATTCTAGACCGGTCTGAAGTTGCTCTGCTGACTATTCGTGCGATGTTCAAAGCGGACTAAAAGCTTTATGTGACCGTATAGTATTTCCTTCGCAATGTACGAGACAACGTAGCACATAATGGCAGCAAATCTAACTTCAGAGCATACTAGAAGTTTAGGGCAATTTATAATCTTTTTTAAATTTGATACCTAATAATAAATACTTATCTATGTTTAACTGAAAAAGACTACACGAAATCATACCATCGCTTAATCAGATATAAACATCTGTTAAAAAAGTTCTTATTGTAATAGACATAAGGGTCAAAACTTACGTTAGGATCAAATTTAAGGTTAGGTGCAGTGAGGTAGGCCGCTCGGCCGTCATTCAGCGTGATGCCAAAACCGCATACTAACGGAGAATACTCTATGTCATTCACGTGTGTGTTATCTTCTAGAATTGGTTCCGCTGAAAGCAATGGCGATGGCAAATTTATTTTACTGTCTAATTGAAACTACATAAGGAAAACTACATTTACTTAAGTCTGTTAAGTGTAAAAGCAGGTGCAAGCATGTACGTGCTTTACATAGGTCAAACATATTGTACACCTAGTTCTACAGGGAACTAACTGCATAAGTGCATATGGACTTATTAATCACTTTTTCGCTTCCTGAAAAAATAAGTTTTTTGAGTTAGCCGCTTTTAGGTGGAGGCGTGCGATATATGGAATGCCTACTCAGGCGCACAACTAGCACTACTCCTCTCACCTGGATAAGTGAGGGCAACAATCTTTAATCGAGCAGGACTAAAGGACGGTCGCGGAGCACAGCGAAAAATGGACGTTGCCCTTTTTCTATTTGTCTTCAAGGTTACTGTGCGATCGTTAGGGCACTATTACTACGCGCGTGCGACAGAGACAAATAGAAACAGGGCAGCGTCCGTTTTTCGCTGTGCTCCGCGACCGTCCCTTAAATGTTGTGTCATTGATAGAGTTCAAGCGGATATGGCATTTAGACAATTTATATTCAAAATTAGGATTTCGGACATGGTATTCTAAAATATTTCATTTAAAATTTATAAGATATACAGTAGGAGTATTTAAAAAATGTAACAAGTCAAATTACTTTTTAAGATCATGTACAAATAAATATTGATTTCTAGTTTTTTTTTTTACAAAGCAGTGTTTGCAAAGCAGTTGGCAAATAGCAAATAGTTATGCTACAAGCCTTATTTCATTCTCTTCATGAACAATACATTAAAAAATATATACAAAATACATATATACTAATAATTAAAAAAAAATCTAAATATATTTCACCTTTAGACACCTGTTGGTTTATAGAAAACGGAATGCGACCCAGATCCAAGCAGTAGTCCCGATTTTGGGTTCCATCCCATCGGTATCGTAGTAGGTGCGCCCTCGTGGTGCACACGAGAATCTCTGTACCAGATATACAGCACATACGCGTTATCTGTCCGTCCCATACCAACACTTCCTTAAACTGTAATTGATAAAACAAGTCAATGTACTAATGTATATTTTTTTCGCTTTAAGCTATATTAATAATAATATGAATCTTATTATTACAGTTTAAACCTTCTTATATTACACTAGCGGTCCATCACAGATCCCTAATTTTTTTCAAAATATACTATAGTTAGTAGTTAGTTTTTAATGTAGCTTCCCAATAGTGAAAGAGTTATTAAAATCAGTCCAGTACTTTTTGAGTTTAACATTGAGTTACACACAAAAATACAAATCTTTCCTCTTTATAATATTAGTATAAGTATAGATTGAAATTAAATGTACTTTTAGCTATGTAGGAATAAAATCTAGTATACATTGTTAAAAGAGTATTATGATGAAGAAAGAAGATTATGAAGGCAAACAAAGATAGCCAGTGTTACAAGGTCATTATTAAAGGAGTTAAATTCAAATCAAACAAACAAAAATACTGATAAATAGCAGATAGTGAAAAAATAGATTTTTAGTTTTTCTTTTTAATTACATTATTTTACGAACCAGTGTAATTTTTAAAGAAGGTATAACTTCTTTGAGGAACAGTTCTGCGGAGTCACGTCGCAAACTGGCCGTGGGTGGGTCGTATTGCTGATATGCAGTCTGGTCGCTGACCACCTCTACATTGTAGAGGATTAGATGGCCTTCAGATGTCTGTAAAAAAAACACTTATAAAATGCCAAAAACTAAGAAATGTACATGACGGAACATATTACCACATATATAAATAGAGCAATAAGTTACAGAATACAATCGAACAGTGGTTCCTAACATTTTTAGGTCCGTTACCCTTATGACCTAACTAGGGTCATGGTGCACTCGGCACTAGGCTGTGTTCACTTTGAAATTTGGCATTCGAGACAACAACCGTTACCCCCATGAAATACAAGTTTTGGCGCGGGGGTAATTACCCCGAGGTAAGGAGAAAGGCAATAGAAATTTACCAAGATATTTTATTATGGAGATTTATGCATGAACTTACAGATGTTGTTTAATATTAATAGCAGAATAATAATGTGAAGAGATATTACCGAAATACATATCATGGATGAATCAGGCTTCCATTCCACCCCAACATTCACTCCTAATCTTTGTAGAGAATCTGCACTCCTTTTATGATACACCACTGGAACAGTTGGCTGCAAAACAATAACAAATTTAAAAGTAGTTGTTAACCTTATGGGAATGTAAGACTTTGTGCAACTAACATTAATTTAAGAATGTTAACACTTGACAACATTTTTGGTGTTACTATTAGTACTTTTAGAAAACAAATTAGGCATGATAGAGAAGTGTTTTTCTTTTGTTCATCTATACTAATATTATAAAGAAGAAAAGTTTGTTTGTTTGTTTGAATTGAATAGGCTCCAAAATGACTGGTCGGATTTGAAAAATTCTTTAACTGTTGGAAAGCTATAAGCTACACTATTTCCGAGTGACGTAGGCTATAAAAAAAGGAATCCAGGCGAATCAAGTATAATTATAGCCAAAAATAATTGAACAAATATTTGTTATTTTCTTAAACAGACACAAAACTACATAGATAAGCTTCTAAAATTCACTCAACATTATGTTAAAAATTATGTCTCGAGTCCCTCACCTCAGAACCACCTTTTTTAACATTAATCTGTCCTTTTTTTATTTGAGAAAAGGAACAATATGTGTACATTCATTTTTAATAATCTAACTGACGACTAGATGCAATTTGATACAATTTCGTTTTCTTTAGCGAGTCATCATCATAAAAAGAAAATTACGTTTGTAAGCAAATAAAATAGTTTAGATAAAAGTGTTATGTACTTAACATTCTCACATTGTGTTATCAACATATAAAATAACTAACAAGAAATTTGGAAAATGTGTTTACAGTAACAGTAACCCATAATGTATGACCAATGCAAGCAAGTCTATTGGAAATAATTATGATATTATGATGATAATAGAGAACGCTAAATTACAATGGAATTAAATGTCCTACATTATATAAAATGATGAGTAGGTACAGTTAATAGGCATTATTATAGGGACTGGACTATAAAATTATTTAACATACCTTACAAAACCACACCATAAGACAATCATCGCTAAGCGAGGCGAACAATATTTTATCTCTGTTTGAAACGATCTGTATTATTTGATGTTCTGCATCCAGATTTTTGAGAACTTTTGGCCAACCAATTGGAAAATACATTTTGGGTTCTATAACAGCTGCTCTTCGTGCAATCAGATATTAACAAGAACTATTTGGTTAAGTTGCTATAATTTAAACGGCAAAAAGGAATGATAATCGTTTGAATTGTGTGAGAAACGCATTATTTCGCAAATAAATAATACACCAGAGCACAACACAACACACGTACGTCTTCTCAGTTCTCAGTTAATTTGACATTTACACCAGTTACCACAGATTAGAAAAATATATATCAAAAGTCACTGCCGTAATGCTGTCGTATTTTTATATCACTGCTATTTTCTCTAAGATATAGTTTAAGCGTAATATTCTATTATTTATCACGAATACTTTTAGTGTCTTTTAGTCACATTTATTAGTGAAATTAAATTATTATTTATTATTCTATGGAGGTAGTATGTCCTATGTAGTTTTATGTTGGACAAATGATTCAATAATAGTACGGAACGTAAAATCTCTGCATACCTAACATAAATATTGTAATCTGTGGAGCCGTACGTACAATTACAATGGCGATAGTGGTTTGAGTACAAGCTTTTCGAACTCAAAGTTTAAGATTTTTCACTTAATTTCTTATTTTGTAATTTTATGTTTTCATACGGTGTAAAGAATATATTGTAGTATACGATGTGACCTATTCAGACTGTCGTGAGAGGGCAGTTACATTACAATGGCTGAGCAAAACTATCCGAATGTAAACAACCTATGTGCTTCTGAAGAGGCATTTGATCAATTCCAAGCAATTTCATCATATTCAGAGGATGATTTAATTACATTGTCTGATATTGTATCTCCGCAACCGGTAGGGGTGGACGTTGCGAACGTGCTAACTGAAATGAGCTCCGAAAACGAGGTTGTATCGTCCAACTTGGAAGATGATCCTTCACAGCTTACTTACTGTAACTTAGAAATCGGCAGCGAAGTGAACGTGTCGGCAGACGATGGACAAGACACCAATAATTCCATGGATCAGAACATGGATGGAGGTAATACTGACCCAAATTATTTACACGAGATAAAGTATTCTGAGCCCGGTAGGGAAGCTGTGGATACGCCGGATTATGAGCTAAATGTAGAATATGCTGATAGCATGAAAGAAGGTGAGTTACCGGCTTTTGAAGCAGTTAGTCCTGGTGTTCTTAAATCGTCACCACAGATTACAAGCAAAAGAGGTAGAGGTCGTGGACGAGGCCGGGGTAGAGGCCGTGGTAGAGGCAGTGGTAGAGGCAGTGGCAGAGGAAGAGGAAGAGGCAGAAAGAGTCTAAATAAAAGCATACCTACTTCTAATGAAGCTAATGATAACTATTTAATTGAAAGCCAAAATTTACCATCACATGAATCTGTCACTGACTCAACCCTACTGTCTTCTAAACTGCCTGAAGATCTAGTTCAGACACAAATGGAAACAAATGATGATTCTCATAATAAAACTCCTAGCGGAAGGAAAAGAGGTAGAAGAAAAAAAGACACAACAATTTCACCTCCTAGTGATAAGATAGTTGACAACAAAATATCTCAAAAAAAAACCACGACGCCACGACAACCACGACGTGGGGCAAAACGAAGTGCAGAATCTGATAATAGCAATTTGGTTAATGGAAATAAGATCCCTGCTAACTCAGGTAATGTAAATGTTGAAGCATTGGAAAAAATGACAAAAAATTTGACTCAGCTTGAAGCAAAGTTATCTAGTCTGCAAGAAGATTTGTCAAAAATGTCCGATCTTGATGATGATGATGATGAAGATTTATGTTTGAGTAGGTTAAAGGCAACTATTGAGAATGAATGTAGTACAGAAGGAACTAAATCTGCTAGTCCAGCAATTGCCTCAGTTCAAAAACCAGATACTTCATTACAGTTAGATGATACAAATAATAAAAATGATGAAATAATGCCAATTGATTCTAATTCTAAAGTTGAAGAACCCAGTGAATTGGAAAATAATGCTGATAGTACAGTTACGGAGGATAATAAAAATGTAGAAGAAAATAATGTTAGTAATGTGGACCCAGAGGAATCGCTTCTTATGGAAGATACATCAAAAAGACCAATACGAAGAAAAGCCAAAAAAACTTTTCTATATAAAAATGATGACGACTCAGAAGAAGATCCATTTGCCAATGTTGAATTATCAGATGAGGAGCCAAGACGGGGTAAAAAGGGAGGTAAATATAATGATGATGATGAGTATTTACCAAGGTTTGCACGTGGGAAAGTAAGTTCTCTAGATTCATCAGATAGTGCTGCTGAAGATACTTTAGAGGAGTTAAAGAAACAGAAGAGAAAAAGGGGAAAAAAGAGGAATGAGTCACAGAGTGAAAGTCCTAGAAAAAAGAGCAAGCCTAGCAATAAGGTTGTTGATACAGATCAACCATGGAGATTTTCACCAGACATAACAGCCGTAGAATCCATAGCTGATGATGTAGAAATTTCCAGCCCCAAAAGTACATCTGAATCAAGTGTGCCAACTTTGGCCACTCAACCATCTAAGGTATGGGGTATGAACAATGAATTCGAAAACTTTATTGCACAGAAAATTCAAGGTACCAACCTGAAAATAAAGAAATTATCCTCATCTAATACTTCACAAAGTGCCTTAACTCCTTTAGAAATACCAGTTTTAGATCAAAACAAAGCTAAACATGTTGAAGTCTCTGTTCAAACAAGCACAGTTATAACAAAAGCTACTGGCTCGCAAACCGATTCAACATATACATTAGCTATGAAAGATAACAAGACATTGACATCAGAACAATCAAATAATGCCTGTGATTTTTTGAAAAGTATAGTCAAAACAACTTCAGAGTTGGGTCAGTTGATGACTCAAAAATCAGAAGATTTTATCAAAAAGAAAATCAACACACAAAATGTTGTAGACACTTTTAAAATGGATTATTGTGTGAAGAAATCATTTCTCTTGCTGAAACTCGCAAAACATAATTTAATGCAAATGGAGGATGATTTAACTAAACAGTATGACGAATTTTTGAATAAAAATAATCTTCTGTCCTGCCGAGAAGAAGAAAAGAAAATAGCTCCTAAAGCAGAGAAGGAAGAAAGTGACAGTGATTGTGAAATTATAGAAGATCCAGTCCCGCAAAAAACACAATCACAAAGCAAACCCAAATTTAACCCCAAAACAGTCTTCCTTAATAAAGAACTATCTATTAAAATTGCTAAGAAAGCCAGTGAAGAGCCTAAAGGCAATCAAACAAACCTTAACATCAAAGGTAGACATGCCGTTTGGATCAGTGATTCAGTAATGGTAAAGAAAGTTAAAGGTTCCCAGTCTTTTTTAGCCCAGGACAGCCGAAATAAAAAACCCCCTGATAATATTATAACAAGAAAAATGGTAAGTGATTTTTTTTATGGTTACTATCGCCAAAAAGCAGTATCTATATGTGCACCATTCATATCCTCAGAATGGAATGTAATGAAAAAAGAATATGTTTGCAATTACTTTTCAATTGAACCTGATAATCTTAACAGTGATAATACTAGAGCCAATGACATTTTTACAAATAATGTGAACAATGACACAGCTGTTAGTGACAGTAATGATGGTTTCAGTGAAAAAACAATCTGTGCAGTGAGTGAAGTGAGGAACCCAGAGACACTATTGACATTGTGCATGAAGATCCTTCAGGAACATCTACAAGATGCTAGTAAACATGTAAATAATTGGAGAGAAGATACAAATACTTTGGCAAAGGAAAATTTTCAACCAAACTCTTTGCTCAGTTTAAGTATAAAGAATCTATTAGAAAATAATATGCAAAGTAATTCTTTGGAGAGAGAATTGTCCAAGCCAATACCGACATTAAAAACACTTTGTTGTAATAAAATAGCAGATTTGTATAAATGTGATGAATACTCTAGTGACAATGAAAGCTACAGTGAAAATGAAGTTGAAACTCATTCTAATGTTTCACATAGTTCTTATAGACAATTTTTATTTACAAATGACAGTACTGTAACACCTTATGAGTGTACAGAAAATCACATAAAGTCACTCTTCACCATGTGTGTGGAGCTCATACAAAATAAGCAAAGAATATCTCCTGAAGCTGTTATCTGTGAAAGGTTAGAAACCATATCAATCTATATGCCTGATTTGTTAAAACAAATAAGTTTGGAAAAGGTCAAGTGCTTAATGAATTTTGATAAACCTCACGATTTTGTCACTACAACTCAACTGCCAAATATCAACTCGCCTACTAAATGCGTAACAACACTCAAGGTGGAAACGCTAGCTCATCTATGCTATAAAATAATAACTTCTAGTTTCAATGATCAAAATGATCTCTTCACGAATTGTGGTGACATTATAACACCTAATGTAGAGATGACTATAAATGCTGTTAATACAATGTCTGAAGAAGCATTCCTGAACATCGAGGATACTTCAATAGATGATCACGAAAATTCAGACTATTTTCAAGATGACGATTGTCCCCAGTATGATGAGGAAGAATCACAAGAACACGATCATAACATATCGAGTACTGAAAACGAAAGTTGGGTGTCACAGGTGCAACTAAAGGAAATGAAATCTGTATTCAATAACAGTGCTAATAAACATAAAAATAATGTTAAACCTGTTTACAATGATAACGAAGAGAGTAATGACAATGCTATAAATTATCCTCTCATAGCCAATGTCAAAATAGAACCTGGTATAGAGGAACCGATCGAGAGCTATGTTGACGAATCCATAGTTAAAACAGAACCTTTACATGACCTGGACCAAATGACAATTATACCAGAAAGTGTCGTAACCAAGACAGAGGAAATTGATCCATTCCAAGCAGAGAGAGGAACTTTTCAAAGGCAGCATAGTGCGAGTTTCGACGAAGATAGCTTCGAAGCATTTGTAAAAGCTAACAAAATGATGAATGCAATAGACAGTACAGCTGACACGGATGGGACTTTCAGTCAGAGTGCTTTAAGAGTTCGTAGACAACATGAACCGGATTCTGATAATGAAAATGACAGTAGCATGAGCCTCTTAATTCCGCAAACTTTTGAGCCCCTTGCTGTCGATACCGCTAAAGGTAGTCTCTTAAAAGCCAGTTCTGATGAAGAGAGTGAGGGTAAGAAAGGGAAAAAGCAACTCAAGCGCAAACCAGTCACTAAACGTAAACCAAAGAAACCAGAACCAATCAAACCAAATAACAAAGAAACATCGTCAAAAGAAAAGCAAGTTGTCAGTGAAGTGGCAATTTTGACTAGGAAAATGCGAGACAAAATAAGACAAGAAGAAAAAAAACTAGAATCTTCAGAATCCGAGAGTGAAAGTACTGTGCGCAGATCTCGGCGTGAAAAGGAAAGCAAAAAAGTGAGCAGTACTCCACAAACCCCAGAGAAGCCAAAAAAGAAACCTGTGGAAGATGAAATACAATGCAACAATGTGGATTCAACTGAACAAGTTGATACTGGACCTGATAAACCCAATTTAGAAAATGAATCTGACAAATTCACTGGTTTCAGTGCTATGGATCAAAATGAAATGTCCACTTACCATAAATATGTTAAATATGTCTACGAGACAATTTTGCCTAAAGTCTCCGCCGAGTTTACAGATGACGATACGAAAAAAAAAGAAACTCAGCCGGAAATAGGCGACCAAGCAAACGATGGTGAATTGATAAGTCCTGATGAACCCATAGAGCTTCTAGAATGTACTCCAACAATGCCAATGTTTGATGATGTACAGACAACGAAAGCTAAAAAACGTTTGAAAGGACCAAAATCAGCACAAAAGGCAAACGAAGAGTTGGCTGTACAAAAGGAATGCAAAAATGAAAGTGATGAAACGACATACAGCAAGAAAGACCTTCAAGAAGATATTTATACTAATAAAGACGGTTGGAAATGTTATCCAATTAATGGCGCCGATATAAAAATATATCAACAAGTGTCCATACCATTGGAAAAGTTGCCCGAATCTTTCGTCGATACATATTTTCAATATCAAGATATCAAAGAAAACGACAAACTGGACGCTGAAATTGACAGGTACTTTATTCTTTAAATTCGAAATGTATACGTGTATTTCCGATGTATGTAATCTGATTTCAAAATTAATTTTAGGTTGACAAATCTGCAGACGTTAAATAGACTTCCTAATCCGAAGGAATATAAAAACAAGATTAAAACAAAGAGTAAGATTCTGGACGATAAAGTGAAGTCGAATGAATCTGACACGGAAACTGCAAGTGAATTTCCAGACTCTGATAATTATAGGGAGTTATCACCATCTGAAGACGAAGGGCCTAGCATTGACGATAATCACGTTGCACCGGTAAGTATAATAGTCATTAATAACGAGTTTTTTGACGTGAATACCTTTATAAAATTACGTAGCAATCCAAAAAAACGAATGATAACAAAATCGGGGGATACAGTTTAGTGTTGTTGCTACGTCTCCATCCAAATTTCAGTTACACCACTGGATAGCTAAAGAATCAAAGAATTTATTACGCTAAGTAAGGACTGTATAAATAATAATATTTTATTTAAAAACTATTACCCGTTACGAGACGTATTCACGTACAACAATCGGCCGTGTCCATAACACAGCCACATCCCGTTTTTTTATTTTAAACTAGCTTCTGCCATCGACTTTGTCTGTATACGGTAAGCACCTCCCATTTACCCCCTTAGAAAGGGTTTTTTTTAAAAAAATCTTTCTTACTGTTGCCCTATGTTTTAAAAGGAAACGCAAAGTAAAAAAGTATAATAATAATAAAAGCTTGATATTAGGTACGTACCTAAGTATTAATAGGTATTTCTACAAAGAAAACGTCATGTCGGGGGGACCTTAGGTTTCGATACATATTAGGTAAATATGTAGAGTACAATTACCTAGGTAAATGATGAGCGGTCCCCCCGACGTGACGTTTTCTTTGTAGAAATACCTATTAATACTTAGGTACCTACCTAATATCAAGTTTTTATTATTATTATACTTTTTAGAGGGCTTTTATATTTTTATGTCGGGGGTTTGTTAAATTTTTTTTTTTTATATAATATAGCTTCTGCCCGCGACTTCGTCCACGTGAAACTCCTCCTTTTTTGCAGTCGGTTAAAAAGTAGCCCATGTCCTTTCTCAGGCTCCAGACTTTCTTTATACCGAATTTCATTTAAATCGGTCCTGTAGTTTTAGCGTGAAAGCGTAACAGACAGACAGACAGAGTTACTTTCGCATTTATAATATTAGTAGGGATGTAGACTAGCTTTTCATTACGCGTGCGTTTTGATTTTTAACCCTTTCCATGTATTAAAAAAAGTTATATTTTTTTTATAGAGAGCAGTAGACACGGTGGAAAACTGTTTGGCAAAAAACTCTTTATTGGGTGCAGATGACGATTCCGATACGGCACTCAGCAATTCTACTAATATAAAACAAGAGCCAGGCCTAGTGAGTAAGAAGAAAAAAATAGGACCCAAGTCTAAAATGGTCGAGATAAAAAAAGATTCGGAATCATTGATGCTGACTGCTGATAAGATGATGGACCAAGAATTGAAGCTCTTACATGCGCCTATAGTATTAAAAGAGGAACCTGTTGAGATCCCCATTAAAGGACCGGTTACGAGGAACAAAACGGTAATTTTGTTAACGACTATCCTAAAATTTTAAGAGACCTAATGTAAATCTGTAGCAGGCGCGTGCAGTGACACTCGGTGACAGTCGCGTATGTACTGTATCAGGGTAGGCACTCCATCCATTAATACCATTGTGCCTATATGGAATGCATGCTCTTGCCTGTAAGACATACTATAGAGAGACAAATATACTACTAGCCTAGCTTCTTCTAAGATTGTAGTTGACCAGAGAGTTTCAGAAGGAGTTCTCTCTTTGGCCGTTTGCTATTATTTCCTCAAATGTTGCATTTGACCTAAATATATATTTTAACGGTAAATAAAATAAATATGAAAGTACGCAAGATAATTTATTGCAGATTTTTTTTTGTATAATATTTTTACTTGTTTTCGTAAAAGTTCCGACTTTCCCAGGATTCAATGTAATTTTCATAATGCTTATTTTTGTTTTTTCATTTACAGAAGAACAGTATTAAAAGTTACGGTAAGAGAGATCGGCCTAAGTCTGATGACTCGTCGTCAGAAGAAGAGAAACAATGGGTGAATACCAAAGAGAAATTATTAAAACGAATGGTGAAAAAGCAGGAAACAGCCGTGTAAGTGTTATTTTAATTTTATCTATCACTTTTTGTACCAAGCCTTGTTTAATATACGATGAATTTAGTTAACTAGTTTTTTTATGTATTTCTGTAAGTCTACATTTTTATTATATTCAAACAAAACATTGATTCGCAACACGCTTAGTTAACTATTTAAAATATCTTTTGTCTTTACGTAATGGAAGATATATAATAGACATTGGAATGAATCAACTATTAACGGATTTAACTCGCGTATTTTATTTTATTTGCTGCCGTTTAGAAAACTACAGTTTCCATTTTCGTAGCACGACTTAGTCTAACGCTAAAGCTCACTTAGTCAATAACCGCGAAGTCATCAGAAATTATTTTGTTATTTTAGTATAACTATGTGTATTTGGTTATGTTGCCATTATGATAATATTTTATTTACAGTATTCATAATCATACACTAATACACTAGCGGCCCGCCCCGGCTTCGCACAGATCCCTTTTTTTTATAACCTATATCACTTGGGAATAGTGTAGTTTCCCAACAGTGAAAGAATTTTTGAAATCTGTCTAGCCGTTTTGGAGCCTATTCAATCCAAACAAACAAATCTTTCCTTCCTTTTATAATATTAGTATAGATATGTGAATAAATATATGTTTTTTTTTAGTGAGGAAGATGCGAAACGCGCTAAACTAGTGACCGACTTTATAGAGAAACGTAAAGAAAACGACAAGCCCGAACAGCGCAGTACTCGCCGCGGTCGATCGCGGCGGTCTATGAAAAAGTTTTTGGAAAAGCAAAAACAGATGAAGTAAGCAAGCTCGCTTATTTATATATTTCTACTAGTTTCTGCTCCCGATTTTGTCCGCGTGGAATAGTTACTGCAGAGTATTTTTAGTGTTCAGGCAAAAAAAACAAACTTCACCTTTATAATTTTAGTGCCTACATATGTATTTTATTACTAGGATTAAGTTAATTTTTCGCTCCAATTTTACATTAACCTATACCCGAATCTTAGAATGTGATAAGCTTTCTTTTCTTTCTGTGATAAACTTTTTTTAAAAATCTAGTCTTAGTGTCTAATAAACCTTAGTGTCGAAAATATTTTATTTAAATAATTACTACAAGTTTATTAATATTCATTTCAGAGTATTATCTAAAGAGCTTCTTGGCGAGGCGTCGACTCACGTAAGCAAAGGAAATTCACAAGCCTACCTCAAGGGGAGAAGGAATATCAGAAAAGTAAGGCATTATAATACAAATCTAGAATTAAAATATCGGCGACCATCAATGGTTTACAGAAAGTAGTGAGGGTACCTAATTACCGAGTTCTAAAAGGAACTATTATTATTTACTTAATTAATTGTATTTTTATATTGTAGGTGATTGACAAGAAGTCTCTAGCTAGGAGCACTGTGATAGCTAATATGGAGGAGTTTGAGAGGAAACGAAGACTGAACCAGAAACAAAGCAGGCTGGTAAGTAATACATATTTTAGTATGAAAATATTTTGTATAAAAAAATACCTACTGCCGTGGTGGTATATATAATGATAAATTTCTTTGTCCATTAAGTAGATTACCAAAAAAAATTGGACACGTATTTTTTATATTTTCAATCGTACCATAAATTTCAAAGATAAGCGCTTCAGAAGTCTAGGGGTGACATTCGTGACGTCACGGTATGGTATTCATTGTACTATAACGTGACGTCACGAGCCCCCACTCCTGAAATATAGAAACGTTTTTAGTTTGTTTTAAAAAAAGAAAAAATACGTGTCCAAATATTTTTAATAAACAATTTCGTGTTCGTTCCCAGTCGTCATGCTTATTGTATTATTGTTACAGAGAGAGCTGCTCGGTTGCGAGGAGGGCGTGAATGTTCTAGTGATCAACGACGAGGTGTGCCTGGAGTACGATTTCGATGAGAACAGGCCGGTGGTCGCGGTCCATCCGTTCTTCACTAAGGTCATGAAAGCACATCAGGTAAATATATGTCAATATTTTTATATTACACTAGCTTCTGCCCGCGACTTCGTCCGCGAGGAACTTCTCCTTTTTTGCAGTCGGTTAAAAAGTAGCCTATGTTCTTTCTCAGGCTCCAGACATTCTTTGTAGCAAATTTCATTTAAATCGGGCCAGTAGTTTTAGCGTGAAAGCGTAACAGACAGACAGACAGAGTTACTTTCGCATTTATAATATTAGTAGGGATTATTCTGCCCGCTACTTTGTCCGCGTGGAATTAGTAATTAATAATTTCCCCCTTTAAACCACTTACAACCTTTTTTTTGCAATTAGAAGTAGCTATATATACTATGTCCTTTCTCAGGCTCTACACTATATGTGTACCAAATTTCATTTAAATCGGTTCAGTAGTTTTAACGTGACAGCGAGACAGACAGAACTACTTTCGCATTTATAATATTAGTTAGGTTAGGATTAGGATCTTAGCAATATAGAAGAAATTGAAAAAAAAAAATATCTAACTATTATGGTATACGGGTGATTCCACGGGCGTTTCAACCGCCGTCAGTCCCTTGCCATAAATATTGAAGAATTAAGCTACAATAAGATTTAAACTCTATTAATTTTGACGACAAGTGCGAGCGCAGTATGTCGTCGCATCAAAACGTAATTCTTGTTGTAGCTCATTTCTTCAATATATATGGCAACTGGACCACAATACCGGACTGACGGCGGTTGAAACGCCCGTGGAATCACCTAATTTTTATTCGATATCAATATTTCTTTTTCAGTATGAAGGCGTTAAATTTATGTGGGACGCGTGTTTCGAGAGCCTGGAAATGGTGGAGTCGGGCCACGCCGGCGGGGGCTGTATACTGGCCCACTGCATGGGTCTAGGCAAGACCTTGCAAGTGTTAGCCCTACTTCACACAGTAAGTATATATTGTAAAGTTTTATTACAATTACTAGCGACCCTCCCCGTCTTCGCACGGTGCTATAAAACTCCTCTTTTATTCCTCATTAAACTAGCCGTCCGCCCCGGCTTCGCACGGATCCCTTTTTTTTATAGCCGCTTTTAATTAACTCGCGTATTTTATTTTTATTGGCTGACGTTTCGGAGCCTTTACAGATTCCATAATCGTAGCACGACTGAGCTGACAGCATTAGCTTTAGCATAAGACTATTGTCAGCTCAGTCGTGCTACGATTATGGAATCGTCAGCCAATAAAAATAAAATACGCGAGTAAAATACGTTAAAGTTGTTTCATTCCAATGTATAATAACCGCTAAGGCATCAAAAATTATTTCATTATAATAGTTTTATTCCAACGTGTAATAACCGCAATAGCATCAAAAATTATTATGATGATTTAGGCACTCGCGATTATCTCTAAAAACGAGTTTTACCAATGTAGCAGTTTTAACAGTCTAATGTTATAATTTCTGATGCCTTCGCGGTTAATATACATTCGAATGAAACTACATTAAACGGATTTAACTCGCGTAATTTTATTTTATTGACTGACTTTTTTGAGCCATTTACAGATTCCATAATCGTAGCGCGACCGAGCTGACAATAGTCTTATGCTAAAGTCTAATGTTATTTTTGCCAGGTGCTCACACACCCGCGAGTGGGAATGCAGCGCATATTAGTGTGCTGTCCCCTTTCGACAGTATTAAATTGGGTGGACGAGATCCACAAGTGGATTGGACCGGTCACTGATCAAATTAAGGTATGGTTATTTGTTTTATCTCGAAAATAAATTAAATACATACATTAAAAGTGAAAGGTTTGTTAATGTTTGTGCATGTGAGAGGACGTAGTATTTATGTGTACATTTGAAAAACAAGTGTGTATGTATTCATATACACTTTTATAAAATTCTGTCGAATGTTATTTTGCTCTAAATTATAGTTAACATTATTTGTCTTGTTCGTTGTTTTTGACAAATTGTTTGCCTAAAATACATGTTTTCAAGATTGGTAATTAGTTTATCAACAGAGAAAATAATAACAAACTTTTGGTAAATAAAATTTTGTTTTTCAAGCCGCGTAAATTGAAAAGGAAACTGCAGGTATATATTGTATTTTTATTTGGCTCTTAGCAAGATACGAACCCGCAAACTTTTTAACTGAGAAACCGAAGGTTGCGGTTTCGAATCGTATCTCAAACAAAAAAAAAAAGACAAATAAAAGTGACGTGACAGGAGTGACGTCACCATACGTGTAAATATTTTTGGTAATCTACTTTATGGACAAAGAAAAAAAAATCGTCATTACAATAGGAATGACGATTTTTTTTTCTTAAATGTCCAATGATATTCAAAAAGTAGTAAGCTTATTACAATTTTATTCATCAGGTATTCGAGCTCTCGAAATTAAAAAAGACATACGAGCGCGCGTACCAACTAGAAGATTGGTACAATGGCGGCGGTATTTTCATCATTGGCTATGAACTGTTCAGAAGTCTGACCACCCTCGACGCATTATTGGATGACGTTCGACAAACGATCATAGACAAAATACGGACTGCGTTGTTGGACCCGGGACCGGATATGATTATCTGTGACGAGGGGCATCTGTTAAAGAACGATTGCTCTGTATTGGCTGTGGCGATGAGCAGGGTTGCCACTAGAAGACGGATTGTGTTAACTGGCACCCCTATGCAGAATAATCTGAGGGAGTACTATTGTATGGTGAACTTCGTGAAGCCTAATTTGCTTGGGACTTACTCGGAGTACTCGAACAGGTAATTTTTTAAATTTATAATAATCTGTAATTGACTTTATTGCTTATTAAAAAATTGTAACTGAACTTTAAAAATAATAAACAAGGGCAGATACAATACACCCGAAATGGTACACTATAATTGGTCCATTCCAATTCTATTACAAATTACCTACATATAAAATAGAGTTTGTCTAAAAATCAGCTCTGTAGTGTAGCAATATACTTAAGCATTAATCCTGAGTCAAATCCCTTTTTGTCATAATTAAATCAGTAATGGTATGCATAAGAAGGCGTGGGTAAAAGCAAAGTAGACCGCACCTGTACTGTTAATTAAGTAATATTAACAAAATAAATAATAATAAAATATACTTCCCAGGTTCGAAAACCCTATAATGAACGGCCAGCACCGAGACTCCCAAACCGACGACATCAAATTAATGAAAGCGCGTACTCACATACTGCACAAAGTACTAGAAGGTTGTCTACAACGCCAGGAAGCATCAGTACTGTACCCCTACTTGCCAAAGAAACACGAGTATACAGTGTTTATAGCGCTTACTAAGTGCCAATGTGATTTGTATAGATATTACCTCGAAAACTACGCTAAGCAAAACAAACAGAATATATTGAAAGACTTCCATACACTGCAGAAGATTTGGACGCACCCGCAAGTCCTGCATTTGTTTCAGATGAAGGCACGAGTTGAGAATGCCAAGGTTAAAGGTATGTTATGTTTTTTTGTTAAACTTATATACTTAATTTTCAACACTCGCAAGTAGTCAAATTTTAATTCATTTATTGCATGTCACCTTTTACAATTATATAGATGGAATTACATTAAAGGTATACAATATGACAACTTACAAGGGCGCAGTAACTTAGGACAGTAGGGCTGGTACCTAATTTATTACAATTAATTAATATTATAGTCGCAAATTAATCAAAACCTACAGTATACTTCCCGTGACCTCGTGAATTATAGTTGTTTCATTCCAAAATATGATCCTAGTTAGGTCATAAGGGTAACGTGATAAAAAATATCCTATGTCCTTTTCCTGGCTCCGAGCTAAATATAATAAACTAGTGAGATTTAAGCGTACATAGGGATATAGGGACAGAAAAAGCGACTTTGTTTTATACTATGTAGTGACTTTACAATTTGCCAGCGGAGAAGTTGGAAGACGACCTCGCCCGTGAGGACCTGACCGCCTCGGAGGACATCAAGCCTAGCAGCACGGAGGTGTGGTGGCTGGAGTACCTGGAGGGGGGGAACATGCTCGAGAGCATAGAGAGCTCGAACAAGTTCGTCACCGTCTTCAGGATATTGCACGAGTGTGTGGCGCAGGGTGATAAAGTGTGAGTAATGTTTATAACGCGATAGTGTTACAGCGGCCCCGCCGGCGGGGTTGAAGATGTTAACCTATACCCGGCACCAGTTGGCTGTCGGACCTATCCGCAGGAACCTCCTGTCCCCCTGCAACATGTAAAAATATAGTAACTAATCTGTGATAAGAATGTACATGATCTATGTATTTTGCCTGCGACGAACAAATTTTACGTGTCAATGACAAGCACAATAAATATCAACGGATAAAGAAAACGAAATTCTATTTAGTCCGTCAGCTAGATTATTAAAATTATTAGACACGTATTTATTCCTTTCGGTTTTTAACAATAAATGACAAAGTTAGATTTAAAACATAACACTCCCGAAGCGCTTATCTTTGTCGTTTATTGTTCGATTGAGAAAAGAAAAAATACGTGTACTTAATTTTTGCTAATGCATTTGTTCGACAAAAAAAATTCGTCACGCCTATTCAGGGGGTGGAAACTTTTTTTAAACATGCAACATATTTCTTTAACAAAATAAGTTATTATATTCTGAACTTATAGCTATGTAATCTTATTTACACCAATGGCCAACACCCGTCTACCTTGTAGCCTTACCTTCAGGCGCGTGCGGTGATGGTCGCGCATGTACTACGTCAGGATAGGCACTCCATACATTTATACCATTGTGCCTATATGGAATGCACGCACTTGCTTACCTTACCATATACTCATGTACCTTATTCCTTTAACAATACAGGTTAATATTTTCAACGTCGCTGATAACAATGGATGCGCTGGAATATTTCCTTAAGAAGATAAACAAGTGGAGTCTGGGCCAGGAATATTACAGACTCGACGGGTCTGTGCCGCCCGAGGTGCGACAGAAGTGGTGTCGAGAGTTCAACGCCGAACACAACTATAAGACGAAGTGAGTTATTTTTACATTTTTTACACTACAGAGTGAGATGTGTCGTTATTATATTAAAAAAAACGCGCATTAAGGGTTATGTACCATATTGAGCAAAGCAGGGCAAAAAAAAATCAAGTTTATGGTATGAGTATCTTTTCGAAAACTTCACAATTGTCATATTCGTGGCCGAAATTATCAGAAATGTATATGTCGCAGTGATATGATGAAAACAGGGATTTGATCAACTCCCTCAGTGATATGATCAACTCCCGGTAGATGATAAAAATACCACGCGTTGCGTCATTTTCCTAACGAAATTTAGTGATTTGATCAAATCTCCAAGTCATTTTAGGGAAATGAAAGAATCATAGAAATGGCTGCTAGATTTCTTCATTTCACTTAGTCATTTGATCAAATGCCTGAGCTATTTTAGGGACATGATAAAACGAGTAATTTAGTCAACTCAGTTTTAACATTTCACTAAACACGTCTAGTGATTTGATCAACTCCCTAAACAGTCTTAGGGAAATAAAAGAATCACAGCAAGAACTGGTGGAATTCTTCATTACCCTTAGTGATTTCATCAAATCTCTTAGCTAATTTAGGGAAATGATAAAACTGGTCTTAGAAACAAGATAGATACCCTTTAGGAAATAACTATTATTTGCCATAATTACGAAAAAAGCAAATCCAGACTGTTTCTTTGTGCACAGTGGGTATAATGTAGGGGACATCTTATTTATTGGCAATTGAAGGTCTCCTTTAGGTACGACGACGAGCGAAGCGAGGAGGAGTGTTAGGTAGAACTGTGCCCTTGCAGCGCGCGAGCCGAGCGAGCGAAGCGAGCGTGCCGCGGCAGCGGCCGGCGAAGCGTCAAACAGATACTTTTAATAATAGTATATTTACGACATAACATAAACTAACCAGGTTTTGTCAACTAATAATAATAATCACTAAACTTTGACCGTGTTATGGCAAATAATTATTATGGTGATTGAATTCTATGGCATAGGTATAATTTAAGCACATTTAATAATAGGGAAAATGAGATGTATGGCACACGTATAGCTATGACACTTAAAAGTTATGGCAAATGAAAATATTGCAAATGACCATTATGGCATAGAATATAAAATTATGGCAACTGAAGTTCGAGCATGTGAAATTATTGCACTGCGATAACGGCCCAGAGTTAGAGAAAAAAATATTGGGCTGTAGGTAGCTTGTTGTTTATTTTTTAGCCGAGAAATACCTACTTCCTAAAGGGTTTATCTTGTTTCTGAGACTAGTTTTATCGTTTCCCTAAATTTGCTAAGAGATTTGATGAAATTACTAAGGGTAATGAATAATTCCACCAGTTATTGCTGTGATTCTTTTATTTCCCTAAAACTGTTTAGGGAGTTGATCAAATCACTAGACGTGTTTAGTGAAATGTTAAAACCGAGATGAATTAATTACTTGTTTTATCATGTCCCTAAAACAGCTCAGGCATTTGATCAAATAACTACGTGAAATGATGAAATCTAGCAGCCATTTTTATGATTCTTTCATTTCCCTAAAATGACTTGGAGACTTGATCAAATCACTAAATTTCGCTAGGAAAATGACACAACGCGTGGCATTTTTATCATCTACCGGGAGTTGATCATATCACTGAGAAATTTGATCAAATCCCTGTTTTCATCATATCACTGCGACATATACATGTAAAATATTAACTATGACAGACAAGAGTAGAAAAAATCGAGACCCCAGTGAGATACGAACCTACGCCCATGCCTTTACAAGCGGAGGCGTGCTAACCTTTACACCATAGACACCACACAAAAATTCGGTCTTCGTACTCAATTGTTTACAAGCAAATTTTTCCGCTTCAGCGCCATCTGTGTGAAATGCTTTGCAGCACTGGGTTTCGATTTTTATTGATC
Source organism: Polylopha cassiicola (assembly GCA_038024825.1). NCBI lineage: Eukaryota > Metazoa > Arthropoda > Insecta > Lepidoptera > Tortricidae > Polylopha > Polylopha cassiicola. Next base: position 7,597,131 of record CP149060.1, on the reverse strand, counting down.
TTGTCTTGGTACAAATATCATCCCTACTTCCCTACTAATATTATAAATGCGAAAGTAACTCTGTCTGTCTGTCTGTCTGTCTGTCTGTTACGCTTTCACGCTAAAACTACTGAACCGATTTAAATAAAATTTGGAACATATAAAGTCTGGATCCTGAGAAAGGACATAGGCTACTTTTTAACCGACTGCAACAAAAGGAGGAGTTGCACGCGGACGAAGTCGCGGGCAGAAGCTAGTTATTTATAAAATATAATTCCAGATTGTTCCTGATTTCGACCCGAGCGGGCTCCCTCGGTCTGAACATGACGGCCGCCAACCGCGTGATCATCCTGGACACCTCCTGGAACCCCGCCCACGACATACAGAGCATCTTCAGAGTGTATCGCTTCGGCCAAAAGAAGGACTGCTACATATACAGGCTGGTCGCTTTGGTGAGTGGATACTTGAATCTCTCTACACTAATATTATAAAGAGGAAAGATTTGTACCTATTTTTGTATGTTTGTAATGAATAGGCTCAAAAACTACTGGACCGATTTTAATAATTCTTTCACTGTTGGGAAGCTATGTTCACCCTGAGTAACATAGGCTATAGAATATTTTGAAAAAAAATAGGGATCGAAGCCGGGGCGAACCACTAGTCTATACATTATAATACTAGCGGTCCACCCAGGCAGTGCACGGAATCCTATCCTAATCCTAATCCTATTTTTTTTTAAATATCAAATATCCTATGTCACTTGGGAATAGTGTAGCTTCCCAACAGTGAAAGAATTTTCCAAATTGGTCCAGTCGTTTTGGAGCCTATTCTGTCCAAACAAACAAACAAACATTTCCTCTTTATTATATTAGTATAGAAGAGATCTTTAAAATTTTCAAACCCCCATTGAAACAGCGCTTAATTTGTTTTTTTTTTTCTATTATCATAGCATGAGAATCTATGATCATTTAATTTGTACCTTTACTAGAATGTGACATCTCGAAAACTTATGTTAGTCCATTTAAGACTCTAAATCTGCACATTTAAACTTGAATTCATTTGGTGACACATTTCGAGCTGTTATACTTTTCTAGTAAAGGTGTGATATTTGAGAAGCGACCGCTCTTCTCAAATATCGCACCTTATTTATAGGTTACTAGCTTCTGCCCGCGACTTCGTCCGCGCGGAACTCCTACTTTTTTTCAGTCGGTTTAAAAGTAGCCTATGTCCTTTCTCAGGTTCCAGACTATCTTTGTACCAAATTTCATTTAAATCGGTTCAGTAGTTTTAGCGTGAAAGCGTAACAGACAGACAGACAGAGTTACTTTCGCATTTATAATATTAGTAGGGACTAGCGGTCCCGGCAGACGTCATCCTGCCCGTTCGAAATTCAAATTAGGTAACTTTAGTTAGACAACGTTTGTATGGGAAAAGAAAAGGGCTGTTTTTAGGGTTTTCCCGGGAATTATTAGATTTTTCTCGCCGTAAGAACCATCCTTGGACTTCAACGAACATTTAAAAAAAAATTGGCCAAATTGGTCCAGGCGTTGTCGAGTTATGCGCTTACCAACACATTTTGCGATTCATTTTTATATATAAGAAGAAGATATATTATTTACAACTTCTTGTTAATTGTCTAGGGTACCATGGAGCAGAAGATCTACGAGCGGTCTGTGACGAAGCAGGCGGTCGCGTGTCGCGTGGTCGACGAGCAGCAGATAGACAGACACTACAACATGGCCGAGCTGACCGAGCTGTACAGGTATACTATCGCGGTTCTTAAGATACAGCCTGGGGACGGACAAGTTAAATCCGTTGTAGTCATTTAAAGCCGCGTCCACATCGGTAGCATTTCTTTGTATCATATCTCCGTTGCGTGGCCTCAGCGCGTATCATGATCGCTAGTTTGGACACAAGATGATACCGTACTAGCGATCAATATACGTACTGAGGCGACGCAACGGAGATGTGATACGCAGAAATGCTACAAATGTGGACGCGACCTAATTCGAAATGAAAGTGGAGGGTCTTATTTGTTACTAGCTCTTGCGTGGAACTTTTTCCTTTTTTGCAGTCGATTAAAAAGTAGCCTATGTCCTTTCTCGAGTTCCAGACTCTCTTTGTACCGAATTTCATTTAAATCAGTCCAGTAGTTTTAAGTGTGGAAGCGTAACAGACAGACAGAGTTATGGATTGCCCGGTTGCGATTACATTACGGTCGGTCGGCTGGTGGTACAGGTTCGACTCCGCGGGCGCGGGCGTGGCGGGCGGCGTGGCGGCGGGCGTGCGCGACGTGGCGCTGCTGCGCGTGGCGCGCGACGCGGCCGGCGCGCTGCACGCCGTGCACGAGCACGACTCGCTGCTGCGCGGCTCCAGCGAGCAGGGGCTGCCCGAGCACGAGCGCGCCGCCGCCTGGATGCAGTTCCAGCAGGAGCACAAACACACGCGTCAGTACACGCCGCTCTCATACACACACACACTACATGCACCACACACACACACACACACACCACTCACTTACACACACGCGCACACATCACACACACACACACGACATACATACCCATAAACCCTGTACCTTACTAACCTACCCTTGTAGCAATATGTACATAATAATGTGTACTCCTAGTAAAGATATGAGATGGGATGATTTGTCAAATATTATATTAAATCGCATTTGCAAATAGTTAAACCTATTGAAAAAAAATAGCTATTTTCATTTTGGAGTACATAATTTATAGTAAAACATTTAATGTCTAAAAAAAATCTAAAAATTTTCATCTCGTTAGTGAATACATTTTCAGAAATTTAATAAATATTAAATACCTACTCTATACAAAGTTCGAGCTTCAAATCCAGCAACGAAGCAGCTTTAGCATTGATATCAATCAAACAAAGAGTTCAACCTACACATAAGTATATTTCATATGAGATGATAAATGACTATTGATCTAATAAAGATGTCTCCTTCTACAGAAATGCAAAATGAGCTATCGGATATGCAGAAACCGACAAAGAAGAACGCGAAAGTTGTGAAACTGAGCACAGACGTCAAGACCGAACCGAGCGACGACGCCGCGACGACACCGACCGAGCAGAAGGGCAAGCGAGGTCGGAAGGTCATCCAATGCTCTATACCCATACAGACCACGCCGCAGCCGTCGACCAGTAAGGACGACGAGTTCCTCGTCAGCCAGAACGAGGAACACGACATGGTCAAGAAAATAAGCCAAATATTAATAAGTCACGACTTCCAAAAAAAACGGGGGACGAGAGACATCACGGAGCTGATCGGAACCGTTAGGAGTATCATAGCGAACGTTCAAGACGGTAACCTACCGCCCGGGGACGATTTAGCCAATAGCATCGCTCAAGTTCTACTCAAGAAAGAAACTGCGATGCCGCCTCTAACCGACGTTAAGACGGAGAAGAAGAAAAAGAACAAGAAAGTTCTAGAAGACGAAGCGTCGGATTCCAACGCTGAAACCATAACGGGCGATTTAAACGACGTTAAGCCCAGAAGGAGGGCGGCCGTTGCGGCTCAGAAGCACCTGGGTGCTATTACAAAGGATTTAATAATAGATTTGAACGATGATGAATGGAGAGACGGCTCGGTAGAGCCAGAGCCTCCTAAACAGCCTAAGAAGTATAAGCCAGGACCGAAAAGCAGGAAAGTGCTAATGAAATCCCCCACACCCGAGCCTGTGGAAGACGACTGTATAATGCTAAGCGACGATGAGATAGTTCCAGAACAGACCTCTAAACAGCATCCAAAAGAAGTTAGTAAAAAGAAGGAGACAGAAGGAGAGAAGCACCCGCTGCATCCTTCTCTGTTGAATAATAAGAATTTTGTCAAGATTGTCGCTCATACGTACCTAGCTGGTAATCCGATGTTGGACGAAGACGCGGCTACCCTCGCCGCGCAGTACAGCACTTTCAAAGCGCTCAAGGAATTTGAAGCCACCGGCAAACATATCACTAGTGGACCGATATATGATATCGCTGTAAAGGTTAGTATTGTTACTATGTTATTATGGGTGGGTCTATAAATACTTTTTTTGTCCATCGGGTCTTTTATACATTGGAATACCCGTTTTTATAAAACCGAGTAAATACCCGTTTATATAATTATGTTAAAAGTAGGTTAACACTAAGTAGACTAGTTAAATGTCGAGTATTTACCCGTGTATATCGGGTAGATTAGGTAAATGTGTACTTACAAGGATAAATATTCGTGAATCCCATTTTTCACCCGAGATATTTTTTTAAACTTTTATCTTTTTTTTTTAGGTTTTAGGCATGGACCTTCTAAAGAAGCTGCAATACTTTCCCGCCGTGCAAAAAAACTCTGTATCATCCAAACATCAAGAGAAAGCTCTATTAGACACCGAGAGAGCGTTGCACGAGGCTAGTTTCCGAAGGGGCACTGGAGAGAAACCGAAATTGACGGCCAAGTTGACGTCGGACCTGATGCCGATGGAGCAGAAACCAGCGGCGATACCGCAGCTGGGTCTGGTTAAACTGAGACCTTTGACTGTCGCACCGGTCGTAGTGCCTGTTGGACCGTAAGTCTATATCCTAACTAATATTATAAATGCGAAAGTAACTCTGTCTGTCTGTCTGTTACGCTTTCACGCTAAAACTACTGGACCGATTTAAATGAAATTTGGTACAAAGAAAGTCTGGAGCCTGAGAAAGAACATAGGCTACTTTTTAACCGACTACAAAAAAGGAGGAGTTCCACGCGGACGAAGTCGCGGGCTGAAGCTAGTAAAATATAACTTATTAGTCAATCAAAACAAAATCCCTCCTTATTAATCACTCGTGACCATGCGAAATGCGAACGGTGTTGTTACACCGTAAAACAATACCACAGTAACATGATACCTCTGTAACATTGTGCGTTGTCTTTTTCAGGATTAAACGGTCCGTACCGGGGCCGAGCGACGAGCCGCTGTCCGACGACGAGTGCATCCTCCCCGACGACGACGACGTGCGCATAGTGCCCTCGCCCCCCGCCGCCCCCGTCCTCCCCGGCCCTCGCGCTCCCGCCATCAGCGGTACCACCACGAAGTCCGAGCCTCCCAAACCGCCGCCCAAGGAGATTATCACGCCCCCGACCCTCCCGACTCCTCAGAGGATGCCGGTGCTGACGATCATCGGGAATAAGATCGTTGCTGTGAAATCTGCGCCTCCCGCGCCCTCCGCGCCTCCCGTACACACCGCACCCCCCGCGGATCCGACAATATGTCTCGACAGCGACGACGAAGACAGTCCGCTACCCGCCCTGAACACCGCCGACCCCGCCGGCGCGGCCCGTCCGAACGCGGTGCAGATGACGGTGTCGAAATCGGGTATGAATTATATCGTCATTCCGAAGAGTGATATGGAGGCTTTGGTGAAGGCTACCGAGTCGGCTATTACAGGCAATGCGCCGGATGTCGGCCTCGTCGGCACATCTAACAGGAGGTCCTTTAGAGTTCCTCGCTCCACTCAATCCTCCGTAACGAGTATATCGGGTACGGACGCTTCCAAACTGACGATGATACCTAAATTGGTGGCAATTGCGCCTAAATCGCCTCAGACTGCGACGAAACCGGCGCCGAGTATGCCGAAACCGGCGCCGAGTGTGTCAAAACCGCCAGCTATCACTTCAAAACCGGCTGCTAGTACTTCAAAATCGGCTCCTAGTACTTCAAAACCGGCTGCTAGTACTTCGAAACCGGCTGCTAGTACTTCGAAACCTACAGCTGTTATTCCGAAAACGACGTCAAATACGTCAAAAGCACCAAAACCGACAATAACGAAATCTCGAGGGCTACCCGGCACTGGTTCACGCGCGTCGAGCCCCGACGACCCGCTGTCCATTTTCAAGAACGTCGTTCAAATACCAGCCGACCTCTACGAGGCGCCCAAAGACGCCAAAACGCCCGATAAGAATCCGCCCGCTGAAAGCAAAACCAAGTCCGAATCTCTTCTCAACAAGTTGACTAAACAGCTAGCGTCAAACAAAGAGAGAAACTCGAAACTGTATGACTCGATAGATTTAACGGAGACCAAAAATCTACTTAATAAATTAGGTAAAAGTGTTACCGTGGGGAAGGCGAATAAGGGGGCGATGGATTCCGTAGATTTGACGGACGCGCCGAGTGTCGTTATAACGTCGACTAAGGCCGGTTTAAAGAGTACTAAGAAGGAACCGCCGTCTACGATAGTTGGAACTTCCAAGAATATTATATTGACCGGCTCCGGGAAATTGGCCACGACAGCGGGCACCAGGTATGTAGCAGTTTTATAAGCAAAGTCTATTACGTGATTTTAAGCAACTTTAACAAGACTTGGGGTGCTTTATGGTTCTTTATCGCACAGGTTTTTGTTTTAGTTAGGGTCACTTAAAATCAGGTTGTGTAATAGTATAGTGACACAAATCAAAATATGTCACCATGTGATTTTAAATTACTAATCCTGAATGAAATAACTATATAATTATCTGTTATGTTGGCATTATTGTATGTGATAGAGTTGCGTGTCTACGGACCGCGTCATGTTTGAAATTTGGAATATGATTATAGCTGTCATTAAGTACGCACGGACTTTTATTGTATTTCCTTAATTTACCGAGAAATAACAGTGGCGACGAGTTAAATTTAGCAGTTTATACGCGTGAAAACAGAAAAAAAATGGCCAATACTTCGATTGGTTCGCTAGCTACGTTTAATCACGAAGTTCAAGAGTGGTCAGTTTTTAAGGACCGACTGGAACAATGGTTCTTTGCGAACGATCTCGGCGATGAACAGGACAAGTCCGGTGCTAAACGCAGAGCAATTTTGCTTAGTAGTTTTGCAGAAACAACTTATAAGCTGGTGCGCGATCTGGCTCGACCAGAGACGGTCGGAACTTTAGGCTATGCAAAAGTTGTTTTGTTACTTGATGAACATTTTGGTTGTAAGAAGTGTGGCTTTGCGGAACGATATACATTCCATAGTGCGGTACAAAACGTTAACGAGTCTATGTCGGAGTGGGCCGCTCGAGTGCGCAGCTTGGCCGCGCACTGCGAGTTCAGCGCGACGGAGTTTAGCGAGTTACTGCGAGATCGTTTTATACTTGGAATGGTGCACGGGCCCGAGCGCGATAAACTTTTTGCGACTAATATGAAGGATTTGACGTTGATTAAAGCACTGGAGTCTGCTGAGAGTGTGCGCGCGGCTCGTCTGGGCTCTCAAATGGGAGCGACGAGCTCGCCCGATGCTATGCACGTTCCGCTGCAGGTTCTTAAGCTGTCGTCGAGTCCAGATGCAGCGGCGAGGAGCGGCGGCCGGCGGCGCGGTCAGCCGGCAAGAGGCGCGGTGCCGCGCAGTGCACCCGAGGTTGATGCGTGTGCAGTTTGTGGATACTTGGGTCACCAGCAAGACTCGTGTCGATTTAAGCAGCACAAATGCAAGCGGTGCGGTTTTAAAGGACATTTAAGGAGAATGTGTCCGAAACGAGAGGCTAAACAATATTTTGTCGATTGTGGTGAGGATGATGACGATGACGTGAACGGTAAGCGTATTGTTTGTAATATTCGTACAGTTACCGGCGAGCCCATGAAGGAAACTGTAGTGATTAACGAAAATTCGCTAAATTTTGAAATAGATACGGGTTCCGCGGTAACTATAATACCGGAAAGTGTTTACAAAAAACTGTTTTTAAATTTTGTTTTAAAACCTAGTAATTTAACTTTACGCAGTTATAACGGTGGACACATTGAGACGCTAGGCACGTTGCGTTTACCTTTCTCTTATAGGAAAATGACGGAATATTTAGTTGTTTACGTTGTTAGAGGGCAGGGTGCGTTGTTGTTAGGTAGAGATTTTATTTCGAGGTTTAAACTTGAATTGTGTCCTGTGAATGTTTGTAACATCGATAATTTTAGGGAATCTATTACATCAAAGTACCCAGACCTATTTTCTGATAAATTGGGTTGTTTTAAAGGGGCTTTGATTGATTTGAAATTAAAAAATGACGCCACGCCAGTTTTTTGTAAAGCTCGTCAATTACCATTCGCTCTTAGGGAACGAGTTGAAGTAGAACTCGACAGGCTAGTAGCGTTAGGTGTATTAGTTCCCATACAATATTCTGAGTATGCTAGCCCTATTGTGCCCGTGCTTAAAGAAAATAAGTCGATAAGATTGTGTGCCGATTATTCGGTGGCTTTGAATAAACATTTATTGGTCGAGAAATATCCGCTTCCTCGAATTGATGAATTGTTTGCTAAGCTCAGGGGTGGTCAACAATTTTCTAAACTTGACTTGTCTTCTGCTTATAACCAACTGAAGTTATCAGAGGATTCTCAGCTATTAACCACCATTAATACTCATAAAGGGTTATATAAATATACTAGATTGGTTTTTGGGCTAGCTAGTGCTCCGGCCATTTTTCAAAGAATTATGGAGACGTTGTTGGCTGGTTTAGACGGAGTTCTAGTATATTTAGATGATATTTTGGTGACGGGAAGAAATAAAAAGGAGCATGTTGATAGACTTCATGAGGTTTTCCGGAGGTTGGCTGGCGCTGGTTTAGTATTACAAAAAGGGAAATGTCATTTTTTTCAAAATTCGGTATCATATTTAGGATTTGTCATTGATAGTTGTGGTATTCACAAATCACCTGATAAAGTTAAATCTATTTTGCAAGCGAAAGTACCTAGTAATGTGACGGAATTAAAATCATTTTTAGGTTTAGTTAATTACTATAGGGCCTTTGTTAAAAATGTTTCATCTATCCTGAATCCTTTGCATGATTTGTTAAAAAAGAACTCTACTTGGAAATGGTCCAAGGAACACGATAAGGCGGTAGAATTGATTAAGCAGGCGTTAGTTTCGGAGGAAAATTTAGCGCATTTTAACCCGGACGGTGCATTAATTCTTACTGTAGACGCTGGGCCGTGCGGTCTCGGCGCTGTTTTGTCGCAGATGGAGGATGGGCGTGAGAAGCCTATTTCTTTTGCTTCACGTTCCTTATCTACTGCCGAAAAGCGGTATAGCCAAATTCATAAAGAAGCAACTGCTATTATATTTGGTGTTCGGAAGTTTCACCAGTATTTGTATGGGCGAGATGTTCCATTTACGTTGAGGACGGATCATAAGCCACTTTTAACAATTTTTAATCCGGATAAAGGGGTGCCGGAAATATCAGCAAATAGGCTGCAGCGTTACGCGTTATTCTTGTCAGCGTATAATTATAAAATTGAGTACGTCAGTAGTTCACAAAATACAGCTGATTTTTTGAGTAGATCGACAAGTGTTAATGCGGGTTCTCATTTAATTAATTCGTCGGCGGATGAGGCGTTGTATGTCAATTTTGTGTCGGAAGGTGATGTTTTTCTATCAGTGTTGGATATAAAAGCGGGGACTTTAGCTGATCGTTTGCTCACACAGGTTGTGCGGTTTGTGTTGCAAGGTTGGCCTAGCAGAATAACTGATACATTGTTAAAACCATTTTATGAAATTCGAGCCGAGTTAGCTGTCGAAAATGATGTTCTTATGAGGGGTTATAAGGTAATAATTCCACAATCGCTACGTTCAAAAATAGTAGAGGAATTACATAGGGGACACTTAGGTGTTACAAAAATGAAAGCTCAAGCCCGCCATAGATTCTGGTGGCCACATATGTCATTGGATATTGAGCAATATGTAGATAAGTGTGAAGTTTGTTTAGCGCTTCGCCCTTCGCCTGCTAAGGCTCCGCTCACACCGTGGCCGTATCCGCCGCGCAGCTGGCATCGTGTGCACATAGATTTAGCGGGTCCAATTAATGGCAAGACATTTTTGGTTGTCGTAGATGCTTTTTCTAAATGGGTCGAGTGTTTTGATGTGTCCACTGGGTATAGCACGCGCTCAATAATTGAAAAGCTTTGTGAAGTTATGGCGAGATTCGGTATTTTTAAAACTATATGTTCAGACAATGGAACATATTTTGTTTCAATTGAGTTCAAAGAATTTTGTTTACGTAATGGAATAGAACATGTCACTTCTCCAACTTATAATCCAGCGAGTAATGGGCAAGCCGAAAGCTATGTTAAAATAATCAAACGTGCAATTAAAGCAATTAATCTTTCGGGTTGCAAGTCAAAGGATTTTAATTTTAAACTTCAAGAGTTTCTATTCCAATACAGAAATTCAGAACACAGTACTACTGACAGGTCACCTTCAGAAATTTTGTTTGGGCGAAAACTTAGATGCCGATTAGATCAAGTAATGCCTGATTGCTCGTCATCATCTGATCCTACACTCGATTTGCATGTGAGAAATAAACAACATGTTCAGAGTAGGCAATATCACGGTAATCGAAAAGTGAACTTTGTAATCGGAGAAAAAGTGTTAGTTCGCGTTTTTAGTAATCGAAATAATAAGTGGGTGAGAGGTACAATCACAAAGAGACTTGGATTTTCAGTTTTTCTAGTTTACTTGGAAGAATTTAAACAAACTGTTAAAAAACATTTGAACCAAATTTTAAAATTTAAGGGGGAGGAAAATGAGGTGCTTGATTCTGATGTCGAATCCTCTCGTTCGGAGCTGTTGTGTTCGCCATCGATTGAACCAACCATGATGCCACCTATCGTGCTGTCTTCGGTTCCGATTCCTGCTCTACCTACTGCTACCTCTAGTTCTACAGCCATTGCTGTGGACACGACGTCTGAGCCATTTATTGAGGATCATGAAGACGAGCCTGACTTGGAGCGTTGGCAGGAGTGTGAGGTTGTGTCTGAAGATGACAGTGCTCCTGTTCCAGCTGGTTCAGAGAATGAGAATATACAGGGCAGCAGTATACCTTCATCCACTGTTCAGCCTAGTTCTGATAGAGTATTACGGGACAGGAAAAATATTGATTATAAAAAGTTCTTTTAGTTTCAAGATTTAAAGGTGGAGGAATGTTATGTTGGCATTATTGTATGTGATAGAGTTGCGTGTCTACGGACCGCGTCATGTTTGAAATTTGGAATATGATTATAGCTGTCATTAAGTACGCACGGACTTTTATTGTATTTCCTTAATTTACCGAGAAATAACATTATCCTTGTTTTTCAGCAAAAATATTCGTATTACCAGCCTGGAAACATTGGTGCCTGCAAGGAATGATACCAAAAAGCGACCCGCTATTAAAGTGGAGAGTGAGCCACCTAAGAGGAAAAAGACTGAACGTGAGTATTTTTATATATATAATGCTATAGGGATACTATGGGTAAGGAAAACTAATTTCTATTTAGTCTGTAAGTGAGTGATATTATTAAAAAAAATTGTACACGTGTTTTGTTTCTTTTTTTAAATATAAACAAAAAATAACAAAGTGCTTCTAAAGGTCGATATTCGGGGCTTGTTACATCACGTTATATGCAATTTATACCATAACGTGACGAGCACCACTCTCACTGAGACGGTTTTTATAAATAACTAGCTTCTGCCCGCGACTTCGTCCGCGTGGAACTCCTTTTTTGCAGTCGGTTAAAAAGTAGCCTACGTCCTTTCTCAGGCTCCAGACTTTCTTTGTACCAAATTTCATTTAAATCGGTCCAGTAGATTTAGCGTGAAAGCGTAACAGACAGACAGGCAGACAGACAGAGTTACTTTCGCATTTATAATATTAGTTAGGATGCTACGGTAATCGGTATACCCTAAGCGCGTAAGACCGACACGCACTTGGTCGTTTTTTTTTTCTTTATTAATTTTAATTCTTAAGATTTTAAATATTTCTTTCAGTTATGACTCTCAAGGACTTCAACATTGACGACTTTGATGACATCATCGAATTGGAATAATTACAAAAGTCTACAGTGTCTATACCACTAGATCAAGTGGGCAATATAGCTGTTATTGCAACGGTATTAGCTCGGAACAACATTACTTGGTACTCGGATGTATTAGAATTATTAAACCAGGTCATCTGGTTTAATATTTTATAGAGAAATATGATTATAATAATGAAAAAGTTACTTACTTGATTATTTTATACTTGACATGATGAAGAAAAGTTACGTATCTTCATTTCTTTTTGTGATATAGCCTAAACAAACAACACAATTGCATGCGTAAACTTATACATCCATAAAAACTATTATAAACTGTTTATAGACAAACTTAAAAATGTACGTTTAAATTAATGGTGATTATCATAAGTCGAAAATCCGTTAGATGTCGGTAATTTTAAGTGAGGTCTAGCTGTCATGTTTCACCAATAAGAGACAAGCTACTTGCCTGTGATTGGTGAAACATGACAGCTGGACCTCACTCAGAACTAGCGACATCTATTAAGCGGATTTTTGACTCGTGAAAACTCCGTTTAATATAAAAGGAGATTTTTTTTTCAATTTATTTTATGAGCGTTTTATTTTTTTTTCCTAATATTACTGGCAACTTTTTAATAGTTAATATCCTATTGTTAGTAATGTCAAATTTATGTTAACAGATAGAAATTGCATATATGCAAATATGATTAGTATCGGTCGAATCTTGTGTTTTTTTGTTATTAAAATGTAAGTACAGTCAACGGTGATTTACTTTTTAAGTTGTGCAAAGGTTGCATCTTTTATTTTATAATATTATAAGTTACTATTTGTTTATGTCTGATTGAAAATGTTTTAATTAAGAACTATCATAGGATGAAGAGAATATATTTGAGTGTAGAGCGTCTTGTTATGTAAATATTATTATAAGATTAGGTGTACGTTGCAGTTTGTACTATCTGAATGTGTTTTTTTTATTATTATTTCTTAGTAAATATTTTTAATTGTGCATGCGTAATTGTAACGCGTAACTCGAATTATATTATGTCCAATTTGATTCATTGATGATGATTAAACTCTTCAATGCAAATAGAAATGGGGTTTTTTACCTACCAGGGACTTACCTCACAAAGTGCCTAGCAGGTAGAAAGGTAACCCAATATTTACCCGATTTCGGGTTACTATGGACAAGTCAATGTGACAATGCGAGTAATGTTAAATGATTAAATCTCTAACATTATGTAACTAGCTACTTGGCGCCATGATGATATGATTAAAAGCTAAATTTAAATAAAAAATAATATTGAACCAGTGTTTTATTATACCATACTGTTCATACACTTACAACAAAATATATTAAATGTTCATTTTAATTTCATTAAAGCTATCGCTAAAAAAAGATAAAAAATATATTCATATCAATTTGAAAAAAAATAAGATTGACCAGAGTGCCGTTATCACTTCTAAACTAAAACTATAATATTTACAAATAACATAATTACGTGTTACAGTCAATACAAATTCCAGTAAGAAATAAGATATAACGTAGATAATTTTAAATTATTTAATATGTGTACCAAGACAAGGGTGGAAAAAATCGAGACCCCAGTGGGACTTGATCCTACACACCTACGCAAATCATGCCTTTTCCAATTTCACTGTAGGCATCACTGATATAACCTCACTACCATCACACGTGAGAGCAAATGCGGACTTTGGTACTGCGCCATAGGTTTTAAATACTGCCATTCGCACACGGCTCGAGAGTTCGAGACAGCCAATGCGAGTGTGGGCATATGCGGCGGGGAATACGAGTAGAGTCGAAATCTCCCACTATCTTGTCTCTGTACTTATTTACAAAAGAAATGTCGCTTCAGCGCCATCTGTGTGTAGTGTTTTGCAATACTCACTACATATGATTAGTAAATAACTTTGTTCGGAACGACGGTCAACAACGAAAGCCTTTTGTGAATAATAAAAAAAAACTTGCCCGTATTAGACAAATGTCGAATCGACAACAGACTCCAGATATCCTGAAAATGGACTATACATTTTTATAACTCCCACTAATTACTTTGATATTCGGGTATATGAATCTCCGTTGTTGACCGTACCTTACCTCTACTTACTAAATAATAATTTATCTTGTACTAAAAACTTATTACATAAGAGGCCGTAGTGAGAGTTGAATGTCACAAAAACGTGACTATCGCGTGTGATTTTTCAATCTTTTAGAATAATGAGGGAATAAGTAAAACACCTTTTACCTATAATAATATAAAAATTAACGCTTACGCAAACTCGATGGTAACGTTTTTGTGACACGTAACTGAGAACTTTTAAGAACCTTATAACTGGACTAAATATATAATCAGCTGGTATCAATAATATTAAAAATTACTATACTAAAACATCGATCGAAAACATACGTACATTTAGAGATCTTAGGCTCACTGGGATGTCAAAATATTTTCCTGTCCTCCGGCCAAAAAGCGCCAACTTTGTGGCCGCTGCGCTAAATGAAATTGCCGCTTTCTGGCTTCGTCTAACAGAAAAATAGTATACTGACCTCGGTCAGTAAAATAAAAAAGCCTCAGATCACATTTTTGTCAACCTCGGCTTCGCCTCGGACGACAATTACATGTGATCTGAGACATTTTTTATTTTACTGGCCTTGGTGCGTAATTTACTATATCACTTGTAAAACGATTATAAATTTGACATTAGTATCATCTAAACTGGCTAATTCCATATTCATTTCTGATGCTTTGGCGGTTATTATTATATTGGAATAAAACAATAACGAATTTATCTCTCGTATATTAACTTTATACTGACTTTAGTCTAACACTAGTGACGATAACGCCGACAATAGTGTTAGAATGCGCGTATTTGATTTCATTTGCTGACGTTTCGGAAACTATACAGTTCCCGTATATCCTGAGCTCCCGACAGGCTAACACAAGTCCATTTTAATTATTTTATTCCGATATTCCCAATTTTTTACAATTATTATTCACGTCTACAGTTTTTTTTTCTTAGTTATTACCGCTAAATTCACATACTTCTTGCAGTGTTTGGATTCGAAAGAAAATATATACAAAACGAGATTTTCATTACTTTGTACCAATCGAAAATGCGACGGTGGGTTCAAATCCTACTGGGGTCCGGTATTTAATATTACAACTTTGGTATTTACTGTGCTCATACATACTAAACACAAGTATTTTCGTGATATTGTTGAATTAATAAAATGCGGTAAAACCTCACGGATTATAATTATTTTACAGCACAATAGAAGCACACGTAATACTGGTCGTTGCTTTAATAATTTCTGATGCCTTCGCGGTTATTATACAATGGAAAGTAACAAACATCCACACATTCACACAAACTTTCGCGGTTATGGATGCGGATATTTTTTCACCTAGAGTTAACCCTCGCCAGTCGCGTCTTGTCGAAGCCGCATATCGCGCTGAGGAGGGCGCCGCGAGCGTCCGAGGGACTCGGCGCCGGCTGGCACGGGCTCGGCACGCTCGTCTCGGCGGCTGGAAGAAACAAAATATCATGTAGGTATAGCTTTTTAGCGATAACGTAGACAACTAATATAAAAAAATGTATTTAGACCGTCACTTTTAATATAAAAAAAAATATTTGAAAACGTATTTTTTCTTAGAAAAAAAGCACAAAAAAACAAATGATGTCACTTCGCGTCGCTTTATTTGTTGAATTGACAAAAGAAAAAATACGTGTTGAATATTTTTTAATAATCATACTGGCGTTCTTTGACATAATATATGACCTACTAGCGGCCCGCCCCGGCTTCGCCCGGATCCCTTTTTTTATTATAGCCTATGTCCTTTCTCAGAGTCTAAAGATTGTCTGTGCCAAATTTCATCAAAATCGGTTGAGAGGTTTAAGCGGGAAAGCGTAACAGACACACAGACAGACAGGCAGAGTTACTTTCGCATTTATAATATTAGTAGGGATGCGTTATTCTGATGTATAAGCTATATTATTGTAGTTTCATAAAAAAACAGTAGTTTTTGTGTGAAGAATTAACAAACATACACACTCACAAACTTATGCCTTTATAATATTAGTGTTTGTATATATTTAACTCACACATATGCGGCGGCGTGGGCGAGGAGGCCGTGCTGGCGCTGTGAGACCGCACCGTCTCCGCTAAGGACGAAGTAGATTTCCACATGCTATCTCTTTTCCTCTGAAAATATTTAATAAGTTTATCTAAAAGGAAAGTACTTAATACGAGTATGTTTAATCATTGAATTAACCTTCCTATATTTTTTCAATACATTAATCCTTACTAATATTATAAATGCGAAAGTAACTCTGTCTGTCTGTCTGTTACGCTTTCACGCTAAAACTACCGGACCGATTTAAATGAAATTTGGTACAAAGAAAGTCTGAAGCCTGAGAAAGGACATAGGCTACTTTTTAACCGACAGCAAAAAAGGAGGTGTTCCACGCGGACGAAGTCGCGTGCAGAAGCTAGTAAAATATAATAATTGTTTGTCTTGTTCAATTTATTTAACAATAATGGCTTACGATATATCTAATAGGCATTAAATATCTATATTATTATAACATATTAAGTTGTGTCTCATGGTTTGAACGAGTAATTATATTTTTGTTTAATTATCCCATGTTCTTTACAAAGTTCCATCTATTTCTATAGCAAAATTCGCCAAAATTTGTTAGCGGTCTTGTTGTGAAACGTCGCGTCGTACTTTCTCATCTATATATATATAGCTTCTGCCCGCGACTTCGTTCGCGTTCCTCCTTTTTTGCAGTCGGTTAAAAAGTAGCCTATGTCCTTTCTCAGGCTCCAGACTTTCTTCTTACCAAATTTAATTTAAATCGGTCCAGTAGTTTTAGCGTGAAAGCGTAACAGACAGACAGACAGACAGACAGACAGAGTTACTTTCGCATTTATAATATTAGTATGGATAGTATGGAAGTATGGATATATATATATATATACAGTAAAACTTGTTTAAGAGGGACCTGGATAAGTGAAAAACCTCCATATCTGGAACACATGCTGAGGTCCCGGCACTATGGCTATGAATTACCTCTGTTAGTAAGACAAAAGCAACCTCTTTATCTGGGCTAAGTTATTTCTATTTTCTTGTCATAATTACCTCTATAATTGAGAAGACGCGTGTATTTATCTCTGTAACTGAGATAAAGTCAGTAGGTACACATAGGCTACCTCGGACCTCGGATGTCTCCTCTCTCTTTTACCTACTCGAACTTCTCTAAATCGGCCCTTATATAACTTAGTTTTAATGCGGTTTCTCTATTAATCGGGTATTTATTTAAAAAATACCTAACCGAGGACAAAGTCTTTATTATTACGAAAAAAAAACTAAAATTAACGTCAGTGCCCGAATCAGTAAAATAATCTGCCTCCAACTTTTAATAATTTTATATACGTCAACAACGAATTATTAGTTTCAGGAGAACTGTCTTTAAACCACATTTTTGATATTTTTAATGGAAAATAATGAATTGTTTACAAAATAAATCCGTTGCTCTATTGAATACACCTCTATAACAGAGATTACCTCTTTTCTTACCTCTGTTAAAGAAACCCTCTGTAAATGAGACAGGTATTTTTTTATACCTAGATATCTGAGACACTGCGTTAGTGGAATACCTCTTTACGTGAGACTAATTTACAGGTCCCTTGGAAGTCCCAGTTAACCAGGTTTCACTGTATATATAAATTAATTCCTATTTCCCTTGGTCACGTCACGCTAGAACTGCTGGACCGATTTCACCATTTCTTTTTTGCTATGTTTGTTATAATCAAGACTAGGATCTTATTTAAAAAAAAAAACTCACAGCTCGCCGTTTCTGCCTCTTTATCTCCTCCTCAGAACTGAGTATTTCTTTGATACGCACTTCTCGTTTCGCATTTCGAACCTAGAAAATAAAATATGAATTTTTAAATCACTACGAAAAAAATATATAAAGTTAAATGAGCAAAAATCTTAATGTCAATAAAGGTAAGGGTCCCCAGAATTTATTAGGTAATATTTATTGGATTCTGAGCTTTATAAACTATGTAATCTTTGATGTACTTACAACAGAATATTGTACAGATTTTTTTTTGAAAACAAAATTTATATTGAACACAAAATAAACCAATAATAAACGACTTACTTGACAAGTGATTTAAAATTTATTTATAAAGTCATTTAGCTGAATCAATTATGTATTTTAATTGCATGATTTTATTTCACTTGACATACAATTATATGTTAAAAATAACAAAAAAAAAAGTATACCAATTTCTGTTCCACTTTCAACCTCTCCTCTATGGCCGCCGTGGCGTTTTTCAACTCGTCTTTCACAGCCAACGGAAACTTGAGAATACCCCTAACGTCGTCATGGGTCATGCGGACTCCGTTCAGAATAGCCCCCGTGAAGAACGGATGCGTCAGTAGCAACTCGAAATAACACTTGCTCGACTTATTCGTTGTACTCACTGTTGACAGACAGATGCGCAGAACTGATTCTGAAATAAACATAAATAATTTAATACTAGCTTTTGCCTGCGGCACCGTCCGCGTGGAATTAGTGTATGGTAAGTAAACGTCGCCTATGTCCTTTCTCAGGCTCTAGACTATATGAGTAGCAAATTACATTTAAATCGGTTCAGTAGTTTTAGCCTGAAAGCTAAACAAGCACAGTTACTTTCGCATTTATGTTACTAGTTAGGATTAGAATAGATGATAATAATTGATTGGTTAGTTGAGAACTGTAAAGTTCTAAAACATCTTATTTGAATAAACTGAAACTTTAATGACTGTTATTAGGATTTTCATATTCGACCTTTATATGACCTAAGAAACTATATAGAAAACTATAGTTACTTGTACATAACAAATAAAACTAGTTATAATAAAAAAAAGGTTAAAATTTGTCTCAAAAAACGACGTATATAAAAAACGGGAGTTAGAAAAAATTGTACATCAAGATTATTAACACGTATTTAGTTTTAATATAATAACAAAACGAACCAAAATGTGTTATACCTATATTAAAAACAATAAGTCGTTCTGTCTAAACTTTAATTCACATAGTGACATTTTGAGTTAATTCACTAAGAATTCTATAAAATTATATAAAGTTTCTATATAACTGATGTATTGTTTTATATGTATAACTTACCAAGATTATCAGAAATAGTATGTGGGTACATATCACGACAGTACCCGTCCAAAGTTTCAGCAAACGCCATTTCGTATAAAGTTCGTCCGAATGAATAAATATCAATATTCTCTGCTGTATACTTCCTCAAATTCAACATATATGGTCTATATAATGAGGACACACCAAATATATTATTTTCTATATCCATTAGAAGCACTTTTTGATTCTCTATTGCTATATTACCGGGGTGTAGGTGGCCTGAAATAAATATGTATATTGAAATTAAACAACTTTAAACGGATTTAACTAACTGAGCCTTTACAGATTCCATAATCGTAGCATTCGTAGCACGACTGAGCTGACAATAGTCTTATGCTAAAGGCTCTGAAACGTCAGCCAATAAAATAAAATACGCGAGTAAAATCCGTTTAATGTTGTTTCATTCCAATGTATAATAACCGCGAAGGCATCAGAAATTATTAATATGTACGTTTGAGACCAGGTGCTGGCATTATGAGTTAAGGTAGGCATTATACTAGCAAGCACCTTAGGCCGAGTTTGAGACAGCATAAAGAGTTACTTATAATGGTGAATATTATTGAATCAGAAAGAGGTTTCGAAACGTGCACTTGAACGCCAGATTTTTCAGTGTGTCATAGCTGATGGATATCGATTACTTAATCAACTATGTATCGTAGGTAATTAGTAGAAACATTTTTTTTCCGCCGAAATTGAAACCGAAGCCGAAGGTTTGGTTTCATTACAGTTTCGGTCGAAACCGAAAGTACTTTTACGTTTTATTATTAATTAATTACCATTATTCGGTTCGGCTGTCTTTTGGCCGAAACCAGATCTCAAGCCGAAACATGATTTTTGGGCCAACAGTGGCCGAAACCGAAACTTCGGTCGGATACTAATCATTATTTAAAATTTATATAACTTATAAAATGTACACTTACCGTGTGGCAATCCTTTATCATGAAGAAATTTCAGTGCTTGCAGTATTTGATACCCGTAATGCGCCAACTGACCCTCTGTGAGGGGTTTTCTCACTTTAGGGTTACCATATTTAGATAAATGGTTCCTTGTATACTCTGTGCCATAGATTATGTCCCTGAGACTGCCATTTTCATGTATCCTCCTCACAACATAGGCCCCAGTTTCCAAACTATGAATTGCTAATACTTTATCTATATAAGGGTGCTGAAAAGTTAATAAATAATAAAATTAAAATGTGAAAAATTGTCACTTTGGTAATGCAATATGTACTACTTAATCTCATTTTTCTGAATATGAAAAAATTGACAAATGGGTACCAAAAGAGCCAATTAGCACAGCATCTAAATAATAATATGTGATTCTCTTCCAACTACACCTAAAAATCAATCGAATTACTATTTTTTTTCCATTTATTTAAAATAAAATAAGAATCATAATCAAACAGATCACACCATTGTCTATATTGATGGTTATTTAACAATTAAACAACTATAACAGATTAAACATGCATATTTTATTTTAATTGCTGACAGTTATTCAGCTTTTTTTGCTGATTTAACAATATAATAGTCTAACAGAAAAGTCTAATACGCGAATTAAATCCATTTTAATTTTTAATTCCAGTGTATAATAATCAGGAAAGCATAAAAAAATACTGATTAATGAATAACATACACAAAAAATTACAACATGATATACAAAAAATTTACAAATGAAGAATGACATACTTAGTACATATCAGCAAAAACAAACAAAGATTAAAAATACTCACAGATACATTTTGTATACTCTTGCAGGCCGCTTGCAAGTCCTTATCACTTAAATACCTATCCGGGCCGTAATTCTGCCAGGACAGGAGGCAGTTCGTTCTCGACTCGGTGTCAGTTACCTGAGACAAAGATGCGAAAAGGTGTTGACAATAGCTGTTATCATCCTTTTGATAACACACAGACGTGGGCGGATTTGTCGGTAGATTTGTTGTTATATATGAAAGTCACAATAATTTGTTATTTTTATGACTGATTATTATTTTTTCTGTATGACTAAGGTTGACTGGTAGAAAATGCTTTAAAGCATTAAGTACTTCTGTTAAGTTTTGTTCAATAAAGAATAAAAAGAAAAAAAAAATTAAGAGTGTGTTGTTCACATTTCACACACCTAGATCTAAAGGGAGCTAACTCAAAAAAGTTACTTTTTCAGAAGATGCGAAAAACTGGTTAACCTATCCATATGCACGCATGAGTTTTCTGTATAGATTTATGCTTTTTATAATGAAGCTAGCAGAGTTAGTTTAAATCTGTTTTAGTGGTAAATGGGTTTCGATGTAAGGAATCCGATGGTGTGCATAACTCAAATCTTCAGGTTTTTGAGTTAGCTCATTTTAGATCTAGGTGTGCGATTTGTTGACTTGTTACAAAGACAAAAATGGTAATTTATGTATATATCACAAATATTTTTCACATACTTTGTTTAAGATAATCCATTTTGATTAATAAAATAATAAAAGATAATAATGACTATGGGAAAATGTTTAAATCAATTTTATATCTATAGGTAGAATAGTTTTCAATGTTTAAGGAAATACCTATTTAATTGTGGTTTCTGTTATATATTTACAAATAATTTATTTTAAATATTATATAAATAACAGGGCATAGATTAGTCAAGCCTAAATCTATATATCTGTAATTAAAAATTAATACATACCACAAAAAAGTGTTTCCGAATTCTCCAACCTATGTCAGCCAAAGGGCTTTTCATCTCATAATGGCCGTCTCCCCTCAAAGCAATTGAGACAGTTTGAAGGGCTTGCTCTGAAATATATTATAGATGTCATAATAAAGAAGTAAGATTATAAAACAATTTTAATAAATATTGATATTCATGGGCCATAACATAAGGTATGTATAAAATATATCGCACCCCTAGATCTAAAGGGAGCTAACTCAAAAAAAGTAACTTTTTCGGGAGAGGCGAAATTGTTGTAAGGAATCGGATCCTTTTTTTATCATGTGTTTAATTTTAATCTTCAGATTTTTGAGTTAGCTCCCTTTAGATCTAGGTGTGCGATTAGGGAATGCAAATCTCGCGAGATTGGGCTCAAGCGAGATCTCGCGAGTTTACGAAAATCAATCTCGCGAGATCTCGGCAATTTCGAGATCTCGCGAGATTGATTCATATTAGCAGTTTTGTTTGTTTTTTTTTTCAAATAATAACAATAATTGAATAAATAAGGAAAATAATAATAGTAGAGGTATGTAGGTATTATAAAAATATTTTTTTTCACGATTTTTTCAAGACTTTTTTTATGCATTAAAAGATTGACGTAACTGTCTAATTTTTTAAATAAACTTTTAAGTAAGTAGTATACTTTTACGCTTTTACATATTTATCTATCAAATACCTAACAATAAAATATATTATATCAAGTAAAACTTAAGTTAACTATTAAACTGAGATATTATTATTATCATTAACAATGAAATAACAAACTATATATCTACTCAGTACGGTAGAACATCGAAAATTACAGATTAATAATTATCAAAATATACTAATCAAATTAAATATTTGTTCAATTAAAATCACAAGTCACTGTTGCAATTTAAGAATTACTTTGAAAGCTAGCTCCTTAAGAAGTACAAAATGCCCAAAGAGTCGTCTGCTAAACGGCATCTTATTTTGTTGGTCAGATAACCAGCTGCTGAAAAGGTCCTTTCAGATTCGACGCTAGTTGGGACTACAGATCTCAGGCACTTACTCACAAACATTAATAGTTCGCCTTTTGACCCCCCGACTCGTATAAATTCATTTTATTTTTGAGTAATGACTCAAGACAAGCTTCGAATAAGATTTTTTTATACTCCAGTACAATCTCGTTAATCTCGCGAGATCTCGCCTTTTTTTTCGACCGAAATCAATCTCGGTTAAAAACGCCGAGATCTCGCGAAAACGAGATCTCGCGAGAACGAGATTGCATATTTTCCTTATTTAATTAACAGATGTGCACAATGACAATAGATCAGAATGGTGGATTAGGTTCACTCCTTTCCCTTCCCAGATATTTTTATATCTCATCATTCATATTATATCTCATCATCATTTTATAGAAGCTTATCAGTAGAATGATTTTAGACTGAATTATTATTATTTTTATTAAATTATCCAACTACCTACTAGATATAAATTATTTTGATGAAACATAACTTATATTCAGAAACTGATAAAATAAGAAAAACTTACCAGCTATAGTTAACAAATAGTTGTTTGGATCTAAAAAACTTCTCACTGGCAATGATAAAGATAAAATAGGATGCTTCAGTACTTCATTTATATACTCCTAAAACAAACAATTAGTAGAACACAAATTATATACAATTTGGAACTCATTATTTGTGATTTTATTACAATCAGTTTATAGGTACCTACCTGTAAAGCTATTTGTCTTTCTGCAATAAAAGATGGTTGCATATTCCCAATAAGTTTCTTTGGTGGAAGTGGCAGCTCGATGTTTGCCTGCTGCAGCACTGAATGCAGAGCGGCGAAGTCCCTATACCGACGAGATACATTCCATTTATTCTCCCTGCTGGGCCCTCTCTGAACTCGTAAAATGTACTCCTTTTAACATAAAATATTCATCGTTAGTCTCTCCCATATGTGAATTCCGTGACCTGACTACCCAACAAACCGTGAAATAATAATTAAAGACTCATACTTACTGTGTGCTTGTTGATGTTTTGAGCATTTTGTACAGTACAAATAAGTTTTTCTGTGTCGTCTAAAGTAGCTTTGGTATGAGACTCCTTTTCAAATATAGCCATCACATAAGGATACTATGCTAACATTGATTTTGAATTACATTATAGAATGTCACAAAATACTTTGTTATCACTGTAAAAGTATTATAAGTGTAGAAATAACTAGCAAAATTTTGACAGCTAACAAATAATGTAATGAACAAGGTGACAGTTCACATGACATATTTGGAGCTTATTTTTAATGCTAGCAATAATTAAGTGTTCGTTTATATTAGTTAAAAAGTATATTGTAAAAACATTCTTATTTAATGGAAATATTATCAGTAAAAATGGTTCACATATCAAATGTTTTATAGATTCTTTAAATAAACTTATTTGTCTATCAATCCACGAACATCCGTTCATCGAGCTGTTCGAAAACCATAATATGTAATGTTTTTATTTAGTTTGTTTATTTCACGATATAAAGTTTAAAGAACATAAGTTATTTCTACTTGTATTTTTATAAAAAATGTAGTTATATGTAAACAATAATGAAATTTGCTTAAAAATATCGATTTTTTGTTAAAAATTAAACAAAATGGTTATTAAACTTTCGTTTCGCAACGACCTAATTTCGTCCGTCGGACCACAGACAAGGATCGATTTTGTCATTTCCGGCTTAGCCGCAACGAAGAAACGAGCGGAGAACCACACGGCCCTTCTGTCCACCAGTGTTATAAGAATTTTTAAAAAATGTCGCTGATCTCCGCTCGTTTGGCCTCTTCGGTGGCCAGGCGTATTCCAAATGCCGCGGCCCAGGTATGAGTTCTTTTCTAAAGTAAATTTAAGGATTGTGCTCTTCCGCAGTGTCTATACCGGTAGAATTATGATATCCTTCGGTATCCATGGCATATCACATTAACTTGTCACTAATTGCTCTTAATCTTCATGCATACGAGCTTATAAAACTCAGTGTGGTGATACGATAGAGAAAAATGCGTAATTTACTTTAAATATGATGTTAATTTTCGCGTATGATTTGTGTTATGTAACAGAGGGCGATACTTCAGGACGTCAGTTTTCTGTCGGAATATAGTTATGGAGAGTGTTAAACTGAAAGTGGAGTGCTGGAATGGTGACATAACTTCGCGTTGCAGTCATTCCTGCTATAAATTGTGTTTCTAAAGTGAATTTGGTGTAATAGTTTGGTTATGGTTGCGGCAGGTTTCGAAGGTCGCCGTCCCAGCGGCGCAGGTCGCCTCCCGCAAAATCCATGTATCATGCTCGCAGCGGGCTGCCGAAATCTCCACCATCCTGGAGGAGAGAATCCTCGGTGCTGCACCTAAGGTCAGTGATTACATAAACACATAGGTTATGGTTAATACTTGACTTTATCAATGACATTCCTCTTGATCTATTTAGTGATACCTTGACATAGTAATCTAAGGAACCTAAATTTTTAGATTCAAGATTAAGGTTGTTGCTATGTACATTACAGTTGATACCAAAAATAGCTTTTCTTTAGATATTTATGATGATTTTGTGTCATGATCAGTTTTAATGACTTCATACAGGCTGACTTGGAAGAGACTGGCCGTGTGCTGAGCATTGGTGACGGTATTGCCCGTGTGTATGGCCTGAAGAACATTCAGGCTGAGGAGATGGTGGAATTCTCCTCCGGTCTTAAGGTTGGTACTTACTTTTGATTTCAGATTTAAAGAAGAATTTTTACATTTATTAAAATTCTTAACTATCATTTTTTTTTCATTTAGCTATCTGGTCTTATCTTATCAGTAATTTGACGTATAGGAATAGATTTATTTACACATGGTATTAAATTATGACACTTAAGAAAATGTTAACATTTTCGAACTGTAAAAAAACTGACTTAATTAAAAAATATAATATATTCAGTGAATAGAACATAGCAAAGTTTATATAACTCAATTTCACTATTTTATTTTACTTAGGTACCTACTTATATACTTGTTAAATATTCTAACTCAATACATAAGTCTATTTAAAAATAAAAACTGATATGGAAATATTCTTTAATAGGGTATGGCCCTTAACTTGGAGCCCGACAATGTTGGTGTGGTAGTATTCGGTAACGACAAGCTGATCAAGGAAGGAGATATCGTGAAGCGTACCGGTGCCATCGTAGATGTGCCCGTCGGTGAGCAGCTGTTGGGCCGCGTCGTCGACGCTCTGGGTAACGCCATCGACGGCAAGGGAGCCATCGACACCAAGACCCGCATGCGAGTCGGTATCAAGGCCCCTGGCATCATCCCCCGTGTGTCTGTGCGCGAGCCTATGCAGACTGGTGAGTGGTATATTTTAAAATGTACTAGCTGATACTCGCATTTGATGACTTTAATTAAAAAATAAGTTTGATCGTAAAATATACAGCTGTATATATTTTTCAACACTGAAAAAGTAAAAATAAAATTTTGACAAAAAATAATTTAGGCCCTAAATTTTAGGGGTATCAAAGATAGATGTCCAATTTTAGTCCTACCTGTCATGTCATAAAAATCGGTCCAGCCGATCTGGAGGAGTTTGACAATAAACATGGCAACATGAGAATAATTTATTAATATTATTTATTGATAAGTATGTCTTATTGCTTCAAATATCCATTTAACAAGTACATAACTAGTAATGATCACTGATTGTGTTTATTAGCAATTTTTTTATCAAAAAATATCTGTTTAGGTATAAAGTTTTAAAGTTTACCCATAGTAATTCATGATCATAAAAAAAAAAATTTTTTTCTACAACTCCTAAACTCATCACCCTTTCCACACAGGTATCAAGGCCGTCGACTCCCTGGTACCCATTGGTCGTGGTCAGCGAGAGCTGATCATTGGAGATCGTCAGACCGGCAAGACTGCCCTGGCCATCGACACCATCATCAACCAGCAGCGCTTCAACAAGGGCGAGGATGAGAAGAAGAAGCTGTACTGCATCTACGTCGCCATCGGACAGAAGCGTTCCACCGTCGCCCAGATCGTGAAGAGGTTGACTGATGCTGGTAAGGATTTTTGTTAAATTTGGTATTTATAATATGTGACGTTCAGGAATTTGAGACTTAGTAGCTAAAATTTGTCTAGAAACTTAGATTGATATTCATGAATCTGAGAAATATAGTTTCTTTAGTCTTTAAAGCATTTCATCTAATATTGCTGTAGTCATTTTACAAGTTTTTAATATAATCGGTACTTGGCTGATTTTTTCTAATAAATAATAAACTAAGACTAATTAATTTTTAATTGTATGAAAATGACTAGTTGCGTAACAATAGGAAAAGACTCTTATTAGACCTGAAAATCAGAAAACTTACGCAATACGCTAAGTATAAATGATCGATAGACTTTAGATTGTACATCATGTACCTACGTAATGATCTTTAGTGACATGTACATATTATATATTATGTAATGTCAGAAAAGTAATCTCTATGTAGTATGAAACATTTTTGATTTCTGTTCCTATGTATACATATATAAATCTATCTAAATAAAAAACCCTGCTATTGAATCTTATATTAGGATTATACATGGATAATAAACTAGAAAAACACTGTCAATTTTAGAGTATCATCATTGCAACCGTACGAAGTCGGTTCGCTAGTATTACATATTATAGACTTGACGTGTCATTTCCAGGTGCCATCAACTACACCATCATCGTGTCTGCCACCGCCTCCGACGCCGCTCCCCTGCAGTACCTGGCCCCATACTCCGGCTGCGCCATGGGAGAGTTCTTCCGCGACAACGGCAAGCACGCTCTTATCATCTACGACGATCTGTCCAAGCAGGCTGTTGCCTACCGTCAGGTCAGTGAAGTGACGTGAAGTTGTATGTAGGCTAGGATAGAGAAACATGACTAAGAGTTCAAGAAACACCATATATTTCAGAGTCTAGTTCAGTTTATTTAATAGGTATGTTATAAAATTGCCAAGTCGTAATTTTTAAACGGAACTTCATTTCAATGTTTATATTATACTTTTTTACCAAAGGTGAACTTGCATTCTGGATTCCGATATAAGGAGGTGTTTTTAAAAAGACTATGCGCAATTAAATTACCTTCAAAAATGTATTAAAGTTTAAAAACATAATTATATTTTCCTTTCAATTATATTTTCAAGAATTTATTAGTTAAATGTGTTATTTAGATCAGAATTATATAAAGGTGTGTGTACACAGATGTCGCTGCTGCTGCGTCGTCCCCCGGGTCGTGAGGCCTACCCCGGTGATGTGTTCTACCTCCACTCGCGTCTGCTCGAGCGTGCCGCTAAGATGTAAGTATATACATAGTATATAATTTAATCGCTCAATAGCTCTTAATCGACGGCGATTATTAAATATTTTATCATTAAATTCTGGAGATATTGAAAAAAGTATATTGTATGTAAAACTCTTTATTGCACAATAAAATGAATACAGAGGTTAAAGCGATAACAGTAAGATGTAAAATGTGAACTTATCCATTTAAAGAAGTAACAGAAAAAATAACATTTTATATTAATTATGCACTTTATTTTATTGCTTGCTTATTTGTTATAATAATATTCCCAAATTGCAATCAATTTGGTAGTATAATTTATAAATAGAATCTAACCATACATACCATCAATAATGCATAGTAAAAAAATGACAAGTCTTCACATAAGCAATCTTCTTTCAACTCAGGTCCGACAAGATGGGTGGCGGTTCCCTCACCGCTCTGCCCGTGATCGAGACCCAGGCCGGCGACGTGTCCGCGTACATTCCCACCAACGTGATCTCCATCACAGACGGACAGATCTTCTTGGAGACTGAGCTCTTCTACAAGGGTATCCGGCCCGCCATCAACGTCGGTCTATCCGTGTCCCGCGTAGGATCCGCCGCTCAGACCAAGGCCATGAAGCAGGTGGGTGATAACAAGACTATAATAATATTACTGAATTATCTTAGACGTTTTGGATGCGACTTGCAACCATGGTCGCGGAGACGAGTGCGACGCCGGCCCGCGAGTTGGATTCTGCTGTGTATACGCTTTTAGCTACAAATCTGCAAAACCATGTTATCAGCTACGAGTATAGTGTCTCGGGCATGTAAAAGTGGTGTTGTTTATGCCAGTTTCACAACTAGTTAAACCAAATTAAAAATGAACATGTTTATTTGAAATTATGCCAGTGAAAATTAAAACTAGAATAAAAAATACGTAATTATGTTTTTAGTTATTAAATAGATAATAACTTCTACAGCAGAAAAGTAACTAAATTAGATTTTATAAGTAATATAAAGAGAGTAATTAAAACCCTATAACCCTAGTTTAAGCAACTTATATCGTCTCCCTGCAGGTGGCCGGTTCCATGAAGCTGGAGTTGGCCCAGTACCGTGAGGTAGCCGCCTTCGCCCAGTTCGGCTCCGACTTGGACGCCGCCACACAGCAGCTGCTGAACCGCGGCATGCGTCTCACCGAGCTGCTCAAGCAGGGCCAGTATGTGCCCATGGCTATTGAGGAGCAGGTATGTAAAAATGTATACTTTGTATTTTATGATAGACAGCTATATTACGTGTGCAGCTGTTTTGTCAGAGAGTCTGAGAAGGGTTGTTTACGAGAATAAGTTTTAGGTATTTAGTTGTTTACTGTCACTACCTAGATTTACCAATATTTATAAATCTTCTTTCTACTTAGGTTGCCATCATCTACTGCGGTGTCCGCGGTCACTTGGACAAACTGGACCCCACCAAGATCACTGCCTTCGAGAAGGAGTTCACCCAGCACATCAAGACCAGCCACCAGGGACTC
The DNA here is from genome assembly GCA_038024825.1 of Polylopha cassiicola. Lineage (NCBI taxonomy): Eukaryota > Metazoa > Arthropoda > Insecta > Lepidoptera > Tortricidae > Polylopha > Polylopha cassiicola. The sequence goes on along the minus strand of CP149060.1, from coordinate 7,567,668 downwards.
CTCTCCACCATCGCCAAGGACGGCCAGATCACGCCCGAGTCTGATGCCTCCCTCAAGAAGATCGTCACCGACTTCATCGCTACCTTCACCCAGGCGTAAATGCGACTAGTGTATTATCCCAAACGCTCCAGACTGTACCGCGATACTTTAATCAACCGAATCGTGGCACAACCTTGAGCGCCTCACAAAGCAACCAACGGAAGCATTGCACTGTAATGCTTTCGTCAGCGGCTTCGTAATGTAGTGTAACATTCGTAAGGACTTGTATTGAATGTGGATACAATCATGGAATGTATTTATCTCTCGAAATGTCAGGAGTATCGGTTATATAAAATATACGTCTTAAAAAGTTTTTGGTGTTTTTATTTATTCCTCAAATTTGAAGTAGGTATATAAATATATGTATAAAGTTATAAACTTATATCCAGAAACAGCGATGCTTATTTTAACGAAAAGTTGCTGAAGCGAGCATGGAAATATCTCTGTGATGCAAATGCTCTCTGCATGCCGTCAGCTGTTCCTGTGGGGGGATTTGTAACTCGTAAAAAAATAAAACTTAATCATGTGACCGACAATAATCTACTTGCGCGACCAGTCGGTAGGTGTAGTCGGTCTTTAGCCAGGTTATGATTGCTCTTTCCGCGTACCATAATTCTTATTTAAATAGTTTATAGACTGCCAAGGGCTATAATTATTAAAAATCAAAATTTAGGTTATTCTTTAAATATAAAAAAAAAAATGGCGCTGAACGTATATAATAAAATTTTGAAGCGTATTTATTGATGTCTCAAACTGTACTGCTACGAAAACGGTCCGTATTGAACGAATACTATAGGACCATGCTCTTATATTTTGACATGACGACAGCCCGTCGTGAAGAATATTCACATTGAATTGAGACGACCGCGTTTATTTTAAAGTTATATATTTTGAAGTAATATTGCTACATTGTGTTTACGAATAAATCCTAATTATTTTAGGACTTTGAAAGTATGTGTATTTATTATTATGTTTTATTGGTTGCTTAGTATTGTTAATATAGTAGTATTTATGATTGTTTATTGCAGGTATGGAGTTTTTCGAAAAAGCGCACGTTGTTAAAAGAAAACATAGTAATGATGAGTCCACTAAAAGGCAACTTAAACAGATGTTGTACGGATACAAACAAAATGATAATGAATTGATTAGATCCGCTGCAGAAATAGAAATGGATTTGGAAGATTCAACTTCAGTGAGTGGTTTTTCAGATCTAAACTTAACTGCATCTAGCAGTGAAGGTAACAGCACGCGACAGAGGATCTCAATAATTGACGCCAGTAACATTAAAACGACGAATAATACTTTAAATGATTCTACTGACAGTGAAGACATCAGAAGTAATGACATGGAAGCAAGTTCCGACGATAATATGAGTGAAAACGTAAATGATAATTTACTGTCCGAGCTTAAGAATGACATCCAGTCGTCATCCGATGTTTCTATTGATGATGATCAGTTTTCAATGACAAGTACTTCATTAGATCCATCATCAGATATTGAATCTAGTGAGAGTGAGACATTTGACAGAAATGGTTTGTTGGCTTCTAAACTTTTAGAAAAGTTACAAGTATCAGAGAATGTTAGACCAAAAAAATCACAGAGTAAAGTAAGAAAACCTGAGTCTGAATCGGAGAGTTCAGATTTTGATGACATCAGCAAGGTTAGTGAAGAAGAAAATAATGATTATAATTGTAAAAAATTCTTAGACAAGAAATTACATTCTAGAAACAGTAAGAAAAATATGAATGTTAAATCTCCTACATTTGTCTCTATTACTGCAGAAGAGATGACCAATCAAAGTCTAAGTGAGGTATTGGGAGATTATAAGCATCCTACCACAAGAAACCTACCATCCGAAACCCAAAATATAATATTTGCTGCAAATAGTTCAAGTATGTTCACTAATGAAGATTTAAGTAATGTAAAAGTAAAAACAAAATCCTTTGAATGTGTATTACCAGAGTCAGGAAGTGAAGAAAAAGTTGATGATACATTAGATGACGCTATACTTGATATAAGTTCCCATTCACCAGAGAACAGCACCAGTAACTATGATGATACATTACAATCATCACAAATTACAGAGAGGGAATCGTCAACAGAATCCAAAGACACCAAATTTGTAAATCCAGTGCAAGTGTTCTACTGTAAAAATGCTTGTATATTAGTTATGAAGCATCCAGCAGAAATACATATTCATGGTAAAATTAAAGTTAAAAGCCTAGGTGGGTCTGTTGAAATTGGAGGATACACACTTGACGATAAGCAGCATCATGTGTTTGCACCAAACTACAGTTACGCTCAGTTTGTGAGAACTATGCAACACAATAAACATTACTATGGATTATTTGGCAAGTTGACAGGGTCAGGGTTGTCCGTGGCTGCGGCTGAGGAAATTGTTACAACTCTGGGTGACTATGATGCTGTGATTCATCTACAGTCATTGAAAAGCAGAAACTTACAATTTGTAGAAGACAATTTTACAGTAACAGATATTTTTACGAAAACGAATAAAAATGTGGATGATTGTTTCAAAAAAGCATCTGAAAGGTTAGGTTGCTCACTGTATTTAATGAAGCCATGGAAAAGTTTTGATGAAAGCAACAGTTGGAGCCAAGCTTTAAAATTTGGATACAGTAAGTTTATAATATCACTGAGATCACAACCTAAGAGTAGCTTCAATATGTTATGATCATTCCAATGCCAGGCAAAGATCTATCAAATAATATATATATATTGATGGCCTGTTGGTCTAGTGGTCAGAGGCCCTGACTACGAAACCGGAGGTTGCGGGTTCGAATCCCACTAGGGGCAGATGTCAATGTGATGAGCACTGGCATCTGTACCTGAGTCTTGGATGTCTTATATGTATTTATGTATATTTATCCGTTGTCTAGTACCCATAACACAAGCTTTGCTTAAAATGGGACTAGATAATTGGTGTGAATTGTCCAAAGATATATTTATTATTATTATTATTTATTTATATACCTACTTTTACATATTTTTGGGTTTCAATACACTTGTGCAAGCAGATTATGCATTTATCATGTTGCACCACAATTTACAGATAGTCCTGGTGTCAATTAGGTATTTTTCTATGTTTTCCTGGTCACTAATTTGATTTTAACTTGCAATCTATAGCTTGTATGCTTATGTGATCACACAAAGTTGAAATTTTACAATAATTATGCAAGTAGTTATTGTTATTGCAGCATCATTACTGAGCTGACATTGCTGCAAACCATCTATAATTAATGGGCAATAGCTTTAACTAGCTGTCTGCCCCAGCTTATTTTTTTTCAAAATATTTTTTTATATAGCCTATGTTACTCAGGGTGAACATAGCTTCCCAACAGTGAAAGAATTAATCAAATCGGTCCAGTGCTTCTCGAGTTTATTCATTACATACAAAAATATAAATCTTTCCTCTTTATAATATTAGTATAGATAAAATAATATGATTACTTACTTTTTTCTACAGAAAAGCAGAGCCGTGGTATCATTAGTGGTGGCAAGGGTGCAGGAAAATCCACCTTCCTCAGATATTACGTCAATAAACTGTTAGCAAATGGGCCAGTTCTGGTGTTGGATTTAGACCCTGGACAGTGTGAGTTCACGGTTGCTGGTAACATTTCGGCAACCATTGTGAAGGAACCCTTACTTGGACCTAATTTCACACATTTGAAAACTCCAGAAAGGTAATTCTTCATTCAATTTTTTTTAACTAAATATGTAACGGAGTTAGCTTGTATATTTTATTTAACGACGTTTTGTAAACTTTACAGTTTCCATATTCGTAACACGACTGATTTGACGATAGTCTAAAGCTAAAGTCGGCAAATTAAATCTCTTATGGATATTTTATTCCAGTACATTGTCAAAGTTCCACAAAGTAATAAACAAGTCTAAAAGATCTTAACTCAGATACAATAACATAATAAACCTTATGGACGCCCTCTGAATAAGAGTATTTTATCATTATGTACTTACTTATACTATATGAATGTATGCCGAGTACTGGTTATCAAATCCTCATACCAGGTACCACCTACAATAATCAGTAGTAGGTAAGATTGTCTATACCTTACTTACCTTTTTTTCCAGGATGTTGAACATAGGTCTCATCAATACAATGGACAACACAAAAAGATACGTGACAGCTGTCCTGGATCTCGTTACTTACTGCCAAAGTAATAAACAGTTCCAAGACATGCCATGGATTGTAAACACAATGGGAATGACCAATAACTTAGGCCTCAAGTTTATGACGCTATTTATAATGCATTTGCAGCCGACGTTCTTAGTACAAATAGATTCTGCTAATTTAAAAAAGAGATTCGAGCATAATCTAGACTCGCATACCGTTAAAAGATTGTTTGCAGAAAATGTGCACCGTGACTATTTATTCAGAAGCGTAAAGTCTACAGAATACCTAGATTATGAATTCATTCCTGTAAGTTCAAGGAAATTTGTGAAGAATACTTATTCATTGAAGCCGAAGGATGAGAGAGACCTCAGTTTCTTAGCTTATTTCGGTAGCTTACTGACTCTAAATAATGAAAGTCTACTGGCAGTTACACCATATGAGTAAGTTATCATTATTTACTTTTACTTCAAAACAAGGTCATTCTTTGTATCACGTGTCAATGTTAGGTATCATGTTCCATCAATGAAAGGTACTGGCTTGTACATGACAGTAGAAACACGCGACACTAGCGCACCTAGCGGAATTTTGACACACGATAGCTCCTATTTGATAACAGCTAGTCCAGTTGGTCTATACCTCAGGTTCAAGTTTTATATTTTATCATCATCAGCCCGTCGCAGTCCACTGCTGGACATAGGCCTCTCCAATTGCACGCCACTTTGCTCTATCCTCGGCTGCTCGCATCCAGCTCCTGCCAGCCATCCTACGCAAATCGTCACTCCACCTTGCCTGAGGACGTCCTACACTACGCTTGCCGAGACGCGGTCTCCACTCTAGAACACGTTTACTCCAACGGTTATCGGTTCTTCGGCTAATATGGCCAGCCCACTGCCACTTTAGCTTGCTAATCCGGTGGGCTATGTCGATGACTCTGGTTCTCTGCCGAATCACCTCATTTTTGATTCGATCCCGCAGAGAAACGCCGAGCATAGCCCTTTCCATAGCCCGCTGAGCGACTTTAAATTTGTGAACCAGCCGTACCGTCAGTGTCCACGTTTCGGCTCCGTATGTCATGACGGGTAGGACGCACTGATTGTAGACTTTCGTCTTCAGGCACTGTGGGAGTGACGATATGAAGACTTGACGTAGTTTCCCAAACGCTGCCCAACCTAACTGAATTCTTCTATCCACCTCATCCTCGAAGTTGTTTCTACCTAACTGTAATGTCTGTCCAAGGTAGACATATTTTTGAACAACTTCGAGAACGGCGCCGTGTACCGCAATTGGTTCCGGTAGTACATGTTCATTGAACATGACCTTGGTTTTGTCCAAGTTCATCCGTAGGCCAATGCGTACAGAAGAGTCAGCCAGATCATTCAGCATCTGTTGTAGGTCCTGCAGCGTTTCTGCCACGATGACGATATCATCAGCAAATCGCAAGTGAGAGATGTACTCGCCATTTACTTTGATGCCACGTCCTTGCCAGTTCAGCGTTTTGAACATATCCTCCATTGCATTTGTGAACAATTTCGGGGAGATAACGTCCCCTTGTCTCACACCGCGATGCAATGGTATAGGCATTGTTTGCTGATTCTGGACTTGGACGGACATATTAGCGGCTTCGTATAAACATCTCATCACTTGGATGTATCGCCAATCGACTTGGCATCGTTGCAGGGACTCCAGAACAGACCAGATCTCGATCGAGTCAAAGGCCTTCTCATAGTCCACAACTGCTAAACACAGGGGCTGATTATACTCTTCGGTCTTCTGTATAATCTGCCGCACTGTGTGGATGTGGTCTATGGTGCCGTATCCGCTCCGAAACCCAGCCTGCTCCGGTGGTTGGAATTCGTCAAATCTTCGCGCAAGACGGTTCGTGATTACTCTTGAGAACAGCTTATAGACGTGGCTTAGAAGGGAAATGGTCGATAGTTCTTCAACAGGGTTTTATCTCCCTTTTGAAGAACAAGACGACCACACCTCTACTCCACATCTCTGGAGTTCTCCTTCAAACAAGACAGCGTTAAAGAGTTTTTGAGCTCCCTAAGTATAGGTTTACCTCCTGCTTTTAATAACTCTGTTGTAACGCCATCTTCTCCAGGGGCTTTTCCGTTTTTGAGCTGTCCAAGAGCGATCTCGATTTCGCCAATACTGACTTCTGGCAGGTCTTCGCTGTAGTGGCGTGTTAAAGTGGCTCTAGGATCCTCATTTCCGGGATCAGGTCGAGATGCATGCGAAGCGTACAACCGGCCATAGAAGTTTTCCACTTCGGTTAGGACTGCCGGCTTCGAAGCAACGACTTCTCCAATTTCTGTGGTCAACTTCGTCAGGTGGCTTCTTCCAAGAGATTGTACAAACACTTTTGCTCCCCGGTTTTGCTCGATCGCTCTTTCGATCGAAAGAGTATTGAAGGACCGAAGATCGTGTCGTACGCGTTTACTAATCTCTCGGTTTAGAATCCGTTTCTCTGACGAAGTGACGGGTGGGTTTTCACGTCGTTTCTTCATTAGCCCTAAAGTCTCTTCCGAAAGCTTCGACTTCCTGCCATTACGTTGCATTTTACAGAATCTCGTACCTTCTTCCCTGAGAATCCGAACCACATTTTCAAGGTTCTGGTCAACGTCAGTTGTGGTTTCCACGGCAGCGAATCGGTTCTCCAGATTGGACTGGAACGTTTCAGATCCCATCATAGTTTGGAGCAAAGTTGGTCGGAGCCTGGCCTTCATCAAGCGAACACGTTCAGCCCTGAAGTCAATATTCAGAGAGCCTCGGACGAGTCGGTGATCGCTTCCGGTATTGAACCTATTGATCACAGAGACGTCTCTGAATATATGCTTTTTGTCCGTCATGATGAAGTCGATCTCGTTTTTTGTCACAGTGCCCGGTCTTTGCCACGTCCACTTCCTTTGGGGCTCTTCTTGAAAAAGGAATTCATCAAGAAGAGCCTCGCGTTCCAGGAAGTTGACGAGCATTTGCCCCCTATGATTTCTGCTCCCATATCCATGGGATCCTACTACCGATTCGTTACAATTTTGTACTCCCACTTTAGCGTTAAAGTCCCCCATGACAACGTTGTAATGGGTCTTAGTAGTGAAGTGAAGGGCCCTCGATATGTCATCGAACATAACCTCCACCTCATCATCCGAGTGTGTCGAGGTCGGTGCGTACACTTGCACCACCTTGAGGCTGTACCTCTCGGTGAGCTTGATGATGAGGTACGCTACCCTATTCGACACACTGGACACTTCGACAACATTGTCAGCCAGGGACTTATTGACCAGAAACCCAACGCCACCTTGAGATTGTTGGTCTCCCTCTCGGAAGTACATTAGGTGGCCTGATTCGAGAGATATGGTGTCCTCCCCTCTCTTCGGACTTCACATAACCCTAATACGTGCCACCTAATCTTCTCAAGTTCCACCTCCAGTTGCGCCAGATGCGAGTCGAGCCGTAGCGTGCGTCCGTTGTACGTCGCCAGGGTCAGTTTGGTGTGATGGCCTCCCGTAGCCCGGGGATTCTTCGCACCCCCCGTCCCACCGTTACCATGGTCGCCACCGTGACCAGGAATAGCGGGACCGCCGGGAACTAGGGGCCGTGGTCTTTGGTGTGCCTTCATGGAGGTAAAAGCCCATAATCGCCACGCTGGGCAGGCGGGTTGGCGATCGCAGGGCGTAGCTTCTTGCTTCGATGACGCTGCTGCCCGTCATCGAGCGGAATTTAGCTACGCCTATGTAGGGTGGATATACCGCCATCAGTCGGTCGCCAGAGCCTCGTTCGTTGGACAGCAGGGTGCACCGCGTGCAGGTGAGGTTGGCTTGGGGCGAGTGATGATGATGGTTTCGCCCCCTCTCACCCCTCGCCCCCTCTCACCCCTATATTTTATATTACTTAGTATTATCCAACAAATAAAAAACATTCACATGAGATACTGTGAATGAAAAAATAACTTACCCCAGCAAAATACACGTACCTAATACTCTTTTTTTTTTACTATTCTTCGATTAAGTCTTTCTTTTTTGTTGCACATTGATACTTAGTCTATTTTATCTCGGCAAAACCGTAACTTTAATTTAATTTTAAAAGCCAACTAATAAAATGATGCTACAAAATTAAACTATATATCGCACACCTAGATCTAAAGAGAGCTAACTCAAAAAAGGTACTTTTTCAGGAGAGGTGAGAAACTGATTAATTTGTCCATATACACGCATGAGTTTTCTGTATAAATTTATACTTTTTATAATAAAGCTAGCAGAGTTATATTAGCTGACATCAGATTTAGTGTAGGTGGGTTTTGCTGGAATCCGATGGTGTGCATAACTCAAATCTTCCGGTTTTTGAGTTAGATCCCTTTAGATCTAGGTGTGCGATATATGTACTACAAAACTGTACTTGAAAAGTAGGTAGATATTGACGTCATCGTAACTATTTTAATTCTACCTTTCGCTATGTCATGAGCAATACTAGCATTTATACGAGCTCGAGATTTATAGAACGATCGTAGTCATCTGTCAAATTATTTTCTGTATTGTTACCAATTATGAGTAATGAGATAAATTCTCACGTCTCGGAATCGGGCGTGAGTCATGGCCGACGAACAACGAATCATTTATCAATCGCCAACGGTGGCGCTGTTATCATTCTAGTTCGTGATGCATCCAATTATGACATCATCGTTAACTGTATGACAGATTTCCTTTCTGTAAAGCCCTTCGAATAAGTCTTTTAAATGATACTAATAATTATAAACGTGAAAGTTTATAAGGATGAATGGATGTGTTTGTTACTCTTTCACGCAAAAACTAGTGAATGGATTTTGATGAAACTTCACAGTAATATAGCTTATACATCGGTATAACATATAGGCTATATTTTGTAAAGTAATTATATCGTGCGCAGACGAAGTCGCGGGTAGAAGCTAGTAATTTATAATTTAGACAGAAATATGTAGTTTTCGGTAGTGACCAATATTCGGAATGAAAGTTACAGAAAGTCTGTTTTCCTAATTGCCGTCATTTAATTCACCTTTGTAAGATAATTTATTTGTTTCAGAGTGGACCTACGTAATCTGTACATAGCGGTGAATGTAAGAGTAAACCCAGATGCTATCACGAAGGTGATCAATAGCAAAATAGTTGCTCTATGTAAACACTCTGCGAAAGATAACGACGCAAAGATATTTACACTCGAAGATAAACCGTTGCTCTGTTACGGGCATGGTTAGTATATTTCTTTAATAAATTCTTAAAATATTTTTTTGTTTACAGATATAGGTCTCGAGACCCTTTTAAAAACAAAATGTAGCCCTTTCTCTCAGTTAATCAACAGTTACTGCTAGTTATTTACTAGGTACTTTTATATCAGGTTTGGAATTGATAAACAGTGTTCATCATAAGAGCTATAATTAAAATTTTAAGTGACTTGTTCAGAAGTGTCTGGTTATGATTAATTTGCTAACCATGTTTTATGATTTACGCACGTAAAATCATTGCCAGATTGTTGTATAATTTGATGTGTTTATCAATGACTTAGTAGTTTGTCACTGACTAGGCAGATATTATTTGAAGTATCCATCGAGTGCCGACTTTAATATTTACACAATTATACAATACAAGGTCATAACAACATTATAAGAAAATAATCAAAGATATGTTGCGTTTGACCTACAATTATACAAGTATAGCCCATCTTAGTCATAAAATATTTCTTATCAAGTAAATAACAGCAATAAAGTGCTGATTAACACTGATAACAAAATAATATGAGAAATAATTATTCCACTCACAGGGCTAATTCGCGGTATCGACGTAGAGAAAGGGCTTTGCTACGTGACGACGCCGGCTGGGGGCGCGCAGCTGGCGGGGGTGAACGCTCTGGCGTACGCGGACTGGGCGCCCGAGCTGGCGGCCCCGGCGCCGCTGCCGGCCGGGCTCGCGCTGCCGTACCGCGCGCCCGCGCCCGACCATCGCACAGACCTTATGATCGCACCTCGCAGGAGGTTCAACCCAATGCAACTATTGAAAATGTCAAGGAATCCTAAATTGAAAGCTTCATTGGTTAGTTAATAAAATTGTAATTGGAATAGATCCAAAATATCATCTTAAATTATAAAAGGAAGTCTAATTATGTTAATTCATGTATATTTGAAAGATAATTTTGTACTTACAATACTAATAAAACATAACATAGAAGATTGATTTTAACTTAAATATTTCCCCATCCTAAACACCTGAATTTATAAATGCTGTATTAAATTTTATAAAAGTCAAAAAGAGTCTAAAAGAATTGTTAAAACATGGGGTTCGTTTATTACTAATAAATTATAATTATTAGCATGCAATGTAATCATACAGAAGTTAAAATTTCACACAAACAAATAGATTACAATAAAACTGCCCTACACAAGAAGAATCAGATTGGACGTCTCAGAGACGCATCAGCTGACAGGCACTTGGCTGAGTCAGAGGGGCCGGCGCTAGCGCTCCATGTCAAATAAACATCCTACACAATTATACATCACTATTTTATTGAAAAATTAGAATACAAAATACGAAACTAAACATCGAATCTCGGTGAAGACATACACCGGTCGAGGAATAAATCTATATCATGAAGAAATGCTACTTGATTATATAACTTGATAGCACAAAAATTCCAGTGGGTCCATAGACAGGGGACCCACGTTCGCCCCCGACTACATTTGTTAAGGCATTTACGCTTACTCTTTATAGATAATCTATAAAATATACAAGTACCAATTGTGAAAGTGTAGCCACACGAATACTGAGTGGGTGTGCGTGCAGCGGCACGACTGGTCGCCGGCGCGGAGTCGCGGAGGCGTCGGAGGCGGGAGCACTGCGGCCGGCGCGGCGGCTGCAGTCCCAGTCGTTCAAACGTAAGTGTTCAGGCAGTATGCGAACCATTCATAAATCAGAGTCTCCCAACAACAGCACAATTACAGCAGAGAACACCTTGTCTTCTTCTTCTTCTTGACCTGTAACGCTGCACGAGTAGCAGTCTCGAACACTTCACGAACACCCTCCTTGCTCTTGGCAGAGCACTCTAGATATGCAAAGGCATTAATCTTTTCAGCCATAGCACGACCTTCTTGGGGCTTGACAGGCTCCTGCTTCATCTTGCGTAGCTCATTGATGGTGGCTGGGTCATTACGTAGATCCTTCTTGTTGCCGACGAGGATGATGGGCACATTAGGACAGAAGTGCTTCACCTCGGGCGTCCACTTCTCGGGGATGTTCTCGAGCGAGTCAGGCGAGTCCACCGAGAAGCACATGAGGATGACATCGGTGTCGGGGTACGACAGCGGCCGCAGCCTGTCGTAGTCCTCCTGTCCGGCCGTATCCCACAACGCCAGCTCTACTTGCTTGCCATCCACCTCGATGTCCGCGACGTAATTCTCGAACACGGTCGGCACGTACACTTCCGGGAACTGGTCCTTGCTAAACACGATCAGGAGGCATGTTTTACCGCAAGCACCGTCACCGACAATCACTAATTTTTTGCGTATCGCAGCCATCGGTCCTGTAAAACAACGTAACACAAATAATTACTAGTGAGTGAGCGTCAACGCCTTTCGTGACTTATAAATATGGCCGCCGTATAGGATTATGGGTAGGGAGTAGTCAGACAAGCCCTCAATTGTGAATAAGCACCTGAACTAGCGGAAGAAGAACAGCACCACCACATAGTACCCTCACATGCGAGGGTGGTTATTTATTATATTTTGTAGATACCTGAAGATTCTGGCTAATTTCTGCGGAATATTGGCTTATCGACACTACTAATCGTCTTTGCTCATCACAAGCACTTTCGTTCGCACAATGGGTGTTGCGATAACAAAAAAATAATTAGATGTTTTAGAAGTGGAAAATATAAAAATGAAGGCAAGTTCGTGATATTTTGGGCTTTAAATACAAATCTCTTACATGAAAGTGACTATAGAATTTTAATAAAGCTCTTACTTATTTCAGAAAATTGAATTTTGATTGACGTTGATTGAAAATGTTGCCATGCTACAATCAAATTTGATGACTACATCGACTGACATTTTGTTTTATTTTTAAGTTCCATTACACGCAATTAATTTTGAGAATATTAAGCTTTTCTACACTGTTGTAAATTCTATTTGTGGTTTGTGTAAAAAAAAACCCAAACGTGACTTTTTATTAATGAATAGGAATATTAAATGTATTAAAAGTTAAATTTATACGTAACTCTTCATGTTTTTGTTTTAGTTTTTGACATACCTATACAACAGTGATATATCTAATACAACTAAGTACCTACTCCACGTACCTACCTACCTTTAATATGATAAAAAACATTAAACAAACAAACTTAAAGTAAAACAACATACGGACATTATTATTTATTAGTCACTGAGACACGTAAATTAATCGATAAAAATAAATCGATGTTCGCTGTTTCATGTTACGGTATGAAAAATCATGAGTAGGTACTTATTTTATTTACTATGTATATATATTGTCAAGAATCATAAAAAGTAAAAGGTATGTTTTCTACATTAACGTCGGCTTATCTATAACCTTCACACTTCTACACTTGTGATGTATGTATACCTCTACGTTTGTGGTTTTAGTTTAATAATCCATCATCGGTATTTATAGAATTTGTATAGTTTCGAGTGATGTCAGAACTGAGATGGTTTTAGTATGGACAGTACCTATGATTCGAATGTTTTTAAAGTTTTTGTGGGATAATTTATAAAAGAAAAATGGTATACCTAGTATATGGTATGGAATAGTTATTGTTCTACATATAATATTAAAAATGAAGAAATATTATGACAGAAGATTTAAAGAACTTAAGACAACTATTTTCAACATTAATTACGCTGTTAACAATTATACGAAATCGTAGGAAATGTACTGTAGAACAGACTGACGGTTTTGTTATTATTATAGTATCTACCTAGGTAGGTAGGTAGTCATTAAATGAGCACCTAGCAACATAGCTATTAATGGGTTTCGAATGGGATATCAGAAATAATACGGTTTTATAGAGGCACTTTATTTTAGACAAGTTTTCATTTCCAAAAAAGCTTACATATTTGTAGCATCAACTCCAGTAGAATTAAAACAGAAAAATCTTATGTATACATAAACAACAATTTATAACAAATCTATCAATGGCCTTGTAATTATAACAAGCATTACACAATATCAAATTTAAAATTTTATCACATTAATGCACAATGCATAGTTTAATTAATTTTTATCATAAATGGCGTCAAATAATTTTGACTTTTTATATGGTAACACTGTTTTAAGATTTAAGAATTATAAATAATGCAGTACTTGCTATTCTCTCATAAAAATAACTACCGAGAATAAACATTGCAACGAAGTATTATAAAATAAATTAAAGTTATTATAAAATAAAACGAGCAATATTGGTATATCACTGAATAAAAAAGTAATAAAAACAAACTAAATACAATTCAATAGGTCCCTTCGTATCCACAAATAATTTTAATTACAAATAAAAACGTGGTGTGTAAATATTAAATACAAAAATAAATGCATACAGTAAAGATCTAGCGAAAAAGTGAAATCCCGTACAATTTGCAGATTTAAAGTTAGGTACCATTCCTTATAGATACGTAATATTATCACAAACACTCCTGGTAAATAGTACTTTATTTCAGTTCCGTGTATTCGCCCTGCTTACAAATCTTGTGATGCAGCCTGAAACATAAAAAAAATGTAATAAAGAAAGACAGTAATCGCAATAAATATATAATAGAATCTGTGTTTATATTTCGCGTATAATTTGTCTCAAATTAGTCTTGTATGTAAATACTAATTTACTCTTTGGCCCTTTATTATAAGTATTTCGGTATATTATTTTAAATGACTTTCAAATATTGACGTATTTGAAATTCATAGTATTCTCTATCCTTAATCATCTAGCCATACAATTTCTACGGTGGTTTATTATTATGTTTATCTCTATCATGTTTTTAACTGTATTCATAGAATACTTTCAAATTATGACTATGTTATGTTTTCATTTTTTTTTGAGTATTAATTATTTAAGCTGGCAACAACTACCATTGTCGCTATTAAAATCATACATGTATGTTACAATGACAATTCATTTTTCTAGGTAATTAATTTGATGATAACAAAATAATTAATTGTTGACATAGTAACCAATTTTGATAATATTTAGTAAAAATGAGGAATTGACTTTGAAATAAGAAATAAAACGAAAATACTTTTTCGGGTTTTTTATTCACTAAGGTACATTGATGCCAATCTCAAAACTTACTAAACACAGGTAGGTACATTTGTTACTATTCTTTAAAAGTATGTAAATATATTACCATATAAGGTACGAAATGATGTTGCGACATGGGATTACCGAATTATTTTCACAAAATCCTTAGATTTTAAACGATTCTCTAATTAACGAAGTTATTACAAAATCTACAGAGACAACGCGAATGACAAAAATATGCCAAATTTCGTACCTACATACCTTAGAAACGAAAGCCTATAAAATTATTAATCTCTCTTTAATATCAATGGCATAAGGCCTTATAAATTGTGAAGCAATAATCCAATCGGTTTATCCGAGCGTAATTGCAACACACCAATCTCTTTGTAACGATATATGTATATACTTATAACAATTTAATATTTATATATTTACTTATACTTACTATGAATATTTTCTATTAGTTTACAATGAAGGTAATAACAATAATACACAGTGCCCGTTGCACATTTTAACCCCTTTAATTTTTCACAACTTTAAAAATTGGCTAGGTTTGGTACTGTCATAATCTACCAATGAGAGACAAGCTTTCACGCTATTGGTAGAATGCTTTACGACTTTTTAGAAATGAATGATTTTTAAAAAATAGAACGTTCTTAATATTTTTCAACAAGTACCTATCGACGCCATTTACTTTGATGCCACGTCCTTGCCAGTTCAGCGTTTTGTCCTACCCGTCATGACATACGGAGCCGAAACGTGGACACTGACGGTACGGCTGGTTCACAAATTAAAAGTCGCTCAGCGGGCTATGGAAAGGGCTATGCTCGGCGTTTCTCTGCGGGATCGAATCAAAAATGAGGTGATTCGGCAGAGAACCAGAGTCATCGACATAGCCCACCGGATTAGCAAGCTAAAGTGGCAGTGGGCTGGCCATATCAGCCGAAGAACCGATAACCGTTGGAGTAAACGTGTTCTAGAGTGGAGACCGCGTCTCGGCAAGCGTAGTGTAGGACGTCCTCAGGCAAGGTGGAGTGACGATTTGCGTAAGATGGCTGGCAGGAGCTGGATGCAAGCAGCCCAAAATAGAGCAAAGTGGCGTGCAATTGGAGAGGCCTATGTCCAGCAGTGGACTGCGACGGGCTGATGATGATGATGATGATGACCTATCGACGCTAATCGACTGTAGGCACCTACTTAATACTCCAAGCCTGTTTCATAAGTTCCGAATAAGCTAATTTGAATTTGACAGTCAAATAAAAATATTATTTAAACACCAAAAAATTTACTAATACTATCTATTGCTTATCCTTGGAAAATTTGATTGAGTTTACTATTTTAATGCCAAACGAGATTTTGAATCTGCTACAAAATTGCTCAACCTACTTAGTCATTGCGAAATATATAATAGGCAATACACATATATTATACTAGCTTCTGCCCGCGACTTCGTCCGCGTGGAACTCCTCCTTTTTTGAAGTCGGTTAAAAAGTAGTCTATGTTCTTTCTCAGGCTCCAGACTTTCTTTGAACCAAATTTCATTTAAATCGGTCCAGTAGTTTTAGCGTGAAAGCGTAACAGACAGACAGACAGACAGACAGACAGACAGAGTTACTTTCGCATTTATAATATTAGTTAGATATAGAACAACTATGAACGGGGCCGTTTATACAAATATATGAATATGAAAATAACAATCTCCTTTCAGTTTACTTTTTTACCTTGTGCCACGCCAGTACGCCGTAGGTGAGGCCGGCACCGAGCGCGAATGTTAGTAGGTAGGGCAGGTATTTCAAGGAAGGGCCAAATCGTTTCTTCGTGAGAGCCGAGATCGTGCTCAAGTTGGCATCTGTGTACGGAGGGTAACGACCGCTGGAAACAAAAGTAATTCGATATTATTTACTACGATGTATCGAAATCACTGGTTTAATACCAATAATATAATAATTTCTAATGCCTTCGCAGTTATTACACATCGAAATGAAACAACTATAACGGATTTAACTAGTCGCTGCTTTTCTGGAATAGTGTCACAACTCGAAATGTGTCACCATTCTGAATTGAAATTTATATGTGACGGTTCACAATCTAAAATGGAGTAACAAATTTTTTCGAGTTGTGACACTATTCTAGAAAAGCAGCGTAGTGTTTTATTTTGTGTCGTTTCGAAAACTTAACTGTTCCAATACCTATTAGTAGCACAACTGAGCTGACGATAGTCACTTCAGCGTTAGACTATTATCAGCGCAGTCGTGCTACGAATATGGGAACTGTAAAGTTTTCGAAACGTCAGTTTTATTTTCACTCACATTAAAATATTTTAGTTATTTATGTTGAACTAGCTTCTGCCCGCGACTTCGTCCGCGTGGAACTCTTTTTTTGCAGTCGGTTAAAAAGTAGCCTATGTCCTTTCTCAGGCTCCAGACTTTCTTTGTACCAAATTTCATTTAAATCGGTCGAGGAGTTTTAGCGTGAAAGCGTAACAGACAGACAGAGTTACTTTCGCATTTATAATATTAGTAAGGATGATATAAAAGATAGGTTAAAATGTGTTACTGTCTTAAGGTATTGTTTTGGCGGTAAAATATTGACGTTTAATGTCATAATTAACTCGCGTATTTTTATTCAGTCAGCCACGCCACGAATATGGGAACTGTAAAGTTTTCGAAACGCCAGCAAATAAAATAAAACACGCGAGTTAATTCCGTTCTGTTTCATTCCAATATATAATTATATCTTTTATATGGTCCGTGTTTAGCATTAGTGTTTCAACCCACACCAAGCTAGTTTTGAGATATCGGCGCTTAAAGTTTTTTGAGAACATTCTTCTTTTTCCGCTTATTTTAAGCAAAAAAATATTGTTATGTGGTATCATTTTTTTTGTTGAAGTGCATAGATTAAGGATATAAATGTATTTATTTCAATAAATTCATAATTAAATAGAAAATGCAGAAAAATGGTTAATGCTTATCGGCTATAAGGTTTATTACATTTAGCATTTATGTGCTAAGCCACATAACACTATGCAAAATTCTAATTTGTTCTTTTATAATGAATATATTTTACACTATTTTTTTGAAAATGTAAAATAATAAACAACTAACGTATTAAAACTTTAATGTAAGTACTTATTTATTTAGTTTTTATTGGTATAACATGTTTTAAATAACATTACAAGTTCTGCTAAAAATGAGAAATAGGTACAACAAGTTAACACTTATATTATTTCAATTACTTAAAAGCTCAACCAAATTGATTTATTATTATTATTTTATCATATTGAATTAAACCAATAATATATACTTCCGTACCTAAAAAGTTAATAAACCACCTAAATACCATTTTTCGAAGAGTTGATAAATTGTGGCGACAATTCGTACATTCTATAATATTATTGTGTGTAATATTCTAATTTTTATCACACACGTTCAAATCTAATAATGTATATTATAAAAAAATATCCGGTAAGTTAGACTCGCGCACCAAGGGTTCCATACTATAAATAACCTGTAGGTAAGTATATATATTTTAATGATGTCATTAAAATGTATGGTTTTCGTATTTTTTTCTTTATCCGTGCTATATGACGTTACCTCGGACCTACTAAATTAATTCAAGATCCTGAGTTCACGAAGAGTACCCTATAGGTATTGATTCCCTAGCGAGTGTTGAAAACTTTTGTCAGACGCGGCATAAACGGCGGTTCTTTTGATTGCGTTAGCGATTTTTTTGTGATTACAGTGGAATCCGTTTATAATGACATCGAAGGGAATTGACAATCACGTCATAGTAAGCGGACGTCATACAAAACTTTTTGTAATAAAAACCTAATGTAGGTATTTAAATAGATAAAGAGTCCTAATATAAAATTGCATTAGGATAGGTACACGTATTTATGTATATTTCGCCATTTTCTAATCCGAATATTATTGGACCTTTCTCCTCATTATACCTAAATGCTTTAAGGTGTTGGAATGACCTTTTTTTTACACAGGATTAGATACTAATAACAACGGGTGGCCTTCAAATGTAAATTACTCACAGAGATTCAAAACATATTGATCATTCGCCGAACGTCGTCGGGAATAAACAAAGAATCTGTCATTATAACCGACATAATTTAATAAAGATGGGTCATAATAGGCGAAATGTCACTGTAAGCAAAGTCATTATATCCGAGTTTTTTACAAGGAATTTTGTATGTAACCAAACTTCATTATGTAATTACGTCATTATAAACGGTTGGTCAATATAGACGGAGTCATACTAAACGGATTCTACTGTATGTTACAATTTCAAGGGACGGTAGTCCTGAGTATTTGATATTACTATGAATTTTAGTTTGATACCTACCTCCACGCGTTACTGAGGTAAAGGATCACACAGACAATAAAGTAATCCTGTAAGGGTTATTTTTTTTTTCCTTTTAAGATACGTAACCCTAAAATATTTTATTTAATATGATAAAAATAATAATAATATAAAAATAAGTTGGATAATATTTTTAAGTACTTAATTGAAATAGTATTTAAGTGTTAACTTGTACCTATTTCTCATTTTTAGCAGAACTTATAATGTTATTTGATACATGTTATACAACAATAAAAACTTTAAATAAATAAGTACTTACATTAAAGTTTTAATGCGTTAGTTGTTTATTTTATTACATTTTCTAAAAATTAGTGCATAATATGTATAGATACTTACCTATTCGTTTTAAAACAACAAATTAGAATTTTGCATTAATGTGTTAGGTATGTGGCTTAACACATTAATGCAAAATTACAAATCTGACATAGGAAAAAAGCAATAACCAATTTTGTGCTCTAGAATATTCTACGATTTTTTTTTAACAAAATGGATTGCACTGCCGTATTCCTCATGATCTATTTAATAAAACTGCATTCATAACTCAAAACCCGATTTTTTGTGGGTTGACACACGAACGTTAAACACGGTCCATATAATAATATAATCTCTCAAGTAAGTGAATTAATATTGTTATTCTTTTTTTTTGAGAAATAAAAATCTTTAAACCAATGTAAGTATATCGAAAATATATTTTGTAAATATTAAACGTTACTCACGATGCCAGCTTCTCTCCGATGGGTGAGAAATTCTTGACCAGACAGCTCTTCTTGTGCGTGAATGTGTCGAAAGAGGCCTTGCCGTGGTAGGCCCCCGTGCCGCTATTACCGACGCCTCCGAACGGCAACGTGTCAACTGTAATAATCAACCTTGTTACAACGCGCGAGGGTACAGATTGCTTTGTGAATGAGGGTTACCATAAGTTTGTGTCTGCTTTGAACCATAGATTAATACTATGCTAGGACCGTGACAGGTGTCAAACAGAGACAGAGTTGGCGTAATATTTGCTGTCCCTTTCTTTTAGTTCTCTTATCATATTATGATCTTATTGATTTATGGAATTGACCGGTATTGCGATGACCAAAAACACATAGGTGAACGCATTGGGCATAGAATATTTTTTTGTATGTTCTTACTAAAATCCTTAAGTACTGACTATCAGGACAGCAATATAATTATCGGATACAGATCAGGATAAAACAAATCCAAGCTATTGCTGTAATAAGCGACAGACATAAGCATTGTCTATGGTTGATGGGAATAGACACAAAGTAATGGTAGACCTCATTTTTTTTTGCTCAGTGCATGCAGATTGTGTTATTGTTTTCTATATTATTATATAGATACGTGCAAATGCATCATGCAGTTAGATTTCCGGACGGCGGCCGGAGTTTGTGAACCAAAGAGACTGATGTCATTTTTTTTGGCCGACAGGCTTAGGAAATCTTTCTTCAGCCGACCGTATACGATGACTGGATAAAATACAATTGTACTTTTATGCTACATTGTACATGGGTGGATCAAAAAGTACCCGCGTTTGGAAACAGACGATGTCGTTGAGCTATGTTGTTATTATCATCGTGTACTTAAGGTATTTAGAAATTAAAAAATATATATTTGTTCAAAAACAATACATTACCTTTTATTTAGTGGCCAGTTTTATCACAAGAGTGTTGTATTTCGCGGTGACATGGAAAAAGATCAACATCGTTTCATAATTCGGTTTTTATTTTTAGATGGAAAAACATGCGATGAAATAAAAGTAAAGTTGGATGCTGTCTATGTGGGCCTTTCGCCTTCTGTGACAACCGTCAGATTTTGGTTCCATGAATTTAAACGTGGCACACAACTGTTTTTAATGAAGACAGGCCAGGTCGCCCTCCATACGTGGTTTCCGAAGAGGTCATTAAAAAAATTCATGACATGATTATCGCAGATCGACGAACTAAAGTTTGCGAATTAGCTGACATTGTAGGCGTGTCGTACAGAACATTTTTCAGTATATTATGTAATAAATTGCACAAGAAAATGATGTCCGCCCTGTGGCTGCCGCGTTTACTCACAGATGAAAATAATCGGATTCAATGTCAATGTCAAAGCAATGTTTGGATCTGTTTAAGCGAAACCCGATGGAGTTTTTGTGTCGAGTTATGACTGTTAACGAAACTTGAGTCTATTATTATACGCTAGAGACCAAGCGAGTCCAAAAAATATATTTTCCCATATGAATCTCCCCCAAAGAAGGCGAAAACGGTCCCATCTGCCGAAAAAGTCATAGCCAGGATTTTTTTGGGATTCGAAGGGAATACTCCTTATTAACATCTTACAGAAAGAAAGAACAATCACAGGGCAATATTATAGTGAATTATTGGACCGATTCGATAACAAACCTAAGAATACACGGCCCCAATTGGCTAGGAAAAAATGCTGTATGGCCCCGATAACGCACCAGCACATTCATCCAGGTTTGTCGCTGTCAAATTAGTGGAATTTCGCTACGAATTGTTGCTTCACCCACCATAATTAATTGATCTGACGTCCTACGATGTCTTTTAGTGCCTCAACATGAAAACTTGGCTCGGGGGTTAAAAAAATCAGCTCAAACGAAGAGATGGTTGCCGAATCAGAAGCTTATTTTAAAGGGTTTGAAAAAACATACTTTTCGAGGGGTTTAAAAAGTGGTAAAAAAGTGGGGTTATGTGTAAAGACCTCGAAGGAAATTATGTTAAAAAATAAAAAAAAAATATTTAAAAAAAAAGTTTTTTCTGTCTTAACGCGGGTACTTTTTGATCCACCCACGTAATTAATATAAAATATTGTTGTCGATTTTAATAAAATTTCAGTTCACATCTGGTGAAGTAATGTCCAGCAGGAGTTAGTTGGATATTAAATTTTGATTAATTTTCATTAATAAACCAGCAGCGTGTGAAATTTTGAAATGAAATTTAAAATTTGGAATAGCTCGAAATTTAAAGGCTTTTTAATTAGAAATGTAACACCAATTTTATTTTAGGTATCTAGACATTGAGAAGGCAAATGTCCTAGCAACTGTTTAGTCATGCAGTATCTATGCCCTAGGGGCTCTAGTAT
Source organism: Polylopha cassiicola (assembly GCA_038024825.1). Classification (NCBI taxonomy): domain Eukaryota; kingdom Metazoa; phylum Arthropoda; class Insecta; order Lepidoptera; family Tortricidae; genus Polylopha; species Polylopha cassiicola. The sequence continues at coordinate 7,545,758 of CP149060.1, read as the reverse complement.
ACAGTCCGCAGAAAAAAATACGTTAAGCCTAAACATATACAAAAATAGGCAATTTCCAAGTTTACGAAATTTCTTAGTAGGTATAAAAATGTAGCACTGTAAACGTTCTAAACGTCACTCACAAAAAACGCATGTAAGATTAAGAGTTAAAACCTTTTTTAAAAAAAAAGCTTATAAAATTTTACAATATTTAAATTTAAATTAGGTTCCCATCCCCTTGTAACCTTTATTTAGTTTTCAGAATGACGTGTAATAATTAACCATGCAAAACAACAATTTTCAAAATTGCGTTGCAAAATTTCATCAGTACATTCTTACCTTGCGAGTTCAATAAAAGCGTTAAAAAAAAACACATATAGGTTTCCTTAAAATTGTAAATATCTTCTCACTAATGCCTTCCCAATATCTTAATTCATTTTATAACGTCCAAACCTGCCATATGCATCATAGTGTCGTTAACACACATCCCGCCGCTGCTAGTGTTATCCACAAATGTAGCCAATACCTTCTTGTTGGGCGTAAAGATGTAAATCACTAGTGGCTTCTCTCTATAAAGCGAATAAAATAGGGGTAAGACCATCACCGTGTTAAAGTTAGGAAGGGTTGTCTCATTTCGAATGCTTGTTGGAAAAAAGGGATATACTAGCTATTAAGGGAATCAAGTGCCTGTATTCTGTACAGGTACAATGATTGAATGCCTACCCTGTACCTACACTGCACGCATCTGGCAATAACAAATGTTGTATGACGTCTTGTTTGACATGTTGTTTTAATTTATAAATTTAAATAGAGTAAAAGATCATAATTCTTTACTTTTCTCATTTCTCTTGTATTATTAATTTGACTGATCTTTTTAAAAGCAATTTAATTCTTGTCACAGAGCAAAATCTTTCATATTATTATGCCAATTTTAGTTTATTTAGTAATTGGCATAATTTGTTTGTTAGGTTAGATTTGATACCTTTGCGATAATGAGACAACCTTCATAAAACTTAGCAACCTAAAGCCGAGTTTAAAAAGAGCATACTATATTTTTTGGTATATTTCAACTATAATATTTAGTAAATACGTTATTGGCATAGACTACAAGTTAGCCATCTACTTCTTTAGCCAATGGAATAAAGGCAATGTCAAAAATCACCCAGAGGTCGCCCGTGATATAAGCGAACCAACGCAACGAATGTAATGTTATATGGTATCGACATGAACGTTCGAAAACTGACCACGTGACTTTCTTTTTTCGTTCATTCGTTATTATCGACTGGCATTTAGAAGTGGTGATTTGTCATGCTTCACCAAAGAGAGACAAGCTACCTTGTAATTGGTGGAACAAGTCAGAGAGACCTCACTCTAGCGACCTCTGACGTATTTTTAACGTAACTTTACCCCATTACATGCTTTTATCAATAACATGGATATAAAGACTTATAGTGCAATAATTACTTATAATAGGTACATTAAATATACCTAATTCTTAGTAACAATTATTATATACTTACAAATATACAGTAGCTATATTTACTTATAGACAACACTGGTAAAAAGAATTGAATTTTACATAATAATTTAAGAAGATTACAGATACATGTAAAATTAACGCAAAATGTAAGGGAAATTAAAAAAATACCATACAAATTAAAATTTAATTTATTTATGCGTAATATTTTGCATATTGCGTTAATTTCGGAGCTGTAATTATCTTGTCTGTAAAATTAGGTACATAATTATACCAATTTTCAATTAGAAATATTTTTATTTAATTAAATTAGTATTAAAATTGTGACGTGCTATTTGTTGGCACCTAACCTATTTTTCGTGACGAGTGGAAGAAAATAAGACATTTCAATTTGTACTATAAAAAGTACGTAAATATTACCTTCACCAATGATACCTCATGCTCCCAAACGTTTACCGTAACCGTGTAATTGTTAATTTTCTATGGTAAGAGAATAGCTTATTTACAGTGCGGTGTTGAAAAATGATATGCAATTTAAGACCGTTTCCACAATCGGTCTTATTGCTGACCACCATAAAATTATGTTGAGTTTAGAATATTGTTCTATTTTTCTAGAAAAAGTTATTATATTTTTCTGCAGCAAAAAAGATTTTTACTTAATCAGTTTTAGTCGCGAAATCAAACATTGTGACAGAATTCAAATATCATTAATTTGTGAAATATTTTACAATTGTGAAACGCAAATATATTATTTTATACATAAGTTACAAATAGCTATTAAGTAAAGCATTAATTAAATACAAATGTTTATCTGTCTTTTTCTTTGTTATTATTTTTTTTACAGATTATATAATTCTGTTTTGCATACCAATAAACTCTAGACTGTTTTTTTTCCTAGTATAAAATAATCGAAACAACTTCTAGATAGAAAAAATTGAATGAAAACAAGAAAGGCCTTTTAAAAGTACTCAACATAACTTTACGCCGGCGCATCACATGTGTTTCTCTTACCGCCATAGAACATGATTGTGTCGTTGACACAAACACTGCCAGACCGTGTCTGCTCTGTGAACAGTGTTTGTATGTTGCTCTGTTGACTGAACACGTATAGAACTAACGGATGCTCCCTGAAACCGCCATTTCACACTTATGATTTGAGGACCTTACCCAAAACAATAGAGTACACGTACGTTGACAATGAAAACATACTATCCAAGACCTACGTAAAGAACCCAACAAGCAAAATCAGTACAGCGTTCTTAACTCTACTTTTTTTTTTCTTTTAAAAATCTTATAACGTGCTTTAAACAAGGATTTGGACGCAGTTACAAGATTAATTGTACCTATAACTAATTTATAATCAATTTTAACATATTAATTAGCTTTATAACGGACTTGTTATAAGTAATTCCAGACTTGTGTTCTTTTTATAGGACTATTTTGCTTGTTGGGAAGCTATTAGGTAGATTTATGGATTGACTAGGCAATGACGTCATGTTTAATTTCGATTTACCTAGAAAATTACATTTCTGCTACAACTTTGTTGTAACAAAAATATAATACACAAACAAGTTGAAATTGAAAGTGACAATGGTATCATAAAACTACGAAATCTTGCACAATGTTTCTGTTTGCCATCCCATAATATGTATGAATGATATTTGTATCAGGACAAGTGTAGAAAATATCGAGACCCCAGTGGGACATGAACCCACACCTATGCCTATCCTATCTATATATATAAAAATCAATTGCTGTTCGTTAGTCTCGCTAAAACTCGAGAACGGCTGAACTGATTTGGCTGATTTTATTTTTAAAATGTTTGTAGAACTCCAGGGAAGGTTTAAAAGGTGAGAAAACTTGGAAAAAAAAAGAAAAAAAAACTGCGGTACGAAGTTCGCTGGGTCAGCTAGTATCTAATATATAAAATTTCCATGTAACAGTATTAGTTACCGTACTCCTCCGAAACGGCTTTACCGATTTTTATCAAATTTTATATGCGTATTCAGTAGGTGTAAAAATCGGCTACTATCTATATTTCATATCCCTAAGTGATAAGGGTTGAACACCCTTATTTTTTTTTAATAGATAGAATGATTCAAGAGGAAGGTTTATAGCACCCATGTGAAGACGGGGCGGGTCGCTAGTATATGTATATGGTATTAAACCACAGATATCCATTTTCCATTGATAGGTACATCGTAGTAAGACGAAGTCGCGGTTAGAAGCTAATTGACTATAATCGACATTGTAGTTAAACACTCATCTCGGAAGCGAAACCGGTTCGTCACGACCTCGGTATGATAATAATGCTATACAATTGAGCATAATGACTAGAAAATCGTACATTTTTCACTTTATATGATAGAGTTTATTTACAAGGCAGAGTAATACAAAGTTATCAGGGACGTGGCTACCGCTGGGGTCCCCGAGCCATGGGTTAGTGAGTTCAAAAATTAATACAAAAAAAACATATTTTTTTTACTACAGACGAATGCCAAAAATAGCAATTTCTTTTTTTTTCGGCGTAAAGCGTGCGGTCAAAAGTTGGCAGCACCCAATATCGGTTATAGGTTGCCCAAGGGCGTGCATTCCATACAGGCACAGTGTCACTAATGTATGGAGTGCCTACCCTGCCGCCATACTTAAGCTCCCCCCACTGCACGGGCCCCCAAATATTTTTTATACGGGGCCCCGATAAGGCACGCTACATAAAAAAAAATATTCCCAAGTTCATAATAAACAAAGGGCAAATGTTGATAACTCAATGAATATTCAAGAACACATAAATATGAACACGTCAAAACGGAAACACACAAAAACAAATTATGTAATAAGCAAATGTTTAAAATTTTACACAGTCACCGTATATTATTACAAAAACAACTCAACGTTATCCTTTTACTAGACCTTAAAACAGAATATCGCATCGCAGTATAATGAAAAAAAAAAACGATTGGAATTAAAACGAAATACTGTAACTGTATACAATTTCAAACGCCCACAAAAAACGACCAAAAAATTGGAATAGATGAAATGAAAATCTCCGCCTATTTGTAATATATACCTTTTAAAAACAGTGAAAACGCCAAAAAAAACTGCAAGTGTGAAACACAACGAAGGCCCTGATATACCAATGTAACTAGAGTGAGTTGACAATGACAATGCTATGTACAAATAAATAAGACTGAAATATAAGGGAGTGACCAATTTAACCAATCCTGATTCGAGGTGTATGTCTATACTAATATAATAAAGAGGAAAGGTTTCTTTATTTGGATTGAATAATATCTATTCTATGTACAACCCAAGTGTCTCATCAAATAAATATAAAAAATATATTACGTATTTTTAAAACACATTAAAAAAATATTAGGCAAGGTTATAATAATATGTTGTCTTTATATTTGATTAAATTAGTGATACTAATTAAAATGTCATTGTCAACTGACACATGTCACATTTGCAAAATAAAGAGCTCAAAAAACACCAAAAAAAAAACACAAAACCGTGCATTGTTCAGAACAGTATTATTAATACGACCTTGCATATAAAAATTCATGATTATTCATATGTGCAGTGATTGATAATAAATAATCTAAGATCCGGCTCGACATCGACCTACACCGAGCTGATAATAGAATGAAACCAATTTTATATGAGATTAGTGACCCGCCCCGGCTTCACACGGGTGCTACACAAGCTTTCCTCCTGAATCACTCTATCTGTTAAAATTCTGAACAAACCCCTATTAGGACCTGTTTATACCTGGCAACTCATTATTTTGTCCAGGTAAATATCAGACAACCCATCGGCTGCACGTTCTATACGTTTTATTTCTACTTTTTATTTTAGTTAGGATAAAAAAAAATCTTATTGTCTTAATATTTCGTTTAATTAAAAATAGACTGTCCAGGACGTTTTTAGCAAACCCACTTTTCATATAATTTATAATAAAATTGGTTTCATTCAATTATGAGCTCGGTGAAGGTCGACGTAGGGTCGGATCTTCTACTAAAACAACTTATTTTTAAAAATACACTTGCATTAACATGACATGACTGTATCAAGTAAAAAACAACCTATACAAAATTTTAACTCCGAATAAAACAAGTGTACCTAAACGGATTTCACTCTCATAATGCATAAAATTAAAATATATGAAATATTAATTATATGCTGTCATTTAGAGAACATTTGTTTTAACTAAGATATTAACTACCCCATTTGTTTTTAAAATATATAAAACCGAAAAAAAACTGCCATTCAATGACAACTCAATCCGATTACAACTGTCAAATGTGACAGCTATAAAACAACGCATATTAAAAAAAAAACATTTATCTTACCTCTCGTTGATTAACTTGATAGCTTCATAAGCGTTATCAATCGTGATTATAGGTAGTATGGGCCCGAAGATTTCGTCCTCCATAATTTTGTCTGTCGGCTTGACATTGGTCAATATTGTGGGGGCAATGAACCTATCCTGGGCGTCCGAATTGCCCCCAATCGCCACTTTGTCCTTACTAGCATCGAGTAACGCTTGGAGGCGGCTGGAAATGTCATATTTAGTATGTAATTACTTTAATATAGACATAGAGTTATAATGTAATATAGATAGAGCCTTAATGAGCCATGGAGTGAGTATTTTTTGAAACGCTACTACATAGACAGAAGGTTCTAATAATAGGTAGTTTATTAAAAACTCATATACATGTGTTAGTGTGTTCTTTGATATTGCTAGTTATATATATACTAGCTGATCTGGCGAACTTCGTACCGCCCTATAATCAAGAAATATCTGTTACCTTTTTTTTTTCTTACATAAGAACCTTCTTCTAATAATAACAAATACAACAAAAAAAAGAATTAGTGAAATCGGTCCAGCCATTCACGCGTGATGTTGTGACAACGGAAAACGGGTTTCATTTTTATATATCGCACCCCTAGATCTAAAGGGAACTAACTCAAAAAAAGTAACTTTTTCGGGAGAGGCGAAATTGTTGTAAGGAATCGGATCCTTTTTTTTTAGCGTGTGTTTAATTTAAGTCTTCAGATTTTTGAGTTAGCTCCCATTAGAATCTAGGTGTGCGATATATAGATATATAATATATAGGCTATAAAAAAAGAGATCCGTGCGAAGCCGGGGCGGAAAGCTAGTAATATAATAAAGAGGAAAACTTTTTTATTTGGATTGAATAGGCCCCTAAACGACTGGACCGATTTGAAAAATTCTTTCACCGTTGGGAAGCTACACTATTCCCGAGCGACATATGCTATATAAAAGAGATCCTTGCGAAGCCGGGGCGGACAAGTAGTATACTAATAAATCTGAACTTCACTTACGAGAACTGCCTATCGCTCACGATCCTGCATAGATCGGGGCTCTTCTGTGGGTCTTCTCCGTACCACTCTTTGAGCACTTTCTTGGCGGTCTGTATGAACTTCTCTTGCACCTCCTTGGTGCATAGAACGTAGTCCGGAGCGATGCAAGTCTGTCCGGTGTTTATGAACTTCCCCCAGAGGATGCGTTTGGTTGACACCTCTATGTTGGCGGTATTGTCTATGTAAACCGGGCTAGGGAATGAAAAATAATTTATTAAGAACTAGTAATACGTAGGTACCTATAATAATATGTTAAAAAAAATCTTTAACATGTCAAATTTAAATTTTGATTTCCTACTCCCTACTAAGTATTATTATTTCGAAAGTTACATAAAACGAATGATGAAAATAGTCTGAGTTGATATTGTTACAGATGGATTTTTTTTCTGTTCAAATTATATTGTATGACTAGAAAATTTAATTATTTAGATTATTAAAAAATATTAGACATGTTTTATTCTTCTTTTGTCAATCAAACAAAACATACAAAGATATTATTATAGAGCTTCAAAGTTTGAGAGTGGGGGTCCGTAACGTTACTCCATGGTAAAAAAAGAGTCACAAGGGACTTTAAAGGGCTATAACATTATTATTTTCTTCTTGAATATTATATCCATTATTTTTTGATAATGTTACTAATAGATTATCATATATTATTATACAGGTCATACAATATTATGTCAAATATTAGTGTATTTGTATTTTTACTCAAATCGTCCAAAGAACAATAAAATTTACTACTTAATATGCTATTACTTAATTAAAAGCTAGTTTCATGAAAGTTGCCATAAAAATATATTTTTTAGTAGCGTTATTAATTAAAAGCTAGCTTCTAGAAGTTTGACATAAACAAATAAGGCAATACTTTTTTTTTTCCAACCGAATACTGAAGTGCAGTTGGGCAGCTAATCGGCCTTTACTGCAAAACCGGACGGGTGGCTTTCAAGCCTTTAAGGCAATACTACCTTCTTAAGCATACAAGTTAATTTCCCATACCTCTTGCCTCCCAACTCGAGAGTGACAGGCGTGAGGTTCTTGGAGGCGGCCGCGTGGACGATCTTGCCGACTGTGGTGCTTCCAGTGTAGAAGATGTAGTCGAACCGCTGTTTCAGCAATTCAGTGGTCTCCTCCGGACCGCCCTCCACTACGATAACGGCTTCCTGAATAGAGCGTTAGATTATAGTTAAGCAACAGATAATATAGCCTGATATCTCAGGAAATAAAAATTATTGTGTGTGTGTTCTTTCATTTAAAAAGTCTTTGGTAAACCGATCTTGGATTTAAATTTGGAGTAAATATATTATTATAGTGATTCTATTTTCATAAAAACATAGTTATGATTAAATATCTGTAGACAAATTACTTACACCAATGAATCCAGTCCTAAATTAAGCAATACCTACTTGTAGCATGCATACTAGAATACTAGATAGATAATATGTAAATACATGAAGGAAAAATATAGAACAATTCAAGATCCAAATTAAAATGCTCATGTTTATTAAGCAGCCAAGTTTTTATTATAGTACCGCTTTCGATTAATTACTGCACTTATTTCTTTTTTCCTTTTTATTAACTATTACGATGCATACAGGTAAACACAATACTTACAGAATCCAAGTACTTGGGCAAATACTCCGCCACGAAGTTCGCGCAGGCTACGGATATCTCGCTGGGTTTGACAATGACAGTGTTGCCAGCCGCGATGGCGGCGGACACCGGAAGCAGCAGAAGTTGCAGCGGGTAGTTCCACGCGCCAATCACGAGCGCCACCCCGTAAGGGTCGTTGTAGATAACTACGTCATCCAAAATGTTCACGAAGCCCTTTGCTGGCTGTTTGTAAAAGAAATAAAAAGTAAAAAAAATGTCTAGCTAAAGGACGGTCGCCCCAGCACAGCGAAAAACGGATTTTGCCCTTTTTCTATTTATCTCTGTAGCACGCGCGTAGATGGCGTGCGCGAGGGCACTATTACTACGTGCGTGCGACAGAGACAAATAGAAAAAGGGCAACGTTCGTTTTTCGCTGTGCTCGGCGAACGTTCTTTAGGGAGTTAGGTACTTTCCATATATTACTATTTTCTTTATAATCAAAATGAAAACGTTTTTACGATTTATTTACGCGTATATAGATTTTTATTGTGCATCAAAACATTCCGTTTAATATAATAGTGAATTAACTCACAATGTGTTGCTATGTGAATTCAAATTTAAATATCAACGGCTTACAATCTTTAGTAGATAAACACATTTTTGATTGTGTCACTATTTTATTAACATTTTTATAGTCAAATAGAAAAGTGACGATGCTAACCTTTTTTTTAAGTATAATAGGACGTAAAAACTGGTTGCTTAATTTATTTTATTTATACGTGGACGGTCGCTGTCGCATTTATTATGTAAGTGTATACAGTTTCATACACGGGTCGTAAGGTTGCATATAAATAAATATAACAATAGTATACAGAACAGAAGGAACGAATTTTAAATAATTTACACACAGTAAACTATCCTTTTTGTCAAACATGAATGTAAAGTATTTATATATGAATATAGATTATCTATGCGAGATAAAAAAAATAAACAATGATTTATGGAACATTGCGTTTTAAATATAGAACACGTATATTGTATACTAGAAAGTTTTCAAAACATTAGCATAATATCCATATACTTTTATTCAAAAATGTTTCTTATAAATTGTACCAAAACTATACTTGCTGGAGGATATAAATAATTTAAAGGTCAACTACTTAAAAATATGACGTCACATACGCACGTTTAAAAAAATTAGGTAACAAACACCGCGGTTGGACTTCGAATCAACCGTACTTGAAAAGCGATATATTTATTCATAAGCCAAAACATTATCTACTCCATTTACAACAAAGCTCAAAAAAAGATAATAGGTAGTAGGTAGGACCTATATATAAATAACAGACATCTAAGAATACAGATGATAGTGCTTATAACACTAACATCTGCCCCAAGCAGGAATCAAACCCGCCAACTCTGGTTTGGTAGTCACTTTGACTACTAGACCAACAGGTCGTCAAAATAACCCAAGCTAGACTGGAATCCCCAAGGAAAGCGTAAACCTGGCCACCCTAATCATTTTTCACATTAGGGGACACACAATTGCGTGCATTCCATATAGGCACAATGGTATATATATGGAGTGCCTACCCTGACGTAGTACATGCGCGACCCTCACCGCACGCGCCTGGACACAAAGTCAACAGTCAAGTTTACTCACCCTCGTCGGTTTGGTCCACTCGTCCAAATAATGCAGAGTGTTCTTAAGGTCATTTATGAGGTAATCAATTTCCAGCAGAACTGCCTCCATCTTGCTCCTCCGCAGGTCCTTGTGGAGCACGTCCACCATCACATTGTAGTTCTCCTCGTACATCCGCAGTAGGTTCTTCAGCTGTTGCCGACGCCATTCTATGGGCCTGGTGACACCTCGGTTGAAGGTGTCCCGAGCTTTTTGGACCACCTACAGATAATTAGAATATAAGTTTGTAATATTATGTTGAAATAATATATGAAAGTACGCGAAGACAGGATAAAGTTCTTGTATAATACTGGCTATTGTATAATCTATTTTTCTAATTTTTAAACTATTCTGTATGACACCTGTCTATTGTTTTGTTACTTCTATTAAAACTCACGTCAAGTAATGCTGCTCTATAATTTATCTCTGAAATACTAGCTTTCTTCGATTTCTTCTAACAAAAATCACCTCATCACGCGCAACTACCAACTAGCACTGCATAGTCCTTGTATTTATTACTAGCTTCTACCCGCGACTTTGTCCGCGTGGAATAGTTACTGCTCATCGCCTTTTGGTATTCGGGTGATGATTTATTTAGTCTATAGCCTTCCTGGATAAATGAGCTATCTAAACATTGAATTATTTTAAATCGGACCTGATATTAGAGTGTTCAAGCAAATAAACTCTTCAGCTTTATATATTACTAGCTTCTGCCCGCGACTTCGTCCGCGTGGAACTCCTCCTTTTTTGCAGTCGGTTAAAAAATAGCCTATGTCCTTTCTCAGACTCCAGACTTTCCTTGTACCAAATTTCATTTAAATCGGTTCAGTAGTTTTAGCGTGAAAGCGTAACAGACAGACAGACAGACAGAGTTACTTTCGCATTTATAATATTAGTAGGGATTATGAGTATAAATATAAATAGAAATATATAAAATACAAATGCCTTTAACGATCACAAAATACAATATAGCATAACTAGCTACAATAATAATAAATTCTTCATTGTATTTTATCTTTCTTCAATAGTAAATAGACGTTTATTGGTTCTTGATAGCTATTAATATAAATATAATTTTCATTGCATGTCAGATGAACCTTTGACAAAGTATTATTAACGTTGACTTTGTCTTTGAATAATAAGATAAGGAAAAAAACAGCTCGAAGTTGTTGACGACTCTTTTATAATGTTTTAAAGGCTGGCGTGTAGATACACAGGCCATTTGTAACTAATTGTGACATTGTCTGTATGGAAAGCACATATCTATACTAATATTATAAAGAGGAAAGGTTTGTTTGTTTGTTTCGATTGAATAGGCTCCAAAACGGCTGGACCGATTTCAAAAATTCTTTCACTGTTGGAAAGCTACACTATTTCCGAGTGACGTAGGCTATAAAAAAAAGATGATCCCTGCGAAGCCGGGGCGGACAGCTAGTATCTGATATACCTCCATATATTTACACCTACTTTAACATGCTGGTCCAAAGTCCAGTTTAGACTTGATCAAATCAATCAATCGAATACTTCTAAATAAAATTAGCTAATTTCTATAAATAAACACATGAAACTAACCTCGGCAGCATTCACTGGTTTTGGTTTTGAATTGGATATAGTTCCTGTAACAAAGAAAATAAACTTATTAATATTTAATTAAAACTGTAGATATATAAATAAGCAGTGCTAGAAATATTTATTTTTATGTTTTGAGTATTTGCCCCTTAAAGTCAGAGGATGCTTATCCTGTGAAAATATATGTAATGTAACATATATTTTGACAGGATAGGCAGATGCAAGATGCAGCCATAACTGCATATGCACTTTTTATTTCAAAATTCATCCCATTTACATCAACATCCAAAACTGTTGTTCTTTCCAATTAAAAATGTGCATAAATTAATGTTAAATAAGTAAAACTAATTATATTCAACCAGAACTACTTGGTAATTTTAATAACTTATTTGAAGTATTTACGAGATAATATTACTTACATGTAATCATGTCAGAATGTTCAATTTACATAAATTATCTAGGTAATTAATTAATATATAGGTTTTAAATAAATAAATCCTATATATTAATTAAATTAGAAAAACATTAATTAAACTAGTAAAAGATTAATTATTGGCTGACATTACACACAACTCAGGAGTTGTGCTACGATTATAAAGCTGTAAAGGATCGAAAATGTCACCCAATAAAATAAAATATGCCAGTTAAATCCATCTAAAGTTGTTTCATTCCAATGTATAATAACCACGAAGGCATCAGAAATTATTAAAACATTCAAACAGAATGATGTATCATAATTTCATATTATTATAAAATATGTAAAATGTTATTCCAGAATTTGGCAAACAAAAGGATCATGCTACATGTATTATTTTGTCTAATCAATATAAAAATACATAACAATTGTAAAATCTATTTATAAGTAATAAGAGTGAGTATAACAATTCTTATAATAAATGAGGGTAGCAGAATTAATTGCTTACTTATCAATGATTCCAGTAGAATCATAATTGTTTCTGGTGATCAATCAAAATTGATATCTTTTTGACAAAGCAGAGATGCTTCGATAGTTTACATAAGCAGATTATTAGGTAAGATACAGGTCATTCGCCATATTTACCAACTTACTGAGCGAGTTACCTATATGTATATTGTATAAAGCAATACTACGTTGTGCAAGACTACGCGTTGTCGGTCGATCTGAAACTACCTGCTACTATTTAAAACTAAATAAACTAGTTTTATGAACAGCGTTTTCCACCACAATTCTGTTTACAACTTAATTATAATTGTAAAATTAATATGCGAGTATACATAAAGATTACGAACAAACTAATTTGGACACAAACAACTTACCGAAAGTCATTGCGAGATGTTCACTAAACTATATTAAATGAATGCAAACTTGATTAGTAATAAAGGAATGTAATTATCCTTATCAAATACTGATAACGCGTTGCGACAGAAATGTTTCGTTGTTTAAATAAAAATATTATTTTATCGTACAAGTTTAACACAAACGATTGACTCAGCTGATAGGTTGACAGTTCCTTTGCTTACTGCGCGGCGATGAAAGGTAAGTAACCGGAGGGGCGAAGGGCAAATGCCAGAGAATGTTGCCAAGTATACAAAATAAAAGCAGCATACTACGTATAACCTTAAACAAAATACTTTTTTAAAACTGGAAAATGGCTCTCCGTTTACGCTTTTTTTTTTATGATTAATCAATAAGATTATTTTTTAAAAGAAAATGTTCAATTTATAATTTGAAGGTATTTGAGACATAATTTAAAACGATGAATAACAGAAACAGTTTCCTTATTAGCGCGAATATTCAAAACTTTGAGTAAAGAAAAACTTGTTTATTATTACAATTTTTTCTAATATTTATAAAATGCAATCAAATAATTAATCTTAAATTCATCATTAAGTTTAAGTAGGTATTTAAAATAAATTTGTTGGTTACTATAAAAACGAGCTGAGCTAACAACAGTAAAATGTTAAAAAGCCGTCAATATTTAACAACATTCGAAAAAATAATCATGGCCGGTTGTAAATTATTTATGGAAAAAGTTTTTACAGTAGCTTCATCTTATTTTGTAGTAAACATGTAAGTGATAAATTTAAAAGATATTTTAATTTTTAACTATTTACTTATGTATTTCGTAACATTTATTAGGTAGTACAATATTAAGCAAATCGATATTTTTTTATTTTAATCTTGATAGCGATATGTCTACGTAGAAAAATTGGTGAACATTGATTGTGTCGTTGAAAGGATTAAACATAATAGGTAGTATATACCTAAATGTAAATACAAACATATATACTTACATGAATTGCTCGTTTTAATATAAGTAAGAGGATAAAGCAATCGTGTAAGTGTTATGAAATAGAAGTACAAGTTTGTACATAGACTATATTATCATTGATCGATGTTCTACATTTAACATAAATTGCATACAAGTAAGTAGTAAATAATTATTTATGTATGAAAGAGAAGGCGAGTGTGTCTTCTTTTTCCTACATCAAATGAATAGGTCCGGGTATTAAGTACACTAGACACCAGTGTTTTCAATTTAAATTATTAACACGGCAATTGGTATGTGAGAATCGACACATGCAATGCAAAATAATGACATTAGTAGAGCGGCAACTGCCAATTATTTTATTGTCTATGGACAATGCAAATAGTTTATGTATCTACGTAATTATACGTAGTACGTAGGTAGGTAGCTGTTTTATAAGGACAAATTTGGCCTAAAATTGTTTTGATGAAAAAAAAAAACACAATAGATAGGTACCTACTAAATCCACGAATAGGTAGGTAAGTATAAACAGAATTATAATTTATTGTGTAGAATTTGCATGCGTCATGCAATTGTAACTACGGCGGTGAACAGTATAATTTTATTTAGCATTTTTTAATGTGTTTTGTAAGTATCTTTGCTATAGATAAGTAAACACCTCCTGAGAAAAAGATAACGATGAGCATTTCCTTGTCCATCAAGTAGATTAACAAATATATAAGTCACGAATTTTTTATTTTCATAATCGAGCAATAAATGACAAGGATAAGCGGTTTCAAAGTTCAGCAGTGGGGGCTTGTGACGGTACGGTATGGTAGAAATTATACCATAACGTGACGTCACGAGCGACGACGTCACGAGTCCCGAACTTAAAAAGCATATATCTTTGTCATTTATTGCTCGTTTGAACAGTTTTTTATAATCCAACAACGGACTAAAAATAATTTCGTTTTGTTTGTCATTCAAATACAATAGGAAGAAAACTCACGTTCAAAATGCTTCAGTCATAATTATGTATTAACACAAATTAAACGGTAGAATAGGTTTAACAACAAATAATTACGCAAGTAGTGTTATTAAAATGGGCGCTGAAATAGTATTTTGTTACGTTGGCAGTTCTGTTATGCTACTGTATTTTTATTGCCGAATCATACAATATCGTTTGTATTTTTGCTGCTTTGAAAACAAGCTAATGTAATGTATTATGACATGTAACTTATGCAATACTAGCTTCTGCCCGCGACTTCGTCCGCGTGGAACTCCTCCTTTTTTGCAGTCGGTTAAAAAGTAGCCTATGTTCTTTCTCAGGCTCTAGACTATCTGTGTAAGTACCAAATTTCATTTAAATCGGTCCAGTAGTTTTAGCGTGAAAGCGTAACAGACAGACAGAGTTACTTTCGCATTTATAATATTAAGTTAGGATTAGGATTTTGTAGCAATTAGGTGGAACTCTCAATATTATTATGTTAGTTATATATACGTACCACTTATATAATAACTAGCTTTTGCCCGCGACTTCGTCCGCGTAATTTTTAACCCCGTTATGGGGTGAACTTCATTAGAATACGGATCTATATCTGAATCTCTAACGTTTTTTAACCTATTATTGATTTCCCTAACGTTTTATGTCATAATGATTATTAACTAACACTCTTATGACCTATCTTTTGTTTTCCTAACATCATATGGACGTTTTTTTTTTCCACATAATGTTTTATTTCCTTAACGTATTTCCCACTTACCATATTAATTATTCATCCTAATTCTATTCGGTTTTGGCGCCTCGCCAAAAGTAGTTTTATTAAAAGTACCGGATCTGACGCTTCGCCGGCTGCTGCCTAACACTTCCCTTATATTCGTAATAAATGGAGCTAACAATAGTTTAACATGTACAATATGCAAACTAAGTACATAAGTACTTACCTATCTTACTTTCGAAATTGCATAATTTATACAGCTACCACTGAGTTCAACGTTTTTTTTTAATCGGACAAAGTTTTTAAAGAAATCATACACGTGAGGTTTAGCTGGCTATTTATTTAAGGATTGATTACCACACTTATTACAAAGATCTAACAAAACAACAAAACAATTTTACAATTCAATTCAATCCTACAAAATAAAACCTTATACCGATTACATACAATATAAGTGGTGTTACGAAATAAAACATTTCCCAGTTTGCCTCATAGCCTATAATGAGATACTCTCGCAAAGCATACTCCTTATAAGCTCACTCGGTCTTGAGGATATGTTCAGGGTCATTTTCTCAGTCAGGAGCTCGCGCGAGTTTGCTTTACCTCCGTCTCGTCCCATTCCGTCACCTCTGTTATCACGGCTTTTTTATATATGTCAGCTTTGGTCGCGAAGAACACTTCTATTTCTCTGCGTAATGACACCAGTTTCCCCTCGCAAGTTAAACGGGCTTACTCAGGAATATTATTAAATAGTCCTCATTACACGATCCACGGGATATTACATAATAATGCCATTTTCGTTAACACTGAAGAAATCATACACGTAACAGTTTGGGTATTTATTTAATGTCAGGAATGACACTAGCAACCGTTGCTATGCATACCTACATTATACTTTTTAAATATGTGTCAAAATCAAAAGCACTAAGTAGTATTCATATCAATTTGGAAGAAAATCTCCCTTTTAACCCCATTAGGGGGTGAATTTCAATAAAATACGAAACACGTACTCCATCAATTCTGTTAAAGAATGTTTATGTAAAATTTGAAATAGATCGGACCAAGGAATCACGTTGTTGCATACAAACTTTGCACCCCATTTTTAACCCCTTAGGGATAGAATTTCGGAATATAATATAGCCTATGTCCTTTCCCAGGCTCCAGACTTTCTTTGTACCAAATTTCATCAAAATCCGTTCAGCCGTTTAGGCGTGAAAGAGCAACAGACAGACAGACAGACAGACAGACAGAGTTACTAACGCATTTATAATATTAGTAGGGATAATAGGTATTTATGTCAGAGGATCTTTGACCTAATTTTCAAGGAAGATGTAAGGTGTATATCGATATCAACATTAAATTTCGCTTTAGGTACACTACTGTCACCAGGTTAACTGGACAACGAGATTAAAAAAAATAGTGAAATAAATACAATAATTTCTGATGCCTTTGAACATTGGAATGAAACAATTATAACGGATTTAACTCGTTTTCGAAACATCAGCAAATAAAATAAAATACGCGAGTTCTGTTATATGTATTATTTCGGTCCAATGCGCAGTAAATATTATAAACGTAACATAGCAGTAAACAGTGGAAGACAAAAGTCAACCTTACTGATCCGTGAAGGCTAAAGAAGTATTACCTAAGTAAAGTTTTTAAATAACATGCATGTATATGGAACTAATTATCATTATACTAATTATGTTTTTATGTTTTGTATCAGACTTTGTCATTGTCGATGATAAGTGCACTGTTAGGAACAGTACCTAGGTACCTAATGCAGCGTGTTAATAATAAAAAAAAATCTTGTTAAGTAGGTAACTAACTTTGAATTCGGAAAAAAAAGCCCTAGAAAAGTTATAATTAGACTAGACTTAAACATTCTAATTTTGATTTTAGAACTAACAAATTAGTCAGTTAACAATATAATTCCAAATTTAAATGTCTCAAAATAACGCCTGTATTAATCTTACATATGGACCGTGTTAAACGTTCGTGTGTCAACCCACAAAAAATCGGGTTTTGAGTTATGAATGCAGTTTTATTAAATAGATCATGAGGAATACGGCAGTGCAATCCATTTTGTTAAAAAAAAATCGTAGAATATTCTAGAGCACAAAATTGGTTATTGCTTTTTTCCTATGTCAGATTTGTATTTTTGCATTAATGTGTTAAGCCACATATAACACATTATTGCTTATTTCCCATGTCAGATTTGTATTTTTGCATTAATGTGTTAAGCCATATACCTATCACATTAATGTAAAATTCTAATTTGTTGTTTTAAAACGAATAGGTACCTATACGTATTATGCACTATTTTTTAGAAAATGTAATAAAATAAACAACTAACGCATTAAAACTTTAATGTAAATACTTATTTATTTAAAGTTTTTATTGTTGTATAACATGTATCAAATAACATTATAAGTTCTGCTAAAAATGAGAAATAGGTACAAGTTAACACTAACTTATTTTTTTATTACTTATTATTCTTTTTATCATATTAAATAAAATATTTTAGGGTTCCGTATCTAAAAGGAATAACAATTAACCCTTACAGGATTACTTTGTTGTCTGTGTGATCCTTTACCTCAGTAACGCGTGGAGGTAGGTATCAAACGAAAATTCATAGTAATATCAAATACTCAGGACTACCGTCCCTTGAAATTGTAACATAATTACAAAAAAATCGCCGACGCAATCAAAAGAGCCGCCGTTTATGCATAGATACAAACGTCATTAGATTTAAACGTGTGTGATAAAAATTAGAATATTATAATAAATAATAATATTAAAGAATGTACGAATTGTCGCCACAATTTATCAACTCTTCGAAAAATGGTTTTTAGGTGGTTTATTAACTTTTTAGGTAAGGAAGTATATATTATTGGTTTAATTCAATATGATAAAATAATAATAATAAATCAATTTGGTTGAGCTTTTAAGTAATTGAAATAATATAAGTGTTAACTTGTTGTACCTATTTCTCATTTTTAGCAGAACTTGTAATGTTATTTAAAACATGTTATAACAATAAAAACTAAATAAATAAGTACTTAAATTAAAGTTTTAATACGTTAGTTGTTTATTATTTTACATTTTCAAAAAAATAGTGTAAAATATATTCATTATAAAAGAACAAATTAGAATTTTGCATAGTGTTATGTGGCTTAGCACATAAATGCTAAATGTAATAAACCTTATAGCCGATAAGCATTAACCATTTTTCTGCATTTTCTATTTAATTATGAATTTATTGAAATAAATACATTTATATCCTTAATCTATGCACTTCAACAAAAAAAATGATACCACATAACAATATTTTTTTTGCTTAAAATAAGCGGAAAAAGAAGAATGTTCTCAAAAAACTTTAAGCGCCGATATCTCAAAACTAGCTTGGTGTGGGTTGAAACACTAATGCTAAACACGGACCATATAATAAAACAGTAGAAACCGCGTGTCTGTACAATTGAAATTTTTAACAAAAAATGGGTGTGGGCAATAATCTTACATCTTATCTTCTTATCTTATCTTACATATAATAAAACAGTAGAAACCGCGTGTCTGTACAATTGAAATTTTTAACAAAAAATGGGTGTGGGCAATAATAAAAGAGTAACAGAACACAAAAATGATTTTTTAGATTTTCTTTTCTGTCTGTCTGTCTGTCTGTCTGTCTGTATGTATTCGCTAATCTTGAAAACTACTGAACAGATTTTGACGCGGCTTTCACTAATAGATTAAGCTCTTCCCTGAGCAACATATAGGCTTTGTTTCATCAAAATCGGATGTCAAATAAAAAAGCTATCGTCTTTTAAAGTTTAAAGGTAATTTTTCTATAGGAGATTTTATAGTTACATAATATAGTACTAGATGGCGCCTCAAGGCAATTAAAACGCGCTATAGCTTTTTCTCTGAAAAGTATAATAAATACAAACTGGTTGTTTCTCTACGTTTAAAACTATTTAATTTTGTTTGTCTTGCGATTCGGTTAGTTGATGATTTTGATGTTATACTTGGATATGAAAATACGGACTCTGAACTTGCTTTGTGAATTAGTTGAAAAATATCGGATATAATCTATAATCTAAAAAAATATTGCCTACCTACGTAGATTTATTGAAATAAATATATGTATTATTGTATTGTATGTATTTGCTTTGATTTTAAAAATGCCCAGACGAAACGCTTACAACGCATCGCTATTGAGAAATCTTACTCCGCCTAAATTGTGCAATGGAACCCGACTTAGAGTAACTTCTTTACAAAGAAACTTAATCGAAGCTGAGATTCTTACTGGATGTAGTGCAGGTGAAACTGTATACATACCACGAATACCAATCATCCCCAACAATTTCCCATTCCAATTCAAACGGACACAATTTCCAGTGTCCGTTTGCTTTGCTATGACAATTAACAAGTCTCAGGGGCAGACGCTAAAGGCTGTTGGAGTTGATCTCAGGTCGAATTGTTTTTCACACGGCCAACTATACGTGGCTTGCTCGCGGGTTAGTAATGCGGATAACCTTTTCATATTAGCCCCAGAAGGAAAAACTGTTAATGTGGTTTATAAAGACATTTTATAATTTACATTTGAAATATTAAATACATACCTATATTATATTGTTTATATTATTTGTCTGTCTATCTGTGTGTTCCGGCTAATCTATAAAACAGCTGGACTGATTTGGACGGGACTTTCACTGGCAGATAGCTTATGTAATAAAGAGTAACTCATTTTAGAAAAAAATCTTTAATTATCCATACTTATGTCCCAGTACTTAAATTCCACGCGGACGAAGTCGCGGGCACAGCTAGTAAAATAATAAATGTTCCCTATAAATATAAACATGTGATAGGCGTTTCTATTTTTAAAAGTTATATAATTCTCGTATTTATTTTATGGAGCCAGTTTAGAGGTACAAGGTAAACGAGCGATACAGCCAGCTTTAAGGGCACCCGTCAATTAAGTTTGTAGGGCAATATTATTAACTAATCGAGTATGCGCTTTACTGGTTAAGTGCTCAAAAAATTTACGAGAAAAGAAAGATATTAAACAGCATGTTTTTAATGGAAGTAGTTTTTGTGCATTTCTCCAAGTTGACAACATAATAATTATATATTACTTATCTGATTGGCTAGTTGGGTTTCCATAGAATTAATAAGTACAAAAAAATAGACAATCAAAAGACCAAATTAGCAAAGGTACCTACTTACTTCTCTAAATTTCAGAACGCTTGAATCCTCGACTTTCCAATCTTAACCTAAAAGTCGAAGATCATAAAATATCTCAACAAAACATAAAACTGAAAAATGAGACAAGTTACAAATGGCATTAACAATTGAAGTTGTCACCATTAAATTGCGAGTAGGTAATACCTAAACATAAATTAATAAAGAAGTTACTTATTTTAAATTACCTACCCATTCATGTGTCATTTCATTCCGTGTTAGTCATTCTAAAATACAATGAAATAAGAAATATTTTTCAAAACACTAAACCGGGTGAACAAACGTGAAAATGATGGATTACGGCTACAGGTAGGTCAATGAAACATATACCTACGTAAGTCGTAGTTACTTACGCAAATAGGTACAGTCAATCATTTATTGTAGGCTAGAGGTATACGCTCTGTGTGGCGTCTATATATTTCTTACTAGCTTCTGCCCACGACTTCGTCCGCGTGGAACTCCTCCTTTTTTGCAGTCGGTTAAAAAGTAGCCTATGTCCTTTCTCAGGCTCTAGACTTTCTTTGTACCAAATTTCATTTAAATTGGTCCAGTAGTTTTAGCGTGAAAGCGTAACAGACAGACAGACAGATAGACAGAGTTACTTTCGCATTTATAATATTAGTAGGGATATAGGTTTATCTATTATATTTGAATACTAGCAACCCCCAAAATGCTACTTCGATAATATCGATATAAGGGCAAGGGCTGTACATAATTACCAAGGAATAGCCGTACCTATTTTTTACTGTTCTTAAAATCAGTTTAGTTCAGAGACCTTTAAATTTCTTTTCACTTAGTTCCAAAACAAAAATAGGCATCTAATTTTTTTCAATAAATTAAGTATCTAACTTATTTTTCGTTATGTAATTAAATGAGGTCGTCAGAGAGATGTAGTCTTACCCTATAAACCGGATTATTGTAATTTGTATCTTATATCCAGTCTTCAAGTTTGATTTTGTTTGTGGAATATATTATATGTTAAGTCATTTCTCTTCCAACGCTGTCGAGTCTATTTGCTTTATGTTATTGTCACGGTATGCCTATTGTACGAAACGTATTAAATGACATCCTGCACGGCCAAGAGTCAAGATCGCTTGTATTTCTAGTCAAGTATGAAATGTAAACTTTACAAACGCCTTGTGTGACTACCTATTGTTTTTATTCAATGTCAGTCAAATATTTGGATAAATGTCTAACTATAAATAGTTAAACTAGCGACCTGCTCCGGCTTCACACGGGTGCTATAAACATTCCTCTTGAATCACTCTATCTATTAAAAAAAATCGCTTCGAAATCATATTCATAGGGATGGACAGACAGCGACAGCGAATAAATTTGTGTTATCCCTACTAATATTATAAATGCGAAAGTAACTTTGTCTGTCTGTTTGTTACGCTTTCTCGCTAAAACTACTGATTTAAATGAAATTTGGCACAACGAAAGTCTGGAGCCTGAGAAAGGACATAGGCCACTTTTTATTCGACTGCAAAAAAGGAAGAGTTCCACGTGGACGAAGTCGCGGGCAGAAGCTAGTATGTTATATTAGGTATGTCTAGTGATGCTCGTTACAATTACACTCTGCCATTCTTTTCACCAAATAGTAAAATCACGAGTCTCTCTCCACTTCTCTCCAGAGATTTAACTCGCATACCTTTGCCGTTATTTGATTAAAATTAAAAAAATTGAGGCTAACATTTTTAATAATGGAACTGATGGAATAATTACAATAGGTAGGTAGCTTACATAGTATTTGTTTTCTATTACCAAGGCATTAGGCAACAAGCCTACTTAATTGTCGTTCCTAATTCCAGTACGGTAGTAAAATATTAGAGCAAGTTAAAATGGTTTGAAATAAAAAAAGTCACCGTATATAAATATGTAGATTGAACCTAAGGACAAATATAACGATGAATATATGTATTCTTTCCGGTTCGTTCTATTTGTCATATCTTAAGTGTTATTTGGTCAGTTTTGTATGCTTAACATGCCAAATGATATTTGCATTGAATCCGTCGTTATCATTGGCAGGAAAAACGAACTGCAAGTCAAAAATGACGTCACTGTATAATCATATAGAATTCCTTTTACGTTATTACTTTACAACGGGTAATTTAATAGAGTACATACATTAGAGAAAATTGCATAAGTAGTACCAACATCAGTGTAAGCGGAAATATAGGACCCTATTACGGTTTTTATAGATAATTCGCATCACCATCCGCGTAAGAAAGACATAAGTCGTATATATATATCTTATGTCTTTTTCGAAAAACTATAAAAGAAATAAATTCGGTAGAAGGTTATAAACATGTTACCAATATAACAAATTAAAGTTAATGCTGGTATGTTGGTATTTTGATTTGCTTTCCTTTTTTTTTAAACGAGATTCGTATTATACCAGGAAACTGCTATTCTATGAAACAAGTTACCTTCTTAGTGTCATCGTGCAAAAAAAGTGCTATAGATCGGTAGGTAAATATTCTATTTTAGATCCAAGTCACGTAGATACACGGGAACTCCTCGTTGAATGAACTATTTTATTTAATAAAACGTGGGTTATATCGCAATGAAATAAACAACTGTTGCTATACGGTTTAAGTCGTAAAATTAGGTACTTGCAATTTAAAAGGAAACTGATTTATGTATGTAGGTACCTATTATAAAAACTATGCAATTTGCTATAATTGATAGTATTAACGGATTACTTACGTACGTTTTATACATGACCATTATAACACAATTACCTAACACCTGAAGCTGGTAGAATTAGAAATTGTATCGTTATTTTATTACCAACACTTAGTTAAGTACTTATTTCCCATACTATTTTTTTTTGGATCCTTTTAAAAACACGTAAATAATTAGCAATGAATAAAATTAAAATGATATTCTCAATTCGGACCTCATAATAAAATACTTAAGTTACCTTCACACATGTTTGAATCCTCTATGGATAAGACTGTATCACACTGCGCCGGTATGTTTACACGCACTTCACTAAACGCGGGCACTGTATCGTGCTGCGGCGCCGGTGGACTCATGTTTACTGCCCAATCATACTACTGTGACGTAACGTTACAGTCACTGGTTACAATTATAGCATAAAGTGGTTAAAGTTTGAAGCGAAAGTATCAGAAAGTTGCTTCGGAATTACGTCTCTAGTTGAGTCGGATACAGTTTAAATTTGGAAGCAGCTCTATGGTTGTTAAGTTTTATTTACACGATGTGTTTTTGTTAGGGGTTGGTTTGTTAACCAATATTGTTATGTCTTTACGTTGGTACAATGCGTAATGTAACGTGTAATGCACGATTATTCGGTAAGTAATGTTCAAGTCAGCCAAATGAATATACCTACGCGAATGAAGTCCTATAAGTAGGTTTTATTTCAATAAGTACAATACAATCGCGAAAGTATCAGACTTACACAGTTCTACAAGAAAACCCCAGGATATTATAGCAAATTTGTATGTTTTCAAGTCCCCAGATTACGAATATATTTTTTTACATATTATCTTATACTTTGTACTTACAATATCTTGTTCTTGCATCTTGGGAACAAAACCAGTGTTATTAAGTTAAGAATTAAACTTTCGACTTTATTATCGCAAATACTTATCAATGGAATTGATAATTATCTTTGACAAAGTCCATAATAATGTAAGAGCAGCACCGGAATAATTCAATTTTATATTTCCCGTTTTCTAGAAAGAATCGTATCTACTCGTTAAAACTCCATTAAGTGTGAGACAACGTTACGAACATCTGTCGAGTATAATGGACCTTAAGTATATAGCTAACTTGGTAGGTACCTACCTTCATAATAATTTCTGATTCCTTCGCGGTTATTACATATTGGAATAAAACAACTACCTATACTTACTTGCGTATTTTATTTGACAGTTCTAATATTCGTAGCATATGCGTTTATATGTAGTTGTTTCTTCAGCGACGCAGCACATATTTTTAGGATATTCCCATTATAACTTGAAGTATAATATTATATTCTTTTATCTTATACTAATATAATAAAGAGGACAAGTTTGTTTGTTTGTTTGGATTGAATAGGCTTCTAAACGATTGAACAGATTTGAAAAATTCTTTCACTTTTGGAAAGCTACAATTCCCGAGTGACATAGGCTATAAAAAAAAGGGATCGGGCGAAGCCGGGGCGGGCCGCTAGTATTAAATGAAATAATTAATACTTAATTTTAAATCCTGGATAAACAGTCACGTACAGTCAGCTGACGATGGCTTTTTGTCAAGTCAACTGTAGCTAGGAGAGCTGTGGGACGAGGAGAGGGAAGCAATAGCCCATTGCAGTTTTTGAAACAAAACAAAAACCGGACGCCGAAATGAAGGTCCGACCCGGACGCACCCCGGACACCCTCTGTCAGTGTTGCCAACTCCTAGAAATTCGAGTCGCTAAACCCAAAGTCAAAAGTCGCTAAAACTAAAACATAACCATAAAGGGTTCGGGGGACCCCCCCCCCATAATAATATACAAATGTAACTTCAATTAAATAAAGTTTGAATTAGGTGCGCTATCGCGTTTGTCGTTTTCCATATTATGTATCTCTTGGCATTGAATAATTCTGTGTCAATTTGACAAAAAAAGTATCTATTATTGGCGCTAGAACTGTTTTAATTGTACTCCAAAAGTCGCCAGATAAGTCGCTAAACTATTTTTGTCGTCAAAACTTTTTTTTGGTCGCTAAGCCTTAAGCAAAAGTCGCTAGCCAATTTAGCGACAAAATCGCTAAATTGGCAACACTGCCCTCTGTCGTGACTCCAATGATCGCTGGATCCGCCCGTGTTCATATTTATTTGACTATCCTGTCCCAACCTAAAGGCTTGAAAGCCTCCTGTCAGGGGGCTCGCCACCCGTCCTGTTTTGCAGTAAAGGCCCATTAGCTGGCCAACTGCGCTTCAGTATTCAGTTCTAAAAAAAAAGACTATTCTGCAACGATGCCTCTTGATTATGCACTAAATAAAGCTACTATGTTAAAGATCATATATGACCCTGAAGCTGACTACCTATACAAACTAAGTTATGTACTAAATGACGTTTTAGTCACGTTCCGAGTTTTTAATAAATACTTACCTGTATTTGTATGATGATATTAAAAGGAAAAAGCCCAACAAGCAAAGTTGTCCTATAAAAATAATATAAATCCGGAATTACTGATAACATTTTTGCGCTTCTTCGTTATAAGGCTTTGGAATGAAACAACTATTAACGGATTTAACTCGCGTATTTTTATTTTATTTTATTAGCTGACGTTTCAGATTCTTTACAGTTTCCATAATCGTAGCACGACTGAGCTGACAATAGTCTAACGCTAAAGTGATTTATACAGATAAGGCTTATAAGGCTTATTAACATGTTAGTGATTATAAGTTAGATATAGGAATAATTGATCCTATAGGTAACTGCTGCCAAATCCTTGCTTAAAGCACGTTACAGGTTTTATACAAGTCCTTGTATAAAACCTGTAACAAAAAATAAAATGTAAAATAAAGTAGTCTTTACAACGCTAAGTACTGATTTTGATTATCCGTAGCCTAATATACCTACCTATTTAAATATAGTACCTTAAGGTGGGCTTGCTGGAGAGGTCAAAGTCGGTCAAAGTTAGATTATTCAATTTTTTAGACCTAAAAAACATTTTATACCTGGCCTGGGACACAAACAAGGACACTAAAAACTCGTTTGTTTCAAGAAAGACTATAAATTTGTTTCTTTTATATAAACAACGATTTGATACATTTGTTAGTGTCAAAATTTTGGTATTTTACATACAGGTCCAACCAGGTAATAAAACAAAAACGTTTAATACGTTTATGTTTTATGAATAATAATATATGCGCCATAAAAGGCCGACCAACTGGACTTGACATTGTTGACACTAAATAAAATGAATAACAAAGTTAAAATGACGTTGGAATGAAACAACTATGAACGGTTTTAACTCGCGTATTTTATTTCTTTGCTGATGTATTGTCAGCTCAGTCGTGCAACGAGTATGGAAACTGTAAAGAATCCGAAACGTCAGCAAATCAAATAAAATACGCGAGTTAAATTCGTTCATAGTTGTTTTATTTCGCGTGTAATAACCGCGAAGGCATCAGTAATTATTAAAATGACGTTACTAAAAGCCTGTTTTGCACTGTCCGAGTAGGTAAGTTCGGGGATAAGATTTTATACAGAGGGTATACCAATTGAGTCTTCAGTGGTGTTATTTAATCGATTAACGATACATATTATAGAGATTATAAAATGTTTTTATCTGCTAGAAATATACGGGAAATAGTTTGATTCAATACTGTAAGTCTGCTTAGAATTAGTATTTGGAATGAGTGCATTAGTAAATTCCACCCTCATTTTAGCCCCTAACATTTGTGTGATAAAAATGGTACACAAACTTCTATCTTCTTTCTCATATTATCTTTATTTCTAATTCAATTCCATAGCAGAAGTAGAATATGATCGCGCATTTATGTATGCTTATTTTCAACAGTCTAAGTTAGGTACTTATATTTTTTTTTGCCTACATTTGACGTAATTTTTTTGACGAAACAAAAAAAAAACTAAAAATATTTCTAGTTGCTAAGATCGTGTAAAGAAGGCGTAAATAAATTGACAGATAAAAACGTCTCAAGTCTTATTATTCTGGCTTTTGTTCTGCCTTTTTTTCATTCTAGTCATGTGAGAGACCTATTTATTAATACAGATTAAATGCAATAAAAATACAGTAAAACTCACCGTTGCCAGCCATAGTTAGATCTGTCACTGCTTCCACCTGCAATATTACTGCTGTACTGCGATCCAGGTTTTTGTCAACTTGCTCTATATCTGATTCGATATCTATTATATGTACACTATCTTTGTTATCACTCGCGTGTACTTCGCCCGGCGATGTCATCTCAACTAAACTGACCATACAAATAGTCTACAGAATGTTATTTGTTTTAGTTAAAAGGTCGTATGAAACCTGTTTTAACACCTAATTAATTTGAAATTAGGTCTATTTAATTATGATAACGATACAATCTGTTGATTTGTGATAGGTAATTATCAATTGCGATATCATATTTAGGTACAGAATTGTGTAATACAGTTATTAGTTGCGTTTTAATTGTATATAGATAAATTGAGAAGTTTTAAATTCATCTTTTTGTGAAATAAGTAGGTAGGTACTTAGAATTTTTGCTTTAGTATAATTTATACCGCCTCGAAGGAGAATATTTTTATTTCGACAGGTTAAATAGGTAACTACTTACTTATCTAGGTGCCAAATGTAGTATTTTTTAGAGTAGATAGGTACCTAGTAGTTTTTCACTGTATATATAATTATATAGGTATAATAATGTATTATGTAAAACAAAGTCCGGCTAGTTATACCGTTTATAACTTGACACTGGTTATATCGATTTTTCAAGATAGGTACTTATTTGATTTATCTCCTCGAATAGCAGAATAACTACTTATTAAAATATCGGAGAAATATAAAAAAAAATGAGATGCATTTCTTATAGAACGACAATTTAATGCTGCTTTTCCGGACAGAATAACGTCTTCTTCTATAGGTACTAATATTTTAAAGAGGAAAGGTTTGTTTGTTTGTTTGGATTGAATAGGCTCCAGAATAACTGAACCGATTTCAAAAATTCTTTCAATGTTGGGTGCTACACTATTCCCGAGTGAGAATTCGTGCGAAGCCGGGGCGGACAGCTAGTTATCTATATAGTTCTACTGCACGTGTGTCTGTCACTGTACTCCTAAACGGCTGGACCGATTCGAATATTTTTTATATGCTTTTGGGTGTTCCGCGCTTTTCACACGAAAGACAGTAAATTTTCACGAGTGCCTACACTTCACAAATGTTAGACTACCGTCACACAGTATTAACCTATCTGTATGAGGTAGTTATACGCGTTACGTAGTAGTTTCCACGCAAACAACATGGTATGAGTTACATAGAAAATTGTATAATTGTAGCGGGGAAGTAGGAAGCAAAACACGTTTCTACATTGGTCATTAGTACTTGCACCTGAGTTAATTAGACAAGTGCACATACCGTTTTAGTTGTTCATTTAGTATCTTATATATAATGATGAATTAATGACAGATTCCTAGGTAATTAGGTTGATCTTGAGGTAACTAGCTTATTTAGGCGCGATGAAAAAAAAGTTGTCAAGTTTGCAAAAACATTTTTTTGGGGTAGGTACCACCTACCGTACCTACCTCAAAATTCTAATAAAAAATAAAAAATAAAAAATAAATATTTTATCTAATACAAGCTCCTATAAAGGTCAGTACCTAGATACCACCGTTTCTGGAAAAAACTCGCTTAAGAAGAAACGGCAAGATACAATTTATATTCACAAACTAAATAAATAAAAAAAAATACTTAAGAGCATAGAACATTGGTATTTGAACTACATAGCAAGTACCAAAAACGAAAGAATTATATTTTTCTTATTGATGAAGGTCAATGGCCATCAAGGGTGGAACCCTCAATATTACCACAGATAATAAAGTAACAGTTACCACAGATAATATCTATGCTATTATTCGGTCGTTTTTCCGTCCACCTGTCACAGCCAAAAATCAGATTGTTGTTTATAGTTTAACACCTACATAGTATTTAATTGAAAAAACATACAATGTGCTCGATATCTTGTCATTGTGCATATAATTATCAGTAATTATCATGTCTGTGTTGATTTTAGCACTTATAAAAATCACAGGCGCTGTATGAAATACCAATGTCGATTAGTAATTTGGTAAGTATAAAAATTAAATAAAAAAAAACTCGGTTCCAGACTATAAACTTTATAGGTAGGTATATTTAAATACCAACTCATAAATCTATTAACATTTAGGAGCGTTAAAATAATTCACTAAATAAATATGCATAAGGAGAGATTTAACTGCTCTGCCGACCAACGGATGTAGGGATCATTACCTACAGATTGAGATATTAGATTCAAGCAAAACCTATTATTTTTACTATTTAGGAATTTTAGGATATCATAATATTACATATATGGCACTTATTAATCTATTTAGGTATATTACATATAAAAACGACACGCGCGAAAAGTCGTACTGCGGTCTCTGCCGCCGCTACCAACTAACTGAATAAAAATGTCTGGCACGTATATACCTACTGTTAAGGTAGTTAATACGTTCAATAAATAATTAAGTACTAAAAGGAGGCATTGGAGCTAATCGTTACCTCTACTGTACTATTATGTAATAAATACCTACTCTTATTTCATGACAACCCCGTATTATTTAAAAATCTTATGCGGTCAGCATCCTCACTGGCTCGCAACCTCTACATTATTTCATAAAAAAATATTTTTTAATGTAGTAAGTAATGGTAGGTTTTTGAGTCATATAGACGTTATAACTTAGGTACGTTTACACGCTTGCCAAGACCCGACAAGTATCCACAAGCCCCAAGCGTTCACAAATATCGCTTGGCATTTGGAAGTCGTCCTTTGATCAGTGTCAAAAAACCGACACTAGTCCGGATCGGATACAAGCGTCCGCAAGTTCGAGCAAGCCAAGCCAAACGGCCTCTTTACACGCTTGTGCTTGTGGATACTTGTCGAGCCTTGGCAAGCGTGTAAATGTACCTTTACATAATTATAACAGACCAGCGAGCCTATGATGAATTATCGAGTCGACGTTATGTCGATGTCGTCTTATTCTCGCGGTGATCTGTCTAAAATCGGGAACGTTGTCGACAACGAGAAATCTTGTCATGTCGATGTCGTCTCTTATGTCGAAAACGGAACAATATTGACACGACAAACCTTTTCCTTGTCGACAACTTTCTGAATATTATGTCGACAAGATGTCGACTCAATGTCGATGTCGTTCATCATAGGCTCGCTGGGGGCCTAGACAAGGTGCCAACGTTCAACGTTAACGTTAGCAACAAAATGTATGGGATTTGATAATTTGACTGCTGATCAGCAAACGACTGTCACGTACGTCACAATTGTTCGCGGATGTCAAATCCCATACATATTGGTCGTTTCGTTTAACGTTAACGTTGGCAGTTGGCACCATGTCTACGCCCCCAGCTTTTGTCTGTAACTTCGTCTGCGTAGAAGTAGAAAATGATTCTAATAGGATTTCAAGCTTTTATGTGAGCTTTATCTTTTTTAGTTAAGTACCTACATTACACCATCAGGATCGAGAGAGAGGATCGAAATGATGTCGTATATTTGACAATGAGTTCTTAAATTGGTTATTTTTTTATAAAATGGAGATTTTTTTTTATTATATTTGTGTAGGTACATGAATTACTTTTCAAGGACAGCCTCAATTTAATATAAGTAGGGATATTAACTTGATTGCACTATTGATCTTATCGCCTTGAGTGAATATCCATTAGTACAAATGTAATGACAACAATCAAAAACAAACCGTCTGGTCATCACTTTATTGAAACTACCCACCTCATACTTATAATATAGGTACCTAGGTACTATATTCTAAGTAATAAATTGTACATTGGAATGAAACAACTATTAACGGATTTAACTCGCGTATTTTTATTTTATTTTTATTTTATTAGCTTTTTTCTTTCCGAAGCGCTAGTAACGTCCCCTATTAGGTTTTAATTGTAATGTATAAAAGTAAATTTTTTTGCGTAAAATGTAACATTAGTATTTCATAATTCAGAATAGGGTAGTTTTTCAAAACTTGTAATTTAAATATAAGGTAGTTTGCATAACTGTATAAATCACTTTAGCGTTAGACTATTGTCAGCTCAGTCGTGCTACGATTATAGAAACTGTAAAGAATCCGAAACGTCAGCTAATAAAATAAAAATAAAATAAAAATACGCGAGTTAAATCCGTTAATAGTTGTTTCATTCCAATGTGTAATAACCGCGAAGGCATCAGAAATCTATATATATAAAAGAAAGTCGTGTTAGTTACACCGTTTATAACTCGAGAACGGCTGAACCGATTTGGCTGAAGATTGCTGGGGATGTAGCTCAAAGCCAGGAGAAGGACATAGGATACTTTTTATCACGTTCCAGTGTTGTTAAAAATAGTATAACAAAACGCAACAATGACAACTGTCAAATCGACATTGCCGGGCGGGACGAAGTCTGCCGGGACCACTAGTTATTAATAAATTGTATTTTAATATTATTATTTTGACGATCTTGGTAATGTAATTAAATATTATATGATTACTGAGTAATAAATGTATCTAATCCAAATCTACCTACCTAATAGTGTATTTATGCATGTTGCACTAATATAGTTAATTATGTAGGAAGTGAACTCTTTCAAGAGAAACACCTGCGAACTTCATTAGTAAATGTTATTGATTTTAAGCACTGTTTATTTATGCATCCTTAGTAATTTGCTTTAAGCTCAAAGTAGTTATTAACCTATCATTTTTGTTTTTTTGGGATAAATTATAAAAAATAATCTATGTAGGTAATCCAAAACTGGGGACATATCGAATTATCATTGGATTTTTCTTGAAGTCAGTTTTTATATTGAAGTTAATTTAACTCTTTATTTTTCAATTTTAAAACAAAAAGTTTTTTCTAAGTGGTGTCTATTAATTTTCAAGGAACGCAAAAAAAACTTTCCGTCAAACCAAGAACCTACATTTTTTATTTAATGAGTCTTATTCGATTACTAAAACAGCATGTGACGACTTTACGCCATCTATATCAGGTATCTGGAACTAATAAAGTACCATACGGCATTTTGGTTGCATGCGGTGTTATGTGTTTCTTCGTTTTCCGAAGAGATGTCGCTAGTTGTATGGATATTCTAAAACTTTTGACCAGGCTCCTATATTATCACCAACGCAACAATTGTCGGTGATAAGTGACAATTATACATTGGAATGAAACAACTTTAACGGATTTAACTAGGATTGACTAGGAATTGCATTTAGAATTGTCACAAAACCAGGATGTTTTAATAATAACAATGAAGGTCAAATAAAGGTTTTTTTTTTATTTACAGCTCATCACGGTTGTTGCTTTGAACAACGCCGTCAACAGCCATCTCTGAGTATTTTTTTAAAAATTGATCCCAAAAAGAACTCCGTTCTTCCAGAGGATCCTCCTTCATTTTTAAGAATTTTGAGATGTGCAGATACGGCTTCTTTTCCATATTTTTATTGACAGGTTTCCAAGTGAAGTTGTTCAATACTTTATCTTCTTTATCCGGTGTTGGGTTTCTAGAAAGAAAAACCATTCAAGATAAATTGTCAGGAATTCATATAGGTAGGGATATATATATAAGATTTATCAGGTATCGTAATATGGACATACTCACATAATCCAAAAGGAATTAGTAGTTACGGTAAATATAAACAAAACAAAAAAACACATAAATTTATATACTTACCTAATAGTCTAATCTAGTGCAAAAGGTATACCTACTAGATTGGTCAATGAAGTTGGAGATCGCGGCTTTAATTTCCAGTCAGGTTAAATCTCGCTCCAGCAGTGAATCTATAGAGAGTAAATTAAACTTTGCGTTTGTCTCTATAATTATATACTCACCCAGTTTTAATAAAATTAGTCCACAGCCGCACCATTTTCTTCAGAACTTTAACCTCAGCCTGCTCACTGACCATTTGCATTTGTTCTTTATAATTTTTAATAATTCGAGTGCACACATGTAAATAACATAATTCATCCCCAATAGTGGCTCCCCAGTGCTTCATGCTACTTCTTGCTCTCCTCGCCATATACTCACTGTTCTCATTCAAAGTTCCTCGGAAATCAAACATATAATAATACAATGGAGAAGACAATTCCTTCGCTAGCTTATTTACGGTGCTATCCAGCGCATAATTCTGCAATATATCTCCAACATAAACGGCATATTCCAAAATATTTTTATAGTGCAAATATCCATCTTCTAAGTAAAACTCTCTGATTTCTGTAAGAGCTTTTTCAAAGATTGAACTGTTGCGGTCGAAACTAAAACCTGCTCTTATTGGGAAATGAAAGAGAAAGCTTTGCTGCACGTCAGTCACTAATCGCGGTTCAAAAATAAAATGAGACACCAGATCGAGGCCTTCTCTCGAGTTCAGACCAATAATTACTGGTACATGATTTACAATGCCGCTGTTCTCAGGCAAAGAAGTTAGTACTGCGTTAGCATTTTCCTTTTCAATGGTTGGAGAAAATGGGAAAATGCTCATTTGCTTAGTACTAGCTACTTCATTATCAATCACACTCGCTTCCAGAGTGATAATTTGTTCCGGTTCCATTTTTTGAAGTTCTTTTAATAGCGTCGCACTATCTTCAGTAGTCACTTCGAGTTTTTCACCAAGTTTCAAAGCTGTTTGTCTCATATTCTCAGGGAAATAAATGGCTTCTAGAGCGCTTCCGCTTTGCATTATTACACCAGAAAACAACCCTTTAGCCTTTTCTGAATATAGTAACATGTGTGCTAAAGATGCGCCACCGCGGCTCCCCATTAAAGTAACGCGATCTGGGTCACCTCCAAACTGTATAATGTTATCTTTAACCCATTGTAGAGCTAATATGAAATCCTTTAAACCGGCATTGGGGGGAATGACCTCGTCTTCGGTAGTGAAGTATCCAAAAACTCCAAGGCGATGGTTGATAGTGACGACCAGAACGTCTTCTTCAATGTAAAAGTCAGGGGAGTAAGTATCGGTTCCATTGAATCCTGTTCGGAAATTGTCGGTGTAGTCAAAAATGACAACTGGGAATGTCCCATGGAGTGCTGGCGTGAACACGCTGAGGTAAAGACAATCCTCTACTCCAGATATTCCATGTGGTTCCCCGTTTCGCATTCGGGAACTGAGTTGCAAACAAGTAGGTTTATTGGAGTAGGCTTCGTATGTACCTTCCCATCCTTGATGTGGTTTTGGGGGCTGAAAATCAAGGTTAAGAATGATAAAAAGGGAAGAAGGCTTCATCTAAGATTCTTTATCTGGGACTATTTGGAATTCTATAATTAATTTGTTTATCTAACCATAAATCATGTTCTAGAAATTTAAAAGTCGCTATAAGGAGGATTTAAACAAGAAGTGGTTATAAAATTAAAGAGACATGAGTTATTTCTCTTAAAAAGTAGTTGTTTAAGTACTTACCAAAAATCTTAATTCCCCCACGGGCGGCAAAGCATATGGGATACCTTTAAATGCAATATACTCTTGCTGTTTAAACAACGTACGATCTAGAGTACCCGATAAAACACCTTGAACTAAATTAACTTCCACATTTTCATCACAGTCACATGAATTAAGAATCAAAATACATAAAAAAATGTAATATTTATAAAACATCTTGTAGCGTTTTAAAACGATTATTGAGTTTAACAAAACATTACGCCGGTTCCATGACGGTTTGATAAGAAAGACCAACGTGTACTTATTTTATCTGATCGATAATAAATTACATCGCGGGTATTTCCTATTGGTAGAATTTGAGGACTGGTTTAAAGAATTAAAAGATTTTTGTGTAAGAGATAATAGAAAAGTAATTATCTATATGGACTTACTTAATCATTCATTAATTTATATTTCAAATAATTAATTATTTACGATCAATAAAAAGCGGATATTTTGAACACAAATAATGAGTTACTCTGTTTATTTATACCTAAGCTTCGTTATTAGGTAGCTAATTGAATAACATCATTAAATTATGTGATGACAAAGAGTTATTACCATGAAGAGTACCAAGAGGTTCCACTTTGCATTATAGCAGCGCTAAATAAATTCTTCAAAATTAAGGTGGAAATTTATTTTTAGGAAATTGGAAGAAAGTAACAACGTCAATGATTTAATATTATTTGGTGAACCAGTTATCATATTTTTAACAAATCACATATGGCAAATTCTGCTTTTTATATTTTATTTCTGTAGAAAATTTGTAATCAATAGTTAAACAAATATATCGTTATCACATTTTTTATTTTCTAAAATTACAGCTCATCTTTAATATCATCGACTACACCATCAACTGCTAGTTCTTTATATTTAGCGATAAATTCATCCCAGAACTTCACTTTCTCATCGTATATCTTCTCCTTCATTTGTAATTCATCTGTGATCACCAGACACTCTTTGTTTTCTTTAGAAGCTGGAGTCCAGGTGAACTCATCTCCAGGTGGGGTAGGGTTCCTGTCAAACATAAAAATCAGTTTAGTAGATTCTGGTACAATTCCGTTCATGTTTGCAAATAGGTTCTCACATTTACTGTGACCGCTATTATAATAGTCATCTTAATTAAAAGAAAAGAAAACGATTCTTACCTGTTCTTTGCAAAGTTAGTCCATAACCTAACCATATTCCTCATAATTTTGATTTCTTCAGAGTCTTCATCTGCCAAAGCTTTTATATATGTTTTTCTGATGCTGTTACATACAAACAGGTAACACAGTTCATCGGTAACGCTGGCTCCCCATGTACCATCAATCGTCAATGCACTTTCAAGACCTTGCTTCTTTCTAATATTAAAATCTCCGCTATAGTCAAACATGTAATAATACACGTTTGAACTTGATGAATTAGTATACATCCTTACTGTATAATCAACCGGATAAAACGACATAATATCATTCAAATAAGTAATATACTCTCCTGGCTTACTGATTTTTACATAGCCTTCATCGAAATAGAACTCTTTAAGTTCTTTAACTACTTGACGATAAATATTACTGTTTAACTTGAAATGGTAGTCGACTCTAATCGGGAATATTACGAGAAAATCTCTGTCGGCAAAAGTAAGATACTGTGGTTTGTGCAAGAATCGCAGTGATGCCTCCATCGCTTCTCTTGAATTGAAACCAATCATGATCGGTATGTCCATTTTAGGAGATTTTTCTGGTAGTTCAGTAATTACTGCATCGGAATGATCATGTTCGATCACAGGACCAAATGCGGGTACTCCTTTTTGAATAGCTCTTGCCTCATCAGCATGGACTGCGCGAGGTTCGTATTCCGTCAGTCTTGAGGCGGGAACATTTGCGAAGCGTTTCAATAAGTATGAACTGGTTGTAGAAGGTTCATCAATCTCCTCCGCGAAAGTAATTGCTTTCTGGCGAGCTTTGCCATTAAAATATGAAGAGTACCAAGATGTTCCACTTTGCATTATAGCAGCGCTAAATAAACCTTTTGCTTTTGGTGAATGTAAGAGAATATCAACTATTGCTGCACCACCTTGATTTCCCATCAACGTTATACGGTCCGGATCACCTCCGAAACTTTTTATATTTTCTTTAACCCATTTTAGAGCTAAGATAACGTCTCTTAGTCCATTGTTGCCAGGAAGTAAGTCGTCTTCAAAAGATAAGAATCCGAGAGACCCCAGTCTGTAGTTAATATTTATTAGGATAACATTTTCCTTCATAAAAAAGTCAGGTCCGTAATCTTTTGTATCATTGAATGTTATTCTGAACAATTCATTGTAAAGAAATACTATTACTGGCAAGTTGGGATTCGAAGTCTCTGGCAGTTTTGGAGTATGGACGCTGAGATGTAAACAGTCTTCATCGCCACAGAAGCCGTAGTTTTTTATATTTCTAACTGGGAGGTTATATATAGCACAGTGTTTTCTTTCTTTCCTTGCATCTAAGATATTATCCCAGCCTGAATGAGGTTCTGGTGCCTGTGAAAAAATATATACTTATATATGTATATATTTTACAAACACATACAAAATAAATCACAATATAGAATCTGTGTTGTTCTTTCCAAACACAAATAAGACCGAACAACTGTTAGCAGCCGTGTTTAGTGTATTTGGGTAAATGGTTTTTTTCACTTACCATAAATCTTAGAGCACCGACAGGCGGTTTAGCATATGGTATACCCTTGAACGAATAATACTTTTCACCTTTTAATATAGACTGTACTTCTTTGCCCTCCACTTTCCCGGATTTTGTGTTCACAATCACATCTCCTTTGATTTGATTTATAAAACATAAAAGGAGCGTAAAGTGTATAAACGTTTTAAGTGTCATGTTGAAGCTGTTTGATATTTCTAAGTGTTAATGGACGCATCATTTGTTTAGCGACTGACGTGTCCTCAAGATAATTTTGTGGTTAATCTATCGGAGTTTTCGTTGTTACGTTATCAATTATGAGAATGATAACACGTGGGTATTAGTAATAATCGGTAGTCAGATATTTCATAGCCACGTACCTTTATATATACATCTATTTAATTTATATCTGTTTCTATGTTAATGTTCAAGTAAGTATGAATTATTAAGTATAAAGCGTTAAAAAAAGAATTGGTTAACATTGTCAGATGTAAATTACAAGAACAAATTCGACATTTATATAAATAAACTAACTATATTTATGGCCTTTATCTGACTAGAATAAATAGGTATATATTGGGTACGAGTTCTGATTTCGATAGACTGAATTCATGAAAAATTTACGTAGGTTTTTTAAATTTATTGCAATTTTATACGAGCGAATCGCTATTAAGCATTCAAATTGCGCGATGTTTTTAAGGTAATTGGTTAGAACGATCAATTATTTGGAGTAAATATGTTTTGACACTATTATTGAAATAATCCATTGCGGTTACGTCTTTGTTTGTCTATTTACATTGATAATCAAAACTCTAAAACAATCCATTTTATTGGATAAATATTTATCTATGACTAGCGGTCCGTCCCGGCTTCTTACGGATCCGCCTATGACACTCGGGAATAGTGTACCTACCTAACAGTGAAATAATTTTTCAATTCGGTCCAGTCATTTTGGAGCCTATTCAAAACAAATAAACAAATCTTTCCACTCTATTATATTAGCATAGACAAAACTATGTAGGCACTATATTATTAACATATTTTTGAAATAAAACAATATTTCTAAAAACGGCAAAGAATCATCTTGATCAAAGTTCGTCTTTATTTCTCGCATCTGAAATGATCCCATTCACAGCTTCCCGCCCCCATTTCTGAATGAATCGGTCCCAGAATCGGAATCGGTTATTGATTGAGTTACGGCTCGCTTGGAACTGTTTGTCGATGTGGAGGTACTCTCCCGCCTTGTACGGGTTCCACCTGAGATTGTCTAATAAACCGTCGTCTTCTGGAGTCGGGTTTCTGAAAACACAAATTAATATCACGTATAAGGAAAATTTTACGGATATTCCATTGAGATCTTTATAGGAATATAAATGTTCGAAGTGGCAGTCTTATTGTGTAGGCACCTATAGCTTGGATAGTGACAAACTAAACTTAAAGTAGGTAATAAAGATTTTCCTTCAACTAAGCAAAGTCTGTGCAATAGGTATCGGACAATGGTTAAACATATAAGACATCTAAGATTACGTTAAAGATGGTTGTGCTTATCACACTGACACCTGCCCTGCAAGATTCGAACCCGCAATCTCCGGTGTCGTAGTCAGGGGTACTATCGGATGCTTTCGGGGTATGCCATTTTAGAAAAAAATTGCTTGCACTTGTTGCTTCACACACAGCCGCCAGGTACCAGGGTCGTTCAAGCGATTATTGCCTTAAAGGTGTAACATGCCAGCACAGTTGATAGTACATAAGATTAACATACCGTCATACAGGGTACCTAGTTTACAAGTTAAACTACGAGTTTTATATTGAATACTTACCCATATTTCGCAAAATTACTCCACAGTCTGACCATTTTTCTTAAAACAGTTATTTCTTCGGATTGAATTTCCTTGTATTTCAAATATTTCTTCCGTAAACTGGGACACATAAACAAATAACAGAGATCGTCTCCCGAGGCCGCGCCCCACGTGCCTTCCGCCACTTTCGACAGCTTCAATAAATTATTCTTATTCTCGTTCAATTCGCTGTAATAGTCGAAATGGTAGTAAAACACAGAGTCCGACGATACGTTCGAGTACTTTTGCGTCATAACGTCGACAGCGTACGAGGTTAGCACGTCCCCTATGTAAGTCACGTACTCTGGAACATTCGTAATCTTCACTTTACCCTTTGGAAAGTAAAATTTCTTAATTTCTTCCACCGCATCGAAATAACTATCTCCTACGGGATCGAATCTAAAGTTCAACCGTCTCGGCATCACTAAAGGAAAGTCTTTGCGTAAAAACCCCATATATTTAGGCTCGAGGAGATACTCCAAAGATGCCTCTAAGCCCTCCCGAGAGTTGAATCCAATCATGACAGGCATATTTATATGTTCGGCGCGCTCAGGGTATTCGGTTATAAGACCGTCCGAATGTGTTTCTATCGTGGGGCCGAAAGCGAGTAAATTTCTTTGATTCTCTTTAAAGTAGTCTTGGGGATCGGCAAATTTATCTTTCGCGAGTAAATCCGCTGGGGAAATCTCATTGAGCTCCTGTAATAGTCGTTTGTCACTCGTCGTGGCGCGGTCTAACAGCTCGGCTAGTCTAAATGCTCTTTGTCGCGCATCGTTCTGCAGGTACCTCGCGCTCCATGACGTGCCACTTTGTAAAACGACGGAACTGAATAATTCTCTAGCTTTCGAGTGAAGCAGAAGATCGACCGCCGCGGCGCCCCCCTGCGATCCCATCAATGTGATTCGTTTAGGATCACCTCCGAAGTACATTATATTATTTTTGATCCAGCCGAGGGCGGCTACGATATCTTTTAATCCGGCGTTACCCGGCAAAATCTCGTTTTCCAGGGAAAGGAACCCGAACAAAGATAACCGATGATTTATCGTGACAATCACGACGTCTTCCTCTATGAAAAAATCTGGTCGGTAATCCGTTTTATTGTAGGAATACCTGAAATATTCATTGTGTAGGAAAACGATAATTGCGCGTTTTTTGTCGTCGACTGCGGGGGTGGCAATGTTGAGGTAAAGGCAGTCTTCCGTGCCGTAAGGTCCGAAACGACGCCCTTTTTTGAGATCGTAGTTGTACTGAATGCAGGGTTGTTTTTCTTTTCCCGCTAATAGAACTCCATTCCATGGCTCTAGTGGTTTCGGAGGCTGGTGAAAAGATGATATTTAATTAGGTATGTTAGTAAATAACATAAATGTAAGGTAGAAAAAACTAAAAATTATTGAACTAGCTTCTGCCTGTGACTTTGTCTGCGCACGATGAGTAGACAAGTATCTAATTTACATCGTTAAAATTTTTTTTTATAATAATATGATATTCTGGTGTAAGTTTTAGTATTGTACTCTTGTAAAGTTTCATCAGAATGCATTCAGTAGGTACTTTTAGCGTACATTCTCACAAACTTTTGCGTTTATAAAATTTGTAAGGATTAAGTATTACCTATATTATATACCTACCTATTATTTTAATAAAAGATAATCTTACCAAAAATCTTAACTCTTTTAACGGTGGCACTGCATAAGGAATACCCAAGAATTCGTAAAATTCAACATTTCTCAATATTGTTTTTGATTTCTTTCCGGATACATTTCCATGTGTTGTTTGTGTTATTATTTTATCGGCGTTAACACATATTAATAAAGTAAATAATATAAAACACTTAAGCAAAAGACACCACATTGTAGTTATAAATAAAACATTGAAATAATTTGACAAACGACACACGCGCTGATACGCTTTATCAGGATTTATCTTTATGGTTAAATCCATATTCTTTACAATCAAACGTGTTACCTATACAAATAGAAATTAATTAAGTCCTAAATATATTTTTTTTAATCCGTAAGTCAGTAATCACGTAGTTACTAATAATTAGTTTTTTTTAATCGCATCTTCTAATCCTAATGTTATATTATTAAGGTAATTATTTGATATCATTTTATATCAAATTATTTCTATAACATTATATTATTTAATAAATAAATTAGTACAAATCACACTAAGTAATTGATTTAGTAATAAACTAAACAAAGCATGTAGGTACTATGGGTAAATAAAAATGGATACATATACATAAATAGGTACAGACACAGGTACCGATGTTCATGTTCACACAGACATCTGCCCCCAGCAGGATTCGAACCGGCAACCTCTGGTTTCGTAGTCAGGCGCCCCGACCACTAGAATAACAGGTACCTATCGTAACAGATTCAAAAGTTTCGATTTGATGTCATTGATTCTAATTCTAAATTATCAATTTTGAATCTCACCGATTCACTACACTCGTTAAATGTTTTGAAAACTTTTCATGGAAATTATAAAAAAGTGTGTGTATTGGTGTTCTTGTGAATTTACTTACAGTCACTTTTCATTTAAGGAAAATGTCCCTACAATGTCATTCAGTAAAACAAAATCCGTAGCTTCGTATTTTCCGTTGTCCACTTTAATTTGCTGTTGTTTCGGAAGTTTTGTCAATATAGAAACAAATGAAATAAGAATAAAAGGAAAAAAGTTATTTACTTTGTTGGAGAATAAACCATATGCCGCTTTTTGGAGGGTACCTTATGCGGAGGCTCCGGTGTGTGATCTTAGATTTAAGGTTAGTAGTACATATAGGTAATAAAAGACAAGATAAAGACTAGTTCTTAATTACAACAGTATTTTTTCCAGCATCCTTGCAAGTCTCTGGTAAATTTTTCCCAGGACATTTTAAAGAGGTTGAAAACATTTTTTTTTTATTTAACGAAATACAGAATCGTTCTGCATTTGAATTATCAAATTAACTTTAATGTAACAAATATATATTTTCAGCCACCAAAACCTCTCGCTACGTTTAACTGCAGCGAGTGTGATTACAGCCAACCATATCACGAGACGTGCTCGACACTACCAAGTGAAGATTGTTTGCATCTTAATATTTATATGCCGCTCTCTGACAACAAAATAAAGGTCTTCCCTATTATGGTGTGGATCCACGAATTCTCCAACTCCCATGGACCTGATTTTCTAATTGACGAAGGAGTCATAGTAATAATGGTATCCTATAGGACACAGATCCTGGGATTTTTGAACACAGAAGACAATTTTGCGCAGGGAAATATGGGAGCTAAGGATATTATCGAAGCTCTAAAGTGGATTAGACACCACATCAAGGTATTTCATGGAGATCCGTCAAGCGTTACTGTGTTTGGTTCCGGCACAGCAGCCACCATAGTTGCTTCTCTTTTAGTGTCCCCTGCTGCTAATGATTTATACCAAAGAGTTATTATTCAAAGTGGCAGTGCGCTATCACCGGCCGATTACAGAAGCTACAGTTTCGAAATTGCAAATAAATTACACAATGTATTTAACGGGCCAAATGTCAAGTTTAATAGAACTAAACTCTATAGTACCCTAGCTAATGCTACAACTAGAGACTTAATAGCATCTTCAAAACAATTATTCGACAGTACAGAAGTAAGAGACAACCAGAGGTTGATCAATTCCTTCGGACCCACTGTGGAGAAAATTAATAAAAAATATTTTATAAACAGAACTCCTTTAGATGTTTACAAAAACCGGATGACGAACAACGTCGTGGACGTAATGATGGGATATACGAACCTGGAATCCCTTTACAAATTGAGAGGCTTAGTGAAGAACAAAAATCTTCTGAAGTATTTAAATTATAATTTCCAATATTTGGTGCCCTTCGAGGGAGCGATGGATCAATACGGATCCAAACGATATAAAAAGATTCTAAAGAAAATAATGGACTTTTATTTCTTGAATGGGACGATCGGAGAGCGAAGTTTGCGGCGGTACGCGAAATACGCGTCGGACCAAGTTATTTACCCGTTGATTCGGCAAGCAAGATTACACGCCCAAGTGTCGTGTAACAAAGTTTACTTGTATAGATTCCCGTTTAGGGGATCTTTGAATGTAGGCTGGATTTCTTCAGTGGGAAATTTGAATTTGCCCGGAGCCACGGGCGGGGATGAAATCTGTTACCTTTTCAGATGTAAATCGGTTGACGACGTGTACAATAGGAAGGAGGCTTCTAATGAGAGATACTTCATTAAGAAGATTGCTAGATTATGGACGAATTTCGCCAAATACGGGTAAGTTATCTGTATTTGAAAATGTTCATTTAAAAGAAGAAATCAAGAGTTATTTCTGAGAATAAATTAAGTAATTTGGGAAAACTTAATAATTTAAATTTATTTGATTTTCAGAAGTCCAACTCTGGAAACCAGCGATTCGGTATTAGGAACTTTGTATTGGAGACCATTTGCGGATCATTTTCCCATGACGGCTATGAACTTGGGGCAAAAATTCAAAATGGTAAAAATACCAGAGGAAAAGAGAATCAAGTTCTGGGATCAATTGAGACTTAATTTTTTTCCTGAAAAGAAATCAGAAAAATATGTCTAAAGTTTGGTATAATTCTGACAGTTGATTAAATCAAAATCGATATGCCAATTTGAATACCTGATAGCTAAACTGATTAGGGACTAACCTATCTATTTAAAGAAAGGGGATAGAGCCTGAATTTGACAGTAGGAGCCACGTAGTACCTATCGATCGTATCGTGTTCAATTGCCTCGTGGGGACCTTTGCTATTTATTATTTAAAGGTCACTGAATTTGAGCTAAATGTCCATAGCCAACCTCATTCATCTGGCTTACAGCCAACGGTGTAAAGGACTTTTAGAGCAATATAGATTTACTTGAATGTATTAGTCACCATTTTGACTCAGACTTTATATAGTTTCAACTAAGATTGTACCTTCAAAAATTTATAGTCATCAAGGTCTCTGTCAAACTGTATACTTTATACAGTTTCAACTAAGATTGTACCTTCAAAAATTTATAGTCATCATGGTCTTGTCTACCTGTATGTTATTATTTGACTATACAAAGTGATTGAAATATATTATTTATTCAATTTAGGCCTTTACAAGCTCTAATAAAGGTCAGAAGATACCACCGCGGCACCGTTTCCATAAAAACTTTACTTGAAAAGAAATGGCAAGAAACTCAATGAGGTGTCAATCTATTTGATGGACAAAAAAAAACAACCGTCATGCTTATTTGGCTTATTCTTTGAAAGTTATATTGCAGGAATTTTGGCCCAGTAAGCCCTGGTTCTGTGATCATCCAATAAATATAAAATATTTTTTCTTTTTCTTTTACCAACCTCATGTTTAAAACTTAAGATAGTCATTTG
The DNA here is from genome assembly GCA_038024825.1 of Polylopha cassiicola. Classification (NCBI taxonomy): domain Eukaryota; kingdom Metazoa; phylum Arthropoda; class Insecta; order Lepidoptera; family Tortricidae; genus Polylopha; species Polylopha cassiicola. The sequence continues at coordinate 7,500,864 of CP149060.1, read as the reverse complement.
TTAGTCATGTAAGGATAATATTGTAAACATGAATCATGTGATGCTAAATAAATCTATGTCTATGTCTATGTCTATATGTGCTAATTTTTTTATATCTGCATGTCATTGTTCCATCTTTGTAAATGATGCAATTTTTACCTTCAGCGTTTACTAAATGTATGTAACTCCAAGAGTAGCTGACTGATTGCTCGCATAACAATTCCTATAGTGACATAAAAGTCGTGTGGAAACTTCCGGCTATTAATATTGTTAGTCGTCAAAAGATCGAAGCCAGCCACCATTACGGTTGAGCTAATTAATGGCTTGGCCTCCAGCACTCCACAGTGCTGTGAAGACCAGTAGATTCAAAGAGATTTTGAGAAAACTCCACTAGTTGGAAACGTGTAATAGTTACAACCAAAATATACTTGTAACTATGTAAGATATAAAATAAATTATATCATACAGGAAAATTCGGTTGGCCCGAGGGATTTGAACTCACATCCTCGGCATTTCGTGTCTAGTATCTTAATGGCAACGTGGCATATTGCCATAAACTATTTTTTCAATATAACAAGTGTGTGCTACTCACTAGTGGTATGCAAGAAATATATAGCTTCTTCATATAGCTTCTATGTACTTAAAATACTGTATGTAACCTCATTCTATGTCGTCAATTTGCTAATGGTCCTTTTATGGTGCATTTGGAAGTCGGTTAAAAGCTTCTTTTACAACTTTTACGCGACTGACGGGTAAACCAATTAATACGCGATTGGTTCTCGGTAGTTAAAGGGGATGAGACGTTGATTCGTTTTGCTTTGGTTGATAGGAAGTGAACTAAAGAACAAAAGAAAATTAGTCTTGTAGTTATCTTTTATTCCTTGGTTTATTTATACTAGGAGTTGCTGACGTTTAGAATACTTTACATTATTCATATTTGTTGCTGCTGCTGAGCTGATAGTCTAACTCTAAACTTTAGTGTGACTTTTGTCAGTTCAGTCATCAGCAAATATAATAAAATGCGCGAGTTAAATCCGTTAGATACAGTTGTTTCATTGCAATATTATTATGTAATAACCGCGAAGGCATTAGAAATGAATATGGAATCGGTCTACCGTTGAGCCGTATCTATACTAATATTATAAAGCTGAAGAGTTTGTTTGTTTGTTTGAACGCGCTAATCTCACCAACTACTGGTTCGAATTCGAAAATTCTTTTTTTGTTGGATAGACCATTTATCGAGGAAAGCTTTAGGCTATATAGCATCACACTGCGACCAATAGGAGCGAAGAAACAGTGGAAAATGTGTAAAAAACGGGGAAAATATGAATTCTTATGAAGAATTACTATTCCACGGGGACGAAGTCGCGGGCACAGCTAGTAAGTTATAATTTGATAAACACATTTGTACGTCCGGTAACGCAAGTGGTTTGAGTCAAGTAACTTATTATCCCTACTAATATTATAAATGCGAAAGTAATTCTGTCTGTCTGTTACGCTTTCACGCTAAAACTACTGGACCGATTTAAATGAAATTTGGTACAAAGAAAGTCTGGAGCCTGAGAAAGGGCATAGGCTACTTTTTAACCGACTGCAAAAAAGGAGGAGTACCTACCACGTGGACGAAGTCGCGGGCAGAAGCTAGTATAGTATAATTTATAGATCCCCTCTTTACGACTTGTTAGCGGTGTAATAAGCTAAGAGAGCTTTCCGCACTCCTTAGCTAGCAATAGCTTGTTGCATTCAAGTCTCTATTAGAATCAGCGGCGACAGAGCCGAGTCGTTTCAAAGAGCTAAGAGGTAACTTGTAAAGGAGGTTTGTGAAAGCTAAATTAAGCCCTGAAAAGATTGTAAGAATTGTAAAGATATAATTATAATTGTAAAAATTGTAAGATTTACAAAAACAGGTGCAATTTGAATTCGCATCGAAGTGTTGTTAATCCCGTAAATATAGTTTTGTTTCCATTTTTGAATTTTTATTGTCACGTCAGACTTACGTGATTTTAGTTTAGGATTGGTAGTACATACAAAAAAAAACTTAGAAAGGAATGGATACTCGCTGACATCTGCCTCTAGCAGAAATCGAACCCGTCACCTTCGGTTGCTTAGTCAGGGGCTCTGACCACTACACCAACAGGCTGTCATATTATATTTCTATACTAGCTGTGCACGCGACTTCGTCCCCGTGGAATAGTAATTCTTCATAAGGCTTCATATTTTCCCCGTTTTTTACACATTTTCCACTGTTTCTTCGCTCGTACTGGTCGCAGCGTGATGTTATATAGCCTAAAGCCATCCTCGATAAATGGTCTATCAAACAAAAAAATATTTTTTGAATTCGAACCAGTAGTTCCTGAGATTAACGCGTTCAAACAAACAAACTCTTCAGCTTTATAATATTAGTATAGATTTAAAAAAATTTAGTCTGCTACATTATCGTGCAAGTATGTACTTACATCGCTTTAAAGTTGGAACGAAAACAAGTATTTCAGTCATTTTAAACTGCGTTGTCAGTTTCACAGATTTCTGCATCAGAAAATACGAGACATGTTTCATATTATTTTGCATATACATAATTAAAGCTCTGTATCTTTTAGATGAATTTTACGCTTCGTTTACGATGTATTCATGCTGGTCTCGAAACATGCAACTTTGTATGACTCAGCATGAAGTGGATTGTATTAAATTCTTTTAGCCTGAAAAGTAACTTAATCCGACACATTTCAGTTGGTCGCACGTAAAAATGGCTCAAGATTGTGAAGACTTTTGAGGCGAGAAATACATTTTTGGACTGTTTTCAACGAGAAAATGCTAAGGAAATGTTAAAATGTTTTTAAGGTGGCTCTAAATTGGAAGATACTTAACGAGTAAAGTAAATAAATTATTGTGTGTAAGCATTTTAGGACAATATTTATTTTTTTATTTTATGTCATTTAAGAACACAAAATACATCTTTGGTCTCGTGTCTGGCAGAGGACTGCCGTTCCTTGAGAGTAGGGTTGCCAACTTTTATTAGAAGAAATAGAGTATATCTGGTTTCAAAGGAGAAAATGAAGAGTACTTACAGACTTATAAAAGAGTATTTTTTATTTTACCTACTTACATTTTCAAAAACGTATTTTTTTGTACTTCTTGCGGTTTCTAATAGATTTTACTGTTCTTTAAAGCAGTTATATGAATCTAAGCATTCTTAATCTAAGTTTGTATAAACAAAGAGCTCATTTTTCTATTAAATTGAATGATGCCCTGTTTCGATACTAAATTTTCATAATATTGCATTACTGGCATTGAGCAATTGAGCAAAAAAGAGTATTTAAGCATACTCTATTAGTGTTCTAGATTATAGAGTACACCTACATGATCTAGAGTACAATACTCTATTTTAGAGTACGGTTGGCAACCCTACTTGAGAGGCACTTTTCCGTTATTCGGACACGATCGTAGTATAACAAGTAGTGATACCTGTACAATCTTATCCTAACCAATTATAAAAAATACGAATACCATAATCATCAAACTTATAAAGACGTTATTATACGACAAATAACAATTTAAGTGTCCATAACACTTCGATGGTCTTCTGAAAACCTGACTCCTAAAATTTAATGGCGCATAACTGACAGGCTGTGATTCAAAATGGCCGCTTTATGACGTCACCGTATTAACGGATGCCTAGTGGAAATTGATTATCCTGAACGTTATTATTGATAATAAAGACGATGGTAAAACCTGACACGTTTGGACGTGATTGGATCAATCGGGATTTTCCTTGGACGGAATATTTAGTTGTTTGTCTACTTTTTCACTTAAGTTTACCTAAGCATTATAGAAATAGACAGCTTATAAGTTAGTCCCTCAACTACTGTGCAGTCAGTGCAGTACCTAAGACCTTGTGTTAAAGTTAGTTTTATTATATCCTAAATTACATCTAGATATGATTTAATGGGTAACATTTTTATTGGTGGTCTGTTTTTAACCCCCGACGCAAAAACGACGGGGTGTTATAAGTTTGACGTGTCTGTGTGTGTGTGTGTGTGTATATGTGTGTGTGTGTGTGTGTCTGTCTGTGGCATCATAGCTTCCAAACGCATGAACCGATTTTGATTCTGTTTTTTTTGTTTTATAATAATCAACACTATAATTTGTAGTTTTGAGGCTGTAAATAATAGATTACTATGACCATTGGCTGCACTTGGTCCTAAATTTTATAAGAATGCTTTTTAATTTTATAAGACCTTCTTTCTTGCACGCAATAGATTGTAAAAAAAAAGGTTGATGTAACAAAATATAACGTGGTCTGTGCTTAAGTCAATACATACAATTTTGCATTCACTTCATTGGTTCACTACAATATTCTAAAAGTAATCCATTCGAAACCAAACTATAAAAAAAGAGAATGGTTATCCCCTAGTTTACGACACTCCGGAAACGACTGAGATTTATATGTGTGAGATATATATGTCAATGAATACATAATATAAAACTACACGTAGTGGCTGTTGTTTTTGATATCATGATTTTGTTTAGTGACATGATGAAAGGAGATTTGCTATTATATACAAAGGAATAAGATAAAAAGAGGCAAGTTAAAAAAGAACAAAGCTAATTTAATACTTTATTTTTGAAAATACAAAGCAAAAATGGACATAGCGGATGAGAGAGCTTAGGGTAGTTTCTATGATAATAATATAGAAAACTCTAGCTTCTTTGTCGAGTACTAAGGTTTCCGGACAAAAGATCCTCTGTTATAATATTTGTCCAACATCGCAATAAAAATCAACGGAAAGAAAAAGGCTGCATTGTCCAAAAGCAATCGAGTATTAGCTTAGTGGTACTTCAGTTGGTTTCGTCGAAATAATATATCGAAATAAGAGGTCTCTCCGAAATTGTGTTTCTTTGTCAGCGTATTCGATATTACGGAACAAAAACCGGTACAAACCATAATGGACAGTGCCTAGTAGACAACAAAGATAATAAGCTTACATTGAGAACTATAATAGAAAGTTATAAGTAATCTGATCTAATTAACTAAACACATAGGTATTATATGTAAATTGTTATATAATACCTACATGTAAGTGACTTCAAATGGACTCATTTACAAAATCTATTTATTAACTACCTGTGCCCGCGACTTCGTCCCCGTGGAATACTAAAAGTAATTCTTCATAAGGCTTCATATTTTCCCCGTTTTTTACACATTTTCCACTGTTTCTTCGCTCCTGTTGGTCGCAGCGTGATGTTATATAGCCTAAAGCCTTCCTCGATAAATGGTCCCGTTAATTAAACAACTATAAACGGATTTAAAACGAATTTCGCGATTTTTTTAAATCTACTAGCGGGTTGCCTCGGCTTCGCACGGATCCCTATTTTTTTTCAAAATATTCTATAGTCTATGTCACTCGGGAATAGTGTAGCTTCCCAACAGTGAAAGAATTTTTCAAATCGGTCCAGTCGTTTTGGAGCCTATTCAATCCAAACAAACAAACAAACCTTTCCTCTTTATAATATTAGTATACATAAATTGTTATATATAATACCTACATGTAAGTGACTTGAAATGGACTCATTTACAAAATCTATTTAATAATATAAAATGAGAAATCGACTTGACAGCTGACATATCATCGCAGGGTCTAAACTATAAGGGTTAGAAACTTAAAATGTTGGCACAGAGGTTCATAATTAAAAACTCAAGTATATAATTGTAATACAAGTTATTGACGCCTGCCCGGATGAAGTGCCGTCAATTAAACAACTATAAACGGAATTAAAACTAATTTCTTTATAAATCTACTAGCGGTTCGCCCCGGATCCCTATTTTTTTTCAAAATATTCTATAGTCTATGTCACTCGGGAATAGTGTAGCTTCCCAACAGCGAAAGTTTTCAAATCGGTTAAGTCGCTTTGGAGCTTTTTCAATCCAAACAAACGAACCTTACCTCTCAATTATAATAGTACAGATAAACTAATACTTTCTTAAGGTATATTTTGTACTACTAATCCTGAAAAAATAACGTTCGTAAAATCACATAAGTTTGGGGTGACGTGGATCTTGGTAAGTAACAAACTACTTTCCCTGCATTTTACGATGTCTTTCTTTATGGAGACATTACAGACAGTCATTACGCGGATTGGTTTAATTGTGATTGGGTCACACAATCCGAACGTAACTCTACGAATATTGTCTTGTAACGTTCAGTTTTACTACAATTTGTCTATACTAATATAATAAAGAGGAAAGGTTTGTTTGTTTGGATTGAATAGGCTCCGAAACGACTGGATTGGATTTGAAAAATTCTTTCACTGTTGGAAAACTACACTATTCCCGAATGACATGACGTGCGAAGACGGGGTGAAAAGCTAGTATTTTCATATTCTGAACGAAACACTACAGTATATTATCAAGCCATATTACTTTGCAAACAGATTAAAGTAGAATTAAATTATTTTAGCGTAATTATAATATGTTTTAGGTAAGTAGGTACTCAAAATTATCCTTTGTCTTCACATAACTAATCCTGTTAATTTTAGTAATTATACCGTACGCACATAAATATTCTAAATATGTAATTTACATAATAATGACAAAGTTGTTTGGACGACTAAAAAGAAAAACTAATTTTGAACTTTTTACTAATAATTTGTATTCACTTTTAAATTACAAACATAATCTTATTGTTGTTGACGATATCACCCAGTATGCATGCAATTAGACTTAACAGTGTAATTATTGAGATATAAATGAATTTATTCTAATCTAAAAAGGGGTGCTTACAATTTATTGGGTTAAAACTAATGTAAGTGACGCTTCTATACTCTTAAATCCTAGCAAATATACGTTTTACGCGTTAAGTAGGTAAGTATATGAAAACGGTACAAGTTGTATTGCCTATCTACTGCAACTGTACTAGGTATTTTATGAATTATTTTATATCATTTATTTATATTCGAACATGACCAAGAATTCCGGCTAGTATTCCTAAATCGAAAAACATATCTATTAGAATCTGTAAAAATCAGCCTCTTTAACCATCAAATCGCTTAGTAAAATTTGGAAAGGTTGTATAGTAATTTGGTATTAGCATTTACCCGTTTTTCCACCAATAATGGTAATTTTTACGGACCAGGGCAGTCGAGATAACGAGGACGGCTCCCAGGAGCATTTCCAAAATCTCAGTTGAGCCCTCTTGAACGAGAGGGACTATATACCTAAAGGTTGGCGTAATGCTGTACTGAAAGATTTGTCATGGCGACCCTTATTGTCAAGCCAAAGGGTGCTTCATGGTGGGTTAGCACTTGTAATAAAACAACTACACACAAAAAAGTGTACCTACCATAAGATAATATATAGACCTGAATTGATAAATACTACGTAATTTAGTAGATTAGGTATGTACTCCTATGTATTCATTGCTGTTCGTTAGTCTCGCTAAAACTCGAGAACGGCTGAACCGATTTGGCTTATTTTAGTTTTAAAATGTTTGTGGAACTCCAGGGAAGGTTGAAAAGGTGAGAAAACTTGAAAAAAAAAGAAAAAAAAAACTGTGTACGCGGTACGAAGTTCGCTGGGTCAGCTAGTGTTAGATAAAAAATTCACTTTAGTATAAGACTATTGTCATCTCAGTCGTGCTACGATTATGGAATCTGTAAAGGCTCCGAAACAAGTCCTTACATTTATATATAACACTAATTATCCGCCCCGGCTTCGCAAGGATCCCTTTTTTAGTCTATTTCAGTCGGGAATAGTGTAGCTTCCCAAGAGTGAAAGAATTTTTCAAATCGCTCCAGTTGTTTTGGAGCCTATTCAATCCAGACAAACAAACCTTACCTCTTTATTATATTAGTATAGATGAAATATACACAAATCCTTTATTATCACATCACATTTTAGACATAGTTTATTCCAAATTATAATCACCTCAACATAACAATTTCGAGATCTCAATCAAAGTCGTGGCACAATATCGTAATAGAAACTGGCAGGTAATTGACATTCGTGACAAGTGATGTAGGTTCGACAATAATAGACCAATTTAAGTATAATATCAGCTATGAAAATTGCTATTATATGTACGTCTCATACGTTTCTCGATAAGTAAGTGGACTGCCGATTGTTGTGACGTTTTTCGGTATTTAAGTCTGATCAGTCACCGTGAAAATTTCTAAATGAAAACGTCATGACATATATAAATAAATAAATATTTTTTTGACAATTCACACCAATTGATTTGGTCCCAAACTAAGCAAAGCTTGTACTACGGGCCAGACAACGGATAAACATACCTACATAAATACATAAAAGACATCCAAGACTCAATACCAGTTCTCGTCACACTGACATCTACCCTTGGCAGGATTCGAACCCGTAACCTCCGGTTTCGTAGTCAGGGCCTCCGACCATTAGACCAACAGGCCGTCAAATGTACAAAATATTTTTATCAAATCGACATAAAATATCGTTATGATAATAAACTCAAAACGTAGATATTGCGTCATAACGTATTACGCATTTAATTTTATATTTTGAAGGAGAGTAGGTTTATGCGGAAGTCTGTAGGTATATTAAATATATTTTAATGAAACTTTACATTAATATAGTTTAGAATGACAACTGTTAATTTATAAAGATACCTATATAAAAATGAATGTACCTATGTCTGTATGTACGCGTTTAACTTTTGGTTGTCTGGCAGTACGAAATTCGTCGGATAAGTTAGTTTAGTACTTTAGTATGATAATATATACTCGTATTATACCAGGCGCGAAACGTACCTTAGGAGTTAAACTTGCCGCGCTAGGTCAGGCACTAATGACACTGCCTATATGCAATGCACGCCCTTGCTTATATGCCAGTGTGCTGACATCATGATCCCGGATTTATCCAACTTTCCCCGGTTGACCCGGGTATGCGGCGACAGATTTGTTTCAACGCAATGTTTTTAAGAGGATTGTGAACCTGTTAATTTTCATACAAAAGGCGATAACGTTTTACACCCAGTAAATATAGTTAGATTTTTATAATTTTTGGATATGTTGTAGATATAATGAGAAACTATGTCTGTACGTTTTGATTTTTAAGAAATATTGTTTACGCTAGATCTAAATATAGATTTTTAGATCTATATGTAGATTTTTAGATGCTAATAAATTTTAGCGTAAGCAATATTTCTTAAAAATCAAAACGTACAGACGTAGTTTCTCATTATATCTACAACATATCCAAAAATTATAAAAATCTAACTATATTTACTGGGTGTAAAACGTTATCGCCTTTTGTATGAAAATTAACAGGTTCACAATCCTCTTAACATTTTTATATTTCAAAAGGTTTAGACAATCCCTGAGCTTAAGTATATTTCAATACGCGAGAGAAATATTAAATAATTTAGAGTTTTAATTCTAAAGCATACATTTTACGAATAATTTTATTTTGTAAAATCACTAGATACATAGTATAAAACAAAGTCGCTTTTTCTGTTCCTATATCCCTATATATAGGTAAGCTTTCTTAAATCTTCAAAACTAGGCAACGGATTTTGATGCGGATTTTTAATAGATAGAGTGACTCTAGAGGAAGATTTATAGTTCCCGTGTGAAGCCGGGGCGGGTCACTAGTGTTTTATTTAATAAAGTTATATACCTAGTAGCTCTTTAAAAAGAATATTAGAGTGATAGATAAATACGAAAATAAAGTCTAATATTGACCATGTTAATAATTGCATTATTGAAAATTCCTTATTGTTACACTGTCGTCAACTCACCGTGAACTGTAGATACCTACCTACCTAATATTTTCGAAATAATATAAACACATGATGCATAATAACTACTAAAGAATGAAAACGTATAATGCAGATATATATTAAACAAAACCTATGGGTACAATGGAGTGGTAGTTTAATAAGTACAGGAAACAATCTTTTAAGAAGGTAACCTTTTTTTTAGGTTCCACTTTGTACGTATTAAGGAAACCGTGTATTCGGAAGGGCTGGCAGAAGGTGAAAGGCAATGCAATAAATTCACAGTCGGTAGTAAAGTGAAATCTGGGCTCTCATTCAGCAAAGATAGCAAATAAAAATAATAGGAGTTAAATCCGTTATACTTGTTCGATTCCAATGTGTAATAACCGCGAAGGCATCAGATATTATTAAAAAACTCTCTTTTCCCGACCTGTACAAGATCGCATCTTTACATTTTTAACCCTCGACGAATAAACGACGGGGTGTTATAAGTTTGACGTGTCTGTCTCTCTCTTTCTCTCTCTCTCTCTGTGTGTGTGTGAGTGTGTGTGTGTGTGTACGTGTGTGTGTGAGTGTGTTACTGTGTCTGTCTGTCTGTGTCTGTCTTTGGCATCATAGCTCCCTAACGCATGAACCGATTTTGATTCTGTTTTTTTTTAATAACCCCTAAATATTAATAATATCACAACAGAGAGCTGAAATACCATGCAATTGGCTTAAGTAATGAGCACCTCGGAGCGCTCCTCCTTCATCCGGTGGAGCAGTAACGGCCCCAGGGCCAACTGTAACAGAGTCAGTTCGAAAAAAAAAAGTAATGACTAGTCAATAAGGTGATCACGCAATCCTTTCTATCCTTACTAATAATATTATAAATGCGAAAGTAACTCTATCTGTCTGTCTGTCTGTTACGCTTTCACGCTAAAACTACTGGACCGATTTAAATGAAATTTGGTACAAAGAAAGGCTGGAGCCTGAGAAAGGACATAGGCTACTTTTTAACCGACTGCAAAAAAGGAGGAGTTCCACGCGGATGAAGTCGCGGGTAGAAGCTAGTATAAGATAATTATACCAAAAATATTGCGTTTTCTGTCTGAATAACACTTCGGTACTCACTACTCAGTCACAACTTATTAGGTATGAAAGTTATAAAACATTCCTTCACGCACTAAAAGTACCGATACTTTTATTACAGCAATATGTAAAAGGGTTTTTGACATATATGTCATAAAGTCGGTGGATATAGTAAGATGCTAACAACAACTTGAATATGTAAAATGAACGAAGATATGGGTATTTTTTCGAATTTAAGGTAGAGATGTGTTGGCCGGATAGCTCGGTACATACGGCCAGTAGAATTTTCAGTAATTGGTAATTAAATGCAGCTTTTGTACATCACATGTAGGGTTACATAAAATATAACCATGTCTATACCAATATTTTAAAGAGATAAGGTTTGTTTTTTTGGATTGAATAGGCTCCAAAACAACCGGACCGATTTGAAAAATTCTTACACTGTTGGAAAGCTACACTATTCCCGAGTGACATAGGCTATAAAAAAAAGGGATCCGGGCGAAGCCAGGGCGGGCCGCTAGTAATTAATAAATTTAAATAACTCCGACTCATTAAATTTATAGTGTTCTAAAAAGAATAATAATAATAAAATTTCACAAACTATCGCACATGTTTGGCAGGCAAAGCCCCTAGATTATTGTAATTGGTTCCACTTAACACTCCGGATCTAGTAATCGGTAATCGGGTGCAACTTTTGTACGTCACGTGCGGTTTTTAATAAAATTAAACTATGTATTTAGGTAGTAATGAAACAACAATAACGGATTTAACTAGCGTATTTAATTTTATTTGCTGACGTTTTTTTACCGTTAGACTATCGTTAGGTCTGTCGTACTAGTTTTCCAAACTTCTGAAAATAAAACAAAATACGCGAGTTAAATCCGTTGTAGTTGTTTTATTCCAATGTGAGATAACCGTTAAGGCAACAAAAATTATAAGTAGACAGAACAATACTCGTATAGAAAACTTTTCACAATTTCGCACATTTTTGACAGGCTGTAGTCAATAGATTATTGTAATTGGTTCCACTTAAAACTCTGGGGACTAGTAATTGGTAAGTAATCGAATGCAACTTTTGTACATACGTTACGTCACGAGCTTTGTCAAATAAAATATGTATAACTGTGTAGGTAGGTACAAAAATGTAGATAACTTCTTAAACTTACGCACACTAGATCAATGTAATTGGTTCCACTTAACACTCTGGGGGCTAGTAATTGGTAATCGAATGCAAGTTTTGTTCGTCACGTCCGGTTCAGGTGCAACACGGAACCCCGGGGAACGCTCAGTTCCGGTTAATTGATTGTACCTACATTAAGCAGTTAATTCAGTGTTACAAGTTACTTTGTAAATATATTTTTTTTATAGCCTTAAAGTGATATAGTTCTGAATTGTTCTCTATACTAATATTACAAATAGGAAAGGTTTGTTTTTTGTTTGGATTGAATAGGCTCCAAAACGACTGGTCCGATTTGAAAAATTCTTTCACTCTTGGAAAGCTACACTATTCCCGAGTGACATAGGCTATAAAGGGATCCAGGCGAAGCCGGGACGCGCCGCTAGTATATTATGGAGACGTTTCATTTATCAATTTAAATGTATAGTGTGCTTCAGAAAAGTTATGTTTCAAAGATCAAACTCAAATAGATAAATAAATAAGTAGGTACCTACATTCATTCAGAACATTGTTTACAATCAACTTCTTACAGATATGTAAGAAAATAGTTTTAGTTACCATTCCTTTCTAAGTTCATTTTATACTAAGTGCCAATCCTAAAAAATGATTCCTGAAATCATGTAGGTAAGTCTGGAGTGAATGGGGTGATGTGATGTGATGGGATCTATTAAACTCAGTCACCAGTTGCATCATAAGTACATAAACATAGGTAAGTAAGTAATTCTAATAATATGTTCATGTACTTACACGTTTGAGATTTTATAAATTGGATAAAAATATAAGTCTGCAAAAAATCGCTATCATATTATAGGTACCGTCGAGACCCCAAACTTCGCCTGGATTTTGGCATATTTTGCAACATAACTTGTTAATTTGAAAGTATTCTAGACCGTTCAAAGAAAAAAACTAATTAAAGGACTCCTGTCCATCTTTAGAGACCATTAGAGCATTGAATTTCAATGGCTAACATGGCTAAAAATGGACAAAATGGTGCTAGGCGAAGAATGGGTATTTTTCCCTAACTTCGCCTATGTATGCCTGACCGCTTATAATAAACATTGATGGGATCTACTCACGACAAGTCTCTTCGGTTTGAAGTGTGATAATATAGTATGAACTTAAACAACGTCAGATTACTGTTATTTCCTAGAAAAGAGGGGTAGGCGAAGTATTTAGGTAAAACCACTATAAGGAAGCTCGCTAATTTAATAACATTATCTAACGAAATCCATTTATTTGACGAGTAAACTGAACCGCAACGTCACTGAGAGGTAATAATTCTTCTCCCAGCATCCCTTAAATATCGTGAAAGCATTTGAAAGTTCGACGCTCTGTCTGTCTGGACTGCAGTACCTAATCCTTATTACTAGTAATCGCTTTGTACAGATAGATTTTGTATTGCAGTTGTGATAAATTTTGTGCAATAGAATTGGCTGTTTCTCTTTGTGTGTGTCTTTTTTATGCAAATGATATTTAAAATCTGTGAATTCGTTCAGAATTATTATTTGTCGCTTTGTTTGGTTAAAAAGATTTGAACGCTTCTTTGTTTAAGACTATTTTATAGACTGTTATTTAATTACTTTTTTTTCATAAAACTTAACAAAAGTAAGTGTAAAAAGGTGAAACTAACGCCTTTCTCTACTAGTCATACCTAAAATAATACAAAAAACAATGACTAATAATTACCTACCTACTTAGAATCAAAATCGATCAGTCTTCGTTCGAGAACTACGTTGCCAGACAGGCACACACACAAATACACACCCACCCGCTAACTTGATTCACAGTTCTCAGGGGGCGTAGACAAGGTGCCAACGTTCAACGTTAACGTTAAACGGAACGACCAAAATGTATGGGATTTGACATCCGCGAACGTTTGTGACGTACGTGACAGTCGTTCGCGGATGTCAAATCCCATACATTTTGGTGCCAACGTTCAGCGTTAACGTTGAACGTTGGCACCTTGTCTACGCCCCCAGGTGCTGAAGGTATCTAAAACAACACTTACTCGTCTTAAGTTCTCAGTGTCTGTCGTGGCGTTTGACCTCCTTCGTTGACGCGACTGACAACAGACTGGCCACCGGGACCTTTGTGTTTAGACTTGACGTACTACTAACAATTGAGACCGACAACAGGACGGGACAAGACGCTTTTCTATACTAATATTATAAAGAACTAGCTTCTGCCCGCGACTTCGTCCGCGTGGAACTCCTCCTTTTTTGCAGTCGGTTAAAAAGTAGCCTGTGTCCTTTCTCAGGCTCCAGACTTTCTTTGTACCAAATTTCATTTAAATCGGTCCAGTAGTTTTAGCGTGAAAGCGTAACAGACAGACAGACAGACAGACAGAGTTACTTTCGCATTTATAATATTAGTAGGGATAGTAGGGATGAAGGTTTGTTTGTTTGGATTGAATAGGCTCCAAAACGAATGGACCGATTTGAAAAATTCTTTCACTGCTACACTGTACCCGAGTGACATAGGCTATAAAAAAAGGGATCCGTGCGAAGCCGGGGCGGACAGCTAGTATACTAATATAATAAAGAAGAAAGGTTTGTTTGTTTGGATTGAATAGGCTCCGAAACGACTGGTCCAGTTCGATTTGAATAATTCTTTCACTGTTGGGAAGCTACACTATTGCCGAGTGACATAGGCTGTAAAAAAAGATGATCCGTGTGAAGCCGGGGCGTACAGCTAGTCCTATAATAAAATACTACTTAGGTGAAATGTAAGTTTCAATTCACAGTGTATTAAATCATATTATTATTTCTACGAGTACGTGGTAATAGCTAAAGGTTACACGACGTGTGACAAGGGATTCCAGAGATGAAAGCACCCAAGGACGAATTTCACCGTCCAATATCCAAACATTTGAGACAATATTGGCTCCATATCCAACATTTGGTCCAATGTTGGGTACTGCACTCGTGACCACACTGTTAAATAAGTTTATCAAACGTTTATCTCAGTTACTCCGTAGGGGTTTATTCCTTTTGACTCGATGCGTCCATACAGCTTCCTAAGTAAGCAATGAATAAGCGCTAGCAGTAAAGTGGGAAAATATAACTTTCTATTTTACGTTGAATTTATAAAGCTGGATGAAATACTGAAAATATATTTTTCAACGTGAAGAAATATGTGTTATAGAAATAGTGTTGTATTTAAAGAAACAACATATAAGAAGGTAATACCTAGGTACTGAGTTTCTTTTGAGTTAGGTAGGTACATTGTGAGTAAGTAAGTAAAATAATTGTATTCTATAAACATTTATAGTGCTGTAGCTATAAATGTTTATAAATAACTATGCGTATTATATTTATAACTAGCTTCTGCCCGCGACTTTGTCCGCGTGGAACTCCTCCTTTTTTGAAGTCGGTTAAAAAGTAGCCTATGTCCTTTCTCAGGATCCAGACTTTCTTTGTACCAAATTTCATTTAAATCGGTCCAGTAGTTTTAGCGTGAAAGCGTAACAGACAGACAGACAGAGTTACTTTCGCATTTATAATATTAGTAGGGATAAATATGGTGCTATAAACCTTCCTCTTAAATCACTCTATTTATTAAAAAAATGCATCAAAATCCCTTGCTTAGTTTTAAAAATTTAAGCGTACATACGGATATAGGGACAGAAAAAGCGACTTTGTTATATACTATGTAGTGATAATATACTAAACTCCCCGAAAAGCGCTTTATTTATAACTAGCTGTGCCCGCGACTTCGTCCCCGTGGAATAGTAATTCTTCATAAGGCTTCATATTTGCCCCGTTTTTTACACATTTTCCACTGTTTCTTTGCTCCTATTGGTCGCAGCGTGATGTTATATAAAGCCTTCCTCGATAAATGGTTTATCCAACAAAAAAAGATTTTTGAATTTGAACCAGTAGTTCCTGAGATTAGCGCGTTCAAACAAACAAACAAACAAAAGCTTTATAATATTAGTATAGATTCAATTTTGCAACAAAAATTAAACAAAACTAAATAAGTACGTTTTGTCGCCCACGTTCTTGAAACCCGATAACTTTCCTAATCGCTTAATGACTACAAACAATTTACTTTTTATCTTGAGTTTGAATACTCGTCTTCACCGACGTGTTGTTTTAGCCAAAGAAAAACAGACAGCACTTTAGGATAGAGTGCCGCATCTCACATTACAGGCAGGCTAGAGCCCCAGACTAGCTTAGTGAATCACATAACCATTTTTTCTAGATGTTGGTACCTACCCTTCAAACCCAAGCAGCATACAAGCTCTATATAAGCAGTACAAAGGCTGAATAATTTCAATCACCATTCTGTTTACATCCCTACTAATATTAGAAATACGGAAGTAACTCTGTCTGTCTGTTACGCTTTCACGGTAAAACTACTGGACCGATTTAAATGAAATTTGGTACAAAGAAAGTCTGGAGCCCGAGAAAGAACATAGGCTACTTTTTAACCGACTTCAAAAAAGGAGTTCCACGCGGACGAAGTCGCGGGCAGAAGCTAGTATTAGAAATGCGGAAGTAACTCCGTCTGTCTGTTACGCTTTCACGGTAAAACTACTGGACCGATTTAAATGAAATTTGGTACAAAGAAAGTCTGGAGCCTGAGAAAGGACATAGGCTACTTTTTAACCGACTGCAAAAAAGGAGGAGTTCCACGCGGACGAAGTCGCGGGCAGAAGCTAGTGATATATAAGAGTTACCTCAATTATATTTCATGACAATTGATTTGGCGCGCTCTATAAAGTTGGTTATCGGCTTTTATATCGGTCCTCGTGTGATATTTGATGAAATTGTCCTCGGGAACGCTTGAACGCCGAATATGATTCCAGCCCAATTGCATTTTAGCTTTATAGTTGTTTATTAACGGCCTTGGATCACCGGTACGATAAAAATATATACAATTACTATTTAAACATTTTGGGCTAAATGCACCTTTAGTTTAAATTGTTTTTTGAGTGACTACTGAGTAGCTTTCCAACAGTGAAAGATTTTTTCAAATCGGACCAGTCGTTTTGGAGCCTATTCAATCCAAACAAACAAGCCTTTGCTCTTTATAATATTAGTATAGATAAATACCTGCTATTATAATAAATAAATAAAAATAAATAAATATCTTTGGACAATTCACACCAATTATCTAGTCCCATTTTAAGCAAAGCTTGTGTTATGGGCACTAGACAACGGATAAATATACATATAAGACATCCAAGACTCAGGTACAGATGCCAGTGCTCATCACATTGACATCTGCCCCTAGCGGGAATCGAACCCGCAACCTCCGGTTTCGTAGTCAGGGCCTCTGACCACTAGACCAATAGGTACGTATATAAAAGCATCTGCATAATTTTACCTATTACGAAGTAGTTAGCAGTGTCACTCTGTGCAGCGTGACGTCGACAGCTGTTTAATAACCTCTTTATAATAAAATGTCAACTTCATAATTTGTTAATGAACGTATCTCATTAAATTGTCTATCAGCGGCGGTGCTAATTATAAATATATTATAATAATTTATCATGATTTCGCAGTTAATACACATTGCAATGAAACAACTAAAACGGATTTAACTCGCGTTTATTTCGAAAAGTTTATATTTCCTATATACCTAAGCTGACGATAGTCCACTAAAGTTTAGTGTTAGACTACCGTCACACAGTTTTTTTTTTGAGTTACCTCCTTTTAGATCTAGGTGCGGTCGGCCATTTTCCACGACCAGGCTATTTTAGTAAAAGGTCAGTATGTAAAGGTTAACAGGTGATATAATAATATTAGCGTGTTTACAAATTTAAGGGACATTAATTGGGTCAAATAAATTTACCAAGATACCTAGGCAATGTTTTTAACTGAAATATCTAGTTAGTAGGTACTTTTATTATTTACTAAGAAAGAAAATTAATAGAATGACGTTTGAGTAAAGAAAACGAAATTCTATTAAGTTTTTGGAATGAAACAACTATACCTGCCTAACGGATTTTTGTATTTTATTTAATTTGCTAAAGTAAACCAAACCTTACCTACACTACCTATATTCGTAGCATGACGTAGCTGGCGCTAAAGTGATTATTTTTACAGTTCTAATGTGTAATAACCGCGAAGTCAGTTAGATTATTATAAAAAGATACAGGTACCTACTTACGTTTTTTTTCTCACTCGTACAATAAATGACGTTTACATAACAACCATTTTCGGTTTGTGAGTAATCTTTCAGCGGTTCAATATAAACCATTTTCGCTCTGTTTGTAACCTTTAAGCAGTTCAGTATTATATAGACATACCTACTTAGTTCATAGATACATAATATAATATAGTCTCAGTCAATGTAACCTAAGTAATTAGTAATAAACCATATTTACACTGGACTGGTCGTACACACTCTCTACACACTCTCTACACATGGCGAGTACACACATACATACCTTCATATACGTACATAGCATTATTATAACCGTATACACATTTTAACGGTTATAATAATAATATGTAACATTACAAAGTTATCATTCAAATTAATGAAATATAATGGAATGAAAAACTTTAAACGGATTTAACTCGCGTATCTTATTTTATTGGCTGACGCTTCTGTGCCTTTACAGATTCCATAATCGTAGCACGACTGAGCTGACAATAGTCTTATGCTAAATTTTATTCCAACGTACAATAACCGCGAAGGCATCAGAAATTATTAAAAATAATGATTAGGTGTAAGTATATTAACTAAATGCGGTACTTAGATCATATTGTCAACTCAAAAACGATTGTCCAAATTTCAAAATATAACTATTTCACGTCCAACATGATTAAATTATTTCGCACGAAATCCTTTTATCTCGATGCAAATTTAATTATAAAATGAGGATACGTTGGCAAAATTTCAGTGTATTAATTTTGTAAAATATAATGGGTAGTAAAACTTTTGATATGCAGTTATGTGAAATACCTATATATTGGGCAAAATATGGACCTTGCATTAAAAAAATATTTTATGTAATTAACATACGAAATACAATATAATAATATATTAAGCTCAATTTTATTTTATGCGCTACGATTGTCGACTAAGTATACGGGAAATGTAAAGTTTACGAAATATCAGGAAATAAATAAAAATAAAGAATTATGAACAAATGAATGATGAAACCATTTATAAATAACTAGCTTTGCCCGCGACTTCGTCTGCGTGGAATAGTTATTCTTCATATTTTCCCCGTTTTTTACACATTTTCCACTGTTTCTTCGCTCCTATTGGTCGCAGCGTGATATTATATAGCCTAAAGCCTTCCTCGATAAATGGTCTATCCAACAAAAAAAAAAAGATTTTTTCAAATCGAACCAGTAGTTTCTGAGATTAGCGCGTTCAAACAAACAAACGAACAAACTCTTCAGCTTTATAATATTAGTATAGAGTATAGATTGGTAATATGAACACATTGTAATAAATTAGTACCTTTTTTAATAAACTCATTCACTGTGTAATAACCGCGAAAGCATAGAAACTATTTCATCATTTAATTGGATAACAGATAATAAATACATACGTGTAAAGCGGTATTCACACGACGCTAACCCGACTGGATGCCCACCGGAGCGTGAAAACAAGGTTTAAATGTATAAATGCTGCCAACCGTTAGTAAGTAAAGTTTTCAGTAATTTATTACAACACTACAAAGGTGTTCATTGTACTCTCGTACCTACTGTTTAATAAATTGTGGCTTACACCAAGTTCGAGTTTGCAGACAATTTGTTTGCTTTGTAAAAAATGTTGCATAAATTAAATAAAAAGCATGAATAATATATTTTATGATACCCTTTTATGGTACACTTGGATACGCGTGACTATTTTCGATACTACTTTATGACTCAAAGTGCTTAATAAAAATAAAAATAATGGTAACGTCTACCTGGTGGTTAGTAAAATAATGTTCGAAAATATTCTAAAATTCCCTTGTAAACCCAAGTTATGAAAATCACGTTGTCCCGAACTGCTAACGTTTCTTCTGTTTATAGTTCGGGCTGTTTTTTCGGCCCCGTGTTGCAACCCTGCACGATCTGTGTAGACGCTGGTCACCAGGTGACTGTATATAACTCAGCTGTGGTTGTTTATAGGCTATTAGTGGTTCTATAATATAAACCAGTGGTTTTTAATCTTTTTAGGCTCCATAAGAGTAACTATGATCTAACTAGGATAAATTTTACCTCTCCTCCTATAGGTGAACTTGGGCGCTAGTCAAACTTGTCACTTTGACATTCAGCGTTTGAGAAAACTGTTGGTTTCCCCCAAGAATATTAGTTTTAACCCCAGGTTAAGGGCGGCCACATACATTCGGAATACCGTTTCTGGATTCCGAACGCATTAAATCCATACAAATCTATGAATCTGCCACATACTTCAGTTTTCTTCTTTTAACTATACACCTAAGAATATAAACCTTACGTTAAAATCCTAATGGTTTCCTTGTGGGCTCTTCGGGGAATCAAGTTAAGATAGCTTTGTCGAGTGCACTTTTTGCAGCGACGTTTTCCTTTGTGATTGCAATTGAATGAAACGCCACGAACATCTGGCCCCCTGAAATGCTTTGTGCATTGTCTGAGACACGATATTCAACGTGAAGTTTATTTAAATCAAATTAAAGCTGATAAATTAACGTGGGAACACTATGACTTGTGTAGATATGTTTTGCCCAGTGTTGCCACATTTCAACAACTTTTCAATCGATTTCTATTATAATATGAATTTCTTTTGATAGATACGTCGACTCGGTTTTTATTTTTTTCGTAAAACACCACAAGGGTGATCGGTTTAATTCAGTTTTAATAGGGAATTTAAATTATTCGATAGTTCATTAGGTTAAGATCTTTTAGTAGAAGTACGATTGACTAGACAAGGAAACAGTTAAAAAAAATGAATAAAATAGCAACATTGTCTATAGTTGGTTTAAGTAGACGCAATTTTGTTAAATAAAATAAACAATTCACACAATAATTCCTCTTAACGTAACACATAATGATGAGTTGTTACATAACACTTTAAATCACGAATTAAACCATAAATTACATTTAAATTTCAGTATTCAAAAATGTAATATCATCCTTGTCCCTATTAATAATAATTAGGGGCATGATCATGTATATTTAAAAAGGTATAACCCTCCGGCTGCTGGGTACCATTAATCTTAAGGACTTACGAAGCGGAATTTTATCACTCTACCCTTATCTGTGACGTCACCAAAATATACACCAGGGTAAAGATACAGTGAGCTGTGACAAAAACCTTAACAATAGAGTTGCCAGGGTAAAAAAGTATTAATATAGGTAATTAGTCCGTCAATTTAATTATAAAAAAATTGCAAGTATTTTTCTTTTGATTTATATGACAAAAAAATATAAAATAATTAGAACTCGTAACGTCATTTTATGGTGAAAAATGTGGTAGAGTGTAAGTATAGAGGTCCCGGCAAAGATCTGTCGGTCTGATGATTATGAACAAATCTATATACGTATTGTTTCATACGTAAGTATACAAATCTTGTCCTGACAATAAGGAACACATACAAAAAACATAATTCAATTTTCTACAGTCGTTCGGAAAATATAAGCATACATACAAGTCTGCGATAATATCATCCAAATAAGTCACAGATAAGAACAATTACCTAATCTTCAAATAATAAACGGATGTTTTACAGTTTTTTTTTAATTATGTGGATAAATTATTTACTCATTTAGCTAAGACAATACAAAAGTGACCTGACCGATTAAGTTTAAACTAATCAATTGGCATCGTTTTCCAACTACGTTACACAGTCAAAGTGGTTTGTTATTAACGGGAGCACTGAAAAATCTAGTACCAGTCTCTGTTCCGATGGCTCGTAATGCTATTCCATTAGAGTTAAGCGATTCCAAGATGAACTTTTCTTTAAATTGGGTCGACTGTGGCTTGAAGTGTGAATAAACGAGGTTTGCCAGGACATTTCTTAGAAAACTCACAAAAGAACTAGAAAAAGCAGGTTAAAGTTAAAAGAGGTAGATTTTACACTTTCAAATAAGATTAATAGTAAAAAACTTTTTTAAAAGTAAAAAAAATATAAATGTGATCTTTTTTTATGCGATACTCCATTCGAGTATATTTGTGGACTTATTGTTTTAAAACTAACTGTATAAGAGGTATCAACTGGTTAGGTAGTTGATCAACTGGTATCAACTGGTTAGTTGATACCTTTTATAAACTCGGTTACTGCTGGTTAACAGGTGGGTTTTTGTCGCGCGAGAAATCTTCTGCCACTGTCATCTGTCATTTGTTATGAGTGAAAGAATGAAAGGGCTGTCTCGCGTCAAAATACTTATGTGTAAGGTTCACCGGTCATATCGCCAAAGTAGTAATGGTCCAAGATCCCAGAGCGATCTGACGTAACTTATTTTCTGACGAATGAAACCTTAAGATTTCAGTAGCGTCTAGAGTGCCTTGAATATCTACGGGCTTGTGAAAACTGTCAGAGTGACACCAGTCATACCGAGTCGAATAAGCCCAAACACGATATGCCTATGATCATCCAACTTCGAGATCCATAGTAGTCTTCAGGATTCATCATCAACACTACCATCATCATATTCTATTTAGAAAGTGCTCGTCATACCGAGTCGAATGAGCCTAAACATGATATGCTTATGTTCATCCATCTTTGAGATCCATTTTTTGGGTAGCTTAAAAGTGTCTGACAAAAGTTCTGGTCAATCAAAAGTGTCTGACACTTATATCCATTACTTTAAAATAATATTCTACATGATATATATAAAAATGAGCCATGAGAAAATAAGTAAGATAACTCTTATTTTTAGTCACCTTTCTCACCTGGTACCAGCCCTGGTGTCACTCTGACAGTTTTCACAAGCCCGTAGATATTCAAGGCACTCTAGACGCTACTGAAATCTTAAGGTTTCATTCGTCAGAAAATAAGTTACGTCAGATCGCTCTGGGATCTTACTCTATAATGAGGGCCACCGCATGTCAGAAATCCGCTAGATGCGCTAGTGTAGAATGAGGTCTAGCTGTCATGTTCCACCAATGAGAGGCAAGCTACTGGCCTGTGATTGGTGGAACATAACAGCTAGCCCTCATACTACACTAGCGCATCTAGCGGATTTCTGACACGCGGTGGCCCTCATTAAGTATGGTCATATATATATGTAGTTGTAAAACACACGAGTCTTTGTGCAATTGAAATTGGTCTCTGGTGAAATGGAATAGGATTCATATCAGTGTAACAGGGCTTCAATGCAGAGTTGTTAATTTGATTTCGAAAGATGATAACGACGTTTCAATAGTGCTCGACGACAATGGAAACCATCAAGATCGAATATAAATGCAAAATGAAATGACAAATGAATTCAATTATTCGTTTAATAAAAAAATATGTGATTAAGTTTATTCATTATAAATTATGACGATTTCACGGTCATTATATTATTATCTACATTTGAATTAGTTGTTGGAATAAAATGTGTTAGGTTATAGTCAGCTCAGTCGGCTACGAATATGAAAACTGTAAAATTTTCGACACGTCAGTGAATAAAATAAAATGCTCCACTTTAATTCGTTGTAGTTGTTTCATTCCAAATTACTTAATCGAATTATACTTTAATGCAAATATGATACTTCTATCTGTTTGAAATTTGGTGAACACTACCTGAGTAGATATCTTTTTGGTTAGAAATATATCTTTTGGTTAATAACATTTCATATTTCATATTAAACAGCTATTATAGAAATTATAATAAAAACGCCAGGGAAATGATATCAATAATCTGTTACAAGAATTAATCTTAATTAGATGCACAAAAGTATGCATATATAGTAATAGCTCAACAGAACTTCTTGTATATGCTGTGAGAGTGGAAACTACATATTTATGACAACATTTCAGCCTTCTTACGGTTATTAATTTAATTTCCTATTCTCGTTTATGAAGTTGTAATAAAAACATTTTATCTTCGAGACATAAAACAATATTACATGCAGGTCATATTCTCTTATCTTTGGCTGCTATGCTATTATTATTACATACTATATCTTAATAAATTTCCTTATATGAATATTAGCAACTTGTAGGTAGGTATTATGTGTTTGTTCCCAAAGTTCTCCGAAACGGCTTGATCGATTTTCATCAAATTTTGTGTAAACGTCGGGTAGGTCTGCGAATTGGCCAGCATCTACTTTACATACCCCTAAATGTTTTATTTTTTATTTTTGGATATTTTTTAAATTTTTCATGCTTCGGCATTGAACAAATTAAAACTATTCCAAATTTTCACTCTAATACGGTTAACATTAGTCTCGCAAAACTCGAGAATGGCTGGATTGATTTGGTTTATTTTGGTCTGGAAATTTTTGTAGTAGTCTAGGGAAGGTTTTAACGGTTAGAAAATATTGATAAAATGGGAGGAAAAAGCGATGCCTTGCCAGGCAAGACGATGTCTGCCGGAACCGCTAATTCTAATTATTTCACGTTGTTTCACACCGTGAATACTTAAGTGTATTTAGGTATATGGTATTTCAGTTAAAGCTAGGGCTTTTCTTGACAATAAACTGTTAAGAACGTAGGAACATATTCCATTGTTCCATGCTATTATTAGTGCTTTGATGTATTTAATTTCCACTTGCGATTTTCCAGTCTACTTATATCAGTTTATTTATTTATATCACTAACACTATTTAAAATCCTCCTCTCTAAATACTCTCTCCTTTTTAAGTTAAAACTACCTTACATTTACTATTTAAAAGTACAGAACTGTCTGTTGCGGACACATTCATTTTTCATAATGACAAGTTATTTCGAGCAACCATTATTCTTTGTTACAAACATAAGAGTGAGTTTAAACAGAATTTCAGTCCGAATTGAATACATCCCGGCCATAGATTTAGAATTATATAGATCTGTCACAAATCACACTATTGCAACAGTGAGAAGGCGGCGTATCACATCAACATCAGAATAGAGAGATCCTTTTCACCGATATATTGTTTAAATTTAACGTCGAAATGTTTGAGTCACACGAGCCTAATAGGAAGCTAGGCATCTGTTGAAAAATTAATAAGCTTATGTTTCGACAATTGATCTAATGGAAGTAGATCAATTGTAAAACTGACCTAAACTTGTACTGAGGGTACTAGACAACGGATAGACATGCCTAAATACATATATAATATAAGTTATACACATGTAAGACTACTCCAATAACATTGTCATTTTAATGTAAGGTAGTTCTTACTTGTATGAGTTCGGAGGTCTCTATTGTGGTGTCATTATGTTGGCAACACTGGTTTAGAATGACGTTAGCAATGGTGTGAAGTTAGAGAGGATGGAAGATGGCAAATAAGAAGTTTTGATAGGTGATCGATCATTCTATCGGCATGAGTGGCCAAAAGCATTATTTCCTCTGAACTAGTCACATATCGATCTAATAGTATACCGTAACTTCGTGTAACGAAGAAATCTAAACCTATCAACGTCCCAGTCTAAGGACTCGGCGATAAGCAAAATGTAATATTATTATGATGGTTCGTTCTGTGTTTTTATTGAATTATTTTATTCTGTTCTATATTGTATTGTTGCTCTATGATCCCGGAGAAGTTTAGCGGGTCTTTAAGTTTGTTACAAAGCCTGCCGGAATCGCTACCCGCCCTAACATGGTTTGTTCAAAGTTACAATTTGTATCGACGTTTAATGTTTACGTTGAACTTTTTGTTCAGTAAATTACTAAATACTTCCTATTCATTGTTTGAGAGTTGCGACAAATTTTGTATGTTTTCTGGCGATTTATTGGAACAATAATGTTTGTATGATTGTGTGGAATTTTATTATGCTCCCGTCATAAGAGCAATAGCGGAATATCAGTGAAAGCTATTTTTTGAGAAAAGTTAGTTCATTGGATGCTTTTTTTAAATTATCCTATCATATAAATAAATATTCTATTTTTTTTAAATAAGTTCCTCTGTACATTGGGATATAAAATCCAAGATTTAGGAAGAATTGCTCGTATTCATCACACTGACATTTGCCACTAGCAGCATTCGAAGCCACAACCACCGGTTTTGTACCTAGTTATTAAAAACATAAATGTTACAAACTTCAACATAAACGAATAATATGTTATTACGGACATCAAATGTCATGTATATGAGTAATCTCAAGCAATGTTGGTACAGTCGAAGAGGTTTTAATTACGTTTCAAGCCGGGTTAGTGGCCTAGAAATGAAGCGGAGTGTACACAGGAACACTGTGCTCTGGTGTCCCGACACGGCGCCTGTTGTCACTTCCGGTTATAAATTACATAATATATATTGTATTTATCATATTATGTGTATTATTTATTTGCGCGTACACATGCTCTCTGTTTTCAAAGGTTGACTGGTAGAGAATGCCGTATGGCATTAAGTTCGCCTTTTGTACATAAGTAATTTGTTTTTTTTTGTGCAATAAAGAATAAATAAATATGTACTATGTATATTATCTCTATATATCTCAGTAAAACTCAAGAACGGCTGTTCGGATTCGTGGAACTCCAGGGAAGGTTTTAACAGTAACAATAAAAAGAGGTATGAGATTTGCTGGGTGAGCAAGATTAAAATATATATTTTAAAACTGTAGAACATGAATAATATTTTTCTTACCTTTGATATCTGCCACCTGTAAAATGGCCACGTTTTCAGCTTAGCGAGTCCATTACTTTCCAAGTTTATTATATACTATCGTACTAGCGGGTTCGAATCCTGCTAGGGGCAGATGTCAATGTAATGATCACTGCATTGGGAGCTCTTGAGTCTTGGGCGTCTTATATGTATTTATGTATGTTTATCCGTTGTTTAGCAGGGGTACAAGCTTTGCTTAGTTTGGGACTAGACTAATTGGTGTGAATTGTCCAAAAATCATTATAATTATAATTCATAAATTTCCGAAGAAACACAGTAAAATGCATTCTTACTATCAGGAAACTGCAGCTAAAGCATAATTCAGTCTGCAATATTCACATCCTCTCTCGTGTACAGCTAGGGTTGCCAGATGTCCGGTATTTAAGCGTACAGTCCGTTATTTTCGAGGCCTGTCCGGTAAAAATATGTCCGGTGACAGAACAATGTCCGACATTTAGAAGAAAGTCGGTACTACTAGTCACAAATCTCAAAAACGCAAAATTCACGCGCTCTGCTCTCTCGCTTGCCTACACAAAATCCAAGCAACTCAAAAAATTAAAATGTAACAGGAGAGCCAAAAACGTGTTTTCGCTACTCACCTGGCAACCCTATGTACAGCCCGCTTCGTACACGCCCGTACAATTCCTCTGCATATTGCCTAATTCAAACAAACTGTACTCCAGTGACGTTGCTACGTACAACAGGTATTTTAACTTTACTATTGTACAGGTAAATTCGTTATTAGTCCAACTGTAACAGGCATTTTAATGCAAGCGACTTTGTAAAATCAGTGCTTTGGATACCTTTTTTATCGTAATTTCTTAGTAAATACCACCCTTGAAATGAAACAACTATTAACGGATTTAACTCGCGTATTTTTCTTTTATTTTATTTGCTGAAGTTTCGGAATCTTTACAGTTTCCATAATCGTAGCACGACTGAGCTGACGCTAGTCAACAATTAAAATAAAATAAAAATATGCGAGTCAAATCCGTTGTTTCATTCCAATGTGTATAACCGCGAAAGCATCAAAAATAAATTATTAAATACCACCCTCTTTTTAACTGCTTTAAGAGGACTGTGAACCTGTTAATTTTCATACAAAAGGCGATAACGTTTTACACCCAGTAAATATAGTTAGATTTTTATAATTTTTGGATATGTTGTAGATATAATGAGAAACTACGTCTGTACGTTTTGATTTTTAAGAAATATTGCTTACGCTAAAATTTATTAACATCTAAAAATCTATATATAGATCTAAAAATCCAAATAAATTTTAATTTTGTAAAACGTTATCGCCTTTTGTATGAAAATTAACAGGTTCACAGTCCTCTTAAGAACCCTTCTGGGATAAAACTAATTTCTATATTAAATTTAAATTAAATCTATCCAAATTAAGCGTGATAAGGTAGGTAGCAGATTGAATATCGTCAGCAAAGTATTCCTATAAACAAATTAAATATAAGTCTGGAATTAGGTTGGTACAAATAACGTTCTTGCTAAGTTATACCTAAGGCTTATTGCCAAAAATAATTAGGGTAGATTATGGAAAAAATAAATTAGACATGGATAATTTGGTTCGCAAATTTACCCCTAAGGGTTAAAGTAATCCAACTTTACTGTTTAACATTATTAAAATTAGTTTTTATCTAATGAGGGCCACCGCGTGTCAGAAATCCGCTAGATGCGCTAGTGTAGAATGAGGTCTAGCTGTCATGTTCCACCAATGAGAGGCAAGATACTGGCCTGTGATTGGTGGTACATGACAGCTGGACCTCATTCTATACTAGCGCATCTAGCGGATTTCTGACACGCGGTGCACCTCATTGATAAACAGCAACAGGGTAACTTGATCATTGTGAAATAGATACGTAAATATAATAGCTTACTTCTTTGAAGTATAAAAAAATTACACAATACAAAAACTTGAGCATAATGTAAAAGATATGCATAAAAAGCCGGGCGCCGGGTAATAATGGATGCAGCTTGATGCACTAATGCACATCTTACACTGTAATAAACTGCATTACTGGAAAAATATTCAAAATGGTGGGTGTTTGCCATGCTTTTACCCGGGTTCCCTTGATAATGACGATATAAGCCGTAAAAAACGTTTCATTGGGGTTGACATATCTTTTGAGACTATGGAATAAATAATAAAATAGCAAAGCGTGTAAGTATATCTTTATTTGCTGATGTTTCGAAAACGTTACAGTTTCTATATTCGTAGCGCGACTGAGCTGACGATAGTCTAAGACTGAAAAGACTACCATCAGCAAATATACCTGAGTTAAATCCGTTATATTTGTTTCATCCCAAATCCCAATCAAATTATTCAGGTTTTTGAGTTAGCTGCCTTTAGATCTATGCGATATATATCTTTCTCTTTCTTATATATAAAAATGAATCGCAAAATGTATTGGTAGGCGCATAACTCGACAACGCCTGGACCGATTTGGCCAATTTTTTTTTTTAAATGTTCGTTGAAGTCCAAGGATTGTTCTTACGGCGAGAAAAAATCGAATAATTGCCGGGAAAAACCTAAAAATAGCCCTTTCCTTTCCCATACAAACGTTGTCTAACTAAAGTTACCTAATTTGAATTTCGAACGGGCAGGATGACGTCTGCCGGGACCGCTAGTATTTTAATAAAGAGGTAGGTACCTATGATAAAGGAGTTAGTAAAACAATAGTGCATACATCAACAATAATCTGAGTAAAACCGCAACAGTTCAAAAACTTTACAGTGGGTACATTTATCCATAGATATATATAGAGATAGACACCGTAATCGGATTCCCCGCTAATTGTTTCATTTAATCCGCTTCCAGTCGCGTTTCATTTGCTGGTATTTATGAATTCCACTTTTAACTTGTACTAGCTTGAAATCTGAGCGCTCGGAACATTTATTTTTATAGTGCATGTATTAATTTTGTAATTAACAGTGGCGAATAATGTTAATCATCAACTGTTTGAAATTTAACTGGTAGTTCGCCCCGAACTGTGACCTCCTCTCTATATACTATACTAGCTGTCCGCCCCGGCTTAACACGGATCCCTTTTTTTATAGCCTATGTTACTCGGGAATAGTGCAGCTTTCCAACAGTGAAAGAGTTTATCAAATCGGTCCAGTCGTTTCGGAGCCTATTCAATCCAAACAAACAAACAAACCATTCCTCTTTATAATATTAGTATAGATATACAAAACTTCTGCCGCGACTTCCTTTGTGTACGATAAACACCCTCGTTTTACCCCCTAGGGGGTGAATTTTCAAAAATCTAACACGACCACGACTCACCGAGCTGACGATAGTAAAAAGCTAAAGCGTAACTTTAACGTATTAGAAGCGTAACTATCTTCAGCTCAGTCGTACTACGAACTATGAAGTTTTAGAAACGTCAGCAATTAGTATAAAATACGTGAGTCAAATCCGTTGTAATTGTTTAATTTCAATGTGTAATGACCACGAAGACATCAGATATAAAACATACAATGCTCATTTGCTCAACTGTCTTCCTAAGTAGGTACTTAAAAAAAATCAAAAACTTACCTTTAACTCGCGCGACAAATTCTTACTTTTAGTGTAGGTTACCTATTGGTTACGTTTGCGTTTCGAATTGACTCCCTTAATTATATTTACTTAATTAAAAGTAATTATAATTATGCTAACAGCTGTCAGCGGGGTTTCCGTCGGGTGACGCTAGCCACGACTGTAGGAACAAATTAATTTCAGCAGAGACTAACCGCAGCCAGTTTGCAAAGGATTTACCGTCTACCGTGTATCAACAATTATATTACAATATGTGTACTAATTATTCATTAAATATTTGCGACGAGGGAATTATATAATGTGAGATATATGCGAGCCTATTATGAACTGTCGACAACATGTTGTCGACAAGCAAAAGGTTCGTCGTTACGATATTATTTTGTTATAGACATGTAGAAATAAGAGACGACACCGACTTGACAAGATTTCTCGCTGTCGACAACGTTGATTTTTGACAGTTCGTCGCGAGAATAAGACGATATCGACATGACGAGATGTCGACTCGACAATTCATCATAGCCTCGCTGGACTTGTGTTGTAAATTATTACAAAGTTCGTCAACTACCTAGTTTTGAGAATGTAATAAAAATGGTGAAGGCTTCTTAAAATACCGTGTAACGTCTCTCTGTCACGCGTTTTACCGCAAAGTGACGTCACGATCTGCGCTACTTGGAATTTTATTTAGAAATAGCGTTATATATTATATATTATAGCTATTTTTGTAGTATTATAATTGTAAGGGTTTTCCTAAGCAGTTTGGTATGAGGAAATTAAATATCAATGAAATTTATATTAGCTTACCAACTCTGTCTCTATTTCGCTTGTGACTTTCTCGAAAAAGCAATTTGCAAACTTCTATATGGATTCGAAACTTCTATAATTTGATTAAAACGTTTCTACAGCTCTACATAACAGGAAACAATTGATTGAAAAACTTATTTATACAACAAATAAATATATTTTCCATTAAGTCCCATGTATAAATTTTAAAATTACACTTTAAATAACATTCATGACAACAATATCTCAATAAGTATGTTACATTTTTTTGGAAGTTGAAAAACTCGAAATCACAATGCACCTATAGGTAGATTTAATATACTTATTAAATTACATTTCCTATGCCTAGACAAATTCATTACTATGTATATATATGGTATACAATAGTTTGGTATAGTTATAACATTCATAGTTAGTTGGACTACAAATTCTTATGCCATTTACATAAAAAAATGGTCGAGTGCAAGGATTCACGACTTACTAAGTAAAGGACGGTCGTGGAGCACAGCGAAAAACGGACATTGCCCTTTTTCAGTACTTACAGTAACCAAGGTCACTGTGCAAGCGTGAGGGCACTATTACTACACGCGTGCGACAGAGACAAATAGAAAAAGGGGCAACGTCCGTTTTTCGCTGTGCTCGGCGACCGTCCTTTACTCTTAAACATACAAACGAAATTCACGTCGCACAAGTATTTCTATTTACTAAAGAAACATCGTAAAATGGTCCACATGAAATTTTAACTTACAATAAAGCGTTATTACATAAAAATATATTCTAGGTTTAAATAAATAACGGTCAAGCCTCCCTAGGCAAGTGACATTCGACGATCGAAAATGATTCGAAACTAAAAATTATGTTAATAAGCGAACGAACAGTCACGTGGTGAGTTTGCGATCGCTTATATGTCTTCATACAATTTGTATTCGATGAATTATCCAATGTCATTCATCTAGCGAAGACGTGTATTATAACGTATAAACAGAAGCGCTTTTACAAAAAGTATTTCTTTAAAATAAATGTTTGGTAATTACGAAGAATCGAAATATTTAAAAAGCGTTAAAAGAGTAACTGTCAAGAAATTCGTAAGCTGATACGAGCTTTTAAAATAACTTGGCCGGATTAAAATCTATATAGGTAAGTATATAATCTACCACAAAAAAAACAGGCATGACCTAAAGATTTGTTTCTAAGAAATAAAATCAACATAGTTAAAAGCATAGCATTTCAAAGCGTCTTTTTTCTTAAACACTGGCCTTATTGTATTAAACAGTTAAATATTATTTGAATCCAAAAATGTAGGAAATTCATTTCAAGAATAGGAGTACAGTTTTGGCACAAGTTAGCCATAGCATGGTGTTAGAGACAGGAATATCTCTACCACATTGACAACATATAAGCAAGATAATATATATCTCATAATATATGACATTTTGAAAACAAACAGGAAATACAGCACACGAAAAACTGTCTTTTAATTTTAATTAAATTCCATTTGCTAAGCAATAATAACAATCCCGTAATATCAAACATTTTTTACAAATGTTCTTATTAAAACTATATTTTTTAATACATAAAGGACATTTTATGGTTGTGCGTTTTTCTCATAGCAATAGCGACACATTTAAATATAATATATAACTTAGAAATTAAACAGCTAATTCTATATATAAATTACACAGTACTAAAATATACAAATAATCTAATGTATGTAGGTATATGGAAATTCAAAAACATTTTTTAAGTAATAAAAAAATAACATTTATAAAATTTGCTATATTTAAAACACTAAGAGCCCATTACATTATGTACAAGTAAGCATCAAATAAGTTATTTGCTGGATAAAAACAACAGCTCCAATTGGCGACCAATTGGAAGATAACTAAACTATTTGGAACTTTAAAATAAATAATTAATATTAATAAATATCTTTGGACAATTCTCAATTGGTCTAATCCCAAACTAAGTAAAGCTTGTACTTATTTATAAATGGACTAGACAACGGATAAACATACATAAATACATATAAGACTTCCAAAGCACAGTTGCTATTGTTCATCACATTGACATCTTAGCAGGATTCTAACCGGTAACCTCTGGGTTCGTAGTCAGAGGGGCTCTGATCAACTTTTTAGAATAACAAAATAAAACTGCTAGATGAGTTGATAATAGCTTAGGTACTTAAAACCTGGACGTTGTGACGTAGACCCTTAATGTTGGTTTCAACACAAAAGAATATCGACTTAATACATTATAGCTTATCTTTATAAATTAAGTATCTTTACTGGAACACGGGTTTATCTGAATAATTCCACGGGTGTTTAAATCACTATTAGTCTCTAGTTAAAACATTGACAAAGAGCTACACCAAAAATTTCATTTTTAGCCAACGAAGTACGTACTCGTAAATGTCGAATTAATGGAGTTTAAATCTTATTGTAGCATATTTCTTTAAAATTCAGAAACTGACAGCGGTAAAACAGCCGTGGATTCACTCATCTGTATATATGTAATATATGCTTCTATAAATTTCGGAAATACAAATATGTTCAAAGCTTGCTAAAGAACATTTCAGCTCTGTAAGTTACTGATTCCAGTTAATGGAATATGGTAAAAGTTTTATAAATATCATAGAAATATTCCTAAAATGAAATTACGCATGTTAACTACTTATAATTAGATTATTAAATATATTTTTAATCTATGGAGAACGCCTGTAGACTATGGGCCCATGTTAAAAAAATGATGGGTCATTTGAACCACCAGATGACCTATGTAGAACGATATAAGAGCATAAAATAATAAGATTTAGCATTGTGCCGTCACTTGTAAGCTGTCCAACTGAGTGCAGGTGAGAATTCAAAAGTACAGGTAGAGTGAGTACATTTTGGTCATATATTTTTGAACGGCATTGTTACCATCGATAGATCCATGAAAAATAATACTAAAACGCGTAGTGCCGTAAAAAAATGGTGATCCAAAAAGTCAGAATTTTTTTTTGATTTTCCGACAATTTCCAGGGTGAATTTGGTCATTTGATACTGTACGGCATCAGTTTCATACTATTTCAATACTGCTTCTAATCCATCATTCCACAACGCCGTAAAAAAATCAAGCGACAAGGGGAAAAAACCGAAGGTTGCAGCCCCCTCTCTTTCCGTGGTCCAGGGGGTGATTTGATAAAGTACGGCTTCGGTTCCAAAACATTATCTAGAACTTAAAAGTACTATTAAAAATAATGCCGTCAAGAAATGATTGTTCATTTGAATGTATATCAATAATTATCTTAATTTCATCGTATTCTTGATTTATAAAGCTGTAAAATCATTTGATCCTGTACGGGAACTATTTTTCTAACATAATATTGTAAAATACAATTGTTATATAGTATTGCCGTTCAAAAGAAACTGTTCTGAAAAAAATTATGGAGAAATACAAAAACTGAAATTTTGCAAATTATTGCAGTAATTTAAATATCATATATTAATGAAATATAGCAGTTTTCTACATTGTATCCCATGTTTTAAATAGTATTAACATAAATAAATTAGGAAAAAATGATGCCGTAAGTACATTTAATGCAGACCATATCTTTTAGGTTCATGAAAACGACGCTACCATTTTAAGGGTACTTTATGGGCATGTGATACAGTACGGCATTAACATATTTTTGAAGAGAACAATTGATAATATGATAAAATCACTATGACGTCTAACTGAAGTGAAACGGTTCCTCATCCGGTGCCGTTATGTCACAGACTTTTTGAACCAACGAAAATGTACGGCATATGAAAAAATATTATCTATGCATAAAATACTTTCGAAATAAATTAATTTGACGTTGTGTCAAATCACCCCCTGGACCACGGAAAGAGAGGGGGTTGCAACCCTCGGTTTTTTCCCCTTGTCGCATGATTTTTGTACGGCGTTGCGGAATAATGGATTAGAAGCAGTATTGAAATAGTATGACACTGATGCCGTACAGTATCAAATGACCAAATTCACCCTGGAAATTGTCGGAAAATCAAAAAAAAATTCCGACTTTTTGGATCACCATTTTTTTACGGCACTACGCGTTTTAGTATTATTTTTCATGGATCTATCGATGGTAACAATGCCGTTCAAAAATATATGACCAAAATGTACTCACTCTACCTGTACTTTTGAATTCTCACCTGCACTCAGTTGGACAGCTTACAAGTGACGGCACAATGCTAAATCTTATTATTTTATGCTCTTATATCGTTCTACATAGGTTATCTGGTGGTTCAAATGACCCATCATTTTTTTAACATGGGCCCATAGTCTACTGCGTTCATGTAAACACGCTGATGCTTAATATAGAAACAAAAAATATTTTCAAAGATATAATATATAACCTGCCCCCTGATTTTGTAACACATTTGGTTTGAAAGCGAACCAATTGGTATACTTCAAAACGCATAAGCGATCACGAGTTCAATTGGTATGCTTCAGAACGCTTAAGCGATCAATTTTTTACGCTTCGATTGTCTTTAAACCAATTCAATTGACTTTATTTGTAGATTATAGAAGTAATCTGCAATGCCAAAGTGAGCGTTCTAGCGTCTTGAAGTATACAGTTTTCAAGCTAAATGCATACAGTCAACTGTTTCATAATGTCAAGGTGTGTCTCGTTTAAATTACTTGCTACTTTTCTAGTCAATATTATAATTAGTTATTAGTACATTACGCACCGAGGCCAGTAAAATATAAAATGTCTCAGATTACATGTAATTGTCGTCCGAGGCGAAGCCGAGGTTGACAAAAATGTGATCTGAGGCTTTTTTATTTTACTGGCCGAGGTCAGTATACTATTTTTCTGTTCGACGAAGCCAGAAAGCGGAAATTTCATTTAGCGCAGCGGCCACAAAGTTGGCGCTTTCTGGTCGGAGGACAGAAAAAGTATTTTACTCGAAACGTACCTTGACCTTATGAAACAGGCCCAGAGAAAGTTATTAGGTAGCAAGTAAAAGACAGAATTTCATTACGCCTAGTTCAGTTCAGGTTTTCAAAACGCAAATAGCAATAATTAATTTACCCTTTACTTATCCTTTGAATATACCTACATAAAAAGCATTATTATTCCATCTAAAGTCACTACGTAGATAATAAATATCATTTTAAATAATGGTAATATTTATTACAATTAAAGGACTTCAAGTCGTATATAATAAATTCAAACGCTAATTAGGTACATTGTACAATATAAGTTTTTAAAATTAACAGGTAATTGGCACGTTTTCTACAGAAATAACATGTAATAAATATATTCTTTTATAATAAGTAATACACAAAAATATGCCCAGCAGCATTTATGCCACGTGCAATTGAATTATATATAATTATATATCCAGAAGATAACAAAGCAAGGTATGACAATAAACACCTAACAACACCAAAGTTCTACAAACACGAACACATGGAAACTTAATACTCGAAACATCTAACGCCTTCTAGTAACAAGGTATACGTTTGACAAAATATTACGCAGTTTACAAAGTAAAATCTAAACGAACCCTACAAAGATTTATTTCGAAGAAATTTTCTAACTAGATAATTTAATAATATAGCATTTATTTTGCGAATACATACCTAAACATTTTAAAAATGAAAAACCTCTTAAACAATTTAAAAATATATTTACGTCAAATACAGTATTATATATTATTATGCCTATCTAACTATCGACTATAGTAGGAGAGCGCGCGGCGGGCGGCGGGCGGCGGGTCGCGAGTAGTCGCGACACTCGCGAGTGGCGGCCGCGGCTCGCGGCGCGCGCTCCGAGACGCGAGCACTAGGAGCTACACCATGACCCTGTGTCAGTCGTGGACTGCGACCGAGGCCTCGCGGAGCGCCGGCCTCGGGTACAATTTTCTATCTAAGAGATTTAGAATCTACGCTCTACACACGTCGCTTTAGGCGCTGCCTTACTAACGTATGTCCTACACCTAGGATAATTAAGACGGCGTTACATACTAATCGAAGTGAGAAATTTTACGAGTGGCAGTTACGAGTCGAGGAGGCGAGTCCGAACGTACGCTAAGAGTCTCGCCGGCCCGCGACCGGGGGCGGGTCGCCGAGGGGCGCCTACCCGGGACCTCCCAGGAGTTCGACGACGACGCGAGCGTCCAGGTCGTCGGAGATCGGAAGTCTGAAACACCACGAGGCGAGGTTCAGGGGTGCGGGAGCGTCCGCGGAGACGGGGGCGAGGGCGCGGGGGCGCGGCGGCGAGAAGAAGGCACGAGGGGGGGCGCGGCGGCGGCTGCGGCGCGGCGGGGGGCCCGGCGCCGCCGCGCGCCATCAGAGCGGGAAGCAGCGCGCCGAGCGCCGCGGCTCGCTCGCGCCGCGCCGCCGCCGTGATGTCGCCGCCGCCGGGGCCGCCGGCGCCGAGCGCACGCTCCCGGCGTCGCCCTCCCCACCGCCGCCGCCGCACAGCCGCGCCGGCTCCAGCGGCTCCAGTTTGTGCATCGAGGGCCGGCTCGACATGCGCGCCGACTCCTCCGCCGGGGTGGACGCCGGCCGCGCGAGGTCCTCGGGACCGTCCAGCTCGATGCGGCCGAGCTCGAGGGCCAGCGCGTACTCGGTCCGCTCGATCACGCTGGTCGGCTCGTCCTCGCCGACGGTGGTGTCGGCGAGCGTGGTCGAGTCGGCGGCGGCGGAGTCGGCGCGCGCCACCACGCTGGCCGCGCCGCGGGACTCGCGGGAGCCGCGCGTGTCGGCCGAGCACGGGGACGCGTCGGGCGCGCGCCGCTCGGGCGTTCCGAACACGGAGTCGGAGGCCCAGCTCCGGGAGTCGGAGTCGCGGCGGAGCGTGTCGCTGCGCTGCGAGGCGCGGCGGCTGGCGCGCGGGCTCTCGTCGTCGATGGCGCGGAAGTCGAGCGCGGTGAGGTCGAAGGGGCCGCGGCGCCGCGAGCCGTCGCGCCGGAACGAGGGGCGGTTCGACGCGAACGCGGCGTCGGAGAGATCGCAGAGGCTCGTGCGGTCCGAGTGCGGCTCCTCGTAGAGCGTCAGGTTGCGGGTCTCGGTGGCGTCGGACGGCGTCTCGTCGCGAACCGACGGCGCCTCGCTGCGCTCCGAGATGTCGAACGTGAAGCGCGCCTCGAAGCGGTCTGGGCTGAAGAGCGGCGCCGAGCGCGAGCAGTCCTCGGCGCCGGGCTCGGCCTCGAGCGAGCCGACGGGCGCGGGGCGCGGGGCGGCGCGGCGCGGGGACGCGTCCTCGGAGTCGGTGGAGCGGTCGGAGCGCGGCGCGCGGCACGCGTGGCGGCGGCCGAGCGCCGGCTGCGAGCCGAGCGGCGTGCGGCGGCAGCAGGTGCGCTCGTGCCGCACGTCGGACCCGCTGCTGCCGGTGGACTTGGAGTGCGGCGGGCGTCGCCGCCGGTCGTCCTCGCGTCCGTACAGCGAGGTGAACTCCTCGGAGCAGAACTTCTCGAAGAGCTCCTGGGAGCTGAGCCGCGTGGAGCCGGTGGCGTTGTAGAACGCCTCGGTCGGCGAGCGGTCGATCCGGTCGTAGAGGGCGCTCGAGCTGGCCCGTTTCGATCTGTCCGCGAGGCCGAACTTGTACATCCTGGGAAGGCGTCTCTCGAACACGCCCTGGGAGTGCGCGCGCGCGGGCCCGCGCACCGCGGGCGAGGCGTCGCGGCGGTCGGCGAGGCCGCGGTCGGAGGAGACGCCGCGCAGGTGCGGGCGCGGCGCCGGGTGCGGGTCGGGCGGGGGCGGGGAGGCGGCGAGCTCCGGTTCGTATTCGTCGTCGTAGTCGTCGTCGTCGCCGTCGTCGTCGTCGGGCGTGCCGGCGGAGCGGTCGAACGAGCCGCGGGCGCAGTCGCATTCGTCGCGCTCGTCGCTGGCGTCGCCCTCGTCGAAGGAGGGCGCGCGGGGCCCGTGTCCGAAGACGCGGCGGCGCTCCTCGGAGGCGGCGGCGGCGGGGTCGTCCTCGAGGCGGATGGAGCGGCGCAGCGGCGGACGGTCGCGGCGCGGGCGCGGGCGCGGCGCGGGGTCGAGGGTGGCGGCGTGCGGCAGCGGCGGCCGCGCGGCGGGCAGCAGGCGGTCGAGCGACAGCCCGCGGCGTGGCTTGGCGTGTCGCGCCGCTCGCTTGGCGTCGCGCGGCGCCGCGGACGGGCTCGTCTCCTCCGGCGTCGTGGGCAGCGCCGCGCCGCGACCGAACTCGATGAACCAGAGCTCGTCCTTGAGTTCGCACTCTCACTTCTTTTCGTTCATGTCTTTATTTAAATAGTGCAGCACGTAGTGAAGCACGAGATCGTAGCAGTATTTGTATTCGGTCTGCGGAGAGAGCGGAGCGTGAGATGTGGTGTCCGGTGGCGTGGTGCGTTGTATGTGTGTACTAGTGTATATAGATGCGTTGTATTTACCATGTTCTCGACGAGCTGCGGGCGGTGGCGGCGCACGGTCTTCACTGCTTGGAACACGTCCACCTCGCCGTGCTGGATCACCTGCTCGATGCACGCGTTGGCCGCGCAGTACACTCCCGCCCTGCTGCGCCCGTCGCTGTACCAGATAATAATAATTCACTACCTATAGGTAATTTCATTAATATATATAGGTACCAATCTTTAAGCCCAAGGCGAATTACACAGTAAATTAAATTCGTTGAAATTTATTTAAACAAAACACTTTGTATTTGTTCCGGCGGGTTTAGTTTATTTATCCTAATAGGTGCATTTTATTACCTCAATCCCTTACCGTAACCCCGGTAAAGCGGAATCCATTTACCTAAGTCTTACGAAGCGGTGTTCAGTTCGCGAGTAACAAATTGCATGCAAAATGTAGCATTTGTCTTTGACTTCTAGGTGTTCGAGAATTCTTTGTCACGGGTTCGCGTTGCAGACACAATGGACTTGTAGTTTGTAACTTCAATGGAATATAACATCAAAGAGTTTTCAATTAACGTGTAGCTAATCGTATAGGAAAGGGAAATATTAGCGTCTGTTATGCGTAGGGTTTCTGGTTTCTCGACCTCTCAAGAATTCACGAGACACGATTTCCAATCAAGAATACTCGTGGCACGAAAATTCGACGGATTTAACTCGCGTATTTCTCGAGTTAAATCCGTTAATAGTTGTTTTATTCCAGCGATTTCTTGATTTTCTAGAGTAAGTATCTCGAGAAAGGGCCAAGGACAAATTTCACGAATGTGTGAGACGATTATCTACATATAAAAAATCCTCGATAATGTAAATAAAAGTGTCTATACGCCTAAGCAGTGTTGTGCAGTTTATACGACATGTTGCGTATTCAATGAATAAATATGAATAATGTGGACGAAATGAGATTCATAACGCCATACGGGTAAAACAATAAAAAAACAATCTCACGCCGAAGTAATTTCATGTAGGTAGGTAAGTATTCGCTTTGATAATTTCCTTTTACTTTTTGGATAAGGGTTTCATTATTTTGGACACGATGAAGGTTGTAATCGGAAAGATCGAGTAAAAATACCGAGTTAGTTCTTTGGTATGTAGACACCTATGGGCTATGTCTAAATGCTATGTTTAAATTTCCTATCGTCGTCAGTTCAGTCGGCTATAAATATTTGAACTGTAAAGTTTTCGACACGTCACCATAAAAATTAATAAGAGAGTTTAATCCGTTATGGTTGTTTCACTTCAATGTTATAACCGCGAAGGCATCAGAAATTATTATATGCGTCTCATTTGTAATTACCTACTGAATAAATTATAACATTCAAAATAAGAAAAAATCTTGTTTTAAAACATGATGTATCTTTATGATAGGTACCCATCGTAGTTTCATAAAGTTATTTGGTAAAATAAATATCAACCATCGCATTTGTTTCACGTTTAAATACTTTTATTTGAATGGCGAGAGTGGATTTGCATGTAACGTGAATTTTAGAATAAATATTGTGACTGGATTGATTGATGTGTAAAAACAACACCTATTATTTTGATTGCCTGAATGTCAATATTAGAATAGATATTTTTGATTTATAAAGATAAATCAAATTCCACCTAGTGAAAGCGAGAAAGAGATTATAGTTCTGATTCAGGCGGCGGTTGATCATTGTAAGTTTGTTTGTTCGACGATAACTTAACGTGTTTTAATATATTTTTTTGTGCTTAGACATGTGTCACGAAGATGCGTCATTGTACATGTTGTTTGTTATATAAATATTTATTTATTAAATTGTTATTTAATTTAATCACTTTCTTGACGACTAATTTAATTATTTAAAATTACTTTTCTCTATTTCACGCTTAAACTATTGAATGGATTTTGATGAAACTTTACAATAATATAGCTATCAAATGACATACAGGCTATATTTTATAATGATAACTACATATATGTAGACGAATTCGCGGGCAGAAGCCAGTATGTAATAACCAGCTTAGGCCT
Source organism: Polylopha cassiicola (assembly GCA_038024825.1). NCBI lineage: Eukaryota > Metazoa > Arthropoda > Insecta > Lepidoptera > Tortricidae > Polylopha > Polylopha cassiicola. The sequence goes on along the minus strand of CP149060.1, from coordinate 7,459,502 downwards.
CAGTATATAAATATAGACAACTCACGGCGACACGACGCAAACTGGTCCATAGTCGGTCCTCTGCCGCCACCTCTCGACCATGTTCATGAGCTCGACCAGGGAGTTGGTGGACGTGGGCACCTTGTGACCCATCGGCCAGCACGTCAGCTGGAACAGCTGGACTGTCTTCGGCGGCGCTTTCACTCCCGCCATTAGCTCCGTCAGAGACACGATCTGGGGCAGAAATGTTTGAATACACCAGTTGATCTAGCCCTACACTAAGCAAAGCTTGTACTTATATCTCAAGCAGCACATAAGCTCTATATAAGCTGTACAAAGGCTGAATAAGAGCAATCACCCTTGTACCGCCTTTACATAACCCATATAGAACTTCTAGCACACGAGTTCTAGTTGGGTGTACTAGACAACTAAATAATAAACATATATACGTAGTATATAGTCTAAGACTGAGGTACAGATGCTTGTGCTTACACTGAAATATACCTTATCAGGATTAGAACCCACGATCTCTGGTTTCGTAGTTAGTTTGAATTTGTAAGTAGACAAAGATGACTGTACTACCTACTTACCAAAATTTGCTTTACGATTAGACTTAAGATAAGAATAATTATAAACATGTTAAAATATATTTAAATTGTTACCTGCATAAAATTTTATATTGCATGACACCATAAACATATGTAATACAAGTTTAGAAAGGTATATCGAAATACTGTCACACGTTGCTACAATTCATTGCTATTATAGTGATAAAATTCTTTTATAGATAAAATAAATTTTACATAAAATCTCAACTAACTGAACATTAACGATAAGTATTTATAAAGAGCTATACATATAATATATAAGTAGGTATTATGATCCACAAAACGGTAGGTACACATAGTCCGATAAAATTTTATTTATTTTAGACTTAATAAACCAATTATACTTAGCCAAACTTATGTATCTTCAAATCTTAACTCGAAACTAATTTCAAAATAACAATATTAACCGCAAAACCAGAATCAAATTTCAGAACTTAATAATGAATGGGCTAAGATATGAATGAAGGTAGAATTAGATGGAATCCCTCAGAAACTGCTCATTGACGCCGACAAAAGTATTTCAACCAATTATAGCAAAACGGGACCTCACAATAGATCCTGAAGTCTTTGATAAGCTCGATTATGAAAAGATTCGTCGCAGATAATGACGGTCATTTGGACAAATTAAGTGTCGTTATAAATTATCTTCTCGTGAAAGTACTGTGAAACATTTAAGAAATCCTAACTAATATTATAAATGCGAAAGTAACTCTGTCTGTCGGTCTGTCTGTTACGCTTTCACACTAAAACTACTGGACGATTTAAATAAAATTTGGTACAAAGAAAGTCTGGAGCCTGAGAAAGAACATAGGCTACTTTTGAACCGACTGCAAAAAAGGAGGAGTTCCACGCGGACGAAGTCGCGGGCAGAAGCTAGTAGACAATAAAGTAAATGTCATGTAATACCTATGAGATTTTAGCCCATATTACTGGTATTCCATGTTAAATCATTTCGGTAAGAATAAAAAGACATGAATGAGTTAAATGTGTTCTTAGATTGTAGTACAAGCGTCATAGATAAATTTACAGGCATATATTATACAGAAGGAGACGTGGACTTGATGACTGACATATAAGGAGGCGTAGACAAGGTGCCAACATTCAAAGTTAAACGAAACGACCAAAATGTATGGGATTTGATATCCGCGAACGTTTGTGACGTACTCACACAAACGTCGTTAGTCGTTCGCGAATGTCAAATCCCATACATTTTGATGCCAACGTTAACGTTGAATGTTGGCACCTTGTCTAGGCCCCAAGGTATTATTATCTACGCAGGACCTAAACAGTAAGGGCTAGAAACTTGAAATTTTGCACTAATTTTCAGAAACCTTATTATCTAAAGTTCATGCCATCCTCATATATGAAACTAGCTTCTGCCAGCGAATTCGTCCGCGTGGAATAGTTATTTTTCCCGTTTTTTTACACATTTTCCATCGTTTTTTCGCTCCTATTGGTCGCAGCGTGATGTTATATAGCTTAAAGCCTTCCTCGATAAATGGTCTATCCAGCAAAAAAAGATTTTTTCAATTCGAACTAGTAGTTCCTGAGATTAGCGCGTTCAAACAAACAAACTCTTCAGCTTTATAATATTACATCCCTACTAATATTATAAATGCGAAAGTAACTCTGTCTGTCTGCCTGTCTGTCTGTCTGTCTGTTTGTTACGCTTTCACGCTAAAACTACTGAACCGATTTAAATGAAATTTGGTACAAAGAAAGTCTGGAGCCAGAGAAAGAACATAGGCTACTTTTTAACCGACTGCCAAAAAGGAGGAGTTCCACGCGGACGAAGTCGCGGGCAGAAGCTAGTATATTATATATAAGTATAAGTATATAAGTATAGATGTATTTACCTTTTTGTTAATTCTAAAGATCCAAGTCTTGATGTTGGTGTAGTGGTTGTGTGAGACGTGGTCGATGGTGAACACGGGGCCGTATTTCTTCGAATGCCGACTCTCTGGCCAGAAGGTAGGGTATTGTTGCTGAAAAAATAAAAAAATAATAACATTCTGATTTCAAGTATCTAAGTGATACAGAATATGGTTTTGCTAATTAAAATAAGGATTTTTGAACATGGATTCAATTTAACTAGTGAAGATAAATATAATTTTGACTTTTTATAAGCACCTATCTAACTTCTCGTTAGTTGAGTGAGTTAATAAGGATAGTATAACAAAAGGACACATAAATTACATTTTGGAATGAAACAACTATAAACTCGCGTGGGTATTTTATTTTACTTTATAGTTTTCTTGTGTCTCTTGTCAGCTCAGTTGTGCGGCGTACGACTATGGAAACTGTAAATTTAAGGTTTCGAAACGTCAGCCAATAAATAAAATACGCGAGTTAAATCCGTTTATAGTTTCATTCCAATGTGTAATAACCGCAAAGGCATCAGGAATTATTATTGTATTCTCACAACTTACAGAGTTAATAAAAATGAGCGGCAGTTAGAATGTTTAAGGGGGGCTAGACAAGTGCCCAACGTTCAACGTTAACGTTAAACGTTAGCACCAAAATGTATGGGATTTGACATTTGTGACGTACGTGACAGTCGTTCGCGGATGTCAAATCCCATACATTTTGGTCCTAACGTTTAACGTTAACGTTGAACGTTGGGCACTTGTCTAGGGCCCAAGGTCACAACTTACAGAGTTTTTGGGAGGAACACACAGCACGACTACCGCGGCACATTCATAGTCGTATACTAAGGACCAGAACTCGCCCTGCGTCTTCACTAGAGGCCACTCCGTCACGATATATTCACGTGGTTTAGTGTATCCCTGGAACATAAAATAACATGTTTTCCACCTTTATCAATTTTTTTAACTTTCCCGAAAAAATAACTTTTTCGACTTAGCTCCCTTTAGATCTAAGTGTGCGATATAATGCTTTTTTAATGAAGAAAGGACACATAATTCAATAGTTTTTTTTATATAATATATTGGTAATGTAAAAAAATGTAGATGCATCTTTATTTCTTATGACTGCAGACTTTTAGTTACCTACATAAAAAATGACACCTCTATTTGAAATGTTGCTAACTTGCTAGCTGTGACAGACGGATAGACAGATACATAAGTGATCCAAAAAGACAGATTTCATTCATACCTTTACAATTTAAAGATATCAAAGTGTCTCTTGGATCTAATTGGCTTAATAAAGTAAAATTTTAATTAAGAAATTTTATGTAAATATATTATAATGCGGAGAATATTTGTACTCACGTCTACGAAAACAGCATTGATGTAGTCTGTAAAACTGTTTCCTTGGAACGAGGTCAGGTATGGTCGAAAATTGTCGGCTAAAACAAAATTAAAACATCAGTCTCAGATCCGTGTCTTCTGATTTAGTAACCTAATGGAGAATGTTTACTATTTTTGAAAATAAAAATATGGGTGAAATAATTATTCCGATAAGTCAATATTAAATGTTAAAATTAGCACGAGTGACGTCATATCCGATAAGAAAAGATCATTCGAAATTCAACCCTTAAGGGGGTGAAAAGGGGATGCAAAGTTCGTATAGGACCGCGTGATTCCTTGGTCCAATCCAAATAAAATTAGACATAAGACGTATTTTGTTGTTTTTGAAATTCGTCTCCTGGGGGACTAAAAAGTACGCAAGAAAAAACCACCTTAATATAAAATTATATACCTAATTATAATATACAAAATAATGAGATAAATAAATCTAATCTAAACAAAATTTCATCAACTCACGCGGCACAACCAGGACGTCCCGATTCTTCTCTCTATTGTCCCCCCTGTGTCCACCAGCGCAGTCCCCTATGGTGAACCTTGGAGTCTGCTTGCAGATCTGCTGGTATTCTCGCTGGTACTCGTTCAGCTTGGTCACTGGCTCCCGCTGAGACTTCTGCTTCAGTCTTTGGGATAGTTCTGAGACAGGGAACCAGGATACCCCGCATACCACGTGTTCCTCTAACGTGTCGTAAACGAATTTGTATTGTTCCTGCGGAATTATTTATTTTTATTTGTTGCTTTCAACAGAAGTGTACAAAAGCGAGAATAATGCCTTGAGTCTTTACCAGTCTATCTTAGAGTTACTTATACAAAAAAAAAGACAACTTAAAAAGCGTTCCCTACCAGTCAATCAGAGCTATACAGACATAAAAATTAAGACATCAAAAAAACAATATCCTTGTTGCAAAAGCGCTTTCTAAATCATTAATATTCATAATTGTAGCTATTTATGTCTGTATGTATGATGTATTTATGTATATTATTATTACTATTTCATATGTAGGGGTAACTAGTATCATTATACTATATAATTTTGAATATTATTGTCTCAGAAAGTGAAGTATAGTAGTAACTTCAAACGTTGTAAAACAATGAAAATAATGTAAAAGTTAGGAAGGTCTACCTCATTCTCTATAAGGCCTTTCCGTGATTGCCTGAGTTTTTTCAAAAATCCAAAAACATCAAAGCAGTCTTCTTCTTCAGCCAACTCGAGGTTAGCGTCTACGGCTAAATATACTCCAGAACGACCGCCGCCATCACTGAAATAGTAAAAATATATAAAATATACATTCCTCACAAGACAAGACTTAATTAGTAAAAAATAACTTTTGTTAGGTACCCTTTTATTCAGGTTTTAACGATATAATTATAACATCATTAGCCTTGTCACTTGAATGAATAAAATCAATAGAGCTGCTGAAACTGTCAAGTCTCTTTGACAAGAGCTGGCAACAATTTTTGGGTAGGTAAATATTTTAGGCAAGCTGAAAATTTGTCATATAACTCTCCTACTATACTCCAACACGGAACTGCAAACTTGGCTGGTGTACAGTGGAGTTAATTCAAATCCTAATTATTATTTTTACAAAAGTGTTAAGACAAGTTTTTAGCTTTCCTCAAATACCTACACAAAAATTGTTGCCAACTTCCGGAATAATAGGTAAGTAGATAGTTTTTGTTTCTACCTTGCGAGCTTATCCCAAGCAGCACTATATACCCTGGACATAAAGCCTAGCACCGGGTTAACCGAATAAATCTGACAGTTGTTGTACTGATGACTGTCAGATTGCTAACCCGAGAACGTGCAATTGGGCCTACAGAATCTGTATTATAGAGCTTATGGGCTGTTACTATTATGTCTTTTAAGTCCACTTACTTGCAATGTACCACCATAGGTCCCGCCGCGGGGTTTGTCGCCAGTCTCCTGCCCACAACAGCCCGCACTCTTCTCCTGAACTCTAGAAGGGCATTGCTGAACGGGCACGTGTGAGAGTGCCATTGCGTGTAGTGGAACTGAAGAATGAAGCGCTCTTCCACCACCACCTGTTGATTACAGGGTATTATAGTCACTGCGAGAGGTTAAGAGAGATTTGCATATGAAGGGTTCAGAATAATCTAGAAAACGGCATGGCAATGCGTTTCTTGAATAGATTTTTTACACAGACATTTACAAATGTGGGTTTAGGATAAAATTTACGAATTTTAAATAGGTGAGGTATATCGTACACTTAGATCTAAAGGGATCTAACTTACTACCTTTAGAAGTCGTCGCATAGTTAACCATTCATTGTCCTTCAAATTAAACGTGTGTACAAAATTTCAGCTCAATCGGTCAATGTTATATTCAAAATTAAGTTGCAAGATTTCACTCTTACACACTTACACACATACATACTTAGTTAGATTGCAAGTTAAAGTTTAGCTATTAAAAAATATGATTAGATTCATCCGTTCTAAAGTGTAACTAACCCGGTCTAGTTTTATGTAGGTATATAGTTAGATAACGCCATGATAATATCTAGTCGATTATGTGGGCTGTTTGGTTAGTTGATGTTTATTACCAATGACATCATACCACTATCTGATACTAACCCTAATGGCGCATTGACGTCAACGGACACGTTATAAATTTACTTACAACATAAAACGTACATCGATGGCCAACGCGAACGCCTAAGTACGGTGCTCAGTAAATTTATAGGTATAGCAATACATAAAACTGTATGGCGTATATTATGTAAAGATATAATAGCTACAAGGGGGCCTAGACAAGGTGCCAACGTTCAAAGTTAACGTTAAACGAAACGACCAAAATGTATGGGATTTGACATCCGCGAACGACTGTCACGTACGTCACAAACGTTCGCGGATGTCAAATCCCATACATTTTGGTCGTTTCGTTTAACGTTAACGTTGGCACCTTGTCTACGCCCCAAGGTCGAAATAAGGATGATCACTGGGTAAGAAAAACGTGACGTTATGGCATATACGAGTATGATCGTACCATATCTTGCATATGTTCAGCCCGCGACTTCATCTGCGCATTATGAATAAATGTGTAAGCTATATTATTGTAAGTTTCTTCAAAATCCACTCAGTACTTTTTGCGTGAAGAAGACACAAACATACAAACTTTAGCCTTTATTATATATACCTAAGTGTGACGTGCTTCAAATCTTCTATGACTATTCTACTCTTTAGCGAGAGATGAAAATATGTGTTAAATTTGCTATGACTACTAGCAATACCTATTACTATACAGTCTTACTCGCTAAAGGGATAGCAATTTTTAATATTGCTTTGTCCGCCCCGAATAACACAACGAAACTAGTTGATAGTCTGTCTATATAATACCTACCCTCTGTAACGTGCATTTTCTACAATATTTAAATGAAACGAGCAAGTGTTTTGAAATTACATGCGAAGCGCCACAAAGGAGCATTCTCGTAACCTCCCACATATTTAATGAAAAAAGTCGTCTACTATGCAAAACAAAGCGATGAGCGAAACGGTCAAACTTTCTTTCTGACATTAGTTCATATTGACATAGCTCCAACTGTGTTTACTCTGTGCTGTTTCTGTTTGCAGCTAGAAAAATACTATATTAACTCGTTAATTGGATATAATTCTCGTTTAAGATTTAACTGGCAGAACTGAGTCTCGCTCTAAAACGGTTGCATAAAATTCTGACTACTTGAACTGGCTGGAAAGTTATATTTATTCTTAGTCTGTTTGCAAATTAAAAAAAAAGTTTCAAAGACACCGGCGCCATTTTTAATGCCAATCTACTTACTTTTTGTCTATTTTTATTATTCAATATTGACAACCTACTAGAGAAATAATTGATGTAGAGACTTCATAATAATTAATTCACGCTAAGTAGTTTCTTTGTAAGTCTTGATTTTGTTTATATATGCTTTCTTATTTAATTAACAAGGTACCTATTTAGTTATCTACGTTCTTTAGCCCATTTACGGATTAACTTCTATAACAAGTAATAATATCATCTATACCAGGGTTTCTTAACCTTTTTGCAGTCACGGACCACTTTTACAATTTAAACTATACCACGGACCCCACCCATAAATATTTTTGGAAATAAAAAAAAATATGTTAGGTACAGTATGTTCTGTACTAATAAATATGCTTAGACTGACTGACCTACTGCGGACCCCTGACATACAAGCTACCCCTAAGGGGTCCATGGACCCCACGTTAAGAAACCCTGATCTATACGAATAATAGGAATATACTACCTAACAGTATAATTAAGAGGAAAGGTTTGTTTGTTTGTTTTTATTCAATAGGCTCCAAAAGAACTGAACCGATTTGAAAAATTCTTTCACTATTGGGAAGCTACACGATTCGTGAGCGACTACGCTATATTATATTTGGAAAAAAAATACAGATCCGTGCAAAGCCGGAGCGGACTGCTAGTATATTATAATTAGTGACTCACATTTTTTTCACTCTTGTATAATCTGAAGGTTCTTATGTGAAAGTTGGCGAGTTCTTCCTCCTGGACGATACCAACGCTTATATCTCCGTATGTTTCATCTTTTTCCTTGTTTGGAGGCCAGTATTGAACGCACATCACCTGTTAAAGAAATAACACTATTATTAATAATTTCTGATGCCTTCGCGGTTATTATACATTGGAATGAAACAACTTTAAACGGATTTAACTCGAATATTTTATCTTAATGGCTGACGTTTCGGAGCCTTTACAGATTCCATAATCGTAGCCCGACTGAGCTGACAAAAGTCTTATGCTAAAGACTTTACAATAACTTTAGCAGGTGAAAGTTGTTTCATTACAATAAAACTATTATTATCTAAAAAAATACTCATTGAAGGGCATTACTACTTTTACTCGAAGTTACATACAGCAAATATGTAGTTTATAATAATTTGGATTACGTATACAAACACCCCTGAATGATTCTAAGAGTATTTGTCTTATAATTCTAGATCGTACGTCTTGTAATTTCAAAAATGTTTATGCTAAGTAAGCTTCCACGAAGACTTTATTACCTTCAATTAGTAACCTCCCCAGTTTTTTTAATAAAACAGCAACATTTTTATGTCGCCGCAGAAAACTAATAAACCTTAATTAATCTTTTAAAACCTAAATTCACCGGAACAGCGAAAACCTCTTTGAAATTCGGTGTATCCCAATATTTTCTTATTCCACACCCTTTTATCGCTGGTCGCGTGCATCGTGTTTTACAACCCAAGAAAACTCTCTAGCAAATAGGGCGTAAAATATTTTCCAAATTTTCTCTACTCCGGTGAGCAGACGAGGGCAATGATCGTAATACGGTAGGAATATGCTGACGGAACGATAACGCATAGCGAAAACTTTTATATTTTGCAGGTTGTATTATGTATTCTTGCTGACACGGCAAACGTTGCTGCTACCCTAATCACCTAGCGGTATGAACTTTACGACCTTCTCTCTTACCTACCAAATACACATACAAAATTTGATGAAATCGATCGAACCTTTTTGGAAGAATTGCGACCACACTTTCGCGTTGATACAAAACAACTGCAAAGGATTTAACTAGCATATTATTCATTAACTTTACAGTCCCCATATTTGTAACTGATTTAACTGACAATAAGCTAACATAGAGAGTGTCTATGGGAACTGTAATATTCTCAAAAAATAAATGCTTTAACCCCATTATAGTTCTTACATCCCAATATTTTTTCCTCGTTTTGACGATGTCGGATCTTTTGTTTTGAACTATGTATTAATCGATTGCGCAGTCAGGACTGTCATAATTATTTTATGTAGGTACAGTTTGCGTAAAGTGACCACATAAGCTGCTTCGATAGGTATGTGACGCTGTTTGTTTATATAATATTACATAGGTATACAGAAGAGATCGTACGTGGCAATTTGCAGCATAAAAGCGTTCGTTACAGCTCTTCTGAAACTTTACTAACTCCTCGGATGCTAATTTGGCAATCTGTTTTGTCCTTGTTTTGTTTACTTTCGTACCGTTTGTTTATGGTAATGAGTTCATGCGATATAGCTTATCTGTTGTCATCATAGATTTATCTTATGGAGATTCTGATCAATGATAGCTTTTCTGATGTTTTCTCGGTTGTGTAATAACAAAGTGATTGGAATCAAATAACGGATTTAACTCGCGAATTTTGAAAAAATCCGAATATATAGCAGACTACATTAATCGCAGTTGTGGCACAAAACTTAAAAGGAGTAAGTGTACAAAAGGCAAAATTAATACACTTTCAGTCAACCTCAGTCATACAGGAAATAAACAGTTCGTGGGAGCAATTACCAAAAATAAAAAGAAAGACAACCAAACAATACCATAAGGGCATTACACAACATTGTTACTGCATACTTAGTATTATGATCAAGTCAGTAAAAACATTATTAATTTAATTAAATGCATACTGTACTAATAACGCTTTTTAATTCCAGCCTCGAGAAACGGCGGGTGGTATATTGATAAAAATACCCGACCTCGTTTACTATCTTCCCGAACGCCAGCTAATTAAATAGAAAGTTTGGCCCTGTCGACAAGACAGATGGTATTATAATTGACATCGACCGTCTTAAAAGACGTAATTTTCCGAAAGCCTAAATAACAATTTCCCTTGATAAGTCTTCCCCTATTACGGAGTCATTAGTATTGTGGCGAGAGCGGACGAAATGTATTTACGTCAAATTGATATTGGATTCGGAGTAACATTGGCGTAACTACTTATATAGGACTTCGTTGCAGGCCTGGCCCTCAAGCCTGTGTGTTTTTTTAACCCCTGACGCAAAAACGACGGGGTGTTATAAGTTTGACGTGTCTGCGTGTGTGTACACACAGACACGTCAAACTTCCGCCGTTAAAAACCGTCCCTCATTTAGGATACCTACCTATATTTACAATCTACCTAAACCTACGGTCCCCTCGACATGACGTTTTCTTTTTAGAAATACCTTATTTATTTATTTATTAGGTATTATTATACTTTTTAAAGGACTTTTAGGTTTTTATTTCGGGGGTTTGTTAAAATTTTTAATTTATTTTTAAGGTGTTTAGCATAGTTTCGAATAGATAGCCTAACATCCTAGGCTGGCCTCAAAGCATTCTGTGGTGGCCTCAAAGCATTCTGGGGTGGCCCTAGAGAATTCTGGGGTTGTCCTAGACAATTCCGGAGTGGCCCCAGGGCATTTGGTGTCGCTCTAGAGAATTCTGGGTTAGACCCAAAAAATTCTGGGATGGCCCCAGCAGCTTGATTTAAGTTTTATTCTCTATCTTCTAAAACGTATATAAATAAATATAGTTACTAACAGAGCAACACTTCTTCTATGGGTACTAGACAACAGATAAATATACATAGTATATATATGATATCAAGGACTCAGGTACACAAGCCATGTGCTCTGAGAGAGAGAGACCAACAAGTTCTCATACATGTATAATATATAATATAGAAAATAATTTTACACACCATTTATTATCTAAAAGGACCTCAACAAAAACGTTGGTCTACTTCAAGCTTGCTGGTAGCAGTATTTTTCTGAATATGTAAAATGAAAATGGCTTTGGTACGGTATTATTCAATTTATGTAAAATAAAATCGGGAAATGCATTTCGCGCGGTTACTCCTAGCGCAGCGTAGCGAAGCACAGAGAAGCGTAACGCGGCACAGAGAAGCGCAGCGCAGCGTTATGAAATGCATAATACCTTTGTCATTGTAAAAATGCACATTTACATTCAACACGTTATGAAATGTGGGTGATTTATTTTTGTCGAGGTTGTCTGCGAGTCACTTTTACAGATAAATATTATTAATATTACTGAAAGCTTGACGTTTTAATTTAATTAATATATTTTATGGTTCTTTCAATAATGAAAGGTAATTTGCAATGTTTACCCAAACATTACTCACCACACCTTAATGACGTCATAATATCGTTTATTATTTGTGTAGTACCTATCTAGATTACTTTCGAACATGTACAAAACTTAGTAAGATATTGAAATAGGTACTTACTTAATGAAAAATGTGATACGGAATTCTTAAGGGGATAAGTAAAGAAAGGAGACTTGTGGAAAGATATTAAATATCATTGAAAAATTCAAACCAATTGATCTTGTCCGAAACTTACCAAAGTTTGACTGATATCTACCCCTAGTAAGATTCGAACCCGTAACCTCTGTTTTGTAGTTAGATGCTATGATCACCAGACCAACAGTCAACAGTATAGACAATATTAAATTATACGGAACATTCTATTCCTTTGATAGATTATAATTATCTTGATTGAAAATTGATCCCTCCAGGCGGCAAAGAGGGGGGTAAAATCTGATATCCACGTGTATATCTTAACACTCAATCTATTTAAGTGTCAAATTATCACAAATCATTCTAAATGAAGCGGCAAATAACCAAATAAAATGAATAAATGCATCGCAATCGTGACGAAAAGGAATAGAACTAATGAGTTGGAAATGCAGCTCATTCACTCCGCAAAAGCCTTTGAAAGCTATTTTCTTTTAAGGCTTATTTCGTAATGTCTTAAGTCTCAAGTGAGCTAATTGCAACCTTAATGTTATATAAATATACCTACTTAAGTTCCAAATAGTTTACTTTGACCCTAAAGGGGAAGTTTAACCCAATCAAGTGGTGTACGGCAGTCGTGGCAGTGCAAGGTACCTAATATCTACTTAGGATTGTTAAGGGAATTTAAACACAATAACTTAATTTAGTTTAAAAGTAATGTTACGCTTTCACGCTAAAACTACTGGACCGATTTAAATGAAATTTGGTACAAAGAAAGTCTGGAGTCTGAGAAAGAACATAGGCTACTTTTTAACTGCAAAAAAGAAGGTGTTCTACGCGGACGAATTCGCGGGCAGAAGCTAGTAAATAATATGTGGATAACTATAATAATCTATAGTTTCATTTGTGTTTATATTGTTTTATTCGATATCTGTGTGGTTACTTCTGTAAGTTTCCACTTAGATACCTAGTAGATTTTCAACATTACAGTTTTAAATTTCTAAAAAGCTTGCTCTATTAAATAACAGATTATTTGTGAATTTAATTAAAAGTATTTAAAAACAAAATATAAAAAGTTATGAGCAACGTAGTCAAAACAATGGGTCAATCTAACACTCGACTAGCTTAAAGTAACCCGACCTGGGGGCCTAGACAAGGTGCCAACGTTTAACGTTAACGCTGAACGATGGCACCGAATATGGGGTTTGACATCCGCGAACGATTGTCCGGTACATCACAAACGTTCGCGGATGTCAAATCCCATACATTTTGCTCGTTTCGTTTAACGTTGACGTTGAACGTTGGCACCTTGTGTACGCCCCCTGACAGTAAAAAAAGGTGTTAACAGAATGTATTTAACATACCTTGATGAAGTCGAAGGTCTTGGTCAGCATGACGATGGCGGCCGCCCGCTCCTGCCAGATCATGCGCCAGAAATCCAGGACTGTGTCTTCAGTGGGCCCTTGCGTTACAATGTAAGCATTTGGCTTTAATATACTCTGTGGACAAAAAATACCATCATCATCATCATCATCATCATCAGCCTACCGCATAAACATACCATATGCTATGTAATATGGTAGTTAAACGATTAGCCGTTGTTGTAGCGTTAGACTATTGTCAACTCAGTCGTGCTATGATTATGAAAACTATAAAGAATTCGAAACAGCAAATAAAATAAAATATCATACGGGACTTAAATCCGTTCATAGTTGTTTATTCCAACGGATAACCTCACCTACTTATCTGATAGCAACCAGAATTTAACGAGAGTCTCAGTCCTAACCTAATCTTGCCTTCTTTCGTTTTGTTTTTTTCTCATTAATTATTCAAATGTTATTATAAGGACAATCCGGCTAATCCTACCGTATTAGAAAACAGCCCTGCTTTTTAAAACGTTACCATAATTTACCTAATACGGCAGATTATACGATCCGCATATTTAAATAATAAGAAATATCTAGATCATACCTAATCTACCACGTTCGTTCAATACGAAATTGCGTAACATATCTACTTATTAAATACTAGCTTCTGCCCGCGACTTCGTCCGCGTGGAACCCCTCCTTTTTTGCAGTCGGTTAAAAAGTGGCCTATGTCCTTTCCCAGGCTCCAGACTTTTTCTGTACCAAATTTCATTTAAATCGGTCCAGTAGTTTTAGCGTGAAAGCGTAACAGACAGACAGACAGAGTTACTTTCGCATTTATAATATTAGTATAGATAGTATAGAAGTATAGACTATTACAGGAATCTCACCCATTCAACTGTTTTATTGTAACACGATATCATTATTGAAATTCAAGCGACTACGGGTACGATACGTGACTCTAAATCCATGAAAATTGTTTTACTCCATAGTCTAGAGCCTAGTGAAGTCATCGTACCCGTGGAAGGACCGTACTAAAGGAAAACGATGTCAATTTGTTGCGGTCACTATCGAGTCAGACGCTAATAGGTCGGGAATGTCTATCGGACCTTGGAACCCTTATCGGGATAATGGCATAAGCATAATACTTCGAGTGTCTTGGCTTTGTGTTTAGGCTTCTCGCTTATAAAGTTACCTTTTTGGGTTATTTGGCGAGGCAGTGCATTAAAGGTTCAATGATACCTACGAATATAAATTTAAAGGAAGACTTTAAACTTTTTGTTGTTACAGTATATAACAGTTATAGCTACATAATTTGTAAAAAAATTAAATGGCTAACTATCACGGTTTAAGAGTTACAGCCAGTGACAGAGGGACAAAAAATATGTTCGAATAGGAAGTATCCTACTACTATTATAAAGGCGAAAGTTTGTAAGTATGGATGTATGGATGTTTGTTACTCTTTCACGTAAAAACTACTGAATGGATTTGAATGAAACTTTACCACAATATAGCTTATACATCAGAATAACATATAGGCTATACTTTATAACGATATAGTGTAAAATACTAATCATACGCAGACGAAGTCGCGGGCAGAAGCTAGTCTTTTATACTTAGAATATAATATAACGGTTTCCGTTGATATATCAAAACAATACAACTGTAAGCTTTAAGAACAAAATACAAAAAACCTGTAAGATGTATTGTAGCTTTACATCTTTATCTTTGAAAGTATGTAAAATACATAATATAAGCTTTTAGTGACTACACGCACAATTTATTTCATACTAACGTGTGAATCGAAGCCCTTTAATTCGGCAAAAACAACCTGAGTGCTTTTTATCATAAAATATAACTCTCCATAAGTCTATATATTCTTATTATCAAGTAAGGTATTCATACCTACCTAAATCTCTCTGTTATTTATCTCTCTTTGGTTATTGTAGAATCCAAACGGTAGGTATCTTTATTTGTTATACCTGTATGGTCAAATTTTTATGACCTACCAGATTCCAATATTAAACTTTAACTTTGTATAAAATTTTGGTACTTAATTTGAACTTGGAATTTGTAAATAAATATTTTTTAAATGAATATTGAATTTGTCATCCGCGAACTTTCAACAATCGTTCGCGGATGTCAAATGTCATACATGTGAGCCGTTTCGTTTAACGTTAACGTTGAACGCTGGCACATTGTCTATGGGCCCAGGTATGATACTTACATCTATATAGGAAGCATTAATATAGTCGGAGTCGGGTTCTCGGTCCACTGCATCTAGCACCACTCTGTTGTAGTCGTCTGTGGACAATTATTGTACTGTTATTATTTTTTTTAATTTAGAAGTCTAATAGTGTACAATGTGTCACTAGAAGTAGTCAGTAGCAATTGGACTTTAACACTCATCGATTTAAGTTTGAAATAGAATACATTATTGATGTATGGCCGATGACGAATTTTTTTAATTGCAAGTGTCATAGATTATAACCATACCACAGTTTTACAAATTTGCCGCCAGTAGGCTATTCAATTTTTTAGTTCATAATAATAATATACGTATTTAATTCAATAAATGGGTCAAAGTTCTTTGTGTAGGTATATAATTTTATTTTATTTCTGTAAGACAAAATAAAATGTTTGGGCCAAATTTGCCGCCCCCTAAAATCTGCCGCCCTAGGCTCCAGCCTATTCAGCCTGCTGGTAAATCCGCCACTGCCATACCAGCCATTTTTTAAAAATTTTTTTTTGGGGCTCGGTTCTCTAGATAGTAAGAAAAAAGTTTATGAAGTAAAATTATTATGAAATGACTTACAAGGTATAACTTTTTGGTTCTGGTTTTTATGAAGATTTGTCTTCTTTGTCGCGTGTCGACACGAGTTTGTCTCCACTTTGACCGCTGTCTGCAAACAGGAATAAAATAAAATACCAACGAATACATCTATTTTACAAATACAAATAATGTATTAATAACATTGGAATGAAACAACTATTAACGGATTTAACTCGCGTATTTTTATTTTATTTTATTAGCTGACGTTTCGTTTAATCGTTGCACGACTGAGCTGACAATAGTCTAACACTATAGTAAATACGCGAGTTAAATCCGTTAATAGTTGTTTCATTCCAATGTGTAATAACCGCGATATCAGAATTGATTATGTATGAATAACGTCAGGATTGTCTTCTATAGTTTTTATTGGTGTGAGTTTAAAATGAATCTCCGATTTCATTCAGTGTATAAATACAAGGTAAAACGAGGGCAATACATTGTTGGAATATTATTATGGGAATAAAATATCAGGAAACGTATTGTTAGTAAGTAAGAGAAAGTAACACAACATATTTAAAAGATCAAATTATTAATTTCATTTAAATCAACATCTAATTGCTATGAAATCGTGCAATAACAAAACGTAACCGTTAATGTAAAGTAATAACGAAACGAAACGAAAAGTAATTAAAATAATTATACTGGCAAAGAACAGATTAAAACACGTTTGGGTCCTTTGCTTGGCGTCACAAGGGTTGAAATGGTAATACTCGCTTTATATTCAATTGTTAATTGTTTTAACAATCTTGTAATGATTATGTAACGTAAATGGCAACCTTTATTGACTAGAGTAGAGGTTGGCAACACTGTTTGAGAGTTGGTTCGTTTGCGTTTTGTTGTTGATATTTAGAATGCTATTAGTTATCACGTTTTTTTAAAAAAAATCTGTTGTACATAATTAGCTACATGATTTTCTTTCACGTGCCCTAGGTATGTTTTATTTTGTTACTTAAACAAGGACTAGATAAGTAATAGTCGATAATAGTAACCAAACGAAACGAAAAAACATTGCTTAAAAGAAGCAATGATAACTGATTTAATTCGTCTCTTTTTTTGTTTTATTTGTATTGTAAAATAGTTCATTTATACGTAGAATGAAATATATTATAAATTTTATATTATAAAACAGAGAAGTGGCAATTTGCATACTTTAGCGTTAGACTATCCTCAGCTCAGTAGTGCTACGAATATGGAAACAAAAGTTTTCGAAACATCAGCAACCAAATAAGAGTAAACAAGTGAAATCTGTTACAATTGTCTAATTCCAATGTGTAATAACCGCGAAGTCATCAGGAATTAAAATGTACGTAAGTGTAGTATTTCTTCCCTAACAAAATGTTTTCGATATCATACTTGCAGTTTTGACCTAATTAACCCCCGACGCAAAAACGACGGGGTGTTATAAGTTTGACGTGTCTGTCTGTCTGTCTGTCTGTCTGTCTGTGTGTGTGTGTCTGTCTGTGGCATCATAGCTCCCTAACGCATGAACCGATTTTGATTCTGTTTTTTTTGTTTGAAAGGTGTATATGTCGGGAGTGTTCTTAGCTATGTTTTATAAAAATCGGCTCAGTAGTTTAATAATTAGGGGGGGTTAAAGAGGGGATGTAAAAATAAATGTCTACTAATATGCTCGAGTGGGGTATCCAATGAAAGAGGGTGACGAGTACATTACAAAATTGAAATCATAATGAAAATCGGTTGAGTCGTTCAAAAAATATTGGGAGTGAAAGTGGGGATGGAAAACCAAATGTCTACAAATATACCCGAGTGGGGTATCAAATGAAAGAGGATCGCGTGTACATTACAAAATTGAAATTGTAATGAAAATCGGTTAAGTAGTTCAAAAATTATGGGGAGTAATAGTGTAAATGGTAAGCCCAATGTCGTCAAATATACTCGAGTGGGGTATCAAATGTAAGAGAATTACATGTACATTACGAAATTCCGTGTTAAATGGAAATTAGTTAAAAATAATAATATGTAGTAGGTACCTACGTACCTACTTACAAAAAGTATGAAATAAAAAAATAAATTAAAAATTTAACAAACCCCCGACATAAAAACTAAAAGGCCCTCTAAAAAGTATAACAATAATAAAATCTTAATATTAGTTACCTAAGTATTAATATTTCTACAAAGAAAACGTCATGTCGGGGGGACCGTAGGTTTAGGTAGATTGTAAATATTAGGTAAGTAAGTACACCTAAATGAAAAGCGGTCCCTCCGACATGACGTTTTCTTTGTAGAAATATTAATACTTAGGTAACTAATATTATGATTTTATTATTGTTATACTTTTTAGAGGGCCTTTTAGTTTTTATGTCGGGGGTTTGTTAAATTTTTTTATAGCTCAGTACATATTTAATTAGAAGTAGGATTATTGCGTTAGCAAGTTAAGACTCCGTCTAACAATATTGACCTGGTCGTCAGGTCGTTTGCTTTAATCCCGAGGGATCAAAAGGCAAGGAACGATCCTTTGCAACCGCTGTTTGCTTTAGAAATACCTATATTTTTAAAATTCTCTTTCATCTTTAAAAATGATCCGTCTCTTTTAATTAGTTATCATTTTTGAAGACAAATTTTAATTGCGTATCGGTTATTTCTTTTAAGTTTATTTTCGGGTTTCAGAATGTATAAACGATTTTGAGTTTTATTAGGTATTGATTGATGTTATTGCTAAATATTCAGCTATAAATTTAAGTAGGTACGCAACAATATTATTATTTCAATTTAAAAAAACAAGGCACCGAACTGTACTGGCTATAGAATTATTAAACATATAAGATTCTCAAGACGCGGTTTTTGTTGCCAAACTTCTCCGAAACGGCTAGATCGATTGTTATGAAATTTTACATGCATATCGGGAAGGTCTGAATATCGCCCAACACTTTTTTACAACCCTTAACTTTTATTGTCATATTTTTTTTATGTTTCTGCATTAATATTACTTACAATTCCCATTATTCACTCTTCTACAATCACCCCATTAACAAAATTTTCAAAAAACACGGTAAAAAGTTCCCTGGATCACCTAGTAATAAGAACAAATATTAATATATCAGAATAAGACTCCCCAATCCACTTTAGTTGCCAAGCAACATTTCTTCAAATGTGCGGCTTCTGTACCACTTCCCTTGTATTTTGCGGGTATCGTTAATTTCCCCGGGTCTCCCAAGATTACCCGTCGGTGGGTACCCGTCTCCAACGCTACGTTATTGTCCTGGTACAAATTACACACCTAACAAACAGCTGTGGAGTTCAACTGCCGAGGTATCTTAGCAACTTATGAACATCCTGTGTTTTGTTACTTTAATATTCTTCTACAAATTGTATTTTACACAGGGTGTATTTCTCGTCAATATATATGGCTTAAGCCTTGCGTAAGGTATTAAATTATTTGCATATTTTGCTTGCAGATACTATAAAAATAATATCGGAATAGATAACTGTTGCCGTTAGGAACTATTTGGTTTCATGTTTTAATTGTTACTGGCTGTTTATACTTTTTATGTTTCTTTTTATATGTTTTAAATTTGACGTTTTAAGAGTTTGGTTAAAGTTGATGCTAAAATGTTGTAAAATTTTCTTGTTGACTTTGATTACAGTCCATTATAAGAAAAGTGACTCTTATTTTTAACAATAACAAATTATCAATTTACCTGAACGTTATACAAATATTAAAATATGGGTATAATGTCAAACAAGTCGATCTACTTATTTATAGATTTAGAATAGGCTTATTGTATTTATTGTTAAATATATCTTTACTAGGCGTTTACTAGGTATTTTACCTCTTTTAATATTAACCAAGACGCACTGACACCATTCTAACTCAACTTTCAACCAAACCACAGATAAAACAAAAAACGCTTCTACCACAGATAATAATAATTCATTTACACTGTTAATTTGCTTTACTAATAACAAAACACACTCGTGTTCTGATCATTAAAATCTGCTCATAGCAGGATTCAAACTGGCAACGCAACTTTGTAGTCACTGCCTCTATTCTAAGGCAACAGTTCTTCATACAATTAGGCTGTTGCTTTTGAAGTTGAGTTTTGTAGGCAGGAATTCGAAATGAAATGTAGGAAGTATGCAAAGAGCAGAAGTAAAGTAAAACCAACGAGCATAACTTACTTAGCGGAGATGCCAGAAACTCGTTATGAAATACCTCCCCTTTGTAATCCTAGAAAGCTTTTAGTCTTCAAACTCGCGAGTACATTCTAGTTTTAAAGAATCCAAAAGTTTTAAAGAGTTATGTTCTAATAAAACGTATCTGGTTTCGATCAAACTTGATAAATTTATTGAGTATACGTTAGATATGTTTAAGTAAGTTGATTTACGGACATTCGACGTTAAAGTCGAGTTTGTTTGTTAGAGATTTGGGAAAATAAGAGAAGTTTAAAATTTTACAACTATTTTGCAACTAAACTTGAAATTAAGCAGCTACCGATATAATTCAAACTAAGTATTAGCTTTGACTAGGGCGTTGTAGGTTTTTTCGACAATAATCTGAGTATTCTTAATAGAGGAGTTCAGAATTACAAGTTAAGAAATACTACTTTAAAGGTTCTTATTTAATACGAGACAATAATTATTTCAGTACAAAATTAAATTAATAGATTGGAATAAAACAACTATAATGGACATAACTCGCGTATTTTATTTTATCTGCTGACGGTTCGAAAAATTTACAGTTCTCATATACGTAGCACGACTCAACTGACGATAGTCTAACAATAAGATGATTCAACTGTGGAGTTTTCGGAACGTCAGCAAATAAAATAGAAGACGCTAGTTAGATTATTTGTTTCAATCCAATGCGTAATAATTATTAAATGAATAGTTTCGTGGAAGCTGTATGTATAATATTTACTTTTTGTATATTTCTTGGAGCTACCAACATAAATATTTGGGTTAAGCTCTGCCGACGGGACCGCTCGTTCGGAAGCTTTATTTGGCTCAGTTTTGCTGAAAAAAGAGCTTTTGGTTCCCTAAATTGCAATTTGTTACTCGAATTAGACTGCAATTATAATATGTACCTAATAGCTACTGAAAAACAAGGTTGTTTATAGTTGAAATGTTTTTGATATGCAAAAAATAACTAGCTGAATCAAAAAATAAAGGTTGTTGGTAGAAAGGTGAAACATTAGGGCTAGCTTCTAAAGTTCGGGAGTGGGGGCTTGTGACGTCACGTTATGGTATAATTTGTACCTTTTATATGTCTATTAATATTATGCGATACTAAATTATAAAAGCTTAATATTTTTTCTTACGTTTTGAAATCTCGGTGTGAGTGTAATTTGTCATAGGTACATATATTGTGTGATTAGGTATTTAGAAATAAATCACTATAATCTATTAAGAATGAAAGTTGAAAGATGTGACCAACGTTAATATTCGAGAAGAAGTACACCTCAGAAAGCAGAAGTAAACAATAAATATAAAGTTGTGCTATAAAATTTTAGGAGTTTGTTACAGTATAATAAGATGAATCAGATCCGTGTAGTGTTACCTTTACGAGCATATAAAAATATCACGCAATAAAAAGACATAGTTTATGACACAATAACGATGAAAGTAAACAAGTTGCTGTAAGAAGCTTTGTCGTGGAAAAACTTGTTTTCATATTCGTTGGGTTTCTCGTTAATAATATTAATAGTATTAGGTACTGGCATATAATATGATTGAGATCGGTTTATTGTGGCGTGGCTCATAAGGAAGGTATTGACTGTAGGTATACTAAACAATAAACTGGTATAGAATATAAGCATAAGATATAAAACATTAACGAAGCGAGCTCTATTTGTATATTTTAATACTAGGTTGACAATGTTAGAAATAGCTATCGAAAATATAAATACACTAGCTCCGTCCGCCCCAGTTACGCACAGACCTCTATTTTTTTTCAAAATTTAAGCCTATTTCATTAACGAATAGCGTAGATTTTTAACATTGAAAGATTTTTTCAAATCGGTCCAGGAGCCTATTCAATCCAAACAAACAAACCTTTCCTCTTTATTAGGTACCAGTGGTCCCGGCAGACTTCGTCCCGCCTGGCAATGTCGATTTGACAGTTGTCATTGTTGCGTTTTGTTATACTATTTTTAACACATGAGCTAATTTTTTACTGGATCGGGATGAAAAGTATCCTATGTCCTTTTCCTGACTCTGAGCTACCTCCCCGCCAATTTTCAGCCAAATCAGTTCAGCCGTTCTCGAGTTATAAACGGGGTAACTAACACAACTTTCTTTCATATATATAGAAGATATGAGTATAGATAGTAGGTATAGTTAAACAATAATTATTTCTGATGCCGTCGCGGTTATAACACATTTGAGTTTAAAAAACTATAACGGACTAAACTCGCTTACTCGTTTTATCTTATTTGTTGACTTTTCGAAAACTTTTGGTATTCATTTCCCAAAATTACCATTTTGGCGGTTAAGCATTTTTCGCTTTCCACTAACGATACATTTTTTATCTAATGTTCCTTGTGATATTACAGTACCTACCGTAAGAAATTTTACCCTTAGTAAATGCGAGCCTTCAGTGATAATGTTAAACTTGCTCGTGCGTTATGTGACTTATTACACAAGTATTGAAAGTTCGCTGGCCAGGAACCAAGTAGGTGAGGCAGCGGGCCAGAAAACTATATTCTAGGTAACGTCAAGTTTAGCGTCGACGGTGAAACATGGTGACTTAGGTACAAAGTGTGTTAGGAGTAATCGTGAAAGTAAGTAGGTACTAAATTAAATTAGACTGATTTGTAGAACAGTTTTAAGGTAATCTTCGCAGTTATTATACATTGGAAAGAAACAACTATAACGGATTTAACTTGGATTTTTTATTTTCTGATGTTTCGAAAACTTTAGCAAATAAAATAAAAGTCAAGTCTGTTATAGTTGTTTCATTTCCATTTGAAAATTGGAACCTAAGCCCTTTAAATAGTTACGAATTAATCGCTACGTGTTCATTTAGTATCGGGCCAAATAACTTAAGAGTGAATTTATTTCTAGCAAATATAAAGGCCAAAGCGACGCTGTCTAACACTCAACATAATATATTAAATTTTATATAGTATGTATGTTATTTATGGATTGTCAACTGTGTTTTGTTATGTCAGATTTTTAGAATAGTGTAAGTATGCGTACGTAATAACATATTACTTTATTTCAAAAATCTCTGTAAATGGATCTACCTACAGTAAACAAATATACGTTGTGATTGGTGTAATAAATGGATTTCAAATTATCGTAAATATGGCAATGTCTATGAGGCGGCAGTTATTAGTTTTAATTTAAAATTTTGTCTATGATCTGGCTTACTTGACTACAGCGGCTAAAAAGTTCGCTCTTTGCCTTTTGACATTAAGATCGACGCTCGCTCTCCCCAATACAGGCATTCTGTGGTCTGTACCTATTCAGTATTATATTCGTACCTGAAACTCCAATTTGTAAAGGACGGGAAACTTTCTCCTCTGCTCACAAAGCTTGGGGAAATTCTTCAGCTCCACTGGCCTGTCGGGTATCGTCTCTGATATCGAGCCATTCTCGTCAGCTGTACACAAATAAAATATATTAGTATGGGCAATTAGTATTATGAAAAATCTAAGCTTAGGCTGCATTTTACCAGAGACATGCGAGAAAGTTGTGTAAGAATTTAATCCAACATTGGTTTCTTCAGACGTGTAGTTGGCTTGCTGTAGGGAACACAGTAGTGTTACCTGAATTACATGCCAGCGTCCAGATGGGATACAAAGCTTGTATTTTGAGTTATTTGCCCTAGGAGAGCCGAGAAGATCCCAATTTCGGATTGTCAGATATATGGCAATATGATACATGTAAGAGGATGGACTCTGATCCGTAGTCTGCTAGAAATTCATCATCTATCAGGTTCATTTTGAAAAAAAAAACGAAGTTCTATTTAGTCCGTTATTTACATTATCAAAATTTAATGGGCACGTATTTTTCTTCATTATCTTTGTCATTTTTTGTTTCGAGAAAACAAAAAAATTGTGACCAATTATTGGCAATCTACTTGATGGTCAAAAAAATTTGTTGTCGTGCGTATTGTTAAGTTACGACTGTGTTTTACTATTGATGGTATAATTTTGGATCTTTTCCTCATCGGTTAGAATTCTTACATATCCCTGGTGAAATATAACCTTAGGCTTATCTGTATTAACGAGGTGCACTTAGGTGCATAAAGTGTCATTGTTTACCTGTTTGATTTCAGTGCACTTAGCAAGCGTCATTTTTTTATATAAAGCAAGTGTGTTGTGAAAGAAGTGACCTTAGAACTTGTGCACCTATTTTTTTCTTACTAGTTAATTGTGAAAATGACGCATGCTCTGAACCCTGGTCTCTTCAAATTTTGTATTTTAAGACGTTTTCAAATTACGACAAAATAATTTTGAAGTGTGTAAAGGTTTAGTGTAAAAGTGTTTTAGTAGAAAACCAGAGTTAAATTTTGAAGCCACACCACTCGTTTTATTATTTTTGTTGTGTTTTATTTAACGCACAATATAATATAAAAATATATGTAAAAAGAGTACCTATAATTTTTTGTGTTTTTATCTTTAATTAAACACTTATTTTTGACATTACGAAAATTATAAATAAGTATTGGTTGTATTTAATAATAATCATTCAATTAGAATATAATAATATGTTGAAAAATATAAACAATAAAATAAGACAGTCTTGTTATTAAAAGAATACTTAACTAACATCCATAGCTTATTGTAAAAAAACAAACAAAATGCTAATGGCAATACTACGTTGACCTTAATATTGGCAATTATAGATTCCCTAACGATGCTCTTAAACTTTACATAACAGCAATGCTCAGACAGCTTTTAAAGGGAAAAGTACAAAAGATGGCAATAAGAAGTGTTTTTGCTACTTTAGAAAAGAGGGTATTTTATCATCGTCACTAATTATACCTACACAATGGCATAAACATCATTTCAAGCCAAGAACATGGTCCCGTATACACACTTATACAACAGATACGTTTGTTATAGTTGCAACTCTTTTAATTAATTAAAACAAAATACACATTACACTGTTTTTTTGTGATACTTTTTGATTTGATACCCCACTAAGATTTATTTGTAAACTTTTTGCCCCTCCTAGTAGACCTCTTAATTTCGTTTTAGAATAACGTTACATCATTAACCATGCATTGTCATCAAAATTTAACTCAATCAGTTAAATATATCTGCTTCAAAATTCATGATTTAAGTGCACATACTTACTTACATTGCAAGTTAAATAAAAGCTTATAAAGAAGAAAATACACTGAAAGTACATACTAAACGAACTATTCCGTTATGTTAACATAATCATCTTAATAGAATTTCTACTCGTATAACAGCAGAACTCGCAAAGAATCCATTTAGAAACTCCCATTTCAATTTTCCGTCCTAACCTCGAAATTCAAAGCAAATGCAAAATTGCATAGATTCGTGAAACACTGAGTATATTACACAATGTCTTTTATTTGTGTGGTCGAGCCAAATAATTGTTGTCGTGTCACTTGGACTGGGGCCAAAAGCTGACCACTGGCATTGATTGTACTGGCCGGCTAATCGATCCCATATTTGGTATGAAGCTATTGTATTTAGGTGCATTCTAGATTGCTATAAGCTTAGTCAATTGTCACTTACGCTAATGAGTTTAAAGCGACGCATGATTTGGCAATAATTGTTTTTACCGTCCTCCGGCCAGAAAGCGCCAACTTTGTGGCCGCTGCGCTAAATGAAATTTCCGCTTTCCGGCTTCGTCGAACAGAAAAATAGTATACTGACCTCGGCCAGTAAAATAAAAAAGCCTCAGATCACATTTTTGTCAACCTCGGCTTCGCCTCGGACGACAATTACTTGTGATCTGAGACATTTTTTATTTTACTGGCCTTGGTGCGTAATGTACTATTGCGATATATCCTGATTAAATTTAATATGATTCACTTGTTTATAAACCACATGGTTTTGTTTATACCGATTTAATTGTTGAGTCTATAAGATAGGTTATTTACGTCATTTTTTGAAAAACTATTCCAAGAAGAAGACTATACACTCTTATTTCGGAAATCACGGAACTTGTACCTACCTACTAAACCTATAAGTCCATTTTCAGGATCAACCTATGGCGCCCAATTGAAGCTTGACAATTATTTACTGGGCACCCTGTATACAATTTGAATTGAAACCGTTTGTTTTAATTATAATATATTTACCACCAGAAAATGAAGCCAGTTTAACTCATTTGTATCTTCACTCCGTAGGATTCGGAGATAAATCAACAACAATAGGCAATTTTGGTTATCCCAAACATTTAGTATTGGAGACAGCACCCTGACTGCATCATTCTATACAATATAGATCGCGGAACCCAGCCCTCGGTTTTCATTTCGGACATGCTTCGAATACATTATGAATTTCTAACCAATATAATAATTTCTGCTTGGAGAATTTGATCTTTGAATTCTTGCCTTTATGATTCGTGACGTTAGTTTAAACTGTTCCTTATTTCTGCGAGCCTATGATGAATTGTCGAGTCGCCATCTTGTTATGTCGATGTCGTCTTATTCTCGCGGTGATCTGTCAAAAATCGGTAAGGTTGTCGACAACGAGAAATCTTGACATGTCGATGTCGTCTCTTATGTCAACAACGGAATAATATCGACACGACAAACCTCCTTGTCGACGTTTTCAATATTATGTCGACAAGATGTCGACTCGACAGTTCATTATAGGCTCGCTGATTTAATTAAGTTTCTAGAATCTTCTTAAATTTGAAAATGAACTTCGGGTTTGTTTTATTTACTACCTGAACCGGCGAACTTTGTATTGCCATAATTTTTCGTGTACCTACACACAGACAAACATTAATTATAATTAAAATATACATAAAATATTTAATTAGGATCTCAAAAATTATATATTAACCGTGTTGTTGATTTAAAAAAAACATTTAAGTACTATACACGAGGTTCTTGTTCTAAATATAGCAGCAATGCTGCCTTAATACTGGCTTTATACAACTTAAGTAGAATTTATGCGCCGCTTGGGGCTTACTGGTACAGTTAAGAAATCTTCAAGGCCATCGATTACACTTTTAACCGACATAACAAACCGTTAGCATTAAAATTTTACCAAGACAAAAAAATCTGTGTAAATATTTACCTACTACAATGTATCAGTCAGAATACGATTGATATTTATGAACATACTAGCGGCCCGCCCGCGACTTCGTCCGCGTGGAACTCCTCCTTTTTGAAGTCGGTTAAAAAATAGCCTATGTCCTTTCTCAGGCTCCAGACTTTCTTTGTACCAAATTTCATTTAAATCGGTCCAGTACTTTTAGCGTGAAAGCGTAACAGACAGACAGACAGACAGAGTTACTTTCGCATTTATAATATTAGTAGGGTTGAACTAGTGACTGCATTAATTCTAATGAAAACTATATTAATAGTAATTGAAAAAAATTATTGCTAAGGCGGTGAATCGACAGTTTCGCTTGTAAAGAGAATATACCAAGACATAGTGGTAGCAAATTTTGTCCACTTCAACAGAGACACCCATAGTGTAACTGGAGTAAGTACGGTGCCGCGTGTATAGGCATAAGCTGCGTTCACATTTGTAGCATTTCTGTGTGTGCGTATCATAATCGCTAGTTTGGACAGTATCACATCCATCTCAAGTCCCACTGGGGTCTCGAGTTTTTCTACTCTTGTCTTGGTACAAATATCTATACTTCTATACTCTATACTAATATTATAAAGAGGAAAGGTTTGTTTGTTTGGATTGAATAGGCTCCAGAACGACTGGACCGATTTCAAAAATTCTTTCACTGTTGGGAAGCTACACTATTCCCGAGTGACATAGGCTATAAAACTAGTTATTCGTGCGAAGTCGGGGCGGACAGCTAGTAATCTATATCTATACTAATATTATAAAGAGGAAAGATTTGTATTTTTGTATTTTTGTATTTTTGTATTTTTGTATTTTTGTATGTTTGTAATGAATAGGCTCCGAAACTACTGGACCGATTTCAAAAATTCTTTCACCTTTGGAAAGCTACATTATCCCCGAGTAACATAGGCTATATAATATCACGCTAGGTCTTATAGTTGCGGAGCAGTAACCGGAAATGTTTCAAAAACGGGGGAAAAAAATCTTAAGTCCCCCCGTGCGAAGCCGGGACGGGCCGCTTAGTAATATTATAAAGAGGAAAGGTTTGTTTCTTTGGACGGAATAGGCTCAAAAACGACAGGACCGATTTGAAAAATTCTTTCACTGTTGGGAAGCTACACTATTCCCAAGTGACATAGGCTATAAAAAAAGTAAGCTAAAGATAATCCGTGCGAAGCCGGGGTGGACAGATAGTCATTAATATTGTCTGTTATAGTTCCTTGCTCTAATTAAGCTTAGCTCGTAGTGCAAACAATTGCACGTGTCTCGGCGGCTAATGACAGTATCATACAAGTGCCTATTAGATGGAATTCTAATTAAGTCAACAGCCTTTGGACTTGAGAGCCACTTGAGTCCAGCTTCAAATATGATTATAAGGAAGATTTGGAATTTGATAGAGCTTTGTGTTTGATGTAACTAAGGGGTTAAGAATTATGACAGGAAACATGTCATTGTTCTAGTAAGTACTTATTTTATGATTGGAAGAATACAAAGTGTAATCCAAAACATAGGTAATCTATGTACTATTTATATTACTGAATAAAATAAATTAATATCTTTAGACATTTCACACTAATTGATCTAGTCCCAATTTAACGCGTGTATCCATGTAGTACACAACGGATAAACATACATAAATACACATATTATATGTATATCGATGACTCAAGCACAAATGTTCGTGTATATCACATCTGGCCCTAGCAGGATTTCAAGACGCTCCTCCGGTTTCGTAATCCGCTCCAACCATGGGGCCAACAGGCCATAATAAATTCCGTAGATGTTAATAAAATATTGTCTCCAGGTAATATGGGAGTATAAGATAATGTACGATATAGAGCGGATGACACGACAAAGGATCTAGATTAAAAATGTAACGCGACGAGATCCTGTCTTAGATTAAACTATAAAACTATGTGTTGGGAAAAACGTTTACTTGTATAAGACAATGTTGCTGTATTGGTTTGTGGGATATATAGATATTTCATATTATTCAGGAAGCGTGCTCACGTTATTGAAAAAAGTTCGATTTAAGACTGATATATTTTATCTGTGACAGTTATGCATAGACAAATGTAAAGTTGCCAAATTTACTTTTTTATGGTAAAATACCCTGGTAACACAGATTTTACTCGCGTAGGTACACTTATTGAGTCTGTATTGACGCTTGAAGGAATATACAATTTCTATTTGCGTAGCAGACTGTGACAACTGTCTAAGGATTTTTTGCATATGACCTAGATCTAAAAGCTTTTTTTTTCAAAAGAGGCGAAAAACTGATTCCAATATCCAAGATGCACAGGAGGAGTTATTTTGTTTAGATTTATTCTTTTTTATATAAAGTTAGAAGAGGTTAAATCTATTTTAATGGTAATTAGGTTTTGCGGTTAGGAATTCGATGGTGTGTATAATTCAAACCTTCTGGTTTTTTAGTTAGCTCCCTTTATACTTATCTAGGTGTGCGTTATGCAAACTACATTGTTTGGAAAATAATAAAATAGGTACAGTTAAAAACTTTATTAGTGCATCACTTATAAGAAATCTTACGCAAATTTTCTAGCTGCTAAACTTCGCCATTTCCGCTCATATCAGTCAGCCGGTTTAGCCTAAAAGTTAGAGTACCTAGATTACTACTCTCATAATATCCGATGACACACAGAGTAATCCCAATCTTCTCCTATATGCGACAGTATAACAAACTACTTCTCATCTGTAAGTGTCCACTAAGTGACTACTGGAAATATCTCACACGCTTCCAACCTCTTCAAATGCACCACCACGAGGCACTTCGGCTCGAGAGACAACGCTATAAATGCATATAAATGCATCCCTCTCGGAATGTTTAGTCCGTGACCTACATTTTTATTCCTCTGTCAGAGCAATAATTGACACTAGCTTAGTAAAAAGACATTGACGTTGTGACAGATGAAACTAGAAATATATTCTGTTCAAAGACTAACATTTCAATTTGTAGGTAGGTACTTAAGTATATTTGCAAAATAAACATTGCTCAATCGTAAGATATCTTCATTAAGGTTGTAGAATGTTGTAGAGTATTTACATTTCTGTTGTCTATTACGTTTTTTTCCTGTCATTGTCAATAATTAATAATATTTGTATCGTTGTCTGCTCTTCTACAATCTTTACACAACTTTTAAGTAGCTTGTATGCCTGACGGATAGTGGAAAGTATTATTGTTAAAGAAGTCGTCAATTGACTCATTCTTAGAAGGCTATCATATCCATGAAGGCACAGGTAATCAATCCATACATTCTTGATATTGTTTTTGTGTGGAATGCACGCTTATGGGTATTAGGTAGTTATGATAACAAGATTCTTAATTCTTAAACTTATATTTAAAGAAAAATTGCAAACATCTTTATTAGAGACTAGCGGTCCCGGCAGACGTCATCCTGCCCGTTCGAAGTTCGAATTGACTTTAGTTAGACAACGTTTGTATAGGAAAAGAAAAGGGCTGTTTTTAGGGTTTTCCCGGCAATCACTTGAATTTTTCTTGTCGTATAAACCATCCTTGGATTTCAGCGAACATCTAAAAAAAATAATTAGCCAAATTGGTCCAAGCGTTGTAGAGTTATGCGCTTACCAACACATTTTGCGATTCATTTTTATATATATATATATATATATATATATATATAGATTTAATCGCACACGGAAAATTTGTCTTAAAGAATACAGTCCGACTTTAACAAAGGTAATGAATAAAAGTCAAGCTGAATCAAACGCTGATTA
Organism: Polylopha cassiicola; assembly: GCA_038024825.1. Lineage (NCBI taxonomy): Eukaryota > Metazoa > Arthropoda > Insecta > Lepidoptera > Tortricidae > Polylopha > Polylopha cassiicola. The sequence continues at coordinate 7,428,452 of CP149060.1, read as the reverse complement.
AATTTTACTATTCTAACTTCAGTAAACGTTGCGAGGGATTGAAATCAGAATCAATTTGCGGTATTATTTGGCAGTTAGGCGCTGAGTCGAGACGTTAAATTTCTCCGAATTGTTCACAAACTGCCTACAGCTTAAGGGAGTCTTATCAAAACTCTTTCTCGGATAATCTTAAGCATTTCTGACATAAAAAGGTATTTACACAAAGCATCCCATCGGCAGTATCTTGATAAAGTTTTTGTACTTTATTTTTGTAATAACATCGGATCTTTATCTTTAGTACTTTTGACTTGAGCTCGGATGCTTCTTTCTCTTTTGTTTTTCATCGTTCGTGAGCTGCAAGAGTTTTCCATTAATATAATTGTGTGAAAAGTACTTTTCTTCTTGTACTCTTTTATGTCATGAAAAATAATTAATTTTTCACGCTTGCACATTTTTACTAAGCAGGTAGTTTTACTTACTATGTAGAATATTAATATGCCAAATTATGTAAACTCTACGTGAGATAGGTAGGTAGATCATTTATGCCTTTTAACAAAACAAAAAGAATAGATGAGGTGACGGGATTTAAATCCTTTCTGGGCTTTCCCTGCATAATGCGTACGGTAATTACATTACGACAGCCCTCAACATGCCTAATTACAGATGCGTGTAGTGACAAATTCGCTTGTTGGATTTAGGGTAGGCAGTCATTATTTATGACATTGTGCCTATGTGGAATACATGCCTGTGCTAACTAATATTGAAAAGTGTGTTCGAGTATAATTTGTTTAAGTGCCTACTTAAACAAATCATACAGTACCTACTGTAGAGGTTACAATTTAGGGATGCTAGTAACTGGGCGATAGATATATGATATGTAGGTATTTATTTAAAACTAGCTGTCAGTCCCGGCTTCGCACGGATCACTTTTTTTATAGCTTATCTCACTCGGGAATAGTGTAACTTCCCAACAGTGAAAGATTTTTTTCGAATGGGTCCAGCCGTTTTGGCGTTTATTCAATCCAAACAAACAAACAAACCTTTTCTCTTTATTATATTAGTATAGATTGGATTGTCAAGGAGTCTAGGCGCATGGATGAAAAAGCGTACGTCGGAAATAAAGAAATGATTCCAATTTAAAAATATATATTAATGCCCTAATAGGTACCTACTACATTTCGTAACGTTATAAGCACTTACTCCGTTTCATATGAAAATCAAGCTTGCATTTCGACAGTGAAAACATTGGATCGCAGCCAGAAACAGAACTACATTGTAAGCTTGTCAGTCTTTGGTTGCTGACTCTTCCTCCGCTTTGTATGCAGTTCGGGATTGTTCATTCAATATTTGTATAATGAATAATGAAGCAAAATTTGTTACGCTATAGCCATTTAAATTTTTCCGTGTTATAAAATCTGTAAATAAAACTGGTCATTGGATTTACACTAAATCGATCGATATTTATTAACTAGCAGCCCGAGGTTCGCATGATTCTTAACTTTTTTCAAAATATTCGCCTATGTTAATCTAAAATAATGTAGCGCTAGTTTGTCTCTAGGTAATTTGGCGATTTGTCCAAAGATATTTTTTTTAACTAAATAACAATTTAAAATAAAAAATATCGAATTTACAATAAATTGCACAAGTTCTTCATCGGTTAAAAGCCGTGGATTTTTAATTATAATAATTTGCAAGTGTGTTCATTATTTTCAGCTGAAATTTTAATTAAGGTCAGCAAACATGTGACGGTATACATATTAATCACGTCATATTAATTATTTTTACCAACGTTTTTAAATTATAACTAAGTATAGCTTTTAGCTACTTATATGCGCTAAGAAAGTATTTTTGGAAATTCATCCCCAAGGGAGGTAAAATTGAGTTTGAAATTCCGAATAAAAATTTAGATTACTCACTTAACGGATTTACTTGATCCTACATTTGCCGGGCAGGATGAACAGGTCATGTCCCCGGATTCCGGGGACATAGTGAGATGGATGGTACGACGTAGTAACACCAAGAGTATTGACTGCTGCTGTTATAATATATTTATTTAACAAAACACAACACTTATATACTATATCGAGACAGCGCAAATCGCTGCTCGATCTATCTATGTTACGTGATCTACGTGACTGTGGCAATCTGCTGACAGAGCCGCCACAGTACTCCCCCCCAAAAGAAAAAAAACTTAAGAAAAATACAATTAAGTTACACAATAATACATCAGTTAACAAATAACAAGGACAGAAAAAATAAAGGCGTTGAGCTGAAACTACTTTGGCAGTCAATTTCACTCCAGTGCCGTGCGAGTCGCGGGCGTTGTAAGCTCCGGGACTCCATAACCAATATCCCATTGGCATTCTCCATACAATAATTCGCTGCGCGAAATCCTTACGCAGCGAATAGTTTGCGCGCTTGGCGCAGTTTCTTGTCCTTGAACTTGCTGAGTATTATAAAATGTTGATGTCGTTTGGCGTATAGCTGCCTCGGCAATTCACTTCATTGTATAAAATGTGCCTGCTTGCATTTCTTCATATGTGTCGCGAGGTGAAAACGCAATATGTACGTCTCTCCGACTGAAGAAATTTCTTGAGGCTTCTGATAATTCATATCTCCGAAGTATTTTAAATCTTGAATCCATGTTCGGGCGGGGGTCGGCATTTTGAATGAACCGTCTAAATCCAGAAAACCGGCATTTGATAGACGTTCATTCTGAAGAATCACATGTAGGTACCTTAATGTCTGGTCCAAGCTGCTGAAGCAATTTGTTGCTCTGCTCCACGGGCTCATCACGATATTTTTTGTAGCTGACTCACGTTGTAGAATTTTTGCGTGTTCTTGTCGGGGTCACCACTTTGCCGGGCAGGATGAACAAGTTATGTCCCCAGATTCCGGGGACATGGTGAGATGATGGGACGACGTAATGACACTAAGAGTATTGACTGCTGCTACTATAATATATTTATTTAACAAAACATAACACTTATATACTATATCGAGACAGCGCAAATCGCTGCTCGATCTATCTATGTTACGTGATCTACGTGACTGTGGCAATCTGCTGACAGGGCCGCCACACTACATATACGTGTATTTAACATATAAGTAATGAAACAGGTAGGTAACATAAAGTTTTTGGAAATAAAATAAGAGTTTAAAGTTTGTTCTTTTTTTATTCTTTTAATAGGTATATTTAAAAATTTTGGTTTGGAAATCATCTCTCAAGGTAAGCATTTATAAAATAAACACGCCGCCTTAACTAACAATAAATTCATGTTATAGGCATATACAATTTACAAGAACTTTATATGATAGGTGTATGTACTTCCTACATCAAAAAGAGGCACTGTGTTGATGTTGATTCTCATTCTCATTCTCATTCTCATTCTCACTTGAAAATAAAACCCGTTCGTTACTTTGGAAGCACATTTAATAAATATAAAGAGCCTATATATGAATACTGAGGAAAATCTCTATAGCGCGATACAGAAAAACTCCCAAACCGGTACAGCGCCATCTATACGCAACATAGGTAGGTATGAAACTTCGTCAAATTGTTGGAAGCATTTTGGGCACAATTTAAGCCCCAGTCTCCTTTGACTGTTGGACAAGAATAGAACATGACGCGGACACAGATGCACAATTAAAGTGTCAAGGGAAGACGGGACTCCACTTTAATAAGGCAGGGGGGGTGTTTTTTACCATCCTTTGTACTCGTGACGCGGTGCCAGGTTTCATCTAATTAGTCCAGACATTTCTTCGGGAACTTTTCTTATATTACTTTTGTTCGGTTGCGATGTTCAACACAGTTAACGACATCTAATATATAAAATTCTCGTGTTTGTTGCCAAACTCCTCCGACGGTTGGTTTTTGTGAAATTTTGTGTTCATATCGGGTAGGTCTGAGAATCGGCGAACATGTATTTGCAAACACATAAAAGTTTTTTTTTTTTTAAAAATTGTACGCCCATCCAACAAATACATACCTACAACCCTAAACTTTATTATTTTCACCATTAAGCCCTATTTTTTTAATAAAAAAAAAACTCAAAAGTTCGCAGGGTCAGCTAGTCTAATATGTAAAAGTGTCGTGGTGTTTGTTGCGAAACTTCTTTGAAAATCAAATGGTATCCAAAATACTAAATATTACTATTCTTGGTATATCAGCCTCAGTCTAAACTTAAGTAGGTCAGTGTAGTCCAATATTTGACGTATTCATACAAGAAAATTGGCAAAGTTGCATAAGACAGGAACTTAGACATTCCAAGGCGTATTCTACTATGCTATGATACATCTGTTGATACTTTGCAATAGAACCAAAACGCATTTAGCAATGTCTACAGCCTAGATTCTTAACATAGTTACCCCCGCGGGGGTAGATCAGTTGGTAGTTCTCTCGAACGTCAAATTTCAAAGTGACAAGTCTGAGCACAGTATAGCGCCGACTAGCGCAAGTTCGTCGTTGGGAGGAGGGGTAAAATTAGTGACCCTAGTTAGGTCAAAGGATAGCAGACCTAAAAAGGTTAAGAAGGTCTAGAGCGACTGCTTCTTTCGCTCTAGCGCAGAGCCGGCGCTACAATTCGTACTACGTAATTTGCTTTTAATCACTGTTTGTTTAGAGACATATATTGAAGCGAGTTAATAAGTATTTCATTTGCTTTAGTGACATGGCTTACAAAATTAGTTAATTTGCTTGTGTGTGTCAAATGTGTGTCTTTGGAGTGTGCGTGTGTGTGCATTCTAAATAATTAAGTAGTTAGTACCTTAATATGTTTATTGGAAGATGGGTAAAAAAAATAATGTGCCTTTATTAAAATAAGTTTGTTTTAAAGAGAAAGATTAAGATTTTTACCCATTTAATTTCATAAAAAAACGTATATTTTTTTAATTTCTTAATAACAAAATCACCTTTTAAATTTATGTATTACTGATTAAAACTAGTCTATAGAACAATATTCTATTCTACTAAACAATACCAAAATTAGCACAAAACCTAGTTGTGTTTGTTAGACTAGCTAAATAATGTTGCTACATATAAAAGCATATTTTCTATTCTATATCATTCAACTAAATGACCCACGATACCCAATATATACCTAATAATAGAACTCTTATAGAACAATAACCTACAAATTATTTTCTAATTGCTAATAAGCGGATGTTATTTTGCTTAAAGTTGTTACGAGCTACTGAAAGCGTTATGTTAGATCTAATATCATTCTAAAATACATTTTAAGCATTAACGCTGCATTTCTACTGCTTGAAATACTGTACTATAATTAGTACGTCCGGTAGCATAGCTATTTATTTGTACTTTTAAAAGAACTTTAACTAAACCATGCCAAATTTTATGTAAATTGGTTCAGCGGTTTAAGCCAAAACGGAATCACTTTCGCAGTTGTAATATTATTAGGGATTTTACCTAAACTATGAACTATTACTAAATAATTTTTAAAATTGAGTTAACCAAGAATATAGAAATTATTTCTGAGAAAACTGGTAACAGACGTTAATCTAATATAATTTTGAGAAACCTAACTAAAAAATATTCGCGAAATTTTAATAAACATAATCATTACCTAAGTATATAAATTCAATAAAAAATCTTATTACTATCATAATGAGAAATTGATAATCAATACATATTCAGTTCCAAGTATATATACTATATGAATTGTACAAAAGCTATAAAGAGGAGTCCCTTATACAGCCTTCGTACAGCTTATATAGAACTCATATATCTGGATAACTAATTTGCTTTCCGTAAGAAGCAGTGTTGGGTGCGATATCGAATTAAGCAAAATTAATATTGTATTTGATTGTAATCGTCTAATATCGAAGCATTAGTTCTATTTTAGCGTTCCCAAGCGCGGTGAAATCTAAACACAAATAATTTTGGCACATGTTTAACTTACTTTCTGGTTTAAAGGTCACTCGGTCTGAAATGATAAATTGTGACGTTAACCTCGTGTGTATGTATCCTATTTTACCTTGTCGGTAGCCATGAAAAAACAATTGACTAACTTTTAATGTCTACCCGTGCAAAAGTGTACGTATCCGACTTTTTCCTGTCGGCAGTCATGAAAAACAATTGACGAACTTTTAATGTCTACCCGTGCAAAAAACTTTTATATAAATTACAAAGGCAGAAGAACAAGCAACAAATAAAAAATTAAACTTTTTTACCAAAGGGTTATTTTGCAAGATTTAATTATTAATTATGAATATTTTATGCTTAATATAATATAATGTGAAACAGAAAGAAATATATAACGATTGTAATAAAAAGAGGTTTTTGTTATAGCTCTTATCTTGATATTTAATTAGACAATTTTATATGTAGGTAACCTTTTTTGTACAGCTTCTGAATGTACCATAAAAGATTTAAAAAAAAGTTTAAGTAATTACAATTTTTCATGGCTACCATACAAACTACGCTTGAATTCAAAGAGTCTCAGCCATACAGCTCGCTAACCACATGTTATTATAATCACCTTATTGCTTAGACAATAAGATCTCATATCATACAGTTAGCTATACACCATATGGCCTGTAGACATCCCAAATATCAGCCCCTTTACCTTTGTCTTACCTTAAATTGAAAGCCTGGTTCTACTTACCTATGAATTAACGCTAGTCTAATTATCTAAATTGATTTGCTATCGATGTGTTGATGAGAAAAATAATTTTGCATTAATTACTAGCCAGTTTCAACTGATTAAATTCGAAGTCAATATTTTGATTACTGAAGCCAAATAAAATTACCTATTTCAATAATTTAGTGAGATCCTTGTAACCCCAGACCTAAGTAATTTTAGGAAAGATTATTTTTTATACTACTGAATCTAAAAAAAAAAATAGCACTCCGGGAGTGTCGGCTGAAGTGAAAACTTCAATATGAACGTTGCATTTAATTATAAGTACAAAACTACTATAATTTATGAGGTAGAATACAATGTTTATTTATTGCGCTATCGTACACAAATATGACAATTTGTCACCATCCTTGGATACGCGTGGCAAGCTGTACATAAACACACACGACATTCGCGCAAGCGCCCTGTGCCACCTAAACGGAGCAGCACACTCAGGCACGGTAGAAATAGTGGGAGATACTAGTTCCTCTCCCTTCCCCATCTTACGCATTTTCAATCAGCATCACGTGACCCTGACGCGAGTTTGAAAGTTTTTACCCATACAAAAAAGTGCTCAGCGCCGCTAAAGAAGTTTTCACTTCAAAAATCTTTCCTAAAATCACGTAAAACTGGGGTGACTGAGATCTTAAATCGTAGATAAATTTAGGAAAAAAAATAGATTAAGTACCTATTTCGAATTGAATCCATTTGAAACTTAGCATACATATAAAACCAATTAGGGAAAGTTATCACTTACACGAAACAAAATTTTATGTTTTGAAGCTAAGCAATTTAGTCAATACATAAATGGCAACAAGAATTGGCTACATTTAATTATTTTATCTACAATTGGAATCGAAATCTGTATTTTTTTATAATACAAATTCATTAAATACCTTCTTAAGACTGTAACAAAAACTTTTATATGTTTACCTTGAACATAATTTCTCGTAGGTCTAAAGAAACTTTCTGGAAACATTTGTTACTTTAAAAGTGATGTGTACCTATATTTTCTTTTACATTGCATTATCATGCACTTACCTGTTTACGAGAGTAGTCCGTACATGAAACAAAAGAAAAACGAATTAATTAGACATGTTCAATGTTATACCTTATCTTATCTGTACTAATTTTATAAAGAGGAAAGGTTTGTTTGTTTGGATTGAATATTCTCCAAAAGACTAGACCGATTTGAAAAATTATTTCGCTGTTGGAAAGCTACACTATTCCCGAGTGACATAGGCTATATTATAAATTTAAAAAAAAATAGGGATCCGTGCGAAGACTGGGCGGACGCTAGTAGTATATATGTATATTGTATATTGATACGAGAATTTACGATATCGTTATCATAAAACTCGTAATATTCGTAACGAAAATCAAAATATATTTAATATTACTTTCGTTATGTTCAAATACTTGAAATTTGATCGTCTTATTTTTTTGTTGGTAGCGCCGCCGTGGCGCCGACCGCCTCCTTACTCTGCCACGTGTAAAATAAGTTACTGGAGTTGGCGAGTCTATATTTTATTTTTTAAATTATTGACGTTTGGAAGACCAATGTCTTTTTAATGCGGCCAGCGGTGGCTTCGCCCGGATCTCTTTTTTTAGCCTAAGACACTCGGGAATAATGCAGCTTTCGTGAAAGCATTTTTCAAATCGGTCCAGCCGTCCTGGAGCCTATTCAATCCAAACAAACAAACAAACCTTTCCTCTTTATAATATTAGTATAGATTAATATAAATGCGAAAGTTTGTAAGAATATAAGGATAAATATCTGGTTGTCATGATGTATGTTTGTTACTCTTTCACACAAAAACTACTAAATGGATTTCAATTAAACTTCACTATAATATAGCTTATACATCAGAAAAACATATAGGCTTTATTTTATAACGATATTGCGTGAAATACTCATCGTGCGTAAACCAAGTCACGGGAAAGAGCTAGTTCATAATAAATAACCTAATCCGCTATCACCTTGCCACTTAAATCCAGACGTTTCCAGAGACAATACTCCGTATATCCCTCCTCAAATAAACACCCAGTTTCCATACAAATTGCGACGTTGTGACGTCACCGGCAATATGGCGTAATTACCGCTAGTGACAGAGAAGCTATCCTAACTAATATTATAAATCCGAAAGTAACTCTGTCTGTCTGTTACGCTTTCACGCTAAAACTACTAGATTTAAATGAAATTTGGTGCAAAGAAAGTCTGGAGCCTGAGAACGGACATAGGCTACTTTTTAACCGACTGCAAGAAAGGGGGAGTTCCACGCGGACGAAGTCGCGGGCAGAAGCTAGTAATATATATACTCGACGAGTATAGAGATAGTTTAGAACCAGAAGACAGACATAGGATACTTTTTATACCGTTCCCGTGTGAAAAAAAATTGCGTTCATTTTGTGTATTCATCATCAGCCCGTCGCAGTCCACTGCTGGACATAGGCCTCTCCAATTTCACGCCACTTTGCTCTATCTTGGGCTGCTTGCATCCAGCTCCTGCCAGCCATCTTACGCAAATCGTCTCTCCACCTTGCCTGAGGACGTCCTACACTACGCTTGTGTATTATATAAGTATTTTTTTTTATATGCTACAAAGTATAGGTATTTAGAAGTTCCAAGAATCAACAGTAGTCAGGTGTTACTCCGCTGCAGTCAGTCAGTTTTATTCTGTAAGTTGGTTCCGTCCCCGGAACAGAAAAGTTCGAAGAAAATTTTTATACATGATAGTGTCGGAATAAGTTAAAAGTTTCCTTTAGCGTATTACTTTAATGCATTTTGAATATTTCATACGATGTCTTAAAATGTTTGATTTAACTCATATCACTATTTTTTTATGAACCGGTTAGAAACAGCATATTTTGAGTAACTACAAAAATAATAACCATTATTTCTATGCTTACGAGTATAGAATATGCTACCTAATGTTTACAAAAAATATGTAGCAATAATGCCACTATATTTGTTATTTTACTAGGTATTGTGTCGACTATATTTATTTATGTTGCGTACTCCTTGCTGTGTGCATATAGTTTTATAGTTTTACTTTTATTGGCTATTGCCCTTTTTTATATATCGATTGTTTTTGGAATTGTCAGTTTGTTAGTTGATTTGGTTGAGTTGTGTTGTGATATCGTGTTCGTTTGTAAAGTTACCTTATTAAATTCCTATATTCTTCATAAACCTATTGCTTTCATTACAGTCCACCCTTCCACAACTATTTACTTAGGTTTAATATATAATCTTATTAGGTTTGTTTCTATAGGCATATAATTTAACACAAATGTTTATTGATAAATAAATTAATCTAATCTAATCAAATGATTTTAAAATCTGTACTAATATAAAAAAGAGCAAAGGTTTGTTTGTTTGGATTGAATAGGCTCCAAAACGGTTGGACCGATTTGAAAAATTCTTTCACTGTTTGGAAACTACACTATTCTCGAGTGACATAGGCTTTAAAAAAAGGGATCCGTGCGAAGCATGGGCGGATAGCTAGTTTTGAATAAACCTAGCTGCTTTATAACTTGGCATTAAAACACTGAGTACTAAAAACCGTGTGTAATGCCCATTACGCAACTGTTACGTAAACTAATTTTACATGATTTTTTTATCCTCTCTGTAACTTCTGTTTTAGAATTAAACAAAGTGAGTTTTATATTTATTGGCAACTCTAGCTAGAGTACAGAGCCAACTTTTAAAAAGTTTTCGATTGTATCATGCAAATGCTATAATACCTTGAATAAAGCATATCGTATTTTAAACCTGTGTCAAGGATTACCAAGCGATCTTAATAGCCGGACAGACCAGGCAATTTTGCCGAGCATCCTACATTATTAAAGATTTTGTTGTGTCTCAGTATTAATAGGTAAGTACGACAAAATTGTATGTAAAATCAAGCTTTTTATTATTGTAAGAAGCCTAATAAAAGTCGGACGAGTCGGACACCGTTTATTTCAAGCCTACCTATTATTTATTGTTTAATCCTATTGTTTTTTGTTTTTGTTTTGACGATCTCAATATGAGTACATGTAATTTGACATAATAATGTAATAGTACATTACGCACCTAGGCCAGTAAAATAAAAAATGTCTCAGATCACATGTAATTGTCGTCCGAAGCGAAGCCGAGGTTGACAAAAATGTGATCTGAGGATTTTTTATTTTACTGGCCGAGGTCAGTATAGGTACTATTTTTCTGTTCGACGAAGCCAGAAAGCGGCAATTTCATTTAGCGCAGCGGCCAAAAAGAGGGCGCTTTCTGGCCGGAGAACAGAAAAAATATTATATTGTATGAATTTTAAGAAATAAACAAATCTAATCTAATATCTATGTCCAGTTTTATCCGAACGCTACCTGTGTTAATGACATGCAATTTACTAGTTAAAAAGTCTACTAGCTAAAAAGCTTGAACTCCGATTTAAAAGAGCGAGTGTTAAGGCTGTTATCTTTTGTATCTGTTAAATTAAAAACAAACAGCGCAATAATTGCTTTATAGCCTACAATGTTTTGTCTACAGACAGAACGCGCGTGGGCGATGAGCGATCGCATCTAAATGAAATTCGCAAAATACATTCTTACATTTACCGATTGGATTTTATGAGGTGTTCCCCACTTTCCCCACCTCCCCCAGAACTGAACACGGGGAGGTACGTACTTATCACGTATTTACTGGAACAGGTAGAGTTTATAAGTACGCGTAAATACTCGTACACTTATGAGTGTGTACACACCGTGATTATGAAATCAGAAGCGTTATATTGAGGTGGTTCATTATGAAATCTTCAGCGTATTATAATAGAATTTCATAGCACGCAATAAAGATGTATTAAATATAAATTTTAATGGGATAGATATTCTTTTAGGTTTTTCATAACCACTTGATGTTTACAGCAAATAAAATTAATTTGATTTCGATAATAAATAAGTAGGTCTAGATAAAACTAAATCAATAGCTATATTCTTTTTAGATATTTAACCTTGTGATGTATTTGCATGTCTTTTGGAATTTAATTGACATATCTCATAGTTTACTTTCATTCATAAACCTAATAAATAATATTCTTCAGAATCGCGGCTCAGCTGGTATGCGTTTTGACAGTTTAAAAATAAACCAAACTACATTTTTTCACGAACACATACCTACTCAGAACTACGTGTAATATCTAGTGCTCACCTGCAAAAGGTCTTAAGGACTGGATAAAACTGACCGAAACTGGACTTTAAGCGCATGCGTACAGCCCACACCCAGTGACGTAGCAACAGGTGGCAGGTCTCCTGCTATATACGTTATAATCACAAGGAATAGATTACATTGCTTCTTTACTTACTTACAGTTCATGTAGCGGTTTCATAATGGGCATTACGCACGGTTTTTTAATACTAATATCGCACACTTAGATCTAAAGGGATCTAACTCAAAAATCGGAAGATTTGAGTTATGCACACCATCGGATTCCAGCAAAACCCACCTACACTAAAACAGATTTCAGCGAATATAACTCTGCTAGCTTTATTATAAAAAGTATAAATTCATACAGAAAACTCATGCGCATATGGACATATTAATCAGTTTCTCGCCTCTCCTGAAAAAAGTACCTTTTTTGAGTTAGCTCTCTTTAGATCTAGGTGTGCGATATCACACGAGTGTTATAATGCCAAGTTACATACTGTTGCATTTACACTTGTATTATAAATTTAGATATATTATATATAGTAATGTACGTGTAAGTAGATAAAATATAATTTATTATCGCTTTAATATATTATGCACTTGAATGTATCAACTAAAATAAACAAGAATGTTTGTATATTTACAACCTATATTTTATCTCAGATCAGCTGTGACAGTTACAACACGAATAAAACATATTTTATTTCGACTTTATTGCCTACTAGCAGTTCGCCCCGGGTTTGCACGGATCCCTAAATTTTTTTCAAAATATTCTATAGCCTATCATATGTTACTCAGGGTGAACGTAGCTTCCCAACAGTGTATTATTTTTTCATATCGGTCCAGCCGTTTTGAAGCCTATTCAATCCAAACAAACAAACAAACCTTTCCTCTTTATAATATTAGCATAGATATAGATTAGTATAGAAAATTTATTATACAGGGGGTACTGTAAATAATGGACAAGCTTCTATCTACCTTAGGATGGGTCCAAAAATGGTCGGTTTAGTAACACCTTATATGTATTATGTACATTGTACGTACCTATACATTATGTTTATGTAGGTAGCTTATTCCAATCTCCATACAAAAACGGTCAAATCCTTTAAAAACACTGTCAGTATATAAACAAGAAAGGTTTCATACACGCGCCGTTTTACTTACGCCGTTCTGTAATTAGAGTATATTTACTGAAAGGGTTTATAAGAAATTATAAGTGCACGTGGAATCAACACTTAAAATACATAATAGGTACATGTCAATTATATCATAATATCTGACAAATTTGCAACGCTATTGATTCTTTATGTATTTAGTAACAGATTTTATCATAATAATTTCTAATGCCTTAGCGGTTATTACACATTGAAATGAAACAACCATAAACGGATTTAACTAACGTATTTTATTTTTCGTTTCGAAAACTTTACAGTTCCCTTATTCGTATCACGACAGCTGACCAGTTTAACTCTAAAGTCAAAATACGCGAGATCCGTTTATAGTTGTTTCAATCCAACAGATCATAGTTTTATTATTATTGAAAAACAAGCATTGTAATGCGTTCTCAACAATATTACGGATTTCTTTTCCAAACGGCCGTGTTTTTATGTTTCTTTTATTTAGTTTTCAGCGTGTCTTACATGAGTTTTTTAATGTGCGAATTCTTTGCTTCTGATATATGTAAACATGTGCGTAATCGCTATTTCAGAGTGTGTAAGAATTTATAATGCGTCAGATAAAATACTTTTCTCTTAGCAGGCGCGTGCAGTGGGGGGAGCGTAAGTATGGCGCCAGGGTAGGCACTTCATACATCAGTGACCGAGTCACTGTATGGAATGCACGCCCTTGTTTATAGGTTAAAAGAGTATTCGTTAAAGTATTATAACTTAAGGTTATAACTCAACTCTGTCTGTCTCTTTAGTCGAGTCTTCCCTTCTGGAAGACTCCCGCTTCGGCGAAGTATTAATAGCCTCTAGGCTAAATACATATATCCTTAACAGAAAAAAAAAAAAAAAATCTGTCTGTCTCGCTTTCACGCTAAAACTACTGAACCTTTAAATTAAATTTGGTGCATACCTATATTATAGTCTAGAGCTTGAGAGAACATATGCTACTTTTTACTCCAAAAAAAAGTTATAGGGGTTAAGGGGGGGATGAAATATTGAAGTTTGCGAATTACCACTTTGAAAACCGGTAATCGGCAAACTTCAACCTAAAATATATTCAAGTAGAAAATATAGAAATAAATAAAAACTATATTCATCTTTGATGTGTGTGTATGTGGGTACAAAAAACTTTTATGAACATAAAAGAAAGTACCATTTAACCGTGTTTACAGGTGTTTTCATATTTTAAACAATTCCCTTCGATTAGCTACTCAAATGACATCTAATTTTTAATTTAAAAAATACAAAAGAACCTACTATAAAGTGGGTTAATCTGCAATATTCTTTTACCGTCTCTGTCAGTCGATGAAGGCAAAACTTGTTAAGACTGCCTTTTAATTAAACAAGTAAAACAAAGCTACTGTGACCTGCGTCCCCGGGGAACAAAGGAACTTGCTCAGGTACGTTCCACTTTATTACTCAACTAGCTATCCGCCTCGGCTTCGCACGCTTTGCACTTAATTTTTTCCAAAATGTTATAAAGCCTATGTCACTCGGGAATAGTGTATGTAGCTTCTCAACAATGAAAGATTTTTCAAATCGGTCCAGCCGTTTTGGAGCCTATTTAATCCAAACAAACAAACTTTTCCTCTTTATTATATTAGTATAGAGTATATATACAATATACCAACATTTTCGTATACACTGTTGATTTTGTAGCAAGTACTTCATGTGCTACAATGCTACGAGATAACATGGTGCTACGAAAAATAAGTTGTAAACGCTACGAAAACTCGTAGCACATTTTAACTGAACTTCGTAGACCTTAAAACAAGTTAATGCAATACTTAAGAATAATATTATAAGCTACTATTTTTAATATTTCGTTCTTCCTTATTATTGAGTAGGTATAGCTCTACCCCCGTTTTACCCCCTTAAGGGGTGAATATTATTCTTAGTTCCCCTCTGTGCAAAATTTCAAGTTTTTGCCATTATAGTTTAGGCCCTGCGTTGATATGCCAGTCACCAAATCAACTTCTCCTTTTATAAATATACATGATACATTTCAATATGTCATTCCTTAAAATACACAAAAGCATCGATGTTGTCATAAGTGAAATATCGCACTAGTAGCATTTTTTTATCGTCTTACCTCAAAAGAACAAAAGCATCAAGCACGGTTGTAATCAAAAGTCTGAACTCAGCGCGAGACAATACAACACTTGCGCTTAATGACTTGTTCATCGGGTGAACTAACTTGCGCTTAACAAAGGGTTTATTTTGTACCTACATTACTTGACGGCCTGTTGGTCTAGTGGTCAGATACCCTGACTACGTAACCGGAGGTTGCGGGTTCGAATCCTGCTAGGGGCAGATGTAAGTGTGATGCACTGGCATCTGTACCGAGTCTTAGATGTTTTATATGTATTTAAAACAGATTTAAGTAAAGTACTCTAGATTCAAACAAAAGGCATATGTACAGAAAATTCCTTCAGTGCACAGTGACATAATTATTAACCAGTGTTTCACCTAAAAAAGCACTTTTTTGAGTTAATCTTGTTAGATCTTGGTGTGCAATATTTCGGTTTATCAAAATTCTGTTAAAGCAGTAAATGTCAGAGTCCATATTTGTGTAAATAAGACTATTAGGTGACCACGGATTATTTATATGCTGACACCAAACAAACAGTCTGACGGACAATGTCAACATGTCTACACACCCTACCGGCGACATAGTACGTTTTGCTTGTCAGCATTATAGCGACGCGTAAGTTAGAAATTGTCTCATTATAATTTCTGATGCCGTTGCGGTTATTACACAATGGATGAACAATTATACGAGTTTCACTCGCGTATTTAACATTATTTGCTGAAGTTTCAAAAATTTTACACTTCTCATACTTTCTTTATTTGTAGCCGACACTGAGCAGACAAGATAGACTAATTCACTATAGTAATATTGCATCTGGCAATACCTTGGGGTCTAAACAAGGTGCCAACGTTCTTTGTCTTATTGTCTTATTTATTTGTTCTGACAAAAACCCACATTTACTTAAATAGCTAACTATTGAAAGAAAGAACGTTAACGTTAAACGAAACGACCAAAATGTATGGGCTTTGACATCCGTGAACGTTTGTGGCGTACGTGACAGTCGTTCGTGGATGTCAAACGTTAAAGTTGAATGTTGGCACTTTGTCTAGGCCCCCTTACCTCTGAAACTCGATCATTTATACTACACAGTGTCGCTCAAGCATTGTTGACCATGCGAATTTAATTATTTGAAAAAGTGAGAGTACTTATACACTGTGTACAAATCTCAGAGTAAAAGAAACGCACAAAGCACAGTGTCGCAACGGAAATTAAAAGCACAGCCTGCCAAAAAATCTATTCACTTATATATCGACTAGCTTCTGCCCGCGACTTAGTCCGCGTGGACCTCCTCTTTTTTGCAGTCGGTTAAAAAGTAGCCTATGTCCTTTCTCAGCCTCCAGACTTTCTTTGTACCAAATTTCATTTAAATCGTTCCAGTAGTTTTACCGTGAAAGCGTAACAGACAGACAGACAGACAGAGTTACTTTTCCATTTATAATATTAGTAGGGATAGTCATGACACTAAATAAACGCTTATACTCAGTTATTTGGCACCGTGCATATTCTCGGTAATATATACATAGCACACGGCAGAAGCGGCGACTTCCGCCTGTTCCGGCGGAACCGGCGCCGGTGGCCGGCAATTAAAGCCGACACGGCCGACCCGTTTGCCTTCACGCCTGTTTCTATTGTCTCGTCTGTTAACTAGCCAGATTTCGTTTTAAGCACGATTTTGTTCGTTTCAGACGGGAGACTGTTATAGGCGCAGTTGAGATCGTAAATTATACCGTATAGTTTAAATAGACATGGTATTAACTACTCAAAATTCGCATGTAAACAATAAAGTACAAAGACCGAATTGAAAGGAGTAGATAAATTCGATGACCTGTCAGTCTGGTCTATGGTGTAATGGTTCAGCACGCTGCCGCTAGTAAAGGCATAGGCGTGGGTTCGAATCCCACTGGGGGTCTAAAATTTTTCTACTCTTGTCTTTGTACAAAAATATCATTATAGACATAGATAGGAGACTTAACATCAGTGACACTGGGTACAGAAAAAGAAATTCTCTTTAGTCCGTTAGTTAGATTGGTAACCATTCCTGAACACGTGTTTTTTCTTTACGTAAACAAATAATAAATTACTGTTTTATTTATTGTACGAATTAGAGAAAAACAATGTGTCCAATAACTTTTGGTAATCTACTTGAGGACAGTGAAAAGAAAAGTCGTCATGCCTAATTTTGACCTAAGCCTATCTATTAATATTATATATTATTCATATACGTTATCATATTTACAAATCGTTATAAGAGTTTAATATTATATATTTTTCTTATTTAAAAGAAACATTTTTACACTATTTTTATCGTATAAAATTTATGTAACAAGGCATAAAATCTCGAACCGCCTCCAAAGAGTAGTGCAGCATTTGTTTTCATTAACCCGGTAGAAAGCTTTAGTCATAAAAACGCCGTAAGTACAGTACCGGCTGATTATTCTAGCTATTGTTATATTTGCGAAGATTAAGAAAAAAAAGCAATAAAATAATCATTAATTTCGACCTATTACATGTAATCGGTAGAAATTATATATACATTATCGTTTTATCAAGGTACTAGAAATCCTACAAGGCAAGAAGAAAAACAGCTGCATGACTTGTATAGGCACATATTCCTATAAAAATGCAAGTATAGGTAGGTACCTACAGATTTTAGATAGTGAGCATTTTTTGGCCAGTTTAAGCTGTCAAAATTATTAATAAAACTGTTGCACGTAATATGCTTACTTTATGTTTTAAAACCTATGTTTTACTAAGGACCTCTACTTAAACAAGTGGAGGCCCTATTTACAGAAATGTTTAACATTAACATATTACTATCTGACCCGGCAAATGTTATTCTCTGCCTATGCTAATTACCTAGAGGTATTAAATATATTTTACGACCTATTCTCATACTTACCAAATATACTTACATACAAAATGTAATGAAAAAAATGTGTGAAACGAGATTTTTATAAACATATCAGACTAGCTGACCCGACATACTTCGAGCCGTTTTTTTTTCTTTTAATTTTTAATTTTTCATTTACAGTTTGGTTAAAGGTAAAAGTTTTTGAGGAAACGCGCGCGTACATTGATTTTTTTATTTAAAAATACTTTAACAAAAAAATACTAATTTTTACTATTAGACCTAGCTAATAGGTCTTATTATCGTTGGATATACAGATCTAAAGGTACACAGCTAATTTTAGAAGCATCTCAACACGTCAAGAGATGGTTGAATGATAGATGTTTGTTCTGGGATAGTTTTATACGATATTGGATGGATGCCATATTAATTCTAAATTGACTGTCGGCTCTCAATCACCTTTTCATTTGCACTTGATGTCTGGCGGATATACTAGGAATTTGGACTAATAAAATTATTAATAGCAACCCGGCCATGTTTGAAAACAAATATTTTAGTTGAAATTAAGAAATTGAAAAAGTGTTGCGTGAAATTTTGAAGTTTACTGAAGCGTAATGTTAGTTATAATATATGGAAAGAGTTAAGCCACGACGCCATCTTTGATTGTATTGTTGTCAAAATTAGTTGTTTAATTTTGATATTTAAATGTATTTCCGGGAAGATTTGATAAATATGTGTAGTGGTGTTCTTGTAATTGAATCTTCTGACTTAGGTAGGTACATATATTATTATGTATAATTATATTAACAGACCTGATACTAATTTACTAACGCGACAATTGTCGGTGACAATTGACAATTATGTTTACAAGACAAACTAAAAACTCTGTTAGCTTAATGTTGACTTCGCATTGAATTTGATTGTCAATTGTCATCGATTATTATCGAGTTGGTGGAATAGTGTTTGCGTGTTTTTATATAATATCATATACGAAATATAACAATATATACAGTAGAAAAGTAATTTCAATGCCAAGTTTAAATATTAAGTCAGGATGCTAGTTAAAATATAATTTGAAGAAAATCTTGAAATTCAAAGACAATCTTCAAATATGAGATACTTACTGTCAACCGCATTAATTGATATTGTTTTCTCTCTAAAACATAACACGCAAACCAATTTCAGACGTCATACATTATAATAAGAACTAAATTAGCTTAGAAGTTAGCTTGAAATAAGCTTATTTTACTGTGAAGATGACAAACATAGTTGGAACACCTTGGAGGTAACGATGGTGATTGTATTACGAAGGTTAACTATGTCAACTATTTATAACTATGTTAGTAGACACAGAATCAGAATCCCTACTAATCCCTACTAATATTATAAATTCGAAAGTAACTCTGTCTGTCTGTCTGTTACGCTTTCACGCTAAAAGTACTGGACCGATTTAAATGAAATTTGGTACAAATAAAGCCTGGAGCCTGAGAAAGGACATAGGTTACTTTTTAACCGACTGCAAAAAAGGAGGAGTTCCACGCGGACGAAGTCGCGGGCAGAAGCTAGTCATATAATAATTTCTGATGCCTTCGCGGTTATTAAACATTGGAATGAAACAACTGTTAACGGATTTCATTCGCGTATTTTTATCTTATTTTATTTGCTGACGTTTCGGATTCTTTACAGTTTCCATAATCGTAGCACGACTGAGCTGATAAGTCGAACGCTAAAGCGCGTTAATAATTGTTTTATTCCAGGATCATATTTTTTGCTTAAAATGGGGTACAATTTTATAGGATGGTTGAGTTACAATGTTGTTTTATTCAGTACATTTCACTAAAAACAAGCATGCAAAAAATAGGTTTAACAATATGTCATTTGTACAATTTTAAATTTTTCTGTAACTATACATACCTACCTTATCGATTTCTATATCACACTAATATTATACTCGCAAAGGCGAAAGTTTTTGAGTGTGTATATGTTACTGCTTCACGCTTCACGTAGCTGAATGGATTTTGATGAAACTTTACAATAATACAATATTACACATACATATATCAGAATAGCATATTATAAAATTTAATTAAAATTCATTCACTAGTTAAAAAAAATATTAGTAAGATTTTATTATTCACCATGCATAAGTAGACATAATACATTGGATACCAAATTATACAGACAACATTATTTGATTGAACTGTTTATTAAGCCAAAATATCAGAAAATCTGCTGACAATGTCGCTAATGATTTATTATAATGACCCACAATTGTCAACGTGTCAAAATTTCGCGAACACTGATCAAATCGACGGACCAATTTATAATTTGCATTTATATTGTTGTATTTTAATCAAATTATACAATACGAAAACATTTGTGTTATTTTAATGTTTAAGGGTATTGCACAAAATCCTATTAAGCTACGCTTTTTAAATTTTATCAGATAAATACTTCAGATGATCCGGGGTGGGAGCTCGTAACGTCACAGTATCCCTACTAATATTATAAATGCGAAAGTAACTCTAGTCTGTCTGGCTGTCTGTCTGTTACGCTTTCACGCTAAAACTACTGGACCGATTTAAATGAAATTTGGTACAAAGAAAGTCTGGAGCCTGAGAAAGGACATAGGCTACTTTTTAACCGACTGCAAAAAAGGAGGTGTTCCACGCGGACGAAGTCGCGGGCAGAGCTAGTGGTATATAAATTGTATTATAACGTGACGAGCGCTTAACAATCTAACTAAAGGACTAAATAGAATTTTATGTTCTTTACCTAGTTATCATTCCTATTACCACTGAAGATCCTATATAACTTACATATCCAACCAATATACATACATTATTACGTTAAACCTAACTATAAAAACATACTTACGTAAATTTTTATATTTTTCCAAATTACGAGATAAAATTCGCAAGGTCTCGATAAGGCGGCATGTCTCGGAAGGACGGTATCTTTAGGTGAAATGTCGAAACCTTGAAAGCCTTCCAGAAAGGCTTCCGGGCCCTCTTTACCACATGTAAACGCTTTTTCATTTCACAATTTTCCCACATTTACGAGATGTGACAGTCTTATCGAGTATGTGGTAAGGTATGAACAAGATATTGCTTCAATTTGTGGAAATGTTATTCAAGAAGCAAGTAAATTGAATACAAGTTCAATAGATATAACTTGACTAAGATATGCAAGACTCGGGTTAAATATTCGTGTTCATTATACTAATATCTACCCCTACCAGGACTCGAACTTCGACCTCCGACTTCGTAGTCAGGGCTGCGAGACCAATAAGAGGGGACGAGGTCAAATCATTTAATTATTATAATTATGTAAGCAATTTTGAGTTTTACACTGATATATTTTAAAGGTACGTAAAATGTACATTGTTATTGACATGGGAATGAAACAACTGTAACAGATTTAACTCTCATGTTTATATTTACTGACGTTTCAAAACCTTATACAGTTATTCTTAGCTGACGATATCATTAGAGTTAAATTCGTAATAATTGTTTTATTCGAATGTGTAATAACCGAGTATGTAGGTATCAGTAGTTATTACCTATATAAATACATACTTAGAGATTGTAAAACAGGTCCTAAAAAACCGGGTAAGGAAAAAGAAAACCATGAATAAGCAATGTTCTCATAGAAAGCAGCCGGCTTTTCCAACAGTAATCAAGAAAACCTTATTTTTTACAAGAGCCAGGGATACCCTGGTAGAGAGCAGAGGTGAGCATTTGACGGAATAGGTTTCGGCAAGTACGGGGAAGTTAGTCGATTTCTCTTTCACAACTTTTAGCGTAAAATTATATGGAATTTTACAAGAAACTTTGAAACCTGTAAATATCCGGTTTTAGCAGAGCACTCACGAAAACTATGTGACTTTACAAAAGTAACTTAATAACTTTTGAAATGTGAAATTTTCTTTATTCTTGCGGCGATTGGACCGGTTATTTTTTTTTGTACTTACATAAAATTATACTTACATAATTTTTAACAGACGGCAATTTTATTGGCGGGCCTATATAAGCAGCGTCAAATCTTAAGAATTCTATATTTTCGCTCATTGGATCGTTATGTGTAAATTGCTAGTATTAGGTACTCGTGAATTCAGTGTTTTATTTATTTATGTGTACTTTATTGCACACAACTCAAGTCTACAAAATGCAAACTAGGTACATGTTCTGGATACGTAATTTGATAGCTCCGTATTTTACCTAGTACCTCTCACCTCTATTCCACCCTGTTTCTTACTATACTTAGCCCTCAGTTTTTCCTTTCCTTATCTCTACGCACAGATTGTTACTAAAATATTTACAGTCAGTTGGTATAGAACAATGCAACCTTTTTGCCGCGGACAAAAATTAAACCCTGGTTTAACTAGGGCACAAATGATTTGCGACACGTGCCGGGTAAAGTCTCGCAACGTTGCCAGACTTCGATCGAAAAGTATCATGACAACTTCACACGAGGGTCGAGGTTACGGAGACACGTGTCAAATATTTTGTGTCCTAATTTACTTAAACAAGAGTCTAAGGATGAAATTATTTAACGCGTATCTCAGTAGATGTTATTCTTGATGAATGAAGTTGAGTTCCCCTAATAAGTCACAGTAATGGAGTATTCAATCAAAGCCTTGGGTGTTATAACAATGATACCGTTTGACCCTTTCTATAGAGCTCGTGTTGTAATGTTATGTTAAATATTTATATATTCTCTTTTACTTAAAAAAAGGAGACCTATTATTATTCTAGACAGGTTTTTCAATCGAGAATCGTTAACGTTAAAGGTAAGCTATTGAATTAATTGGAATTTGTATATACTTTATTTGTTGTTATTTACAATTAGTTACTAATAAACAAAACTTTGATAAAGTAGGTACATCATGAATGACATTTAATGGAAAGTTTACTTTTAAGGTACCTAGTATTATTAAGAGCGAGTAAGATGCCAGTCACCCCAGACTAACGTGGTTTTAAGAAAGATGAAAATGTTTATGGTACAATATCTAGTCGAAGTTCGAATTGAAGATATCTGTAGTATGTACATAATACGTAAATAAGGCTGTTTCGTAACGTTAGCCGTAATAAATCCCTCACAATACACTCAGCCGTAAACGCGTGGGTATCAGATAAATTGGAATAAAGCATCTCGGAGCATTACAACCAGAAACAGCGACTGATATTTTGTGAAGGTCGACCGACGGAAAATTCTCGTTATTACATTCTTTTAGACAAAGTAGAGATGTTTTGATTCTGTAGATTGACCATTTTTGGTAATTTTATGAACTCTTTAGCGTTAGACTATTGTCAGCTCAGTCGTGCTACGATTATGGAAAGTGTAAAGAATCCGAAACGTCAGCAAATAAAATAAAATAAAAATACGCGAGTTAAATCCGTTAATAGTTGTTTTATTCCAACTTTATGAACACTTATTGTACAAAGGATCCCAAAAATGAAACAATGTATTTTCTTAACACAACACACTATAATTAACAGAATAATACTTTGCTCAACAAAACCAAAATCAAGCCGAAGCCTCAATAAACTGAGAGAACATATCGTTAGCGCGTTCTACCGACAGAACAGCGACATCTATTGAACCACATGTAAATTAAACTAACTTAATACTAGTACAAATGGTTGACGGTTCAACATTCCGCCCACCAAGGACAGACTGACGACAATGTCCTTAATACCGCCCACCGTGACAGTTGATAACATAACATGAAACATAACTATACTTTTAACTAACAATATGCATTTAAACTATCTCACAAATTAACAAATTCTGAATATTGCAAGCAACAACATAACTTAACAAAGGTACAAATAATAAACAAAATATTCAGACTTAAACATTATACTTAAAACAAACTAAACAAAT
This sequence comes from Polylopha cassiicola, assembly GCA_038024825.1. Taxonomy (NCBI): domain Eukaryota; kingdom Metazoa; phylum Arthropoda; class Insecta; order Lepidoptera; family Tortricidae; genus Polylopha; species Polylopha cassiicola. Next base: position 7,404,661 of record CP149060.1, on the reverse strand, counting down.
TACTGACTCAATCAGCAATAGGAAGAAAACATAACTTATTTACAGACCGTTTTATAATACTATTCCTACAACGTAAACTAACAACACGTGTGATTCCGTCCAACCCAGTATGCTTATCAACAACAATACCATACAACCACCTTGCAGGCGGAACATCATCCTCCTTTACCAAAACCACATCACCCACAGCTGGCTCTGGAGTTTGATAAGCCCATTTATATCTATGATAAAACTGAGTCAGGTATTCACGCGACCATCGGCGCCAGAAATCCTGTACCATCCTCTGAGTAAGTTGCCATCTTCTTAAACTAGTAATATTACCAGACTCATAATTAAAATCCGGTGCTACAACTAGTGGCTCTCCAACAAGAAAATGTCCAGGAGTCAGAGGAATCTGATCTTCACTATTATCATTTATCCTTGAAATTGGTCTTGAATTCAAACATGCCTCTATTTGTGATAACACAGTTATCAATTCTTCAAATGTCAATGTTGAATTGCCTATTATCTTTTTTAAATGATTCTTGCACGACTTTATTCCAGCCTCCCAAAGGCCTCCGAAGTTGGGCGCATGCGCAGGAATGAAGTGCCAGACAGTGCCATTCGTAGCAAGACTACTAGCTATCTCAGCTAACATATTCGACTTCTCGTCTAGGAAAAGTTTCTTCAACTCACGAGCTGCTCCAACAAAGTTAGTGCCATTGTCACTCCATATATCTGCACAATGACCACGACGAGCCACAAAACGTTTGAATGCAGCTAAAAATCCTTGAGTAGTCAGATCGCTGACCAACTCCAGATGTATTGCTCTGGTCGCCATACATACGAACAGACATATATATCCCTTATATGATTTATTACCTCGACCTTTCGAAGTCCTTATGTTAATAGGACCTGCGTAATCAACACCACTTTGATAAAACGGCCTATTAACTGTACCTCTTGCTGAAGGCAACTGACCCATCAATGGATTATTACTTGATGCTGCGTAACGTGTGCATGTGACACAATTTCTATAAAACAATTTTACTAATTGTTTGGCACCAACTACCCAATATCTGGACCTTAAATAGTTAAGCATCAGTTGCGGACCTCCATGCAAAGTCCTTTCATGTGTTTCACTCACTAGCAAATCAGTGAAGTGTGATTTATGAGGTAAGATAATAGGATGCTTCATATCATCACTAATATGCGCGTGCTGCAATCTCCCACCTACTCTCAACACGTCATCTTGATCGAGAAACGGATTCAACGAGGTAAGTTTGCTTTTCTTATTTATTAATTTATTTTCTTTCAGGTTTTTTATTTCATCTTTAAAATACTCTTGTTGAACTATCTTTACACATGTCTTTAAACTTTCCTGAATTTCTGTTCCAGTTATCCAATCCTGAACTTCTTCCTTTCTGAATTTCTTAACCCATCTTTTACAGAACGCCACCACTCGGATGAGTTTTCTTAATTTAGAAAACTTAGTTATAATATCTTTCTCAAATGATCCGACGCATTTATCAACATTACAGGTAAGACAAAGTTTATTTGTTTTTTCTTCTAAATTTGTTTCTTTTAATTCTATTTTTTGATAATTAATGGTTTTCTGTTTCAGCCATGGCGGTCCTTCCTTCCAGAGTGATTCTTCAACCGACTGACAAACACCTCTGGAGGCGCAATCAGCAGGGTTCTCCTTTGAAGAAACATGAGCCCACTGATGAGGTTCCAATGACGTCAATATTTCAGATACGCGGTTAGCCACAAAGGTCTTCCATCTGTTTGGGCGACTATTGAGCCACGACAACACTATAGTAGAGTCTGTCCATGCATGTAAATTATTCTTATCAATACTCATAACCTTCGCAACCTCCACTAACAATTTAGTCAGTAGTACCGCCCCGCAGAGTTCCAATCTAGGAATCGAAAACTGTTTGATCGGTGCGACCTTAGTCTTTGAGGTTATTAGTGATACATGAACTTCACCCTGTTTATCTACAACTCTGGCATACACCACCGCGGCGTATGCATCGTTAGATGCATCAGAAAACCCGTGAAGTTCTAACAACTGATCACTTCGACTACTGTGAACCCATCTAGGGACTCTGAACTTGGTTAATTGATTCAAATTATCTCTGTAGCATAACCATTCCTTCAGAAGTTGTGATGGAACCTCCTCGTCCCATTCAATTCCTGAAAGCCATAATTTTTGTATAAAAATCTTGGCTGAAATGATTACTGGTGCTAACCAACCAAGTGGATCAAACAATCGTGAAATATCAGATATTACACTTCTTTTTGTTACAGGTGTCTTCATAGGAGATAGCTGCACTGAATACTCAAACTCATCGCTTCTTCGGTTCCAGGTAAGTCCAAGTATTTTAGTTACAGTATCCTGCTTCAAAGGTAAGTTTTCTTGTAAATCTTTTTCATTTCCATTGAATTTTTGCAACAATTTTTTATCATTAGTACTCCATTTTTGTAGTTCAAACCCTCCGCATAGTAACAACTCATTAAAATCTTTAAATAGCTGTTCTCCTTCTTCTGCATCTTCACAGCCCGTTAACAGATCATCCATATAGAAATCCTTGATAACCTTCTCTGCAGCTGTTGGAAACTTGTGCCCTTCATCATAGGCTACTTGATGCAGTGTGCGGACCGCAAGATATGGAGCAGATGCTGTACCGAACGTAACCGTCAGAAGTCTGTAGTGTTCCATAGGCTTCTGAGGATCATCACGCCATAATATACGCTGACAATCTGTATCCTTTTCATCGATCTCCACTTGCCGATACATCTTCACTATATCTGCTACTAAACAGATAGGATGACTACGCCATCTCATAATAATATGACGCAAGTCAGCTTGAAGTCTTGGACCTATCAGCAAATCTTGATTTAACGAAACACCATTAGTTCCAGGACACGAGGCATCAAACACTACCCGCACCTTTGTTGTTGTGCTGTCCTCGCGAATAACTGCGTGATGTGGTAAGTACACTACATCTGATTTATTTTTATCTTTTTCTTCAACGACCTTCATATGACCTAAGTCCAGATACTCCTTGATAACATCCGTGTAGCGTGATTTCAGGTGAGCATTCTTCTCAAACCTCTTCTCCAGATAACAAAAACGTTTGGCAGCTACAAGTTTGGAATCTCCTTTCTTGCAACGTGGATCTTCATCTCTGAACGGAAGCTTAACGATGTACCTACCAGTGCTATTTCTCCTAGTAGTTGCAGCATAAATTTCTTCACATCGTTTTTCCTCTTCAGTGTAAGTATCCCCAGCAGATCCAGTCACGTTATCAGATTCAAGCTCCCAAAATTTCTTGAGAATCTCATTATCATCTACATGAACGTGATTAACCGAAATTGACTTACGGCTAGCTGACTCAGGTCCTGGCATAGGTCCTGACAAAATCCAACCAAGCGCAGTTTGTTGCGCTGTTGGTACTCCTAACGATCCTTTGATGACTCCTTCTAGCAATATCTGACCATAGATATCTGCTCCTAGAAGCAAATCAATCTTGCCTGGTGTGTCAAAGGATGGATCGGCCAATTCAAGGTTAGCGAACTCCGACCATAATTGTACAACAATTTTCTTTTCAGGGAGCACCGAAGTGAGTTTACTTAACACAAAAGCACTGACTCTAAACTCAACCGTTGAATCAAGAAGTGATTGAATCTTCAAATTAACCATAAACCTAGAGGCGATAGGACCGCACTCGTCACTTCCTAATCCTGATATGGTACTTTTGTGTGATATTTTCTTCAGTCCTAGCAGCTGGACTGCAGACTCCGTAATCAACGATGCCTGTGATCCCTGATCGAGTAAACACCTGAGTGTTACTAGTGAACCATTCTTCGATTCTGCATTAACCAATGCAGTTGCTAATAATACTTGACCTTGAACCGTCGAAAAATGATTCTTTATTTCAGTAGTTTCTTCTTGAGATGATGATGATGCGACTGGAGTAATTACTGGAGCAGGTGGCTGCCCTTCACCATCATTGGGATTTGTGACATTTTTGGGATGGAGCAAAGAATGATGCTTCTTCTTACATATTCGGCATCTAGTAGGCTGACGACAGGCAAAAGCTGAGTGATTAAAACCTAAACAATTGAAGCATAAGTTATTGGATTGAACAAAATCACGACGTGTGTTTATATCAATTTTTGAAAAACCTTTACAGTTGCATAACCTGTGATTATCAGAACAATAAGCGCAAGATAAATTAGCTACATGATGTACTTTTGGATTAGACTGAACATTTGAATTTTTATTTAGATAGTTAGACTTAAAAGCTTTGGGTTCAATAAATTCTAGAGCGCGATATCTCTTCTCTAAGAACTTTTCAAAATCTTTATATTTAGGTAACTCCATAGCCGAGCTACTAGAATCTAATTCCCACTCTTTCCTAGTCTCACTATCTAGTTTAAGACAAATAATATGAATTATTATAATGTCCCAAGAACTGACATCTACATCCAAATTCTTCAAAGCAAACAAACACTCATTCGTTGTATCTAACATCTCCTTAAGAGCGCTTGCAGATTCCGTTACTAAATTCTTCTGACTAAACAACTTTTTCAGAATGCAATTTGACAGATATTTCTTGTTATTATATCTGGACTCTAATTTCTTCCAACACACTGAATAGTTCTCTTGCGTGATTTGAACATGCCGCAACAACTTTTCCGCTTCCCCAGTCAAATGAGTTTTCAAATAATGTAGCTTTTGAACGTTATCCAAGGACTTGTTTTCATGGATTAGTGATGTAAATAAATCTCTGAAAGTAACCCACTCGGAATATAATCCAGAAAATATTGGTATAGAGATCTTTGGTAATTTAACAATATCATTATTAGATGAACTCGAACCTGGTGTAGCGTTATCACTCGCTGACTCTGCGTTACTATTCGAAGATAGCAATTTTAGTTTATTAAACGCCGCTTGAATCAATGACTTGGCTTCTATAAACAGTTCTTCCGTAATGTCATATACTTCACCAGTGACATAACACGATTCAGATAATTCTGCACTATCGGTCTCCTGTACTAGTTGCGTATGTTTCAATAAGAACTGAGCCCATAATCCATCTAACACTTCTATTCTAGCATTAAGATATTCGAGCGAAGCGCGTCGTTCCAAAGGCGCTTTCTTAATATTTACCAAAGTCTTTTTTATTCTATCTGCTAAGTCCTGTAGAACCTTGATCTTAGAATCCATCTCGGAAATTTTCTAAGTGTTTAGCACTTCTGACTAAAATCGGGCATAGGTTCCCCGTAGTTTCACTTTTTCCGAAACTATTCTAAGTCCTAAGCTACTTATTTCTGAATTTTCTAAGTCCAAATTTTTGATGAAATTTTCTAAGTCACTATTTGACAGCTCTTCATAGAGTTTTCACTACAATAATATTCAAAGAGTACTCACAGTTTGACACTTCACAATTCGCTTACGTCACAGTTTTGTTGTTGCCTCGTCGCTGGCTGGTACATTTGATGACGTCACCTTTTTGATCCGCCGACGTCCAAACTCTTCAATGCAGACTCTTCACGTCTCGGAACACCTTACTGCAGCGATCCACTGCGGTGTTACCAGCGGCCTCTGTCGTACAATCCTCACTAGCCGAATCCGACTCGTTAGGACCATGTACAAAGGATCCCAAAAATGAAACAATGTATTTTCTTAACACAACACACTATAATTAACAGAATAATACTTTGCTCAACAAAACCAAAATCAAGCCGAAGCCTCAATAAACTGAGAGAACATATCGTTAGCGCGTTCTACCGACAGAACAGCGACATCTATTGAACCACATGTAAATTAAACTAACTTAATACTAGTACAAATGGTTGACGGTTCAACACTTATATTCTTTCTGTATGTTTTTAAATATTTCTTGGATTGAACCAACTATAAAGGATTTATATCGCGTGTTTTATTTTATTTGCTGGCCTTAGTTCACGACTGAGCTGACTAGAGTCTAACGCTAAAGTAAGTTGTTTCATTCCAGCGTGTACTAATCGCAAAGGCATCAGGAATTATTCAACATTTTTTTTAATCATTTTTGATGCCTTCGCAGTTTTACACAAACATTATTTTGTATAACAATGAATATAAATTAAGTTTTCGAAGCATCAGCGTGCATTGGATTTATACAAGTTTCCGTTAGAAAAAATATTTTATTCTTTGGAAAAGGAATTTTTGATATAATCTATTTTCGTATCACGATGTTTCTCATAGGTCTTCTTTAATATTGACGTAATAGAAAAAAGGACTTTTTATTTGGTTCTAAAACTACAACACAGAAAAATACGCGCCGATTATAGAACCATGAAGTATTCGAAACGTCAGAAAAAATTGTTCATTTGAATAGAGGTAATGTTTCAAAAAGCCGAAACATAAATATCCAACAGACAAAAAGCAAAAAGTAATTACCACTTTAAACTTCATTTTAAAACCGTTAACAAAACAACAAAATTATATTTTACGTTTGCACAAAGTATGAATAGTGTAGTGGCAATACGTCCCCCTAACTGACAAAGACTGTATGCCATTGTAATAAGGGTTGTTTTGAAGTACAAGATAGGCGAGTGTCACTGGCTGTCGAGCTGTCAGTGCCACAATCCGTCATTCACAGAAGACGCGTCGCGAGTGGCGCTCTGGGAAATATTATAGACAGATTTTGTGTTTTGTAATGTTTGTGGCATTTTTTTCTTAAACGACTTGATACTTAGTGACTTTTACTACTTCCATATAGGTACTATATTATGGTACCTATTGTTTTTATTTTAGCTCTAGAAATGACACTGTCGTGTCCTGTCAAAATGTAGATGTCCATACTTTGCCGCCAAAATATTTATTTATTCTTTATTGCACAAAAAAAACTAATTAATGTACAAAAGGCGAACTTAATGCCATACGGAATTCTCTACCAGTCAACCTTTGAGATGAACAGAGATAATATTATACTATTTTACAACCTACGAAAAAAACGGAGGAAGTTCTCAAGTCGACGCATATATTTTTCCTGTAATAATACTAAAGCGAATCAAATCTTGATTCTCAATCTTGTTTGTGAGTAACCTAGTGAGCATAAAATTATTAAGTAGATACTTTAAAACCGAAAAAATCAATGTTAAACTATTATCAATTTAGTCTCTACGAATATGAGACTCCGTCATTGTTGTCTTTAACTATACCTATCTATAACGGTTGCAAATAATATGATCAGCAATATTATATTTCTACTAGTACCAGGAAATAATTTCACTTAAGTTTTATCTACTTATTGATTTTCCTCTTAACATAGGTTAGGCTTCAAATGCTCGTAGATCCACCCACATACTTAAATGTCAAATCGAAACTCTAAACGTTTTTGGAATGAAACAACTATTAACGGATTTAACTCGCGTATTTTTATTTTATTTTATTAGCACTTTAGCGTTAGACTATTGTCAGCTCAGTCGTGCTACGATTATGGAAACTGTAAAGAATCCGAAACGTCAGCTATAAAATAAAATAAAAATACGCGAGTTAAATCCGTTAATAGTTGTTTCATTCCAATGTGTAATAACCGCGAAGGCATCAGAAATTATTATCTAAACGTTTTTGTTTGACATCGCAGCGCGATTTCCTCACAAAATCCATTTTACGACATGATGCCGGGATAAAATCCAATAATTGAGATTGTACGTCAAGCCTAGTCGCGCACGTTACAGCCTAGATTTCTAGAAAATGCAATTTCCTCTTACACGTCCAATATCTATTTTAATATACTTTTATTTGCCGTCTTTATTGTATTTCGAATATATTGGTAACAGTTTATATCAAGTGACGTTAAGCGTATGTGATCAAAGGAATACAATAAATGATGTAACTAATAAATCTATATTATAATATTATTATTAGGTACTTATATAAAGTTGACTTAAAGCCGGAAATATCTACGCAGGACATTAACTATAAGGTTTAGAAACTTGAAATTTTGCACACGGGTCATTTGTATAGCGTAAGGAGCACTAAGAAAGGATTTTTTAAAATTCATCACATGGCGGCTTATCGTGCGCTGATGAAGCCAGAAGTTAGTTCTCTAATATCAAAATGAATAAATGTTAATTTGTCTAGCTAAAACGCGAAATAATATGGTGAAATATTCGTGGAAGTCCATGGTTTATTCGTTGAGGAAATTTGAAAAATTTACAAAAAAAAATCTCAAAAAGGTGGTATTTAATTGGGATTTAGTTCAAAAAGCGAATAAACAACTGTGTTTTTCTAAATTTCAAAACTATCAACTATTTCACCATGAGACACTGTGTTTAAGTATAATTCAAGTGTGTTTTTCTAAATTTCAAAATTATCAACTACTAGCTTCTGCCCGCGACTTCGTCCGCGTGGAACTCCTCCTTTTTTGCAGTCGGTTAAAACGTAGCCTATGTTCTTTCTCAGGATCCAGACTTTCTTTGTAACAAATGTCATTTAAATCGGTCCAGTAGTTTCAGCGTGAAAGCGTAACAGACAGACAGACAGACAGACAGAGTTACTTTCGCATTTATAATATTAGTAGGGATAGTAGGGATTTAACTGACAATACGCTGTGTACAACTACAAGTATAAAATCTGAACCGTTCTCTCAGCACATCTTCTGAGATAAAGTGCTCTAATCCATAAATGTCAGCGAGCATTTGCGACAACAGACGCTCCGACATCGGCAGGACGAGAATGGCGTTGTTTATTTGGGCCCCGATAAAAGGAATGTCTGATAACCGCCCTAGCCCTTTCGCGAGGCGATATCTTCCAAATCTACTTTGATCTTGAGACTTATATTGTTTTATAATACGTTCGATTCCTGTTTATGGGATAACTTTTGGTGAACGTTTTGTGGGATTGTTTTTATGAAAGGGTGGTAAATTGGAACTTTACGAAACTTTGGTAGAAAATTTTGTAACTTAATCATTTCGATTGCGGTTGCGAATGTAGGTACTGTGATGTTTTCGATACGTTAATTCCAATTTTTAAGTAGCTTTTTAATTTGGTACTTTTAAGAAAAAACAAAAATGGGCTATTAAAATCGGGTAGCAAACCAATGTATCGTAATTAGATTAAAAATAGAATTAAGGTTTAGCAACCAACTAAAATATAATTATAAATGAATTAGTTGTTCATAAAATCTTTATGTAAGGATTCTTGAAATACTTTAATGCCCTGGCTTTGCACGGATCCTTTTTTTTATAGCCTACTCGTATATCACTCGGGAATAGTGTAGCTTCCCAACAGTGAAAGAATTTTTCAAATCAGTCTAGTCGTTTTGGAGGCTATTCAATCCAAACAAACAAACCTTTCCTCTTTATAATAGTATAGATAGATATAGACAAAGACTCATTCTATAATTATATAAACATAATTATCTTCAAATTACGTAATTAAATTGACAAATGATGTCGTGCTTGTAAACTCAAATGCATAATTCCGTGAAATCTCACATTCTCCTATATTGTCTGAACGTTAATTAATAATGCAGTAAACATGAGAGGTATGTTTTGTCTCCCTGGTTTACCCCACCTGTTTACTTTATTAACAATAGGTACTCTTTATTCTCAGGTGTTTGTAAGAATTAATTGAATGAAGTCTTAAAACCCATTTGTGTAGGTGCAATCAATTTAATGCGATTGGAATAAAAACAAGGTTAACAATGATCGACTTAAAATTATTCCTATATAAATAATACTTTGTAAAACTGGCCAAGTGCGAGTCGGAATGGTGTAAATTGTTTCGTACCATTTAAAGGCAAACATTTACGTTTTATTGATCGACACGTACTTATTTTTCTTTTCACAATCGAACAAATGACAAAGATAAGCGCTTCAAAAGTTCAAGAGTGGGGTCTCGTGACGTCACGTTATGGTATAAATTGTTTAACGTGAGCAGAAATACGTATCCATTTAACATTTTAATTGACGGACTAAATAAAAATTCGTTTTCTTTACCCAGTCCTGATCCCTGTCGATTGGCACTTGTCTAGAGGCAATGATACACTTTCCTTTCCTATCCCACATATTTAGACAGAAATTTTGAAACACATCAGCGATATATTTATTTATACTTTACTAGCTTCTGCCCGCGACTTCGTCCGCGTGAAACTCCTCCTTTTTTGCAGTCGTTTAAAAAGTAGCCTATGTTCTTTCTCAGGCTCCAAACTTTCTTTGTACCAAATTTTATATAAATCGGTCCAGTAGTTTTAGCGTGAAAGCGTAACAGACAGACAGACAGAGTTACTTTCGCATTTATAATATTAGTAGGGATTGTCTAAAAAAAACAAAATGTACAAAACTTAATGCCATACGGCATTCTCTACCAGTCAATCTTCTTGGTTATTACACATTGGAATGAGACAACTATAAACGGATTTAACTCGCGTTTTTATACTGACTGACGTTTCCTTTACAGTTTCCATAATTGTAGCACGATATGGCCATAGTCTAACTAAGTCTGTTTCATTCCAATGACAATAAACTTTGTGAGTCACGTCAGTTTTAAAATCATCAAGTCACCCAAGAATGGAATTTACCGTTTATTACAAGCCCACTGGATCGTTAACACCTCAATCCAGCCCCGGACACATTCCTTCACTCCTCTTAGTAACAATCACGTACAAAGGGCGTAAAATTCCGGCCCTAAAAAAGCAGACAAGCGCAAGTCGGGTGGACGTTTTTGGTGCCGTAAAAGTAGCAATCCTTTGTAATAATAATGGTAATATTTTTGGAAATATAAACATTATTAGGTAACAACACTTGTAGCGTTTTCCATTTGTAGCGGTTTCCAAATATTAGGCTCATGTTTAGATAATCATAATTAACTAGCGGCCCCGGCAGACGTCGTCCTGCCCTTCCGATTGTTTCGTCAAAGTCTTCTGTCACTTACCGTCAATATGGGAGTATAGAAAGATGTTGGTTTTATACTTTTTCAAGATGTTTTTAAAATTTTCTCTACTTACAAACCTTCGCTGGACTTCCACGAATAATTCAAGACCAAAATTAGCCAAATCAGTTCGTGCGTTCTGGAGTTATAGCGTCAGGAAGGAAAACCCGGCTTATTTTTATATAATAAGAAGAAGTAGATTAGTAGGTAGCTCATTTATAATTCAGTATTTTAAAGTAATATTTTAGGCCTTGTAAGTATTGAGCTATAATAATTTCTGATTCCTTCGCGGTTATCAAATCACACATTGGAATGAAATAATTTATTAGTTCTTCGGCTCTGTCGTGCTACGAATACACGAACTGTAGGTAAATACAAATGTAAATATTGTAGGTAATATTTTTTATACTTTCATAAAAGAAACAACTACAAAAATGTATTCAGAATAAGTCAGATTCACAGAATTTAGACAAGATAATTAAATAAGAGCTGTGATAGACAGATACGAATTATAGACGGTGCAAAATAGGTACTTCAGTTCAAGTCGATAGACTTAGAGTTCAGTGACCTCTGCAAGCTTGTGATTTGCAGGCAGTTACAATGAAGACCTACTGGAACAGCCTTGGGTGTTTACTGAGAAACTGAATAGGATTCAATTTCGAAATAAATACCAAATTAGGTAAAATGTTAATCTTAAATGGTAATTAAGTCATTTAACTTTAAATTCTTATCCATGCCCTAAAAGACTTGTCTTCTATACCTATCAACTAACATATGTATTATAAAACTACCCCAATCTGTATGTATGCTCTATACTACCAAACGGCTTTTATTTCTTTTTCATCAATCATGGACGAAGTTTTCCATGACGAAGGGTCATGTGTAACGTAACGATAAAAAATGACATAATTATCTGAGAGTTATTTCAGTGCGTGCTAAACCCGAGCTGAAATTGTATGTGATTTTGGTAAAATAAAGTCAATTGAATTTTAAGTACTTAACAGAGATTTAGGTAAACTTAGCGACACATAGTAAGTTAACTTAGACTAATTTAGCATTGTTTTACAATTACGCAAGGAAACAATCCATTCATCACATTGTATAGTGCATAATGCACGCCTTTGCAAAGACATCCCTGAAAATATAGACACCATTCCATGACCGCACGCTTTTACAAAGACACCTTTGCAAATCTAGACTTTATTTATCACCAGAACTGTGGACCCCTAAAAAATTAGGTCACCACCACACCATAAAGCTTTGCGCAAACCTCGACTTATTATCATTAAGCCAGTATGAGCCAGTCACCCATAGTGTAAGAGCAGGGTCGAGCAAATAAAGCATTTGGTACACGGCCGGTTATTTACCCAGGGCTATTCAATTAAGGCTCTATCGATAGTATGTACCTAGCCGGGTTTATTGAGGACTTAGATTAGGTTACGTGGGACGGGGTGACTTTTTATTTATCGAGTTTTAACTGTAGCAAAACGAGTTGGTTGCGTAAAGTTTGAACGTCAATTAGGGTTGGAACTTTTGGATGTTTTAACACGCTTTTATGAGGTCGCCTTGTAACTATATAATCGAAGCGTTGAGCCGTAATTTAACATTTAAATTTGGAGGTTATGTCTTCATTAATAGGAGGACGATTTGAGACTGACTGTGGGTGCAAAATGGAGAAGAATTACAAACGATAGAAGTAAATGGAAGTCTTTGGAGGAGGCATATGCTCACAGGCACACTGAAGTTAGAGATATATTGTGAAAAACTAAGTTTTTAAGTTTTTTAAATTTAGTAATAGATTAAATTCTACCGTAATTTTAATTTCAGAATAAAAGGCTTTATTTTTTTTATTATTATGTCTTCATTACGTCTGTTGAGGTTCTGTTTTGATTATTATTATCGAAAAGAGATACTCAAGCATGCTTACAAATATAAATATTTAAGGGGTTCCCATTTAACGAATGTGATTATTTTGCCGTTTTTAAAGTTTTAAGTTTTTTTATACGACAGTTAGCTCACTAGGTTTAAGGCATTTCATTAATGGAGCATAAACCTCTGTAAATTTAAAATAACGTGCAAAAGTGCACCGCTGTACATACTTATTATGTTGGTCATTTCATAAAACAACGTTTCGTTTTTGCACAGGATGCAGCATGTGTTTACAAAAGTTGTAAAAAATAACGCACCTACGTCATTGCTGGCGTAGACACGGTCAACATCCTTACTGTTATTTTCGTTACCAGAACATGGAATTACTAATTACGTTTTATTTTTACACTGTTGCATTGTTTTGCGCTGTGTTGCCAGTTCTTTAAATTCGTCAGTTACAAATGAAGGTCGAGTGGTTTCGTAATTACGATAATGGTACTTAAATACTCGACTTCTAAATAGACAGCTAGTACTCTTAATAAAAAGCAAGGTTTTGAGCAAAGAAAACTTTTGTCGTTTACATAATATTAGTTTTCCGTGTATGTGACACTTCATTAAATTTTAACAGAGTTATATTAATAGCTTATGATGCCTTCGCGATAATTACTCTCTCGACTCGTGAATTTATTTTTATTTAATTATTTAATTTGCTGACGTTTCGAAAACTTTACAGTTTTGATTTTTACATTATTTGATTAAACTACTTTATCGGGTAGGTCTAAGAATTGGCCAACATCTATTTATTATACCCCCAAATGTCCACCACAAAGTATATATATTTTTTTCTTTATTTTATTCGGCATAAAAAAATACATACAACCCTAAACTTTTACCTTTTTACCATTATTTAATTTTTTAATAAAAAAAAAATAGCAAAAAACAGTACGAACTGGGTCATCTAGTGTCTATGCTATAAACCGAACAACAAAGTACCCACTGCTCACTCCGCATAAATAATAGCACACTTTCCGATTTCGTAATTTATTACCGCGTCACTAAAATCGCAATAAATCATTCGAGGATGCTTTGTGATTTTTTTCAGCGTTATTTTAAGAAGTTATTGCTCTCAGGTTAGCGACGATCAATCATTGCGTGACGCGAGATGGAATCCTTGGCTCCAAATACAAAACTTTATCTTAATTATTTCAACATTAAAAAAGCATCACGGGTGAAATATCCATTTGGTAGCTTTTAGAAAATACCGTTAATATGGCAACATTGCGTGTATTAAATGGTTGTCTATGGTTTCTCTCGTCAATTGTCTTTTCAACATAATAATATAACGTGTAGAAAAGTAACAGATTTTGATTGTTTCCGAATTTTGTTACGTCTCAGTTGTGTAAGTAGGTACCTATATTATAAAACTATGCCCGAGTGAGATAAGCTATAGAAAATTTAATACAAAATTGGATTTCGTGCGGAGCCTGGGCGAACCGCTAGTCTTCTATAAAGGTTGCAAAGTGCTGAGATTAATTAAAATATTACCTAACAGGCTAGAGTAATAAAATAAATAAATAATAAAGTCCTCACAGCAAAACGTTTACCCTAACCCTACATAAATAGCAGCAACTGGCAACATTTCCGATTATTCATAGATTGTTCTGCTTATCTTTATTTGTATCTTCCGGTAACTGGTGAAACATTTGCAGGCGGGCCCACCGATGTGGAAAATTTACCGAATAAATTCAATTTGTAACATCTCCAAACAAACTCGACGATGTACCTTGTTCGGTACGTCAATAATTTTTTTACATAAATCTTACGTCTCGTTTTATAATGTTACGTGAAACAATGCTAACATATTTTTTTGCTCTGGCAACTTGAAGAAAACAAAAATGGAATCCAACGTCTTTCAAGAATGGAACGCAACAAAATACGTTTAAAAACAAAGCGGCGCTATAATACAAATTCTTATTTACTGCTTGTTTATTTCTAGGAACCGTTTTTCCACCAGAGACAATTTGATCTTTACTTTTAATATTTACAAATGGAAATGTTAAAATAAAGCTTTTTATTCACGTTCGTCACTGAAACTTTTTATGTGGCAACTTTTCCACTCTGACGTTTTTACGACTTTGTAATTAAGTGTATGGAAGTAATTTTGCGGTTGTTCATTGTTTTAATAATGAGTTTTTTTAAACTGTTACAGACCTACACATTCTCATTTATATTTGTTTCGTGTTTCCGTATTTTAATAATTCGTCACTCCAATTTAACTTTCTAATGCCTGTAAGATATTTAAAACTTTTCTCACAAACAAAAACATTGCTTAAACTCCAAACGATAAATTAATATAACCCAATGACGATTTTACAGAGGGCCATTTATTACATTAGTTAATTACTTATCTGGAGAATAAACGATGTTTTTATCTGATAGAAAAGTGACAAATAACTTGGACAACGTGAAGTAGGTCAAAGTTCTAAAAGACTACGAAGCAATCTATGTATTATAAAATAAGTCTATGGTTTTCATTTATGGTCATAATAAATTTAAAAAAAACTCACCAAACGATATAAGTCCGCTGTTAAGCATGCTCAGCTTAATAGTGTTAGGGATGGACACTAGACTGGTGGTCCCAGAAGTATTCTTGGTCTTCGGTTTCTTCTCCAAATCATATCGGGTCGTCGACCTCGACCTCGTATGCTTTCTTTGACTCGTCGCCACTGACGTGCCACGGGGCCCCGTACGAGATGACATTTTAACTTTTTAAATTAACGTTAACCAAAGTTCACGACACTCACTATACAGCCAATATTTGGACTTTAGAACTTTATGCTATTAAATATCATTACAAACACTGTAGGTAGTATAAGCGAATAATTCATATCAAAACATTCACGTATTTACACATTGAACACTGTAGTTAAAGAAAATTGTAAGGTTGTATAGTTAACGAAACGGCGTAACGCCCTGGCATTGTAGTTTTTTATCGCCACCTGAAACAAGCAAAGAAAAATGTTTAATTCACCTTTATTTCAATCATATAAATTAATTAAAAAAAAGAAAAACTATTCAGGTCAGCATAAACTATCAAATTTATATTTCACGTAGCATTCAATACAAAATCATTTTATAAAACTCCCAACATGGTTGAAATCGATTGTTATCTCAATTTATAAAAGTAATTAACGATCCTAACATTAGTTTATTCATTTTAAGGAAGCTACGCACAGATTATTCGTTTAACATTTTGATATTCTTATACACAACCAGCCCCTACCGCGGCTCGTTCGTAACTGCCTAATCCAGTACAAGATCGAGAAATATATTTTTAGACGCCCTATCTATATCTACAGTTTTATTATTATGTTGTCTCTGTATGAAAACATACTTGAGCTCATTCAAGAAACTAAATATTCACGTTTCCGATTAATCAGAAGCGGTTTAGAGGTAAACATGACGTAGATTTTTTCAAGGTATGAATATTTCGCATAAACAACACATGATTTCTAAACAGTCATCAATACATAGTATAAAACAAAGTCGCTTTCGCTGTATGTCCGTATGTATGCTTAGATCTTTAAAACTACGCAACGGATTTTGATGCGGTTTTTTTTAATAGATAGAGTGATTCTTAAGGAAGGTTTATAGCCCCCGTGCGAAGCCGGGGCGGGCCACTAGTAAATTATAAACAAGCGACGCCAACCTCAAAGAAAATCGCTTCGATTTGAAAAAATGTTTCCGAATTACCCCCCTTGATAAAATAATGTGCAACTTTAGTCATTTTTTTTAGACTATTTTCTGACACCAACAACGTTATAAATAAAGATAAATTTCAAATATATGCAACGCTTGTGCTCATCGATTTGACATCTTCTGTAGGTAATCATTTCATCAATTGAGATTACATTATAATTATGTACAGGCAATTTTACAAAATTGACCATACTGACTAAAGTTAATGGCCACGTTCTATCGATCTCTCAATTTGACACATATCTTTAATATTTATTGTCAAGACTGAAAGCCACTGGAGAGATTGGTACTTTAATAAAAATTACTTATCATTTGAAACACAAGTCATAAGGAAAATGTTCCTGCGCAAACGCACGAGAAACTTATGAATGAATTTATTCGGCGTTCTTTTGAGATTCCTCATAGGTTGTAAACTTTTCTTAGAAACTGTGAAAAATCTGTTTACCAGTGACACATATATTTTTGAGTATGGTTCGGCATTCTCGTGGTAGGTAAGTACCTTTAATTTTATAACAATTCTTTCTTAATTACCCCAACAGTGCTCTAGTAGTCAAGGCTGACCACTAAACGAGAGGTTGTGGGTTCGAATCCTTTTTGTTAGATTGAAAAAATAATAAATAGTAATCTATGGTAATCTACTCAATTGGAAAAGAAAATAAAAACAGCCATGCTTATTTAATTCATTCAGTGAAATGTTATCATTTAGTTAGGTAATATAAGCGTGTAATTATTTTCTTTCAATGTGAATCAAAAATTACGTATTCAATTAATTGTTTCCGAACATGGCTTGTTTTTCCATCTAATGTAAATAATACGAAGTAAATGTTTCAAAGCCAAATAAACATGAAGTTCGTATTTATTGGAATTTCACCAACTTCATGTCAAACAAACCATTGTGAAGTTGTTTATAGGTATGGCTTCCCGTCAATATCAGATCCATAACTTTATACCCACTGCGGTTGAAGGCTGCAAACTTGGTTGGAATACCTTGCAATTGTGTTCGACGCAAACTTGTTTCATGCTACAAATTTACGTTAATTAGGAAATTCACAAATCTAAGTAGTATCTGTACTAATATTATAAAGATTATAAGATATTATAAGGAAAACTTTGTTTATTTGTTCGTAAGGAATGGGCTCAAAGACTACTGGACCGATTTTAATAATTCTTTGTTTGTTGGGAAGCTACGTTCATCCTGTTTATCACTATATAAGTAAATGAATAGAATATTGTGAAAAAAAAATAGAAATCCGTGCGAAGCCGGGGCGAACAGCTAGTTTTAAATAAAAGTAACATGTAGTCTAGTTGTCGCGTTCTAGCATGGTCTGATGGGTTCTAGTGGGTTCTAGCATAATCTGTCGTGTCCTAGTATGTTCAGTTGTGTTCTAGCATGTTCTGACGTTTTTAGCATGTTCTGACGTGTTCTAGCATGTTTTGACGTGTTCTCGCATGTTCTGACATGTGTTTTTACACATTTAAGTACTTACCTATAAAAATTGGTGCCAGCTTTCAGACTGTTAAGTCAAGATACCTAATCATATTTTATATCGTTTTTGATCCAAAAAACACAAACGTCCTCCGGATGACTTTGAAAATACTACACTTTGACCTTGCCGCTGCAACTGCGCTCGTAAAGCAGATGTTTACAACAATAACACAGTTTTAGTAATTTCATTAGTCATAAAATGGCAAGTCAAAAGATAGCTCATTAAAATTCGTCGAGTCCAAGTTTGTGAAATTGTTTTTACGGAGACGTAATTAATTTAATGAAACGTTTCTCTGATTCGGAAATAACAATATTAATTAGTTAGTTAGTTTTCTGTTGTATTTTTTAACTTAGGTAGTACCTATGTGGCAGAGGGTTGTGTGAATGAAAAATTACATCATAATTTCTAATGCATCATCAATCATTACACATTGGAATGAAACGACTTTAAACGGATTGAACTCGTGTAATTTATTGGCTGACGTTTTGAAAACTTTTCTATAATCGTAGCACGGCTGAGCTTTAGGATCTTGCCTCTTATAGTTTAGGGCCTGCGCTCATAATATGTCAGTCATTATATCAGCTTCTCTTGTTATTCATAATTATAGATAAATAAATATACCTATATATAATATTATAATGATATTTTTTTTTTTTTTTTTTTTTTTTTTTGTACAAAGACAAGAGTAGAAAAATTTTAGACCCCCAGTGGGATTCGAACCCACGCCTATGCCTTTACTAGCGGCAGCGTGCTGAACCATTACACCATAGGGACCACTGACAGGTCATCGAATTTATCTACTCCTTTCAATTCGGTCTTTGTACTTTATTGTTTACATGCGAATTTTCGCTTCAGCGCCATCTGTGTGAAATGCTTTGCAACATTTAGCACACACGATTGGGTGACTTTACAGTGCAACCACCATCGATCGAGAGATGTCGCCTTCACTACTCAATATTAACTGCGATCTATCAATCGATAATTCGATTGATATTTTTGGTTCAATACCATTAGTTTTTAATTATAATGATATTTTTGTACAAAGACAAGAGTAGAAAAATTCGCTGAAGCGAAAATTCGCATGTAAACAATAAAGTACAAAGACCGAATTGAAAGGAGTAGATAAATTCGATGACCTGTCAGTGGTCCCTATGGTGTAATGGTTCAGCACGCTGCCGCTAGTAAAGGCATAGGCGTGGGTTCGAATCCCACTGGGGGTCTAAAATTTTTCTACTCTTGTCTTTGTACAAAAAAAAAAAAAAAAAAAAAAAAAATATCATTATAATTAAAAACTAATGGTATTGAACCAAAAATATCAATCGAATTATCGATTGATAGATCGCAGTTAATATTATATATAATATTGCTTATCTCTAGAAAAATCCTAAAATGAAAGTAATGAAACAAAGAAAAAGTACTTATGTCAAAAACAGCTGATATTAAAATCTACTTATGGGGTACTCGATATTAATGTACGAGCATACAAACAAATTGTACGAGATAATATAACATAATAGAACTTAGGGAAAGAAATATATTTTGATAGATTTATTACGTTGTTTGCTGTAAGGTGCGGTGGCCAACAAGTTCATATCATATTATGAACAGAAATACACTCATTCCGAGAATCCATTTCAAAAACATAAACATATAGGTAGTATTATACTGTCCTGTTCTCTCTATTCGTTTGTAACTAGAGTGCAAGAAGGACAGCTATATGATAGTATTGGATTGTGCCTTCAGCGCAGGGAGTCAAGGCCGAGTTCTATTTATTGTAGTTATGCAGGGCAATAAC
This sequence comes from Polylopha cassiicola, assembly GCA_038024825.1. NCBI lineage: Eukaryota > Metazoa > Arthropoda > Insecta > Lepidoptera > Tortricidae > Polylopha > Polylopha cassiicola. The sequence continues at coordinate 7,384,839 of CP149060.1, read as the reverse complement.
GAGAAGCTGGAAAATTCCGTAATAATAAGAGCAAGTTTAACAATATCGTTGAATAAGTCCCAGGTAATGTATTTGCAATGTTTCTTTTTAGTAAAACAATTATTCATCTCCTAATATTTGATCATTTCAGTTCGGGAGTGGGGGCTCGTGTGGTCGCGGTATGGTACAATTTATACCATAAAGTGACGTCACGTACCCCACTCCAGAACTTTTAAAGCGCTTATTTCTGGCATTTAATGTATAATCTACTCGATAGAAAAATAAAACAGTCGTCATGCCTGTTAGGAGTTCTGTGAAAGAAATCGTATCTTATTTTTCTTCTATTACTTGGGTGGATCTTCGAGCGTTTGAGACGCCGTCATTGTCCTCTACATCTATATCTATGATGTTTGCAAATAATATTATTAAGTATCGATTGCAATAGTATTTGTAACAGTACCGGGGGATAATATCACTCAAATTTTTGTTACTTATTGACTTTGTTCTTAAATATAGATGTAGAGGAAAATGACGGCGTCTCAAACGCTCGAAGATCCACCCACTTAGTATTTAATGCAAAAATAAGATTGAAAAGATTAATTATCAAAATATCTACATTGTAATAGCTCGTAATACAAACTTGAAATATAAATGTAAAAATAAAAATTTCAAAACCATCTTTTATTGCATTGCAGACGTAAATCCAGGGGTAAAAATTAAAGTTTTAACAGCGACGAATAAAAAGTAAAATTACATCGCGTACATGATATAAAAGATGTTACTGTGAAATTATTCATTTTTATTGCTTCATCGCTCTGTCTTACGATAATAAAAGCATCTCTCAAAAAGAAATCTAGACAGAATGTAGCACAAACAAAATTGATCTTGACTAGTATTAAAAAATAACTAAATTATACTTGTACCTACCCAGCTGATTGATATACCGAGGTTACCTAACCAAAAAATACCTACATAAGTATTGAAATAAAACAATTATAGATTTAACTCGCGTAGGTAAGTATTTTATTTTACTGGCTGACGTTTCGATTTCATTTACATAACCATAGTCGTGCTACGATGATGGAATCCGTAAAGGCTCCGAAACGACAGCCAATAAAATACGCGAGTTAAATCCGTCTGTAGTTGTTACATTCCAATCTATACTAATATTATAAAGCTGAAGAGTTTGTTTATTTGTTTGTTTGTATGTATGTTTGTTTGTTTGTTTGAACGCGCTAATCTCAGGAACTTCTGGTTCGAATTCAAAAATTCTTTTTTTGTTGGATAGACCAAATATCGAGGAAGGCTTTAGGCTATATAACATCACGCTGCGACCAATAGGAGCGAAGAAACAGTGGAAAATGTGTAAAAAACGAGGAAAATATGAAGCCTTATGAAGAAGTGACAGAAGACTTTGACAGATCTTTGACGAAACAATCGGACGGGCAGGACGACGTCTGCCGGGGCCGCTAGTGTATAATAACCGTGAATGCATCAGAAATTATTACCTACAGTTAAAGTATGTAACTTACGTACCTAGGTATTTTTGGTAAGCTGTAAATAGCTTGTATAAAAGAACATCTGTTAGCTAGCTAGCTATTTTCTAGCTTCTGAATAGGCTGTACAAAGATTGTATATGGGTTTATACAACCCTTCAGAACTTGAGTGCCGTCTGAGGTAACTTCAAGGTTATATTTAAATCGGCAAGTAAGAACCTTTTTATATATTTTGAATGACAAATGAGATACAGAAGAGCGGTATGTTATAAAAAGAGTTGCATAATGAAGTTAATAAAACGCCAGACCCAGGTGAGTAAATTTGTACTTTATTACATGGTAGCAAGAATCGTATTTTATTTGTCTTATTTTTGTACCGAGCCTTACTTGAAATATTTTCACATTTTCTACACCGCGCATAAAGTGACTCGGTCTACAAATAACTATCTCTTGAAGGCACCTTCAAGTACCAAGAATACAAAACTTGACACGTGCTTTTTCCGTACACGTGTCACTCAGTTTTTGGCAGAATAACGGAGTTCAAGCCAACCAGCGGGAACTGACTGTTCTCAATGGTTGGATGCTTTATTATCGAAGCGTGAAAGCCTCGTGCTGAAACAAAACACGTGTCGAGTTTTATATTCTTTAGGATTCTGCTTCATACTAACTAATGTTAAAAATTCGAAAGTAACTCTGTATATCTCGATTTCACGCTAAAACTACTGAACCGATTTAAATGGAATTTGGTACGCAAATAGTCTAGAGCCTGAGAAAGGACATAGGTTACTTTTAATTGCGACAATATGGTTGTAAGGGGTTAAAAGGGGGGATTAAATGTTGTATGAAATACTGCGCGATCGAAGTTTCGTTGGTTTATATTGGTGGAAATAGCGAGGTAAGTCTTTTGACTTTTATCTTAATAGATTCGAACGATTTCTTCGTGGTCTGTCACAGTAAAAAGACCTTTAACAGATTTGTATTTCCCTAAATTTACGCAAATGAAACCAGGTTTGTAATTTAAAATGGAAATCTCGAATCGCGAAAAAATACGTAATTAAAAGGCAACACTGGGTTTGAGTAACTCTACGACTAATTGCCAGTTCCGGCGTCTATCTCGAGGTAATTTCCTTAGAATCGACTTTGTAATACAATTCTGGACTAAGACTTACAACATTCTATTTTGAAACTTAGTTGTTTGTGTAAAGAGTCAAAATTGAGCTTCGCATGTTTAGGTACGTGACCTAGGAGCAGTAATTTAATATAAATTTTGCGCATCCCTTTTGACTGCGCGTTTGAGAGGCACCAGTAGGTCACATTCAGCCAATGACTGTAATAAATACAATTTTCACTGTAATTGTTAATTTTGACGGCAACGTGTCCAGAATTGTTGACTTAAATATTCCATTTTAAAGTACAGTTTGGACGTTTTAGATTTACATTTCAAACCTAGATAATATGGCTTTTCTAAATAAAATGTTTGACGGTTTTAATGAGCTTGACGTTTAACCGAGTGGCAGCCATTTTGGTTTACCCAGTCACTTGTTTCATTTTGTTTATTTTTAGGACCTTATTTTTTATGCTTATTCATTACATGCAAATTATTTGTTAAAATCATATTCGTCATAATTTCTGATGCCTTCGTTATTACACATTGGATATTCGTTAATAAAAATAATAAATAGTTCCCATTTATATAATAATATTATAACCAAATAACCCATTGATATGCTGCACACTAAATAAAATGTCACGTTACCTAGTGAAAGTTTCAAAGTTCCAACTCTGTTACTACCGTAATTTTTGTATGTAATTATTTAATTAAATAACTTTTAACGAAAGATAATTATACCGTATAAAGCTTACAATATATGTTAATTACAAGTGTCACAGCAAACTTTACTTAGTAATTACGGCGAAATTATTTTAATCGAAATAACAACTAAAATAGCAGAAAAGTTAGATAACGAGCAATAAAATCAGCACATAAGTTCTATATGAGCTGTATAAAGGATGTATAAGATATACCTTTTGTGCACGCATTATTTATAACCAGAGATCGCAATAGGTAGTGCCTATTTACCTAAACTTGGCGGGAGGAGGTGACTAAGAGTGGTTACAACCACCAAAAATATTATTTATTTTTATCGAACGCGGGATTTCCCGGGATTTATAAGAATACATAATCGACACAGATTCACACTCAGCGTCAAATGATTAATAAAATGTAATTGTTTAATGCAAACATGTGTGTCGTGGTGTTTCACGCAGTGGTTTTGAAAATCGATCAAAAATGTAAGGTGTGCAAATTAAAACTCATTAACTTATGTAAAAAACATTTATTATATCGATTATGTATTCTTATAAATCCCGGGAAATCCCGCGTTCAATAAAAATAAATAATATTTTTGGTGGTTGTAACCACTCTTAGTCATCTCCTCCCGCCAAGTTTAGGTAAATAGGCACTACCTATTGCGATCTCTGTTTATAACATCTTCATATTTATATTATTTCAAATTCCAATTTAAATGCGCACACTTAGAGTCCTAAATGGAGTAACAGATTTCGAAATGTCCCACTTTTCTAGTAAAGGCATATACGTACTGTTTGTGAAGTAGGTACTTTTCGTCATATTAGCGGAGTGGCCAGAGCAAAAGCCTTCGTTAGGGTTATTTCAATATACAAATTGAGACAACTTCGTGTTTGCATACGACAAACTGCTTAATTGGCATGTAGTGTGACCGCAGCACTAACTTGTGCACCGAGGGGACTGTAAATGTCGAAAACAAATCTATTTACATAGAACTACGTTGGTTAGTTACACCAATTATGAATAGAGAATTGCTGAACCGTTTTTATTATTTGTTTTTTTATTTATTAATATCTCCTCTCTGAAGAGCAGAGTAATTATTGAGACTGGCAGGCTTGCTATGATTCATGTAAAAAAATATTTTAGCATTAAGTCATTTTATACATCAAAGTTTTTTTCATACATATATAAAAAACCAGCGAACTTCGTACCCCGTTTTTTGGATGTATTTTTCAATACCGTATCATAGTTCAAAAATTAAAAAAAAAAAACTGTACCTACCCTCAACATTTAAGGGTACAAAAATATATGTTGGCCAATTCTCAAACCTATCCGATACCTATACAAAATTTCATAAACATCCTTCCAGTCTTTTCGGAGTAACAAACACTGCGACACGAGATTTTTTTATTTTAGACAAGATGTCTGCCGGGACTGCTAGTATGATCTATCTATATATCAAATTAGAATGCCAATAATCTCTTATCTTACCATTTCTAGTAGTTTACATCATACAATATTAAACCACAAATAATTCGTTCACGGAAGTAATAGACTGACCTCCCAAACTACAATTAACTTGATTCTTGTCGCCAAGGGGATTCAGTACGAGCTTCGGTATAAGTTAAGGAAAACTATTCCGAACTAGTTATTTATTACTATTATATTAATTGCTGTTAGTTATTCAAACTTTTACGCCTGAATGACACTTAGGTAGGTTTTTTCAATAGGACCACATAACATTTATCTTTTCATAATCATTTCTGATACCTTCGCTGTTGTTATCTTTAGTCGGATTTGACTCGCGTATTTTATTTAATTGGCTGACGATTCGGAGCCTTTACAAATTTCATAATCGGAGCACTTCTGAGCTGAAAATAGTCTTATGCTTAAGTGATTAATGCAAATAAAATAAAATACGCGAGTTAAATCCGTCTAAAGTTGTGTCATTCCAATTTATCTCTTTATTTAATTTTTTCATTGGGACTATACACACACACACACTTGGATACTTGTATCAATTTTCACAAGGACCGTATATCATTCATATAAACCTTTTTTTACTAGGGCTGAAATTCTTTATATATAAATCTATACAAAGACAGTATAAGGGTGCTGATTAGGTCTTGAGCACTCTTTAGCTTTTTGAATAAATAAATAAATAACAAGTAATTTTATTCAATAAAATATAGCGACCTGTACTATCAGTAATATATAAAAACAATTAAATTCACCAAAACAAACTTCACTATTAATGCAGCAATAAAATAACCTAAAAATTTACTGTAGTTCGCATCACATAATATCTAATAACAGTTCACTATTTGCTACCCTATAACGATATCAAACTTGAAATAAACTCCCTAATTAGCAAAATCAAAACTTCTATCTGTGACCTCTATAACAAGGTCCAAACTAAACAAAGCCGGGACAAGTAAAGGCATCCAATTAGAGGAAACAACACAAGACGAGTATAAAAAATGCAGAGTAAGACGACGTCACTTCCCATTAGTTGCAAACTTCGGACTGAAACTTGCTACACCAAGTATTAAACAGTAATTGGTTCAGTTTTGGCGAGAAAGTGTACCTATACGAGTATATCTATACTCTATACTAATATTATAAAGAGGAAAGGTTTGTTTGTTTGGATTGAATAGGCTCCAAAATGACTCACGATTAGAAAAATTCTTACACTGTTGGAAAGCTACACTATTCCCGAGTAACATAGGATATAAAAAATAGATGATCCGCGCGAAGCCGGGGCGAACAGCTAGTAATATTATAGAGGAAAGGTTTGTTTGTTTGTTTGGATTGAATAGGCTCCAAAACGACTTGACGATTTAAAAAATTCTTTCACTGTTGGGAAGCTACATTATTCTAGAGTGACATATCTTATAAAAAAATGGGTCCGGGCGAAGCCGGAGCGGACAGCTAGTTGTAAAAAAACAAGTACAAATTAAAAATATACCTACTTAACTTGTTTTATTGTTAAGCGTCAGAAATGAAAATACAGAATCAAAATCGGTTCATTCGTTTGGGATCTATGATGCCACAGACTCACACACACTCGCACACGCACAAGTACACGCACACAACACCCCTCGTTTTTTGTTGGGGGTCAATAACACTGTATCTTAAAAATATTCTTACAACTTAAACGGTGCACCCCGAAATGAAATCACTTTTCACACTTCTCATCTCACTTTACACACACAAAAAACACTTTTTTTTTTAAAATACAGTGCATTAAGTTTACACGTGTCACCATAGGCTTACGGACTGGAGTTCATTGTACAGTTAAGTACTGAAATTAACTACCTACTTCATTCTATCTACCCTCATTATAAAAGCCGAAGTGTCTAAATAACTCGAGTTAACTTTTATGGAATTTCAACGGCAACTTTTGCAGCGTAATTTAACAATACTATTACGTCGTGAGGGGCAGGTGAAGGATTCAAATTATGCCACTTTGAATAGGGTACATTATTTATTACGAAAACAAATTTAACCTAAAGATAATCTATTGTAAAATTAAAATTTTCTTTAAATAAACCTTTGAGAGGATTAGAAATAAACCAAGTTGTATAATTTTCATTACAAAAAGTTAGAAGCCAATTGCATAGGTAACAAAATATAAATTTTTTAATGAAACAAAAGAAGATTGAGATAATGCGCATCAAAGATAGGGAGTGGGGTCTTGTGACGTCATTTCGTTGTAAAAAGGCGTGACACAGTGTGACGTCATGCGGAACTTTAACTTTTATCATCTATTCTATCTACATCTTATTATATAAAAGAAAGTCGTGTTGGTTACTCCATTTATAACTCAAGAACGGCTGAACCGATTTGGCCTCTACTCTAATGAACTACTAAACTCCTATGAAAAGGACATAGGATACTTTTTATAACCACAAATCGATTCTTTACCGGGCGGGACGAAGTCTTCCGGGACCACTAGTATTTAATAAAGGAAAGATAAAAACAATTTTGTTTGATTAACTTACGACTGATTACAATAAACGCCGTAAGTGTATACGAATCTCATACATACTTACTCCGTTTATCATTACAGACTTTTTTTATAAAACAGTGACCACACAGGGTTCGAGGTCGATATTCGAACGTCGAAATCACATACAAGGGCATATTCTGTTTACGTTTGGTTTCACGAATCGATTGTTACGTTGTGATATTGCTTTTGGTAATGGAAGCGGTTGCGAGTTTAACCTTGGATTGGTTTACGAGGCTTTCTGCGCTTCGCAATTACGATCCTGTAATGAAGACAGAATAAATGCTGCTTTTGGAGGCTGTATTGATGTAGGGTCGAAATTTATCAGTCTTTGATGCTCCTTTATTTTTGGCGGTCACTGTACTTTTATAAACGTAAAAGTTTTTGGAAATAGATTGTTATAGACTATGGGCCCATGTTAAAAAAATGATGGGTCATTTGAACCACCAGATGACCTATGTAGAACGATATAAGAGCATAAAATAATAAGATTTAGCATTGTGCCGTCACTTGTAAGCTGTCCAACTGAGTGCAGGTGAGAATTCAAAAGTACAGGTAGAGTGAGTACATTTTGGTCATATATTTTTGAACGGCATTGTTACCATCGATAGATCCATGAAAAATAATACTAAAACGCGTAGTGCCGTCAAAAAATGGTGATCCAAAAAGTCGGAATTTTTTTTTGATTTTCCGACAATTTCCAGGGTGAATTTGGTCATTTGATACAGTACGGCATCAGTTTCATACTATTTCAATACTGCTTCTAATCCATCATTCCGCAACGCCGTAAAAAAATCAAGCGACAAGGGGAAAAAACCGAAGGTTGCAGCCCCCTCTCTTGCCGTGGTCCAGGGGGTGATTTGACACAACATCAAATTAATTTATTTCGAAAGTATTTTATGCATAGATAATATTTTTTCATATGCCGTACATTTTCGTTGGTTCAAAGGGGTGTGTAATGATCGATATACAAATATTTAATATATTTTCTATTGATATATCAACATTTGATATAATTTCAAATAATTTCATTTGATATAATTTAATATAATCATTCATTGTGTATAATAAACGTTTGGTATAATTTTAAAATATATAAATTTATTTCGTATATTTATCGTTCGGTATAACGCTTATTTCTTATAAAGATTGTATGGTATAACGCTCATTTTATATACAAATCATAATGAATTATTAGCTGAATCTAACATTATTCTTGGAAATATACAATCATATATGAATGGGCAACCGCCAGAAAAAAAAAGAAAATACATATGGAGCAACAAAAAAGAATTGATAATATTATACTTAATCGAACGAAGGTGAATTTTTACGAGCAATTGCTTCAAATTTAAATCTAAAGTAATGTGCCTGGGATTTATTACTTACTTAATAATATATTTAATTTACTTTTGCACATTGTATTTTATTTACCTATCCTAACCTTCTTTTTGTTACCCATTCGTTTTGGTAGGGGGACGCAGTTCAAACCTAACCTAACCTACTTTTTGATAGCAGTTCGTTTTGTGATTATGTCTCTAATACATTATATCAAGAATTATATTATACTAGCTTCTGCCTGCGACTTCGTCCGCGTGGAACTCCTCCTTTTTGCAGTCGGTTAAAAAGTAGCCTATGTCCTTTATCAGGCTCCAGACTTTCTTTGTACCAAATTTCATTTAAATCGGTCCAGAAGTTTTAGCGTGAAAGCGTAACAGACAGACAGACAGACAGAGTTACTTTCGCATTTATATACAGTGAAACCTGGTTAACTGGGTCTTCCAAGGGACCTGTAAATTAGTCTCACTTAAAGAGGTATTCCACTTACACAGTGTCCCAGATATCTAGGTATAAAAAAATACCTGTCTCATTTACAGAGGGTTTCATTAACAGAGGTAAGAAAAGAGGTAATCTCTGTTATAGAGGTGTATTCAATAAAGCAACGTATTTATTTTGTAAACAATTCACTATTTTCCATAAAAAATATCAAAAATGTGGTTTAAAGACAGTTCTCCTGAAACTAATAATTCGTTGTTGACGTTTACAAAATTATTAAAAGTGGGAGGCAGATTATTTTACTGATTCGGGTACTGACGTTAATTTTAGTTTTTTTTCGTAATAATAAAGACTTTGTCCTCGTTTCGGTCTTCTTTAAATAAATACCCGATTAATAGAGAAACCGCATTAAAACTAAGTTATATAATGGCCGATTTAGAGAAGTTCGAGTAGGTAAAAGAGAGAGGAGACATCCGAGGTCCGAGGTAGCCTATGTGTACCTACTGACTTTATCCCAGTTACAGAGATAAATACACGCGACTTCTCAATTATAGAGGTAATTATGACAAGAAAATAGAAATAACTTATCCCAGATATAGAGGTTGCTTTTGTCTTACTAACAGAGGTAATTCATAGCCAAGGTGCCGGGACCTCAGCATGTGTTCCAGATATGGAGGTTTTTCACTTATCCAGGTCCCTCTTAATCAAGTTTCACTGTATAAGATATGGTCTACATTAAAATGTAGGTACGGCAACATTTTTTCCTAATTTATTTATGTTAATACTATTTAAAACATGGGATACAATGTAGAAAACTGCTATATTTCATTAATTTATGATATTTAAATTTCTGCAATAATTTGCAAAATTTCAGTTTTTGTATTTCTCCATAACTTTTTTCAGAACAGTTTCTGCTGAACGGCAATACTATATAACAATTGTATTTTACAATATTATGTTAGAAAAATAGTTCCCGTACAGGGTCAAATGATTTTACAGCTTTATAAATCAAGAATACGATGAAATTAAGATAATTATTGATATACATTCAAATGAACAATCATTTTTTGACGGCATTATTTTTAATAGTACTTTTAAGTGCTAGATAATGTTGTGGAACCGAAGCCGTACTTTATCAAATCATCCCCTGGACCACGGCAAGAGAGGGTGCTGCAACCTTCGGTTTTTTCCCCTTGTCGCTTGATTTTTTTACGGCGTTGCGGAATGATGGATTAGAAGCAGTATTGAAATAGTATGAAACTGATGCCGTACTGTATCAAATGACCAAATTCACCCTGGAAATTGTCGGAAAATCAAAAAAAAATTCCGACTTTTTGGATCACCATTTTTTGACGGCACTACGCGTTTTAGTATTATTTTTCATGGATCTATCGATGGTAACAATGCCGTTCAAAAATATATGACCAAAATGTACTCACTCTACCTGTACTTTTGAATTCTCACCTGCACTCAGTTGGACAGCTTACAAGTGACGGCACAATGCTAAATCTTATTATTTTATGCTCTTATATCGTTCTACATAGGTCATCTGGTGGTTCAAATGACCCATCATTTTTTTAACATGGGCCCATAGTCTATTACAATTATTGATAATTAATCACTTTTTAATAAAATATTTGCCTAATTTTAAAAATCACTAGGTATTTCATATATTTTAATTCGTGGTCATAATTGTTTTATTCCATTATGTACGAAATGAAACAATTAATACGGATTAAACTGTCGTCAACTGCCGATAGTGTGACATTAAACTTTAATATGAGACTATAATCAGCTCAGTCGGCTACGAATATGAGAACTGTGAAGTTATCAAAACGTCAGCAAATTAACTACGCAAGTTTAATCCGTTATAACGTATTCCAATACCTATTCAGTAGCTATCGCAGTGAAACAAATTATGATATAAATTCTAATAGGTAGGTAATACCTTTTTAGCCCTTAAGGTTCGGGTTCCACCAAGCATCGTTATGTACGCAAGAAATATACAATAAAAGGTTCGGTTCGAATACCAGCCTGAAATACGATTCAACGCGCCCAAAAAAAAGCAAACATGGCGGTGAACGCTTCAGTTATTCCATCGGATATTTTATTTTGCCAAATGTATTTTTTAAACTGCGGGTCGACTTTTTGATATCCACATGTTTCATCGACACCCGGACAATTTGTCAAACGGATCATCCGGTTGTCGGATGTGGACAGGAATAATCCGACGTGATTTATTGGATTCGTGTTAGCAAATTGACGTTTTTTGATGCTAATGCCTTTTATGGGCGTTACTAGGGGATCGGTCCACCCCAGACTACTACCAGTACTACCACTCCATTAATTTAGGCTAAAAATCTATAAAAACTTCACACATACACGATTCTTGAGATCCAGGTTCTGGCAAAAAGTAGTAGCTACGTTAATGTAGGAGCCAGGGTAGGCAGTTTGCACTTTCTACGTTGTGCCTAGAATAATATGAAATTATATTAAGTAAAGATAGGTAATTCTATATAAGGGTGCATTGATAGATGTTGTTGAGTATAAGGACGTTGATCTCTCTTTGAGAACCTTTCTGATTGGGTAACGTATTTGGTTTGAAAGCGAACCGAAATTATAATCTTCAAGACAGTGCAGTGCACTCATGTCTTCTAATAAAGTCAGTTGAATATGCAAGACGATAGTTTTTTTCTTTGTCCATTACTTAAGTAAATCACCAAAAAATATGGGACAAGTATTTATTTCTCAATCGAACAACATAATATATTATGACAAAGATAAGCTCTTCAAAATTTCATGTTATGGTACAAAGTATACCATAACGTGACTCACTCCCGAACTTTCGAAGCACTTTTTGTCATTTAATGTTAGTTTAAGAAAGGAAAAAACACGTGTCCAATATTTTTGAATAATCTAACTGACGGACTAAATATAATTTGTGTCCTTTACCCAATCGTGATACCTTTAATATGCTAGTATTTTATCTATTTTGTAACCAATTGGAATCGCTTTCAAACAAAGAACGTTACAGAATCAGAGGATAATTGGGATAGCTTTCAAACTAAGTATTTTACACAATCAGAGGTCTGAACCTATATTTGATTGACCATAGGAAATACAATTACACTAATCTCCTCTAACAACTTGAGCAGTTATGCTATCGGAACCTGCCAGCGTGTCTCTTAAGCACAATGGCTCGCATTGTCCCTTAATCTGACTCAAAGGAACAAATCTAACGAACTGTATGTAAATAGGGTTTAATGCGGTAATACTGTGTATAGAATGACCCTTATATTTCACACTAGCTTCTGCCCGCGACTTCGTCCGCGTGGATCTCCTCCTTTTTTGCAGTCGGTTAAAAAGTAGCCTATGTCCTTTCTCAGGCTCCAGACTTTCTTTGTACCAAATTTCATTTAAATCGGTCCAGTAGTTTTAGCGTGAAAGCGTAACAGACAGACAGACAGACAGACAGAGTTACTTTCGCATTTATAATATTAGTAAGGATTCCACAATTATAATTGAGTTTGTTTATTACGCATTCGTATTTGGTTTTGATAATTTATGACGTAGATATATTGATTGGGATCTTGGAAATGGGTACGGAACATATAACATATGGAACTTTAACGTTCGTGTTTTTTGTGTACTTATCAAAAGAAAAGAAAAAAGAAGCACTTGTCTTTGTAATTTTTCATTTGTTTAAGAGAAGAAAAAATACGAATTGGAATGAAACAAAGCCTTGCTTTAGCGTTAGACTATCGTCAGCGCAGTCATGCTACGAATATGGGAACTGTGAAGTTTTCGAAACGACAACCAATAAAACAAAATCCGCTAGTTGAATCCATTTTATATGAAACTAGTGGTCCCGGCAGACTTCGTCCCGCCCGGCAAAGAATCGATTTAAGTATCCTATGTCCCCTAGATGGCGCTTAGGGCTTCTACAATACGTTGACAACCCAGTGGGTCTTAAGCTTCGCGCTTCAGCTTGCTCCAGATTTTCTCTATGTTCTTCCGAATATGGAAGATTAGCCCTTCCGAAGTTCGGGAGGTTCGTGACATCACGTTATGGTATAAATTGTACCATAACGTGACGTCACGGGCCATCACTCCTAAACTTTAGAGGTCTTTGATCTTTGTCATTTTTTATTTATTTAAGAATAGAAAATAACGTGTTTACTTATTATATTTTTTAATAAACTAATTGATTTACTCAGTCGTTATCCCTATTCATTTGAAAATGCAAATGATTAACTAATAAAATACCTGACGACGTATCATCGACGCCAACGCGACGCCCTTCAAACTTCCGACTCTGAGCCTACTTGTCATACTGTAAAAAATGTGTTTTCGCCATCTTCCGAAGAACAAGAAAAGTAATATATTAGAAAGCTGTAACACGTAATAAATGTGCTATACATCACTTAGGGCGGAATAATTCTGAATCAACGTTGGTTTATCCTTGAGTCTTTTGGGAAACTTTTGTATGTATAGTTTGACCTAATTCTGTGAATCACAGACTTTCCGGGTTAGTAGGAACCACGATATCAAATAGAAGAATCACTTCGGGAAGTCGAATAAATATCAAGTATTGCGTTAAGTAAGTTTTAATAGCTCGTATCCAAAGTTATATTAACCAAACCGGTTCGCTCCGGCTTCGCATGGATCCCTAACCTTTTTCAAAATATTCTATAGCCTATGTTAGTCTAGAATAACGGAGCGTTTAAATGGTGAAAGAATTTTAGTAGTTTTTAAGTTTATTTGTTACAATACGTCTTTCCTCTTTATAATGGTAATATAGATAAGTCAATCAAGTAGACCTAAGTACTTCTTGCTTAAACTACTGGAAGAGTTCTCTAAAATGGATAGGTTTTCCTTTATAACTTGTGTTACAATACAGGTTTTAAGTAGGTAAGTACCTACCTATTAAATTTTACATTTTATAAATACAAATTCTGGAACTTACACGTATGACATAATACTAATACCTAAACAAAGTTTATCAAATGATATGCATGTGTTATCGGCACAGTTCATACGCGAATTATGCAATATCTATCCTATCACTATTCAAGATAATGGCGATCGATACAGTACTCAGAAAAAAACTAGTAAATTTATAAGTTACAATTTATTTCACTACTAGCTGAAAAAACACGTGTCAAATGTTTTCTGACAATCTTTGACTTTGTAAAAGTAGGTACTTTGTAAGTGCATGAGATTACATTCTTACAATTTTTGTTAGACAAGTACCTAAGTACCTGGCACTCAAGGGCGTGCATTCCATATAGGCTTTTTTTTTTTTCGGTTAGTGACTGTTTACAGTTGGCCCTGGGGCCGTTACTGCTCCACCGGACAAAATGGGGAGCGCTCCGAGATACGCTCACCCTAGCCATACAGGCACAGTGTCACTAATGGATGGAGTGCCTACCCTGGCGTCATACTTACGCACACCCCACTGCACGCGCCCGCTGGCACTTGTTATCGACGTTCCAACTTTGGCCAAAAGTAATAAACAGTAGTTGAGACTGCCGCCTACATCCGATCAACGTTCCATTGTACATGAAAGCCTTCGGTAGTGTTTTGATGGATTAAGGGTACTCCCGCTTCGCTGCTCCCGTAAATTAGTTTTGCGGAGTTATTCTGTACAACCTGATCACACGTTGAGATTGCTCCGTCATTGTACCCTGGCTTTTACGCCTTTCTATGATTTATTATTTGCTTAATAATCTTCATGTAAGTCCATTAATCTATCTTCATTAATTATAATTTTATATACCTACTAGCTGTCCGCCCCGGCTTCGTACGGATCATCTTTTTTTTATAGCCTTTATCACTCGTGAAATATTGTAGCTTCCCAACAGTGAAAGAATTTTTGATATCGGTCCAGCCGTTTTGGAGCCTATTCAATCCAAAAGTATATAAACTATTTATTGCACAATAAAATTATAACAAAATAATTTTTGATGCCTTCGCGGTTATTACACATTGGAATGAAACAACTATTAAGGGATTTAACTCGCGTATTTTTATTTTATTTTATTAGTTGATGTCGTTAAAGCGTTAGACTATTGTCAGCTCAGTCGTGCTACGATTATGAAAACTGTAAAGAATCCGAAACGTCATCTAATAAAATAAAATAAAAATACGCGAGTTAAATCCGTTAATAGTTGTTTCATTCCAAAATTATAACAATGCAAATAAGTAATAATTTCGATGCCTTCGCGGTTATTAAACAACGGAATGAAACAACTATAACGGATTTAACTCGCGTATTAACTTAGAGATTTTTAAAATAACGTGTAAGTATTCTAAATCATTACCTAATTCTTATAAAATACTTTAACGCTTAATCTGTTACAGTTGCTTCATTCCATTGTGTAATAACCGCGAAAACATCAGAAATTATTACATAAAACTTCTTTAACGTTCCCAGTACCGTCTTTAAATCAATCGCGAAAACTCAATGCAACGCAAATTTCATTCAAAAACGTTATTCTTACAGATTACGTAGCCCTGGTTCTAAAAATACGTTAACAACCACTGACAGTTGTTTTTAAAATTCCCAAATTGTTGGCAGTAAGTCTCCGCTTACTCATGACTGTACCAAAATGCTAATTGAGAAATCGACTTTACAAGCTTTCAAAAACGATGTAATGACAACATTATTTTGTTTGAGAATCGTATTAAGTGTATGTAGGCAATTGTTTTTTCGACTTGATCTATAAGCTCTTTTGAGAGGTTAGACCATTTTTGTAGGTAGGTACTTTTTCTTATTTATGTACTCTTTCCAACGTAAGACATCATCAGCTCAGTCGTGCTACGATTATGGAAACTGTAAAGGTTTCGAAACGTCAACCAATAAAATAAATAAAATTCTATTTTGTATTAATTTACTTTAATTTTGTATTTGTCCTATTTAGATTTTTTTTGCTTTGGCGGTCACAACTAGACTATATCGTCAGCTCAAACGGCAACGAATATGCGAACTTTTCAAATAATATTACACATGTACCTACCTACTTACATAAATAACAGTAAATCTAGTTTTTAATTTAGTAAGATCTAGTGTCAATTGAGTACTCACAAATACCCAAATTACCTATAGATACAAAAACCAGTCATAAATTCGGAACACAAAAGCCTATTTTGCATTAACACTCGTTATATTCAGATATTCCGACAGCTCCGCCGATAACATGAAATCAATATTGGTCAACCAATATACCGAATTAAATCGTTTCAATATTTAAGCGTTATCATTTATCAATTTGTGCAATGGGCTGGTATATAAATTAAACAATGATTTTGGGTCACGCTGTGATTTAGGTAGGCCTCAAGGGTCGTTTTACAAGACACCTGGCTATCACATTGGATTGATTGATATATTTGAGGGAACCCAACCCAACACACACTTACATAATGTAAGGGACACTGTGTGTGTTGGATTGGATTTTCCCTGCCCGAAATTCTTAGGTACTTTTAGGTGGAAAACGTATCGATGTAATTGGTATGTAGGCTTCTATAGAACTACTTGGTTCTGTCTGCGACTTTTTCTGAATTTGTACTTAACCGTATTCTCTTTAGAATATGCCTACGTGTATTTCTAACTTTTTGTGTAGCCATAAGATACCAATAAATAGTTTACACTAATATTATAAAGGCAAAATAAAGGGAAACTGAGTGTGTTTGTTACTCTTTCACGCAAAAAGTACTGAATGGATTTTGATGAAACTGTACAATAATATAGCTTATACATCAGAATAACATACAGGGTATATTTTATAGCTATATTGTGCAAATTACTCATCATGCGCGGACGAAGTCGCGGGCAGAAGCTAGTCTTATATAAGCAAAACGATACGTCACTGTAAGGTTACGTAGTGGTATTAGACAGGTCACCCAGGGGAGGTCCCCTGGGTCACCTGCCGTGTCATGGACAAGGGACCTCCTTTCCATAGCTTTAGATTGATTAATATTCCACAGAAGGATAGAGTTGAAGGTTAAGTGAAATGGTCGTTTTAAATTATCATTTCAATTCCAACAGCTTTGTGACGTCACAGAGCATACAATAAATTAAATTTTGAAATACTTTGGTCACTTCAGAAACTGCAGTTTCATGGTAATTTTGCAACTCCATTTTACCCCCTTACGGGGTGAATTTTCAGGAATCCTTTCTCCGTTCTCCTTTACGCCATAAAAGGAACTCTAAATTATTTATACTTTTATTGCAGTGTTGAATTGATTTTACAATTTATCATTTCACAGAAATTCTATAGCTACCAACACATAAACATAAGTTTTCGTAATTCATCTATTCGATACGAAAAACAAACACATAAATTACGTGCAGAAAAACAGGTCCAAGTTGACGGTAACCTTTACCTAATTCAAATTAACGTAATAACATAACTACAGTCACGCCTCTTTCCCATAAGGGCAGACCATTTCCTCAATACCTGACATTTAACTTCAGCTTACATAAATTATACATTCATGACGCGACTTTCACTAGAGCTCGATAATACAGTTCGAGAGGTATTTAAAAGTTAAAATCTTAGAGTGCTAAAATGGCGGACGAGCTGAGACGTAAGATAAATCGAACCGCAGAGGGGAACTTCGTCTAATTAATATTGTCGCCCTCCCATTTTTCTTCGACCTCCTTAAGTAAATGGGGTACTTGGAATGTCAAGCATCCCAAATTGGAATGTTATTTTTATAAATTGCTAAATACGGTAGTGCTGAGACCTTTTATCGATAGCTCTAGATTACATCATGGAAAAATAAACAAGATTAAGATGGAAATAGTTTGAATCTCTGGGAAGAATATCCTAGTAGATTATGGATGCTAAATTGCTTGCTCCCAAGTCTTATTGTTAAATTAATAGGAACCTAATATAGGTCGAAATTATTCCTGTAAATAGGTACACATAGTAGGTACGCCCTTTTGTTTCCGAACTTGGCTGACACACAGCCGTTTATATAGTTCAAATAGAAAAGAAGGTTAGAATGGGCTCCAGGCTTCAGCCCGCGACTTCGTCACTACAAAAAAGCCGAAAACTAACTTTGCACCCCCGTTTTACCCCCTCAGGGGTTTTCCAAAATCCTTTTTTAGTGTTCCCCAACGTAAAATTCAATTAAATTTGTTATGCAATAAAGAGTAGGTACACATATATATCAAAGCAAATTCTGCACCAGCTTACTGTATAGGATTGTTTGTGCTTACTCTGTGGGGCAAAACTATTCTGGCATTTAACTATAAATAGTCGACATTGCAAACACTTCCAGCTCATTGCTCCACGAGCCAGGTAATCAAGACAAATGGCTAAATTGCTCGCCGTTCCTAAACACAATCACCCATAATTGCAACCGGTTAATGATTTCGATGACGTCACTGGTAAATAATACAAGACAAAAGAAAAGAGCGTGGAAGGAGTAAAATAGGAATTAATATAAGGAAATAAAGTGTATCGGATTCAGAACGCGTATTTTACTTTGTTTACTGTTTCGAAAACTTTACAGTTGCCATATTCGTAGGACGAGCTTATACGTTAAAATACTTAATTAAAACAGAAACAATGAATAAAGAATACAATTCAATAATTACGCATTGAATATTCGCTATTATATTAAATGTAGCTATTTTTAAATCTTAATAAGAATGCATACGTATAATTGAATTCTGCGAAACACGAAGAGAGTAGAACTGTATTTCAGCTACTGTTTAAATAACAGGCATCATGTTTGTCAAAGGACCATTTAAATTAAATACTAGGAAATGTATTTTGTAACGTTTTTAATAAAAGTGCAGTTTAGGGTTTCTCTTTTTTACATCGGTATGAGATAACGTTAGTATTTACAGGGTGAGAGGGGGCGAGGGTGAGAGGGGGCGAAACCATCATCATCACTCGCCCCAAGCCAACCTCACCTGCACGCGGTGCACCCTGCTGTCCAACGAACGAGGCTCTGGCGACCGACTGATGGCGGTATATCCACCCTACATAGGCGTAGCTAAATTCCGCTCGATGACGGGCAGCAGCGTCATCGAAGCAAGAAGCTACGCCCTGCGATCGCCAACCCGCCTGCCCAGCGTGGCGATTATGGGCTTTTACCTCCATGAAGGCACACCAAAGACCACGGCCCCTAGTTCCCGGCGGTCCCGCTATTCCTGGTCACGGTGGCGACCATGGTAACGGTGGGACGGGGGGTGCGAAGAATCTCCGGGCTACGGGAGGCCATCACACCAAACTGACCCTGGCGACGTACAACGGACGCACGCTACGGCTCGACTCGCATCTGGCGCAACTGGAGGTGGAACTTGAGAAGATTAGGTGGCACGTATTAGGGTTATGTGAAGTCCGAAGAGAGGGGGAGGACACCATATCTCTCGAATCAGGCCACCTAATGTACTTCCGAGAGGGAGACCAACAATCTCAAGGTGGCGTTGGGTTTCTGGTCAATAAGTCCCTGGCTGACAATGTTGTCGAAGTGTCCAGTGTGTCGAATCGGGTAGCGTACCTCATCATCAAGCTCACCGAGAGGTACAGCCTCAAGGTGGTGCAAGTGTACGCACCGACCTCGACACACTCGGATGATGAGGTGGAGGTTATGTTCGATGACATATCGAGGGCCCTTCACTTCACTACTAAGACCCATTACAACGTTGTCATGGGGGACTTTAACGCTAAAGTGGGAGTACAAAATTGTAACGAATCGGTAGTAGGATCCCATGGATATGGGAGCAGAAATCATAGGGGGCAAATGCTCGTCAACTTCCTGGAACGCGAGGGGCTCTTCTTGATGAATTCCTTTTTCAAGAAAAAGCCCCAAAGGAAGTGGACGTGGCAAAGACCGGGCACTGTGACAAAAACGAGATCGACTTCATCATGACGGACAAAAAGCATATATTCAGAGACGTCTCTGTGATCAATAGGTTCAATACCGGAAGCGATCACCGACTCGTCCGAGGCTCTCTGAATATTGACTTCAGGGCTGAACGTGTTCGCTTGATGAAGGCCAGGCTCCGACCAACTTTGCTCCAAACTATAATGGGATCTGAAACGTTCCAGTCCAATCTGGAGAACCGATTCGCTGCCGTGGAAACCACAACTGACGTTGACCAGAACCTTGAAAATGTGGTTCGGATTCTCAGGGAAGAAGGTACGAGATTCTGTAAATGCAACGTAGTGGCAGGAAGTCGAAGCTTTCGGAAGAGACTTTAGGGCTAATGAAGAAACGACGTGAAAACCCACCCGTCACTTCGTCAGAGAAACGGATTCTAAACCGAGAGATTAGTAAACGCGTACGACACGATCTTCGGTCCTTCAATACTCTTTCGATCGAAAGAGCGATCGAGCAAAACCGGGGAGCAAAAGTGTTTGTACAATCTCTTGGAAGAAGCCACCTGACGAAGTTGACCACAGAAATTGGAGAAGTCGTTGCTTCGAAGCCGGCAGTCCTAACCGAAGTGGAAAACTTCTATGGCCGGTTGTACGCTTCGCATGCATCTCGACCTGATCCCGGAAATGAGGATTCTAGAGCCACTTTAACACGCCACTACAGCGAAGACCTGCCAGAAGTCAGTATTGGCGAAATCGAGATCGCTCTTGGACAGCTCAAAAACGGAAAAGCCCCTGGAGAAGATGGCGTTACAACAGAGTTATTAAAAGCAGGAGGTAAACCTATACTTAGGGAGCTCCAAAAACTCTTTAACGCCGTCTTGTTTGAAGGAGAACTCCAGAGATGTGGAGTAGAGGTGTGGTCGTCTTGTTCTTCAAAAAGGGAGATAAAACCCCGCTGAAGAACTATCGACCCATTTCCCTTCTAAGTCACGTCTATAAGCTGTTCTCAAGAGTAATCACGAACCGTCTTGCGCGAAGATTTGACGAATTCCAACCACCGGAGCAGGCTGGGTTTCGAGCGGATACGGCACCATAGACCACATCCACACAGTGCGGCAGATTATACAGAAGACCGAAGAGTATAATCAGCCCCTGTGTTTAGCATTTGTGGACTATGAGAAGGCCTTTGACTCGATCGAGATCTGGTCTGTTCTGGAGTCCCTGCAGCGATGCCAAGTCGATTGGCGATACATCCAAGCGATGAGATGTTTATACGAAGCCGCTACCATGTCCGTCCAAGTCCAGAATCAGCAAACAATGCCTATACCATTGCATCGCGGTGTGAGACAAGGGGACGTTATCTCCCCGAAATTGTTCACAAATGCAATGGAGGATATGTTCAAAACGCTGAACTGGCAAGGACGTGGCATCAAAGTAAATGGCGAGTACATCTCTCACTTGCGATTTGCTGACGATATCGTCATCGTGGCAGAAACGCTGCAGGACCTACAACAGATGATGAATGATCTGGCTGACTCTTCTGTACGCATTGGCCTACGGATGAACTTGGACAAAACCAAGGTCATGTTCAATGAACATGTACTACCGGAACCAATTGCGGTACACGGCGCCGTTCTCGAAGTTGTTCAAAAATATGTCTACCTTGGACAGACATTACAGTTAGGTAGAAACAACTTCGAGGATGAGGTGGATAGAAGAATTCAGTTAGGTTGGGCAGCGTTTGGGAAGCTACGTCAAGTCTTCATATCGTCACTCCCACAGTGCCTGAAGACGAAAGTCTACAATCAGTGCGTCCTACCCGTCATGACATACGGAGCCGAAACGTGGACACTGACGGTACGGCTGGTTCACAAATTTAAAGTCGCTCAGCGGGCTATGGAAAGGGCTATGCTCGGCGTTTCTCTGCGGGATCGAATCAAAAATGAGGTGATTCGGCAGAGAACCAGAGTCATCGACATAGCCCACCGGATTAGCAAGCTAAAGTGGCAGTGGGCTGGCCATATTAGCCGAAGAACCGATAACCGTTGGAGTAAACGTGTTCTAGAGTGGAGACCGCGTCTCGGCAAGCGTAGTGTAGGACGTCCTCAGGCAAGGTGGAGTGACGATTTGCGTAGGATGGCTGGCAGGAGCTGGATGCGAGCAGCCGAAGATAGAGCAAAGTGGCGTGCAATTGGAGAGGCCTATGTCCAGCAGTGGACTGCGACGGGCTGATGATGATGATGATGATGATGAGATAACGTTACAACGCGTTCGCAATGAAAATGTTAATTACAATCGGTAAAATTTTCAAATTTAATTTTGCAATTTATTATGCAGTTACAAAAAAAAACATACGAAATTTGGACGATGTTATTCAATACTGTGTTATTATTCTAGATGATCATTTTGATATTTTTATACAAGTTGAACATTGGCTGTAGGTACATAGGCGTTTGTTTATACAATCTCTATAGCTATATATTTTTATCTTTCTTTATTTATTGTTTGCTACTTACTTATATTAATATTTATGCTACATCTTATATATAAAAATGAATCGCAAAATGTGTTGGTAAGCGCATAACTCGGCAACGCCTGGACCAATTTGGCCAATTTTTTTTTTTAAATGTTCGTTGAAGTCCAAGGATGGTTCTTACGGCGAGAAAAAAACGAATAATTGCCGGGAAAACTGAAAAAACAGCCCTTTTCTTTTTCCATACAAACGTTGTCTAACTAAAGTTACCTAATTTGAATTTCGAACGGGCAGGATGACGTCTGCCGGGACCGCTAGTTTTAAATATATCGGATCATATAATCACAGTCCCTTATAAACTTTGCCCGTTTTTTCACTCCCTTAGGGGTAGAATTTAAGAAAATCCTTTCAGATTCTTACGTCATAAAAAACACACCATCCGATCAGCTGTTTACGCTGTGCGCATATCTGTCAGACGTTTTGAAGTATATTACATGACTCACCTAAATCTATTATTTGAAATATAATTTTCGAATTCCATTTTAGCGTAGGTAGGTGTTTTATGTAGGTTATAAATTACTGGATTATCTCCTAAAAGTACTCATTTATCAAGAGTGTCTAATTACTAAACCTCCAGGTAAATTAATTATGTTTAGTAGAAAATAGGCGTAACATATGTTTTACTTACAAAGGAAATGCGAACTTAACACATAAGCTTAGGTCATTTATTTATCTTAATCCTAACTTAAGGTATTAGCGGCACTTATGTATTCGTGTCCCTACTTAATACTATAAATCATATAAACTCTGTCTGTCTGATATCTATTCCCGTTTAGTTTCAATCACAGAAGTCAAGGGACTTGAGAGAGTGGCATTTACTAATGTATCCGAAGTTGAATCCTATGCAGACGAAATCGCGGGCAGAGTTTAGTTAATTTTCATATTATAAACTATTATGCGCGTATCTTTATAGATCTCAAACACAATCTATTTTGCACCTTATTTTACAGAAGCAAGGTCGCTATTTATATAATTTATATACTTTATTATTTGCTGATACCTACATGGCAACGGATGTAGGTACACTACTGTCTTATCGTTAAGGCTCTCATGAAGATTTTCCACTTCAACAACCAACTAGTTCCGATTTTCCAAAGGTACGGTCGACAGAAGACTAATCGAGTTTACATCCATCGTTTCCGCACGATGGGACCCGAAAAGGATCGCTCTTTGATCACCTGGTCGTATTATCAAGGTCTCGGAATTCTTACAAAACAAGAAAGAGGTTCGATACACAACCAGTCTGAACCTAGTCTCAATTGTGCTTATAAACATAACTGAGAATTGAGAAATCTGAAGGAATTACTGCTCAATAAATACACATGCGGCTAATTTTCAGTTTATTGCCGGAATGACGGTTGCTAATGTAACAACCGTTACCATGCATACTTTACAAGAATCACACAACCAGTCTGAACTTAGTCTCTATTGTGTTTATTAACATAAGTGACAGTAGCCCCGCATAACCTTTATATTATAAGAAAGTTGTTGACTTATTAAATAAAGTACATTTTGTCGTCTTATTTTATACTGTACTAGCTTCTGCCCGCGACTTCGTCCGCGTGGAACTCCTCGTTGTTGCTGTCGGTTAAAAAGTAGCCTATGTCCTTTCTCAGGCTCCTGACTTTGTACAAAATTTCATTTAAATCGGTCCAGTAGTTTTAGCGTGAAAGCGTAACAGACAGACAGACAGACAGAGTTACTTTCGCATTTATAATATTAGTAGGGAAGTATAGCTTAAACCCAATTGTAAACACCAATCTTCAACCTAATTGGTTCAACCGTTCTTGAATTACATAGTGTAACTAATATATATATATATCTAAGTTTAAAAGGAATCTGTTTTAGTTACACTATAAATGAAGTTTCACAAAACTACTGTCAGTACTTTAGATTGTCACATTATGGCATAACAGCGTCCATTAAGGCTGTCATAATGTAGATATACCTGTCGGAAAAGCCTGGCGTGTCCCAATTACCCATCGTTTCGTTCCAGTCGAGCTAGCCCGAAGGGCGGTCACCGGGTCGGAAGCACAAGTCTGAACCTGGCCCCAATTGTGTTTATAAACATAACATGTCACTGTATGAGCCTAGGCTATAAGAGCCTTTTACTAAAACATGGACACTACAACCAACTGATGTTCCATGGGCGTTTTAACTCTGTCAGTCCCTAGTTCTAAATATTTAAGAAATAAGCTACATTTTGATATACGTTTTAATGCCTGACGTCTTAACTGGTGGTTATTACCCCCGCGGGTTAAACGAACGGTGGGTAGTTGTCTCGAAATCTGATTCTCGAAGTCTGAGCACGATTTGGGAGGAGGGGTAAATCAGTGACCCTAGCTAAGGGTAACGGATCTAAAATTGGAATTGGACTTGAATTGCTTGTATAGGAAAAAGAATAGGGCTATTTTTAGGGTTTTCCCTGCAATAATTGGAACTTTTCTCTCCTTAAAAACCATACTTGAACTTCAACGAACATTTAAAAAAGGAATTGGCCAAATGGTCCAGGAGTAAATGTTGCGTTATGCGCTTACCAACACAGTAAATAACTAGCTTCTGCCCGCGACTTTGTCGGCGTGGAACTCCTCCTTTTTTGAAGCCGGTTAAAAAGTAGCCTATGTCCTTTCTCAGACTTTCTTTGTACAAAATTTAATTTGAATCAGTAATTAGTATCCAGTAGTTTTAGCGTGAAAGCGTAACAGACATACAGAGTTACTTTCTCATTTATAATATTAGTAGGGATATATAGATTGTAAACAGCTGATTATTTCTTCCTTTAGTGATAAACATGATCAAAAGTTCCGCTAGTTCTCACATACAACTCAAAGCCACTCTACAAGACGACTGTAATGCAAACTTTTCCCACGCAAGCCTCTGTAAACTGGTGCTTTGTGGTTCTTTGCCGATATACTTCGGCTTACAGAGAATGCTATAAGTTTTTCGTTCGTTTTGTAAGTGACATAGGTAAAAATGTGGGCGTTTTGTGTTTTGTAGTGGTTTATTTAGCTGGGCATGATAGATCCCGATTTTCATGAATCACTCAATATTATAAGTAAAAAATTGTTATTATGTTAGATTAGATGTTAGGTTTTTTTTGACAGCGTATGATAACTAGACTAACAGTTATCATAGCACCTAACAACAAAACTGAAGGTTGCGAGTTTATATTTTTGAAATTTTTAGCTTTATTTGGGACTAGGTCAATGAGGGCCACCGCGTACACTAGCGCATCTAGCGGATTTCTGACACGCGGTGGCCCTCATTGGTATGAGTTGTCTAGACATTTATAATAAAAAAAGAAACTAACCTTTGACTGCTTTTTCTATTCAATTTAATACAGTGTTTCAGTCTGGTTGAAATTTATCATTTAATATTGTTAATTAAAATAATATAATAAATGATACAAAAACAATCGTAAAAAAAATGTAACAGACACACACATTTAGTTTCAGAGGCACCATTAGGAAACTCGAACTCAATAAAAACGGGACAGTCGATAAGAAGAATGACTCTCTAAAAGATTAATATCATCGATATCGATATCAGATGATTTAAATCTGCTAGACAGGCCCATCCCTAAAAAGCATTAGAGCTAGGGTCCATTGGTCAATGTAGGGTTGTCACTTTTCATGACAATAGGAAGCAAATGCAAAAGGGTTTGGCAAAGTTACTTTGCGTAAAAATAAGTTGAACAAGACTAATTGTTCAGTAGGGTTGACACGCTTGTTGTTTTCCATATCGACAGCTCACTGACGTGGCTTGACGCACAAAGCGGTTAACGATGAGAGAAGCTCTCGTTTTTGACGCATGTCAACCGCTTATTGGTCAGTTAGGGTTGTCATAAATTGATTTTGTTATTTAAATAAGGGCCATTTTATTTAAGAAAATTTATTATAAAAAGTCCTTAAAATGTATTTTTACTCATCAGATGAGAAAACAAATGAAAAAACTATTGCTGAGAAAAAGACGAAAAAACCATTGGTGAGAAGAAACGCCGCAAGAAGCTCAACTAATAAATTATATGAAAACCCTAACTATAAAGAAATAATACTCAAATAATTATAGGTAGATACGTTAAAATGTAAGTGATAACACCTACTCATTGCCTGCTTACATCATAAAGATAGATGGATTGTAACAAAACAACTACAACGGATTTAACTAGCGCGCTTTATTTTATTTACTAACGTTCCCAAATTAATTATTGGTATGAAACAACTATTACTTTACGGTTTCCACAATCGTAGCACTGAGCTGACGATAGTCTAACGCTATAGTTGTTTCGTTCCAATCCCTACTAATATCATAAATGCGAAAGTAACTCTGTCTGTCTGTCTGTCTGTCTGTTACGCTTTCACGCTAAAACTACTGGACTAATTTAAATGAAATTTGGTACAAAGAAAGTCTGGAGCCTGAGAGGACATAGGCTACTTTTTAACCGACTGCAAAAAGGAGGAGTTCCACGCGGCCGCGAAGGCACCAGAAATTATAGTGTTAATGATGATGTTGGCAACCCTGTGGGGTGGAGAGCTGTCGTTCAGAGGCGGTCGCGCCTCGCTGACCGCATTTATTAACTCGCATCGATTTTTCCATCTACAGCTTCCCTTGTACTATTATTTATAGATACTATGTATTAATAACTATGTACCTATTACATAATACTTTGTGATGAAACGATCGATTTATCGTCAAAGCTTAAAATATAGTATACCTACATAGTCAGAGTTTAAGTCGTCCATTTTGGAAACAACTATATACAGCTCGAGTGTTTTATTTCATTCTCTGAAGTTTCGAAAACTCACAAGAAATTACAATTTTAATTGGTTTTGCTTATAGGTTTGCAACAAATTATCAAAAAGTGGGTGTGTTTGATCTTGTAATATTGTAAAGTCTTGTAATATACGCAATTGCATCCGCGGATGGGAGTCTTGTAATATTTGCATCCGTGGATGGGAGTTTTGTAATATTTGCATCCGTGGATGTCAAAAATTCTTCAACTGCATCATTACCTACTACTTAGTAGATATTAAGTACATAATCTTCAAACGTCTTCATTGATAGTATGGTTATTAATATACAATCCCGGGAAACCTAACCTTCCCTAGTAACGAAGTTTACCTAAGTTGTGTGTTTACTATGAACATCTACTTACACGGTAGTCTGTTAAAACTATGTAGTATCTAATTACGAAACTTAAGAAAGGAGTTCTTTCTTAATATAGGTAACAATATAATTGTAAAATACATAATATATAAAATATTATGTGTATTTGATAATTAAGTAGGTACCTACTTCACTTCAAATAACAAAACGCTATGCAATAATTCGAAAATTTATTATTTACTAGCTGTGCCCGCGACTTCGTCCCCGTGGAATAGTAATTCTTCATAAGCCTTCATATTATCCCAGTTTTTTAAACATTTTCCACTATTTCTTCGCTTCTATTGGTCGCAGCGTGATGTTATATAGCCTAAAGCCTTCCTCGATAAATGGTCTATCCAACAAAAAAAGAATTTTTGAATTCGAACCAGTAGTTCCTGAGATTAGCGCGTTCAAACAAACAAACAAACAAACTCTTCAGCTTTATAATATTAGTATAGATATAGGTAACATTTGATTGATATTCTTGGTTCAATACCATTAGTTTTTAATTATGATAATATTTTTATACAACGACAAAAGTAAAAAAATGTTAGAACGCCGGTGGGATTCGAACCCACGCCTTTGCCACTATCCCTATGGTGTAAGGGTTTAGCACGCTGCCGCAAGTAAAGGCATGGGCGTGGGTTCGAATTCCACTGGAGGTCTCTAAAATTTTTCTACTCTTGTTTTTGTAAAAAAAAATATGTTTATAATATCGCATTTATTCAAAGTCGGTTTATGCAAGCACATCTCTACAGTAATTCATATCAATAATTGTTACAATGACCTAGTTAAGCCGAGTTTACACGGACGGGTATCAGGGGGTATTCCTCGGAGGAGGTTTGAAATGCAATATGCACCTCAACTGCACGAGTACCGAATGACAATGAATGTTACGGACAGAATTTCAGACTGGTTAGAACAGCTCCGTTTCATGATGTCCTGGTACAATTATTTATAACTTATCGGAATTACGACGTCGCTTTTTTTTATTATTTTTTTGCTAAAGGTATTTTTTTTATACCTAAAAAGATTGTATAATTATTCACTTAGGTACTCGAGAACTTAATTAATTTAAATTTGATGTACAATTATTCTTGAGTCATCTATTTAATAGTTGTAAAAAGCAAATTATGATTTCATTAGCTAGATAAGTAGCTAATAACTTACTTAGAAATTGTAATTCAAAACTATATTTTCTACTAAGTACTTATATTATTTTGTTTACAATACCTACCTGCCAATTCAGTTTGGCAGATAGTATTCATCAAGAATATTCTAAATATTTCCGTCTGCATTCTTTCTGTAAAGGATCTACTGCATAGAACTGAAAGAATCCGAAACGCCAGCAAATAAAATAAAATAAAAATACCCGAGTTAAATCCGTTAATTATTCCAATGTGTAATAACCGCGAAGGCATTTGAAATACATCATGCATTCATTTCGGTCACGAAAACTAGTAAAAGAACTATTTGGGTCTGTGATCCCTATTCCCTATTCCCTACTAATATTATAAATGCGAAAGTAACTCTGTCTGTCTATCTGTCTGTCTGCCTGTCTGTCTGTTACGCTTTCACGCTAAAACTAATGGACCGATTTAAATGAAATTTGGTACAAAGAAAGTCTGAAGCCTGAGAAAGAACATAGGCTACTTTTTAACCGACTGCAAAAAGGAGGAGTTCCACGCGGACAAAGTCGCGGGCAGAAGCTAGTATACCATAAAACAACAAAGAAACATCTTGTTCCGTTACAAGTGAGTTTATGATTAATATTTCCCTCCAAAAACCTTCCAAGATTTCCGCATTAATTTGATTACGGAACCCTCTCAGAAACAAACGAAAGTTAAGTCAGTCGATAATAGAAAAAGGTAGTTCATACCCTCAAACCTACCGCGGCCGACCGTTTCTATCAGTACGGATCATAACTTAAAGATTGCCTTTTCTATACTTCTATACTAATATTATAAAGAGGAAAGGTTTGTTTGTTTGTCGGTTTGGATTAAATAGGCTCCAAAACGGCCGGGCCGATTTGAAAAATTCTTTCACTGTTGGGAAGCTAAACTATTCCCGAGTGACATAGGCTATAAAAAAGGGATCCGTGCGAAGGGGCGCACAGCTAGTTTATGTATAAAAAGACTAGTCTTTTTGGTCCGCTTCCGGCTTCGCACGGACTATTATTTAAAAAAAATAGCCTGTGTTACTCAGGGTGAACGTAGCTTTCTACCATTGAAAGAATTTTTCAAATCGATCCAGCAGTTATAGAGCCAGTTCTATCTAAATAAACAAACCTAGGGGCCTAGACAAGGTGCCAACGCGACGTTCAACGTTAACGCTGAACGTTGGCACTAAAATATATGGGATTTGTCATCCGCGGTTGACTGTCACGTACGTCACAAACTTTCGCGGATGTCAAATCCCATACATTTTGGTTGTTTCGTTTAACGTTAACGTTGAACGTTGGCACCTTGTCTAGGCCCCCTATTCTCTTTATTACATTAGTATAGAATAGAAGATTGAGTTAAATCTAAATAGTAGCTAAAACATCAAGCCAAGAAAATGAAATAAAATGGAAAAGAAAGGAGCACCGTTAATTGCTAAGTCTTGTAATGTCGAATTAGTGTTACCATAAATCAGCATAATGTTTAAACATAAGAGCTTCAGTGTTGCCAACATTGCATAAACGTTAGACGTTTAGAAAGTAATATATGACAACGTGAACAATTTGAAATGTATTATCTACCTAATTAAAAAATAAGAATATGTAATATTTTTGAATTTATGTAATTAAATAATTAAAGCTTAAAAAAACTTTATCGTAAATGTGTTTTGTCTGATTTTGCAATCCTAATTATGGGTTTTTTAAATTAAAAGATGCTATTAAAAAGGACTGATTAAAAGAGTTTCGAGAAACTTCAAGTTAATTAGGTATAAGTATATCATAATTGAAAAAATAATATCTATAAAATTTACCTACCAAGAAAATATATAAAATGCTTTAGAATTATAAATATTTTATAGAAATTATTTCTCTTAGATTCTAGTAAATTCTAATAGAAGACAAACTTGTAATTAATTCCTAGATCTCAAATAGCAAATAACATCGCTGCTCGTGGTGTTACGGGTTTTCAATAAAGCTCATCTGACAAGGATTTGCTTTTAAACCGTATTTCCAATTTACTTGACCCAAATTTTATGGAAATCATAAATGTAGACTAAGAAAGAAAATGCGAACTTTCTTCATCGAAAATGTTCTTGTTTCACCAAAAAACGGATCATTACTCTCGTATTTTATACATCTGTAGGTATATTTCCAAATGAACCTAAATTACGATCTTGATTATAAGATATAATTTTCATTTCATTTTCTCCGTTAGGAGGGAAAATAGCGGAAGCAATTTTGACGCTTGGTTGGTTTTATTTGATTGCAAAAATGGTTGACAGTAAAGTCGTAATACGAAGTCAAGGTTGTTTGGAATATTATTGTTGAATCGAAAACTTCTTTGATAGCACTTGTGGAATTAATGAAGCAGAAACGTCACGCTTTGAAGATCGTCGATGGGCGATGCGTCACGCTCTGGGGTTCCTTCAGAAAGTATGAGACTAAGATCCAATTGCACGTTCTCGGGTTAGCCACTAACACCACCACCACTAACCGAATAAATCTGACATTCATCTGAGTACAACAACTGTACGAAAACGTGCAATTAGGCCTTAGTGTAGGTACATCAGCCCTATTACATTACGGCTAGCCGTTTTACAAAATCTTTTTGAAATACGCTTCAACGATTAGCCGAAGTGTCGCAGTTCAAACCTAACCTACTTTTCAAGAAACAAATCAAATTTCACGTGGGCAGTAATTTATCGTTACGAAAACTTCTCGCTACAGTTCCCATATTCGTAACCGACTGAGTTTATGATGGCCGTATTAGAATTTACGCTAGCAATATACGTGAGTTAAATCCGTTATAGTTGTGTCATTAAAGTGTGTAGGTACCTATTATACGCGAAATTAGTAGAATTTAACATCTTACACAATTATGTAGTTATATATATTATTTTATTATAACTGTTAATAAAGCCTTAATAAAATCAAAATATATTTTCAAAGTCAAATAACGTACAATTTACATTTGAAATAGGTATGCAAATCGATTCTCCTTCATGCAAAATTTCATTTCACAGGCAATTATTTTAATGACGGCATCGCATTCGTTACTGACAACGTTTATTATGTAAATTCAAGTTAAATATAATTTCTTTTGAATTGACAATAATAATTGAGTTAGGAATATATTATATTGTGTTAGATTCCTTGATCACATATATAATATTCGACAATAAAAAATGTAATCGGAAGTTACGGGTTTGAATCCCGCTAGGGCAGATATCAGTGTGCTGAGATGAAAAATATATAAAGAGGCAAATAATATAATAATATATTAAATAGGTAACTTAACAAAAATAGTAATTTAAATATTATTAAGTACCTACCTACTATATTTATTACAAGTTCAAAAGTTATTTAATAATTATTTTTTGCAGTCACCTATTAATTATACTACCAACAATGCACAACAAATATGCTGTTAGCAAACGGCAAAACCAACATTCTTAAGCCCTTATTTAAAAGTTAAATTGATTTTCCTTCAAATTACTAAAACTTGGTTACCACATTAAGTAAGATTATGAATATTAAGCACTTTGTCCGCCTGTTGTTTTCATTGAATATTGAAGCTTAAAATATTGTTACCCACCTCCAATCGGTTCACAAACACAATTTTAGAAACTTCAAATTATAATATAACTATAACAAGTATATATATTGACAATCCTTACTAATAATAATTTCTGATGCCTTCGCGGTTATTACACATTGGAATGAAACAACTATTAACGGATTTAACTAGCGTATTTTTATTTTATTTTATTTGCTGACGCTTCGGATTCTTTACAGTTACTTTAGCGTTAGACTATTGTCAGCTCAGTCGTTCTACGATTATGGAAACTATAAAGATCAGAAACGTCAGCAAATAAAATAAAATAAAAATACGCGAGTTAAATCCGTTAATAGTTGTTTAATTCCAAAATCCTTACTAATATTATTTATACTCAAATATTTAAAAACGTAAAATGCCTAACATTTCGCCGATGGTTCACTTTGACAACCAACTATTAGCAAATTTTTGTATGACAACGTTTAACCTCCTGCCGCCCAATGACCTATTTAAAGGTCTTCAGCTGAGTAGTGGTTCCGGCCCAAGCGTGTTGCTGATTTTTACAGCTTGACGCCCAACGTCCTTTTAAAAGGTCTTCAACTTTGACTTGTCATAGAACTTTAAATTTACCGCATATTACATTTAAATGATTTTAAAACGCATACGTCATTTTTAACGTTCACACTAGATGTCAGTCTGTTAAACATCATCTGTTAGTTTTGGCGTAATATTCAAAACAATGTCGAGAGGTCGAGGAAGGGGTAAGTAAATCTGTGATTTTCTTTGCTATCTCGGCAGATTGCGTATGAGTTTTTGGTGTGAGTGTTGCCTAAGATGTTCATCTTTGTTTCAGCATATTTATTTTATTCATTCAGTTGATATCATTATAAATACAACAACTAATAATCGGATGACCTATTAAAAGGCATATGAGCACCAAGGTATTCAAAGTTTTTAATAGGTCTACGGGTTATAACCGCTATTCTTGTTTTGATTACTGAACTTTTTGCTATGTTTATTAACAATTTGTAAAACAAAAGTGTTTCTATTGTTTTGTTTTCACAATTCACACCCATTATAACCTAATCATAATGATAAATTAGTGTTCCACTCGAATTAGTTGTTATGACTCTATGGGATTTTATAAAGGTCTATGGGCGGTTACCCCGTTTTTAGCCAAAACTTCGATATGGTCAAGTTTGGTGCCTAATTGTCAGCTCATTTTCCATTTTATTAATGTTCCATTCCGTTTCCGGTAATAAAGACATACTCTAGTCATAGAATTTGAATGTCATGAACGGAAAATTACCAGTATATGGCCAAAATTAATGGTAACAAGTGGCAGACGTAGTAAAAAAAATATGTATTTTAAGAAAATATATAAAATGCGTTACTTTTATTGCAATTTAATAAAAATACACTATAGTAGCGTAAAAGACCAACACGTAGGCATATAAGATATCGGAATAAACACAGAAATATAGATTTTCATATTTTCATATTTTCATATTTTTTATTGTTATAACCCAGATACCTATAAAAAAGACATCGAATTTCGGTGTTTTTTTAGTCTCAAAGCCTTTTATCCATATCACTTATGATACCATAAAAACAATACATTCATACGACAACGATAACTCAAGTTTTCATCTGCCGAAAGTCGTGGGCCGGAACCATGTAAACCTATAAAAAGGGATGTGGGCTGCTATCCCATCTTTGACCAAAATGTGCTGGGCGGCAGGAGGTTAATGAGGTCCAGCTGTCATGTACTTCCAATCACAGGCCAGGAGCTTGCCTCTCATTGGTGGAACATGACAGCTAGACCTCATTCTACACTAGCGCATCTAGCGGATTTCTGACACGCTGTGGCCCTCATTAGGCAGGATTATTATTAAACGGATTATTGTAATGACTCAATACATTGGTAGATGTAATATTTTAAGTGGAATAATAACAAAGTTATATAAATTATACCACGTCTATAATACGCAC
This sequence comes from Polylopha cassiicola, assembly GCA_038024825.1. Taxonomy (NCBI): domain Eukaryota; kingdom Metazoa; phylum Arthropoda; class Insecta; order Lepidoptera; family Tortricidae; genus Polylopha; species Polylopha cassiicola. Next base: position 7,350,546 of record CP149060.1, on the reverse strand, counting down.
GGTTATAATTATAAATCTTTTAACATAAACTATAAATTTTCCAATGATTACAACACAACTGATTTATTCCTCTAATTGGATTGCTGACCTACTTTCTTCTATTTATGTACGTTTCTAAGATTTCAATTTATTAATAAATAACAGATTTCTTAGATATCACAAATTACTACATAGTATAAAACAAAGTCTGTGTCACTGTCTGTCCGTCCCTATGTATGCTTAAATATTTTAAACTACGCAACGAATTTTAAAACGGGTTTTTATAATAAACTAGCTTCTGCCCGCGACTTCGTCCGCATGGAACTCCTCCTTTTTTGCAGTCGGTTAAAAAGTAGCCTATGTCCTTTCTCAGGTTCCAGACTTTCATTGTACCAAATTTCATTTAAATCTGTCCAGTAGTTTTAACGTGAAAGCGTAACAGTCAGACAGACAGACAGAGTAACTTTCGCATTTATAATATTAAGTAGGGATTATAATATTAGTAGGGATAAGTGTTATTCAAGAGTGCGCACACGTGTGAAGCCGGGTCGGGTCGCTAGTACCTAATAAAATATTTCACCCAGTTTAAGCCCTTATAAGGCTTAATAGGAAATCGTTACTTATGGAAGAATTTATGGAAATCCCTTTTGATAATAAAAACTTTACAAAATTCCAAAGAAAACGATTTGTAAATTAATGAAATCAAACTGTCCACCCTTATGTTAATAGGCAGGAAAATTCGAAGTTACCAAGAAGATTAACTTTGAAGTAACAAAATCAACGATAATGTGACTTCCTTATACCTATTTTGACACTTAATTGGTATGTCTTTATATTTTACTAGCTTCTGCCCGCGACTTCGTCCGCGTGGAACTTCTCCTTTTTTGCAGTCGGTTAAAGAGTAGCCTATGTCCTTTCTCAGGCTCCAGACTTTCTTTTTACCAAATTTCATTTAAATCGGTCCAGTAGTTTGAGCGTGAAAGCGTAACAGACAGACAGACAGACATAGTTACTTTCGCATTTATAATATTAGTAAGGATTATAGCGGCCCCGGTTTCACACATGCTATAAACCATCCTCTTGAATTACTCTATCTATTAAAGAACTGCTTTAAAATCCGTTGCGTAGTTTTAAAGTTTTTAGGATACATAGGGACGGACAGAGAGCGACTTTGTTTTTTGCTATGGAGTGATTAGTTCTATGCTATATTAATAAAAACCGACGGCAGACAACTACTGTATCTTACACGTGCCGTGTCATAATATATGTCACATTAATTGTGTCGATGAAATGGTAACAGAATAGGATGGGAAATAAATGTAAGAAATAATGTTGTAATGCTATGAGAAATATTTTTTTCTAATCTAATGTTCTATTATATAATATGATGGCGTAGTTACTATCATATCACACTATATCTAAAACTAAATATAAAACCTAAAGGTTTGAGTTTTGCAGACCATCGAGTTCCTTACAGCAAAACCTACCCTCTAATAAAACAGATTTCAGCTCTTTTAGCTTTATTATAAAAAGCATAGGTATCTATACAGAAAAATCCTGCGTGCAAATTTACACATTAATCAGTTTTTCGAAAGTTGTTTTATACTATACTAGCTGTCCGCCCCGGCTTCGCACGGATCATCTTTTTTTTATAGCCTATGTCACTCGGGAATAGTGTAGCTTCCCAACAGTGAAACATTTTTTGAAATCGGTCCAGCCGTTCTGGAGCCTATTCAATCCAAACAAACAAACCTTTCCTCTTTATAATATTAGTTTAGATAGATAGTGACATGGCGCCGTTTCGATCATTTGTGTCACACACAAAAATGTAAACATATTAAAATTATATTAATTTGTTAAATCATTTTCGTAGTAATACGTTTTACAATCATTAATTACATGTCAAGTACCCAATATTAAAGCGATGTTATCAATTAATTAACACATTATAAGTTTCAGAAGTACCGTATTATTAAATGGTTTACATGAGACCGCGTCGCAGATAGATTAAATTACTTTTTGAAATACCGAACTGTATAAAGGAACAGTAAATTTATTATTATTGTTATTAGTTCATTGTACGCCTGTCGAGAATATTCCTATGCAATACAGCTTGAGCTACGAGCTTGCAATATACGAGAGTAACTGAATTTATAATATCGGTACTGAAATCCGGTTAACTTACAAGTATACCTAGTTAGTAACTTTAATTAAATATTACAATAAAACATCAATAACTGATATAACTCTATAGAAAGAAAGATAACCCTATAGAAGCACTTTTTTGTCATCAAAAAATATATGTCTAATAATTTTTAATAATCTAATTGATGGGCTCAATAGAATTTCATTTTCTTCATCCAGTTTTATCCTCATTGTCCAAAGATATAATTATTTACTTCAACTGTAGAACTTAAAAAAGAATTTAACCTCCAATTTACATTGTTCCAATATTCCTTGCTTTCTTTTCAATTAGGTACTATAATATTATACCGATATAATAACTGAATTCAAAAGGAATAATAATATCTGAAGCCTTCGCGGTTAATACACATTAGAATGAAACAACTATAAACATTAGACTATCGTCAGCTTAGTCGCGCTATGATTATAGAAACAGCGAAGGTTTCGAAACGTCAGCCAATAGAATAAAATACGCGTAATACCGTTTATAGTTGTTTCCTTCCAATGTCAAAAGGACTAATGACATTTCATGAACCGCTTTGTACTCGTAGGTACCAGTTTCGAATACCGGAGTCTCCGAGTTCAAGCTCTATACATATTCAAACAAACAGTTCTGTTACCACTTCTATTTCCTGTCGACAGTTGCCCCCTCACAGGATCTAATGGAGAAAACACAATAGGCCTTTTCAAGAGCGGGCCCGCCGCGGGACTGTGTAGGGATGTGACGGACTAGCATTTTTGTTGTTAAGGTATATTTATCAGCTCATTCGTGCTAGGATTATGGAAACTGTAAAGTAAAACGGCAGCCAATAAAACAACCCGAGCTAAGTTTGTTTTTAGTTGTTTCAATCCAAAGCATTAGAAATTAATACACTTATTTATTTTACAGACGGCCTTTGGTCAGAGTTTATGAAACCGAAGTGTTGCGTGTTCGAATCCCGCCAAGGGCAGATGTTAGTGTTATGACCATCTGTAGCTGAGTTGTGGATGTCTTATACTTAGGTATTAATGAATGTTTATCCGCTGAAAGCGCTTTTTGTCCGGGTTTTTTATTTATGTCACTTTGAAATTCGGCGTTCGAGACAACTACCAGCTGATTGTTACCCCCACGAAATACAAGTTATACCCCCGCGGAAACCCAGGGACTAGAGCAATCTATGTGTATCCAAAAAGCGTGTGATCCCAGTTAGAAATACGCTTTAGTAATTCGTTTTATCGTCGAGCGTTTTCTACCTTAAAAACATAGTGATAAGAAGCAATGAGATTCATTTGTTTTAGTTTTAACAATAATCTGACATCCACAGATGTGGACTTTGTAACATCCGCATCCACATCCGCGGATGTCGAAAGATCTGCATCCGCAAAAACCAATTCGTACCTCCCTTATTAGGGACTCGCACACAAGAACTATTGTCTTTCTAGAGTGACTGACATCACCGTTATATTAAGCGGGGATACTTAACAATTGATACAATGACAAAACATACCAATTAAATTGATAATGTCCTTTGAATAAAATAATGTAATGGATTGGAATGAAACAACTTTATACGGATTCAACTCGCGTATTTTATTTTATTAGCTGACTTTTCGGAGCCTAATCGCAGCACGACTGAGTTGACAATAGTCTTATCACTTATGGTAAAATAAAAATGTTTGTTGTTTTATTCCAATGTACAATAACGTTAATTTAACTCGCGTATTTTATTTTATCTGCTGATGTTTCGAAAACTACAGTCCCCAGTTAAATTAAATACGTTTCCCAGAAATGACAATTAGCTTGATTTTCTGCTTACGTGAACCCCGTAATATTGTTAAACTATAGAGAGTTGTGTTCGAGAAGTAATCCATTAATTTAAAGGTATATAATTATATATCGCTTATAGTATTAAAGTGACCCAACTCGAAATGTGTACTACGCGAATTTAAATTTAAATGTGATGATTTAGAATCCTTAATCGATTAACGCCATATGTAGTTTTAATTGATTGAGACACTACAAAACTGAATAAGCGGCAATCAATTTAATCCAATAACCAAAGGCATCAGAAATTAATGTTTCATTTTATTATCGGCTCGGTGAAGGTCGATGTAGGTTCGAATCTTAGGTACCTTTCACGTCACTGAAATGAAGTGAACTAAAATAAACCACGTTTTTAAGCAAAGCCGTTTTTTTAATAGATAGTGCGATTCAAGTGGAAGTTTTAAAGCACACGTGTGAAGCTAGGCCGGGCCGCTATAGTAATAAATTACTCTCATGAAGACATACCAACCAAGTGTCTAAGCAGGTATAAGGAAGTCACATTATCGTTGATTTTGTTACTTATATATAGACTAGCCGCGACTTCGTCCGCGTGAAACTCCTCCTTTTTTGCAGTCGGTTAAAAAGTAGCCTATGTCCTTTCCTAGTCTCCAGACTTTCTTTGTACCAAATTTCATTTAAATCGGTCCAGTAGTTTTAGCGTGAAAGCGTAACAGACAGACAGACAGTCAGAGTTACTATCGCATTTATAATATTAGTAAGGAAGTAAGGATGTAAGCGAACGAAAAGTCACGTGGTAAAAACGCATTGGCGTTTTTCATATGTTTTTACATAGCTTATGTCACTCGTGTAGAGGCCGTGTGTCGCGTCGGCGCCGCGCGTCTGTCACCGGAGCCGCGCCGCGTGACTACGCCCTAACGACGCATTGATTGCCCATTCTACCACTGTGTACGTAACCTTACACAATTACTGCTCCTTGTTGTACGTAGCTTTGTCTTATTTGTATTGCCTTACTTGATTATATCCCGTGATTTTGTGCACAGAGTTCTGTCAATGTGTAGAAAAGTTTGAATATTATTATTGTATTTTATATTTTTCTAAAATGTATAGGTGAAATTTTTGTAGTTCTTTTGAAAATATTTTAGTTTAATGGATTGTGAATTGTAGGCAGGTACTTTGTAATAGTTACCTACTACTAATCCGTTAATAGTTGTTTCATTCCAAAGTTACCTGCTAATTAAACCTAAAATTGTAGACACCTATTTACGATTAAATTTATATCAAATAGTTATATTTCACTAAGTATATATGTCTGCATGTGGCACTGAACTTAACAATTTCATTCATCTTTGGACAATTCACACCATGTGATCTAGTCCCAATCTAAGCACTATGGGTAGGTACTAAAACTATTAAATATACATAAACACATATAAAAGACAATTAAGACTCAGGCACTGATACTTCTGTTAATAACACTGACATCTGCCCTTAGCAAGATTCGAACCCAACCTATCCGTCTTAATATATTCGTAACACAAATCTTACAGATGATATTGCAGGTAAATAAAGATTAATTTACATAAAAAAAACAGCGATATATCTTAAAGCACACCTAATCGCACCTCAGCAATGCATCAGGGGATTATAAGGAAAAACACCGCTCTCAAAACGATGGTAATATTTTAACAATACAAGGATACGAAATAAAGAGCGACTGGGGATATGCCACGGAACCACGTCTACCGCTATTATGTATTCATTTTTATTTACCGATAAGTATAGGTACAAATTTTCGTCAAGTTCGCAGCACACTTACAGTTTCTATAAAACTACCTGCCCAATATAATTAGATATTTATAAAGAAAATTTTAGTTTCCATCAAAGACTTCAAGGCATGACGACTTTTTTTTCTTTGTCCATTAAGTAGGTTAAAATTATTGTACCAGTGGTTTTTCTTTTCTCAATCAAACAAAATTTTACAAAGATACATGTGTTAGATACCTATATTAATGTAAGAAGTTATAAGTAAAATTAATGTTGACTTACTTGACTCGCGCTGCAACTGTGCTGCCAGTAGATTTGACAGCTGTCAAGTAATACCGCTAAAAAACTTATAAAAGACTAGTTGCAGCACGCGCCAAGTCATTCCTCATTCCTTTAATCGTTGGGTGAAGATATACTCAATAAAGTGATTCGTGCTTCGACCTGTGTTTTACTGGACTAAATCATACATGCTTCTGAAGTTCGGGTGTGAGGGCCGTGACGTCGCGTTATGGTACAATTTACACCTTACCGTGACGTCACGACCCCCACTCCCGAACTTTTGATGCGCTTATCCTTGTCATTTATTGTTCGATTGAGAAAAGAAAAAAAATTAGTCTAATAATTTTTAACAATCTAACTGATGGACTAAATGGAATTTGTTTTCTTTACCAAGTCCCAGTATTTTATTTGAAACCAGCTCATTTTATTTCTTTTCCACAAAAAAAACCTTACAAAACTACCTAACAACTACAATCCTTTGGTTCCCGCATAAATAAAGAATAAGGAAACTTTTTCAACTTTGCAAATTAACAATATTGCCACTTCTCGAGTCTTCAGACTACAAATTTCCATCTCGACAAAAAACCCGGAAAGATAAAAGTGAGAGAATTGTGAACGAAGCTATCGATATTTATAAAGTTTTTAATAATTTTGATATTTGTAATGTTCTTAACATCTGGAAGTAAATACTAAATTTTATGTGTACCTACAGTAGACCACTTTTTGATCATTTAGAAACGTAACGTGATGGCGGCTAGTAGGTAGGCACGGAAGAATTTTTCACCAGAAAGTGACTACCACTGTCATAATTTTGGAATGTGTGAAAGAGCAACAGTGACAGATATATATCGTTCGCGATAAACTATAGCTACGCAGCTCACAAAGATTGCAATTTTCATTAAAATTAATTAAATAAAGTTATATTTAAAAATTTGGCCATCTCGTTCCTTAAGGGTTATAACTACAAATTTATGTATCCCACACCTAGATCTAAACAGGATTAACTCGAAAAAGTGTATTTTTCAGGAATTGCAGAAAACTGAATTCGATGGTGTGCACAACTTAAAACAGATTTTCGAGTTAGCACCCTGTTGATCTGGGTCTGCGATATGTACGTGTTTAAAATGTGAACTTATTGCAATAATACCTAACCTTTCATAATATGGTTTAACAATTTTTAGTGTTCGGAAAAGTCAATTTTCCCCAGTATTTGTCTCTGTGATGCCGTTTAATACCCTAAAGAAGCAAAACAATAAGATGAATTGTGTCGGGAGGTCTGTCTGTAGGCACTATCGGCGAGTAAACGGAGATAGTGCGAAGCAGTAGGCATGAAAAACATTCGGATTTATTGCTTCCTTTTTGTTTGACAGCCTATTTTGCTTCATTAATTCTTTCGTGTTCAGTAAGTTTCGTAATCCAATCATATTTTGCTTTTTGATACAAATACGCAATAAGATAAGAAGTATTTATTAAGACATTTTATAGTTTTTTCATTCCAATATAAAATAACCGCGAAGACATCAGAAATTATTATAATGTACTTTTAGTACTCTAGCGTTAGACTATGGTCAGCTCAGTCGTGCGTCGAATATGGGAAATCTACCTAAAGTTTCCAAAATGTTGGCAAATATAATAAAATACGTGTGTTAAGTTTGTTATAGTTATTACATTCCAATGTGTAATAACCGCGAAGGTCTCAGAAATTAATGTGTACAATTGTTGTTAAAGTATTATAATTTTAAATAAGGCGGAGCTCAGACTAAGAGGTTCCAATTCAGTAGTAATCATGAAAATTTAAATGTGTACTTTTTTATGTAAAAAAAAAGACTGTAATGCAAACTTTGCATCATACTTAGTGCCTAATCTATACTAATATAATAAAGAGGAAAGGTTTGTTTGTTTGTTTGGATTGAATAGGCTCCAGTACGACTGGGCCGATTTGAAAAATTTTATCACTGTTGGGAAGCTACACTATTTCCGAGTGACATAGGCTATAGAAAATTTTGGAAAAAAAAAATAGGGATCCGTACGAAGTCGGGGCGAACCGCTAGTCCTCTATAAACCGGATTGGATCGACGTCTTAGATCGTAATTTAACCTTCTATATTATATTTATAGAGAAGCTCAGTAATGCGATAGTTATAGAGACTGAAATAGTTTTCTTTTTTTATTCCTAAACAATACGTTTTATTTGCTAAAAATATTAATACAATGCCTAAACTATTGTTCAAGCTAACAGAAATAAAATACGATGAAAAAATATTGTTATGCCAAAGCTATTGTAAATGTTCTCAAAGAGATACCGAAAAAGAATTCTAACAATAACAAAAAATAAACGCCGATGTGAAAACGAATTGAATAAAACTCATTCAATCAAAAGGCAGGGATCGTAATGATTTCGGTACTGTTTTTAACTTAAAAACGTCAGATATTACAAAAGGAAGTCGCTTTAGTTACTACTTTTTTATTTTTACTACAGCTGATTAGATTTTGATCAAATTTGTTACCTACCTATATATCGTGGATTAACATATAAACTTAGTTGGAATGAAACAACTTTAACGAATTTAACTCGCGTATTTTGTTTTATTTGTTGACGTTTCGAAAACCCTATAATTCCGGTACATATAGACTACCTTATTTTATGAACCTTATCCGTAGGTACCTTACCTTATACATTATAGTTATTTCATTCTAACTTGTAATAACCGCGAAAGCATCAGAAATTAGAATATTCTTGTGTAATAAAATCCAAAAAAATGCTTAGAATCTTGACTTATCTTGGATTCGTTCAAAAGGTCACCTAATATTTTGTGATATTATAAGTGTCAAACCAGGATAGGTCGCTATAAGATCGTAATGAAGACATCAACCATTTCGCATTAACGCGCCCACACGTACATCACGTCCGGTATTAAGACGAGATATGAATAGTGGAATCTTCGAGGACTCCCACTGACCTTGGATTCCAGCCTTTATTGCCAATCAAGATCATTTACGAGGGGAAAACTTTGCCGTTTCACCGGTAAATATTAGCTTTGAAACTTGAGGTCGGGTTTTCGATGTGATTTTAAGTTTGTGATGACTATGTTTTTGTTAGTCGTGGACGTATTATGTTGCATTTTGTTATTTTATGTTTTCTTCTGTTTGTTAAAATTTTAATTGCTTACTTAATTACTTTTATAGTATAGAGTGTTATGTAATTATGTTTTTATAGAGTTTAAATTGTATCTTAATGGGGCCACCGCGTGTCAGAAATCCGGTAGATGCGCTAGTGTAGAATGAGGTCTAGCTGTCATGTACCACCAATGAGAGGGAAGCTACTGGCCTGTGATTGGTGGTACATGACAGCTGGACCTCATTCTACACTAGCGCATCTAGCGGATTTCTGACACGCGGTGGCCCTCATTGAGTTTGAAAAAAGATTTTCTATACAGTGCTCTTGCTGCGTTTCTTTTCAGTAATGATGGTTATTCCGAAGCGAAGCAGCAATGAAGGTCTATTTACTAGTTCCTAAATTAATCGATTGATTGATTTTTCAGTTTAATGTTATATTATATTTCAATGCTTATCTTGAGGGTTTTAAAAGGCAAATCAGAGTGACATCAACTTATTTAACGTTTTCGAAATTCCAAACCCTGATATCTGGAAATTTTGAGATAAAAGTTCGTATGACACTTTTTATTAATATGTTCATTTGAAAATGTGATTTAATAAATTTGGGATTTCTTTAGGGCTTAAAAAGGTGACAATCTAAATCTACCTGTACAAAGTTGCGTACAGAATGCTTGTTATTTTATATCAACACACAACACACTTGTCTCGACAACACTTTGGTCACAACACACAACACACTGGTCTCGATAACACACTGGTCACAACTCTCTGGTCACCACACAACACACAACACACTGGTCAAGACACAACTGTCACACTGGTCAACACACAAAACACTTGTCTCGAGAGCATACTGGTCACAACACACTGGTCACAACACACTGGTCACAACACACTGGTCACAATACACCGGTCAACACACAACACGCTGGTCTTGACAATTACATGTATATTATACCTACTCATACATGTACATGTTTATGTAGGATCATAAATTCATTTTTTTTTTCTATTTTGTTTTATAGAACTCTGTCGATTACTTGTGTGTCATACTCATGTGTGTATATGGATACAGGAATCATTCGTTTTATTCTATTTTGTTTTATAGAGCTCTGTCCGGCCTCGATGGCAAGTTGATCAAAGGATTGCATCAATTTTATTTCCCAACTGCCGTTGGTTGATGGGTGTATCCGGATTCCACGAAAAAAGGTAATTGGATACATTCTAAAACTATTTCAATGCCTATATAAATGCCAAATTTATTTACGTTTAAAATAAAGGAATTATATTATTATGTAATATGTTTTGTTGTAATATTATGTTGCGAGAGCACTTTCTGATTTTATAAAATTCATCATTGTGACTATAGATGTATGTAAGTATGTTATGTATTTTAAATTTATCTCCTAATTGTATTTTTGGGTGTTTTTATTTATGTTTCTAGTATTTGGTTGCACCTACGAAATGTTTATATTTCTGTATGACTCGAAGGTAGAGTGGTAGAGAATGTTAAAGGCATTAACCACCTTTTGTACACTTACTTTTTTAAGCTTGCAAACCACTGCCTGTAGGTATTGAGAAGACTGGGTATAATATAACATTGTGGAGCGACGATAAACGAAAATAAATTGTAGCGCGGAAAATATTGCTTGTAATCCTACCAATAATGTGCCTGAAGAAAGTGCTACAACCGAACGACTTACACAAAATAATATTGTTATCACTGACATATTAACAAAACAGGTCACTTATTTATTTATTTATTTGTAATTGGAGAACCAACAGCTATAAACAATACAATGAGTAGGTAACTAATAGAAAACAGTAAGCCAATTACAGGTTCTCACCGATAGAAACAAGATAGGTTCAAACAAAGAGAAAAATACACAGCTAAACACAAACAGAAAAGTCGCACATCAGTTGAAAAATTCTTCCATAGGGAAGCAAATTTATTAAAAAAAAATTGAGGGCCTCCGCATATTTAAGATCCAATGCGCGTCTAGTAGAATGAGGTCCCGTAATCACAGGCCCAGCTTGTCTCACATTGGGCGACGGGGTAGGCACTAGCTTACCCTGTGGCTTACATGCGCTCTATCCAATGCACGCGCCTGCTTATATAATATGAGAGCATGTACTCACATTTGAGTATTATCATAGTAATCTATACTAATATTATAAAGCTGAAGAGTTTGTTTGTTTGAACGCGCTAATCACAGGAACTACTGGTTCGATTTGAAAAAATATTTTTTTCTATACTAATATTATAAAGCTGAAGAGTTTGTTTGTTTGAACGCGCTAATCTCAGGAACTACTGGTTCGATTTAAAAAATTTTTTGGATAGACCATTTATCGAAGAAGGCTTTAGGCTATATAACATCACGCTGCGACCAATAGGAGCGATGACACAGTGCAAAATGTGTAAAAAACGGGGAAAATAACTATTCCACGCGGACGAAGTCGCAGGCAGAAGCTAGTTGTATTATATGTTCGCTGTTATATTTTTTTATTATTATTGTTATCACTTTCTATAAATGTTTCATTAAATACACAATAAAATATTAAACTCGTACATATAAATTCCACTCCATTTATTCCAAAACCGGAAATACACGTTACGCAAAATTTAATAATAGCACAATGCCGACATGCGACCCGAAAGGGTAATCCACAGAATTGTAAAAATGTGAGGAATTCCAAAAGCATCCTTTATTTTGTTTGAAAACCGCTGAAATATGGAGATGTTATTTAATAATTTTTTGACGGCCTGTTAGTCTAGTGGTTAGAGGGCCTTACTACGAAACCGGAGGTTACAGGTTCGAATGCTGCTAGCCGCAGATGTCAATGTGATGTGAATTCATATAGCTTTTTCTTTTTTGTATTTGTATTACTAAGGCACATATTTTGACATAAATTAAAATTGAGAAACAAACAAGCTAATCTAATAAAACAATCATCACTAAAAAAGTAGTCAAAAATAAAACTATAACAAAAATAATTCACAAACTTACATCGCGAGCTAAAAACCATCGCAAGAGCTTTTACAATCCAACGTAAAGCAAACGTATAAAACGTACATTAACCTAATAAAAGCTGAACTTCGAACGTAACATAAAAATGCATGAAGATCACCACTGTAGTTATTTCTTCGCCAAGGATAAGTAGGGCAAAGGCTTTAAGGTATCTGATAATATTTACATAGAATTTCTGGCTCCACTTTCGTGGGGCGAGTTCACTGTGTGACTATTTATATGTAGAAGTGCATAGGTACCTACGTATCTACGTAGAACGTTGGTATACCAATACCTACTAGGAGGGAGGTAGGGGGGTTGCGGGTTCGAATCTTGCTAGGGACAGATGTTAGTGTGATGAACACGAGCAAATGCAAATCCAGGATCTAAAACTCAGGTACAAATGTGCCTACTTCTGATGCCTTCGTAGTTATTACACATTCAAACATTCTTTAGTGTTAGACTATCATTATATCAGTGGGGTACGAATATGAGAGCTGTAAAGTTTTCAAAACGTCAGCAAAGAAAATAAAATATGCAAGATATAATTGTTTTACTCTTTATATTATTAAATTAAGAATATTTTCTCACTAAGGCGTAACAATAGGTATAATAGTATGGGTGCTAACAACAATTCTATCAATGAACAAAGCTCAGTATTTTCAAATTACGTCTACAGGTCACGTTCTCCAAATAATACAAAAGTGGATTTACGCACTTTTTGATAGTTTGTGAGACGTGAGCCGAGACTATTCTATTACATTTTCTTGATAAAGTTTCATTCAATAATACAAATATTTAGACTTAATCGGACTATTTGAGGTAAGTTATTTATCAACACACTTGCTCGTAAAGGGGATTTTCTGAACTTGTTTTTGGCACTCAATACAAGATTACAGCACAAGTTTATTTTTTATTTAACATATTTTAACTTGTTATCTTACGTAACTTGTGTTGTAATCTAAAATCCCAATAAGTTGTACCTGCCACTTTAAACTATATCAAGGAAGTATTCTCAAAAAGTTACACAGATTTATGTCATAATAATAATTTTATAATCATTAAATTGTTTCTCTTTTATTATGATTAATAATCGTTATGTTTCATTAAATGATTAACAATACACCATTAGTTTTTATGTAGATACAGTCATCATCATCATCATCATCAGCCCATCGCAGTCCACTGCTGGACATAGGCCTCTCCAATTTCACGCCACTTTGCTCTATCTTGGGCTGCTTGCATCCAGCTCCTGCCAGCCATCTTACGCAAATCGTCACTCCACCTTGCCTGAGGACATCCTACACTACGCCTAGGTACCTAGTACCTACTTATTATATTATTATTTTGATTGTGATTAGAGTTACGATAACATCTGGCTGTATGTCAATTACATACTCGGCTCTCTTACCGCGATCGACTGCGGCTAGCCCTTATAATGCCGCCTCATATTATTATACAACTATCAACCTACCACACCTGTATCACAATGTAGACCAGGTACTATTATTTCACAGACTGCTCCACAGTCTAACAGGACTACGTAAATGCAAATTTTCAGTAATTCAACCCTTAAATCAACTTACCTCAAGGGTAAGGCATTTGCATACTTTTGCGGTCCATTTAATGTAAGACGGAATTCTCTAGTAACCATGGCAACCAAGTGTCAGCTGTAAAGCAAATATAACCCCTACTAGGTAATATTATAAATGCGAAAGTAACTCTGTCTGTCTGTCTGTTACGTTATCACGCTAAAACTACTGGACGATTTAAATGAAATTTGGTACAATGAAAGTTTGGAGCCTGAGAAAGGACATAGGCTGCTTTTTAACCGACTGCAAAAAAGGAGGAGTACGATACAGGCCGACGATGTCGCGGGGAGAAGCTAGTGGTTAAATAAAAATTAAATGTTAAAAACTTAGGTAAGTAACTAAACTTTGAAGACATCGTTTTTAGTAATCATCTTTATAGAGTAATTGTGAAATAATCTACAAATTTATGTGTACGGTATATTTACCTAAAATTGTGACTTCTTAAAAGAAAAATATTAAGTTCTGAAAAATATACTGGTACAATTTAGCCGATATCTTTCTTACGAGCACCACACGACGTACATACTCAAATCGTCGCCTGCAAGATAAATGGACACGACGTGATAAAAAAAATAACGAACCACACTTTATACTCACTTTATATTCACTTTATATGTTTTTCTTTCAGTTTGTAAACTATATTATTAAATGAAAAATACTGGTAGTACAACTACATGTGTTTGTGCGCAAAAAAGTGTGCCATGAAATTAAAAATTGTCGCATTTATATTTGACATTTTATAATTGTTATTGACAGTCGAATATTGTATACAATCATCTACCGTCATAAGGAAAAAAGATAAATGTTCCTTTTCATATAAAAATACATATAAACACATGTTTTTCTGTGTTTCCGAATATGTACAGAGCTCAATTTCAAAAATAAATTAGATGCATTGTTTTTCACAGTGAAGGAAAATATTTATTGAACGGATTTTAATTGGAACGGCGTAAGGAACCTGTCTTGTCCTTAAACTGTCAGTTATAAAAATAAAAAATCCGGTCAAGTGCGAGTCGGACGACGCAGAAAAGCGATATGTATAAAAACGATAAAAAATCACGTTTGTTGTACAGAAGCCCCTTTAATATTTTTTTTTTTATATTTTTGGACAATTCACACCAATTATCTAGTCCCATTTTAAGCAAAGCTTGTGTTATGGGTACTAGACAACGGATAAATATACATAAATACATATAAGACATCCCAGACTCAGGTACAGATGCCAGTGCTCATCACATTGACATCTGCCCCTGGCGGGATTCGAACCCGCAACCTCCGGTTTCGTAGTCAGGGCCTCTGACCACTAGACCAACAGGCCGTCAAAACTCCTTTAACTATAGGTATTCTAATTTTTAGTATTTGTTGTTATAGCGGCAACATCGTCTGTGAAAATTTCAACTGGTTAACTATCACGGTTCATGAGATACAGCCTGGTGACAGACGGACGAACGGACAGCGGAGTCTCGGTAATAGGTAATTTTATCAATTTATATAATACTAGCTTCTGCCCGCGACTTTGTCCGCGTGGTACTCCTCCTTTTTTGCAGTCGGTTAAAAAGTAGCCTATGTCCTTTCTCAGGCTCCAGACTTTCTTTGTACCAAATTTCATTTAAATCGGTCTAGTAGTTTTAGCGTGAAAGCGTAACAGACAGACAGACAGACAGAGTTACTTTCGCATTTATAATATTAGTAGGGAAGTAGGGATAGTAGGGATACGGAACCCTAAAAACTAACTTGTACAGTCGTGTATAACGCGAGCACGCTGCTGGCATATTTTTAATCCCCTCCAGTGCACAGAAATCTAAGTCAAGGGGGGTTTTACGAGAGACTTGCACAGAAACCCTAAAATATACGAGATTACGAGCACTCACATTTTATGTCTCTGTAAAACCAAAATGTCGGAAGAAATCGCTACAAAGACGAACTCGCTTTTGACTTTAAGCGTCCGCGTTCTTGAAACTTCATTTATTTTGTCACGGTGTCGTAAAATACGTCAGAAAACACGTTGACCAAAAACTGACAATATTTTCATAGGTACAAGAAAATATTGTCAGTTTTGGTCAGTACTGATATCGATGGTTTAAATTGATTTCATCAATATTTTATCCTTTTTAAATGTAGTCTATGTCATTTATTTCAGCTTTACTGACTATCTGTGAACCAAATTCACTAGTCTTAGCGTGAAAGCAGATAGACAGACTTACTTTCGCATTTAAAATATTAGTTGATCATAATCCGGACATCAAAGTTTTCTAACTCAATCCATTACATTTACTTCCTGCCGTAAGTCCCACGCCACACACACTGCACACGACATGTAAAGTAGTTTTGACACTTCTGACAAAGAAGAAGAAATGTAGAAATGTCTACACATTACGGATATGATGCCAGGTTGTACTCATCCCTCTTCGCATACCTTTGTTACGTAAATAACAACTTTGTGTTAACCCATTTAGTTCTATCAATGCCTATAAAAAAACTTAAATTAAATTTATTATTAAATTAATTGTTATTATACCTATGGCTGTAACTATACTCTATACTAATATTATAAAGAGGAAAGGTTTGTGTGTTTGTTTGGATTGAATAGGCTCCAAAACGGCTTTTTACTGTTGGGAAGCTACACTACTCTCGAGTGACATAGGCTATAAGAAAAAGGGATCCGTGTGAAGACAGGGCAGACAGCTAGTTCGAGTATAATTAAATCCTGAAACATATCAGTGACCTCCTATGTGATTAGATTAGTTTTGTGAAATTACAAATCCTACTAGGTAATTAATATTGTAAATGAGAAAGATTAAAAAGATGTAGGAATGTTTGTTACTCTTTCACGCAAAAACAACTGAATGGAATTTGGTGAAACTTTACAATAATATAGCTTATACATCAGAATAACATATAGGCTATATTTTTAAGGATATTGTGTAAAGTACCTACTCGTGTGCAGATGGAGTCACGGGCTGAAGCTAGTGAAAAATAATAATACGTTATAAAGAGTTCGTAACAAAAACATTGAACCTTTCTACGTCACACGTTTGTTGGCAAGAGCGTAAGAATTTACAATAGAGTGTTGTATATATATTATAGTACATAGTTCCCAGAAAATAGACGGGTAATTTATACCTTTCGAGGCAGAAAGACATAGTCCTATATAAGTAGTGAGTGACTTAAGCTTCTCTTTCACTAATGATGCTAATTATTTTAAAATATTTTGCTTTACGATTTGTTTCTTTGACATTTCACATCCGGTAGTAATTTGGCAACTATTAGTTATTTTTGTAATGAATAGGTAGCTATTAATAATGTTAAATTTTCACATTAGAATCGTTTATGTAGTAATGGAAAACATCGGCTGTTTGTCCATTATCTGTGCGTGTTTTTGTAAAAAATGTAATTCTGACATTTAACATTTAAATAAATGAGTAAAATTGGAATGATACGACTATTAACGGATTTAACTCGCGTATTTTTATGTTATTTGAGCACGTTTCGGATTCTTTACAGTTTTCATAATCGTAGCACGACTGAGCTGACAATTTAGTTAAAAATGTCTTTTACTTGCTAAAATGTGTTGAAAAACGTCATATGAAACTCGTGTGGATTGATATTAATTGATAATTACATACTTGGCTCTTGTAATACCGCATACCGTCTCTAACCTAAGTTGTGTAATGATCCGCGAATCACCCTTGTATTACAGTCTACTATTAGAAAATTTGACTTATACTTACTTACTATTGCGTTAAAACATAAAATATATGTCGGCGACCCTTTTTTATAGAACTAGCTGTCCGACCCTGTATACTTTTAACGAGAAACAACTATTTTATTTAATAGGTATCCAAATAGTGGTTGAAAATATGTATTGGCAATAACTCGCTTATCACCACATTAAAAAAAAACTAAATCCAATCTGTCTCACCGGTGTTTTTTTTTAAACTGTCCAGTGTAATATACTTCCGAATTCCCTATTTTGTTCGTCCCGACATTGATACCTGCTGGAAAAATCCCGAACGATTCTGAAAAATTGAAAATAGATCCTTTTCAAAGAATGTTTTGGGTTTAGAAGAGAATATATTGATGGAATTATTCATTTCCATTTTATACCTCGGTGTGATATTTTTCAATATTGTGATGTGACGTGCCATTAATATTTAATTGATTTTTTTGTGAAAATGTAACGAAATATATTTTTAAACAATAGGTAATGATTTTCTTTTTTTGAAAAATGTTAGTAATTGTTTTTTGGGCACAGATAATCGACAAACAGCCAACGTTATCTAGGACTGTGTATCAAAAATATTATACACTAGCGGTTCGCCCCGGCTTCGCACGGATCTCTAATTTTTTTCACAATATACTATAAGTAGTTTATGTTACTCAGGGTGAACGTAGCTTCCCAACAGTGAAAGAATAATTTAAATCGGTCCAGTAGTTTAGCCTATTCATTACAAACATACAAAAATAGGGACAAATCTTTTCTCTTTATAATATTATTACCTATAATTATTATATTCATATTTATAGATACTCGTAATTACTTTTAAAAAGTAGGTACCTAAACAATAAGTGTTTTGTGTAACCTAACTGATTTGTACTAACATAATAAATACATATTCCAATTTGCATGTGAACAAAAAAAAATTTTTTACAAAACTAGGTATTAATACTTCTATTCATAGCCTGTTACAAACATATTAATATACTCACGTTAACAGCAAAACGTTGTAAAACCTTATGATATGCTAAAGGGATTAGTACCCTAGTTTCAATATCTCCATATCTCAAGGTATAAATGTATCAATAAGCCGCCAGCCCGAATCGAGCGAATGTTAAAAGCTAGTTTTAAAATAAACACGGGTTTAATCTTTATTCTTTGGCCGCGGCTCGAGTCGTAATTTACTCCGAACTCAATTCTTACGACCAAAACGATAATAGGCCACTTGTTAGAAATAACATAATAATAAACTTGAGATTGGATACAGAAAAACTTTTCTAAAGTATTATTTTATTTATTAACTATCGTATTTTATTTTGTTTGGTGACGTTTATCTTAGAATACTTTTTTAAGACTTTAGTGTTAGACTATCGACGTTAGCTATGATTATAGGAAGTAGTTTTCGAAATACCAGCAAATAAAATAGATACGCTATTGTTTTATTGCAATATGTAGGTATTAACCGCGAAAGCATCAGAAATTATGTCATTATTTTATTGTTTACATTTTAGTTTCATGTTATCATCGTTTCAAATGAATGACTGTTATACATACTTGTAGCTCTGCCCCAAAATCTTCCACAAGGACAAAATAATTTGAATAATTAGACAAAATTAACATCACATTCTTCACACCCAATTTATTGGAACGAAATTTATTAAATCCGCGTACACCGGGACACAATAACAATGGCAATTTAAAAAATATCTCAAAGCAAACACGAAGAGAATGCGATGAATAATTCCGCACAAAATAAACTTCTAAATGTTTCGTACAAACGGTTTTCGAAATGTATTCGGACAAAATTTGCGGCAGACAGTAGCTCGCATAATGAAAGGATTCTGTACTTGACAAACAATTTGTGGAATTTGTCTACCTACTGACCCCTGGGAATCGCGGAGCCGCCGTGACCGAAGAACTTCACTGTTCTTTAAACGTACATCGCTGTATTAAACTTATTCAGCCGTGATAATACCTAATAAAAACAGCAATGTAAACAGTCTCGCTCCGGCTCGCCGCCTTTCGGTGCACTGTTCCATATTTTAGACTTCACCGTACAGGTTAGAGGCATATTTAAACGTAAAACTTTGGTTGTAGTGTTGTTTACTTTGGAGAGGACCCGACCTTCTGTTTTAAAAGCTTTGAATAAATAATTATAACGTTATTTCTCTCTATTCGCTTTGAGTAAATATTACACACACACACGTAACCGGATAAGAGTTTATTAATGTTTATTTGCACAAACCGGGAAATTAACACTTTGCGGTAAGTGTCCGTATTTTTCTTGTTTTACTTTCTTATCTTCTAGTCTATAAAAACCCTGATTGTGTACTCTGTAACTGAAAGTTGTTTAACGCATCGCTTTATGTTTACCTCATTTAATAGGCATGTATTCAGATAGGACCAAAACTTCGGGAGTGGGGGCTGTGACGTCATGCTAAGTACGTTTAAATTGTGCCATAACTCGACGTCACGAGCCCCCACTCCCGAACTTAAGAAGCGTGTATCTTGGGAATTTTATGCTTGAATAGAAAAACATCGTGTTGAATAATTTTTAAAAGTCTTATTGACGAACTAAATGTAATTTTGTTGACTTTAGCGAGTCGTCATGTCTTTGTCGCTATTATTGAAATTATTTATTGATCCAATCTATACACAAATTATCGTCGAATAAACATAAAATGCTTAGCCTTCTATCACAAAAATCTCGCTCACAATCGATAATTAAATTGGTTTGGTTGAAACCAAACTTGCTGTCAAACGTCTCATGAGAAATGCAAATTTATCGACAGAATGTCGTAAATGTCGCAATGCCATTATTGTCAGTTATAGGAATGCTCAAATCAGCAAATTGAGCATAAAAGCCGGCGGATGAGCGCTGGATTCTGCTCTTATTTAGCGCAGCCTTATGGAGGTTTTGCGGTCCCTTTGTATACTTGACATCGCTGATTTTTGCCTAATGTGAAATTGGAATACGACCGTTTCGGATTTAACCTGCAAATTGATTTAATGCTTGCGTTTAGGCTACAGTGTTAGATTATAGTTATAGTCAATTCAGGCTATCATAAAGAGGAAAGGTTTGTTTGTTTAGATTGAATAGGCTCCAAAACGACTGGACCAATTTGAAAAATTATTTCACTGTTGGGAAGCTACACTATTCCCGAATGACATCGGCTATAAAAAAAGGGATCCGTGCGAAGCCGGGGTGGACAGCTAGTCTTTTATAAATATATGTGATACATAGGTAGATATACATAATATATAACAATAAAATGAATGTAAAGAAAAATATTTCTGAAAAGTATTAAATGTTTCTGTTTCTTTTTGATTCATTTTATTTACGTATTATTCATACTTCCTTATTAGAATACAGGGAAATCAACTTCAAAAAATGTTCAGTCAACAACAATTAAGCTTCAATTTACATCCATATTTACTGTTATTATAATCATATTTTTATATACTTACTTAAAATAAGATAAAAACTGTATATTTAACAATAAAAACAATACTAGGTAAAGTTGAATTCCTGATGCCTTCGCGGTTATACTAATTGGAATGAAACGAATATAATGGAATTAACTGACGTATTTTATTTTATTTACTGAATTTTGAAAACTTTACAGTTTCTATATATTATTTTTTTTTTAACATATCATATAGTGTAAATATATAACCTACTGCAAAATCATTTTATCACGGGTCTGGCACTAAATTAATATTATATCGTTATTGTTAATGAATAGATTAATTAAATGATCTTTTAAGGGATGTATGGAAAAGGCTGTGTTGGCGAAAGCAATTTCCGGTTCAGAGGTGTATCCGGTCAGGCTTCGATGGCCGCGGATTCTGTACTCATTGCCTTGGTTTTCCTCTTCCGATTGATAAGATTAAATAACACAATAAATACGTCAATTATATCTGCATGTAGTTAATTACATATCTCACTCCTAGATCTAAACAGGATCAACTACATACAGATCTAGGTGTGTGTTTTTCAGTTAGGAATATTATGCCAAAATTATAACTTCGTTCCATAGATCACCATTATTACAAAATGAAAATAAACATTGGACTAAATACTAAATCTAGATAATGCTATACTTACCCTCTCTGAGAGTTAAAATATTACTTGTTCTTAGATAATTCTGTAATTACTTAGAAGTATACGTAATTCTGTATATTTTTCCGTTACTTAACTTTGCTAAGTTTGGGATTAGACCAATTAGTCTATATTATCTAGGTGGTATTTTTAGGCTCTAAATATAATACTTTCTGATGCTTTTGCGGTTATTAACTATTAGAATAAAAATACTATAACGAAATAATCTATTTATATGTAGCAGACTAAGCTGACGGCAGTCTTACACCGATAATAATCTACATACTCGTAATGCAAACTGACAATTGGCTTGAAATAAACTATAAAGGTGTAATATAACATAGCATAATAAGCTTGAATACTCCTACATAAAATATACGCTTAGGCCACATGAGTAACCGAAATTGAAATATGTATTAATAAGAAGAAAGTTAAACACGAGTCTCTCGTCTTTCAATATTTGAAGAGCTCGTCCCGCACTCCACAGAACACCCAACTAATGTTATGCAGAATGTAAAATATTCCACTATCCGACATGGAAAAGACTATGTACCTACTTACTATTAAATATTAAAATTATATAAAATTTGAATGACAATTATAACGGAATGAACCAACTATGAACGGATTATAACGGATATTTTACTTTATTGGCTGACGTTTCGAAATCTTTACAGTTCCCATGTTCGCAGCACGACTGATGATAGTCTAATGCTACGCGAGTTGAATACGTTATAGTTGTTTCATTCCAATGTGTGATAACGGCGAAGGTATCAGAAATTATTAATTATAATGGAGTTAACTAGCATTTTATTTTATTTGCTGACGCTAAAGTGTTCATACTTTTTAGACTATAGTAAGCTCTGTCCGCTATGAATATGGGAACTGTAAAATTTGTGAAACGTCAACAAATAATACATTCTGATACGTACGCCTTTCTCACATTGGAATGAAACAAGTATACGCGAGTTAAATCCGTTGTAATTGTGTAATTTCAATGTATACCTAACCACCAAGGCATCTGCAATTAATTATTAAATAAATTTACTTACCTAACGTATTTTTGAAAATTCCTTCTGTATCTAATATATATTTTATCATATTCCATAGCGCAGAAACGTCACGTATCTAAGAGGAGTCGTTTACCTTATACTATTAGATATATTATCAAAGTCTGCAATCTGCAAATTGGGTAGTCTTTGGGTACGAAGTACATTAAGAATAGCGATTATGTCTACCTTTTGAATATCAGACTGCAAGTTGCGCCCGGTTATTTTAGCTGATTTAATTAAAAATAAAGCTTGTGTTGATCCAGGTTCTAGTAACCCTATCTGTGAGCTAAATTACATCCAATTCCGTTAAAGCATTTTACGTGAAACATTAACAAACATCGACACAAACTTTTACCTTAATATATGAATAGGGTGTTAGTGACAATTTTTAACACAAATTTGAATCTAGAATATCAGGTGCCAAAAAATCCGTTTTTTCTGAATTTCGTTAAAACTCCGACGATAATTCAAATCAATATGTACATAAATTAAGTTACAAAGGAAAAACGGCGCTACCGTACCTTTGGGGATTAACATCTTCGAACGAGGCAAAAATCCAATTAAAGAAGGGTATATCCCAATCTGTGACATCAAGTACATGGGAATGATTAATCCTGTTTCAACAATGATTGTCGATGTCATGTAATTATACGGTGAGAGTGCTCGCAACATATCGCTTTACTAGAAGTGTGAGATCTCGAAATATTTTGTTACTCCATTTAACACTCTAACGCTGCACATTTAACTTGAACTAGCTGTGCACGCGACTTCGTCTCCGTGGAATAGTAATTCTTCATAAGGCTTCATATTTTCCCCGTTTTTTACACATTTTCCGCTGTTTCTTCGCTCCTATTGGTCGCAGCGTGATGTTATATAGCCTAAAGCCTTCCTCGATAAATGGTCTATCTAACAAAAAAGATTTTTGAATTCAAACCAGTAGTTCCTGAGATTAGCGCGTTCAAACAAACAAACAAACAAACAAACTCTTCAGCTTTATAATATTAGTATAGATGTGGTGACATTGAAAATTGACGTCGAAACTTAAGCCACTTGATGGATCATTAATAAAATACGTTACGCGACAAAGCTTCTCTATCGATATTATGTCTGACTACTTTCATTACGCGACAAAGCTTCTGTATCGATATTATGTCTGACCACTTTCAATACACGACAAAGCTTCTCTATCGACATTATGTCGTCAATTAAACGTCAAAAGCGGACACCGTCCACATTGACGTTAACAACGAGCTTTGTCGACGTTGTCAATTAAACGTCGAAAGTGGATACGTTTGGCATAATTTGTCCATGTCGTAGTGACATGACCAATTATACCACTTGTCAGTGAAACGATATCGACGTGGTAAAATTTGTCCTTGTCGTGACGAAGTATTGGCTTGCTAAGTACCCATATAGTATTTTCAATCCTTACTAATATTGTAAATGTGATATAATAATATGTTTGTTTTTGATCGCTAAATATTTCCGAATATCTTATCATAAACCTGTAAAAGATAAAACTTAATCGAATGAACGCTGAGTTTTACTATTTAAAATGTCTGCACAGTTAACGCAATTCGCTGCACTCTTATTTAATACCTTTCGAGTGAGGTAACTTTTGCGTTCAAGAAATTTCCACTCATTTCTCGCCACTGAGGAGGTGAGTAGTAGCGTTTTTTCATTAAAGTTTATTTTCAAGAAACCTAGTACACATTAGTGTTGACAACTTTAAGCATAATATATAATAAACTGATCATTAGGACATTGTATATTCATACCGTCGTTTATAAATTATATTTTTTTAGACTTAGGTAGAAAGAAAAATCTAATTAGGTAGTGGTTAAGTTTTCTCAAAACGAAACAGCATCGCGTCGTTAGTTCTAGTATCCAACCGAGCCTTGACATGATTCCGTGGTTTTCTTTCAACACTCCGAGTATTGGTCATACAGTTCTAACACAAACAAAACGTGCCACGATACAGAATGAAATTCCTGCGTAGCTATTTTTAAATGCTAACCGACCTTACAAGCGCAAATCTTCAGACTGAAAAGGTCTCGAGAAACGACGGTAGGAAACCGAGTCTCTTGACATCTCATTATTCGTGCATCACGGTGCCGACAGATTCAAGGATGGCCGTTCGCATTCCATAAAATGGCCGTAACATCCCGTCGGGTGATTAACACTCGTTCCCGTCGAACTTATTCAGTACGGAGATGTGATACTTACCGAGTCGCCGAGACGTCGGCCGGTAGTCGGCGGAGACACGCACTTTACAGGTTAATTGAAACACAATTCACTGTCAGTAGGTCATCGAAGTGTGTGTCGGTAGCGGTGAGTTATTTTGGCGCGGCGCGGCTGTCAGGCGGCGGCGGCGGCGGCGGCGGCGGCGGCGGAGGCGGCCGGGCGCTGTGCGGGCGGCGTGGTCGCGAGCCGGGCGTCGGGCGGCGACTAGACTAGGGCGTCAGGCCGGCGCCCGCCCGCCCCCGCGCCGCCCGCCCCGCACCTTATCAAACGAATAAAATTTATTTAATGGTTAATCGGCCGACGATGGGAAACCCATTGAAATTTTCTCGTTTTACGAACCGAATATTAATGATTGGTCATGTTTTTGGCATATTTTACAAGCCCTTTACGATTATGGTGTCTGCGAATGTATTAATCGGCGTCGAGGGGCTGTGAAATTCCGTTTTATTCCATCAGGTTATGACGATAGCGTTGTCGAGTTGCAGGTCACGTAAGATTACGACAGTAAACAGACAAAGTGGAATATTTGAAGTCCGGTCGCCATGGGACCGGACGGAGAGGAAAATAAAATCTTGCCTGTTTCTCGACAGGAAGTCGTTCACCGTACAGTAAATATGACAGATCAGACAGACTGTGTACTTATATTATGTAATCCGGTTCGAGGAATTTCATAATAAATTGAATTTGAAAGAGGTTGCGTTGCTCAACATTGTTGGCCGTGATGTCACTGGAATGAAGAGTTTTGTTTACCTGAGTGTAATATAATTATTAACTACTTACTTATGTACATATTGTTATGTAGTTATATTACAAGCGTGCTTGCTTTTTCCGCGATACAAATAGAACTAACCACTATATTCCATGTTATCAGTGAAAAAAAGATTAACCAAATGCGTTTAGTCGTAACTCGATTACTCATAACAAATATCCATAGATAGGTACTCACGAACTTTTAGGTTTATAAAATGTATTCTAGTTGTATTTTAATGTCAATATAACGTTGTTATTTTTGTTGTTTGTATTATTAATTATTCATAATAAATTGCAATGATTAGAGACGCGGCATTTATAACAGGCATATTATGTTTTACCAACTCATTACTATTATTTGTATTTCCCATTTAAATAGTCATATTTGAAATACGTGTTTAATTATTTCATAAAGAATCTCAAATGATGCGGTAAAATTAAATAGACAAATTGATGCAGTTATCATATTTTAATTGACATCATTAACAACAATGAAAACTGTTCATTTTGTAATTTCGAAATTTGATAAAATTTGTTTATCTTATTTTTCTGTGATACCTACTTTATATAATTATTTAGAAGCTTAAAAGCTACTTATATTATTATGTAACAAACTTACCAAGTAATATAATAATGCATAACTATATTGTCTCGAACAAAGCGTAAGCAAAAAAAAACTGAAAGCCTAAATTCCTAATTGTAAGCTTTTAAAACATATTGGAATGAAACATTTATAACTGAAATAACTCGCTTATTTTAATTTAATTGCTGACCTTTCTAAAACTTTCCCATATACTAAATATGTTACTAATAAAATAAAAAACGCGAGATAAATCCGTTATAACTGTTTAATTCCAATCTGGAATGACTAATGACCGCGACGGCATTAGAAGTGGTTATTGCCTAAATATTTTAAACTTTCGTTCCATTTATAATTAATAACTTATTTATCATTTTAGACTGTA
This sequence comes from Polylopha cassiicola, assembly GCA_038024825.1. Lineage (NCBI taxonomy): Eukaryota > Metazoa > Arthropoda > Insecta > Lepidoptera > Tortricidae > Polylopha > Polylopha cassiicola. The sequence continues at coordinate 7,324,028 of CP149060.1, read as the reverse complement.
TCCACTTAAACTGTCCAGATATTTATCTTACCACAGCCTTAAATAATAACTTGCAGTCAAAGTTTATAAATAAAATGGCGGCGGGAAGATTTCCGAGCGCCCTTTGAAGTGCCTCGGTCATTAGCGATCGACGCTACGATATCCTTGGTTTGATAAAAACTGCGAAATGTCAAGCAAATATTTTTGATTCATTTTGCACCGTTTGTGGATCAAATTAACATGTAGGTTTAATTTGTTTTATTAGTAGGTAAATCGGAAGTAAGTAATAAAAACAAGATAAAAAAAATACATTAAGTAATTAATAATTTCTGATGCCTTCATGGTTATTATACCTACATGGGATTGAAACAACTACTAGTGTATGTAGACGGATTTAACTCGCGTATTTCATTTTATTAACGAAAGAAAGCTTTAAGTTAGATTTTCCATAAACTTCCAAACTTCTTAAAACATTTAATTGAATAGGTAGGTACGTGTTTTATGGTTTATTGTAATGGGTGTAAATTAGTAAAATATAGAGTGGTAGCCATCATTATCTACTTAAGTAGTAGTTTAGTATTATCACGTTTTAGTTGTTAAATTATTAGTCTTATTAAGTAGGTACCTACTTAGTTACAAATATCTGGTCTAATTTCTAATAAACTATTTTCTATTCTATTTTATCATTCATTCATTACTACGACGAAGTCGCGAAAAGAAGCTAGTAAAATAAAAATATTGCTATAATAGTTCGTGTGTCGCTTAATTACTTCGTACCTTTGAAGGTGTTAATAAATTCTAGCAAACTGACCGATTAAGTCCCGAGTCTGTAAGTACGTAAGCTCGTTTCCGAACTGAAATCTGTAGCACGAAAGTGAACTTTAATTTTAAGTTAGTGAAATAAAGTTCTTAATTTTCCTCTAAAGCAGGAAAACTGTAAGGTTTTTATGAGATTAGTTTCAGTTATTTAGTCTCCATTCAGTGCTAAAAAAAAGTTAGTGAAAAAAGTTTCTTCATTTGACGAGTTACATATCAAAAAGTAATTAACGACACGTTGTCGTGAGCAGGACTTGGACGTTCCGAACTCACGACAATGTGTCGTGATTAGCGTTGAATGAGTTAAAAAAATAAATTTAAGTATTATCGAAAAAATAACCTGAATATAAGTTTATAATCCCTAAACGTAACCAGAATAAATCGTCCAAGGAAATAAAACAGTTCCTGTACAATGCTCATCATCCGACTCCGCTCACTTGGTATTCAGCTGCCGGGCAGAGCTCGTAATGGTACATTTAAATGCAAAGACGCGACTCACCGGTTTAGAATTAACCACCGATGCAGTCGCGATAGCTGCATTTTGACGGGTTATTGCGTAATGATATCTGCTCCAAGACATCATTTATATTAATGACTAGCTTCTGCCCGCGACTTCGTCCGCGCGGAACTCCTCCTTTTTTTGAAGTCGGTTAAAAAGTAGCCTATGTCCTTTCTCAGGCTCCAGACTTTCTTTGTACCAAATTTCATTTAAATCGGTCCAGTAGTTTTAGCGTGAAAGCGTAACAGACAGGCAGACAGACAGAGCTACTTTCGCATTTATAATATTAGTAAGGATATTAAACCATATTATTACATCGATCGAATTTGATTTCATACAAGGTACCTACGTAGCTAGACTTATTTGAATAATTAGTTCTGTTTCATATAGGTAATAGGTAGGTAGTTACACTAATTAAAATGTAAAAAAAGGTATTTCCAAAGTGCACTCTTTATTAAAATTGGAAAATGTATGGAATTTTGGAAATACGTGCCATCTTATAGGCACATTATATTTTCTAGCATGTAAGTACCTACCTAAGTTAGTTTAATTTTAGCAATATTAATATCTGCTTACCAATTGTTGTTCAAATAAATTCAAATAAATAGGTATAATTTACAGTCAAGACCTTTGTAGATATTTTTTGAAATTGAATGTAAACTTTAGATACGTGTACCTACCTATGCAAAACCGAATTATTAAATCAAAATAAGTCTATAAATATATTTCGACAGCCTAATTAATATAATTGAGGTTACTTAGCCTTATAACCTTTAAGGTGATATGTAAAATAATCTAAACAACACCTTCACTCATCTAGAGAGCTGGAATTGTAATCTAGATATGCTAATCCAGGTTCCTACAACGCATAACGCTTCTCTTGTTAATTAAAAGGACAGTTATGATAACAGCTGCCTTGTGACTCGTGTGCCTAACAAAATTAGTACCTACCTACGCCTCTTCGGTTTGTCAACCATCTTTTGCTTATAATATAATAATTATATTATGGTCAAAGTCTGATCTAGGGGGACTTCTCCCGGACGGCTTGTTGGTCTAGTGGTCAGAGCCCCTGACTACGAAACCGGAGGTTGCGGGTTCATATCCTGCTAGGGACAGATGTCAATGTGATGAGCACTGGCATCAGTACCTGAGTCTTGGATGTCTTATATGTATTTGCGTATGTTTATCCGTTGTCTAGAGTACCCATAGTACAAGCTTTGTTTAGGACTAGATCAATTGATGAGCATTATCCAAAGATATTTATTATTATTTATTGTTTTAAGGAAAATTTATATTTGCAAAAACTTATTACTAGGTTACCTACTAGTAAATCGATAATTGTAGGCATGATGAGATTATCCTACTATGAGGCTATTACTCTAGCACTTAATGAAATTGGGTCGGCTAGACCTGGACCGTGCATTAGCACTAAATACTTGACCACATTAGTACCTAAGCGAAGTACTGTAATTACCTAAGTAGTATCAGGTCATTAAACTTGCGGTTAGTTTCTTGCTTTACTGTCATTGACAGATATATAATAATCTAACGGTCTTTGTCGAAGATCGATACGATGGTTGTCGGTTGGCCAACTTGGCCATATCGACTATTGATAATGATGGAGAATTGGGCCTCCATGCCTTAGATTTGAGACAGTTTTCTTACTAAGTAGATGCAAATAAATTTTGTATGGATTTAATATTCCTATACAAAATTATGAGATATCTCACTCCCCTTTCATCCTACAAAAAATTAGATTCAAGGTTCCTTTTAATAAAGCTGTCCCCGTTTCAGAATTGAGCCTCTCTGTCCAGTTTTCAGAAGATCCATTCTAAGCGCGAACTGCCCAGTGTCAGGACCACCTCTAGACGGTCTCTGTAGGTTTTGATTCCCTTGCGAATGTCGAAAATTACCTTATATTCTTAGTTTGTTTATGCCTGCTCCCCTCTTGACAAAATGCTAGCTTGCTTCTCCCCCTTTATCAAAATCCTAGCTAAGCTTGCTACTAGCTATAACACCTATATCCCTGACCTACCTACTGTCCCTACCCGACCTCTCGACCCTAGAACCCTACGCCCTTTCAAACTATAATACTTGACTAATTGGCAACCTTTGCATAGGAATTTATTCGTGGGAGCCGGGTTTTTGATGGTAAAAACAAGTGCGGGGGAAACTAGCGTGGAAAGTTACGTTGAGAGTTCTGAAGTAGGTTTTTTTTCTTTTTGATTAGTTATTTACTTAGGCCACGATTGCTACAAAAAGCTAACTTCTTTGAATAAGTTAAAAAATGTAGCAGGGATTTTAAAATATGGTAAAAATAAATAAAGATAAATGTAAAATAGGTTGTGTTCTAAGTAATTTTAATTACTTATTATTTTCGACGTTCTTATTAAACTAACTGTGAATGATCGTGAAAATTATTTACAATAAACTATTTATATAAACTTTATAATCGTTTTTTTTTATAAAAAATAATTTTGTGTTTATTACATACAGGAATCAAGCAACTAATGCATTAATACCCATGATGACATTTGATTTTCAATAATCAACGACAGCCAACAACGTTAACGAAACGATCGAGCGATCTCTTTAAAATAAAATTGACTTTTTGATATTTCACTCAATTTAAAATTATAATAGAAAAAAGTCATTAATTACTTCATTACTTAGAAATAATATTGGTTCATCTATTTTATTTCTAGTCTATAATTACGATATTGTAATATCCCAAACGTCTAGACAGAATTTTTATTGAATACCTATAAAACACGTTTAATGTAGGAGATTAACTTTGGCAAGATTAGATTTTAATAACTATTTATTTCTTGCTTTTGTATTATCTGATGGATATACAATATTAAAACCGTTAATTAAATTATTTAATCTTTACAATACAACGTTAGGTGATTAGGTAGGTAACTACCTACTGCATCGTCAATACAAGAAACAATAATATTATTTGGCTGACACGTCATCGTGAACGGGTGCTGTTTGTGGGGTCCGGTCTGTTCGTCAGCAAGAGGGACTTAAGAGACATACTTTTGTTTTGGGACGAAATTCTACTGGAGATATTATAGTGTCTTATGTATTTTGTTTTTATTTGTATTTTATACTTGTTTTATTTAGTTCTTCGATATGTTGACCTTTTTATAAATTTAGTTTGTATGGATTGCTGTAAGTATTTGAACCAGTATCTACTTCAAATCTTTAAAGTCAGTTACTAACCACTCAATTATCTTTTCTCAAATATGCAATGAAATATCGTCCTTACGTGCGTCAAAACACGCCAGGAAATATATTATTCCTGGCCTAGGCCGGGAAGTAATTTCTTTTTAATTTGAATATCAACATGGCGTTGATCTTCATAAACAGTTTAAGCAACCGTTTTTTTTTTAATAAGTTAGAACTTTATTGTACCAAAAATATTTACGTTAATGCCTATATTATACACGAACTGAGAATAAAAAAAGAATCTCTATTATTAGATTAATTTCAATTTTATACTTGTCATGATTTTTAAAAAGTATTGTTATTTGTTTAGTTTTACTGGTATATTTAAGTTACGAATGGCAACATTCGCGCTGATCTATGATTGGCTATTGTATATTTTGACCAATGGCGGACGAGCGAGCGTGGCCAATCAGCGGCGAGCAGCAATCAGAGCTGTCATGGTAGAAGTCGCGGGAACGAAAAAGGAGATGGCTGTCTTTGGACAAATATTGTAAAATGAATTCGCAAAGTAAAGGGATTTACTGGTACATGTTAGAAGTTGTGATTCTCAAGAACGGAATAAAGTAATCAAGTTGTATTTGGTGTAAAAAAATAAAAAATTCTGTTATTCAAGTGTAATTTATTTTATTTGAATGTTGTATTTATTTATTTCATTGCATTACTTTGAGAAAAGCACTATACATGCCTAGCCGGGAAGGAGCTTGCAAGCCTCGTAACAATATCCGGCCTCCCTTCGGTCGGCCGTCTATACTGTATACTCGGCTCGCAAGCCGTCACTTCCCTGCGCCGTCTGTAATGTACTATTCTACGTAAATCTGTCATATACAAAACCAGTCTTCACTAATCTCACAAAATGTTGGAGATATGTCATTACTGGCAGAGCTATTAAGCCCAAGTAGGTCTTATCTTAAGGTATTAAGGTCTAAAATATCAGCTGAGATATTTGCAGGCTCCATTACCCGCATTTTATAGCAAGCTTCGTGATATATTTGCCATAACCCGTTCATCTTCCTTTATATTGATGACAACGGAGTCGTTTACTTCAAGGTTTCATATTTTCACGTAATTATTAACCGGGTTCAAGAGGCATCCAAAATGGTATGAAAAAGTGGCAACACTGCCCAATCCCAGTACGATTTGCAGCAGTGTTGCCAAATATTTAGTGTAACTTTAGTGTAAAACTCGAATTATCCCTACTAATATTATAAATGCGAAAGTAACTCTGTCTGTCTGTCTGTCTGTTACGCTTTCACGCTAAAACTACTGGACCGATTTAAATGAAATTTGGTACAAAGAAAGTCTGGAGCTTGAGAAAGGACATAGGCTACTTTTTAACCGACTGCAAAAAAGGAGTTCCACGCGGACGAAGTCGTGGGCAGAAGCTAGTTAACCATAATTATATATTTACAAACATTACCTATACTTACTTAGTTTTAGGTAAGTACCTACTAAATTCAGGCTGACTTTTATAGTAAGTACCTACTTTACAATTTACATTTCACGTAGATCCACGTAGAGTAACAAATTTGATATATTTTTTGCAATTTGTAATGAAACAAAAGCAAAAAAATTACTCACCTACTTGGAATAAAGAAAGAATACTTACCTAAATATATAAAACACACCATATATAAGCAAGTTACCTCCAAATGCAGTATCACTTAGAAATCATTACCACAGCTTCTATCTTTTTGCGCTTAGTAACACATCTTTATAATATGTGCTTACAAAGCAATAAAAGCAAAACTCCTAACGCCTGCGAAACTTCCTACGCAAAATATCTCAAGAACCTACATCCAAACGAGGCCACAGGCGCGGACAATGATCCTATAATCCTATATCAGAACTTAATGCTCACATGTAAGCGATATACGTCTTTACCGACTAGTCAATAAGGGCTGGCGATATAGCAATAATATTACAGTGACTTCTGGAATGACCATCGTGACATGTAGGAATAATTTATTTTCTTTAATGTCATTCCGTTGGAGAGATGTTTCAGAGATAGACGGTCTTCTAGGGTTCTGTAGTGCATAAGAGCACTTTTTTTAAGTTAAATATAAATATAAATAAATATAAATATCTTTGGACAATTCACACCAATTATCTAGTCCCATTTTAGGCAAAGCTTGTGTTATGGGTACTAGACAACGGATAAATATACATAAATACATATAAGACATCCAAGACTCAGGTACAGATGCCAGTGCTCATCACATTGACATCTGCCCCTAGCGGGATTCGAACCCGCAACCTCCGGTTTCGTAATCAGGGCCTCTGACCACTAGACCAACAGGCCGTCTATTACTATAGGCCGTTATTTGTTTATCTTGAAGATGAATAAAAAATAATTCATTCTATTAATTTTAAGAATGAGCTAAGTATTGTGTTAACAGGTGCGTGATGCGCGGGATGCGTACAAACGCGTCAGGGTAGGCACTGCATGCATTTTTTTACATCGTGCCTATATGGTATGCACGCTATAATAATGTCATAATCTGTACTTCTATACTAATATAATAAAGAGGAAAGGTTTGTTTGTTTGTTAATTTGGATTGAGTAGGCTCCAAAACGACTGGTACACCATTCCCGAGTGATATAGGCTATAAAAAAGGGATCCGTGCTAAGCCGGGGCGGACAGCTAGTATTAAGTATAATAATATTATTGCAAACTCTTTGTTCGCCACGTTTTTACATTAATTTATGTTTCTTTTTTAAAGTGATGTATATTTTGATATTTTATTGCTTCATGGATTGTCATTTATCTCAGAATCTTAGCAAAATATTCTCTTACCATAATCTTATATATAAAAATGAATCGCAAAATGTGTTGGTAAGCGCATAACTCGACAACGCCTGGACCAATTTGGCGAATTTTTTTTTTAAATGTTTGTTGAAGTCCAAGGATGGTTCTTACGGCGAGAAAAAAACGAATAATTGCCGGGAAAACCAAAAAAACAGCCCTTTTCTTTTTCCATACAAACGTTGTCTAACTAAAGTTACCTAATTTGAATTTCGAACGGGCAGGATGACGTCTGTCGGGACCGCTAGGTATAATATAATATTATTTATCGGTTCTCATACTATGAGACTCATAGTTTTTATTAATGAATATATATTTGGTATAATATAATTATATATTGAGCTAAAATACGTTAAGGTCGTTATATGACGAATTTACGGCTTAATCATTTTTTTTATGTACATAGGTAGGTACTTATATACCTAGGTATAATTATACAATCGCAATAAAAGTTTAAATAGGTATAAAAACTATGCTACGGACACTTGTAGGTATATTGCAGTACTTATATATAAATACAATTTGCTAGCAAGCAGTCTTAACTTCAGTTCAAGTTTCTTAATACAGTTAATGAAGGATGTACAACTCCGCGGCCAAGTCAAAGGTAAGCGCCATAATTACTAACCTAAGTAAATCAAATTCACGAGTTTCATGCTAACCTGCTTCTCTTTGATTGAATTGTTACTAATTTCCAGCGTGCATTGCATACAGGCACAGTGTCTCTAGTGTATGGAGTGCCTACCCTGGCGCTATACTTACGCTTCCCCCACTGCACGCGCCTGCTAATTTCTGATGCCTTCGCCGTTATTACACATTGTAATGAAACAACTAGGTATAAACGGATTTAACTCGCGTATTTTATTTACTTAATGCTAAAGTTGACTGTCAGCTACGATTATGGAATCTGTAAAGGTTCCGAAACGTGCCAATTAAATAAAATACGCAAGTTTAATCCATTTATAGTTGTTTCATTCCGCCATCTATAGTTGTTTTATTTCTCAAGAAATTATTTATATTATTTATAACTTTTGATTATGACAACTTTTCTATGTTTATCTGCTATGTTTTTGACAGTAGGTCCTGTATTGCGTAAATAATTTAAATAATAATAGAGTAGGCAGGTAAATACATAAATATGGATTTATCCAACTGTTATTTAACTTGGCTCTTCAAATTCATCTCAATTTAATATAAAACGTTTTTACGAGCAATATATTATACTTGAACATAAATTAGTAATAAATAGTCTATAAATTGATTGGTAGGTTCGCTAAATTATGTCATAGGCGAGAGAGTGAGGTGACACAGGAATCCGATAGTTACGCAACCGCTTTCGAGATTAATGCTTTTGCTAATTCGTGAATTTTAATGAAATGGCCCAGCGGTGTAACCATGAGTTCTCACCAGCTTTGCTTTGTTTGGTACTAGACAGATTGACAGATGAAAAAAAAATCCTAAATTATTTATATAAGTACTTAGTAGATTACTCAAGCAACTTTGATAAAGCAGCAGTAGGTATCTCTGGATAATTTTCATTTTAATTTTGCTGAAATCATAGACTAGTAATCGTATGCAATTTACATAAATGACCGGACGTGAGCGAATGTAGAATATAAGTAAGTATTTAAAAATACTATAAAATAATGAATTTCTACTACTGTAGTCTGTAATTATTACAAGGGAACATAAAAATAACCGACAATTTACAGTGTGGTCGTTTTTCTTTATTACTGACAATAGCTTATCCTTTGTCTTATAACATCTCATTATAGTATTGATATTCACTATTTTTTATCTACCTATTAATATTAATATATTTCACTTTCTCAAACTAGCATATTTTTTATTCGTTTGTTTTTCTTAGAATACCGTGACAGAATAGTAAACCGTGAAATGTGATCTCCGCTGAGAAATACCACTCTGTCACATTGCTTATATCAAAAAAATCACCTTAAAAAATATTTATAGAAAAGGGAACTATTATTAGTCCTTTGAAAAAGTTACTATTGATATTTATTCGTATAGACGAATAATAATCAATAGTGAAACTTTTTTAAGAATTGGAATGAAACAATTATAGACGGATTTAACTCGCGTGTTTTATTTTATTGGCTGACGTTTCGGAGCCTTTTTTGATTCCATAATCATAGCACGACTGAGCTAACAATAAAACGCTAACAAAAACGCAAGTTAAATCCGTCTATAGTGGTTTCATTACAATGTACCTATAAATAAAAATAAATAAAATAAAATAAAAATCATTTATTTCAGACCAATAACGTCCATATTGTGTTAGTAATAGTCCTTATAACTAGGGTTAACTTAAATAACTATCTTATGTGCTAAACTTCATGTTAAACAGGACCAGTGTTTTGTCAAGCCAAGCCTATAATAACCATGTAGGCATCAGATCTTTTTTTTTAATGATTTCAACTTTGGCAGACACGTGGTAGTCAGTTAGTGATGCAGGGCAGTCGGTCAAAGGTCCATTATGTCGGGTCACGTGTTTTATAGTGAACTAAATCGACCCACAGCCGACCATTTGGCTTAATTTGTCACTGATATATTGCTGATTGTTTCATTTGACACAGATATTGTAGTTTACAGCGCCATTGTTTATCTCAATATCTGTATTTACCTACCAAATATTATGATAAGTTGAAAATGAAATATTGAAAATAATACGCGTTATTTTTTTAAGTAGGTATTAATTAATAGACATAGGTAGGTACATACTTAATATCATAATAATATCAAGCCACAGAATTTAGTTAAAGATGTAGGTAGGTACACTTAGAGAATAGTGAAACCAAGGTTGTGGGAGATAATGGTTACTTCCGATTAAGAAAAAAAATAACAATTCTAGGAGGTTATTTGAGTGTAAGATAAAAATTATTGCACTGGGTGAAATCGCAAGCGCAGCTAATTTTTTAGGTAATGATTTAAAATTAAATTAAGAATTGTTTCTCTATTTAAATATAAGAAGAGTTAGAAGCCGTTATTTTCTATCAATTAAACTTTCGTTTGTTTTCTAACTAAACAAATAACAAAACATTTGTTTAATATAAGTTTTACATTATCCTCGTCAAAAGAAAATAAAAGCGATTATTGAGATTGGACTCTTGGGGAAATTTCAATTTGGGAGTTTTATTGATCAATACCTATTTCCATTGGGTAATGGAAAAGTTACATACTTGTTTGTTTCTTCAGAACATTAACTTAAATAATAATACGTTGCTATCGGACCAGCTATTCATGGAAACAAAAACACTTAGGTACCTACTTAATTAAATAAAATCTTTAAAAATATAAAAGAGAAGCGTTCAGCCCTGGCATAGGTATAGCCTATGTCACCTCATGAATAGTGATGCTTTCCAACAGTGAAAGAATTTTTCAAATCGGTCCAGACGTTTTGGAGCCTATTCAATCAATCAAACAAACAAACAAACCTTTCCTCTTTATTATAGTAGTATAGATAGTGACAACTGTGACTATCAGCCTATCCCAGGGCCGGCGCTGCACCCTTGGCGAGTAGAGCGACAAATTTTGTCGTTTCCATATTATTTAACTGTCGAGGTTGTCTGTCATGTATCGGTAATGTTGCCGCGTCGACATGGACAAATTTTGTCGTCAATATGAGCAAAGACCTAAAGTATCTACTTTTAATAGACCACGTATATTATTATGTTCGATCGACAAGGTTTGTCGCGTGACGAAAGTTATATATAGGCTTGCTAGTCATAAATTTAGATAGAAAACTATCAAATGGCAATAAATATTATCAAAATTCTCACATTATCTGCGATTCAATATTTTGTCATTACCAATACAATAAAGTTACCATATTCTCACGGCTCTACATGCCTATAGTTTACATAGTTAATGAGGCAAGGGCAAAAACCATTGCATTAATGCATTTCTCAGTTCACACTAAAATGTTAGTAAAAACATTACGTTCAAAAACCTTTTCAAATGTCTATAGATTTTACAATAACATGAATGGAAACAGTTGTTATGCAAATAATTGAACCTTGTTCGTTCTGAAATCATTCGCAATCACTGTTTCTTTTCTCTAAGTTATCATTAGTTACATGATTTAATTAGGTCAGTATAGCCATGTAATAGAATTAAAAAAGCTTAAGTCATTAAACTATGCAGTTGTAGGTAGGTACATTATAAGAAGGTCTTAAATTTAAAACACACTTTTTAGATTATTACAACTTTAATCTTCGACTATACAATAACAAGACTTCTTTTTCTATGACTACCCCGTTCTATTAAAAAACAATTACTTTTAAATTATTAGACGGCCAGCATCCTTACCGGATTGTAACCTCTACAATACCTATCTATATTGTTCTAAGGCTGTACTGTAGGTACCTAAGTCAAATGTGAAAAAATGCTACTAGTAGTTAGCCCTGAACGGCCACCTCTTCCTTTGTACCTAATATGTATCCTGGCAACACCATACTCGATATTCAAAAGGAAAATTTCTCTTTTGCTCTTAGCCAATTTAAATCCCGAACGAAAACTGACAATAATATTATGTCATTGGCATAATTATGTCAATATTTTATTACTTATACATTTTTTCAGTTGTTTCATTCCTTTGCTTTTATTAATTGGCACTTATCTAGGGTATAACCAGCAACCTTCAGTTTCGTAAAAAAAAGATTAAATATAACCTTTACAGATAACATTTGATAAGGTCAAACTTAAAGAGAAATTTACGACTTGAATCTTAAAGACGTGACATAACATATTGTCACTTTTTAATTCCATCAAGGCGACACAGATACATACAAATTCGATTATAAAAACGGAGAATCCATCAATCACCATACAGCCGACACTTAAAACCAGATGTTTGTGTTTTTATTTAATACTAGCGGTCCCGGCAGACGTCATCCTGCCCGTTCGAAATTCAAATTAGGTAACTTTAGTTAGACAACGTTTGTATGGGAAAAGAAAAGGGCTGTTTTTAGGGTTTTCCCGGCAATTATTCGATTTTTTCTCGCCTTAAGAACCATCCTTGGACTTCAACGAACATTTAAAAAAAAAATGGCCAAATTGGTCCAGGCGTTGTCGAGTTATGCGCTTACCAACACATTTTGCGATTCATTTTTATATATAAGATAATATTATGTTTGCATGAAATTAAATTTGTATAATTCCAGTTTTTTTAGTTATTGAGTATTATAACACGCTAAACTTTAGCGTTAGACTATTGTCAGCTCAGTCGTGCGATTATGGAAACTGTAAAGAATCCGAAACATCAGCAAATTAAATAAAATAAAAATACGCTCGTTAAATCCGTTAATAGTTGTTTCATTCCAATGTGTAATAACCGCGAAGGCATCAGAAATTATTATCATTCAAATACTAAATTTTTGTTATCACTATTCAATTTAGATGATCATAGAAATGTCATATAGGTACATATTTATAACTAGCTACTGCCCGCGACTTCGTCCGCGTGGAACTCCCCCTTTTTTTGCAGTCGGTTAAAAAGTAGCCTATGTCCTTTCTCAGGCTCCAGACTATCTTTGCACCAAATTCCATTTAAATCGGTCCAGTAGTTAAGGCGTGAAAGCGTCACAGACAGACAGATAGACAGACAGAGTTACTTTCGCATTTATAATATTAGTAAGAATGTTTGTCGACACTTAACTGGAACACGTAAATATATTGATAGTACAAAGTATTTATTAATAACTTAATCTTATTAAAACCTTCATTATTATTTCACTATACGGGACTTAATCCGTGAACACGGTTGCAACGTCGCTTCCGAAACGTGGGAGGTATTTTAGAAATATTATAATACGCTATTACTTTTTGTACCTATACTTATTATAATCATTTAAAGTTTAAATGTTTAAACTTAGTTAGTTTAAATTTTAAACTAACTAAGTTTACTAACAACTTGAAAATACATGTTAAAAAATAAACATTGTAATTGAAAGCAATATTGAAAATTGCCTATGCACATCACTATTTAATACTAGCTTCTGCCCGCGACTTCGTCTGCGTATGATTAGTGTTTTACACTATATCGTTATAAAATATAGCCTGTATGTTATTCTGATGTATAAGCTATATTGTGGTAAAGTTTCATTCAAATCCATTCAGTAGTTTTTACGTGAAAGAGTAACAAACATCCATACATACAAACTTTCGCCTTTATAATAGTAGTAGGATTCTATATTTATAAGTACCTACTTACCATCCTTTTTACAATTGCCTCTAGTAGACTCTTATATACTTACTCGTAAATGGCAAGATATGCCTCGTACAGCACTTAATATATCAACAGTCAAAGCGGTCAAATTTATCGAAACACGCGCCAACAATATTGACAATTGGGGTGTATTTGGACATCTTAACCTAGTTGTTATATAGGTATATACGGTCTGTATCTAGGTACATAAAATCGCACACCTAGACCTAAAGAGAGCTAACTCAAAAAAGTTATTTTTTCAGGAGGCGAAAAACTAATTAACCACGTGCATACAAGAATTTTCTGTGTAGAATTATGCTTTTTATAATGAAGCTAGAACAGTAGCATAAATCTGTTTTAGTGGTAGGTAGGTTATGCTAAAAGGAATTCGATGATGTGCATAATTCAAACTTTCATGTTTTATAGCCTAGTTGACGCCAGAGTATCAATAACAGGGGTTAAACGGAAGTTTTACCCTTTAATTAGATACGGAACCTTAAACAAACCCCCGATATAAAAACCTAAAAAGTCTACAAACATACTCGTATGTTTGTAGACTTTTATTTTTCCATCTACTCTTTCACCCCCCCTAATTATTAAACTACTGAGCAGATTTTCATCAAACATAGCTAAGAATACTCCCGACATATACACCTTTCAAACAAAAAAACAGAATCAAAATCGGTTCATGCGTTAGGGAGCTATGATGCCACAGACAGACACACACACACACACACACACACACACACACACACACACACACACACACACACACACACACACACACACACACACACACACACACACACACACACACACAGACAGACAGACAGAAGACAGACAGACAGAAACGTCAAACTTATAACAACCCGTCGTTTTTTCGTCGGGGGTTAAAAATGTACATGGTTTGTATTTAAAGGTCGAGGTAAAATCGTAATCCTACTAGGTCAGATTCAATATTGAAATGTTTAGGAACCACTGACCACTAGAATCTAATGATTAGTATATTCAATACATATTCCCGTTATATATGTACCATTTAGTTCCATCAGTTAACTAACTATCCGTTGATATCCAATTGTACGTTATGAATTAATCTGTGTACGTCTCAATCAGCCGCCATTGTGTTATATTGCACAAACATGATCCTATTACGCGTACTATAATGTAATTATCTGGTACGTTAGCAATATGTACAAGAAAACTAACATTCTCATGACAATCAAAACGGTGAAATTTTGTTGAAAAAAGTGTAGAATTTAATGGCTTCATTAGGTGATTTAGAGAATGATTTATAGCCTACTGTACTTGTTTAATGTTTTAGGTTGGAAAAACTGTTACTTATATACCTATCGGCGTATAAAAATGTGGTGTTATAGTTTTCACATTGCAATAAATCACAATACATGCTAGGTAATGTTTGACAATGTCGAAGGAAAATATGCTTTATAGACTTTTGTTACAGATAAACAGCAAGTAGGTACCTATTCGTATCGTTTATCACTCCATATAGGTTTTGACCCACCGAAAAAATAATATTTGGCTAATTTTTAAGGTTTACGTGATATCTTCGGTAATATCTACTAGAAAATATATAATGTTTTACACAAATAGAAAAAAAAATCAATTTTTACCAGGTCACATGGGTAGGTAACAATATTGGATAGGTTAGAAAGCACTGATCTTCACGCTAGATAGAAGATATCCGAAATAAATTTATTTATTTGTAAAGTTTGACGAAGCTTGTTGCCGATTTTATGATATTTGTTAACTGACGAAGCCTGCGTTGTGTTTAACATTTATGTATTAATTATATTAGGATTTAATTACTAAATATGACAATGTAATTACGTAGGTATTCAATAAACAAATTATTTAAAAATTTGTTAAGTTGAAAGTTACGACTTCAACTTGAATAACTTGATAGATAAGGTTAGAAATACTAGCCTGTCACCTGTCAATCACTCGTTTATTTGCAAAAATATTTAATTATGACTACCTGAATTATACCCTACCACGACAAAATTTGCCGCATGCTAGCCGTGTAGGTACACTAAAAATATTTTAAAGTAAGTACATTAATTACCTGATTTTTTTGCCTAAATCTATTCATATCGATTTCAATGGGCACTTAAATTATCTAATAATTAGGTGAAAAACTGACAAACCAATAGCAATATATAAACGCACTCAAAACAAAGCGTAATAAAATTTGTTAATTTGTTAGCGTACTCTCGCCATGGTTCCGTAGCTCGGTTTAATTAGTATAATGGTCAACTAGATCTAAATTCGATTCTGTAAACAACTAATAACTAGTTTAGGCTTTAAGTACTGTGCATAGGAAAATCGACAACGCTGACTTTTTTTTATTTTGCAAATGGAGGCTCAAAATATAACCTACCAGCCATTCGACATTTTTTGCCCAACTTTTTTTGTGTATTTCTGATGCCTTCGCGGTTATTACTTATTGGACTGAAACAACTATCTGAATGAACAAACTAACCTAACCTACCTACCCAATTATCTAAAGTGATAACATATCGAAACGTCAGCCAATAAAATAAAAAAGTACGCATTAATTTGTGATGCCTTCCGTTTATAAATTCGTTTATAGTTGCTTCGTTCCAATTTTTTTGTAGTACAACATTTTCGTAGCAAATTACAGACAGAAGTCTTCCGACTAATCGAAAGATCTGGTCCATCCTTTATTCCCAGTAAAAGACACAAAATAAAACCCTAGAACCAAACCACAGAACCCCACATAGTACCTAATGACAGCTCATAACTAAGGCTGTGAGAAGTATCGAGGTTGGGGAAACTGTCATAGTTAAGATAATAGCAGAGACATATGCGACAGTACCCACTCGCGCGGCGACACCCGTGCGCGCACTATGTGACTAGATCGAGGTTGAAGTGCTTGTTAGTGGGACTTTGTGACTAAAAGTGTTGTGAATGGACATACATGATGTGGAGATTGCTTATTTTTGGTAAGTTTCGTGTTGGACAAAGTGATACTAAGTTATAGTGAGCCTATTGGTAGCCCTAGAATTGAGAACTGTTAACAATGAGTTTATATTTTTTCAATTGGTTACTTGTGGTAAAACGATTATGGCAGTTAGCACGTAGCTGTTGTGTTTCGAAAATATTCGTAACTGACTGAGCTGACGATAGTCTACACTAAAGTCCTGAAGTTTAAAAATATCGTCATAAAACGCCAGAAATTATTTTTTTTGGTAACCTAGTTGTTCCATTCCAATGTGTTATAACCACGAACGCATCAGAATCATTGAAGTGAAGTACGAGTAAAGTTTATTAGGAAAACGTGGATTAACTTATGCAACTCTTATACTTCTTTAAGTGTAATTAAGCTATAAGTACTTTCTGTAAAAAAATCTGCCGACAAACCGCTTTTGAATAAAGTTCACTTGTAAGTTAAACTGGAACTCGTTTTTGCAATGCGATAACGTAGAAACTTTTGAACTTTTGCCCGCAATTCCTAAGAAATATTGTTACTATATTGACTTAGCGAAATAAAGCTCCTTCGTTACTGTAAACAGTTGCGCGTTTGCACAACTTTCTACAATTTATATTTCGAAATAAAAAAAATGAAAAACTTTATACCTACCTAATAATTTCTGATGCCTTCGCGGTTATTATACATTTGAATGAAACAACTTTAAACTTGTAGCTGTTTTTTATCACTTTAGCATAAGACTATTGTCAGCTCAGTCGTGCTACGATTACGGAATCTGTAAAGGCTCCGAAACGTCAGCCAATAAAATAAAATACGCGAGTTAAATCCGTTAAAGTTGTCAATTCCAAAGGATATCATGTTTACATACACTAGGTAGTAACTATGAGAAAAACACTTTACAACTCTTTCTAGACTTCTGTAATCAATATTAAAAACTATTGAATTATAGTCTTTTCTTAGAAAATTAATGATCTTTTTAAAATAACTAATTCCTTAGCCACAAAGGCTATTAAGAGACAACATTTTTTTTGTATAGTAGTAGTATAAATTATACCACAACGTGACGTTACGAGTCCCCACTCCTACACCTTAGAAGCACTTTTCTTTGCCATTTTTTGTATGTTTGAAAAAAGAAAAAATAGGTACCTACCTACATATATAATAATTTTAAATAATCTAACTGTCGGATTCATTTTTTTTTTCTTTTTTACCCACAAATGGTCTTATCTATTGTCTTACCTAGTATCCCTTAAGATTTCATTCAGTTACCTAGGTACTAATACCTACTTAAAGAATCTTAACCGTGTTCTGCTAAGTCGGGACAGAACGCCAGGCTCGGCGAAGAGAGTTGGAAATAAGAACTAATCTGATAAGACGACTCAAAGCACTCTGGCCGCGAAGTAATTTCTTCGTGGATCCATTAAAAGTTGCCATTGCTATTCTGCACATAATTTAGTTACCTTATGACCTAAGTTTATATTACATCGCTGCAGCTGACAATATGACTACTGCAGTTGCATTAGGGAAGTGAAGTGCGGTAGGTAATAAGGAGAGTATCCTGGACGTACACACGGTCCATATAAGCTGTGCAATAGCTGTATAAGCGCGTTCGATTGTATTGTACCACTTATAGACGCATTCAAATGTTACATGCATATTATAAGATTTTGGTATATGAGGTTCATAATTAGTGCATAGGTAACCCTTGTTTCATTGGATTTGACTAACAATATCAGTGGAGAAGAAACATGTTATCATCTATCGGCCAATATTATCAATAGATTGTAACCTCTACATTTCAGGGGATGTAAATAAAGCTAATTGATTTAAACGACATATTAGGCCATATCGAATTATATACCTATAGGTACCTATTCCGGTACTGACGGTACGGCTGGTTCACAAATTAAAAGTCGCTCAGCGGGCTATGGAAAGGGCTATGCTCGGCGTTTCTCTGCGGGATCGAATCAAAAATTAGGTGATTCGGCAGAGAACCAGAGTCATCGACATAGCCCACCGGATTAGCAAGCTAAAGTGGCAGTGGGCTGGCCATATTAGCCGAAGAACCGATAACCGTTGGAGTAAACGTGTTCTAGAGTGGAGACCGCGTCTCGGCAAGCGTAGTGTAGGACGTCCTCAGGCAAGGTGAAGTGACGATTTGCGTAAGATGGCTGGCAGGCGCTGGATGCAAGCAGCCCAAGATAGAGCAAAGTGGCGTGCAATTGGAGAGGCAGCAGTGGACTGCGATGGGCTGATGATGATGATGATGATGATGAGGTACCTATTCGGAATCGGCAGATTATCCTGCATCCTTTTTCATGCACATCTGAGTTCTTTTCGACGCTTAAAATCGATTAATAAACAAACGTTTATTTTCTGAACTTTAAAATATCTGACTTTAAGAAAGTCTTAGAAACTGAAATCAATTAGCGTTTCACGCTTCGATATGTGCTCTAAAACTAATTACCTAATGTACTGCAAGTATTCAAAACAAAGTTATAATTATTTCGCTGCATTCAGAACGGCAGCTGTGAGTTTAGTTTCAATGGCATTAAGTAAATATCAAACAGAAACACGCCTGTTATGCACTATTTAAAACCGGGGGTGGTAAGAGTGCTAAGAATTATACCTAATTGTAGGTAGTCTTAATAGTCTGGTCGAGAAGTGAGTTCTGTGAAAAAAATCGAGTTAAAAAACGTAGTCTACGTTTATTGTTTGGCGGAAAAAAAAAATACCCCCTTCTCGAAATTAAATTCTGAATCGAATGCAACAATCCCCATATTTTTAAGACAACTGGATTGATTTTTCACACAGAACTCAATTCTCGACCAGACTACAAGCATTATACTGCAAGAAAACACACTGTGCAATTAAATATTTCTTAGAACTTATATACCACAATCTGCATTTCACCATTTAATTATCTCAACTAAATTTGAACCAATTAATTCATAAGATATTCCGCGCAAAGTTATAATTGTTTACTGTGCTGTGTGTATGAAACTGATGACGTGACGCATTTCATACAATGTAACTTTTGGCGCTTATTTTTTCACACAATTTAAATAGCTAAATTAAACTTGAAGTAATTAATTAAGACACAATTCCATGCAAAGTTATAATAATTATTTATTTTCTCATTTTATCTTTAATCTGCATTAAACTAAGTATGAAACGAACAGCGTAAAAAGCTCCATATAGTACGCCTGCGCGCTTATTTTTCATAAAATTTTATTAGCTAAACATATCGTAAACATACATAGGCATATTGAACATATCGTTAATTCACAAAATATGCCTTTAAAGCTGCGGTGTTACTTTAGTTTCAATGTTCGCTCGTATTTTATTATTATCTGCGCATATTTTCCATAACTAGATCACTTTTTCCCATTAAACTTAATTAGCTGAACTAAATATCTAAATTTTAACTTTAAATTCAATGTGCATTGTAAGTATGAAACTGACAGCGTGACACTCTATAAAATAATTCTCAGCACTACCCCATTTCATTAGTTAAATTTAAACTAATTAATTCACAAAATATTCCGTGCAAGTTATAATTGTTTACTATGTTAGTTCACTGTATATTAAGTATGAAGCTGGTAGCGTGACATGCTCCGTGCGCCGAGTCAGGGCTCCCGGATAATCCCCCTGCTACTTATCACGTCCTTATGTTCCCACTACATTAGGGTTGCCACCTTAAAAATTTCACACCCCTTTCTAGAAGCGTAAAAACTTTTTATTTTTGAAACTTAGAACCTGAACACGTCATAAGATTTTTTAAGAGTATGCGGCGAACAATGAACTTGTTTTTTTTTAATCCTAGCCCTGTAACAAGACTAGGGAAAAACCTTAAGGATCAACCCTACACTGCTAGTATTCATCAGGCCGTATCAGTTCATGTCATGCAGCTTTGTGGTGTTTTAGTGTTAGAATATTCACGTGCAAAGCTTTCAGCTAATATACAACCGCTATGTTGTTACGTTTTATAATCGGGTCAAATATGAACGGGTTATTTAGGTTACTGGCAATATGACGGCTATGTTAACTGTAATTTTCCGAGATTCATGTTAATATCTCCTTTGACGTATTCTCTGTTGGTAGGTACATATAGTTTAGTGTACTCTGAATCGTAACTTACAAGTAGGAAAACAAAATCATTACTTAGGTACTAGATAACATTAGGTATGAATAAAGTACCTATAGAAAAAAAAATGGTATAGAAAGAAAGTGCATCTATACTAATACATATTATAAAGAGGAAAGATTTGTACCTATTTTCGTATGTTTGTAATGAATGAATAGGCTCAAAAACTACTGGACCGATTTTAATAATTCTTTCACTGTTGGGAAGCTACGTTCACCCTGAGTAACATAGGCTATAGAATATTTAAAAAAAAATAGGGATCCGTGCGAGGCCGGGGCGAACCGCTAGTAATATATAAAATGAGATTAGATAATCATTTCTGAAAAAAAAATTCGAAACGTTACTCGCGAGTAAATCCGTTATATTATGTAGTTATGTCATTCCGATAGGATTGATAATTTAAAATTAAGACTTAAGGAAGTCTTAAGCTCTCTTGGAGACCAGGAGAGGGATCAAATCTTTACTTTATTATGACCTTAAGCTACTAACCTACCAATCCGACACAGACCAGCGGGACATTCGAGAACCAGTCCTTAATAAGAAAACATCATGTAGACAGAAGCAATTTCGTAGCGGTCAGGTGTCGAGAACCTATCAGGGACGTCAGGCGTATAACCATCCGTCACGGCCGCGTAAACAAGGAGCCGACAGTCCCGTCAACAACGGTGTCAGAGAGACGTATAGATCACTCGTGTACTAAACTCGTTTGATACTATGGAAATAGCTCTGTTTAAGGATGTCTAGATCACTCGTGTGCGTTTGATACTAGCTATTTATATGGCTATGTTTTAGGGTGTCGTGATGATATGACAATCAAATATGTCTAGTGCCCTTAAAACAAGCTTTGCTTAGTTTGGGACTAGAATTATGGGTGTGAATTGTCCAAGGATATTTATTTATTAAAGTAAAGATTTTAATAATTTCTGATGCCTTCGCGGTTATTATACATTGGAATGAAACAATTTTCAACTTGACGACGGCTGACGTTTCGGAGCTTTTACAGATTTCATAAACGTAGCACGACTGAGCTGACAATAGTCTTATGCTAATAAAATAAAATACCTAGCCAGTTAAATCCGAGTAAAGATTTTGTTTTAATATTGGTAGCATAAAATTAATTTAGAAACGAATGGAGGCTAAGTTCAAATCGGGGCCATTTTAAAGGTAGCAGGTATTAAAGGTGGAAAAAAAAATACGCGAGTTAAATCCGTTAAAGGTTATATTCTAATGTAAGTATAATAACCGCGAAAGCATCAGAAATTAAACATGCAATATTTTTACCGCTGTGTCAATAACCTTTTTTGAGGATTGGAAGGTGGTCTGAAACACACTGTCCTCGAGTACTTTCTCACCTCGTAGATTATTCGATCTACAAATATGTGTCGTCTTTCACTCCACATAAATGTAAGAGTCATAGTTATCATAAAGTCCTGTAATATAAATTCCCATCTCAAAATTTAGACCAATCAACAAACTAGCTATTTATAACAATTTATTAATAAGCGACTCTGATGCAAGTGAATAAATAATTCTATAACGGTCGAGGTTGCAGTACATTGAAATTTAATGCAGGGGAAAATTTATTGCTCATAATTAAATGCTGAGATGGTGTTGCATTTACAATTAACTAACTGAAATACCGAGGTCCGCTCGAAGACAAATAAATTAGGTAGGTACCTAATTAAATTATTAAAAATTTACGCAAGCCAATTTTTTTGAGATGTCAACATTACAACTTCAAAAAGCTGGCAAGCAAAATCTTCCCCTTTGAATAAGAATTTAATTTAGCTTCTTGGGTGGGGTTAATACACTAGTTACTCTATAGGTATATTAATCTCATAGTGCCTGCGTGGAATGAACGCCCTCGTACATAGCAGGTGCGTGCGGTGATGGCGCAAGTACCGCACTAGGGTATGCACTAGCAAATGTGTACCTATTAAATGTGCCATACTCTTCAATGGCACAAACAGCTTCTATTAATAATGGAATTTGCCACACAGTATATTTGCACTGAATATCGTTATAATCTCAGATGGAGTGTATTAAGTCTTCAGTTACAGGAAATTGACTCGGCGAGGCGATGTCCATATTGTATAGGCTCTATGCAATTCTGTTTATTCATCAACGCTATGCATTGAAGGAAGGCTTTCTATTTGGATTAAACCAAATAGACGAAGGTGTATTGAGATTTTGAGATTAATCTCTCTCCCTCACTCTCTTCCTCTTGTATTATTAATAATGAACTGAACTGAAACATATAATATACACAAACAGAACTTAATCGTATGTATAACAACCTATTATTAAAATACCTCTAACGTTTCGAATGCGACGTTGCAAGCGTGGTCGTTACAACCACACAACGCAACAACGTCAACGTCGCAATTAAGTCCCGTTTTTATATATTACCTGTATTAATATGTATGTGAAAATCGTAGAAGTTTGAATCAGTATAATAATATTAGGTAGGTATATTAAAAATATTTACACGGTGTGCGCAATGCGACCGAGTAGCCACTTTGTAGGTAGGTATATTATATTTTTATTATATATGGATAAATTGTTTAATTACTGTCTACCGGATAAGTTATTCAACATATCCCTACTAATATTATAAATGCGAAAGTAACTCTGTCTGTCTGTCTGTCTGTTACGCTTTCACGCTAAAACTACTGGACCGATTTAAATGAAATTTGGTACAAAGAAAGTCTGGAGCCTGAGAAAGGACATAGGCTACGTTTTAACCGACTACAAAAAAGGAGGAGTTCCACGCGGACGAAGTCGCGGGCAGAAGCTAGTTATAATATATTTGTCAACTATTCAATATTTTTAACTGCTACAGAAGCTACGAATAACTTCGTCTTTGTCTAAACATAAGTAACGTGATTGCTGTCCCATTTCTTCAATCCATTGTTATTCTATCATTGTGAGAATGGTCTTACTTTTTTTTTCGCTACCCACTCGATCGGTAGGCTCGGATTTCTGACGCTCTGTTATTATTCAACTAGCGGCCCCGGCAGACGTCGTCCTGCCCGTCCGATTGTTTCGTCAAAGATCTGTCAAAGTCTTCTGTCACTTCTTCATAAGGCTTCATATTTTCCCCGTTTTTTACACATTTTCCATTGTTTCTTCGCTCCTATTGGTCGCAGCGTGATGTTATATAGCCTAAAGCCTTCCTCATAAATGGTATATCCAACAAAAAAAGATTTTTTCAATTCGAACCAGTAGTTCCTGAGATTACCGCGTTCAAACAAACAAACTCTTCAGCTTTATAATATTAGTATAGATTTCGGATATATCGAGGAAATGTCGAAACTAGATCGATATTAAAATAATGTCATAGGCCTCAAGAAGCTGTCATAAAAACCTACTTGGACCTCTCTGTCATCATCGATTAAGTGGTTCAACACAATCGTTACCTAAACATTGTCCGCTTTCTATCATAGATCACGATCCTCAATCCAAACAACAAGCCATTTGTTATTGTAATTTATGCCAATCTTATATAACATTAATTTGAATAAAACTTTTGGTGTCAAATGTGGGTTTTGATGGTATTTCAACATTTGCTAACCTAATTGGGATGCTCTCTGCATTGACATCAATCAATCATAATAATTTCTGATGCCTTCGCGGTTATTACACATTGGAATGAAACAACTATTAACGGATTTAACCGGCGTATTTTTATTTTATTTTATTAGCTGACGTTTCGGATTCTTTACAGTTTCCATATTCGTAGTACGACTGAGCAGACAATAGCCTAACGCTAATTAAAATAAAAATACGCGAGTTAAATCCGTTAATAGTTGTTTCATTCCAATCAATACGAATGACTTGTAATATAAAATACTCGCTTCTGCCCGCGACTTTTGCGCACTATAAGCACCCTCGTTTTACCCTCTTAGGGGTTAAAGTTTCAGATATCCTTTCTTAGTGCTCCCCTGCGTTATAAAAGGAAACTCTGTGCAAAATTTTTAGTTTATAACATTGAAAGTTGGGAAGATACACTATTCCCGAGTGACAGAGGCTATAAAAAAAAGGGATCCGAGCGAAGCCGGGGCGGACAGCTAGTATAAAACAAAGTAATTAGCTATTGCTGTCTGTTCGTCTCCATGAATTCTTAAGTCTTTAAAACTACGCAACGGATTTAGAAGCGGCTTTATTTAATCGATAGAGTGATTCAAGAGGAAGGTTTATATTTGGTACCTGCGTGAAACTCGGACGGGTCGCTAGATTATTAATTAAAATCTTTTTTTTAAACTTAATCAGTTTCCTTGTTTTTAACAACTTATTATATAATTTTTTAGACTAAAGATTTATTAATACCTACTCTATTTTTATAAAACTCATTATGCAAGGCGAGTTACGAGACAGTGAATAAATTACAATATTATTATCTAAAGTCATTATAGAATATTAGATTTTATAGTAAGTATCAATCTACTTTCTTAAAAAATAAAACACTAAAGTCTAGTACGTAGTAAAACGTATAAAACGAATTTGATATAAGAATTAGACTCACAAAAGTTTATTATCAAATGTTGGCCTATACGAGTATTAGAAAAGCATATTTAATAGGCCTATATTTTTATTCGAAGCAACTTTTGAAAGATAGCATATAAACAACTAGCTGTCCGCCACGATCCCATTTTTTTATAGCCTATGTCACTCAGGAATAGTGTAGCTTCCCAACAGTGAAAGAATGAGCCTATTCAATCCAAACAAACAACCAAACAAAGCTTTCCTGTTTATTATATTAAGTATAGACCAATAGAATGGCGTTTGGAAGAAGGCAACCTGTCTTGTCTTGTTCATATAGTTAGGTACTGTCAGTCACTGCTAAAACGTTACTTACTCGATAGTCCCGACAAGTAAAACACTACTTAGATGCTTATAGCGTTCTCAAGACTCCTTTACTTTTCCTTGTAAGAAATTTGTAAGGTACCTACCTGAAACATTCGATTGCATTCGATTCGGGTGCAATTATAGGATCAATTATTCTTATCTCTTACTTATAACTGGTAGGTACCTACGCCAGGATAACAAGCCTCGTAACAAGGCAAATACTTGGGGAAGCGCAAGGACGTTATCAGTAATTCCAGACTTATATTTCTTACAGGACTACTTAGCTTCTTGGGTAGTCATTGACAAATCAAACGAAATGACAACATCCAGCCGAGTTTGGTAAAACTAATTGGTATTAAACAAACCGAAACGTCAATTGAGACAATCCGTACAGCACCGCCGTGAGAGAACTGACGTAGACTCATTG
Organism: Polylopha cassiicola; assembly: GCA_038024825.1. Lineage (NCBI taxonomy): Eukaryota > Metazoa > Arthropoda > Insecta > Lepidoptera > Tortricidae > Polylopha > Polylopha cassiicola. Next base: position 7,298,081 of record CP149060.1, on the reverse strand, counting down.
AAACTGTTTTTGCCAACGGCTCCCAGGAGCACAAAAAGACATGGGAACTCCGCCACCGCGGGCTCTTGCAACAGAATTGAAGAAACAGGGCGTCTGGTTGTCGGTTATACGAAATATTTGCTTTTGAACTCTGTTAGGAAATTATATGTTATGTAGAACTAGGAAACCTAGGCATAGGTAGCAGTTTATTCAATTGGTTAAAAAAGGTTGTATAAGATTTTAGTACCAAAATATTACTAAAAATCATTATAATTTAGGTATCTATATGTACTTATAGAAAAATAATAGCAAGAACCATAATTTAATTTTTTACAATTGCTTGTATATACCTGTGTGTGTAACTTAAAAATAATGGATATCTGTTTCTAGCGGGTAAGAAAAGTAATACCTAGTCCTTTCTAAGTATATTTTGTAAAGAATCATCTTTCCAAAAACCACGTAAGTCTGGGGTGACTGAGATCTCACTCTACCTATAACATAGTATAACATAGTACTGTTCATAAACAGTGATAGTATTATTTCAACGAGTCACCATGACAACGTTTCAATTGATTTACACAACTTCAGTCTAGAGTTCTAGACAACTTAGAGCTGAGTTAATCTAGGTTTAGACTTCGTCAAACTGGCAATTTCTATCGTTAAGAGCAGAGCCATTTCTTGGCTCCAATTTTCACTATGACTTCGAATAATTTGCTGACATATAAAATAGCTTTGTCTTCAATTATCAAGTGCTTGGTAGACTGAAAACTCGCGAATTTAATTTTATTTGCAAACGTTTTGAAAAATTTACAGTTCCCATATTCGTAGCACGACTGAGCTGACCATAGTCTAACACTAAAGTCTAGTAAGTAACGACAGCAAATAAAATACGCAAGTAAAATCCGTTACAGTTGTTTCATTCCAATGTGTCATAACCGTGAAGACATCAGAATTATTAGATTCAGAAAAGTTGAATAATCAATGCGTTACCTACTTATATAAAATAGCTGTTTTTTACGTTTTGTGTAATATACCAACACGTACTATCAACTGTGCTGGCGATGTTACACCTTTAAGGCAATAATCGCTTGAACGACCCTGGTACCTGGCGGCTGTGTGTGAAGCAACAAGTGCAAGCAATTTTTTTCTAATATGGCGTACCTCGAAAGCATCCGATAGTACTTTTAGTTTACGTCCCCTTAGATATATATTCTTTACGTCCCCTTATAATGCCTTATGTATTCATTAGAGCTTTATGCTAAGTGTATTTATAAACAGAATTTTCAACATTTTAACTCCACTTATTAAGAATTCACCCTTTATACCTCATAATAGCCTAACCCCAAGATAACCTTGTAATAAGATGACGCCTCGTCAAAGTTAATTGGGTATAATGTTATATACCAGCGCAATATAATAACCTAATTAATTTCATACAAATTCCCTTATAATTTCCTTACTTCCTCTAATAATAAGCAATTTAAAAGCAATTCATTATTTTCAAAATATAGTCTTTGTTTACACATGGGAATATTTATTTGACAGAATGCTTGGAATTATCCTTTTTGGTTATTATTTCGGTGCATAATAAAATTTACTGCAATAACATTGTTATTTTATAGATACTTTTCTATTCTATTTCTTTAAATAATTATATCACGTGCATTACTTAAGTATTAACCAATCTACCCTTGTTTGGATGAATACAATCACACGCTCCAGTTGTATTTATAAACATCGTACCAACAATTATACTACACCACATACACACAACCCAACAAGCAAAGTAGTCTTATAAAAAATGATAAGTCTGGAGTTACTTATAACATTCTTGAACTTCCTTACATGTAGGTACATTATGATACTTAAAAACAAGTTACATACAAGTGGATAATGAGCTAGACAGAGCAATAATATAACTGCGCCCAAATTCTAGTTTAAAGCACGCAAGTTTCTTAAAAGAAATAAAGTACTCTTGAGAACGCTTTGAGTACTGATTTTGCTTGTTGGAATAAGACGAACACGAAGTTTAATAAAGCCAACCGTTCAAAAGAATTGTCAGTTTTTCACACTGACTAACTACCTGAAAAGTCACGTCCGTCACTTCTGCATCAGAAACGACCTAATGGTGTATATTTAAAAAACATAATTATAAACTCCTTTTTTTATTCCAGTCGGCTGCATATCCTGGGGGAATGGACAGCACGCGCGTGGTACGAGACAATACGAGCGTAACAATCGAAGAAGCTGGGATATTCGACTGGCTGTACCAGGGCAGCCTGGCAACGATTACCCAACCCTTGGAAATATTCCCAAAACTTCGTTTTCCTGCTCCGGGAAAACACCTGGTAAGATCTTAAAGACGTAAGGTGTTATAACATGGTGGTATCTTTGCATGTGTTACAATCGAATTTATACTGAACTTATTTCATTCCAGGATACTACTCAGACCTCGAGACAAACTGTCAGGTGTTCAGAGTATGTACCTCTGGCTCCACCTACGGTTTCCAATCATTCCTTTGCCCAAATGGAACTCTCTTCAACCAAGCCGTATTCGTCTGCGATTGGTGGATGAACGTCAACTGCGGCGCCTCTCAACAATTCGTCAGTAACAACAATGACAAGTTTGGAAATTTAAAATTAGGACCCCAACTCATGAAGGATGTTAAAAAAATGCTCACTCACCCAATGAGGAACCCCTACGACAAGAGTGCTATGAAGAGCAATCTTGTAGTAATGCAAGAGTACATACCGCCGTCCGGACAATTGTTCCCTAACAGCGCATTATTAGGCAACGCTGATAGGACTCCTAGTAATTTTTTCGTACCCCCAAAACTAACTCAGCAGAATTTTGGTCAAAATAACTTGATCAATGAAAACAGTTTTGCGGGGTCTACTCCCAGTCCAACGTATGTACCAGCTTTTAACAGCCAGCAATCTACACAAGCTGATGCAGAGGTATTCCAAAGACAAAGCAGCCAATATTTTCAAACAAATAGACAGCAAGGAAATCAATTCGGAAGGCTGGTCCAAAGTTCGGGTAATATAAATAATAACGGAAATTCACAGATAATTCGTCAAAATCAAGGGCAACAATATAATCAGAATCAACTCAGCAATGCACCTACAACATACAATCCACATAATACATTGACAAGTCAGCGAATACAAACAAATGGACAGAATGCAAAATACACCAATAACAACACTCCTACGCAGTGGAACAGTGGAAAACAGACTGAATTCGGATTCTCCCTAACAAAACAACCATATACGTACAAACCAAATACACAACCCCAATTTTCAAATGAAATTGGCGGTCAAGTCGGAAACCAAGCAAAAGAAAACCTGGTAAGTAACACAGATGTACCATCAACTGTCATTACTAAAACACTAACATTTAACAGAATTATTCAAGAACCCAAAAATGGCACCCCAAAATCTCGTATAGTATTTAAAACTTGGATAGTAAAACCATCCAAATCTGCCAAACTGATCGCAGAACCAACTGCCTACTCATATAATCGGCCAACCATAAGTGAAAAACAAGTTGATGATAGCACCGCTTACGTTTACGATAGGCCAACCACACCTTCTCCTACAGAAAGGTTGGTTTCAGAGTCAGAAATTCCTTATGTATACAATAGACCAACAGTTGCAGCTAAACAAGTTGTGACTAAGCAGTTGCCTCGATTGTATCTTACTCCATCTACACCAGCTCCTACTGTAGCTAGGTTGTATTTAGCCCCAACCACTCCACCTCCCACAAACCCATCTCGACTTTACCTGGCCCCAACAACGTTTAATCCAGCGGCACGACTCTATCTCCCTCCATCAGAGTCAGCACCTTTACTCTTACCTAGACAATACCTAGCCCCTAATGCAATCGTTCAACCAACGTACCCCCAACAACCCCAACTTGCTCAGTTACAAGCTTCACCTACATCTCCTTCTCCGGTTTATGTTTCCCCTACGCAAGACAACTCATCTAATAAACCCACTTTTTCTCTAACTAAACATTCCCGAATCAATGCTAATCATAACAATTTAACTTTCGCTGATATACTAACTAAAGAAAAACTTGATATTACTGTTAATGATATAGTCAAAGACACGAGTAAAATTTTAAAATCTACATCCGATGAACAGTTTGGTCAACTACGTCAAGAAGTTAATTCAGTTGATTATCCAGATGAAACCTATTTACCTCCAGACGCTAATACTGGTAGTCAGGAAAGTCTGACACCAACGACCATCCCCGATACTTCCAAGAGCTCTCGACTGATACAAGGTCCTTCCAGAGACTTAGAACCACCCTTAGAAACAAACAATAATATTCAAAATACTAACCAATTATCGAATTTACCTTTCTTTCAACAACCTACACTGCCAACTAACACAATAGAAAGAACGGTTTCCTTGAAAATATCTATTCCAGAAAAAGTAGCGTCATACCTTTTCCATAGTAGTAATGACAGTGATTTTGATAGGTTGGAAATACTTAACACAGGCAGCAGTAACTATTTAGTACTAACTAATCAATTGGCCAAAAGCACAACTCCTAGTTTTATTCCAATTGGTAAATTAATCGCAGATAAAAATTCCTCACTTTCTAATTCACAGGCACTGGTGTTTTCTTTCCTGGCAGACTCCATAAATGTGGCAAAAGAATACAACAACATTGCACAACAAAATGCACTCCCAGGGACATCTCAATCACAATTTCAAAACGTGAACAACGATGAATTAGCACGAATTACAAATCAGATCTCACAACTCACCTCTTCTCAATATTCAGGAAACAGACAAACCAACAACTTCGGTAACACCAATACCGTATCGACATCACAAACGACAACATTGAACGCTGCCAACCAATTCAATCAGAACGCCAATACCAACTCTATTCAGAATCAAAATTCTCAAGTCCAAAGCGCTCAATATAATACAGCACCCCAACAAACGGGCAGTTTTTACTCTTCACAATTCCAAAGTGGCAACAATGGTTACACATCAAATATTCCGACGAATGCTAATCAAAACCAAATATACAGCGGGCAATTATATCAACGTCCAGTCCCTGAAGTAACCCAACAATATTATAACCAAGCAAATTCAGCAAATCTTATTCAGGCCACGAATAACAGTAATCAGAATAGTGAGGCTGAGCACCTTCATAGCTCAACCCAAAACTCCAACGTTGGTAATAACAATCCAGCTAAACATTCAAGCGCAGAAGTCGAAATAGTCAAATCTCAGAGTGTAGAAGTAGATACCAGTCGAGATCGTCCAGCCAAACTACAGCTAGCGCCCGGACATGAACAAGACTTCAACAGTCAAGAAAATGCTCAAACTATTGTCAATAATTTCCTAAACGGCAATGGAATATCGGCTCAAGTGCAAGATAACATCGTTGGAACAATACCGCATCCACTAGAAAAAAACAAATTGGTGACATATAAGAAGGACCAATCTTATTACGTTTATACAAAGCTTGATAATAACGTCTTACAGAAGAACGAACAGAGTAATACTCAACTAAATTCTGGAAACCAAAATGCTAAATTAATACAGAACAATGATTTCTTATCATCATTTCAGTTAATTCCATCGGTAAGCTACCAGCTGGAAGATGAAAAAGAACAGCAGAGAATACTAAACGCTTTTCGTATTAATGAATTTGGTCGGCCTAATGACAACGGTGGTTATAAAGATGACAATCCTAACCGGAGACAAGATATTGTGACTTCCAACGTTGATTATTCTATAAATCACCCTTCTGCAAGGCAGACTTTGGGGCAGGCAGTTCCGAATGGTATCTACGCTGGGCCTTCTTCTTATTCCGCTCCTCAAGGATCGATAGGCTTCTTAGAAGCAAGACGAAGACTTGTGCAAAACCCTAATTTAAGGTCTAGATTAGAACAATTTGACGAAAGCATTACTGAAAGCGGATATCCGAAAGCTTCTCAACAATTTGGCTATTAGACTGTAAGCGACTCTATGTCAAGTTAAAAGACTTCCAGCTTTAAAATAGTTATTTAAAAGTACAAATTTTATTGTAAATAAATAAAATAAATTTAAGTGTTTGATATAACGTAGATATAAGACTATAACTTTAAGCTGTTTACTGTCTATCTTTTATTGTAATGTCAACAAACGACTAAAAATAAATTATACCTACTTAATAAAATATGTTTATTTAATACCCAAATCAATACCTATGTGATCTTCATCATAGTGCACCCACCTTTTTAAAAATAAATGCCAATTCACAAAATTTCATTTTATTCAGAGCTAAGCAAAACTTGTAGGTACCTACTAGACAAATAATAAACAAAAATAATAAAAATATAAAGACATAGGTACTAGACTCATGTACCTACTTACTTACCTATGTACCTACGCTGTTCAAACCGGCATCTGTCCCTAGCAGGATTTGAACCTGCAACCCGCAACATCCGGTTTCGTAGTCAGAAGCACTGAGGGCTTTAGATGAACAAGTCATTAAACCTTTGCTGTGCATTTAATTACCTGTCTACCTAGGTGCTTAGGTACGTTTGTTTTGCAAAAACAGTTTCAATCTTAATATTACACTAGGTACTAAGTTACGACATACAAATAAATTGTCACTTTGGCTATGAAGTAAAAACTAATTTCTAACCATAAAAAAATGGCCAATTGTAAAAAGAGCAGGAAAACCCTATAAAAACACTAACACTAACTAACTAAACTAACTGCATATATAAGTAATAGGTAATAACAACTTTATGGCAGAAAAACGATAATTAATTTATTTCAAATCAGTAATGAAGTAAATGAAGTAAAAACTAATTTCTAACCATAAAAAAATGGCCAATTGTAAAAAGAGCAGGAAAATCCTATAAAAACCACTACAGTGTGACCACTTGCATTTAAGTAATAGGTAACAAATTTATGGCAGAAAAACGATAATTAATTTATTTCAAATCAGTTGTGGCAGAAAAACGGTAATTAATTTATTTCAAATCAGTCGATGAAGTCATATTCTAGAAATATTTACATATACCAATATTATAGAATTTACTAATAAATATAAATAAACGAACCTATTTATTTCAATATCAAAGAATAAGTAGTATATTTTATTATGTCTAAATTGCAACACTGAGTAGGTTCGAGCGCTTTATTTCAAATTGCTGTCAACAGTTGCCATGACAGTGTTCCGTGTTTATATTTTTCCTTGTTTTGTTTACTTTATAAAATGGATACGCAACCTAGTTGTTTAGTCAATATAGAGTTGTATCATTAATATGATAGTTTAGTATGTGTTAGTTAATACTTTGAATAGAAAAATGCCTGAACTAGTGTCCTATTAGTAGAATATTAAGACTTTATAATTAACGGTGACCGCCGATGCGGTAAAACTTTGTATCAAAAAGATTCAACCTATAGATTCAGGTAACAAATTGTACTTACTTATTCAGAAAAGTAATCTACTATATTCCCGTATTAAAAAATAAGCGTGCTGTCAATGCTAAACTGTAAATAAACCGCGTTTAAATAAAAAACGTTATTTACATTAAGATACATCATCATCATCATCATCATCATCATATTCATATCATCATTTCATCATCATTTCATTCATCATTTCATAATATTATTGTAGTCTAGTTACAAAATATTTGGATTTTCTGGAATTAAATGTGGGCATCATAATAAGGTTCATTTTATTATTATTAGCTTATTACATGATACTACCCATATTAGTTTTATTTTTATTGCATGAAGTATTTTAAAATATATTATGTACTTATAAGATTTCAAACATGTAGGTACAATGTTCATTAATAATTAAATAATAAATAAATTTCCTATTTAGGTATTACTTAAAATACTTAGACCAGGTACTTATGCATATTTATGCACTTTTTAGTGAAGATAAGTCATATTATATATTATTATGTTAATAATAAAGTTTATCAATATACTTCTAGAATGGACGAATTTGATTCCGATAGACCATCTTTTGATACTTTTGAACGGGACATTGATTTGGACTTAAGGAACGACCCCCGAGTCCGTTGGTTTAAAGAAAGAATCCTCTCGTTCATTGGCATGGACGATGAGGACCTTTTCTACCAGATGCTTGAGGAAGGAGACTCGAAACATATGTTCAATTCCTTCATCACATCACCGTTGAAACCGAATGAGTTGACATTGGATAAGAAAACTTTTTATGTAGCCAAGATCATTGTGGATAAGCTTATTCATGAAGATAAAGAGTTCACTGAGTGGAGTAAGTACAAAAAAATATTTTATAATTGTTTTGTGGTCATTTTCTATGGTACATCCTATCTCTACACCAACCAAATTCATCAAAATGAAACAGACTCACTTTCTTTTTTGAAATATTGGTATAAAATAAAAATTCTCAGGCTCCAGACTTTCTTTTTACAAAATTTCATTTAAATCGGTTCAGCAGTTTTAGCGTGAAAGCGTAACAGACAGACAGACAGACAGAGTTACTTTCACATTTATAATATTAGTAGGGATGTAAAATTGCTGTAAAATTTAGTTATAGGATTTTTTTTATATAAAAAGAATTAAAACATTAAACTGTTAATAATAAACCTAAATTTAATTTAAGGACTTATACCTCCACCCCCACCACCACCTCCAAAAGAAAAAAAGAAAAAGGGAAAGGGGAAAAAGGGGGCGGCGCCAGAACCAGAAGTAGTACCGTCCGAGGAAGCAATGATGAAGAGCGCAAAGAGCGCGAAAAGTGTCAAAAGCATGAAGAGCATGAAAAGTATGAAGAGTATGAAAAGCATGAAAAGTATGAAAAGTGAGTTTATGACATATTATTATGTCGTCTCGGAACAACGGTGGCGCCGCTGTTGGCAGTTTAACAAACTAATTGTCCTAGTGTCACCATGCATTAGATTAAATTAAGTTTTAGCTTATAGAAACTTCAAGCAGATAGCTTAGACAAAGTCGTCACGTGGCTGGCAACTCTGTGGACAGGTTGGTAAGCCTGACTGTGAGGTTAGCCAACCGTTGTCTATCCGGGCGCAAGTTATCGTTTGTGACCTTATACTTGACTTGTATATTGTTTCTCATAAATATTATAATTGAGTTTATTTAATTAAGAATGATTGTTTCTTTATTTCTTTTAGGTCTGGAAGCTGCAGAAGATGAAGGTAAGAATTTGAAATAGTTTCTCACCTGTACCTACTTGCTTTAATAATTACGAATGATTAAATATCCATCAGGAACTGCCATATTCTCAAATATTGGAGATTTCTTTGAGATTAAATTAAGCAACGTTATCCTACGGTTTAATCACATTAAAAAGTTTTAATGTACCTTAGGTAACTTTGACATAATATATGTGTACACATCATGTTTATAATGATTCTTCTTCTTTATATTTTTTTCTGTTTGTCTGTATGTATGCGCATAAATTTTTATCGACAAGACCAAATTTGGTAATTCCTTTTTTGTTGTGATTGTGATTGTGATGATCAGAAGAAGATTTAAGTATATAGAATAAAGATCTAAGTTTTTCCGGAAAACAAAATGGCGGTACCTACCTACAAAGTTCGCCGTATCAGCTAGACTTCTTATAAATTCATTGGCCGTATTAACAGTATCAATTTAATAATGGTAAATGTCTCATGCTACTCACAGAGTTAGCAGAAACAGCTGTAGCGGACACAGTCGAGAGCGAGCATGAAGTGTCATTCCAAATAGACGAGCCGGAGGAACCACAGGAACCGCCGAAGCCTGTGGCCGAGGATCTGTATTCTTTCCCACCACGTAAGTTCATCATGATCGACCTTCTACAGTGTCTGTTGTGCCTAGGATACATGTTTTTACGTTCCAGTGCCTTCGGTGTACACAGGGGTCGTTCAAGTATTACGTAAGCTGATTTGTTATAATTACTTACACCCCACCCCCCTTCTCTCTACCTCTTGTCAGCAATAGTAAAGCTCCTGAGCATTTGCGTAAAAATTTAAATACTTCTGACGTAATCAACATCTAGACAGTCCACACTTAATGTCATTGGGGCCGTTCAAAGTGTGAATTCCGAAGAAATTACTGCTGAATTAATACAAGTACCTACATATGCGTCTAGTTCACACACACATTTATTTTTATCGTGTTTCAGCTCCTGAAGATCTTGACCCTGATGTGGATGGCACTCTAGAATTCTACACCATCATTGTAAGACTATTTTGTTTCATTATAATTTTAGTTTTATTACTACACTAGCCGTTCGCCCCGGCTTCGCACGGATTCGTATTTTTTTTTCAAAATATTCTATAGCTTATGTTACTCGGGGTGAACGTAGCTTCTTAACAGTGAAAGAATTTTACAAATCGGTCCAGCCGTTTTGGAGCCTATTCAATCCAAACAAACAAACATTTTCTCTTTATATTATTAGTTATATTACTACATATTATTATATTCTATGAGCAAGAGAACAGTTTTATTTGAAATTCTAGCGACCAGTGCCACGTATAATCCAGTACCCGAAGCTGGTGCCAGTGTTTGGAGCGTTCGTGCCGCGCGTGACGCACCGTAATCGTCGCTACATATACTTCGTCAGGCAAACTCAAGACCAGGTCAGTCGAGACACAACCTAACCAATACCGCACATTTCGCGCACAAATTAAATGCAATGTCATTGGTCCCTTATACATGTAAATTGTAATGAAATTATAACTGCCTACAAGGAAAGTAGTGCTATAAAGAAATATTTCGATGAATCTGATATTCCATCAGGTATATAGTGTAGGTACTATTCCTTATTTTATTTGTCAATTTTTCCCTCATATTTTATTCCTCAGGTGCCCTTAGCTGATAATGCCACAATGACCATGCTCAAAATGCCAGAGTATTTTCTGGTTGGATTAACTACTGGAAAAGTACTAATGAGTTTGGGACAGAAGCTAAAGGACGTAAGTTATTTCCCACTTAAACAGTTCTAAGCCCTTTACTTTATATGACAAAAAATGTTTGTTCAAAATACAAGAGAACATTTGACGAGTTACATAGCAAAAAGTAATTAACGACACGTTGTCGTGATCAGGACCTGGACGTTCCGAAGTCACGACAACGTGTCGTAATTAGCGCAGAATGATTTAAACTATATATTTAAATTATACCGTTTTTATGTTTATTTGCAGGCGTTTATACCGCTGTTTATGAAGCAGTTTCGCGAAGTCACCCTGACCAATGACGCTACTAGCAATATGATCAGTAGACAGATATCCTACGCCGGGAGTCACCATAAGATGGACGAGACCGCTTCGCAGGTTTGTCACGATAAACCAATAGTGGATTCAGATCCTGGCACCTGGGATGGCTGACAGTAGATATTTTTCTAATCTTATTTTATCTTTAATCAGATCACTATCTTTTTAATTAAATTTGACTGTGTGACCCCCCTTACTACAAGAGATTTCCGCTCTTATATAAAAAGTAATTATCAGAATTGTATATTTAATCTGCCCTTTTGCTCTGAATTCTACCACCTTCGTTATACTTTATGACACATAATATTAGCTACACGTATGTTATATAATTTAATATATCCTCGACCTACCGTTTTGACGAAGCATACGCGTTAATTACTTTTCGTTATTTAATTATTTTAATAAGACAATGCTTTTTATTCTACTTTCAATTTAGGTGAACTACCTTCGGCCGTCAGATTATCGTAGAATGTCGAATATAGCTCGCGGCGAAAATGCAGAAAAAAGGTATATGAAAAATTTAAATGTTTATTACGATCTATCAATCGAAATTAAATCGATACGGTTTAGTACCGTAAATTTAAAGGGTAATGATATTGGTACCAAGACAAGAGTAGAAAAATGGCGACCTCAGTGAGACTTGAACCAACACTTATGCCTCTACGTTCGGCACAGTGCTTATTTCAACTACACTACGGGTGTCACTGATTGAGTCGACGGAAATAATATAAATTGTCTTAATAATTTCTGATGCCTTCGCGGTTATTACACATTGGAATGAAACAACTATTAACTTTAGCGTTAGACTATTGTCAGCTCAGTCGTGCTACGATTTTGGAAACTGTAAAGAATCCGAAACGTCATCTAATAAAATATAATAAAAATACGCGAGTTAAATCCGTTAATAGTTGTTTCATTCCAATAAATTGTCTTGGTAGAAATTACATTATAATCATTTAAATACAAATATTAATTTTCAGACAATAGATTAATAAAGACTAACATAATTATGTGCAGCGGGCACTGACCCGGTGCATTTATAAATGATTTATTTAATAAACTTTTGTCTTATAAATATTTATCTCTAACTTGAGATTTACTCTTACATTATTAACCAGGTTCGGAGATTGTATAAAAGATATTTTTTCCAATAGTTCTTTAAAGTAATGATGATATTTCAGAATGATGAATATGAAAAGTGAATCGGCGGCCACATTACACGCAAAAGGTGATGCTAAAAATAGCGCGGATTGGCAAGTAAGTATAATTATAATAATGAAGAACATATTCGCAATCGAACTTAGAACTAAGAAGAAATATAAATATTTAACACTAGCGACCCGTCCAGGATTTGTCCGGATCCCTTTTTTATAGCCAGTCACACGGGTATAGTATAGCTTTCCAACCGTGAAAGAATTTTTCAAATCGGTCTAGTGAAGTCTAGTCGTTTAGCCTATTCAATCCAAACATACAAACTTTTCCTCTTTATTATATTAGTATAAATTTTGTTTGAGACAATATAGAATTCAATGTAAAAAAAGGTATTCTTTCGTAATGGGGGCAGATTTCAAATATAACTGGTTTTCTTTTGAGTGAACACTCACACTTTTTGTCCGATTGTTTTTTTTTTAATATAGGATTCTGAAGGATTCGGAGAGATTCAGCAGGAACAAAAGTCCACCGCCGATGAAGTCACTACCGATATAAAAGAGCTAGTCGGTACTGTGGAGTGGTAAGTTATGTTAATTTCAACCTTATTCCTGTATTGTTACAGTTTAAATTGTAGAATACATGAATGTATGCACGGGCGTCTCTACCGCTGTTAGTGCTTTACACACTAACCCATTAAGCGCTAATCACGACACGTTGTCGTGATTTCAGAACGTCCTCCAGTCCTGATCACGACAATGTGTCGTTAATATTTTTTTTTTTTGTAAGTTTATATATCTCTGTGGGGTTCTATGGTTAGTTTTCAATAAATCTATGAGTATTATAGATGTTTTGTAAACTTCAAGATCTGCTATATGTTCAAACAAATTTGTACCTTATATCAAGGACGATAGAGCACATCGAGGGCGAGATACAACTGCCGATGCCGATCATACCGATACTGGCTGAAGAGCATGCTCAGTTGGACGTCACCGATGTAGAGTTTGTGGCTCAACTACAACAAGCTGTTACCATGTGGGAGACGCATATAGACGCAACGATCGCTGCCTGTTTAGGGAAGGTAAGCCTTATTGTTATTATGAACGCGAAAGTTTGTATGTATATTTGTATGGTTGCCTCTCTTTCATGCTAAATCACCAGTATGGACCCTGTGGTCCATACTGTAGTAGTTAGTTATGTATGTATGTAAACTCTTTATTGTACAACAACAAAACAAATACAAAAAACGAAAACACAATAAATGTACGAAGGCGCACTTATCCATTTAAGGGATCTCATTCAGTTAACCTTTGGGCTATTGAGAGAGTATAAGAAATATATCGTAGGTAAAACAGAAATATGTGTACAACTTAAAAGCTACAGAATGTAATTGAATTATTTGTAATAAAAAATAAATACATTTTAATAGTATAGTTTTCTATACAATGTTGATAAATATGCATAGCAATAAAATACTATTTTTCTTTTAGTAGGTATATTTTGGAGAAGGTAACTTTTTTTTCCATAAACCAAAATCGCAAAGGAGCTATAGTCCGCAAAATAAAGTAAAATGCTCGAGACATTACGTACTTCCTTCCTCCTGTAACAAACGCAGATACACAATTTTTACAAAGAGTTCTTCTTGCGGTATTGCACGCACAACGACGCTGTAATGGTACCTATGTTTTTTTTAGTCTCGTGAAGGCAATGGTCCCGTGGCAGAATACAAGTACTGGCGCGAAAGGGACGCGGAATTGTCTTTGCTCGTGGAACAACTAAAGCAACCTATGGTCGTGAAGATACTGTCGCTTTTGCTAAAAGCAAACCCGGATTATTTGGCGGTAAGAATTCAAGAGAAATGTTATCTAAAGTCTCTTCACCCATTCAGTGCTATCACGACACGTTGTCGTGACTTCGGAACGTCCAGGTCTTGATCACGACAACGTGTCGTTAATTACTTTTCCCTATGTTACTTCGTAAATATAGGTTTATTTAGTGATATAAAAAACTTAGTATGCGACTAGCTGTAATATAATACAGTGGATTATACGGCTGCCACGTATAATATATACATGTTAAATGATTAATTGCATAGGCTTATTGCTGGGTAAAGCCCTATTTTCTGTTTGTCTCTGTCACACGCGCTTAGTAATTGTGGCCTCAAACAGAAAAAGGGCAACGTCCGTTTTTCGCTGTGCTCCGCGACCGTCCTTTAAGTATAGAACAGGTTTTGGGCGCTTTGTAACACGTCCACTTCACTCATTATCAATGGACCTAAAATATAATACATGCCATTGTCATGCTGTAATATTGAAGAAATTTAAGCATATTTTTGACCCGTGTTAATGTCTGTACTGAACCAACATAACCCTTTCACTAACCCCGGGTCCCGACGTCATGGTTTCTACCCTGTCGTTGTCATGTGACATTGAAAGACAAACAGTTGAAAGTGTCAACATAGCAGGATAATCTGAAGGAAAATGTTTGACGAAAAACAATACATTGTTTATAGCAAACATCGAATAATTTGCTTATTTGACGGATTTCGGGGCTATGTTGAATTTAGGAATAACAAATGACGTCAATATTTGACAGTTTTGGAATGAAACAACTTTAACGGATTTATTTTATTTTTCGCGTATTCTTTTGTCAGCTCAGTCGTGCTCCGATTATAGAATCTGTAAAGGGTCCGAAACGTCAGCCAATAAAAATAAAATACGCGAGTTAAATCCGTTAAAGTTGTTTCATTCCAGTGTATAATAACCGCGAAGGCATCAGAAATTATTTGACAATTTGTTTGTTAACAGACGGTTTGTTCTATCGATTACGTTAATAGATTTGATTGAATAGTTAGAATTTACTTTTTATTTTTGTGTTGCAGAGTTTCAAACACTACAGAGAAAAATTGATAGATCAATACAATTTGGCTGGTGATAATCTCAAGTTTCTGTCGACACTCATGCGGTTTTTCACAGTAAGTAAATTATTATGAAGAAATTAATTAAACCATATTATAATGGAAAATTCGATCGGCCATGGTATTTAAACTTAAGTTACATAAGTACACGATTACGGTACAAGCGGATCAATATCTTCACTACATAGTATAAAATCATACTACTGTGTAAAAAGTTATGCGTGATCATACATAAAAAAAAAAAATACGCGTCGACTTGAGAACTTCCTCCGTTTTTTTCGTCGGTTGAAAACAAAGTAGCTGTAGTTGTCAGTTCGTCTCTATGTACTATCGGATGCTTTCGGGGTACGCCATTTTAGAAAAAAATTGCTTGCACTTGTTGCTTCACACACAGCCGCCAGGTACCAGGGTCGTTCAAGCGATTATTGCCTTAAAGGTGTAACATCGCCAGCACAGTTGATAGTACCTATGCTTAAATCTTTAAAACAACGCAATGGATTTTGAAGCGTTTTTTTAACAGATTCAAGAGAAAGGTTTATAGCACCCGTGGGTCCCTAGATTCCCTATTTATACATATAATTCTAGTGTACGTGTGTATGTCACTGAACTCCTAAACGGCTGGACCGATTTGAATGTTTTTTTTGTATGCGTCTCGGTGGCGCTCTGGATGGTTTAGATTCACAAAATAGCCCGGCAGATGGCGCTATAGAAATTCTCAAAAAACACGCTACGAAGTTCGCTGGATCAACTAATACATAAATATATTTCTAAGACTCAGGTGGCGGGATTCAAACCCGCAACCCCGAATTCGTAGTGACTGACTACTAAAGCAATAGGCAATAATTAAAATCTTCTCCAGTTAGCTTATAAGTATATTCTAAAAGCAACCTTATCTCATTAACATTAAGGTCTATTTCAGGTGATCGAGGACAACTCCCCACTCCAGCATCTGATTGAAATGATGCCTGAACTCATAGAGAGTATCTACATGATGTGGGTGCTGTCCAAAGGGTACAGGACGGATGACACCATGGTCCCACTGATGGGCAGGATATCGTGGGCGCTCTCCAACAAGCTGGAGAGGTTTTTGAATGTTCACAAGCTTTTTGAGTAAGTTTCATTATAGTTTCTTATGTCTTCGCGTTTATTAATAATGTAACTGTTTATTGTGATGTTTCGAGAACTCTTCTGTGCCCATATAGCAGACTGAGTCTGATAATATTTAGATTTATAGTTTATAATAGTTTTATATTAAATTGTATGAATATGCATGTATCGTGTTTAAAAGAGGGATCCCAGTTTTTTTTTTTTGTTATTTGTAATTAACCTTTTTAATATTAACTACAATCTATCAAACGAAATTCGATTAATATTTTTGGTTCAATACCATTAGTTTTTAATTATAATGATCCCACTGGGGGTCTAAGATTTTTCTACTCTTGTCTTTGTACAAAAATAACATTATAACCTTTTTAATGTTAAAGTGTTTTTTATTTTATATTTTGACGACCTTACTATGAGTGTATATAATATAGCATTTAGTATAAATAAAGAGGTATAAATTAATTTAGATTCTTTAATCTAATGTTTTTTCTTTTATTTGGAATGAAACAACTAACGGATTTAATTTGTGACCGAGGTGACGATAGTCTTAACACTGAATTCTTAACTTGTAAAAATAAAATACGCTGGTTAAATCCGTTTATAGTAAACATTCCAATGTGTAATAACCGCGAAGGCATCAGAAATTATTACATACTAGCTTCTGCCCGCGACTACGTCCGCGTGGAACTCCTCCTTTTTTGCAGTCGGTTAAAAAGTAGCCTATGGCCTTTCTCAGGCTCCAGACTATCTTTGTACCAAATTTCATTTAAATCGGTTCAGTAGTTTTAGCGTGAAAGCGTAACAGACAGACAGACAGACAGAGTTACTTTCGCATTTATAATATTAGTAGGGATATTAACTTCAAATTCTTTTTTTCAGCAAATCCAACGAAGAGGTGCTATCGTTAGCCAGGGCTGGTCAGAAGATAATGGAGATGTGGCATGCCCTATACCGGGAGACTCGGAGGAGCATCGAGTGGAGCGGCAAGGGGGCGCGCTGGGAATTCGACCAGCCCCTACTCTTCACCACCACTGACTATATAGGGGAGGTCGCTAGAGACCTGGGTGACGTCATACAGGTATTTATTATCTGGGTATCATCAACAGGCTATCGCAGTCCACTGCTGGACATAGGCCTCTCCAATTAGGACATAGGCACGCCACTGTGCTCGATCTTCGTCTGCTCGCATCCAGCTCCTGCCAGCCATCTTGCGCGAATCGTCACTCCACCTTGCCTGACGACGTCCTACACTACGCTTGTCGAGACGCGGTCTCCATTCCAGAACACGTTTACCGTCTGAAGTGGAGACCGGTTATCTGGGTATAATGGGACCCTAATACTGAGGCGCCGTCGGTCCGTCTGTCACCAGGCTGGGGTACCAAAATGGTAATTACTGAAACTCCCTTTTCACCACCATCGACGTCATACAGGTATCCCTACTATATAATATTATAAATGCGAAAGTAACTCTGTCTGTCTGTCTGTCTGTTACGCTTTCACGCTAAAACTACTGGACCGATTTAAATGAAATTTGGTACAATGAAAGTTTGGAGCCTGAGAAAGGACATAGGCTACTTTTTAACCGACTGCAAAAAAGGAGGAGTTCCACGTGGACGAAGTCGAGGGCAGAAGCTAGTAATATTATAAATGCGAAAGTAACTCTGTCTGTCTGTCTGTTACGCTTTCACGCTAAAACTACTGGACCGATTTAAATGAAATTTGGTACAATGAAAGTTTTGAGCCTGAGAAAGGACATAGGCTACTTTTTAACCGACTGCAAAAAAGGAGGAGTTCCACGCAGGCGAGGTCGCGGGCAGAAGCTAGTTTATTATATGGGTTTAATTAGACCCTAATACTGTCCGTCTGTCTACCACGAGGCTGGGGCTCCAAAACGGGACTCTGTACTGTGACTCGGTCCGTCTGTCACTAGGCTGTACCTCATGAACCGTGATGTTCATGAGTGTTTTAGTTCTATCTTATTCTAGTTGTTAAGTAATTAGTCTAATTATAAGTACTTAATAATTTCTGATGCCTTCGCGGTTATTTGAAAATAAAATACGCGAGTTAAATCCGTTATAGTTATTTCATTCCAATCTATACTAATATTATAAAGCTGAAGAGTTTGTTTGTTTGTTTGAACGCGCTAATCTCAGGAACTACTGGTTCGAATTCAAAAATTCTTTGTTGGATAGACCATTTAACGAGGAAGGCTTTAGGCTATATAACATTACACTGCACCCAATAGGAGCGAAGAAACAGTGGAAAATGTGTAAAAAACGGGGAAAATATGAAGCCTTATGAAGAATTACTATTCCACGGGGACGAAGTCGCGGGCACAGCTAGTTTGTAATAACCACGATCGCATTAGAAATTATTATGTTTTCTTTTTTTTTTTTTAATTCCAATCTCTTAATTTCCAGGTGCTAATTGACTTTGAGCGTATATTCGGTATGGAGTTGAAATCGATCATCAGCGATCCGTCTCAGATCGATGACGTGCGGAAACGGGTGAAACACCTAGTGTTCCCGATAAGGACTATAGACTTCAGCATATTCGTGTTCGACAATAAGGAGAACTGGGACGTCATAATGGGGGATTTTTGGAACGAAGTTAGGTATTTAGAAGAGGAGGCGAAGAACTATATTAACCAGAGCTTTGGGAATTTGAGGTGAGTATTGTAGGGTTCGTCTGCCCACCTAGCCTAAAAAAAAGTTTTAGTATATACATTAAGGTATAATATACAAAGGCGTGCATTCCATACAGGCACAATGTCACTAATGTATGAAATGCCTACCCTAGCGCCATACTGATGCTCCCCCAATGCACGCGCCTGAATATATTGCATGCTCTAAAAATATAAGTTTAAACTTACAGTTGTTTTACATAATATCTTATAGCCTCATACACTTTTATTGTAATTTAGCAATTTGTATTTAAAAATTAGTAATTAGTATCAACTGTTCTCCTGTATGGAATCAAATAAAGCTTTCATTATTATTTTTACTGTAGGGTAGTCAAGGGCGGTCCAGCTTTGTTGTCAGGGGTTTGGGTCACATTATAATAATATTCAATAGATATTAATTTGATTAGGAGTTTAGAAAAACTATCTACTCCTATCCCAGAACCCAGGGGGCCTCATGGATGCCATGAGACCTTTAATGACATGTCTGATAATGAAGCGAAAATTTGCCTAAGCATTCGCCAACGTCCATACCACGTTGAATACACCGGTTCTCGTCCGATCACCGAAGTTAAGCAACGTCGGGCGATGTCAGTACTTGGATGGGTGACCGCCTGGGAACACATCGTGTCGTTGGCTTTTTGCAGTTTCCTACACATTATTTTTGTTACCCAATCTTTTTAAAACCGCACTCGAACTGTTTGGCACTAACATACAAAAAATAAAAGCAATTTATATTACACAATCATCACAAAATATTTAGGAACTATTTCACTCGTACATCCAAATACAAGAAATATAGATCCAAATACGCTTATAATCCTAACTAATATTTTAAACACCGTTAGTCTAGAGCCTGAGAAAGGACATAGGCTACTTTTGATGGCGAAAAAAAAATTTGGAAGGGGTTAAAAGGGGAGATGAAATGTTGTATGAAAGATAGAAAAATTAGGCTGCCGTAATTGTGAATACTACGCGGACGGAGTCGCGGAAAAAAGCTAGTTTTTAATCATTATTCTGCTAGGTTGGAATGAAACAACTTTAACTCGCGTATTTTATTTTATTCGCTGACGTTTCGGAGCCTTTACAGATTCCATAGTCGTAGCACGATTTTGTACACGCATTCCAATCCCTACTAATATTAAAAATGCGAAAGTAACTCTGTCTGTCTGTCTGTCTGTCTGTCTGTCTATATGTTACGCTTTCACGCTAAAACTACTGGACCGATTTAAATGAAATTTTGTACAAAGAAAGTCTGGAGCCTGAGAAACGACATAAGCTACTTTTTAACCGACTGCTGAAAAGGAGGAGTTCCACGCGGACGAAGCCGCGGGCAGTAGCTAGTGCATAATAACCGCGAAGGCATCAGAAATTATTATTCTGCTAGGTATTTTTTTATATATATATATATACTTATACGTACTAGGTCATCAGAAGAAGCGTTAGATGTGCTGTTGAAGTTTCTGGAGTTCGATCTTCGGGAGTCCATCAAGAAGCAATTGGCGACGAAATTTGACCTCGTCATGAGGCAGTTTATCAAAGAAATCACGGCCCTGGAAGATAAGTTTACCGTACGTAACCCACTAGGGTTTTGGAATGAAACAACTATTAACGGATTTAACTCGCGTATTTTTATTTTATTTGCTGGCGAATCGGATTCTTTACAGTTTCCATAATCGTAGCACGACTGAGCTGACAATAGTCCAACGCTAAAGTCTTTAAAAATACGCGAGTTAAATCCGTTAATAGTTGTTTCATTCCAATGTGTAATAACCGCGAAAGCATCAGAAATTACCACTAGGGTTTTTTTTAATTTTTTTTTTCGAACTGAATACTGAAGCGCAGTTGGCCAGCTAATAGGCCTTTACTTAATGCAAAACCGGACGGGTGGCGAGCCTCCTGATAGGAGGCTTTGAAGACATATTAGTGTTAAGTACACAAATATAGTGACTTAAACATCTTTCTGTCGTGGTTATGTGTCTTTTGAACTGTGATATTGAATAAAATAATTATAAGTTCAAGCCTTGTCTCAGCCTTGTCGCTAAATAGAATAAAATATATTTTTCCGTCCTCCGGCCAGAAAGCGCCTACCTTGTGGCCGCTGCGCTAAATGAAATTGCCGCTTTCTGGCTTCGTCGAACAGAAAAATAGTATACTGACCTCGGCCAGTAAATAAAAAAGCCTCAGATCACATTTTTGTCAACCTCGGCTTCGCCTCGGACGACAATTACATGTGATCTGAGACATTTTTTATTTTATTGGCCTCGGTGCGTAATGTACTATTTTTGCTGTTCGAGCTTGATACTTAGTGCTAAGGGTTCCTAGTTACACAATCTAACAATACCACAAGTACCTAATTATTATACCATATTAGTGTATGTTATCAATTATTTTTTACTCATATTTCTATTTACATTTGGTTTTTAGCGATATCGGAAAAATCCTCCTCTACTAAGGAACCATCCTCCAGTCGCCGGCGCCATCTATTGGGCTCGAGCTCTTTTCAACAAACTGAAACAACCCATAATGAAGTTTCAAAAGGTAAAAATAACTTATAACATGATCATCTAATTCAGTACAGCAATCGCCAACGTCCATACCACGTTGAATACACCGGTTCTCGTCCGATCACCGAAGTTAAGCAACGTCGGGCGATGTCAGTACTTGGATGGGTGACCGCCTGGGAACACATCGTGTCGTTGGCTTTTTGCTACTGTTATACATGTCACCTTTTTCCACGTATATTTCACTACCATAATAATATATCTTTAAGGTTTTTTTATTCTAGGTTCCAGAATTAAATGAATGCGAACAAAAAAAGGAGGCATTTCAGCAATACAAAGCATTCTCTAAACTTCTGAAGGAATACGAGGACACTAAATACAAGGAATGGGTCAAGAATGCTTCCGATTTCGTTGATAATATGATGAAAAAGAATATTTTACATGTCGTATTCAAAAAGGAGGATGGTAATTGTTTGTTTTTAAACGAACGACCAATAGTGTAGCGTCTACGTTAAGAACCGTTGTAGTTTGTATAAGGGATCATACTCTCCATGACGGTTCTGAACGTAGACAGATTTTCGTTACTAATAGTACCTACTTATGTTATTTTTGTTGCAAGCCGATTCTCTTGATGACTATGGTAAGTTCATATAATAATATAAGCACTAAAATCATCGACTGTGAAGATTTAACGTAGTTTGTTTTTTTTATTTTCAATAATGATGTTCCCTATTTAGCAGAACTCTGAATTCGATATAATGAGGGCCACCGCGTGTCATAAATCCGCTAGATGCGCTAGTGTAGAATGAGGTCTAGCTGTCATGTACCACCAATCACAGGCCAGTAGCTTGCCTCTCATTGGTGGAACATGACAGCTAGACCTCATTCTACACTAGCGCATCTAGCGGATTTCAGACACGTGGTGGCCCTCATTGACATACGCCCTAGTTTTAAAAACACGTTTTGTATACTTTTTTTTACTCGTTTATTATTGATTAGGTACTAATTTAGACGATTTTCACTATGAGTATTTTGAACACATTTTTATAAGTTGTGTAAATGTTTTTTTTTTATAATAAAAAGAAATATATTTTTAGCGCCAGAGCCATCTGCCGGCCGCGGCATGCAACTGACAGCCGCCGGGCGAGCTCACGTGGCTAAAAAGAAGGGTTCCGAGATATCTCTACGACCCGCTGACGTCGTCAACAAAGAAATAGCTGACAAACGACGGAGGGATAAGGCTAGTGAGTATAGATGGCGCTGTTATCATATAGATCTAATGGGAGCTAGCTTAAAACCCTGAACATATTAATTACTAGCTACTGCCCGCGACTTCGTCCGCGTGGAACTCCTCCTTTTTTGCAGTTGGTTAAGATGTAGCCTATGTTCTTTCTCAGAGTCCAGACTTTCTTTGTACCAAATTTAATTTAAATCGGTCCAGTAGTTTTAGCGTGAAAGCGTAACAGACAGACAGACAGAGATACTTTCGCATTTATAATATTAGTAGGGATGCACACCTTACAGCAAAACCTAGCTAAAGCTTATAGCTTCATTATAAAAAGTAAATCTACACAGAAAGCTCCTGCGTGCATATAGGTAGACACATTAATCAGTTTTTCGCCTCTAATGAAATGATATATTTTTTTAATTTAGCTTAACGAACGTGCTTTTTGGTTCAAAACTGAATAAGACTCGGCGAATTGGTACATGTTGGAGAGGGAAGAGAAATATTAATTGTATATTATTTATGTGTTACAATATGAATATAACCTTTGACTTTGAATGAAAATTTGGTAAATCCTTTGTTTTTCTTTCAGTTATGCTTATGAGAATTCCTGGTCAACATTACGAAAATGTTCGCTCACCGAGCTCTGTCTCCTTACTCGCAAAAGAAGGATTGGTAATTAGTTTTTTGTATTTATTCTTACATTATGATGGCTTTTTTGAACTTACTATTTGCCAACGTCCATACCACATTGAAAACACCGGTTCTCGTCCGATCACCGAAGTTAAGCAACGTCGGGCGATGTCAGTACTTGGATGGGTGACCGCCTGGGAACACATCGTGTCGTTGGCTTTTTGCTGTTTTTTCTTTAATAACTTTATTTTTTTCAGACTGACGTAACATGGCGCGATCTCACAGTACATAAACTGATGCAAGAATATGGATTAGAGTTTCAGCCGTATTTCAACAAAAATCTCTTTTTGGTTATACACGAGGCTGAATTACTAGAACAACTTGGTAAGGACCTGGTAGTTGATTTAAAATATATATATTATCATTACATTAGATTAGATTAGATTCATTTATTTCTCAAAATTAATACAATATAATTACACTATTATGTCAAATTATATGCACTCACATTGAGATCGTCAGAACAAAAATAAGAATAAGGAAATAAATAATATGAACAAATTACATTATAACATTATAAAAAAATACATTATTAAGTATGTCAAAATATATTCACTCATATTGAGATCGCCAAAACAGATTTAATAATTTAACATTAGTAGGTATTTTATATATATAAAGAATTTTATGAAATACAAGCTGATACAAAGCGATCAAAGCCTAGATTGTCGATACAATGAAACAGAGAAAATGAGGTTTAGTTTTCATAATATTGAAATAAAAATAATCTGTATTTCTTTTATACGGTTTTAATTGTCAAATTTTCCAATTTCATTTCTTGAGAGTACATGAAAATTTGAGTCTACCCAAGCAACAAAAAAAATAAGCTGTATAAAGGCTGTAAAATAAGCGTGGTCGCTCTAATACCGTACCTGGGTACTGCTTTTATGTGTAAGTATCTTTTCTGTCCTCCGACCAGAAAGCGCCAACTTTGTGGCCGCTGCGCTAAATGAAATTGCCGCTTTCTGGCTTCGTCGAACAGAAAAATGGTATACTGACCTCGGCCAGTAAAATAAAAAAGCCTCAGATCACATTTTTGTCAACGTCGGCTTCGCCTCGGACGACAATTACATGTGATCTGAGACATTTTATGTTTTACTGGTCTTGGTGCGTAATGTACTATTTATTAGGTACTACGGGATTTTCTATCCTCCAGGTATCACTCCAGGGGCAATTTTGCCTTTGTTTTTAACAGATAATACAAATGTACTACGTAATATGTATACATACCTACACGTACTAAAATTGCTATTTTTATAGGCTTCGACCTACCTACGAACATTCGTGACGTTGCAATGCAAAAACCCCGCTTGTACTACGAATTGGAAGCACTCACAGAAATAATAGCAATGTACAACGAAAGCACGTCGTCGCTCAGTCTATCCGAAACACATTTGATGAAGCGCCATCTATTGGACATGGAGAGACACGTGTTACCAGGTCTAACTAGACTTACGTGGACCGCACTAGGAATTAATGATTATATCAAAGATATTACTAAAGGTATGTAGATTTATACCTTATGTGTTAACAGATTAGGTTGCTTTTTGAGGGATTGTTCCTGAATAAGTTGAAATAGATGATTGAATTCAAACTCACTGTCGCCAACGTCCATACCACGTTGAAAACACCGGTTCTCGTCCGATCACCGAAGTTAAGCAACGTCGGGCGATGTCAGTACTTGGATGGGTGACCGCCTGGGAACACATCGTGTCGTTGGCCTTTTGCTATTTTTTATGTTAGAAAAGTACGTAAATCGTACTTATTATATTTATTGTATCTACGTTTTACTCTGTAGGCACCTTTTCAAGCCATTTTCATCGTTATTATTCTTTTTATCTACAAACTTAGTACAACCCCATTATAATAAAAGCAAGAAATGTTGCCTACTATAAATTTGTTATGTCATTACAAATTTTAATTTTTATTATTTTTGATGATAATTTTGTTTAATCTTGTACCCTAACTTCGACACCATTGTCGCCAACGTCCATACCACGTTGAATACACCGGTTCTCGTCCGATCACCGAAGTTAAGCAACGTCGGGCGATGTCAGTACTTGGATGGGTGACCGCCTGGGAACACATCGTGTCGTTGGCTTTTTGCAGTTTTTATTCCTTATTTTAGGTGAAAAATCATTGAAAGCCGTTTACCAGCAGTTAAAGATGGTTGAAAAGGAAATTCAATTTTTAATGGATCAATTGGAAATGTTTGATCTGTTCCCCATTGTGAGACCGAAAAACTATGTCGATCCAAAGACGGGGGAACCGGATGATACCTGGCTTTACCCTTGCAAGGTATATTTGGATTTACTTTTTATTTGACTACTAGCGGCCCGCCCCGGCTTCGCCCGGATCCATTTTTTTATAGCCTATGTCACTCAGGAATAAGTGTAAGCTCTCCAACAGTGAAAGAATTTTTAAAATCGTCCAGTCGTTTAGGAGCCTATTCAATCCAAACAAACAAACAAACTCTTTATTATATTAGTATAGATGAATTCTGAAATGCACAGTAGATATAATGCTGCATCAAAAATTTAATCTTGGTGTAGCTCATATTTTGTTAAATTTTCTGAACTTTAAATACCTACCCATAAGATCATTCATTTATTCATTATTTTACAGACTTACTTCGTAGAAGTGGAAAACGAACGCCTAGAGCGTGTCGCTGTTCTCTCGCGTATCTACGAGCGGGTCGGTCCCATACTCATGAAGTTGGAGTACTTGATACTAGGTACCAGTACTGGCAAGTCTCTAGTTATGACGTCATACTACACTTATTGGGAGAAGAAGATATTCAAATGTCTTGTTGGGTATGTCTGTTTTTGTATTTATATAGCGGCTCGCCCCGGCGTCACTCGGGAATTGTGTAGCTTTCTAACAGTAAAAGATTTAATAATTTCTGAT
Organism: Polylopha cassiicola; assembly: GCA_038024825.1. NCBI lineage: Eukaryota > Metazoa > Arthropoda > Insecta > Lepidoptera > Tortricidae > Polylopha > Polylopha cassiicola. The sequence continues at coordinate 7,271,680 of CP149060.1, read as the reverse complement.
GCCTTCGCGGTTATTACACATTGGAATGAAACAACTATTAACGGAGTAAAAGATTTTTCAAATCGATCCAGTCGTTTAGGAGCCTATTCAATCCAAACAAACAAACTTTTCCTCTTTATTATATTAGTGTAAATTTTAGTTGGCTTGGTACATTTTGATGGTCAGATGGTTTGTATTTTTATTTATAAAAAAAACGGTAATTATATGTAACTAGCTGACCTGGCGAATTTCGTACCGCGATATTTTAATTTTAGCAATCCCTACTAATATTATAAATGCGAAAGTAACTCTGTCTATCTGTCTGCCTGTCTGTTACGCTTTCACGCTAAACCTATTGAACCGATTTAAATGAAATTTGGTACAAAGAAAGTCTGGACCCTGAGAAAGGACATAGGCTACTTTTTAACCGACTGCAAAAAAGGAGGAGTTCCACGCGGACGAATTCGCGGGCAGAAGCTAGTTTTAATATGAAAAAGATTATTAAATTCGGTACAGTTGTTCGTTAATCATGCACGTACATACATTTTATGTACATATATGGATTTTCTTGCTTTGAATTCAATTATTTTAATTATAAAAATTACATTCAGTCACAAGTTCAAATGAGCCGCAATAAATATTACAACTTTTTTATTTACTTAAATATAAAAAAAAGTAATCTATCTTCTTTTGAAAACCAAGACTACGATTAAATGAATGGCAAAGTTTTTTTTTTAGTATATTTATAATGAACTTAAAATTAATAGGTAACCTTTTAAATTATTTTAACAGCTTAACATTGGAGAACTTAGAAATGTTTCAACGAATGCTCAGTGAGAAGACACCGATGTTCCAAGTGGACGCTGTTTTGGTCCCGCCTGATATCACTATGCGACCAACTGCATCGGAAGTATGCAACATACTCGGATATAACATCAAACATTTTCTAAACAGGTCAATATGATCCCTATTACTTATAGATAGAGTTCTAAATAGTTTTTATGAGGGTACACACGAAGGATTATAGATGATAAATTCGGTTATGCCGTCGCCAACGTCCATACCACGTTGAAAACACCGGTTCTCGTCCGATCACCGAAGTTAAGCAACGTCGGGCGATGTCAGTACTTGGATGGGTGACCGCCTGGGAACACATCGTGTCGTTGGCTTTTTGCTATTTTCCTTGTAATAATTGTATATTTTGACCATAGACTAGTGTTCATATTATTTAGATTCGCTAATGTACAACGATTATTTATGGTTCTATGGTCTATGGATCTTTTATATATTGCCTAAGAATATTAACAAGATAAATATATTTTATGTCTTACGTCGATAGATTTAGGGTTCATTTTACTATATTTTTTTTATTGCTTCAGTCCATAATACCTGGGTTAAATAATGTATATTAAATAATTATAAGGAGCAGTTGCTTTGTAACATTACCTATCCAATACCTATATACTGTTATCGTTGTGCTATTTATAATTAAAAACCACGTGTTACCGTCAAGCGCGACCTCGACAGAATTATTCCAATATTTCACTAGATGTCACTATCGCGGGCGCTACATCGCGGTGTTAAGATTTCCCCACAAACAACGACGTCCCTCGTACATCGGTGTTCGAGTTAAGACCTTACTTCATAGGATCATTTCTATAGTAAGCTCTTCACCAGACGCTCACAACATGTGAATGCGACCCACCCGCGAGGATGACGCGTGGCGCGGTGCCCTGAGCGTGAGGCTGGCGAGGACTTAACGTCTTCAGCCCTCGATGATCGTTCACTGCCCTTCACGGGGCAGCGTGGGGTACTGTCGCTGTCTGAGCGGTTGGGAACTTTAAAAAACCTTGCAAATATTTCTTTAGAAGTAGCACAACTACTGCATGTTGATGCTACGTGTATCATTTTATAACGGACTTTTTACAAGTAATAAGGTTACAATGTCCAAATTAATCCGATTAAACTATTTACAACTTATATGGAAGATAAAACGATATTTGAATTACAATTAAGTGAACAGCCACTTGCTATCCATACTAGCACTATTTGAAATCTTGTTGGAACAGTTAAACAGGCCTTAAGACCTAAGATGACAAGTCGCGGCTTTAATTGCATAGTAATTAAGGCTTAGAATCTCTATATGAACAAAATATGTCTGTTTTTTGTCACTATGTATCACTTTTTCACTAGGTTCATCAGGTTAACTGATATACAATTTTGGACTCTACAGATATTACTGTTGGGTTGCGTTTTGAACTGAATTAATGATTATCTTTATAATATGGCAAATCCATCAGTTGGTGGCAAAATTCGGTTGTATAGTCGCCAACGTCCATACCACGTTGAATACACCGGTTCTCGTCCGATCACCGAAGTTAAGCAACGTCGGGCGATGTCAGTACTTGGATGGGTGACCGCCTGGGAACACATCGTGTCGTTGGCTTTTTGCTAATTTTATACACAATATCTAACTGCTGTTATACGTGTTATAAATTCTCTAAATTTTTTTACAGACTGACGTCATTTCCTAGGTGGATGAAGAAAACCTGCCTTCCGTGTCCCCCACAACGCATAGCTGAGGCGACTGGCAACGAATTTTACGTATTTTCTTACTTTGAAGATATTTTGAGAGTGGTCTCTATAAATGATATCACTTTGCTCATTCAAGATACGATATATAGATTGACTCAGGATATTAACACTTATGTACAGAAGTAAGTGATTGATATATTTTTAGAGTAGGTACATAACCTTCATTAAAAACACATACTTAATATATGTCATAATATTATGTTGACAAGACCTTCATAGAATTATAAAAGATTTTGATGATCTCGAATAATTATGTATCAATAATTACATACATGATCACATAAATATAAATATTCGTACACCTCCGGATAAAGCACAGTGGCGCCATCTATACCATACTACCATTACTACCTGTACTGTATAGGTACGGAGTTTTACAAATAAACAATATGATCGATTGATTGTTGTGTGGTTAATTAACCACATCAATCTAAGTACTTATGTTATGGGTGATGTCTAGACTTCGTATTTATGTTAAGTTATTATTTTACCATATTGTATTAGTGGTGGGCTCGTTTTCCGCACTTGATCCGCAGGTCGGGCCTTTGTTCGATTAACAATTACCTGTAGAAATGAAAATGATAACAAAACTATATACAATAGATACCTAAGGGAACATTTCGCCGACTTTCTACGTTTAAACCAAATTAGAATTAGATAGCCGCGAAAAATGTTTCCTTACCTACATTATATTTACATAACTAGCTAATTTTAACCTTATTTATAAAAAACAAGTACCTTGTCTAATTTAACTCATTTGTTGTAGATGGCATAAATACCAACATCTCTGGGCGTTCGACAAAAATCTCTCATGCGAGAAATACATTCAAAAATACGATCAAATATTCAAATACGACGAGAAATTCTTCTTTTTCGAAGATATTATATCCGATCTCGACCAACACGTAAAGTTTGTTGATGTAGGTGCTATAAGAGTGAATTTGAGACCCATTATATCACAAGTGCAAGGACATGCGTTGGACTGGAAGAATACTTTGGGAAACTGTATCGCTACTAAAACTAGGATGAACATGTATGATTTGAAGAACCAAATCGAGGTGTGTTAATACTTAATAATATATTAATTTTAATTTATAGCCTAAACTTGTAGCTCCGGAGAACTTTATACTGCGTTTTTTAAGAATACTGATCACAGCGCCATCTGCCGGGCTGATTTGTAAATTTAAACCGAAGAGCCACCCAAACGCATACAAGAAAATCATTCAAATCGGTCTAGCCGTTTAATAGTTCACTGATATACTTAAAAGTACGGTAGAATTATGTATGTGTGTTAAATTTGTATTATCGGTGATACAAAGAATTGTCGAGCTATCTTTAAGTAATTTTATGTGTATTTTAATATGACTGTCTATTTTGAGTAACTGATCGCCAACGTCCATACCACGTTGAATACACCGGTTCTCGTCCGATCACCGAAGTTAAGCAACGTCGGGCGATGTCAGTACTTGGATGGGTGACCGCCTGGGAACACATCGTGTCGTTGGCTTTTTGTTATTTTATACACATCCAACCACTGTCATACAGGTTATAATTCTCTAATTTGTATCATTTTTTATTTATTTCATGGTTCGATCATTGTCAAAAACTCTTTTAATTTCGTTTTTGGCAAACAATCATCATTGTTTATATTTTTTTCTGATATTCCTTTTAATATTTAAGAATACTTTATAATTATAATACTGGTGTATCTCATGATTAACGTTAGTTGATTTTCTACCCTAAATTCACTTGTTCTGTCGCCAACGTCCATACCACGTTGAATACACCGGTTCTCGTCCGATCACCGAAGTTAAGCAACGTCGGGCGATGTCAGTACTTGGATGGGTGACCGCCTGGGAACACATCGTGTCGTTGGCTTTTTGCTAATTTTATTTTTATTTCAGTCACTTCGTATGACAGTTAACATGAATATCAAAGGGCTGGAAGATTTCAAGTTGGTTATGGCGACTATAACTCTAGTTCAACAGATGACGATTACAGCTGAAGTGAAGTATAGAGGGATGCAAGATATATTCCATATGTTAAAACAACACGGAATTGATGTAAGGCATCAAATTTTCTAGAAGTTTCATTTTAGATGGGTTTTCAACCTCTAATTTAGTTTAAATGGTACAGAACCAAGGGCGTGCATTCCATATAGGGACAATAGTATAAATGTATCCAATGGACTGCCTACCCTGACGTGGTACATGCACGACCCTCACTGCACGCGCCTTTACAGAGCTAATAGTTACATTTATGACAGACAGCATTTAGTATATTGTCTATGATACTGCGAATTTAACCTGAAAGAACCTTCCCGAATATTAATATATTATTTCATCTATGTTTTATAATGTCTTAACATTCATATTTAAGTTTGAATTTTGAGTAGGCACTCGTCAGTATAATTTTATACAGGTCTGTATTTGAAACAACTTTATAACACCTCTAGTATATAAGAAAAGGTGTTGAAATAAAAGTAGACCAACATCAAAAGTCACTACATAAATGCAACCTTGACATTAAAACATAAGATACAAATTACAAGAAGTAAAAATAATGTTTTTTTTAGGTATCAGAAGATGATATACAATTCGCCAAAAACCTACAAACGGCTTGGGGAAATCTTTACCAAACCTCCCTCTTCCGTGGCAACACGCTGGAGCAAACCAAAGACAAGTTCTCAAAAATGAATGTTATAGAGATTGCTAATTTCTTGAAGGAATTGGATGACTTTATAGAGAAGTTTGACAACGAGGGCCCGGCCACTGTTGGAGACGATATGGATGGTGGACTGTTACTAATGGAGGTAATGTTGTAATTTATATATTAATATTTATTATTGCCATTTGATTTGTGTCTACGCCTTCGCTTGATTTAGTTTCTTGGCGACTTTTATCTCATTAACAAAAAACGTGATAAGTCCAATATAAAATGTAACCTATTTTTTTTTCTCTTCTCCTCGGAAAAAATATTTTTCAAGCATTTACTTTATACCTACTTAAAAATAATTCAATTTTATATTTAGGTATCAAATCAAAAATTTTAATTCACGTTTTCAAAGAAAAAAACACATTTTTTTGTAAATAAACACTTAAAACACTAAGATGATATTTAGTAGCAAATGTTTTTCACGTTTAGAAATTTGATCCAACGCAATATCATCAAACAGACAGCCAACTTACCCATACCTATATAAAAATTATCTTAATTTCACCCTAGGAATACGCAAAATACTTCGACGAATTGGAGTCCCGCAAGAAAATGCTGCAAGCCGCCGAACAACTATTCGACAATCCTTTGGCCGATTTCTCCAATTTCAATCGAGCGAAGACCGATTTTCAAGGCATGGACCAAGTATACAAGATCTACAAAGCGCAGAAGAACGCTAGGGAACTGTGGGCCAAGACACTTTGGGTCAATTTGAACCCACAGGCTCTGGTCGATGGCATTGAACAGTTTTTCAAGGATTATAGGTAGGTTTTACTATGTAAGGGAAGTAGGTCTAGGTAGTACCTAAATTAGGAGCGGTCGAAAATTACTTAGGTACCTATAATTATGAAGTTCTAATAATCATTATTATTCCTTTAAGAAGACTTTAAGGTTTTTTTTATTTAATTTTGTAATGCGTATGTGATCCTTTTTCATTTAAACCACTCAAGTATATTTGTAGACATTGGATTTTTCGTCTCAAATTGATCTCCCCTACCCAGTTTTAAAGTGAGTTAATAATAAATAATTAACCGGATAAGTGACAGGTTAGATAGAACGGAATTGTAAAAAAAAATATTTTTGTTTTTTTTCAACATACTATATTAAATCGAGTGGCTCAGCTAGCTGTATATGTATATGTTATCAGGAAACTGCCCAAGGCGGTGCGTTTGACCTCAACCGGTCTGATGCTGGACCTCAAGATGAAGCAGTTCAAGGGCGTGGTGCCCCTCATGGTGTCCCTCAAGAACGAGGCCATGAGGGTCAGGCACTGGAAGGAGCTGATGGCTAAGACAGGTAACAACAATGGCGTGCATTCCCTGCAGGCTGCTACGCACTAAATATGTGCAGTGTCTACCCTGGCGCCGGCACTGCATGCGCCTGATAAGACACACGTACTTGCATATACGTTACATATACCAGAAAAGTATTAAAAAAAAATTGTATGCTGTGTAGATATCATGGGTTATTGTATATTAGTATACCAATCTATCGAACGGATCTCTAATTTTTTCAAAATATATATATTTGCTCGCGATTAGTGTAGCTTCCTCTCAGTGAAAGAATTTTTTAAATCGGTCCAGACGTTTTGAAGCCTACTCAATCCAAACAAACAAACCTTTCCTCTTTATTATATTAGTATAGATATAGATGAATTATGTGATAGCATTTTTCTTAAGATCTGTGTAAGTACGAAACAGACCCCAATGAGTAACGTTACGTTGTTTATATGTTTTTATACGAATGTTTATTTTTATACTAGGTCAGGATTTCGACATGTCCCCGGAGCGGTTCACACTGGAGAACATGTTCGCTATGCAGCTGCACAAATATCAAGACGTCGCAGAGGAAATAGTCAACCATGCTATCAAGGTAAGTTAAAATTGAAATTCTCGATAAAAAAAATACTCGAAACATTTTGAAATAATTACCGCGAAGGCATCAGAAATTATAACGCTTTTAAATTCATAGATTAAATTAAAAGAAAATACTTTTAACAATTTACAACTTACTTCAGTGTTTTTAAATTATAAAGTAATAATAAAGTGAAACTTAACATAAGACTATTGTCACTGTCACTTTAGCATAAGACTATTGTCAGCTCAGTCGTGCTACGATTATGGAATCTGTAAAGGCTCCGAAACGTCAGCCAATAAAAATAAAATACGCGAGTTAAATCCGTTAAAGTTGTTTCATTCCAATTTATAAATTACTAGCTTTTGCCCGCGACTTCATCCGCGTGGAACTCTTTCTTTTTTGCAGTCGGTTAAAAAGTAGCCTATGTCCTTTCTCAGGCTCCAGACTTTCTTTGTACCAAATTTCATTTAAATCGGTCCAGTAGTTTTAACGTGAAAGCGTAACAGACAGACAGACAGACAGAGTTACTTTCGCATTTATAATATTAGTAGGGATGTTTCTATTTTTTTTTTTCATTAAATCTTTTTGTTAGTTTCTGATGATCTCAGCACGAGTGCATTTAATTTGACATAACAATGTAATTATATTTAAATGGTCATTGTGAAATTAATCTTATCTAATATGATCTTTAGGAATTGGCCATAGAACGAGGTGTGAAAGACATACAAGAGACATGGGCCAACATAGCTTTCACAGTCGCGCGTCATTTCAACAGGGGCGAGGACCGAGGCTACACTCTGAACCCTTGCGATGAAATCATCGTCAAGGTCGACGATGACTCCATGTCATTACAGAGCATGGCCGCCTCTCAGTAAGTGTAGAAAATAGGTACATAAGGTACATGATAAGTTTGCCCGCGACTCCGTCCCGCGTGGAATTAGTTATTACAATATTTCACCCCTCTTTTAATCCTTTTTCGCAATTTGAAGTAGCCTATGTCTATATGTCTCATTGGTTCTAGGCTATCTGTGTACCAAATTTTATTTTAAGTGGTTTAATATATAATAGGAAAACGAAAAAATTACAATTCTTGTCGGACTAGTGATACATACCTGTTTTTTTGTAGGACATTGTTTTATTTGGGCACTGAACACACTAACCTATTATGTAATATTTTTGTACTACAGTTAGTAATGAGAAAAATGGTCTTATGGTATTAACAATTTCTGAGCGTAGGACCGGGATAACATACCACGGAATTTGTAGGACAATATGACCGTTACATTATATAAATAATAACTAAGTAAAAAAAAAAAATCAGCTGGTTAGTAATCATTTTTGGTGATCTCGTTATCAATACATGTTGGAGGGGGAGGACTCTTTGATGAAACCATAGATTTTGTAGGACAAATATTTTTTCAAATAATTTAGATAATTATCATAAAATTTAATAAAAACAATTCAGTTAGTAACAAATATTGAAGAATCATCAAATCGACATATTTTATTATTGCTACCTCTGTTAGCTACCACAATCAAAAATTTTCGCACAGGAAATTGTTGGGCGTCTTATCAAAATGAAGCTACTCACGGAAAATTAGCTTGATAATAATCAAGTGAAAAAATAGGCCACGGAACCTGTACTATTAATAAAATTTTATTCACAGATTTATCGGTCCATTCCTCACTGTGGTTCAGACTTGGGAGAGGCGTTTGTCGCTCATATCAGAAGTGATAGAGGAATGGATGGCCACTCAGAGGAAGTGGTTGTATCTCGAGGGTATATTTGTCGGGGGCGACATAAGACAACAACTGCCCGAGGAGGCAAAGAAATTCGATGACATTGACAAGGCTTTTCGAAAGGTAAAGGCTATTATTATATACTAGCTTCTGCCCGCGACTTCGTCCGCGTGGAACTCCCCCTTTTTTGCAGTCGGTTAAAAAGTAGCCTATGTCCTTTCTCAGGCTCCAGGCTATCTTTGTACCAAATTTCATTTAAATCGGCCCAGTAGTTTTAGCGTGAAAGCGTAACAGACAGAGAGACAGACAGCCAGAGTTACTTTCGCATGTATAATATTAGTAGGTATTGGAATGAAACAAGTATGAAGTTTAGCGTTAGACTATTGTCAGCTCACTCGTGCTGCGATTATGGAAACTGTAAAGAATCCGAAACGTCCGCGTCAGAAAATAATATACGGAAGTTAAATCCGTTGATAGTAGTTTCATCTCTGTAGTCATTCTCCGCTTTAGCTATATCTAAAATGGGTGCAAAAAATATTATTAAGTATCAATTTATAGTTTTTGTACTATTACCGGGAGATAATTCCACTTTTTATTTTGAATTATCGGTTCTGTTCTTGACTATAATTTGAGACGACAACGACGATGTCCCAAACGCTCGGAAATGGAGATTTTTCCTTATTAGTAGTAATTGTACGATTGTTTCTAGGCTAAATCAAAGAAAACTAAAAATGCGGCACATAAATACAGATATAAGTAGATAGTATATAAACTAGGTAACAAAAAAATATATAAAAGACTGTCGCGGTGACGTGTTTATAAATAAATTCCGAACCCTACACATTAAAAGATTAAGCAAAAAGCCAACGACACGATGTGTTCCCAGGCGGTCACCCATCCAAGTACTGACATCGCCCGACGTTGCTTAACTTCGGTGATCGGACGAGAACCGGTGTTTTCAACGTGGTATGGACGTTGGCGACAATACAACCGAATTTTGCCACCAATTACATATTATAAAACATATAATCATTAACAATTCAGTTCAAAACGCAACCCAACAGTGATATCTGTAGAGTCCAAAATTGTATATCAGTTAACCTGATGAACCTAGTGAAAAAGTGATACAATAGTGGCAAAAAACAGACATATTTTGTTCATATACAAATTCTAAGCCTTAACTACTATGCAATTAAAGCCGCGATTTGTCATCAAGTGTTCCAACAAGATTTCAAATAGTGCTAGTATGGATAGCAAGTGGCTGTTCACTTAATTGTAATTCAAATATTGTTTTATCTTTCATATAAGTTGTAAATAGTTTAATCGGATTAATTTGGACATTGTAACCTTATTACTTGTAAAAAGTCCGTTATAAAATGATACAAGTAGCACCAACATGCAGTAGTTGTACTACTTCTGATGAGATATTTGCAAGGTTTTTAAAGTTCCCAACCGCTCAGACAGCGACAGTACCCCACGCTGCCCCGTGAAGGGCAGTGAACGATCATCGAGGGCTGAAGACGTTAAGTCCTCGCCAGCCTCACGCTCAGGGCACCGCGCCACGCGTCATCCTCGCGGGTGGGTCGCATTCACATGTTGTGAACGTCTGGTGAAGAGCTTACTATAGAAATGATCCTATGAAGTAAGGTCTTAACTAGAACACCCATGTACGAGGGACGTCGTTGTTTGTGGGGAAATCTTAACACCGCGATGTAGCGCCCGCGATAGTGACATCTAGCGGAATGTTGGGGAAACTGACTCTGAGGCGAGAAGGTCGATGATGCGCGTGCGGCGATTTTATATTTAGGCGCTTAATTAATGATATTATTATAAATATCATTCACCTCGGTGTGACGAAAAGGATAATGAAGAATGTTGATTAATTAGTAGGTCACTTATAAAAAGGAACCTCTGCGCTGTGATATAGTATGTAGTATCATAAGGGCGGATGTATTTTGATCAGTCCCAAATGTGATCCTAACGTATGATACTAAAACATCACAACGCAATATGTATCTTAAATCATTAGAATAAAGTCCATATTTTTGTTATTCACAGATCATGCTGGATACAGCAAAACGGCTGATTGTTGTGGATTGCTGCACTATTGGCGGTCGTTTGGAAGAGTTCATCAATCTCGGATTGGGACTGCAAAAGTAATAAACACTGATATTACAAAAAAGTAGATATGATAAAAGTGTGCCATCCAATGCAGGGTTATACGGTTTAGCAAGTGAACGATATCAGATAAATAACTAAGTACCTATTTACTAAGATGTATCAATCGAAGTTCGATCGATATTTTTCGTTCAATACCTACCATTAGTTTTTAATTATAATGATATTTCTACTCTTGTCTCGCACAAATTTCATCATAACAATGTACCTATTTACAGCGAGGATAATAATCATGAAGTAGTTTTTTTAGCAATAGCAAAGGGATGTTTTTTTTTAATAAAATTGATTTCTACAGTGGCGCCCCTAGCGGTAAAAAATGAAATCCCTTTTACATAATCAGAAAACTTCTAACTTTACCTTTCACGCACAGTTTTTATGATTTTGAACCTTATATCAACGCCTCAAGGTTCAATTTCTGTATAAAGGCTAATACACAATATGCAAACGCTGCTATTATGATTTTGAATCTAATACATAAGCCTCTACGTTTGATTTTTGCATAAACTAAATTGTAATGTTTTTTTGTAACAGGTGTCAGAAATCCTTAAACGATTATTTGGATTCGAAAAGGCGTATATTCCCGAGGTTCTTCTTCATATCTACGGACGAGTTGCTTTCTATTCTTGGAAGCAGTGAGTGTAGCTGCGTACAGGAACATATGATCAAGGTAAGATTAGATTAGATTAGATTCATTTATTTCTCAATAATCACACAACATAATAACATTGAAATGTCAAATTACTAAAGGCTTGAAAGCCTCCTATCAGGAGGCTCGCCACCCGTCCGGTTTTGCAATAAAGGCCCATTAGCTGGCCAACAGCGCTTCAGTATTCAGTTCGAAAAAAATATTACAAATTACATGTATTGTAAAATCGTACCTAGATCGTCAACACAAAAATAATAAGATTATAGAATTAAAACTCAAATGTCAAATGTTAAAAAATATTAAATGTACAAAATAGGTTTTTCTCATTAGTCATAAAATAATTACAGTACACTATTGTGTACTGTAACTGTATATTAACTTTATTTGTTATAGATGTTTGACAACATCAAAGCATTGGATTTATATGTGGATCATACAAATCGACCGGTCGCTGCTAAAATGATTTCTGGTGAAGGAGAGGTAATAAAAACAAAATTATTAATTATTAAACCGTATTATTTTGTGTTATTTTAATTTGCATACTTTAATTACTATATTTTTTAAAGCTTTGTTTTTGTAATTACTTTGTCAAGGATATTTTAAAAAAAAACTTGTTAATATAAATACATTTATTTACATAATTTTCACTACATAGTATAAAACAAAGTGTATGCTTAAATCTTTGAAACTACCTAACTGATTTCGAAGATATATATTTTAATAGATAGAGTGAAACAAGAGGAATGTTTATAGTACCCGTGTGAAGCCGGGGCGGGTCGCTAGTATATTATAATTTATAACATAACCTATATTTGCTATGCCATACCCGGGTAAAAAGAGGTTCACAATTATTGATTTTAGGTAATGGATTTTCGTAACGTGGTGTACACGGAAGGCAGAGTGGAGGATTGGATGAATCTAGTGTTACAAGAAATGAGAAAAACAAATAAGTTTATTAGTAAAAAGGCTATTTTCTACTATGGAAGGAACTGGAAGGTGCCCAGGTAAGACCTATAAGCATCGTCATTATAATCATATATATCATTATAAAAAATATAAAAATAACCATATACAGTGAAACTTGTTTAAGAGGGACCTGGATAAGTGAAAAACCTCCATATCTGGAACACATGCTGAGGTCCCGGCACCTTGGCTATGAATTACCTCTGTTAGTAAGACAAAAGCAACCTCTTTATCTGGGATAAGTTATTTCTATTTTCTTGTCATAATTACCTCTATAATTGAGAAGTCGCGTGTATTTATCTCTGTAACTGGGATAAAGTCAGTAGGTACACATAGGCTACCTCGGACCTCGGATGTCTCCTCTCTCTTTTACCTACTCGAACTTCTCTAAATCGGCCCTCATATAACTTAGTTTTAATGCAGTTTCTCTATTAATCGGGTATTTATTTAAAAAAGACCGAAACGAGGACAAAGTCTTTATTATTACGAAAAAAAACTAAAATTAACGTCAGTGCCCGAATCAGTAAAATAATCTGCCTCCAACTTTTAATAATTTTGTAAACGTCAACAACGAATTATTAGTTTCAGGAGAACTGTCTTTAAACCACATTTTAGATATTTTTTATGGAAAATAGTGAATTGTTTACAAAATAAATACGTTGCTTTATTGAATACACCTCTATAACAGAGATTACCTCTTTTCTTACCTCTGTTAATAAAACCCTCTGTAAATGAGACAGGTATTTTTTTATACCTAGATATCTGGGACACTGCGTAAGTGGAATACCTCTTTAAGTGAGACTAATTTACAGGTCCCTTGGAAGACCCAGTTAACCAGGTTTCACTGTATATATATTCACACATTTTCTAATTATCTTATTCGACTAAAACACTATCCTATTCTACTACATTCACGTCAATATTTGTGGTTTAATAATTATATCGTACCTACAACGTCATCTGGCGGATTATTTAGTACTGTACTATGTAATCGTATGGTAAACACAAAATTCGTAATAGTAATCGCCAACGTCCATACCACGTTGAATACACCGGTTCTCGTCCGATCACCGAAGTTAAGCAACGTCGGGCGATGTCAGTACTTGGATGGGTGACCGCCTGGGAACACATCGTGTCGTTGGCTTTTTGCTATTTTTAATGTTAGAAAAGTACATAGTACCCACTTATTATCTTTATTGTACCTACGTTTTACTTTGTGAACACGTTTTCAAGCCATTTTCATCATTATTATTATTATTTTTCTTTACAAACTTAGTACGACCTCATTATAATAGAAGCAAGATATTTTACCTACCTACTATTAATTGATTAAGTCATTACATATTTTAATTTTTATTATCTTGATGATAATTTTGTTTTTCTACCCTAAATTCATTCATATTGTCGCCAACGTCCATACCACGTCGAATACACCGGTTCTCGTCCGATCACCGAAGTTAAGCAACGTCGGGCGATGTCAGTACTTGGATGGGTGACCGCCTGGGAACACATCGTGTCGTTGGCTTTTTGCGTTATATTTTTATTTTAACTTACTGCTAACAACTATATTTCCACATTTCAATAACTTTGCATTTTTCCCTAAAATTTTGTCAATGTAGCACTCAAAAGTATGATCGATTTGGAGCTGTTATAACGAACTCAATTTTGGAGAAAGTTGCAGTAACGTCGTTACTGAAATAGAGATGCGATACGATATTTATTATTTAATATCTCTGGGTAGAACGGAATGGATATTAGAGTACCTTGGGATGGTGTGCCTCGCAGCCAACGGTGTGTGGTGGACGGCAGAGACCGAGGAGACGTTTATCCGTATAAGGAAGGGCAACAAGCGAGCGATGAAGGAGCACTTAGAGCAACAGAACGAACAACTCGACGGACTCGTCGTGAAAGTTAGACAAGGTGATCGCATTTTATTATTGCATAAATGCCCAATAAGCAGAGTCCTTTGATAAACAATATAAGTCTAGAATTACTAATGGCGTTCTGGCGCTTCCTTGAGTATGTTGTAAGGCTTATTAACATGTAAAATAATGCTGTAGGTAACAGAGTAGTATTGAGAACGCTGTAAGGCGATTGGTGTTTGGCCGATCTCGGTATATCTATACCTAGTACACTATAAATAATTGAGGACCTGTTTAATTTCGAATAAGCTACTTGTAACTTTTTTGGTTTCAAATAATTAAGTGTTATCCAGTGGGTAAACCTTGCTTGCAATGATCAGTGGAGTTTATTTTTTGTATCCAAATTATTTTAGTTCTTTTTGCAATTTTATCCTCTTTGGTTTCTGATGCTTTATTCTAAATACTAATGCGGCCGTTACTGATAAGAAAAAAGCTACTTGCACATATTTAACTAGCGTATACCTAATCGTGTCGTCTTTATGCTAACGTGTGAGAGATTCGCACTTAGACTGTATTTCCAGTAGTTCTATCTCTCAAATCATCATCATAAGCACGATATAAAAGAGTATTGTAATCTTTTACTGTTAAAACATTTTCCTATCACAGATCTGTCACCCAACGATCGCCTAAAGTTCCGCACGATAGCGACAATCGACGTGCACGCTCGCGACATCATCGAGAGCTTCGTGCGTGACAACGTGACGGAAGCGGCGGAGTTCGAGTGGGAGAGCCAGCTGCGGTTCTACTGGCTGAAGAGGAACGACAACATGTGGATCAGACAGTGCACTGGTAATTATAATAATGCAGGATATATTTAGTAATGCATAATAGCGACAATCGACGTGCACGCTCGCGACATCATCGAGAGCTTCGTGCGTGACAACGTGACAGAAGTTCAAAGTGTTATTGCACTGGTAATAATAATAATGATATATTTGGAGGAAATATAAAGCTCTTATGTTGTGCCTAACAGAGTTCATAATTATCTCATTAGCCTTAAGATAACACCTATGTATAAACATTGTGGAATAGCACTAAGGAATTGAGTATTAAGTATTGAAAAGTAGTTAATAACAGCGACGATCGACATGCACGCTCGTGATATATGTAGGTATTAGCGCTTCGGATAAAAGAAAGGCACTGCAAGAAGAAACGACACTTGAAACTTGCTTATAGTCCGCCAAATCAGGTCCATAAGTAAGAGTCATCGCTTGAACAGTAAGTTTATAATAAAATACAAAGGTATCAGTATTTTTTTCCTATTTTTTCCATGCACCGCAACGATGAGGAGTTTTCAGAGGTTACTTTTAATTATGTTTTAAACAACTTGACTCACTTCCAGCTTGTTAGGAACTTCTGTTCTCTTGAGTGTCGAATTCGACCTGATTATTATATATCTACTTTATTTATTGTTCTGTAGGTTTGTTCGAATACGGCTACGAGTACATGGGTCTGAACGGTCGGCTCGTCATCACGCCGCTTACTGATCGTATTTACCTCACCATCACTCAAGCACTCACCATGCAGCTGGGAGGCGCTCCGGCAGGTAAATATATATTGCAATAATAAGCGTTATTTTTTGAAGCTCTTATTTTACTTCAGAAATAATGAAATTCAGGTTTTTAGAGCATATTGTCTACGGCTGTTATGTTAATACACACTACACAAGGATACTTACCTGTACAGTCAGCATCCTAGATATCTGACTCCACCTAGGAACCGCGTATCTAGTATACGGCTATTAGATGGGGTCAGATATCTGTGACGCTGACTGTACCTAATTCACAATTATGTAAAATTGGGGGATCTAAAATTTTTCTACTCTTGTCTTTGTACAAAAATATCATTATACTTTTAAACTTTTAGAAGTAACTTTAAGCTTCGTGACAACATTTATTAATCCTTTGCAAGTGCCACCGCTAATAACATCATATTACTACCAACTCTATAATTCCCTCAGGCCCAGCCGGTACAGGCAAGACAGAGACAACAAAAGACCTAGCCAAAGCCCTAGGGCTACTGTGCGTCGTGACGAATTGCGGCGAGGGCATGGATTTCCGCGCAGTAGGTCAGATCCTGGCCGGGCTGTGCCAGTGCGGCGCGTGGGGATGCTTCGACGAGTTCAACAGAATTGATATATCTGTTCTCTCCGTGATATCCACGCAGCTCCAGTGCATTAGGAGCGCTTTGCTGATGAAGCTTAAGAGGTTCACGGTGAGTTTTTACTTATTCTAAACTAGGTGCCCGCCCCGGCTTTTCCCGGATGCCATTACAAACATTGTCCTGACATGGGCGAACACAGCAAAAAAAGGATTATATAATTCGGTGCAGTCCTTCTGCAGTTATGCGTTTATATATAGGTATATTTCTGTGATTCATTTTTATATAGATTATGTCCGTTTCCCAACAAGTAGTGGCCCTATACAAATTATAAGTCTAGAATTACTAATAACGTTCTTGTACATGTTCAAGTACGTTTTATTTTCTAGAAAATCTTACCTAAAATGTTTAATCAAAACATTGTGAAGTGTGTACTGTACTTAACTTTATTGATAACGGTCTTTTCCCGAGTTTGCGTTATAAAATAGTTTATTCACTTATAAGTGTATACCTTTATATCCAGTTTGCGTTCTTAAACACTGACTTAGTAATCGCGAAATGTCCTAACTGTATCTTTAACCCCAGTTCGAAGGTCAAGAGATTGCGATGGACAGCAAAGTGGGTATCTTCATAACGATGAACCCTGGGTACGCTGGGCGGACTGAGCTACCTGAGTCAGTCAAGGCACTGTTCAGACCAGTGGTCTGCATCCTGCCTGACCTGGAGATGATCTGCATGATATCATTGTTCTCCGACGGATTTCTCACTGCTAAGGTACGTTATGTGACAATTCTCGTGTTTGTTACCAAATTTCGTTGGATCGATTTTTATGAAATTTTGTGTGCATATCGGGTAGTTCTGAAAATCGGCCAACATCTATTTTTTACCCCTAAATGTTATGACTCAACTCCTTTTAAGTGTATTTTTTTTAATGATTCGACATTTTTATTTTTCATGATTCGGCATTGAACCCTCTACAATCAACACTTAGTTTTTTTTTTAAATTAAAAAAATAAACATGGTATTAATATAGCGATGCTTTTCTAGTACAATGTCACAACTCGAAATGTGTCACCATTTGAATTTAAATTTAGAAAACGAAACGAAAACACTAAAAAGTGTATATAATCTTTCACAATTAAAACTGTTAAGTGTTCATACCTATTTTACTCATTTTGTTAACATAAACATATACTTTATTGAATAATCAAGTTGAAATAACAAATTTCAGAAGAAATTATAAGAAAATTCAGAAAATGTATATGGCGGTTAATTGTGCCTTTGAGTATCCCTATCCCTACTAATATTATAAATGCGAAAGTAACTCTGTCTGTCTGTCTGTTACGCTTTTACGCTAAAACTACTGGACCGATTTAGATGAAATTTGTTACAAAGAAAGTCTGGAGCCTGAGAAAGGACATAGGCTACTTTTTAACCGACTGCAAAAAAGGAGGATTTCCACGCGGACGACGTCGCGGGCAGAAGCTAGTATATTATAAATCTAGGAGTAGTTATTAGTTCTCATCTAACACAGATGCCAATGATGTCAGCAAAAATCTACATGAGTAATAACATTTTTAAGTCACTTCACTTAAAAAGACTTTTGACTTCAGGTGCTCGCGAAGAAGATGACGGTTCTATACAAGGTAGCTCGAGAGCAGTTGTCAAAGCAGTCCCACTACGACTGGGGTCTGCGCGCCCTCACGGCCGTGCTGCGTATGGCCGGCAAGCTGCGGCGTGACTCCGTGGGACTGAGCGAGATTGTGGTGCTCATGAGAGCTCTTAGGTAATTGTGTAATGTACTTTTTCCGTCCTCCGGCCAGAAAGCGCCAAATTTGTGGCCGCTTCGCTAAATGAAATTTCCGCTTTCTGGCTTCGTCGAACAGAAAAATACCTAGTATACTGACCTCGGCCAGTAAAATAAAAAAGCCTCAGATCACATTTTTGTCAACCTCGGCTTCGCCTCGGACGACAATTACATGTAATCTGAGATATTTTATATTTTACTGGCCTTGGTGCGTAATGTACTATAGCTATACTATGCTCGTGGCAATGCTGCAATGTTGCCGTATTTGGCTGCTCTGGTTGCGAAATTCCTATGAAGGATCCAGTTTTGTAGACAGGGAGAGGGGTAGGGGGAGGGTAGGTATATGTATAGCACGTGAAGACTTCAAAATCCCACCACGATTGAAAAAAATCTCAATGAATGCAAAAAGCCAACGACACGATGTGTTCCCAGGCGGTCACCCATCCAAGTACTGACATCGCCCGACGTTGCTTAACTTCGGTGATCGGACGAGAACCGGTGTTTTCAACGTGGTATGGACGTTGGCGACTTCATTTGCGAATTCTATATCTATAATCTTCGTTTACGTTTTTACGTATACGATATACTAAATGCGACAGCTAATAGTGTCATTTATGATAATATTAGCTCTGTACCATTAAAACTAAATTAGGGGTTGAAAACCCATCCAAAATGAAACTTCTAGAAAATTTGATGCCTTACATCTATTCCGTGTTGTTTTAACATATGGAATATATCTTGCATCCCTCTATACTTCACTTCAGCTGTAATCGTCATCTGTTGAACTAGAGTTATAGTCGCCATAACCAGCTTGAAATCTTCCAGCCCTTTGATATTCATGTTAACTGTCATACGGAGTGACTGAAATAAAATTAAAATTAGCAAAAAGCCAACGACACGATGTGTTCCCAGGCGGTCACCCATCCAAGTACTGACATCGCCCGACGTTGCTTAACTTCGGTGATCGGACGAGAACCGGTGTAATCAACGTGGTATGGACGTTGGCGACTTTAATTGCGAATTCTATATCTGTAATCTTCGTTTACGTTTTTACGTATGTTATGTAAAATAATCTCTTTTACGAATTCATTAAACTTAGATACCATTAAAACACTTGTTTTACTCTCTAAGGTTGTTACATATTTTAATATGTATATACATAGATAAAGATAATTTACAGAGACATGAACCACCCGAAGTTTGTGTTCGAAGACGTGCCCCTGTTCCTCGGTCTGATCAAGGACCTGTTCCCGGGGCTGGAGTGTCCGCGCGTGGGCTACCCCGACTTCAACGCGGCCGTCATTGACGTCATGAACAAGGATGGGTACATTGTGCTGGATCACCAGGTGAATATAATTATGTACATCTATACTAATACTAATCCTAACTAATATTATAAATGCGAAAGTAACTCTGTCTGTTTGTCTGTCACGCTTTCACGCTAAAACTACTGATTTAAATGAAATTTGATTTTTTTTTTTTTTTTTTTTTTCGAACTGAATACTGAAGCGCAGTTGGCCAGCTAATGGGCCTTCACTGCAAAACCGGACGGGTGGCGAGACTCCTGAAAGGAGACTCTTAAGCCTTTTGGGTTGGTTTAGGGTTTTTAGCCCTGACCGACCCGAGGGCCCCCCAAGGTGGGGGTCGCACCTCGGCTCGGGCCGTCAGGAGGTGTGTTGACACGACTATTTTGTTGCAAGGGGACAGAAGGTCCCTGCGGATAAGTCCGACGCGCGCCGGGTGTATGTGGACGTCTTTGACCCCGCCGGCGGGGCCGCTGTAACACTATCGAGTATGCTAGGTGTGGGTGAGGCCGCATGCCGCGCGGCAGCTGCCTGTGTGTCGGTGTACGGTTCGTGGGAGGGGGCGCGGCGGCCGCTATGGCAGCCGTGATCGAATCGGGGTGAAATTTGATAGTTACAAAGAAAGTATGGAGCCTGAGAAAGGACATAGGCTACTTTTTAACCGACTGCAAAAAAGGAGGAGTTCCACGCGGACGAAGTCGCGGGCAGAAGCTAGTAATATTATAAAGAGGAAAGGTTTGTTTGTTTGTTTGGATTGAATAAGCTCGTAAACAATTGGACCGATTTGAAAAATTCTTTCAGTGTTTGAAAGCGACAATATTCCCGTGTGACATAGGCTATTCCCGTGTGACATAGGCTATAAAAAAAGGAATCATGGCGAAGCCGGGGCGGGCTATTAGTTTTGATATAATAATTTCTGATACCTTCGCGGTTATTATACATTGGAATGAAACAACTATTAACGGATTTTACAATTATGCAAACTACCTTTTATATATTTTAAAGATCAGGGTACTACTTTAAGCCTTAGGATTATGGAAACTGTAAAGGTTCTAAAACGTCAGCCAATAAAAAAAAAAATAGGCGCGTTAAATCAGTTTATAGTTATTTCATTCCAAATTGAAAATGTGATTCAACTTGTTTGTAAAATTATCTAAGGGTTGAATATGGGGTAAAACCAAAACTTACGATTCATAAGCTATCTTGTTGTTTATTTCATATAGATCGACAAGGTGGTACAAATGTATGAGACGATGATGACCCGACACTGCACCATGCTGGTGGGTCCCACTGGCGGGGGCAAGTCGGTCATATTGAACTGCCTGGTCAAAGCGCAGACTAACCTCGGCCTGCCTACTAAACTGCAGGTTTTGAATCCTAAGGTAATACCAGAAAAAAATATTGGTGAAAATTCTTATAATTTGTTTTGACGACTAATGAGGAAAACCTGTTATAATTAATAAATTTGACATTATATTATGTAGGTATCTATAATCAAATATTATTGTAATGAAATTGTAATTTTGCTGTTAATTCTTGTTCTTTGTTTTTATTGACGATCTCAATATGAGTGCATGTAATTTGACATAATAGTGTAATTTATAAATATTGTACCATAAGGTATTTTAAATATTTTAAACGTTATTTTAAATATGGTATTTTCAAGTTTGAGATCAGACTATCGCCAGTCTAATCATAAAGAGGAATACTTAACTGAAAATTAAATCATTATTTATTTTCCAGGCTTGTTCAGTGATAGAACTGTATGGCATATTGGACCCGGTGACCAGAGATTGGACTGATGGCTTGTATTCTAAAATATTTAGGGAGATGAATAGGTGAGAATGTTTCTTAACAAAGATGAATATCTGCTGCTGCAGTAGTCATACAAAACTGACCATACTGTATGAAGTCATAGCTTAAGTTTCCGTGAAATCTAACAAGAAAAAAATATTTTTGAATTCTAAAAAATATTGTGGCGGCTCGCTTCGGATTACCACCCTTAATCCTCAGATATAAAACAATAGAATGTTTATCGATTTAGTGCAGGCCTATTAGCTGGCCAACTGCGCTTCAGTATTCAGTTCGGAAAAAAATCTTGTATTATTATTTAATTTTTAAAAACGTCATCAATTAAAATAAAAAAAAGTTCCTTATACTTAATTAGATTAAAATAACTAATAACAGATTTAACTCACGTATTTTATTTTATTGGCTGACATTTTGAAAACTAGTTCCCATATTCGTAGCACGACTGACCTTCCTACCCATTTTCTTCCCAGGCCCGCTGAAGAGGGCGAGCGCCGTTACTCCCTCTTCGACGGCGACGTGGACGCCCTCTGGATAGAGAACATGAACTCTGTCATGGATGACAACAAGTTACTAACCCTGGCCAACGGCGAGAGGATCCGACTGGCCCCATACTGCTCGCTGCTCTTCGAAGTGGGCGATCTGAACTACGCCAGCCCGGCCACAGTCTCCAGAGCCGGGATGGTGTTTGTGGACCCGAAGAATTTGGGATACCAACCTTATTGGGATAGGTAGGTTACTAACTAACCTATTTAATAATGTGCGAGCGAAACTTTATAAATTAGGAACCTGGCAAGTGATTTTGTATTTAATTTTTGTATATAAGTTGTATACAATTCTAGTGTGGTTTTAAAAAGATTGGATAACAAAAATAATGTGTAGAAAATGGCAAAAGGCCAACGACACGATGTGTTCCCAGGCGGTCACCCATCCAAGTACTGACATCGCCCGACGTTGCTTAACTTCGGTGATCGGACGAGAACCGGTGTTTTCAACGTGGTATGGACGTTGGCGAATGTTTAGACGAATTTTCGCTTCATTATCCTCAATTTACCCCACAAATGTATCTATTTTGAACTATATTTATATTCAAATAAGGATTGTTTTGGTTCAGGTGGCTTCGTAGCCGCAACAATGAAGAGGAACGAGAGCAAATGATGGGTCTATTTGAGCATTACGTTCCTGGCGCTATTAATTACATCGTTTTTGGAATGTTCGGTCTCCAACAGCAAACACCTCTGAAAACTATCGTCCCACAAACACCACTTAATTTGGTAATTTTAACACGTTTATTATTAATCCATGGATAAGTTTAGCAATTTACGAACTTTCAAACTCTCCTGTAAGGTAATTATTCTAAAATAATTACAGTTTTCCGCAAGATATATATATGGTAGTATGAGAAATAAGAATCCATTGCTATATTTTTGTAGCATGACGTTAAATTTTTTTATTCATAATTAATAGCTTTCCAACAATGATTATACCTATGTGGTATATATTATTCACTGATTTAAAAACAGAGTGGAAATGTAAACATGTAAAGAAGTGATTCTAATAATAGAACATTTCTTTTACCGCCATCTAACGTCTTTATCTGACACTTCATAGAATCCCAACCAAAACCAACTTGCAAGCTTGAGACGTAGTTGCAGAACTCTTCAACAGATGACGCTGTTTTACATAATTATACTAGTTTAAATTAAATTCGTGAATTCGATTTATTTTGAATATTTAGTAAAACTATACTTTTAATTTACAGGTAGTACAATTATGTTATATGATTAGTGGTTTATTACCTAACAGAGAAGATGCTAATGAAGAAATCGATAGAACAGTGGTAGAATGCGTGTTCATGGTGGTATGTATACAAAAAATGAATGTATTAAATTAGTATAAATAAAAAATAGCTGTAATATTGAATATTTTGCTATTTCTGTCTTGTAAAGTGTTATTAGAGTAGGCATTATGATTTTGGCTGTAATTTTGGAAGCTTTATCAATCGGGGGCGTAGCTCAGATGGTAGAGCGCTCGCTTAGCATGCGAGAGGTACCGGGATCGATACCCGGCGCCTCCAAGTATTCTTTTTGAAACGTTATTCATATTTTTTATATTTACAAAAGCAAGATACCTAGAAGTAAAGCAACGCTGATGGCATCTCGTATTTGCCTTTACGTAGTTATTTTAGATTCTTATGACCAAGGTAAATTAAGCTTAGTTCCGTAAAATGTTAATAAAAATATACCAATAAGTATATGAAACTATGTATGTAGTTACTTACTTCAAAAAGTCAGATAAGTAAAATAATATTCTGTATTGGTATTTTTGTTCTATTATTTATATTACACTTAGATATATGTATTGATAATAATAATTTGGAGCTATAGTAGACTAGTAAGTTGGTACCTACCTAACAACTTGGAAAGGCAGAACCTATTTATTTACGTCCATCTAAGTCTAGTACCTAAGCGTAATGCCTGTACATATTTTATATAATTTGCATTGCAGTCGATGTACAATAGCCTCGGAGCGGCAATAGTCGATAACGGTCGATTTGATTTCGACAATTACATCAAAAAAGCATGCCCGATGATGTTGGTCGAAGACAGCCCTGAGAAAAAAGCTACCACAAGTAAGTAAAAGAAAATATACCTTAACGTAATAGTATTATGGTCTATATTCTATTGTCTGCTTGTTATTGTTCTAAATTGACATCGCTAAATTCGCACATCTGTTTGCCAACGTCCATACCACGTTGAATACACCGGTTCTCGTCCGATCACCGAAGTTAAGCAACGTCGGGCGATGTCAGTACTTGGATGGGTGACCGCCTGGGAACACATCGTGTCGTTGGCCTTTTGCTATTTTTTATGTTAGAAAAGTACATAAATCGTACTTATTATATTTATTGTATCTACGTTTTATTTTGTAGGCACCTTTTCAAGCCATTTTCATCGTTATTGTTCTTTTTGTCTACAAATTTAGTACCCCATTATAATAGAAGCAAGAAATGTTGCCTACTATAAATTGATTATTTCATTACAAATTTAAATTTCTATTATTTTTGATGATAATTTTGTTTAAACTTGTACCCTAACTTGGGTTGTACTGTCGCCAACGTCCATACCACGTTGAATACACCGGTTCTCGTCCGATCACCGAAGTTAAGCAACGTCGGGCGATGTCAGTACTTGGATGGGTGACCGCCTGGGAACACATCGTGTCGTTGGCTTTTTGCAATATTTTCCTATTTTTCTTTCAGAACATTTTCCTATGGGTTTTCCGAGTTTGTATGACTACTGTTTGGAGTTGACCACTAAGACGTGGGAGGCGTGGGAGTGGCTCGTTCCTGAATACGTACACGATAGAGATATGAAATTTCCGTCTATTCTAGTACCCACTGTGGACACTTTCCGATTGACTTGGCTTATCAAAATTATGGAGAGCGTAAGTTTCATTAGCGTTGTGTATTTAATTAGTTTGGTAATTACCCGTCGATCAGATAAAAGTTTTCATCTCAAACTTCATTTTTTACGTCCATAATAATATGGTACTTACGCTTAGCATTAAAAATATAAATCTGTTAACAGTAAACTACAGATAGTTAAGTACTGAAATATTTCAGTAGGCCTCTTTTGACAAGTGCTGAGTTAGAGCGTATTTAGATCAATTGAACCTATGACAGATACGAAATTTGATGTGGACTGTACTTACCTATATCATGTAATATATTTATTTACAGGTGGAAAGGCCGGTGTTGTTAGTCGGTGAAACGGGAACATCTAAGACCGCTATAATAACTAATTACTTGCATGGTTTGCCCCCAGAGAAATATGTAAGTTTCGACCCGATTAGGTAGCCCTTAATATCAATCAATAGGTATTGTAATAAGAATTCAATTATACATTTTGTGACGTCATAATTGATCTATATTACTACTAAATTCGGTTGTACTGTCGCCAACGTCCATACCACGTTGAATACACCGGTTCTCGTCCGATCACCGAAGTTAAGCAACGTCGGGCGATGTCAGTACTTGGATGGGTGACCGCCTGGGAACACATCGTGTCGTTGGCTTTTTGCTTCAAAATTTACTTTATCAATCTTCAGCACCTATATAAAATCTATATATGTAATTAAATTTTGTATGTTTTTAGTTAATCCAACAAATGAACTTCTCGTCCCGAACGTCTTCAATGGATGTGCAGCGTAACTTGGAGTCTGTGGTGGAAAAGCGTACGAAAGATACCTTTGGACCGCCAGTTGGGAAGAAAATGCTCGTTTTCATCGACGATATGAACATGCCGATTGTTAGTTTTTATTTGTATTAATGACTGTAGTTTCGTATTAGTAAATAGGTACCAGATAATACAACTTTAATAGCATTGTATCCGATAAGAGTTTGAAACTTTATCAGTAAGTACCTAATTCGTTTAGGTACATAATATTTTATAATAACTATAAACAACTTATTAAAATTAAACAAATACAACGGATTTAACTCGCGTATATTATTTTATGTGCTGACGTTAGCTCAGCCGTACTAACTAGTTGCTACGAATATGGGAACTATAAAGTTTTAGAAACGTCAGAAAATCCCGTCACTGCTGGACACGGATCTACAGTAATTACTTTTACGTGTATTTAAGTTCATACTGACCCTGAATTATTGAAATTTAGAAACCTTGCTTAAAATTCTGTAGATAAAACTAAGCTACCTGAATCCAAAACGATCCTTATCGGACTACAAATAAAGTTCAAAATAGATACAATTATGAGGTATCTATTTTAAACCTTATTTATCGAAAATTCGTATTAGCATTCGCCAACGTCCATACCACGTTGAATACACCGGTTCTCGTCCGATCACCGAAGTTAAGCAACGTCGGGCGATGTCAGTACTTGGATGGGTGACCGCCTGGGAACACATCGTGTCGTTGGCTTTTTGCACACTTTTGTTCCTTTTTGTTTACAGGTGGATACGTATGGTACCCAACAGCCTATAGCACTTTTGAAATTACTCTTCGAGAGAAAAGGTTTTTACGATAGAGGCAAAGATCTTAATTGGAAGAACCTGAAAGATATTGGGTTTTTGGCCGCCATGGGCAAAGCTGGTGGTGGAAGGAATGATGTAAGTCCCACGACATGTATATAATATATTTAAGTTAAATGCTACATATTGTGCATTTCATATGAGCGTATACCTAGTTTTTGACACTCGCAAGGGAACCAAAACCTACACGGTACTTCTAGTACCTCCGTACCTCGCTACGCCCTTATTTATAACGATATTGACTAGAGTAGGTACTCGTCATGCGCAGACGCAGTCGCGGGCAGAAACTACTTATTAATAATTAGTTCGTTTCGACAGGTGGACCCGCGGTTCATTTCGATGTTCTCCGTGTACAACTTGCAATTTCCATCGGAGACAACGCTACGCCACATATACACTTCCATACTCGGCGGGCACTTCTCCATATTCCCTGAAGACATACAGGACATAGTCGATAAGATTGTGCAGATGACCTTGGATTTGTATAAGGTGAGCTAAATTGGAATATATGCGTAGGTACAGTCAGCATCAATATACCTACGGCTATTAGATGGGGTCAGATATCTCTGACGCTGACTGTACCTATACGTGTCTGTTACTAAATGCGAAAGTAACTCTGTTAGTCTATCTCACTTTCACAGTAAGACTACACAACGATTTAAATGAAATTTGGTACACTAGACTCTAGACTAGGTCTGTGTCTCTAGAGCCTGAGAAAGGACATAGGCTACTTTTAATCGCGAAAAAGGGTTGTAAGAGAAAAAGGATGGAATTTTGTATGAAATTCCACGCGGGTTAGAGATAGTTATTAAATACTAGCGACCCGCCCCGCCTTCACACGGGTGCTATAAAACTTCCTCTTGAATCACTATGTCTATTAAAAAAACTGTGCTTCAAAATCCGTTGCGTAGTTTCAAAGGTTTAAGCATACATAAGGACGGACAGAGAGCGACAGCGACTTTGTTTTATACTATGTAGTTATATATCCATTTCAGATTATAATAGTGGAACTCCCGCCGACGCCAGCCAAGTTCCACTACATCTTTAACCTGCGCGATTTATCTCGCATCGCAGCTGGGATGTGTCTAACACACCCTAACTTCTTCAGTGAGAAGCGCGCCGTAGTGCGTTGTTGGCGTAACGAGTTCACAAGGGTCATATGTGACAGACTTATCAATGTACAGGTATGGGATTCTTATTTTTACTCAAATGATCGCCAACGTCCATACCACGTTGAATACACCGGTTCTCGTCCGATCACCGAAGTTAAGCAACGTCGGGCGATGTCAGTACTTGGATGGGTGACCGCCTGGGAACACATCGTGTCGTTGGCTTTTTGCTGCTGTTATACATATTAACTAGCTGCCATTATACTCGTTATGATTCTCATTTTTTTTATATATATATATTTATTATGTATTTCATGCTTCGATCGTTATCAAAACTATTTTAGTTTTATTTTTGGTAACCTTTGACTATTATTTCTATTTCATATTGTACTATTTTTGGTATCTAAGTATACGATATAGCATTAATCTGTATTTCGATAATGATTATGTAATAATTTACCTCAGTTATTTTTCTACCCTAAATTCGGCTGTGTTGTCGCCAACGTCCATACCACGTTGAATACACCGGTTCTCGTCCGATCACCGAAGTTAAGCAACGTCGGGCGATGTCAGTACTTGGA
Source organism: Polylopha cassiicola (assembly GCA_038024825.1). NCBI lineage: Eukaryota > Metazoa > Arthropoda > Insecta > Lepidoptera > Tortricidae > Polylopha > Polylopha cassiicola. Next base: position 7,243,322 of record CP149060.1, on the reverse strand, counting down.
TGGGTGACCGCCTGGGAACACATCGTGTCGTTGGCTTTTTGCTTTCCTAGGGACACATTATTTTATTTTTTTTATTTATAGGACAATGACTTAATGCGCGAACATATGCAAGAGCACATAGTGAAGTACTTCCCAGAGGAGGAACCGGTTGTTTTAGAGGAGATCGTCGTTCCTGAAGAAGATGAGAAAGTAGAAGAGGAAGAAGATGGTACGTGTATACATACTATACTTTAATTATAAAAAGCTTATGCTTAACTTGGACTGTCAGTATGTACGGGTGAAATCTTGCAACTCAATTTTGGAGCAGTTAACCGATTGAGCTGAAATTTTGCACACACATTCAATTTGGATGACAATGCTAATGGTTAATTATGTGACGTCATTCTTAAAGGGGTTTTTTACAATTGTCAATAGCGTAATGATTACCTACAATCGATCCTTATCTAATATTTTTTTGTGTAGGTATTAGTGACATATGAAGACTACTAATACCACAAACTTGAAAATTACTTTTAAGAGTTAAGTACACTAATTATTTGGAGCGCTCGAGTCGCTCCTTACAAAAACAGAATCAAAATCGCGTTAAGGAGCTATGATGCCACAGACGCACACACACACACACACACACACACACACACACACACACACACACACACACACACACACACACACACACACACACACACACACACACACACACACACACACACAGGCAGACAGACGGACAAACAGACAGACAGACAGACAGACACGTCAAACTTATAACACCCCGTCGTATTTTCGTCGGGGGTTAAAAACTGATATTTATGATGTTACGTCTATAAACTTTATAAATAAACATAAGTGGATATAATATAATTGTCTATCCACTTATGTTTATATTTAATAGATAGGTATGTACACACAGGTTTTGTGTTTCAGAATTCGGTATGCCCAAGACGGAGACAGCTGCGCCCGCGGCGGCGGCCGACCAGGAGATAGCCGTGGAGGAAGAGGAGGAGGCGACAGTAGAAAGAGAACTGACGGTTAGTTCAATATCTACTACGATGTATCGATGTGAATTAGATTTATAATCATTCAATAGTGTAGTTGGAAAAGGCACGATACTTCGCGATAAGATATAGGTACAGGTGTTGGGTTCGAGTCACAATGAGGTCACGATGTTTGCAAATATCATTTTGCACCCAGGCAGCAAACCTAATTTTTTACTACTTTTATAGATAACTAGCTTTTGCTTTTGACAGACAGAGTTACTTTCGCATTTATAATATTAGTTAGGATTAGAACGGTGCGGAACCCCTTGTGTGTGTGAATCTGACTCGCACTTGGCAGATCGCACAAGACTTAATTATTTTATTATTTTCTTTTGCACTTCCAGTTGGAAGAATACGTAGTTCGTGACCCTCTATTATTCGGCGACTATCGCAATGCTCTCGACGAGGAAGAGATACGCTACTACGAAGATCTACTGGACTACGAGGCTGTCTACTTCTTGTTCCAAGAGGTAAGAAGGTTGAATTTTTCACAGCCGTTCAGAACCATAGACATTGATGAGTATTTGGTATAAATTTCAGCTTGATACAGTGATACCTCCACGCGTCCCTGAGAAAACGGGGTTTGACAGACAGACAGACAGACAACGAAGTGATCCTATAAGGGTTCCTTTATTTCATTTTATTTGTAATTAACATTGAACGCCGAGGATTAAAGAGGTCCAAATTGGGTATGTTTGTTTTATGACGTTGTATCATAATTTAATTTAGGAATAAAACTTACTTTGCTGAAATATAAATGAAATGAAATTTCTCACGGTTTCACCCTCGTGAATTTACTTCTATCTTACACGATAATTTGGGTTTTTTTAAAGTGACCGCTGGAAAATTCCGGGGCAACTGCCCCTTGCTAATTAATATGTAGGTTTTGATTCCCTTGCGAGTGTCGAAAATTACTTTAAATACCTATATTCTTAGTTTGTCAACGCCTGCCCTTGTCAACAAAACCCTAGCTACGCCCTTGCCAATAGTGAGTACTCATAATTGATTTCGACGAAGCTTGTTACCAATTTTATGATAATTATATATTATGTCAATTGACAAAGCCTGCGTTGCGATTTCGATAATAATTGTACATTAATTTCAATTGAATTGTGACCTCTAGATTCTGGACGAGTACAACGAGCGAGTAGGCAAGATGTCTGTAGTGTTGTTCGAAGACTGCCTCGAACACTTGACTCGCACGCATCGAATCCTGCGCATGGATCGAGGCAACGCCATGATCATAGGAGTGGGGGGTTCCGGCAAGAAGTCCATATGCAGGCTGGCCGCTTTTGCAGCGGGTAAATACATGTTTAAGTATATAATAATACTTTATTTGTATAATATTAAAGGAGAAATTCTCGCCGATATATAGACGTACTCACAGCTGTAAGGGACCGTTCAAGTATTATTACGTAAATACAGTCAGCTTCAGAGATATCTGACCACATCTAAGCCGTGTACTAGATATGCGATTACTAGGTGGGGTTAGATATCGCTGCTGACTGTACTATGGGGGGACGGATGCTTTGCTTATTATGGAGGTGGGGGTTCTAGATGGTGATTACGTCAAGTTATTTACTTTTTTACAGAATTGGCAATACCTAATGCATACTCACTTTTGCTGACAAGGGGTAAATGTAATAAATTTGCTTGAACGGCCCTGAACCGCTAATAATAAATACATGAAATTTAGATATTTTTATATATTTCAAAATGCGGACACATACTAAGAAGGCATTAAAAAAAATCCCCAAAGAGATGTTTTTTTAATTAGCAACGATTTGATAAAACTTGATATTCAAGCTATTAAGAATATTTAATTGAATACCTACACAATAATCAATTATTAAATATACAAAATTATATGATATATATTTAGGTTGTGAAGTGTTCGAGATAACCGTAACCCGAAATTACAATGAAAACACATTCAAAGACGACATGAAGCGAATGTACAACCAACTAGGAGTCGACGGGAAGAAGACAGTGTTCCTCTTCACCGCCGCACAGGTAATATACCTATTTACTTATTAGGTAAAGCATATATAATACCTATGTAATTTCTGATGCTTTCGAGATTATTATACTTTGTAATAAAACAATAACCAATTTAATTCGCGTATATCTATCTATAATATATAAAAATGAAACCCGATTTCCGTTGTCACGACATAACATGAAAACGGCTTGACCGATTTGGCTGATTTTTTTTGTAGTTTCCTATACTCTGTACAAGGTTCTTACGGAAAAAAATATTAAGAAAATCTCTCAGAAAGACTGATAAATATACATTTAATTTTGCATATTTAAAAAAACGCACGTAACGAATGTCAACGCAACAATGACAGCTGTCAAATCGATTGCCGGGCAGGACGAAGTCTGCCGGGACCGCTAGTTAATTATATTATGCTAACGTTTCGAATACGGTGCTAGCACAATATGCCTAGGCATGAAGACTGTTTTTTTGTCTATCAAGTAAGTAGATTACCAAAAAATAATGGTTCGGATGTAGGGTTCGTGACGTCACGTTATGGTACAAATGAAACCTGATGATTTGTCAATGTTAGTGAAAATAAAAACTACGTGTCGAATATCTATATTCTATACTAATATAAAAAAGAGGAAAGGTTTGTTTGTATGTTTGGATTGAATAGGCTCCAAATCGACTGGATCGATTTGAAAAATTCTTTCACTACTGAAAAGCTACACTATTCGTGAGTGACATAGGCTATATTAATTACAATAAATTAGGGATCCGTGCGAAGCCGGGGCGGATTGCTAGTTTATAATAATTTAACAGTCGTCATCCCTATTGTCAGCTCAGTCTGCTAATGGTATGCTACGAATAATGCAACTGTAAAGTTTTCAAAACGTTACCATAAAATTAATAAATACGTATACTTAAATATTGCTTAAAAAGTACATTACGGTTTTTTTAATGTAGATATTAGAGGAAGGTTTCCTGGAGTTCATCAACAACATCCTGATGATCGGCATGATCCCGGCGCTGTTCGGTGATGACGAGAAGGACGCCATCATCAACGCGGTGAGGAACGAGAGCGGAGAGGCTGGATACGGGGTCGGCAAGTAAGATAACATAATAATTTCTGATGCCTTCGCGGTTATTACACATTAGAATGAAACAACTATTAACGGATTTATCTCGCGTATTTTTATTTTTTTTTTATTTGCTGACGTTTCGGATTCTTTACAGTTTCCATAATCGTAGCACGACTGAGCTGACAATAGTCTAACGCTAAAGTGATTTATACAGTTATGCAAACTACCTTATATTTAAATTACAATTAATTATTTACGTCAATAAGGGTTTATTGACGTAAATAATTTCCCTAGCTAAAAGGCTAAGTAAGAGTCAGACTCGCGCACGATGGGTTCTGTACTATAAAAACGGCACAAAAGTCATGTCTGTTTTATGGGAGCCCCATTATTTTTTTTTTAAATATTTGTTGCTATAACGTCTGACGGATAAACGGCTGAGTCACAATAATAGGGTCCCATTTTACCATTTAGGTAAGAATCCTTAAAAAAAATCTTTTCTTTCCGCAGAGATGGTGTATGGAGCTTTTTCTGCAACAAATGCGCTGATAATCTTCACGTAGTGCTGTCAATGTCGCCCAGTGGGGACATTTTAAGAAACAGGTGAAATTAAACCTTATCGACTCCATATAAGAGCTATATTACTATATACATGGATTATAATAGTAGAATTATGTTTGAAATCACTCAATCGGGAAAGTATATCAACATAAGGACGGACAGACAGCGACAACGACATTGATTTATACTATATAGTGATAGCTTATGTTTAAATTTTCAGATGTCGTAGTTTTCCTGGCTTAGTTAACAATACAACAATAGATTGGCAATTCCCGTGGCCGAAACAAGCCTTGCTGGCCGTTGCTAACGTATTTCTAGCTGACGTAAGTATTGCAAAATATATACATAGGTTTAAATACCCTAAATTCACTTAAACTATCGCCAACGTCCATACCACGTTGAATACACCGGTTCTCGTCCGATCACCGAAGTTAAGCAACGTCGGGCGATGTCAGTACTTGGATGGGTGACCGCCTGGGAACACATCGTGTCGTTGGCTTTTTGCCGTTTTATACATAATATTATCTTGCCGCCATTATACTCGTTATGATACTCAATTCCTTTTTTTTGTATATAATATATGTATTTCATGCTTCGGTCATTATCCAAAACTCATAGTTTTATTATTATAGGCAGCCTTTGACCATTGTTTCTATTTTACTATCCAAGAATGCGATATAACCTTCATAATTCGCACACCTAGATCTAAAGGGATCTAACTCAAAAACCGGAAGATTTGAGTTATGCACACCATCGGATTCCTGCTAAACCCACCTACACTAAAACAGATTTCAGCTAATATAACTCTGCTAGCTTTATTATAAAAAGTATAAATTTATACAGAAAACTCATGCGTGCATATGGACACATTAATCAGTTTCTCGCCTCTCCTGAAAAAGTACCTTTTTTGAGTTAGCTCTCTTTAGATCTAGGTGTGCGAATTATTATCGCTGCTTTTCTAGAATAGTGTCACAACTCGAAATAATTTGTTACTCCATTTATGATTTAAGATTGTAAACCGTCATATATAAATTTCAATTCAGAATGGTAACACATTTCGAGTTGTGACACTATTCCAGAAAAGCAGCGTTATGTATTTTGTTAATGATTATGTATAATGCTTTACTTTGGTCACTTTTCTATCCTAAATTCAGTTATACTGTCGCCAACGTCCATACCACGTTGAATACACCGGTTCTCGTCCGATCACCGAAGTTAAGCAACGTCGGGCGATGTCAGTACTTGGATGGGTGACCGCCTGGGAACACATCGTGTCGTTGGCTTTTTGCTATTTTTCATGTCCTTTTTCAGGTTCAAAAGATACCCGACGAATTCAGACCCATTATAGTGGAACATGTGGTACATGTACATATGTCTGTAGCTCGTTATTCTACTGAATTTTTGCTGAGGCTGAGAAGAAATAATTATGTCACACCGAAACATTACATGGACTATCTTACTAATTACTTGGCGTTGTTGAATGAAAAAGATGCATTCATTGTCGCACAGGTACGTTCGTATGGTATTAGCTATAAGGGCTATTTTAAGGCTGTCATGTTTATCCCTACTAATATTATAAATGCGAAAGTAACTCTGTCTGTTACGCTTTCACGCTAAACTACTGGACCGATTTAAATGAAATTTGGTACAAAGAAACTCTGGAGCCTGAGAAAGGACATAGGCTACTTTTTAACCGACTGCAAAAAAGGAGGAGTTCCACGCGGACGAAGTCGCGGGCAGAAGCTAGTATGTATATATGAAAGGAGAAGCTAACTTAATGAGTGACATAATAATATCAAGGCAATGCCTAAAAAAAAGTACCAACCTATAATAATATAAGGGTTAGAAACTTGATTTTTTTCCCAGTGATTCCTTTTATAACGTCCACTACCTACGTTACTAAGGCACTAAGAAAGGATTTTTTTTTTTTTCGGAGTGACTGTATACAGTTGGCCCTGGGGCCGTTACTGCTCCACCGGACGAATGGGGAGCGCTCCGAGGTGCGCTCACCCTGGCTAAGAAAGGAACTAGTCAAAAGATAGTAATTTGGTTTAAATAAATAAGTTACAGATAATATGGTGTGAATTGTCCACAGATATTTATTGTAAGTAGGTATAATTATGCGTTTTTTATTGCAGTGTGAACGCCTAATAGGTGGTCTAGCGAAGATCGAGGAAGCTAATGTACAACTAGAAGACCTAAATGCCAAATTAGCAGTGCAGAAAGTAATTGTTGCCGAACAAACGAAAGAGTGTGAAGTTCTGTTAAAAGAGATATCTAAAGGTACGTCACAGTTCACTTGTTTGTGATAGTGATTCGATTATTTGATACGTAAATCGCCAACGTCCATACCACGTTGAATACACCGGTTCTCGTCCGATCACCGAAGTTAAGCAACGTCGGGCGATGTCAGTACTTGGATGGGTGACCGCCTGGGAACACATCGTGTCGTTGGCCTTTTTGATATTTATTTGTTAGATATCTTACCGCCATGAACTGCATGATCGTACATTAATTCGTATAATGTCTTTTGAATGAAAACTTCAATTTTTTTTTTTTTTTTAGAAGCATTTAACCACTAAGTATGTAATTCTTTTAAGAATCTATTATTCTATATCTGTTTCAAAGTCTACATTATATTTCAGTGAAGATCCTTTGCTTATAATACAAATATTTATATTATTATTCGTCATTTCTCACTAAGTCAGTATTATAACCTAAATTCGGTTGTACTGTCGCCAACGTCCATACCACGTTGAATACACCGGTTCTCGTCCGATCACCGAAGTTAAGCAACGTCGGGCGATGTCAGTACTTGGATGGGTGACCGCCTGGGAACACATCGTGTCGTTGGCTTTTTGTTGTTTCACGGAACTTTTTTTTACTTTTCGGTCCTAAAATATATTTAACTTAACGCATATCTATTTAAACAGCAACGGAAGCAGCAGTGGGTAAGCAACAGGTGGCAGCCATTAAAAGCGTTGAGATAACCGAGCAGAGCGTAGTGATAGCTGAAGAGAAGTCGGAAGCCGAGGAAGCCTTGTCGGCAGCCATGCCGGCGCTGGAGGCTGCCAGATTAGCGCTAGCGGACTTGGACAAGAATGACATTACTGAGATCAGATCGTTTGCTACGCCACCGGAGGCTGTACAGGTGTGTTATAGAAGTTATAGCTGGGTAAAGTACAGACGTTAGTGATAAGACATAAGCGCAGATGCTGTGTTGGCAGCTAAGTCGGCGCTAGAGGCTGCCAGACTAGTGCTAGCAAACTTGGACAAGAAAGCTTCGCACGGATCCCTATTTTTTATCAAAATATTCTGTAGCCTATGTCACTCGGGAATAGTGTAGCCTCCCAAAAGTGAAAGGATTCAATACAAACAAACAAAAAAATCTTTCCTCTTTATTATATTAGTGTAGATGACTAAGTCAAATTTTAGCGGATTCTATTAGTTTCCAGACAAAGCATTGTATGTTTGTTACGCTTTCAAATTTTTACCAAGCATTAAATTTAGCTTCGCCCAACCCCAGGTGGTGTGCGAGTGTGTGGTGATAATCCGGGGTATAAAGGACGTCAGCTGGAAGGGTGCCAAGGGCATGATGGCAGACCCGAACTTCCTGCGCAACCTGCAGGAGATGAACTGCGACCTGATCACCCAGCAGCAGGTGAAGAACGTGAAGGCTCACATGAAGAAGAGCAAGAAGCTGGACACTATGCAGAACATCAGTAAGGCTGGGTAAGGTGTTTTATAAGTAGTTTTATAATAATAATTTCTGATGCCTTCGCGGTTATTACACATCGGAATGAAACAACTATTAACGGATTTAACTCGCGTATTTTTATTTTATTAGCTGACGTTTCGGATTCTTTACAGTTTCCATAATCGTAGCACGACTGAGCTGACAATAGTCTAACGCTAATAAAATAAAAATACGCGAGTTAAATCCGTTAATAGTTGTTTCATTCCGATAGTTTTATAATGTTAAACTGGAATTGTTTCCTACATACTTACCTATGTAAGAAACAGGGAGTCCCTTAATATCGTAAAAAAATCGGATGTTGGTCTATTAAGTTTATTTTTCTAATGAGTTTTTTTTTTACATTTCCGCATATTTATTTAAGGTAGACACCCTTACTATTTTTTTTTTTTCATAATTATGTAGGTAATTCTGACCGTCGTAATTTTTCATCTAGCATCATCTTTATTTCTAATCTTAAATTAATTTATTTATGCTTTATTGCGCAATACTTCGTAGATAATTTTATTACATGGTTGTGAGTTTAAAAATGCCACAGGCCACTTCCAATCTGCCTATAAAAACTCAAAAACCCTTTTATTCTAGATACGGCCTTCTAAAATTCGTGATCGCCGTACTTGGCTACTGCGCCGTGTACAAGGAAGTTAAACCTAAAAAGGACAAAGTGGAAGCATTAGAGAAAGAATACACAGAAGCTGTCAACTACCTCGCTTCGCTCAATCGCGAAATCGATCGCCTGCAGAGAACGTTAGACGGGTTAAATAATAAATATGAAACTGCCATGTTGAGGAGGCAGGAGTTGCAGGAAGAGACTGATATCATGATGAGGAGATTGGTAGCGGCTGACAAGCTGATGTCTGGATTGTCGAGTGAGCAGAAACGGTGGACTATAGACTTGGCTGCGTTGTACGTGGAACAATCTAGACTGATTGGCAATTGTTTGCTTGCTGCGTCTTTCCTGAGCTACGCTGGGCCTTTCTCGTTCTCCTTCAGACAGACCATGGTGTATGAGGACTGGTTGGGCGACGTCATGGAAAAAGGGATACCTCTGACTGAACCGTTTACCGTTGAAAGGAATTTGACCAATGAAGTTGAAATTAGCGGGTGAGTGATTTTTTTTACTACAATCGTAAATCGATCGATATGGTTTAATATCATTAATTTTCATGATAATGATATTTGTACCAAGACATGGGTAGGATATAAAATCGATATATATCTATGACTCAACGCGAGGTATCGTGTTTTCTCCAATTACACTTTAGGTACTACCTAGAGTCACTGATGTTCTAAATTTTTTATAGTCTTGTTTTGGTACAAATATTATTTTAATTTATTTTGTTATTGATTATGTTTTGTGTATCTTATTTTAATTATTAATTAGTTGTTGTATTTATTTTCACGATCTTAATAAATGAGTGGTTTGAGATAATAATTTAATCATATTGTATGATTACAGCCAAGTAATAAATTAGGTATAGTCTTATCTCATCGAAATAATAAAATGTACTTACTTAGTCTTATCAGACGGCGCGTTGGTCTATTGACCACAGCCCCTGACTACGAGACCGGAGTTTGCGGGTTCGAGTCCTGCTAGGGGCAGCGAGGCTATGATGAATTCGCACCCCTAGATCTAAAGGGAGCTAACTCAAAAAAAGTAACTTTTTTGGGAGAGGCGAAATTGTTGTAAGGAATTGGATCCTTTTTTTAAGCGTGTGTTTAATTTAAATCTTCAGATTTTTGAGTTAGCTCCCTTTAGATCTAGGTGTGCGAATTGTCTAGTCGTCATCTCGTCATGTCGATATCGTCTTATTCTCGCGATGATCTGTCAAAAATCAACGTCGTCGACAACGAGAAATCTTGTCATGTCGATGTCGTCCCTTATTTCTACATGTCGATAACAAAATAATATCGTAACGACGAACCGTTTGCTTCAGTTCATAATAGGCTCGCAGGTTCAGTGTGATAAAATGTATTATTTAAAATGATTAATTAAGTTTTCTTAGTTTGGGACTATTCCCAATTCAAGTCCAAAATTTAACTGGATCATTTGATATTATATTATTATTGTATTTATATGTTTATAAATATATTTCAATCCAGTTGGAACTCCCAAGGCCTACCCCCGGACGAGCTCTCAGTACAGAACGGTATATTAACAACAAGGGCCTCCCGGTTCCCCTTGTGTATCGACCCGCAGACACAGGCCCTCTCGTGGATCAAGAAGAAAGAGGCTAAGAATAACCTCAAGGTGCCTGATGAGTGGTTTTAATATTACACAGTATCTATATAGGTACCTATATAAGTATCTATATAGGTACCTAATATATGAAATTATTTTTATCATATACTTACTCCCTGGATGATTTTATTATTCGATTTGAAATTCTTCTCTCATTATGATCATTATTGCTTTATTTTATTTTTTATATATACGTCACGTACGAAACAGAAGTGTTTTTGAAGCTTAAATTCAGTACAGTGTTCGCCAACGTCCATTCCACGTTGAATACACCGGTTCTCGTCCGATCACCGAAGTTAAGCAACGTCGGGCGATGTCAGTACTTGGATGGGTGACCGCCTGGGAACACATCGTGTCGTTGGCTTTTTGCTGTAAAACTAATATATTTTTTATGTATTCTCAGGTTTTATCATTTAACGATCCACAATTTCTACGTCAGCTGGAGATGGCTATTAAATACGGCATACCAGTACTTTTCCAAGACGTAAATGAGTACATTGATCCAGTCGTAGATAACGTTTTGGAGAAAAATATTAAAGGTTTGTAAATATATTATGGTGAGACTAACTCAAACTTTAAACTTAGGAGCTTTAGGGGTAGGTAGCGCTAAAGGCTTTTGTCACGCGAGAATGCTTTTGCAATGAGTGAAAGAGTGAGAGTGATAGATGCTTTCTTGAGAAACGCTTGAGCGTGAACCTTCAGTGTTATCGTCAAATAAGTACTTCTCTCTCTCTCTTACAATGACCAATCCTCTAACTCGTTACACTGACATCTGCCCTTAACAGAAGTTTAATCCCAACCATAGGCGGATCCAAGAGGATATAGAGGCGGTCATGAAGTCTCATCTCGGCTTTGGGATAGCAGTAGATATTTTTCTAAACTACTCTTTTAAATAGAATTTTATTGTTTCAGGTATGATTTGAGACAAGTATTTAAAAAACTGCATCAACATCCGTTGCGAGTTATAAAGATCTAAGCATACATGCGAACAGACAGCAGAGGGCGAATTTATTTCATACTATTTAGTGATACCCCCCTCAAAGGCGTAAGCATCATAAATTATAATACCTAATATGTTTTCAGTGGAAAGCGGGCGCACATTCGTGATGCTGGGCAGTTCCGAAGTGGACTACGATCCCAACTTCCGCATGTACCTCACCACTAAGCTGGCGAACCCGCAGTTCAACCCGGCAGCTTACGCCAAGGCCGTTGTCATCAACTATACGGTCACTGTGCAGGTACCTACAGATCTAAATCTATTTTGCCAGGGTAAAATAGATCGTATAACTAGATCTACAGGGCGCTAACTCAAAAACCTGAAGTATTGAATTATCACACACATCGAATTCCTAACAGCTAAACCTTCTACTAAAACAGATTCTAAAACTCTTGATCGAATTTATAATTTCTGTACTAATTAGTTAATTTTTAATGATAGTCGAAACGGTTGTCGCAAGCAACGTTCCACAATTCTAGTCTATACGTACATTCAAGAAGTCCTCAATACTATCAATACAAAAAAATATGCAGTTACCATGAACAACTACAAAATTTAGACCCCCAGTGGGATTCGAACCCACGCCCATGTCTTTACTAGCGGCAGCGTGCTGACCTTTACACCATAGGAACCCATTGATGAGTCGTCAAATTTCATTAAAAACTAATGGTATTTAACCATAAATGGTCCGTGTTTAGCATTAGTGTTTCAACCCACACCAAGCTAGTTTTGAGATATCGGCGCTTAAAGTTTTTTGAGAACATTCTTCTTTTTCCGCTTATTTTAAGCAAAAAAATATTGTTATGTGGTATCATTTTTTTTGTTGAAGTGCATAGATTAAGGATATAAATGTATTTATTTCAATAAATTCATAATTAAATAGAAAATGCAGAAAAATGGTTAATGCTTATCGGCTATAAGGTTTATTACATTTAGCATTTATGTGCTAAGCCACATAACACTATGCAAAATTCTAATTTGTTCTTTTATAATGAATATATTTTACACTATTTTTTTGAAAATGTAAAATAATAAACAACTAACGTATTAAAACTTTAATTTAAGTACTTATTTATTTAGTTTTTATTGTTATAACATGTTTTAAATAACATTACAAGTTCTGCTAAAAATGAGAAATAGGTACAACAAGTTAACACTTATATTATTTCAATTACTTAAAAGCTCAACCAAATTGATTTATTATTATTATTTTATCATATTGAATTAAACCAATAATATATACTTCCGTACCTAAAAAGTTAATAAACCACCTAAAAACCATTTTTCGAAGAGTTGATAAATTGTGGCGACAATTCGTACATTTTTTAATATTATTATTTATTATAATATTCTAATTTTTATCACACACGTTTAAATCTAATGACGTTTGTATCTATGCATAAACGGCGGCTCTTTTGATTGCGTCGGCGATTTTTTTGTAATTATGTTACAATTTCAAGGGACGGTAGTCCTGAGTATTTGATATTACTATGAATTTTCGTTTGATACCTACCTCCACGCGTTACTGAGGTAAAGGATCACACAGACAACAAAGTAATCCTGTAAGGGTTAATTTTTATTCCTTTTAGATACGGAACCCTAAAATATTTTATTTAATATGATAAAAATAATAATAAGTAATAAAAAAATAAGTTAGTGTTAACTTGTACCTATTTCTCATTTTTAGCAGAACTTATAATGTTATTTGATACATGTTATACAACAATAAAAACTTTAAATAAATAAGTATTTATATTAAAGTTTTAATGCGTTAGTTGTTTTATTTATTACATTTTCTAAAAAATAGTGCATAATATGTATAGGTACCTATTCGTTTTAAAACAACAAATTAGAATTTTGCATTAATGTGATAGGTATATGGCTTAACACATTAATGCAAAAATACAAATCTGACATGGGAAATAAGCAATAATGTGTTATATGTGGCTTAACACATTAATGCAAAAATACAAATCTGACATAGGAAAAAAGCAATAACCAATTTTGTGCTCTAGAATATTCTACGATTTTTTTTTAACAAAATGGATTGCACTGCCGTATTCCTCATGATCTATTTAATAAAACTGCATTCATAACTCAAAACCCGATTTTTTGTGGGTTGACACACGAACGTTTAACACGGTCCAAATATCGATGGAATTACAAATTTGCTGGATCTCTTTCAGGGTCTTGAAGACCAGCTGCTCAGCGTGGTAGTGAGAGCAGAGAGAGCAGATTTAGAGGAGCAGAGAGAGAGTCTCATCATAGAGACGAGCGCCAACAAGAGTCTGCTCTCAGGTCTCGAGGACTCTCTGCTTAGAGAGCTGGCCACCTCCACCGGAAACATGCTGGACAATGTAGAGCTGGTCAACACTTTAGAGAACACCAAGTCTAAGGCTGCTGAGGTAAGGATTTATGCCTTATTGTGTTGAATTAGAGTTGATTTTACCTTTATCTTCAGTATGTAAATACTTTACAGAAGATTTCATTCTTCGCGGATACTTTATCTATTAGTTCACTATTCAAATAATATAAAAGGAGACCTTAGAGCTACATCATATTTTATGTATCTTTTATTTATAAATTTTGCTAAAACAATAGAATCTCATCATGAGAACGCATTTGTTATATGATTATCAAGATTAAATTTCATTGGAATGAAACAACTTTAACGGATTTAACTCGCGTATTTTATTCTTATTGGTTACATAATCGTAGCACGACTGAGCTGACAATAGTCTTATGCTAAAGTGAGCATTATTGTCAGCTCAGTCGTGCTACGATTATGGAATCTGTAAATGCTCCGAAACGTCAGCCAATAAAAATAAAATACGCGAGTTAAATCCGTTGAAGTTGTTTCATTCCAATATATAATAACCGCGAAGGCATCAGAAATTATTAAGATTACATTTCATCAAGTTATATCTTTAGTACCTACATTTTATTACCTATCTAATAATATGAAAGTATTTATTAAAATTTGATAACAACTACCACTTTAGTCAATTCAAGATGGCTGAAACATTTTTATATTCACAATACACCTACCATATCACAGCTAGACATTGACTCGAAATTGTAAAATGTTCAGCTATCCTTTTTTAATTTAATTTTCCTACATAACTCTAATCTATACTCAAATCTTTATATACTCACTTTATACACCAGGTGATGGAAAAACTAGAGTTGGCTGAAGCGACAACTAAAGACATAGAGAAGTTCCGAGACGGGTACCGGCCGGTGGCGAAACGGGGGTCCATTCTCTTCTTCGTCCTCTCCGACATGGCCGGGGTCAACTCCATGTATCAATACTCGCTCTCTTCATACCTGGATGTGAGTATATTATTATGGCACCTTTACTAGAATAGTGTGACTTCTCGAAATACTTTGTTACTCCAATTAAGACTCTAAGTCTGCACATTTAAATTTGAATTTACGTGGTCACACATTTAGAGATGTCACACTATTCTAGTAAAGGTGCAATATAAGTAACTAGCTTCAGTGCGCGACTTCGTCTGCGTACGATGAGTCATTTACATAATATTGTATATAGCGTATATGTTCTTCTGATAAGCTAATAGTATGGTATGTTATTAAATTATTGTTAGGTTTCGTCAAAATCGCTCCTGTAGTTTTTGCGTGTCAGAGTAATAAATATACATCTATACATTCTTAAAAACTTTTGCGTTTATAATATTAATATCCTAAGAATTTTCGTATATAGGTATGTTATATATTTCTTCGAGAATTTGAGATGACGTTATTGTCGTCTCAGACTATATTTAAAAATAGAATCAAAGAGCAGACAAAACAAAGACGTGTCGGACTCGCACATAAAGGGTTCCGTACCTGTAAAAAACGTCCGAAAAGTCACGTATGTTGTATGGATATTACCTAAATCCGTTATAATATGTTTCATTCCAATATGTATATACCTAACTAGCGACCCGCTCCGGCTTCACACATCCATTAAAACAAACCGCTTTGAAATGCGTTGCGTAGTTTTAAAGATTTAAGCAAAAATAGGGACGGACAGACAGTTACAGCAACTTTGTTTTTTACTATGTAGTGATGCCACGAAGGCATCAGAAATTATTATATTAGTCTCAGCAAATATACCTACTGATAACTTAATTATAATGTTAAATTACGTCATCAAGCACAAAAAACCGCTCTTATCTTATTGAATATCTACATTATTGGCGAAAATACATACCAAATACATTTGTTTAAATACTCTTAATGAACAAGCGTGACTGCGATTGTTTTTTACGATTGCAAATTGAACACAGACAATTGAATCAATAAGGAAAATAAAAGACAATGATGAATAATTATATTTAATAAGGATATATTCATTATATTCTTTTGTAAGTATAGAAAGATGAGGTAGATAAGAAAAATGTTATTTCATGCTTATTCCTAAGAATGCGTGCTTCTGTGCTAAGGAATAATAAAGCAATAAATATAAAAATATCCTCAACAATTTAATCTATACTAATATACATATATACCTATATTTATAATAAAATACCCGAGTTAAATCCGTTAATAGTTGTTTCATTCCAATATGTAATAACCGCGAAGGCATCAGAAATTATTATACTAATAAAATTAAGAGGAAAAGTTTGTTTGTTTGTTTGGATTGAATAGGCTCCTAAACGACTAGACCGATTTAAAAAATTCTTTCACTGTTGGAAAGCTACACTTTTCCCGAATGACAGGCTGTAAAAAAAAGGTATCTGGGCGAAGCCGGGGCGGGCCGCTAGTCTTTTATAAAAATCTACTGATTTTATTCCATTACATTCCTTTACCAGTCACTCTACATACTTACCTAATGTATCGAATTTACAATTATGCCATCAATTAGATGATTGATATATTGACACGTATTTTTTTCTTGTCTCATTCAAACAAATAATACAGTCTAAATATTATAAAGGGTGTCGAGGCGTTGTGACGTCACGAACCCCCACTCCAGGACTTGTTAAACTTTTATCTTTGTAATTTTTTCAAAAGAAAAAATTCGTGTCCAAATGGGTAATTTAAAAAAAAAACACCTTTTACAGGTGTTTTCGTTTTCCCTGCGCAAAGCGATGCCCAATGTGATTCTGACCCGGCGCCTGCGCAACATCATCGATATGCTCACTAAGAACGTCTATGATTATGGATGCACAGGTAACCTATATGTCAAGGTACTTAAATCACTTTATCCCCGGAAAAATAAAAAAACGGGTTCAATTACTTATCTGTTACTATTTAAAATAACCCGTTGCTATGGTTATATTTGCTTTACAACCGTTGGGTTTTAATGCAAGTACCTATGTTGCTGTTGAAACAAAGAGAAAAGAATATAAATTATATTATAGTATCTTATAAGGCTTATTTACATGTACGTACAAGTTGATTATAAGTTAACTAGGTATAGAAATGATTGATTACATAAATTCGTCCAAATCAAAAAACGATACATTTAAGTAGTCTTGAGAACGCTGGGAGTAATCATTTCGATTGTTTTTAATCAAGACAAAATATCAGTTACAGACTAGTGTTACTTATATTTTTGAATGAATCAACTATAACAGATTTACAATTTCTATATTTCTAGCATGACTGAGCTGCCAAAAACTAACGCTAAATGTCAAAATCACTATAATAGCGTTAGACTATCGTCGTCGTAGACGTAAAACATACGCGAGTTAAATCCGTTATAGTTGTTTCAATACAATGTGTAATAACCCAAAGGCATCAGATATTATCCATAATATATTGCTTGTATTTAAAGGCATATTCGAACGACACAAGCTGCTATTTTCCTTCCAAATGGACATCAAACTGGAGCAAAGCGAGGACCACGTGTCGCAAGCTGAGCTGGACTTCTTCATCAAAGGGAACGTCTCACTGGAGAAGTCCTCGAGAGCGTGCCCCGCCACTTGGATACCGCCTCAGGTAGGCCTTATTGCGATTGGGGAAGATTCAAATTGGCACGAACTTTGAAATGAAACAACTTTAAAACGGATTCAACTCGCGTATTTTATTTTTATTGGCTGACATTTCGGAGCCTTTGCAGATTCCATAATCGTAGCACGACGGAGCTGATCATTGATTGTCAGCTCAGTCGTGCAACAATGTATGATATCCGCGAACGCATCAGAAATTATTATGGCGCGAACTTTGATTGGTTGTAATCTTAAGGTAGTTGCTGAAAAGTTCAATGGGACTTGTGTGGATTGAAGATAGGTACTTGAGTTGTTTTTCATACTGTTAACTTAAGTAGGTTTTCATAGTAAGTACTTTAAAATACTTTAATACGTAGGTAGGCATATCCCTACCTACGTATCACTTCAGTATCTTATAAGGCATTCTTCTTATGTATTGTTTATCTGCTAACTCTTTATTTAAGTGATCGATTTGGATGCGTGTTTTACCATTCTTTTTACCGTTTTTTTTAGAAATTATCATTGTATATAATAATATATCTTTTTATCCAGGGCTGGCAAGATATAATGAAGCTTAGCAGCGACTTTCCCGGACCATTCGGAATGTTGCCAGATCACATCGCCAGAGGGTTGGATGATTGGCAAGAGGTAAATATGTCCTCAAAAATTAAATGTAAAAAAATATCTTAATTCTTGCTTAGCCGCATTTAGTTTCTTTTTTTTTCATGATCTTCAAATATTTTATAAAAATCTCAAAACGCGGTTTAAATGGATGAAAATATGTTAATTCTTGCTTAACCGCATTTTTAAGATTTTTTTTTACATGACCTACTTCTATTAAAAATACAAACAATTAAAATATCGCGGTACAAAGTTAGCTGGATCTGCTAGTATTTATATAAAGATATTACTCACTTAGGCACTGTCTTTATATTACATAAATATATTTTCAGTGGTTTGACAGCGACACACCTGAATCCAACGAAATACCCGATGGGTATAGAAAAACATTGAAACCCTTTGAGCTGTTGATGCTTCTACGTTGCTTCCGAGTTGACAGAATATATCGCGCTTTGACAGATTACATCACAGTTACTATGGGAGAGGAGTACATCACACCGCCTGTTATCAGGTAATTGAAATATTTGATACGTATGTCGCCAACGTCCATACCACGTTGAATACACCGGTTCTCGTCCGATCACCGAAGTTAAGCAACGTCGGGCGATGTCAGTACTTGGATGGGTGACCGCCTGGGAACACATCGTGTCGTTGGCTTTTTGCTATTTATTTGTTAGATATCTTACCGCTATGAACTGCATGATCATACATTAATTTGTATAATGTCTTTTGAATGAAAACTCTAATTTTATTTTTTTGTTTAGAAGCATTTAACCACTAAGTATGTAATTCTTTTAAGAATTTATTATTCTATATCTCTTTCAAAGTCTACAATTCATTTCAGTGAGGATCCTTTGCTTATAATACAATTATTTATATTATTATACGTCATTTCTTACTAAATCAGTCTTGTACCCTAAATTCGGTTATACTGTCGCCAACGTCCATACCACGTTGAATACACCGGTTCTCGTCCGATCACCGAAGTTAAGCAACGTCGGGCGATGTCAGTACTTGGATGGGTGACCGCCTGGGAACACATCGTGTCGTTGGCTTTTTGTCATCTTATTCTTTTGTTTTGCAGTTTGGAGATGATATATGAGCAAACTACTCCTTTCACCCCTGTGGTGTTTATTTTGAGCCCCGGTTCAGATCCAACAGCTGATCTGATGAAATTGGCCGATAGATGTGGTTTTGGAGGCGGTAAATTTAAATATTTATCGCTTGGACAAGGACAGGAAGGGGTAAGATTATTAACTGATTACGATATATCAGGTGCGTGCAGTGGAGGGTGCATAACTGCATATGTATGACGTCAGGGTAGGCACAAAGTATGCACTCATGCCTTTTTAACACTTAAGTACACACATAATATAATAATATACAACTATAGGAATGCTCTAGTAATCGACCTCACAATTTAAATTCAAATATAAAATGCTTTTCTGAATTTATTCGCAACTAATAACATACTATCTGACGAATAATTTATTTAATTACATGCCTAATTAACTAATTTCTCTGGTAGTGGACGTTTTGTCTAACAGAACTAATACTAATCGCTTACTCGAAGACTTTCTTCGTAATTGTGATATAAGCTATATAGCAGGGGCGTGCAGAGCGGCCAGGGTAGGCACTCCGAATTTGACATACTGCTAAATTATCGCATAATTTTCTAGGCAGCCCTGGCCCTGCTCGAAGGTGCCATCTCCCACGGTCAGTGGCTGATCCTCCAGAACTGCCACCTGCTGGTCTCGTTTCTTCGAGAGCTGGAGAAGCAGCTCGAGCTGATGGTGAAGCCCCACCCGGAGTACCGGCTCTGGCTCACCACTGACCCCACTCCCACCTTCCCTATAGGGATATTACAGCGTTCGTTGAAAGGTAAATAATCAGTTTTGAGCTTTTCATACGAATTAGAATGAAACAACTTTAAACAGATTAAACTCGCGTATTTTATTTATTAAAGTGTAATCACTATTGTCAGCTCAGTCGTGCTACGATTATGGAATCTGTAATGTTTAAAGAAACGTCAGCAAATAAATTAAAATACATAAGTTAAATCCGATATATTTTTTTCATTCCAACCAATGGAGTATTGTGTCATAAATAAATGCGTGCGTTTAATACAGGTGCAACGTCATAAATGTATTGAGTGCCTACCTTAACATGGTACATATGCATCCCCACTGCACTGCGCCTGGTATTTAATAATAAAAACTTATAACAGACCGGGGTGATGTATAAAATACATCAAGTATTATCATTGTGTTCTTATCATTTACGTCACGTGAACAAGATCACGTGTGAATTGTTTATACAGCTGCTCAACCATATCTTTGTAAACACAAAATTTGCAAATTATTTTTGATCTTTCGTCTTTGTTATCGTTCATTTTAACTGATATCTTAATTTGAAATGAATTGTTTTAGGATGAACGGTTTTAACTCTTAGGAAGGAATTTCAAACAAATGTGCTCATGAATGAATACTTTATGAACCAAACCTATCTCGCGAAATCAAAATCAATCTGTAGGAATATATAAAAGTAGAATTTTCACTGATATATAGACGCACACACAGCTATAACCGCTAATAGTAGAAGAGTGAAACTGGACAGTAGTTTAAATAATTTCAACTCTACGGGGATAAAATAGAGGGTGTAAGTTTTGTATGGAAAAATCTTTAAATTAGCAACAATTTTAATAAAACTTGACATTCATACTCTTAAAAATATTTAATTAAATAGTAAAAAAAGGAAGCTATACAATATGTCGCTGCTTTTCTGGAATAGTGTCACAAGTCGAAATGTGTCACCATCCTGAATTGAAATTTATATGTGACGGTTCACAATCTTAAATGGAGTAACAAATTATTTCGAGTTGTGACACTATTCTAGAAAAGCAGCGATGTGTACCAACCTATATATCGAAGCATATTATATTGATAGGTAACTACTAGTCTATACTCATCATATTATAAAGAGCAAAGGTATGTTTGGAATGAATAGGCTCCAAAACGACTGGTCCGAATTGAATAATTCTTTCACTGTTGGAAAGCTACACTATTCCCGAGTGGCATCCCTACTAATATTATAAATGCGAAAGTAACTCTGTCTGTCTGTCTGTCTGTCTGTTACGCTTTCACGCTAAAACTACTGGACCGATTTTAATGAAATTTGGTACAAAGAAAGTCTGGAGCCTGAGAAAGGACATAGGCTACTTTTTAACCGACTGCAAAAAAGGAGGAGTTCCATGCGGACGAAGTCGCGGGCAGAAGCTAGTAGGCTATAAAAAAAAGAGATCCGGGCGAAATCGGGGCGGGCCGCTAGTTAACTCTACGCGAGTTAATTGTATGTTACCTTCACAGTGGTGACGGAGCCGCCGAACGGTCTGAAGTTGAACCTGCGCAACACGTACTTCAAGATGCGTGCGCACGCGCTCGAGGAGTGCGTGCACCCCGCCTTCAGGAAACTAGTCTACGTGCTGGCTTTCTTCCACGCCGTCGTACAGGTGACCTACGTTTTTTTTGTAGTTTTTTGTAGAAGATAAAGGAGCTTTTTTAGTAAATGTACATAGCTACGTGCAGCCTGGAAATGTTCTTAAAGTTTTCTTAATATAGTTTCGTGATTAGTGACGTAAGACTCAGTGTTAATTATCTTATGTTTTAAGTTGTTCTAAGGCACAATGTGATGTTTCTCGCCGGACAAGAATACTAGCATTTATTAGTTTTGTTTTGTCCGGCAGCTTGAGCACGTCATGCTCGCTTAAAGGGCTTGCTTACAGTGGCGTTGTTGATCGGGTCGCCACCTTCCCTACAATATGGTTGAGGGAGGCGATGGCTGAGATACACGTTATACTCGTGAACGGGTGCTGTTTGTGGGGTCCGGTCTGTTCATGTCTGCAAGTGGGGACTTTAGTGATATTCACATACTTTTGCTTTGAACGAATCTGACTAGAGACATCATAGTGTCTTTTTTACTTTGTGTATTTTTTTCTTTTTTTCTCCTGTAATTTTATTTTATATTTGACTCCTGGAAACCTTTACATTTCCAGTAAATTTAATTTAGTCTTTTGACATCTGGAGACCTTATACATCTCCAGTACCTATTGTTATTTTTTTTTTTTTTTTATTTTCTCCTATAATTTAAAAAAAAAAATGTAATTAGATTAAGTACATACATATTGTAATTTGTACATAATTTATTCTTAAGTGAAATTGTAATATTATTATATTGAAAAAATTATACCTCATTGAGTTTATTCTCGATTCTTCTCAAGAGGTTTTTTTTTTTGCTGAATCGAAAAAGAATATTAATTTTAACGTTGACATTCACAAGTGCCTGTAAGAGCCTAGCCTGAATAAATGATTATTTGAGTTGAGTTGAGTTGTAGCATTGTTAATGTGAAAGTAAACCTATCTGTCTGCCTGTCTGTTTCTGTATGGCTGTATCTGTATGTACCTCCCTTTCTGTGCCTGTCTATCTATGCCTGTCTGTCTGTCTGTGTATCTGGTACCTCTTCATGATTAAACCGCTGAACAAAACTAGATTTGAGGATATAGGATAGTTAGTGGAAGAGGTCGAAATAGCGGTGTAATTTACTATGAAAGGGCAAGAATTTAAACATTCGATGTTTTAATCCGGCATGTTAAAGTAAAGCCATGCAGTGGGCTCCATTAGGATTTTTTAAACCTTGCTTATAATTACATACTTAGTTACTTACCTATATGAATAAGAAACAACAAAAGTAGAATTATATCATTACAACGACACATAATCTACTCTACCTACTTAATTAACAAAACAAATCAATTTATACAGTGATAATTTATCAACAATTTTCAAGTAGGCATAAACATTGAATAAAAATCATGTCAAGGCAATGTCAACTTTACGCAACAGAGTTCAAATACTGAATTGCAAAAGCGTGTTAACGATCGAGCAATAAATAGTAAAACAAACAAAAAGCAGGTTCCACCGAGATTTGAACTCGGATCGCTGGATTCAAAGTCCAGAGTGCTAACCATTACACCATGGAACCGGTTGAACGAGCGGGCGAAATTTAGTGTTGCTTTGTTTATTCATTTGTTTAAACAAAATGTTACAACATTACGTAACGAGATTGTAATGATTTCAATTATAGTTCGATTCGTTGCATTGGACGCTAGATCAACGCTAGAGTTGAATGTGTTGTGCGTCATTTATAAATGTACCTACTCAGTCATAAAATATCAATCCTATTTTGTTTATTTATTGACTTGAGTACCTATCAATACATAGTATAAAACAAAGTCGCTTTCGCTGTATGTCCGTATGTATGCTTAGATCTTTAAAACTACGCAACGGATTTTGATGCGGTTTTTTTTAATAGATAGAGTGATTCTTAAGGAAGGTTTATAGCCCCCGTGTGAAGCCGGGGCGGGTCGCTAGTATATAATATAATAAACGTAGTGGAAGATGTTTGTTTGGATTGAATAGGCTCCAAAACGACTGGATGGAATTCAAAATTATTTTACCATTGGAAAGCTACATTCACCCTGAGTAATATACTTAGGCTATACAATATTTTGAAAAAAATATATCTGTACGAAGCCGCTGCGGGGTGCTAGTATATTATATTATATATAACTGTACCGTTTATTATTAAGAATAGAACCAAAAATGAACTATGTAAACAGGTTATAACTTTTCATAAAACATTTTTTTCTTTTATTTGAAAAATGGCATTTTGGTGATCTTATGTTTTGAGCCGATCGCGATATTGCGTTATTTGACGACATGGCGTGTTACTAGTCTAGAAAACCGAAAACTAATTCAAAGTATGTTAACTATTAAACCGCTGAATAAATAACTTGTTTAATAGGTACCAATCTATATATCGCACACCTAGATCTAAAGAGAGCTAACTCAAAAAAAGGTACTTTTTCAGGAGAGACGAGAAACTGATTAATATGTCCATATGCACGCATGCGTTTTCTGTATAATTATATACTTTTTATAATAAAGCTAGCAGAGTTATATTAGCTGAAATCTGTTTTAGTGTAGGTGGGTTTTGCTGGAATCCGATGGTGTGCATAACTCAAATCTTCCTGTTTTTGAGTTAGAACCAACCCTTTAGATCTAGGTGTGCGATATATATAGATATCAACATATAGGTATATGTTTATGTTTCATTGAACAGGAGCGTCGTAAATATGACAAGATCGGTTGGAACATCTCCTACGATTTCAGTGAATCTGACTTCGTAGTGTGCATGCAGATTCTGCAGTGCTATCTCGAAAGGTGTGCGGCCGCAAGGGGCCCCATACCTTGGTCCACGCTCAAATACCTTTTTGGAGAGGTAAATACGACTAAAAATAAAAAATACCTTTTTTTAAAAGCAAGTTTTTATAATTTTTTAGCGTTAGACTATAATATTGTCAGCTCAGTCGTGCTACGATTATGGAAATTGTAAAGAATCCGAAACGTCAACAAATAAAATTAAAAAAAATATATATATCCTTTAATAGTTGATTCATTCCAATAAGCTTTTCTAATTATAAAAGCTAAATAGAAATAAATAAATTAATTTGATTTTAAAATCACGTCATAAGGTTAACCATGCATTGTTGCCAAACTGAACGTGTGTTCAAAATTTCAGCTCAATCAGTTAAAGTTATCCACTTTAAAATTGAGTTGCAAGATTTTACCCTTATATACTTATATTTCAATGTTACATTTATTGCAGGTAATGTACGGCGGACGGGTGATCGACGATTTTGACCGTAGAGTTGTCAAAACTTATATGGAGGAGTACATGGGAGAGTTTCTCTTCGACAAATTTCAGCCTTTCCACTTCTACCACGACTCCCTCTTCGATTACGTCATACCTCCTGATGGCGAGCGAGAGGAGTATATAGGTATGTCTCGCTCACACATCACTTCAAACCTTAACCAGGTGCCAAAGGCGAGCATTGTATACAGTAGGTATACATACACAATATCAGGATGAATCATAATGAATGTATGTCGTGCCTACCCAAACACAATGTACCCACCTGTTAGGTGCTGAATGTGTTTTTATACGTACCTACTTAGATAATTTTTCATGCATAGGTTTTACTAATATTATAAAGAGGAAATATTTGTAGGCATGTATATATCGCACACCTAGATCTAAAGGGAGCTAACTCAAAAATCTGAAGATTTTAATTAAACACACGCTAAAAAAAGGGATCCGATTCCTTACAACAATTTCTCCTCTCCCGAAAAAGTTACTTTTTTTGAGTTAGCTCCCTTTAGATCTAGGGGTGCGATATATTGATTAAAATGAAAAACTACAGAGCCAATTTTAAAAATTCAGCATTTGGATACTACATTATGACAGATTAACATAGGTTATATAGAATATTTTGAAAAAAGAATGTTCATCTAGACAAATTTTTAATCCAATGTGTAATAGCCGCGAAGGCATCACAAATTATTAGAGTTGTTGCGTTGTCATGAAAATTCCGTTATTTACACTTTAAAGCTTTATCATTGTTTTGCTTAATCCTCAGAGTTCCTGGACACGCTGCCGCTGGCGAATTCCCCGGAGGTGTTCGGGCTGCACCCAAACGCGGAGATCGGGTACTTCAGCCAGGCGGTGCGCGAGATGTGGACACACCTCATAGAGCTGCAGCCGCAGACCAGTTAGTATTAACTAGCGTGACTAGCGAGCCTATTATGAACTGCCGACAACATGTTGTCGACAAGCAAAAGGTTCGTCGTTACGATATTATTTTGTTATCGACATGTAGAAATAAGAGACGAAATCGACATGACAAGATTTCTCGTTGTCGACAACGTTGATTTTTGACAGATCATCGCGAGAATAAGACGATATCGACATGACGAGATGTGGACTCGACAATTCATCATAGCCTCGCAGGTGTCCCGTTTTGAACAGGACTGTCCCTTTTTGTGACTCTGTAGTTATCCCGGTGTCCTCGAAACAATCTCTGGGAAGGAAAATTGACCCGCTTTCCGAAAACGAGACACTTTTACAGTTTCCGAAAACGGTGTTGAAAAACACTCAAATTTTAGCTACATACAATTTTGTAATACGGATGTCAGTCGGGTATTTAGTAGACAGTTTTTCCATCCCCTCTGATAAGTACCTATTAAATGGCTGAACCGATTGTCATGAAACAGTGTAATTACTGTCGATTAAATCACTTTTCAAACAAACAAATTATAATCAAAATCGTTCCATCCGTTTGAGAACAATACATGCACAAACACACTCACAGACACGTCAAATTTAAAACACCTCGTCATTTTTGCGTCGAGGGTAAAAAAGTGTTGTTCATCATCGCGGATAAACGTAGTACAGTCAAGGGCGTGCTTTCCATATAGGCACAGTGGTATAAATGTATGGAGTGCCTACCCTAACGTGATACATGCGCGACCCTCACTGCACGCGCCTGAGTACAGTGAGCGCCAGGAGGGTTACTTATCTCTAACGCTGACTGTACCTAAATATTTTTTTCAATCTCATTACACGCTGCATTGCTACAACAGCAGTCGTATTAAAAGGTAAGTGACTTAATTATTCACATAATTAACCTAATTAACACAAACGTGAATATCGACATAGCTCGTGATTACAAACATTGCTAAATGATATACATTTTTCATTGCACTTTTTTGCTGCTGCGATTGTTTTTGGTGCGATTGTTTTTTGATGTTTCTTGTTTTTTCGTTTCGCCGCTAGCGGATGTTTCTGGTAAGTTATACGCTGTTTTGAAGTTGGTGAGGTTTTTATAGTTACCTATGTATTGGTTCTTAATTGGTCTATACTTCAATTTTTTTATATGTAAGTACATAGGTAGGTTGTATTACGATGATTTTCGTGGTCTCATTAATAAGCGGACTGGTAATCGTGAGGAACCGGATTCCAATCCTGTCGATGATTAATAAAAAGAAACATATCATGCTTAGTAACTTTTTTCCGAAATGCAACTGTCTTTCCGTTAAAAGTAGTAGGTATCTACTAAGTTGGTCTTATGACTATACAATAGTCTAACGCTAAAGTTAATGTCAGCTCAGTCGTGTTACGATTATGGAAACTGTAAAGAATCCTAAACGTCAGCAAATAAAATAAAAATACGCGAGTTAATTCCGTTAATAGTTGTTTCATTCCAATGTGCAATAACCGCAAAGGCATCAGAAATGATTACATTAATTCATATTTTTAAATAAAAATATGATTGCGATTGCGTATCAAACGCTCGAAGATCCACTCTACTTAGTGTAGTAGGTACACTTTTTGCAGTTCTTTAAAGTTAGTATTTATTTCTTACTTTTTAAAAAACAGCTGTATTGTGGACAGCTGTTTTTAAAAAAAGCGTAATTTAATATTTACCTTATTACAATTAAGCTTATATTGCTGCGTTATTTGGTGTTGTTCAGGCGAGGGCGGCGGCGCGATGAGCCGCGAGGACTTCATCGACTCGATCGCGGTGGACGTGCTCGCCCAGCTGCCGCCCGAGTACGAGGTGTGGCGCGTGCGCAAGAACTTCGAGATGAACATCACGCCCACGCTCGTCGTGCTGCTGCAGGAGCTAGAGAGGTCGCTGTAGACACATGACTCGATAATAACACACGCACAAATACGCAGCCTCTAACTACACACGCATACGCAGCCTCTAAAAGCACACATACCTATACGCAGCTTCTAACAACACACACACTCGCAGCCACTAACTACACACACATACGCAGCCTCAAACACACACATTCGCAGTCTCTAGCAACACACACATACGCAGCCTCTAACAACACACATGCGCAGCCTCTAATAACACGCATACGCAGCCTCTAATAACACACATACGCAGCCTCTAATAACAAACATACGCAGTCTCAAACACCCACATTCGCAGTATCTAACAACACACACATACGCAGCCTCTAGCAACACCAATCGTCGTGCCTAATCAAACTCATTACATTAAACGTTTCATTCCAGGTTCAACCGCCTCATAAACCGTATGCGCAATACCCTCTCCCTACTCCGGAAGGCGCTCGCCGGCGAGATAGGAATGGATGCGATCCTGGATAACGTGTCATACAGCCTGTTCAACGGACAGCTGCCGCAAGTGTGGCGATCACTGGCCCCCGCCACGTGCAAGGGGCTGGGTGGGTGGATGGATCACTTCATCGCCAGGACTAAGCAGTACACTGGATGGGTAAGTGTTTATTATATTGGACACAGCTTGGTCAACAAACGCAAGTGCTGGGTGGATGAAAGGATCACTTCATCGTTCGATGTAATAAATCATCCAGTATACTGTATACTGGATGATTGCCAGATTCGATCACGACCTTCATAGTGGTAACTACTCCGTACCCCCATGGACACATCCCGCGCACCGACACACAGACAGCTGCCGCGCGGCATGCGGCCTCACCCACATCTAAAAAAATACTCTATAGAGTTACAGCGTCCCCGCCAGCGGGGTCGAATACGAGCACTCACACCCGGCACCAGTCGGATCTATCTGCAGGAACCTTCTGTACCCCTGTAACATTATCGAGTTAACACACCTCCCGGCTCCCGGCCCAAGCCTAAGTTCGTCCAGGCCGAAATACTGGTGGAGGCTCGCCTACTGTTCGGTTTTGCAGATAAAGTACACCAACTCCGTTTCAGCATTCAATTCCAAAAAGAAATCAAACGACGAAATAGGAACTAATGACTATACACATAATACTAATGAGAATAGATTTTCATGAACATGACAGGATAGGTTGACATAATAATATGTTCATGTGTGGGTGTGTGACAATATACCACTCAATCATAAATCTATCTCCATAGACGACGATGGAGGAGCCAGTGGTGATCTGGCTCTCCGGGCTGCACATCCCGGAGTCGTACCTGATAGCTCACATCCAGATCGCTTGCCGGCTGTACACGTGGCCGCTGGACCGGTCCACGCAGCACACGAAGGTCACGCACTGGACCGACGCGGACGAGATCGAGGAGCGACCGGTCACGGTGTGTATCTTGCGTCAGGTGCAGTGTGTTGGTATTGTATCTTGCGTCAGATAGAAAAGGTGCTACAGTTGAGGTTTTGTATCTTGCGTCGGGCAGAGACCGGTTAGTATTGTATTTGCTACAGTTGAGGTTTCGTATCGTGGATCAGGTAGTAACCGGTTAGCATTGTATCGTGCGTCAGATTGAGAAGATACTACATTTGTGGTTTTGTATCATGCATCGAGTAGTGACCGATTAGTATTATTGTATCTTGCGTCAGATAGAGAAGAATCTTCAGATAAGGTTTTGTATTTTGCGTCATATGGAGGAGATGCTTCAATCGCGGTTTTGTATTGCGTCAGATAGAGAAGATACTTCAGTTGAGGTTTCGTATTTTGCGTCAGATAGAGAATATACTTCAGTTACTGTTTTGTATCTTGCGTCAGGTAGAAATGCCTTAGTCACTTTTTCATGTCAGACAGAGAAGCTATCACTTAATAGTTTTACTTATATAAATAGAATAGGTACTTAACTACTTATATTGTCAGATAGAGTAAGATACTACTAAAGATATGTGTCGTTTCAATTATTATCATCTAATGTGAATGTTTTAGCAAAATTCTGAAACAATGTACAGTCTCCATCGGACATTATTTATGTAATTATTTAATATAGGGGTGCTATGTCCGCGGTCTGTACCTGGAGGGCGCCCGCTGGGACCTCGAGGACAAGTGTCTACGGCGGTCGCACCCCAAGGTGCTCGTGACGGAGCTGCCGATCATGTACATCATACCCATCGAGGCGCACAAGCTCAAGCTACAGGTGCGTGTTATAAATATCTTTCGATAATCCAAACAACTGCAGATCAAAAGGTCAAAAGGGGAGGGGGGGTATGGGAGTTTTGATTCGAATGCCCATCTTCCAGCTTTAAAATCAATTGAGAACCTATTGTACCATATTATTGTTCTATCTGAACCTGCGTACTACAATTTGGGATCAGATTCAGATTAAGTATACGATCTCTGTTCATTACATAGTTAGTTACAGCTCCCTATAGTTAGTTACAGGTCCCTGATGCGACTCACTTGGTTTGAAAAACGCTAAAGCAAATTAATTTGGCTTTGAAGGCTGTTGAAGTAGTCTGCAATTCCAAAGTGAGGCTTTTAGCATACGGAATCATACCAATTGGGATCGCTGTTGACACTTAGTTTAAACCAAGTGGGATACTTAATCACCCCAGTAAAAGTGTACCTATTGAATATAATATACTTTTTCTACCTATTTCAAGTATCTTTTTGTTTTTGTTTATAATCAGAACACGTTACGAACACCTGTGTACACGACGTCTCAGCGGCGGAACGCGATGGGCGTGGGCCTGGTGTTCGAGTCCGACCTGTGGACCGCCGAGCACTGCAGCCACTGGATACTGCAGGGCGTCTGTCTCATCATGAACACTGACTAAATATACTTACGTCATCGACCAGGGGCGGATTTGCAGTCCCAGTCGCTCTAGGCAGGCCCCAGGCCTTGTGTCGCCCCTTTCTCATCATCGGTAAAAATTTTTGGCACGATTTGTCGCCTTGGCCCACTGGGCCTTAGGGCAAATCCGCCACTGTTATCAATATAATAAACGAGTTATGCTCGTTTATATATAGTATCACTATGTATACTTAAAAATTATATGTATGAAATGTGGGTGTGCCTCTTAATAAACGGTAAGTTTACGAGATTTCAAATAATGTTGTAACATAGTAGTTTCATTGTGTCAGATTTAGAAATGTTTTTTTTTTATTTTTGTGTTAAACTTTTTATTTACTTATACATAGGTAGGCACTCATATATTTTTTTATGGTAGATACATCATACTGTATGCACCTACATGTTCGAACTGTGTCAGTACCTAGATTTACCAAAGATGTTACAGACGCAAAAAGCAATGTGAAGCTAATGCAGATGTTGGGGGAGTCGGTACATCGATTTAGCGAATCTCTCTCACTTTTGCCCCTGAACAATCGCAATCTCGATACTTACGTTTTTAACAAACAATGATCAAAGGTATTGACTTAGCTAGATTTTCGATCCAGGATGGGATCGAGAATCCTGTATTTGTGAAGTATCTCAATTCTAGTCAAAAAATTGTTGTGTTCATTAGTAATGAACACAACAATTTTTTGTATTCAATATTTATTATATTCAATATTAATATTATTTTTCATATTCAATATTTACATTTAATTAGGTACTTGTAATAGCTTTACATTGCACTTTTAATATTGTTATGTAGGTTAGTTTCAATAAAGACTGATTTATTATGTGATTTTTTATTTCTATAACTTATATTACAAGTTTGTTGATTTTGTGATACAAGCTTTAGCCTGAGGTAAACATAAATTATAGAATGAAGTACTAATGAAATCCTTTAGAGGTTGCCATTTTACCCAGCCTTTATTTTGCAAGAATTCCTTAGTCTGCTCTTTGCCTACATAATGGGGATCCTGAAAATGAAAAGGTTTAAAAAGAATTTAGTGTATGTACATAATTTTTTAGTAAGTACAGTGATTATTTCTCTCTTCAGTTTAATGTATCAATGATAAGTTCCCTTTCCTATAATCATTTAGCCATTTTATAAATATTTTCTAGCCAACACCAAGGGTGTGCATTCCATATAGGCAAAATGGTTATGGTATAAATATATTGAGTGCCTACCCTGACGTAGTACACGCGCGGTCCTCACTGCACGCGCCTGAACAACACATTTGCAAAGGTAAAGTGACATTAAATCTTACCACCACTGATAAGCTTGCACCGGAATGATCAATATGTATGCCCATAATGCCTTTAGAAGAGCAGTCAATGTCTCCCCCCATCATGATAGGGCTGCCAAACTTCTCGAAATGATTCTTCAACACTGTCACAATATTGTCTAAATCCTCTCCTTTATTCACATGAATTATTTTACATGGGACGTCATATAATTTATCTATTACCAGGCATACCTAAAAATATATTCATATTAATGCAAATTATTAAGTGGAATTATTAACACATAATAATGGGAGATTTCCTGTGAATATTTTCCCAGTAAAACTTGAACTACTAAACAAAAAAATTGAATAACAATTCATAATTTATTTACTTAAAATGGCAATGTATTTAAATCTCTACAGGTTGTTATTCCTTATTGGCTGTTTTTGTGGCTGGTAAAATTTACTATGTAATGTCCCATGACGATGATTCTATATAAAGACAAACATAAAATAATTCTGTGAGCCTTGAACTCACATTTGTCTCCAATAGCAGGAAGTTCCGCTACGGATTACACTATGGTGGCACTAATTGAAACAAAAAATGTTTCCATGGTATTGGTTTAACATTATTATCATTATATTATACTAGTCTACTAGTGGCCTGCCCTGGCTTCGCCCGGATCTATTTTTTTATAGCCAATGTCGCTCGAGAATAGTGTAACTTTCCAACAGTGAAAGAATTTTCAAATTGGTCCAGTTGTTTAGGACCCTATTCAATCCAAACAAATAAATGTTTCCTCTTTATTATATTAGTATAAGTATAGAAAGTGCAAACATAATTAAATCTTGCTATAATTGGTACAGATTGTAATATATTGCTTACTTCAAAACTGCCTATCCATTGTCTTGACCCTGAGAAAGACCGTGGCTTGTCCTCCAACTGAACCAGAATATCTTGAATTTGCCTCACAGGTACATTTCCATGATCAGAGACATTGTTATTCATCCATGAGCATAGTGTTTGCAGGGTTCTGTAGCCACAGCCCCAACCCTTAATATACAGATAATGTTATTATATATTATTAAGCCTATTAGTTATTTACTCACAGTATCTAGATGTGATTTCGTATTACCAGTTAATTGCGCTTCTAGGGCTTGCTAATGTCAGCATTTTAAAGTAATAATATAGGTATCTACCAAATCTAAAAAATAAGAAATGTTTACTTAAAAACCCCTTCATAGTCCGATGTTATTATTGGTTTCATCAAAACTTACTTAGTGACACCAAATAGCTTATTCTAGGTTATAAAAAAATATTTGTTAATGATAATAAAAGCAATTAAAGCTAATTATATGAGCATATTACCCTGTCATCAAAGCCGTCACATAAATAGTGGTAGTAATCATATTTTCCTGAAACAAAATAATAATCTCCTGATGTAAACACAGCTGTGCCTTGGTGGACGTTTGACAGGAGATCTGTCATTTTCAATTTACTTTTTTTTAACGACGGCTAGTTGGTATAGTAACCATGGTATTAGAAATAATGCCATGAATATGGACATTATTAAAATTTGCTTTAAAGGTTTTTTTATATTTTGTTTATTTTTCTTCATTGTTTTCAATTTAAAAGTAAGTACAAAATATCATAATGGTGTGAAGAAATGTCGACATGACTAAAGGTGTACAAAAGTACCTACCTACTTTTCTATAGGTACCTTGTTTATAATTTATTTATATACCTAAATATTATATATGAATGATAATTAATATATATGCACCTATTAACATTAATATATATGGTAGGTACCTAAGTACAATAATATCATTGGAATGAAACAACTATTAACGGATTTAACTCGCGTATTTTTATTTTATTACTACCTTATATTTAAATTACAAATTTTGAAAAACTACCCTTTTCAAAATTTGTAATTTAAATATAAGGTAGTTTGCATAACTGTATAAATCACTTTAGCGTTAGACTATTGTCAGCTCAGTCGTTGCTACGATTATGGAAACTGTAAAGAATCCGAAACGTCAGCTAATAAAATAAAATAAAAATACGCGAGTTAAATCCGTTAATAGTTGTTTCATTCCAATGTGTAATAACCGCGAAGGCATCAGAAATTATTACAATAATATCAGTTTTTTTTGGACTTTCTAGTTCCCTGGTTCCTAGACAATGCTTACAGCTTAGGTAGGTACCTACCTGGATTTTGAAGCCTTGAACCCGGACATGTAAACATAGAGCAGGTTCATAGTTTTTGAGACCAAAATAAATTGAAATTACTTAAGTAGGTAAGTACCTACCAAATTAAATTTTTCAAACCCGGATGCCCAATAAACTATGACAAATTCAAGGTCGGATAGACATACCACCCTACCTATGTCTATTAGGTAGGTAAGTAATACGAAAGATCATAACCCGAGAAGAGTGCTCTGTAATGTTATGATTTTTTAAACAGTCATAAAAAACTATGATCATAGTTAACAACTAGGTAGGTATAATTTGCTCTGACCGAGTGTTTATTGTGACCATCGGCTAGTGATAGAATTCGTAGAATTCATACAGGAAAATTGCATGATAATATTATGCCAAACATCAACATTCTGTTGAAATCTTCGTCGATGTAGTGATGTTTTTTAATAAAATAGTTCCTCTTTCAACTCTAGAGATAAGACAAGTTTGTGATTACATATTGACATAGCTATAGCTTAGCCTCGTCAATATTTGTATAGGTCGAGGGGGTTATCTGGCTATATATAAAAGTGGTATAAGTAATTGTCGAAAATACTTGTACCTCGCTAGCGAGCGACAATAATACATATTTTCAAAGTTATTAAAATATCGATAAAATGAAGTTTGTTGCGGTAAGTCAAGAATAGATAAGTTAATCGTTTAGCGTCTTAATTCGGTAGTTTCATGCAATATAAAATGATATTACGTACCTACCTGTCTATAGTTAAGTAAAATGTAGCACCCAAAATAAATTGTGTTTACATTAAACTTGCAATAACAGACGAAAATTGCATTTAAATTGTTTACATAGGAATTTAGGTAAACTCTACATTGTTGTTAAAATTGTGAGAATTTTGTGTTTTTTGTGCTTACCTATTTGTCTAGACACGGTAAATTTAGGTCATAAAAACATGGGGCATTATCTATGTACGCTCAGTTATTTTTAGAATTTCGAGCTGAAAAGTCCAATACCTAGGTCATACCGCTCTTTTTAAAAAATAATTACAGGCATTATTGAAAATGCAGTGTTTTTTGCTATTTCAGACTTTGATTCTTGCTTGCATCGCGGCAGCGACTGCTCAAGGTAAGTTATTTAAAAATAAATACCTGAGTACACTCTACATTTATTTACCTACTTTATTCTTAATTTACATACTATTTTTATCATGGTCTCTCTATCTTACTTGGCCTTTTGGGTAATATTGACTATTATTTCTTAACAGCTTCTCTATTTTCATTTCAGTTAATTTTGTGGATAACAATGCTCCGGAACCAGGTATTAGAATATAACTAAGGCCTCCTTCACAATATCTAAATAAGTTCGTAGTAAGATGAATATGATATTTCACTAAGTAGCTATTTCTTGGGAGCAAGACTGTGTCATAAGATAGAAGCAAATAATTATTCAGAAGTTACTTAGATCTGTGAAAAAGACCTTCGATATAAATACCTAATTCGCATTTAATTATACCTACTTACCGACCTACTATTTTAACACTGTATTAATTTTCATTATTTTAGTAAAAGTGGTCGAGCAACCAGACCAAGGTAAGAATTTTCTTCTTAGGTAGGTATTACCTACTGTTTCTCTTATTTAATATATTTTTTTAGAAACTAATAAATGCATTTTATTATTTCAGTGCAAGTAGCCGGAATAAATGGTGCCGGTGAGTGATTTTTTATTATAACTACTTAGGTATTTTTTTAAGCTTTTGTACCAAATAAGTAGTACCTAGGTACGTAAGTCTGCTACTTATAGATACCTACTTACCTAACTAAGTAAAAATGAAATTTGAATCTGATTAAATGGAAACTCAAATTTTATAAACAATAATAATATGATATCTTTTGGTAGGTACGTATTAATTATAACAAATTTAATAGTGTAAAGCATATTGGGAATAATTTTGTATGAGTAACTTGATCTAGTTGCTTTGTTATAGCACATACTTAAATAGGTATTTGCTTTTTTGTTACAGTCGTCGACCCTGGATTTTACAGACCATCTGCCCGTAAGTTGCACAGCCTACACAACACAAAATAAAGACCTAAACAAAAAATATTATTGTTTTTAAAATATTTATGAAAAACCTTTTATTAGGCTTCTATACCTTACAAAGATTTAAAAAAAAAGTAGAAATACAAAACTGCACATATTATCTCTCTAAGAGATGTATTACAAATACCTACTTAATAGGTACAGATATAATTATGTGCAAAATAATTTATTGAGTCCTAAGTATCTAACTACTTAGGTATGCTACATTTTTACCTTTTTGTTTTGCAGCATCTACTGGAGGCAATGGAGTTAACGGTAAGTCGATACTGTTTAAATAATAAGTAATTGAATTAACTAGTTTATTACAATCCTGTACCTACCTGTCCGAGTTAAGAATAATGTAACACTGTTAAACTATAATTAGAAAACGAACTTTAAAATTCACGAAACGTACAGTAGTACCTACATAAATCAATAGGTCCTATACGACAATTATCTGTTACGTAGGTAGCTGTTTTTGTACAAAAGAAAATTTTAAATTACAGAGAAAACATCAAAAATAATAAGTTATTTTTTTGGAACGAAACAAATATTAACGGATTTAACTCGCGTATTTTTATTTTATTTTATTAGCTGACGTTTCGGATTCTTTACAGTTTCCATAATCGTAGCACGACTGACTTTAGCGTTAGACTATTGTCAGCTCAGTCGTGTTGTTTCATATAGTAGTTTCATTCCAATGTGTAATAACCGCGAAGGCATCAGAAATTAATAAGTTATTTTGTTTGTTTCAGTGGTAGATCAGGCATACAACAGACCCTCCGGTAAGTATTACTTTCAAGTAATTCTTATATCTATAGTTTATACAATAGCTATATATAAAAAAACAAATTATCGAGACTGACGAACAATAGCTGCATGGTACTGTTCGCTAATGAAATAAAAATCGAAAAATTTGGAATGCGAGAAAAAAAAATATGAACTATATTTTCCCTTAAAACCTTTTCTTCGATAAGTCTGTTTACAAAATACTTACCTATTTTTAATAAGAAAAATGTTAGTTAATTATTGTATCTTTCTTTCCAGCTGGGGGCAACAATTGTGAGTAACAAAAGGACACACGTAATTTATAATATCTCATGTTATAAAAACATATTTGAAACTGAACTAAAAATACTTTCTAATCCCTCCGCGATATTCACGTGTCATATTTTCTCGACTCACTTTAATTTATTACCGACTAGCTGACCCAGCGAACTTCGTACCGCGTTTATCGTTTTTTTCCCCTTTTTTCCAATTTTTTTCACCGTATAAACCTTCCCTGGAGTTCCACGAACATTTCAAGACTAAAATTAGCCAAATCGGTTCAGCCGTCCTCGAGTTTTAGCTAGACTAACGAACAGCAATTGATTTTTATATATATAGATAACGATAACCAAAGAGTTGTAGAAACATTACCTAATCATAAAATCTGTGATTTTACAAATTAATACTGTTCTTTATTCTTGCCTATTTTAACATTATCATATTTTTCAGACCGTCCTTACCCGGACCCCTACCTAAGAGGAGGTGAGTAATAATTTATTAGGTAATATAATTAAATCAACATATAATTATACCGAACCAATTTAAATTTAAAATAATTTCATTTACCTAAATCTATTCAATCTCTCAATGAGAATTAATTTCTTAATAAACAGATAGACAGTGTTAGTTTCGTATAAATTTATTACATTATTAGGTATTTCAAAATAGAACAGTTATTTACATCCTAAAGGCTTGAAAGCCTCCTCTCATTAGCTGGCCAACTGCGCTTCAGTATTCAGTTCGAAGAAAAAAGAACAGTTACCCTTACCCTTATACCCTTGTACATATGGTTATTAACCGGGGTCAAATATCTCTGACTCTAACTATAATAATATAATATTAAATACTATGTTATATCGAAACGTTTATTTTCAGGCAATACCCCCCAATCGAGGCCTTTCCCCAAGCAATGTAAGTATTACATACATCTACTTACTGCCATAATATAATTCGAAATACGATCAATAGGTATCTTTGGTTTATTGTCTTTGTGCAAATATTATTAATATTACATATATCGCTGTATATTTGGTTAAAACGAATATACTTATATCCCTGCTGTAACATATATAGGTACATTGGAATAAAACAACTTTAAACGGATTTAACTCGCGTATTTTTTATTGGCTGACGTTTCGGAGCCTTTACAGATTATATAATCGTAGCACGACTGAGCTGACAATAGTCTTATACTAAAGGGATTAATACAGCTATGCAAACTACCTTAATATATAGACATATTAAAATGTATGTTTTTGTTCCAGATGACAACCCAGCCGCGCGAGGTGGAAAATAAAGATAACTCAAGGATAATACATACTGTAGGGTTCGTGGTCGCTGGTTATAAATTAAACATCTACATTAATTTGTGGACTGTATAATATTAATGTTAAATAGGATTGCGGATGAGTCGCCTCATCGCATCCTTGGTGGAACAAGACTACTTTTAGTGTTGCCACTTTATGTAGATATGTATCGTACACATACAATAATAATTTTATAATTAATCATTGTTATAAAATCCGCATTTGCAATTAAATGTTTTGTCGCTATTTTGTATTATTACTTACCTACCCCTTCCCACATGCACTTATTCAATAAACAGGTACCAAGTTAACATGAACTCTTCCAGAGAGTTAATAAATACCGGACACTTGTTCTACTCAAGACAGACCTAGGTACGTAGGAAAAGTATATATATATATATATATTACTAGCGGCCCGTCCCGGCTTCGCACGGGGGGACTTAAGATTTTTTTCATAGTTTTATGTGCCACGGAAGGCCTCAGAAACGATACTTTTCCCCCGTTTTTGAAACATTTTCGGTTACTGCTCCGCAACTATAAGACCTAGCGTGATATTATATAGCCTATGTTACTCGGGGATAATGTAGCTTTCCAAAGGTGAAAGAATTTTTGAAATCGGTCCAGTAGTTTCGGAGCCTATTCATTACAAACATACAAAAATACAAAAATACAAAAATACAAATCTTTCCTCTTTATAATATTAGTATAGATTAAATAATATATTTCCTATTAGGTATAATACGCAAAGCCACAGGCTCTTACCTAGTTGCAAGTTAGTTCAAACTTGGTTAGGTACTTGTCCGAGTTTATATTATGTACTACTGAAGCTTATATATATTTGGTAAATAGTAAGACTAAATATTACGACGGTAATCATTTTACCTACAAAATATACTATTTCTCCTATACCTACTACATACCTACATTAAGCAAAGTCGGGTTAGTTACTCCATTTATTATCTTAAAAAGGGTTGGAAAGAATTTGATGAAATTTGGTATTAAGGTACCTAACTGACATGATTTACATAAATTATATCATATACCGGTCTAGGTTTTTAGACTACCCAAAAAATTAGGGTAATGTTTTTACCTATCTAATAAAGCCATAATTATAAAAAACTTCTATTTGGGCACCGCGGTTTATGGAGAATAGAATATATATATATATAATATAAAGTATATTAGATATTAATAGAACACATTCATTAAAACAGATTTTTACAATTTCCGTAAGTTTTTCCTTAAACAACACATTCGTGGAAGTTAATTCTATTTTTTACGATTTGTTGTATTTGTATAATCGTCTAAATGCCAATATATATCCTCCTGCCGCCCAGCACATTTTGGTCAAAGATGGGATAGCAGCCCACATCCCTTTTTATAGGTTTACATGGTTCCGGCCCACGACTTTCGGCCGATGAAAACTTGAGTTATCGTTGTCGTATGAATGTATTGTTTTTATGGTATCATAAGTGATATGGATAAAAGGCTTTGAGACTAAAAAAACACCGAAATTCGATGTCTTTTTTATAGGTATCTGGGTTATAACAATAAAAAATATGAAAATATGAAAATCTATATTTCTGTGTTTTTTCCGATATCTTATATGCCTACGTGTCGGTCTTTTACGCTACTATAGTGTATTTTTATTAAATTGCAATAAAAATAACGCATTTTATATATTTTCTTAAAATATGTATTTGTTTTACTACGTCTGCCACTTGTTACCATTAATTTTGGCCATATACTGGTAATTTTCTGTTCATGACATTCAAATTCTATGACTAGAGTATGTCTTTATTACCGGAAATGGAATGGAACATTAATAAAATGGAAAATGAGGTGACAATTAGGCACCAAACTTGACCATATCGAAGTTTTGGCTAAAAACGGGGTAACCGCCCATAGACCTTTATAAAATCCCATAGAGTCATAACAAATAATTCGAGTGGAACACTAATTTATCATTATAATTAGGTTATAATGGGTGTGAATTGTGAAAACAAAACAATAGAAACACTTTTGTTTTACAAATTGTTAATAAACATAGCAAAAAGTTCAGTAATCAAAACAAGAATAGCGGTTATAACCCGTAGACCTATTAAAAACTTTGAATACCTTGGTGCTCATATGCCTTTTAATAGGTCATCCGATTATTAGTTGTTGTATTTATAATGATATCAACTGAATGAATAAAATAAATATGCTGAAACAAAGATGAACATCTTAGGCAACACTCACACCAAAAACTCATACGCAATCTGCCGAGATAGCAAAGAAAATCACAGATTTACTTACCCCTTCCTCGACCTCTCGACATTGTTTTGAATATTACGCCAAAACTAACAGATGATGTTTAACAGACTGACATCTAGTGTGAACGTTAAATATGACGTATGCGTTTTAAAATCATTTAAATGTAATATGCGGTAAATTTAAAGTTCTATGACAAGTCAAAGTTGAAGACCTTTTAAAAGGACGTTGGGCGTCAAGCTGTAAAAATCAGCAACACGCTTGGGCCGGAACCACTACTCAGCTGAAGACCTTTAAATAGGTCATTGGGCGGCAGGAGGATATAACAATATTTGCTTGTCAGTTCACTTGTACGTAATGTCAATATTTGAGCACTTCGATGTATAAAACAGTGCTCCTTGCTTGAACTGGCCAACATTTAAAAAACTTTTGGTCAACAGCTAAGTTGTCATTTCATTTACGATATTATTGCAAAACTTTAC
Source organism: Polylopha cassiicola (assembly GCA_038024825.1). Lineage (NCBI taxonomy): Eukaryota > Metazoa > Arthropoda > Insecta > Lepidoptera > Tortricidae > Polylopha > Polylopha cassiicola. Next base: position 7,202,002 of record CP149060.1, on the reverse strand, counting down.
CAATAAAATGAAGATAATTGGAGTGAGTAAAAACCACTTAAGTATACTTTTAATAATATCAAAAACTGTCCCAACGAACTGTGTACCTACATATCCCCATTTTTACTTTTGTTTTTTTTTTTTTCATTCAAACCTCGTCCGGGGGTGGAGTCATAGTCATAGTCATCTTGACTTATGATCGACCACCTTTTTTTTTCTTCTTTGTTCATAACAAAATATTAGACACGTACCATTTTTTTCTTTTCACGAAAAAACAAAAAATGACAAGAATAAGCATTTCAAAAGTTCGGGACTGATGGTAGGAATTTATTTACTTATTGAAAGTTTTAAAATTTCAGATTTTCCTCTTGGCAGTCATTGCTACGGCATATTCACAAAGTAAGTGTACCTAATAATAACGGAAATAATTTAACTTAATTGGAATGAAACAACTAATAACGGATTTAACTCGCGTATTTTTTAATTTATTTTATTTGCTGACGTTTCGTATTCTTTACAGTTTCCATAATCAGCACGACTGAGCTGACAATAGTCTAACGCTAAAGTCTTTACTTAGACTTTAAAATACGCGAGTTAAATCCGTTAATAGTTGTTTCATTCCAATGTGTAAAAACCGCGAAGGCATCAGAAATTATCAATTTAACTTATTCAATTGAGGCCGTAGTGACAGAAACGTTAACTACTTATAGAGTTGTATGTTTGCGTGAATTTAAATTGGATTTAAAATAAAAGACTTAAACTTAATCTTGTTACATATTCTTTATCATGAACCTAACTCACACTATGGCCTCTGATAGATTTTCATATCATTCGATCTATATTAGTGTAATCAACATTTCGTGAATATATTATTATGTAGGTAACTGTAATAAAATTATACTGATTTTTGTTGCAGTCGATGCAGGTTTCTATCAACCATCCAACCGTAAGTAGAAATCAAAAACATAGGGTCCCACAATCAAGTCCTCAAATGAGTCTATTCTATTCGCCGAATATTCACATTTTATTACAAGCAATAAGTTTAGAATAATATGTAGGTACTGCTATCTCTGGTTCATGTCTCCCGCTCTTGGCCTAGAATATGCCCTTAATACTTGCCGCGTCGCTTTTATATAAAAAAAATAAGTGTTATCAATTACTAGCGGTCCCGGCAGACTTCGTCCCGCCCAGCAAAAAATCGATTTGAGTATCATATGTCCTTTTTCTGGTTCTGAGCTACCTCCCCGCCAATTTTCAGCCAAATCGGTTCAGCCGTTCTTAAGTTATAAACGGAGTAAGTAACTAACACGACTTTCTTTTATATAATAAGATAATGATTAATATTATATATTATATTATCTTATTTTGTTACAGCTGTGCAGCCTGATGCCGGTCCAGTTTGTAAGTTGTATATCTTACATAATTAAAATTATTTATATATAAATAATCGCACACCTAGATCTAAAGGGAGCTAACTCAAAAAAGTAACTTTTTTCAGGAGAGGCGAAAAACCGATTAATATATTGTCCATATGCACGCATGAGTTTTCTACAGTGTAGATTTCTGCTTTTTATAATGAAGCTAGCAGAGTTAGCTGTTTTAGGGGTCGTTGGGTTTATAATATCAGTTACATAATATCAGGTTTATAGTATCAGGGTTTATAATATCTACCCAGTATCTATCCACCCATAAAAATGCTGACTAAGGGTGTCATTATCCCATCTAGCTATATCTAAAATGGTTGCAAATAATATTATTAAGTATCAATTAAAACAATATTTGTACGGAGATAATTTCATATTTTTTTTACTTATGGATTCCTTATATAGGTACCTATAGTCTGAGGCGATGATGCCTCAGACCTATGTGCTTCTCAAACACTCGAAGATATATATCCTTTTTTCAGCTTATGTAAGCTGAAAATAGGATATATAAGGCATAATTTTGAATAATAGAAATCTCTATCGAAGAAAAGACACAGGAATAGGTCTTATCACTATTATCATTATTATTACTTAAGTCAAATACTTGTTTCAGTTATCGTGGACGATCCGGGGTTCAGTAGACCTTCCTACCGTAAGTTAATAAAAAAATATGACAGTTTTGTATTTTTTTTTATAAATATTGGATGCTATGCTTTGATACTTTGGATAATCCTACGGGATCCTTATCCTTATATTTTCCCAGGATAAAATATAGCCTATTAACTCAGTCTCATTTTTAGATACCAAAACTAGTCAAAACCAAAATGCATATAATGTTAAATACGTACCTATGCTAATTATATATTTTTTGTTTTCAGCTCAAGCCGGCGGTGGCGGTAAGCACTATAGGAAACTTTTTCATTGAATTGAAAAAAGCTTAATAAGACTAAATAGGACACTTATTTTTTTTATTTTCTCAATCAAAAATGTATGGGAATGATAAAGATAAGTGCTTCTCAAGTTCGGGAGTGCCTCGTGCCATCACAGTGTGGTATAACTTGTACTATATGCTATAACGTATCGTAGTACGTGTCATTTTTTTTTAACAATCTATCTGATGTAAGTACATTAAATAGTAGTAATATCTTGTTTTTTACCCAGTCGTCATCATAGGGATGACTATAAATAGTACCTAAATCATATACGGAGCAAACGAATATGTCAATAAATATTTTTTTTTTTTTTTTTTTCAGTTCAAGTCGTAGAGAACGCCAACCAACGTAAGTAGAGACTGGGAATTATTTTTCAGTAAAATACTAAAATATACACAGTAAATATTATAATAAGCAAATAGAGTAAAATTTACAATAAAAAATAGCTGCATTGATGGTCTGCGCCAAAATATTTCTTTTAATTTGCAAACAGAGACACAGATTATAACCGATCAGTTTACCAATTTAAAGATTTATCTTTTCTACAACTCGTGCTGAACCTTTCTCGTAAATTATAAGCAGCCAGCGTTACGACGATGTCAAAATTATATGCGACCTTTTTTAAATATACCTATTTAATATTTTCAGACCCTGGCTACGCGAATCCCTACTTAAGAGGAGGAAAGTAAACCCTTCACGGAACATCTGACTTACAGACTAATATGAATATAGGTACGAATTTATAATTTTATCTATGGCTAACTTCAGTCTGTCTCTTGTGACCTTACAGTAACCAAAGGGGAGAGCCAGGTAGGCTGAGCCTACAGCAGAATGTTAGGTTGCCTATTCGGATCTAGACTACACAAACACACACACACGTACACACTAAAAAAAAACAGTTCAGAACTCGATGTTTAGAATTAAAACCACATTGTTATTTAAGAATTAGGCTAATGGATTTAAATAATTAAGGATAAAATAACGGGTTTTACTTTCGTATATATTTAAATTATAATATTATTATATCACTTCAGTGTTAGTCTATCGTCATCTCAATCTGCTGTTATAACCGCGGGAGTATCAATAATTAACTGTGAAACTCCTGAAGAAAGTGGGTAATAATAATGAAGTAGGTAATTCATTCATTTTAAAAAACTTCAATACACATTACTTAAGAACGGCCATTCAAATGTATTTATTGCAAACAATTGCATGATACCTGATACCTTTCCTTTCTGCATTACCTACAGGTTTTAATATTTTTTTAAATTATATATTTGTTTCAGATTCTCAGGCGCCGATGTTCATGAGTTCTTAAAAGTGGCACCGCTATTTTTCACACACAACTTTTTTTACAATTGACTATGTTATGTTAGTTTATCCATTAAAGGTTTTTTCTTTTAAACGTTTGTATTTATTTAATACCCGCGTAAAAATAAATAATGTCAGATTCTCAGATTTACCCAATATGCACACAAAATTTCATTAAAATCGGTCCAACTGTTTCGCGGAGGAGCTTGGAAACAAACACCGAGACATGAAAATTTTATATAATAATATGATATTCACCATTTATTTTTTTAAATAAGTATTTATTTTAAAAAAATACGAAATCGCAATAAAAACAAATATTACTTGAAATTTGGAAATAGGCATGACAATTTGGAATCGGTTAAACTATTTTTCCATTTTAATATTATGCCTAACCAATAAGTACAAGTTGCTTATCTAGGTTGTGCGGTACGAGGAAAATATATTATGGAATAATATACGTATTTAACAAGTCAATATTTGAACAGGCGGGTATAAAACTGAGAGAGTTCACGCCAAAATCTTATTTCGGGCCATCTTCCGACATTTTAACGTACAAAAGAAAAAACACCTATAAAATGAAGATTATTGGGGTAAGTAGAACTACCAACACACAGTAAATTTCGTAGGTTTTTTTAAGGAGAGAGATTGCTAACTATATACTTTTACAGATTAGGTAATACTTGTATTTATTTTATTTAAAGCCGCATAGTAACTATTAGTAAAGTTTTTTTTATCAACATTCTAATATTAATTATTTTATACTTATCTTGAAAAATAATTTCTGATGTCTTCGAGGTTATTACACATTGGAATGAAACAATTATTACCTACTTAGGTACTGTAATATTCGCTGAAGTTTCGTAAACTTACAGTTAGCATATTCTTAGTACGACTGAGCTAACGATAGACTAACGCTAAAGGCTAGTATTTATCTTAAATATGGAATGAAATATGGAATATCGTAAGCTAGTGTCAAATTAGCGGATTTATCAACGCGAGGACGAAAATTCTATCGATGATCATAAAAATTTCACTGTTCACCTACGTGCACATTTTTCCAACATAAGTATCCGTAGGTAGAAAAAAGACATAAATAAGTATACTAGTTTAGTAACATAATATATACCTACTCGAGTAATTTTTTATATTCCTTTTTATATTTCGGTCTCAGTTTACTACAAGACAAACAAGACTGACCTGAAAAAAAATATATAATTATTATTTTGAGTTAACCTAACTACAGCAGTGAGATCCTTCCTTTTTGCGAACCGTGGTTACGATTATTTCAAAAAGTCAAATATTACGAAACACCTACCAAATTCGCAAATAAATACAAGTACATGTGATTACACAATATCTATGAGGTCAAACTGTTAGCTATTTTGAAACCAGACCCATGTCAAGTAAATTTTGAAATTAAAAATATATATTTACTTAGCAAGACTAACATAAACATATCTAAGATTATCTGTGTCCCTTTAACGAGCTATGTGATAAAGGGATACTTGTAAGTACACTAGCTGTCCGCCCCGGCTTCGCACAGATCCCTTTTTTTATAGCCTATGTCATTCGGGTATAGTGTTATGTAGCTTTCCAACAGTGAAAGAATTTTTCGATTTGAAAAATTTTCTTGTTTTTTTGATTAATTTTGATTAATTCTATTCAATCCAAACAAACAAACTTTTCTAATATTAGTATAGATACCTAATAATAAATCATTTTCAAGGGGAAACATTCCAGAAGGTCCTAGGTACAGATCATATATTATATAATATCTGACCCAACAATAACACCTATAAGTAAATAGACTATAACTTAATAACTTATTTAGCAACAGAGATAGGTATGGCTAACCTACCTATCTCTATTGCTGACAGTCTATGTTACTCGCGTGTGGTTGTAGATTCAACGAGGGTCACATAATATTTCTACTTAGGTACCTATATTGTTGGCCTTTTAATAACCTACTTAATATTATTCCTCCTTCGGTCAATGCTATTTTAAGTCGTTATTCTTATAATCCATCTTGATAAAGAGATAACGAGAAATGTCGATGATTCATTAGCAAATGTTTTTTTGTATGAATAAGTCATAAAATATGTGTTTATGAATTAGGCCTTTTTTTAATGTGTTGAATATATTTACATGAGTAAATATAAAGTGTTTGTGTGGCGGGTATATAGTGAAAAGTGACTATAAGGTAAATGTACCTAATACTATTAAATAAATAAGTCAACAAAATATTAAATAATAATTAAAGTTCGATTGGTGGTCTTGTGGTCAGTGCGAAACCAGAGGTTGCGGGTTCGAATCCTGTTAGGGACAGCTGTCTGGTACCTGAGGCTTGGATATCTTATATTTCGGTGTTATCTTATATTCATTTACTTGTGTCTAGTACCGACTAGTAAGTATGCTTTGTATAACGATACCTATATCACTATTAATGTCTTATAAGTCGACTGTATTTCTTAGCAATAGTACCTATATACCTACAAAGTAATAATTAGGCGAGTGGTTCTATAACAATGGTTTAGATATATTAATTTCTGATGCCTTCAAGGATTTTACAAACTGTCAAATAATCCAAACTGTCAAACATAAAACAAAAGATACAAAAATATACTTAAAGCTGTTAAAAAGTAAATACTTAAGTAGGTATATAAAAGAGAGGTATGTTCGACACATAGCCCTCTTAAGTTTTATCAAAATTAAGTATTGATTTATTAAATAAATTTAGCGGTGACTCGCGAATTCTTTTGTTACAAAAGCCGTAAACTATTAACGAGTTCATAACAAGAATGGTATTTTTGTTAAAACAAACTAACTTGTGTAAATATCCTGTATTTGTTTACGAAGACGTTTGTTTAAGGGATAAGGCAGTCATCTTAAATATGTACCTACCTATCTGTAGAAATAAACTAGTATCTGCCCGTGACTTCGTCTGCGTAGAATTTGTACAGTCCCTTTTCACCCTCTACGCCCTTTTTCGAGACTAAACTATCTCCACATCAAATCGCATCTAAATTGGTCCAGTGGTTAAGACATGATGTAACAGACAGACATACACTAGGTAGGTCCGAGGTAGGCTTATTGTCGCTCGAAAGCAGATTCGGTAAATTAATTTTCATTTAGTTAGGATAGTTTTTGTATTGTAAGGTACTACTAAATAAGTACTACTTTGGAATCCTTTACTTCTCTCAGTTTTCTCTTTTCAACCGACGAAAAAAACGGAGAAGGTTCTCAATTCGACGCGTATATATATATATATAGTCGGTGCCAGCTTCAAACAAACTTGAGCACCTTAGTGAAGAGTTGAGAGTGAAGAGTTGCTGCACCAGCTGGCACCAACTTCAAAAATAACAGACATTACAACCAAAATAATAGTCGTTATAAAAGACAAAATTATTATTTTTCTCTTTTCAGTGTGCTATTGTTTTTTGTTGCCTTTTAGTTTTTTTTACATGATTAGTTAGATACCTATATAGGTATACTACGTTACACATTTCGGTAAATTTCAAAATCAACATAATCTACTAGGTATATACTTTCAAAATTGACATTATGGTTCTTTAGAATACCTAGTATGTAGTCTCTATTTTCTATGGGTAACAGTAAAGCTATTTCTTACTAGTCATCCACGATACAAAAATATCAGGCGCCATGTTGTGACGTCACCATCCGCCATAGACAAGGTCAAAATTCGGCGTAGACTAAAAAATCAGTTCGGCCTTGACTCGACGCGGTACGCTCGGCATTGTTATCAAAATAGACCAGTAACTAAAGCAATTTCAAAAAGCAAAATAGAGTAAGTTTTTTTTAAATATTAAATTGTATACCATTAAAAAGATATGTTTCATAGTCATTTGTAACATGTCGACTATGGAAGTATCAATTAATGTAAAGGACATTTTGCCGAAAATGAGTTATTTATATGGTTGTGTTCAGAATTTTGTGCTCTTTCGAATGGTATCATTGAAATTTTGATATCTTGAAAAAAATGTCGTTTACCTTACACTTTTTTACCTTTTCTAAAATGATTTTTCTCTCATTTCGTGATGTAAAAGACATATCCTTAATTTACATTCAAATTATTTAACGTATAGCACAATACACTTAAAACTTGGCTTATACATTAATGGTAATTTCGCATTTCTTAACAAAATGTAAATTACTTTAAAGAATAAGTGAATATGCGATTCGTGTTGGCCTTTACGTTAATATGATAATAACTGGAGAGTATATTTTGTTTTTTACATCAACAAATTATAACGATTATAATCGGACTCTCTCTTTCTAACATACGGTAATACTTAATAAGAGTGAATAGAACGAACTACCATCACGAGCGTTGGATTTTTTTAAAATAGCCACATCGTCATTGTGGTTATTTATGTATTTTTGTGTATCTATATATAATATTAAGTATATAAATTTATGTATTTATTTATGTAGTGTAATATCTTCCTATTTTATATCGTATTTATCATATTATGTCTATTATTTATTTGCGCCTACACATGCTCTCTGTTCATTTCAAAGGTTGGCTGGTAGAGAATGCCGTATGGCATTAAGTTCGCCTTTTGTACATAATTTAGTTTGTGCAATAAAGAATAAATAAAATAGCCGCTGCGTTTATGGTGGCCAACGTATTCCTATTAGTCGAGGTCAGTGGTTCCTAACTTTTTAAATATTGTCACCCGTGGGACTTAGTAGGAAAACTGATTTTACCTTAAAATACAAACAATACATGTATTTTTATGTTAAATTTACCTTTCCTTATTAAGTTCTTTGTACACTGTAGACATACCTCAATGGAATCAATGGCTTAACGGCCTAATAACATTCCCACAAGGTACAAACATATCTGGTATACAGAGTGATCCAAAAAAGCAAGAGTCAGGGTGCGGTATTTATGGAGAAGGACCGAAACTCGGGATTAGTGCCAGCCTCAAAAATGTAGCCTCAATCTTTCAAGAAGAAGTCTATTTTATTAACAATTCTGCAGAGATTAGCATTGAAAGGAAACTCCAAAACCAGCACAACTACATTAACTCTGACAGTCAAGCAGGCCTACTAGCACTGGATTTACTTAAAATAAATGTATCTCTAAACTAGTTTGACTCTGTCAGAATTACCTAAACGCCCTGGGTAACACCAAAAAAGTCATACTTAGATGAGTTCCAGGGCATTTCAACATAAAAAGGTGCCAATATTCCTCTAATAGGCTCTAAACCAGTCTGCGGTATCATCAAGCAACAAGTCTATGAAGTACTCAACGAGGAATATAAACAAAAAGTAATGGAACTGATAGATATCAGTTCCATCTGTTTATACGTAGATACGTATAAACAGAAACAATTAAGAAAACTCATAAAAGGCTATTGCAATAATTTATATAAAGAACTGCTAAAGCTCAAAAGGCAAAATTCCTGTGCAGTAACCACAATTATTACCGGTTCTGCGAAGAGTCTGAGAAGACAGCCCTGCACAAACTATGCTTCTGTGGACCACTCATGCGGAAAAGAAGTGTCTATCTCGGTAGAAACGTGCTGCTCCCAGAAGAGATACAAGTACTCACGTCCCAAAGAATCTGGAACTTTCTGGAGTCAACGGGCATAAATAGTGAACTATAGACAACAAAAAGGGCCGGTATAATAGATCAGGAATGGTCGAAGCGCCACAAACGGGCCCACAAACTCAATAATAATAAAAGTTCATTGCTTTCCCTTTTAGAATAGTTGATTTACTCCCAGGTTCAGAACCACTGGTCTAGGAGTATACAAAACCTAATATTCGACACTCACATGTAAATCAAAACCTACAGAATACCTCCTGTGAATTCAGAATCATAAAATTGGTACGAAGCTACACTTTTAGTACAGATAAAAGAAAAATTGCGAAAACTACAAATTTCTCGCCACATCATATAAAATAAAGGTTCGTTTTTCCTTTTGAGGTACGGAACCATAAAAAGAAATATTTAAACTTATATACTCAATTTTTGACACTCGCAAGATAATCAAAACCACACCACAGGGTACCTCTCGTAAACTCAGAATCTTAAAATGTGGTACGAAGTAACGTTTGCATAGATATAAAGGAAAAAAATTACAGAAATTGATTCAACTAATAATAATATAGCTATATTATTATTATTCTGGTTGTGTATTACTTTATATGTAGGTAGGTGGATACCTACTCATCGCTCAATAAATTATGGTATTAACTACTAGTCGATTCAAGGAATGTATACTCTAAATTATGTTCAAAGGTGTTTAGTTCTGATTATTTACTTCTTTAACTAAAGAAAAATATTTTAAACAAAAGTCATCCTTATTCTTCATTAATAGAGTAGTGAATTCAATGGTGCTTGATACATAAACTCCAAGAAAATTCTACTACATAAGACCTTTACGTTAAAATGACTTTCATTGTTTTCCATACTCATGTTAGTTACGTTAACGCGTAAAAACATAAAACCTAAGCTTTTTTAAAGTAAACGCCAACTGTAACAAAAAAATTAAGGTAAAGGACATGCTAACTCCGAAACCATACGTTGTTAACTTGAGATGATGTCATAGGTTAAAAAACGATGAAATTTTAACCAATTTTGCTCTAGGTTGTGTTAAAATAGCACCAATAGAAAAAAAGTTATGACCAGATTAATTTTCACAAAAACTTCTTTTCGCTCTCCTGAAAAACTGGATTTTGTCCTTTACAGCAATTGATACTTCCATAGTCGATGTGTTAAAAAAACTGTACTTAACGGGTATTATCGCGACTATTTGAGAATTTTACAGTTCCCGTCTCGACTGGGTGGAAGTTAGATAGTTCTGTATAATGTTTACCAAAAACTGTGATTCATTAAATTATCTTACCTACAGACTATCACATATTATCTGGGCTAAATAATAGATATCACATTCGAGATATGTCAAAAAATCATACATTTATATCGAACTAGCTTCTGCTTGCGACTTCGTCTGCATGGAATCAGTATCTAGGATAGTATATTTTTAATCGCACTTTGATTCTCTCTTCTGTTTTTCACCCCCTTAAGGGATGATTTCCGGAAAAAAACTATAGGTATCCTTCCCGACTCAAACTATCTTCGTGCCAAATTTCATCGAAATAGATTTTATATTATACGGTTATGTATAGATTTTTCAAAAACTTTGGATGATTGATGAACAAGGGATGATTTCCGGAAATGAACTAAACAATCCTTCCCCGAATACAAACTAAGTATTTTTTATCTGAACCAAATTTCATGTTTTTTACATATTATGGTTTAACGATTTAAAACATGAAGATGTAATAACAATTCATATTTATAATATTAGTACGTATGTGAAATCTTTCTATTGATGCGAGAGCCGATAATAAAATATACAATCATACATAAAAATCAGTTTGTACAGAATGGACGTTTTAATAAGAAAGTGTTTTATTTTTCAGGCTTTCCTTTTGGCTTTGATCGCCATGGCGTCTTCTCAAAGTGAGTATGAATTATTTTCGATATTAACTGGCACACTACTTAATAATTTACTTATCTATAGATACTTTATTGCACAAAATTTAGCAAATGGCACTTATGATTCTAAGTTATATTGCTAAATTTTGTGCAATAAAACACAAATACACTCCCGAACTTTTGAAGCGATTATCTTCGCCAATTTATATGTTTAATTAAAAATACGTCTCCAATATTTTTAATTACCTAAACATACAATTTATATAAATATTATTATTAATATATATTATGTATTTATTTATATTGTGTAAAATGATGAGTAATAAATAAATCTAATCCAGGCTAATTCCGTAGGGGAATAATATTTAAAAATAATTACATATTACCATATTCTTTTACAGTTGCGCAGCCCGACATCAGCCCTGCTTGTAACTATTTTCTTTTATTTTATATTTTTTACACTTATTCATTATTATCATCACCTACTTACCTAATATCAATCGTGACTACTAACACCTTTGACAAAATTTACCTTGGCTTAATACCAAAGACTTTTAATTTTGGAAACAGATCGTTATTAAACGTAGGAGCAAACAATAGCTGAATGAAGTATCGAATCTATAGGCGTCTTTTCTTAGGATAGATTTTGTACTATCACTTTTTAGGGATCCCTAACAAAAGGGTAAAACGGGACCCTATTACTTAGACTCCAGTATCCGTCCGCCTGTCACCAGACTATATCCCACGTATCCTAATATTTAGCCAGTTGAAATTTTCACAGATGATTTCTGTTGACATGCCACTATAACAATAAACAACAAATATAATACAATAAATATCTGTGCACGTACTTGGCCGGTTATCAATTACCTACTTAAGCCGTAATATCGAGTGTAATTCAAAATTCTGGAAAAATTCTTATTGTTTCAGTCGTCGAAGACGCAGCGTTGAACAGGCCATCTGAACGTAAATTATTAAATTACCTACCTGCTTATAGCTTTAATAATAGTAATTCCATTTAGTCCATCAGTTAGATTATTAAAAACTATTCTACACGTATATTTTCTTTTCTCTAACAAATCAAAAATGATAAGTGCTTCTTTTTTAGAACAAAAAAATAGACGTGTTCTGAGTTCGTTGATACTATTTGGTGCTTACTTAATCTTCTCCATGGGCAAAAAAAGACCTAGTCGTCATGTCGATTATATTTATTGGAATTAAACTCACTTTCAAATAGTTACCTAATTCCAAAACTAGGCATCGACTATTTGTGCTACAAGCTAAATGCATTAGGTACCTAATTATCTGTTTTCTAATGATAAATTCCTTTATTTCAGCGTCTGACAGCGGCAACGGTAATTTATCCAACTATAATATTATAATGTCAAACTTTTAATAAAATCTAAGCACTTACATAATTACAATAATCCAGGAACATTAGTCAAATAATGGCAAGAATGTCGGAATGAGAGTTAGTCGGCTGTAAATTTGTATAAACCTAAAACTTGTTAAAAACCTACCTATCGCGCCTTTTCCTGGGCTTCAAAACTTAAGGGTTTTTTTGTAACAAGTTTTTTATTAGAAAAGTGTGAAAACTCGAAATGTATCACCAAATGAATTCAAATTTGAATGTGCAGACTTAGAGTGTTAAATGGAGTGACAAAATATTTCGAGATGAAACTTTTCTAGCGACATGACATGTTCGACATGCTCTTATCCGCTTTAAATAGTAAAGTCAGACTTTACGTTAACCAAATATTTAAAAAATATATGTACCTATATAATTTTTATTATTGTTAACCTGACAATAATTATTATTGTATTATTGTTTCAGTTGTCGAGGACACAGCATTCTATCGGCCATCTGAGCGTAAGTTGTAATAATCATTAAAAATATACACTTTATAAGCTAGACAAATTTTAATCATGGTTGGTAAAAAACCAAAGTATTTTTCTACCAAATAAAATATAAAGTATACATTCCTTTATTTAAGTATAAATAACTTTCTTTTTCAGCGACTGGCAGTGATACCGGTACGTATGGAATTAATTTATCTATATAATTAAAAATAAATTGCTGTCATTATGTTGGCTAAAACTCGAAAACGGCTGAACCGATTTGACTGATTTAATTCCAGAAAAAGTTTATAATGATAGAAAACTTAGAAAAAAAATCTGTAAACGCGGTACGAAGTTCGCTGGGTCAGCTAGTATTAAATAAAATATTTTTTTACGCCTACCTATTCGCCATTATTCGAGTTCCGTGCCCATAATAAATAAAACTTGCGTGCAAGTCGAACTTTTAATTGACTTCTTTTCTTTTTTTTTAGTTCAAGTCGCCAATTCACCCTCGTCGGTGCAACCAAGTAAGTATATAAAAAATAAACCATGCACAACTACAAAACACACTTGTAATCTGATTCTAGTAAACTATTGGTTACGTTTATCTATATAAGTATGTATAGGGCTAACCCTATACAACCTAACTAATACGATACACCATTGATAACCAATTTATATGCTCTTTACTCGTTGAATTGATCTGTACCATACCCAAATAGTAGATTAGACAAACTACTTATTAAAACATCAGAAATTACCTTTCCCGTGCATTTTGTACGAAACATAAAAAAGTTCATGGTATGTCGGTAAACTACGAAGTTCGTAGCGAAGAATAATAACATAATTTAATGAACCTGCGTAGCATGTAAGATACCTACGAATAAAAGACTACATAATAATATGTAGTAACCTTAATATAGATATGGCAAATCCCAAAACAATTATAAGAGACATGTATACCTAACCCTATCGGTTTTATTAATTACCTATGCAATAAGAAACTATTTTTCTGGCGTGATAGCTTACTTGATATTTTAGATTTAGGTAGGGTAAATCAACTAGTAACTGGCCACTTAAGCGACTTGGCGACTTCGAGTTTATATTTTTATCTAATCATGGCATTCTATTACTTCTTTGTGATACTGACGTCTAAAAGGAGTATTGCTTTTCAATATTCTTTGGAACTTTTTTAAATAAAAGACGTTTTCGTGAAAATATTTTAATTTTAACAAAAAAGTTCGGATTTTACCAGAAATTGGACATAAAATTTAGTAACTGGCCCTTAGTAAACTATTAATTGGCCAATACGCACCAGGATGCATTTTTTGCTTATAATAACTAATTAGCACGATAGGAACTGAACACGGTTAAATTATTCTTATGTTTTCATTAAAAACATATATAAAAATCATTTATTAATACTAATAATGGCACAATTTACTTTATCAAAGTTTTCTGTACGTAGTGACCCAAGTAAATCATTATCATTATCATCCGAAGAGTCAGTGTTGCTTTATTTATAACAACCATGGCAAAGTGTCGCCGTCATCGTCTGTAGGAATATGAATTCGATGACGTACAGGAATACAATTTTGATGATAGGTTTTGGTACGCTGGCTGCATTCAAGAACCTTTCTTGTCATTGGACTTCAGACAGGAATCACAACATTTAACCAGTTTTTTGGCTTTGGTAGCCGGTGGTATTACATTCAGCGTTGGCAGCGGTAATGTTATTGAAGGTGAAGCCACGTCTTTCTCCTTTACAATTTTCTTTGGTCTTTTCCTTGGAACTTTTTCTTTTTGTGTTTTTTTCTCTGCTCTTAATCGCTTTCTTGCTTCTTTTGCAGCCTCTTCCTCTTGTTTCTTTACTTGCTTTGCCTGTATTACACATATTCCACATAGCTATTTTATGTCAGAGCAAAGGGTGTTTTTTGTACTTGGCGCTGTCCTTGGCGTTTTGGTGGTTCTGGTAACCTTTTTTGTTTCAAGTAATCGGCGAGAGACACATTCGATATAATATTTATCTTTTGTTTTGGAGCTATCTGTTCGGATTCGCATGAATGTTCATCGTTAGTGGATAAACTAGCCTGTATTTGTAAATCCTCAATTTGCTCATTTTCTTCGATAACGACATTCGCAGCAGCTTCTAGATTATCGTCGACCTCTTGATTCTGTTGTGTAAACTATTACTCACCTGTACTTTCGTCGAGAATTGTGTTCTTATTTCTGTCAGCATGTTAAAGGTTAAAAGCTTTAACTTGTTTAGAAGAAGATATTCCTGTGTCATAAGATGATTCAACAATATCGTTATTGTTCTGTTCATTCAATCCATGAAATTTCTTCTGGTCTCGGATTTGCTTTTAGAAAATCTTTAACACAGGTTTGTACATCTTCCTTTTTCATAGGAAACCCACGTTTTGCTGATTGAATAATAAAATTACACAGTTCATTCTCTTCAGTTTCATTTAAAACTGGACCAGATACAGACTTAAACTTTGAAGAAGGGTAGCCTAAACTGGACGCTACTTCTTGGTACGACAAATTGTTTAGCGGCTCCCCGAATAGAACCACCACCCTCTAAGACAAATTTAACAGCATTATCTATAGCTTCTTTATCATACTGTCGTTTTTTCGGCATTTTTCAAGGGGTTACTTAGGCCTAACCATGGACACCTGTAGAACAAAATTATCGATTCAGTAACTGGCCACTCAACTGGCCCCCTATGCCAGTTTCTGCATACGATCGAATAAAACTACCAGTATTTTTGTATTGAAAACTATACTCTATGAACTTTATAAATAGTTTTGAATTTTGCAAAAATACGCAGTTTAAGAATTTTACTAGTAACTGGCATAAGTGGCCAGTTTCTGATTTTTCTCAAAAATAAACATTTAGTAACTAGCCACCCCCTTAAAACTCCTATTTTTATTAGTTTTAGGCAAAAACAAATTAGTTTTATATTACTCACCAATCCAGCTTCTCAAATAATACAGCAGAAATAAAAACACTTCCTTAATTAAGCTAGAAACACACTTTTTAACAACTCGATACCCTTAACATTTTTTTAAGGATTGACCGTTCTTGTCGACACAAGTACGCCGACTGCCAACAGATAAACAATAATTTTCGCGCAAGTGTCAATAGTGGACAGAATTTGTACTAAAACTAAACCTTATTAATGTACTAATGTAGTCCACTGTCTAGAGATGGCGTTGGATGCAATACACTCTTATTTTAAGCAAACGAAATGTATAGTGGCCAATTACTGCAGGTGGCCAGTTACACCTCGGTTTACCCTACTTACTTAGATTTTGTCTAAAGAGGGTAATTCTGTTATTGTTTCAGTTGCCGACGACATAGCATTCTACCGGCCTTCAGCTCGTAAGTTAAAAAAATAAATCATTAAAAATATTTTAGTTTAGCATACATGGTTGGTAAAAAACAAAATATTTTTCTATCAAAAAAATAATTTCTTTATAAATGGATAATTGTTTTTTCCGTCCTCCGGCCAGAAAGCGCCAACTTTGTGGTTGCTTCGCTAAATGAAATTTCCGCTTTCTGGCTTCGTCGAACAGAAAAGTAGTATACTGAACTCGGCCAGTAAAATAAAAAAGCCTCAGATCACATTTTTGTCAACCTCGGCTTCGCCTCGGACGACAATTACATGTGATCTGAGACATTTTTTATTTTACTGGCCTTGGTGCGTAATGTACTATTAATCTAATGTGTAGGTAAGTACCTACTTAATAATAGCGAAAATATCTATATTTAAGTATAAATAACTTTCTTTTTCAGCGAGTGGCAGTGATACCGGTACGTATGGAATTAACATATATTAAACAAAATAAATTTAAACGCCCACTATTCGTCATTTTTCGATTTCGAAAAAAAAACTCTGCCCGCGAGTCGTCGCAAGTCTAACTCACAACTGACCAATTTACCTTTTTTTAGTTCAAGTCGCCAACCTACCCTCGTCTGTGCAACAACCAAGTAAGTATAATATACATACTAAGCACGAATACAAAATATGTACATTCAAAAAATTAAGTAACTATTTATTACTTTTGTATAGGTACCATATCTATACCTATATGTAAATTAAAGTAATTCCAAAAGAATTATAAGACTTATAAACCTACCGGTTTTGTTAATAACACGATCTTTCCTGGTCATATTATTATGATACTTACTTATGTAATTTTTTATTTGAAATTGTTCAGTAGGTAATTTAGAATAACTTAGCCTTTGTCTAAAGACCTTAATTCTGTTATTGTTTCAGTCGTGGAGGACACAGCATTCTACCAGCCATCAGCGCGTAAGTAGAAAGTCATAAAAATTAAAAATAACAAGTTTGATAAGAAAAGCAAATTCTTAAACATTTAGTTGTAGATCTTGATATTAAATCGACTTGAAGTCGAGAAAAATCTTACCTTATTCAAATTGTCTTTAATTGTCAATATTCGTTTGTCAACGATTGTTGTTAAATTGTCTAATTTGACGAAGAAATGACCATACTATAAGTGACCAATATAAAAAGTAGTCAAATGATATTATGTAAGCTACCACTGATACTAATATTTATATAGACTATGGGCCCATGTTAAAAAAATGATGGGTCATTTGAACCACCAGATAACCTATGTAGAACGATATAAGAGCATGAAATAATAAGATTTAGCATTGTGCCGTCACTTGTAAGCTGTCCAACTGAGTGCAGGTGAGAATTCAAAAGTACAGGTAGAGTGAGTACATTTTGGTCATATATTTTTGAACGGCATTGTTACCATCGATAGATCCATGAAAAATAATACTAAAACGCGTAGTGCCGTAAAAAAATGGTGATCCAAAAAGTCGGAATTTTTTGGCACCGGATGAGGAACCGTTTCACTTCAGTTAGACGTCATAGTGATTTTATCATATTATCAATTCGCACCTTCGGTGGCACAAGGGCACAATTGTCAAAAAATCCAAAATTGAGTTAAGTATACAGAAATGTTCCAAATTTTTTTTGGAACATTTCTGTATACTTGGCTCATTTTTGGATTTTTTGACAATTGTGCCCTTGTGCCACCGAAGGTGCGAATTGTTCTCTTCAAAAATATGTTAATGCCGTACTGTATCAGATGGCCATAAAGTACCCTTAAAATGGTAGCGTCATTTTCATGAACCTAAAAGATATGGTCTGCATTAAATTGTACTTACGGCATCATTTTTTCCTAATTTATTTATGTTAATACTATTTAAAACATGGGATACAATGTAGAAAACTGCTATATTTCATTAATATATGATATTTAAATTACTGCAATAATTTGCAAAATTTCAGTTTTTGTATTTCTCCATAATTTTTTTCAGAACAGTTTCTTTTGAACGGCAATACTATATAACAATTGTATTTTACAATATTATGTTAGAAAAATAGTTCCCGTACAGGATCAAATGATTTTACAGCTTTATAAATCAAGAATACGATGAAATTAAGATAATTATTGATATACATTCAAATGAACAATCATTTCTTGACGGCATTATTTTTAATAGTACTTTTAAGTGCTAGATAATGTTTTGGAACCGAAGCCGTACTTTATCAAATCACCCCCTGGACCACGGAAAGAGAGGGGGCTGCAACCTTCGGTTTTTTCCCCTTGTCGCTTGATTTTTTTACGGCGTTGTGGAATGATGGATTAGACGCAGTATTGAAATAGTATAAAACTGATGCCGTACAGTATCAAATGACCAAATTCACCCTGGAAATTGTCGGAAAATCAAAAAAAAATTCCGACTTTTTGGATCACCATTTTTTTACGGCACTACGCGTTTTAGTATTATTTTTCATGGATCTATCGATGGTAACAATGCCGTTCAAAAATATATGACCAAAATGTACTCACTCTACCTGTACTTTTGAATTCTCACCTGCACTCAGTTGGACAGCTTACAAGTGACGGCACAATGCTAAATCTTATTATTTTATGCTCTTATATCGTTCTACATAGGTCATCTGGTGGTTCAAATGACCCATCATTTTTTTAACATGGGCCCATAGTCTAATAGTATAGGTACCTATTTATGTTTTTTATTAATTTATTGTGTTTGTTTTTTACAGCATCTGATGGCGGCGGTAAGTACCAAAAATATTTAAAAAGATATCCAAAATTATTTAATTATTATTATCTGGAATTAATATTTATAAGCTTTTATTTAAAATTTATTAGGTACCTATATTTAGTTTTTTTAAACAATATATTTTTTTTCAGTTCAAGTTGTAAATCAACCTCAAAGTGAGTATAATCAAAATAGTTTCGTATGAATTCATTATAATTTTATTTTTTCAAGAAATTGCAATTTGCCAAATTATCCCTACTAATATTATAAATGAGAAAGTAACTCTGTCTGTCTGTCTGTTACGCTTTCAAGCTAAAACTACTGGACCGATTTAAATTAAATTTGGTACAAAGAAAGTCTGGAGCCTGAGAAAGGACATAGGCTACTTTTTAACCGACTGCAAAAAAGGAGAAGTTCCACGCGGACGAAGTCGCGGGCAGAAGCTAGTTTTCTATATTTGTCGAACTTTCCTAAATCCTACTCCCGATAAATAATTAGGTATATAAATTCCCTAGACAAGTGACATAATTATATAAAAATAGCTAACATAATTAAAATCACGTAATAAAGCGAACGAAAAGTCGTAATTCAGATTTGATTAATTTATGTCATGTTAATATGATATTTCTATTTCAGTTATCGAACCTGTCGACCCGGCTTTTAGTCAACCATGTAAGTATATAAATTTACAATTCAGTAGGTTCTTATAAATATGCCTTAGAACACACAAGCTTTTCGTGTTTCTTTTCGTTGATCTCAGTTTAAGAAAATGTAAATAGTTTTTTCTGTCTTCCGGCCAGAAAGCGCCAACTTTGTGGCCGCTTCGCTAAATGAAATTTCCGCTTTCTGGCTTCGTCGAACAGAAAAATAGTATACTGACCTCGGCCAATAAAATAAAAAAGCCTCAGATCACATTTTTGTCAACCTCGGCTTCGCCTCGGACGACAATTGCATGTGATCTGAGACATTTTTTATTTTACTGGCCTTGGTGCGTAATGTACTATTTACCTAAGACATAATAAAAAATAGTATTTACTTAACCAATTTTTCGTCTTTTCGCAGCATCCGGTGGCGGTGGTAAGTGCCTAAATAATTCCAAAATTATTATTTAATCTTTTTATCTCACTACTGAGATGTTTTTGTAAATACATTATTATAATCTTATTGTTTTTATAACCTACCTTAGACCGTGTATTTAGTGAAAAATGTTAAAATCATCTTCGTTTTTATTCCACAGTGCAAGTAGTGGAGCAACCAGGACAACAACGTAAGTTTAAAAATTAAAATAATATTAAAAAAAATACTAATAAAAATATAATACCTATTAAACGATGTCAGCAATAAAACGATATATATAAAGGTACTTATTCGTACCTTCAGATGAAATAGTGTGGCTGCAAAATAATTTGCTATTGCTCTTTTAATAAAACGAGAGCTTACTTAGAATCGAAAATATTTATCTGTTGCAATAATAACTGTTTTTTTGTTTACAGCATCCGGCGGTGGTGGTAAGTGCAAACTAATGTTAAATGACTAAAACCAAATATAATTCAAAATGCATGAAAAATAAACTACTTAGGTGTCTTCTGCGCTTTAATTTATTTTATCATTTTTTTTTATTTTCAGTTCAAGTTGTAGATCAACCCCAAAGTGAGTATAAACAATGTTTTATATTAATTAAATATTAAATCAGTTAAGGAATAGGTACCAACCTAAAATGTAATATCATTATTACTGATATTGTGCAATCGGAACTTGTTATAGTAAACTAATATTTGTACTTAAATAAAATAATAATCTAGGGTTCGAAACGGATTCGAAAATTCACCTCGGGTGTAATTTCGTTTATAAAATACATTAAATAAATTATTTTTGGAATGAAACAACTATTAACGGATTTAACTCGCGTATTTTTATTTTATTTTATTTGCTGACGTTTAGCGTTAGACTATTGTCAGCTCAGTCGTGCTACGATTATGGAAACTGTAAAGAATCCGAAACGTCAGCAAATAAAATAAAATAAAAATACGCGAGTTAAATCCGTTAATAGTTGTTTCATTCCAATGTGTAATAACCGCGAAGGCATCAGAAATTATTATTAAATTATTTGACACGATATTTAATGTATTAGATTTTAATTGCCGGAAAAAGATAAGTTAATAAAAAATATTTATTTTTGTTTCAGTTATAGACCCCGTGGATCCAGCTTTTAGCCGACCATGTAAGTACAAAAATCACAGCCTTTTTCAAAATTAAAGGATCAGTCCCCTTAGACAAGAGATTCTGTAGCGTTTGCGAATTTTGAATGTGTCAAGTTATTCAATTAGAACGACTAGTAGGTACTACAAACTAGTACCTACTGACGGAACTGATTATTATGGACCTACAATGATCTCTTATTAAATATAGCGGTCCGCCCCGACTTCGCACGAATCCCTAATTTTTTATAGCCTATGTTACTCGTGAATAATGTAGCTTTCGGATGGTGAAAGAATTTTTAAAAACGGTCCATTTGTTTTTTCTCCTATTCATTACAACCAAACAAAGTTTTCCTCTTTATAATATTAGTACAGATGTACTTTTTATATAGGTATTTACGATACTTAGTTAAATTAGAATTTGTCGCACATATAGGTAAATACAAACATAATTTTACAAGTCACTAAGTAGTAACTTTGTCGGTAGGTAACTAAGATCTTTAAAAATTATAAGTAAACTTAGGTACCTACATGTGAAATTTAGTTTCAAAATATTTTTCAGCTGCTAGCGGCTTCGGCGGTGAGTGAAAAGCGGCGATTACGCCATATTAAGTTAAAAAAAAATTTTTTTTTTCTACACATCAATTTTAGTGATGATGTTTTATAAACACAATTAATTGATTATTTTCAGACCTTGGACAATTGCAGCAAAGACCGTACGTTAAGAAATGTAAGTTTTTTATATATTTTTTCCGGAACGTCACCCAATAAAATAAAATACGCAAGTTATATCCTTCTAAAGTTGTTTCATTCCAATGTATAGGACCTAATAACCGCGAAGGCATCGGTTTTTTTTAAAGTTGTTCATTTCAATACCTAAGTAGGTCATAAACGCAAAAGCATGACCGTGTTTTTTTTATTGTTTTAGACCCATTCCCAGGAGCACGAGGCGGCAACTGAATAGGCGTGCTGAGAAGAGAGAAGAAAGATACTGAAGAAAAAGAAGTGGATGCATAATTTTTGTTTTAAATTTATCAAAAATCCATATCAATTATTTTTTTATGTCACATTAGCGTTCCAATTAATGTCACTTTTTGTTTTGCATCTATAGTATTCCTACAGTGTCCTACACAGATCTTGATAGTATCAAATAGTATGCAATAAAGTCCTAACTTACCTTAAAAATGTTTTTTTTTTCATAGTCGAAAAACAAATACCGATAATTATATAGAAAAGTCTAAACTGACTGAAACAGCAGTCTTTAAAAACTTTAGGGAGGTAAATTAAGGCTTTGAAAATCATATAAAGCTTTAAATCCTCCATCTATTTATACCCTTGACTAAGAATATTATTTAAAGTTTTCGGAAATTCACCCCCTTAGGGGATGAAATAAGGGGTGAAAGTTAGTATGACACATGTTACTTCTTCGATAGGCATATTGAAAATATACCTGCTACAAACATAAAAATGCTTCTCGTAAATGAAAAGGGGATAGAAATCTAAATTTTCCATCAAAAGCCAGCAATATAGGTATAGGTATAATAATATTATAGAAACATATACGACATTGTTACAGATAATTATAGAATGATAATTGCCATCGGCTTTGCGCAGAACCGATCGTCAATTAATGTCATCGCTGGCATCCTATTCAATTGAATTGTTCCATTGTTTTTTTTTGTTTTTACTCGTTTCAATTATAGGCAGATGACTAGTTATATGCTGTTGCTTTTCCTATTAGAATTCACTACTTATTGTTGGTAGTTATTTTATACTTTAAATGGTTCTTAATGGCTTACTATTTAGGATCATTTTTTGTAAAAAAAAATATACTTAGGTACCTAATTATTTCTCGGCACGGATAACATACCTACACTATATTATTAAACCGGAAATGGAAGCATAATATACCAATGCTTAAATAAAAAAAAATAATTAAGTAAATAGAATCCATATGTATATAAATAAATCGAATCGAATCTAATCTAAGGCCCTGCTTGAAGAAACACCGCTAGGAACTCTCATCTTTCCAATAACTTTTAAATTTATAACTAGTTCATATTATGCTTCAATCCTACTTTTATCTAACGTTTATTTGTTACAAACAAACGTTAAGACAAACGGCAGAAATCCATATTAATATTGTTGTTCTTGTCAAGTGGACTTGTTAAGTAAGTAATAACTTTTTAATTCGACGATTATATGCAGGTTGATACATCGCGGCAGGATATATAAGACACGTTGTATCGGAAAATTTATTAGAGTTTAATCCGAACTTACGTCAAGATGTCTCGAGCTGTGGTAAGTACTTACCTTTTCAATTTATTTAAGGCAAGCGACCGCTTCGGCTTCGCACGGATTTCTTTTTATTCTATAACTAGCTTCTGCCCGCGACTTCGTCCGCATGGAACTCCTCCTTTTTTGCAGTCGGTTAAAAAGTAGCCTATGTCCTTTCTCGGGCTCCAGACTTTCTTTGTACCAAATTTCATTTAAATCGGTCCAGTAGTTTTAGCGTGAAAGCGTAACAGACAGACAGACAGACAGAGTTACTTTCGCATTTATAATATTAGTAGGGATAATATGCCTTTGTTATTCGGGGTAAATGTAACTTTCCGGTGGTGAAAGAGTTATTAAAATCGCACATTACTTTTTTAATTTATTCATAGTTTATTTATTTATAGTTTTTTTAATAGGTACAAATATTTCTTTATAGTTCGTCCAAACACTTGTGTAGACTAACTCTCCGTTGGCCTCGCATGTCTAAAAAGACTTAACTACCTATCTATCCTGTAAGAAATGATTTAGCAAACAAAGAAGATTTTGAAAACATTAGTTAACTCCTGATTTCTGATGCTTTCACATAAAACAGCAATATATAGCGGATTGATATCCGTGCTAATTTTATCCAAATATGCTTAATTACTGTTCTTTTACCTTTGTTTGACCCTCATAGAGAATTTCCTTCATATTACCATCATTATTTATAATGGCCCATAGAAATATCAACTTGAATTGATATAACTGCGTCAGAATCCTATCAACACTCCTGAAGACCCAAGCTAAAGCACTACTCCCACTTTAAAGGGTCTTAAGTCAGTCTGGACTAAAAACCCTTATTTAGAGCCTTAGACGCGTCTCATCTGGACACTGCCTATAGTCAGTCCACACACACAAGGACAAACAAACACACACTCGCAGAGAGAAAGAGAGAGACAGACACATAAAACTTAGGTATAACATCCCGTCGTGTCCGTCGGGGTGTTATAAATACTTAACTGGCATTAGGGTTGCCATCCGTACGGGTTACCCCGGATTCGTCCTAGTTTTAAAGGCGTCCGGGGAGCGTCCGGGACGAACTTTCATTGGTTTCCGGGTATGAAAATGTAATTTTAATAGCTTTTTTTAGTCAAAAAACTATAGAGCATGGTATATGTTTACATGTTCGGGTTCTGGGTTGCAAAATCCGGGGAATTTACGCGGCTTGT
The DNA here is from genome assembly GCA_038024825.1 of Polylopha cassiicola. NCBI lineage: Eukaryota > Metazoa > Arthropoda > Insecta > Lepidoptera > Tortricidae > Polylopha > Polylopha cassiicola. Next base: position 7,177,248 of record CP149060.1, on the reverse strand, counting down.
CCGGGTCGCCAAATTTTAGACATGGCAACCCTAACTGGCATAGACTATTAATTTACTTTTTTTTTCAGCTATTCCTCTGTCTCCTGGTGCTGGTGTCAGCCGCCGTGAGCTTGGACCTCCCGGGCTCCAAGTCTCTCCCTGACCTTCCGAAGACACCTGACCTCCCAAAGACCCCTGACCTTCCGAACCTGCCCAACGCAAAAGGTCTCGCTGACGCTGACGATGATAAATAGCATTAATTGAACCAAGCAATGATGATGAACGACTTGATTTTTATATGTATTTGATTATGAAGCATATTAAAAGCTGCAGCTATGTGCGCTGTTTTATTTTTAGTAGTTCACCTTTCAATATATACTTCACTAGCGGTCCGCCCCGGCTTCGCACGGATCCCTATTTTTTCAAGTTTAATATAGCCTATGTCACTCGGGAATAATGTACCTTCCCAACAGTGAAAGAATTTTTCAATCGGTCCAGTCGTTTTGGAGCCTATTCAATCCAAACAAACAAACAAACTAATCTTTCCTCTTTATTATATTAGTATGGAAATTCGTATGTAAATATCTAGGTACTTAATATAATAATTAAGATGTTAGATATATATATGTAGGTACATATAAATGATGTAAAAAAATGCAAAACAATACAATTTTATTATTTAGAACACAAGGCCACGTTATTGTATGCCTAACACCATAACACATAAGTACTCGTAATTATATTATTACTCGATTAAAAAGTCATATTTGGGGTTGCCTTTGAAATGTCAAAAATTTTATCATTCGATTAGATATATTTTTTTATCTATGGTTTTAAGTAATTTATTCGAAAAGTTGCAACAAAAAATGTTAAATATTTTTTTGCAATTCTCAGATAAACCATAAAAATAATTTAAACCCCTTTTTACAAGATGGCGGCCAAGGGACCAGGGCAAACCCCCTTTCATTTCTTTAAAAGATAAACTCAAAAAAACTCAAACTCAAATAATCATTTATTCAGGCTAGGCTCTTACAGGCACTTGTGAATGTCAACTATAGTCGTTGTCGATAGTCGTTGTATTACATCATGTAACTCAAGAACGACTGAACCTGATTTGCTGAAAATTGATGGGAACTGGGAAGGTAGCTTAGAACCAGGAAAAGGATAAAGGATACTTTTTATCCTGTTCCCGTGGGAAAAAAAATAGCATGATTTTTCTACAACTTTGATGCCTACTATCTGGAAAACGGCCCTTTAATCTATTAGAGCTTTAAAATTACGCAACGGATTTTGATGCGTTTTTAATAGATTCAAGAGAAAGGTTTATATTTATAATATAGGTATGCATATGATATTATGGAAGAAATCATTGATAATTAGCATTGCACCCATGCGAAGCCAATACATAGTACATATTTAAATACTTTTAACACATTCAATGCCGGGGCCGTGGAGTGCTACTTACTTACTTTATGTTATTTTCGATTTCGCACCGGTTCCCAGCTGCTCATCATCATATCAACCAAAAGACGTCCACTGTTGGACATAGGTCTCCAACGATGACCACATCGACCGGTCACGTGCCTCTCTCATCCATCAGTTACCAGCAACATTCACCAGGTCGTCGGAATACCTTGTCGGAAGCCAGGTGTTCCATAGAGTTTAATAGGTGTTCCTTGTCTCACTGTCATCTATGATATTATATCACGCTTTCACTGACATATATATCGCACCCCTAGATCTAAAGGGAGCTAACTCAAAAAAGTAACTTTTTCGGGAGAGGCGAAATTGTTGTAAGGAATCGGATCCTTTTTTTTAGCGTGTGTTTAATTTAAATCTTCAGATTTTTGAGTTAGCTCCCTTTAGATCTAGGTGTGCGATATGTTAAACTTATCACGGCGATTGGGCAAAGATAATAGGAATGCTGTTTTTTTTTTCATTGTCCATCAAGCAGATAATCAAAAAGTATTGGGACACAATTATTTTTTAAATGACAATGATAAGACTAAAAATATTTATAGTCTCGTAGCAATGATCAAGAGGACCTAATTTGTTAGATTGTGGATAATAATTGGACACGTATTTTTGTTTTTCTCAAACAAACAATAAGTAATAAAGTCAAGTGTTTCTAAATTTCGGGACCGGGAGCTCGTGACGTCACGTTAGGGTATATATTTTGAATAATCTAATTGATGGACAAAGAAAAAAAAACTGTCGTCATGCCTATTCTTTTTCTCCCTGAAAACAAGGCACGCAAAAAGTGCGTGCATGTGAGTTTCGAATAATATCAATGAAAAAATCCTTATGTTGTTGTGTTTTAAAGCATACCTACCTAATGATCAATTTCACTATGTTCACACAACGCCGATGATGGTAACTTCTTCAACAATTACATTTTTAAACTGCTTATTCTCAAACAAAACTTGGTTTTCCAGTTGGTAATATTCCTAGGTGAGAATCTAATACTGATACTACCTACTTAGTATCAAAACACCAAGATTGATGGGCATTTATATTACAAGAAATAATTTAAACAATGAAGGTACACACATCATTTATTAATTTCCATATAGCTCTGACAAAGTTGCAATTCAATAAAAAAAAGCAATCTTTTCATTGTCTTCAATACACCAATTGTAGTCTTACACACTTCCAGAAAGTTCCAGGCCTAGCAAACATACCCCGAGTTAAGGTAAACCATCTTGGATTTTAATACATCTCATAGTCTAGTAGTCTACTGTCTGTTTGTCCTGCTAGTATATTATTATATCGTCAACGACTGCAATCATCCTTCTCTAGACTCTAGTTTCGAGACCTAAGTTTTCAGTAGTTACTTAATTAGGTTTTCTTATCTACTGTATTTTATAAAATCAACACTCTCCTTTTCTTCACCAGAGACACGAAATACAACAGATGAAAACTACATTCAAAAAACCTTTTCTGTCCTCCGGCCAGAAAGCGCCAACTTCGTGGCCGCTGCGCTAAATGAAATTTCCGCTTTCTGGCTTCGTCGAACAGAAAAATAGTATACTGACCTCGGTCAGTAAAATAAAAAAGCCTCAGATCACATTTTTGTCAACCTCGGCTTCGCCTCGGACGACAATTACATGTGATCTGAGACATTTTTTATTTTACTGGCCTTGGTGCGTAATGTACTATTGCCGTGTCAGAACATACTTATGACATCTAGAGATGGCTGTAACTGCTCATAAAATATGGTTTCACTTAGTTTCATACTGGGCATATTAATCATTAAGGAACCTACCAAAACATACATAATACAATCCAAAACACAATATTTACCTTTATCTAAGCATATTTTAATTACTCATCCCCTTTGTCAGCGCTAATAGAATCTCATTATCAGTCGATCTATCTATCAGTTTTAGCGTCGGTAGCTCCATTGTCGGTGAGTGCGGCGGCATCGGCGCCGTCGGCGGCGGTATCGTTGGTGGAGGGGGTGGTGGTGGAACCGTCAGGGGTGGATGACGTATCGTCTCCAGCAGTCGCCATGGCAACCAGGAACAACACCACGAATAAGATCTGAGGGTTTGAAATAAATTCTTATAGTCAATTTGTTGTTGGTAGTCTCATAAGTTCGTTGTGTGCGACGCCTTTTATAAGGATTTTATATTTTGATAACTATTTGCAAAATTACAGCGATTAAGTCACGGTTTCTTGCATTTTGAAAATTTTTGGAAAAGTATGTTTGAGATAGTAATGTTCTGTAACACAAAAAAACAGAAAGTATTTTCTAATGTCTTAAGTGTGGTTTTTTATTTTGTTTGTTTTATAATAAACTAGCTTCTGCCCGCGACTTCATCCGCGTGGAACTCCTCCTTTTTTGCAGTCGGTTAAAAAGTATCCTATGTCCTTTCTCAGGCTCCAGACTTTCTTTGTACCAAATTTCATTTAAATCGGTCCAGTAGTTTTAGCGTGAAAGCGTAACAGACAGACAGACAGAGTTACTTTCGCATTTATAATATTAGTTAGGATGTGAAAGTTTGTAAACATATCTTAGGTGGTTATTATGCGTTCACGGAAAAATGGCTAAATGGAATTGGATGATAATAGAAATATGATACCTTCCTTATCCAAAGTAAACATTATAAAATAAAATGGGTACCTACAAAACCAGTGTTATTAACTGTAACGTACGTGAAAATAAATAAAATGGGCAAAGGTCTGAGTATTACAAAATTAAACAATACAAAATATATACTCACGGCAATTTTCGCCATTTTCCTCCAAATCAATTAAACTGTACGAAGTATCACTCCAATGAAGCCTTGCTGAGGACTTAAAGTACATCAACAGAGCATCCTTTATATATATCACTGATGCAAGCACTGTAATGACAAATAAGCGTGCTGAAAATTAGATAATGATTGAAATCATTCTAAGGAAAATGATTATCTCGACAATAACTTATCACGGGAGACCGCGCTATGTCTCACGGTGTAATTCAAGGAAACGATATGTTACATAATAATGGTTACAGAAATCTGTTTCTGTAGTGAATCAATTTCAATAGGCTTCTTATTATCTAGGAAGAATTGTCCCTCGGTTATACTCTCGAGAGATAAAGAGCCACGAAGTTTGGGAGTGGTAACTCATGTCACTTTGTCGTAAAAAGTGTGGTAGAGTTCGACGCCATGCGTTGTTAAATTGAAAAAAGAAAATAACAGATGTCCAAATATAATAATATTTAGCTAACCTAACTGACAGACTTACAGCCCATATTAGGTACACAGGTAGGCATAAAACAAAGTCGCTTTTTCTGTCCCTATATCCCTATGTACGCTTAAATCTATAAAAATACGCAACGGATTTAGATTTTTTTTTTTAATAGATAGAGTGATTTAAGAGGAAGGTTAGTTTACGATAAACTTAAAACAGCTCCTTTTCGTGGTTTTAAGTGCAAGCATAAATTAGATAATTATATTTTTGATTTGATGTCGATAATCATCTGAAAAATACACCCAATAGTAATTCCAATTAATGTAATGAAATGTAACTTGATTATTATCAAGGTACTTACATAATTGTTTATTGAACAATTTGATTGATCAGGCAATTGTATTTCCTTATGGGAACAGACTGTAATTGCTAATAACGTCTTTAATTAGTTGATAATTATAAGAAGGATGTCGCAAATGATCCATTGATTGGACAACGCAAGTTTGTAAGAAATATTAACGAGAAATTAATAAAGACACGCCTCTCTTTTTTTAATTGTAGGATAATAGGTTTCTGGATCATTTTCAGAATTTTGCTCAGGTAATTTAATTTAGATTTTATGCATAATGCCTATATTGCAAACATCCATAAGAAAACAAAGTTCTAGTATTAAGTTATTAACCCTTCCCAATATCTTAAGAGTAACATTGTAGTTATCTCTGTTTACATAGTGATAAAAAATTGGGATATAATACTAAATACCTACCTACTTCTACCAATGAATGTATATTGATACTATGAATCCTATTCCTATGTAAGTACCTACCTACCTAATCTGTTAGAACTCTTAACGGTATAAAAAATAAAAATCAAAAATTGTTTTGGGACAAGTTTACCTACTCAAAATTTGAAAATCTTTGACTGTCTTCCTATTAATATGTACTAAGTAAATGTATTTTAGCTCTGAAATAACGGGATTTTAATAAAATTCTGGTACCTATATAGGTACCTACAAATAGTTGTCATACATACAAATGCACCTAAGTATATTGAATTTATGTCGCATTCAATTGCGTTCCTACAAATAGCATTTATAAGAAAATGACGCTACTTGCTGTGTGTAGTCACTAGACAATTTAAGTGATTCAACTAACATACAATACTTAATGAATTCTGACTGAACGTTCGTGAATATCGAATGTCACTTGTCAGAAGTGCTGAATGGAACGCCTGTTAATCAGTAATAGCAACCTGACTCACAAGAAAGACAAGCATAATACATGTAAAACGTAAGACAGTTGTTGAGATATCTCAAGCAGTAGACGTAGATGTTTTAATACTAATTCTTACAATAAAACCACTCTCATTGATACTTATTCTGTCTGTACAAACAAAAATGAATCACCGAAATATATGTATGTACGCGCATAACTTCCGAACAACTGCATCAAATTGAATAAGTAATTTCTTTTTTTTGTATAGTGGCAATCGTGCAAAGTCTGGGTGGGCAGCCTAGTATGTTATAAAAGTAAATTCTGCAATCTGTGACAAATTTAGCCGTTACAGGATTTAAATCATATATATCCATGTTCTTAATATCTCGCATGCGTTTATGTCTGACGATCAAAATCACACACGTTTTAATTAAAAGTGACACATTATTTAAAGTCGAATTAAAACCAAATATTTTAGAAAATACTTATTTATTTATTGAACTTAAAATTTAATATCCGTGTTCTTGGTAACCTCCTTGATGTCCGCCGTGACTGTGACCTCCATGACCTCCATGGCTTCCTTGGCCTCCTTGACCTCCAAAATGACCTTGGCCTTGGCCCTGCTGTCCGAAACCTCCATGGTCGTTGGCTCCACCGAAGCCTGCGTCACCACTATATCCATCTAAACCACCCTGTCCGTAACCTCCCTGTCCATGACCGCCCTGACCAAAACCGCCCTGCCCATGTCCGCTTTGTCCGAACCCTTGTTGCCCATGACCGCCCTGTCCGAAACCGCCCTGTCCATGTCCGCTCTGTCCGAACCCTTGTTGTCCATGACCGCCCTGTCCGAACCCTTGTTGTCCATGACCGCCCTGTCCGAATCCTTGTTGTCCATGACCGCCCTGTCCGAACCCTTGTTGCCCATGACCGCCCTGTCCAAACCCTTGTTGTCCATGACCGCCCTGGCCGAAACCACCCTGTCCGTGGCCGCTCTGTCCAAAGCCGCTATCCTGTCCAAACCCGCCCTGGCCATGGCCGCCACCATACCCGCCCTGTCCACCGCCACCGTAGCCCTGTGGGTAACCTGTAGGCACAAAATAGCAACAATTACTACAAGGTTCACTGCATAATGACCTCGTCGTCAGAACGTGTCTTCGCTGAAGGTCCACTGAAGGTCATGGGTACCATTCGTGCGAAGGGCAGGAGTTTATTGGATGCAAGTGGTTAAAAATACAATTACAGCATAACTATGATATAACAAGTAGGTAGGTACAAAAACGAGCTAAGCACTGAAATGATCTTTTTCAGTGGGAGCAATTGAGTGCAAAAAATAAACAAAAGACTATAAATATGTTTACATCTAAGATCTGGTACATGTATGTAATTCCTACTCGTATTGGTTACATTATTATTTAAGTTAATAATGAAGTGTGTTCGACTGACATTTCCTTAGATAATATAAAAATAAATAAAGAATCGTACCATAGCAGGCTACTGCCAGCACCAGCATCAAGCACGCGATCTGTAAAATAAATTAAAATAAATGTAAAAGAAATATTAAAATATAGTAAATGCTATAAAAGCTAGAAACCCAAAATTTACCCGTTTTTTACTTTTTTAAGAACCTCAACAGTATAATAATTACGTACATAATATTATTATTATAGTTATATGTGTAGTTTAGAACTTTTTTTATTTCTCATTATTTGATACATTATTTAAGAACCTACATAGATTTATGTCGCATTATATGCATTCACAGTGAGCGATCGTTAAAATATATAAAAAACAAAAACAGAAAATGAATAAAATGACTTAAACCTGTACAAAATGACATCAGGAAATTTTTCTCTTAGTCGTTGAGTATTTTTAAACATTTGAACATTTGGACGATAGTTATTATTTTAAGTTGGTATATGAAATGTCAGATTTAATTGATTATGAAATGCAAACTATTTATAATCGGTACTTTGAAATATGGACTTCGGTAGAAACTGAAAACTAAATAAGATCTGTTATTTATTAATTTAAACTTTTCACACTACATCGGTAAATTAAATTAATTTACAAATAATAATTTTAAAACATGTTAGAAAATATAAAATAATTAACAAAAAACAGGACGTAGATATAACTAATTCAATAACTAAAATTTAAAATTAAAACATAAATTTTTAATGAAACAAAATAGATTTTTCAACAAAGGCTTTTGGCAAATCGAATCACATGGGAATTATGTAAATATCCTAAAAACAAAAGAACTCACTTTAAACGCCATATTGAATGTTCGCTTGTGAATTCTTGAATAATATGCGAAGTATATGTCAGTCCCGGCTTATATACTGTGCGTTATCAGCAAATTCGAGCGAGATTGTATTGACCCCTGCGGCTCGCAGCTTGTTTTTTGTTGTTACAGGCAAAATTCGACGAATCCCGACAATTCCATAATAGGTACCTATTATACCTACGACATAATATGAAACAATAACTTCTGCCCGCGACTTATCTGCGTATAATTATAACTTGGAGTAGGTCTGATGATGCATCAGTTACTTATATACCTTTTTCATCCCTTCAAGTGGAGAGGAGAGGGGGTCCACGAAGTGTGACATTGTGTGACCATGTATTATAAATTTATGTATTATCCCCCCCCCATGCCAGCCTTGTTGTCCATGACCGCCCTGTACGAACCCTTGTTGTCCATGACCGCCCTGTCCGAACCCTTGTTGTCCATGACCGGCCTGTCCGAATCCTTGTTGTCCATGACCTCCCTCCCTATGTAAAAACGTAACGTTTTTCTGGACCCCCTTCTCCAATCTTCCTGAATGTACCTACAGTATCCCAAAATCCCAAATCGACCATCTGTTATAGTTGTTTCATTCCTTTTTCCGTATTCATATTGTTACATATATTACGGTTTTATTTGTAAAATTACGTGAAGGCGATGGAACATTAGGCCTTTCAGAGAATAAACACCATTTTCGTGCGGGTGCACTGTATGTTTTCGTGTAAATGTTTACTAATTAAATAAAAAACGGTGATACTAATAGGTTGTACATGGACATGACACGTTAAATTATAGGTATGTAATTAATTGGGGGCAAAATTAAGCGGGGGGGAGGGGTTAACAAATGTGACCATCTTTGACCAGGAGGGAGACGTATCTACTGTCTGGGTAAATTGAAATTTGGGATATAGGTATATGTATGGTGTGTAGGTACCTATCTAAATTGTTTAGTTTACTAAAGTACTTTAAGAATATAGATAAGACAACTTTGTTTATGTAATGTTTACGTACATACATTATCGGAATTGCAGACTATGATAAAGATACTCTTAATTGACCCTATTAAATTCTTAGTAGGTACCTATACTTTCAACATATGATGGTAAGTACATAATCTCAAACTAATTTTAATTTATAAGAACACATTGAAAATTTAATACTAAATGATTTTAGTACTTATAAATTTTCCAATATTTGGATGAATCTATCTGACCGCGGAAGCGAGGTTTAACATTTAATTTGACTGAGCATTGTATGTTCATTCGGCTATAACTTGAGCATCTTTAATTTGATCCATATAAAGTGAGTAACTAAGTAATGTTAATTTCGCTTGAATAATGTACCTACTATCCATATAAATCAATTTATTCCCTGTAGAAATAAAGGTTGCCTATGATCCCCAATAACACCTTCATCTCCAAATAAGTGTTTAAACCATTCTAAATTTGTACACTGACACATTGACATTACGTCAAAACTTTTTGAAGATTAGGTAGGTATACTTATCTCCTTTCTTTTTACCAATCAATCAAACTGTACTTATCAAATGTGTGAATTTCCCACGTGCTCCATCGCGTGAATACCACTCATGCACTTGAGTTAAGAAGTGCCGGCTTCCTAAATATATCATTTATCGCTTTTGAGGAAATCCCAGACATTTTTTTTTTCTCTGCCAGTCACAACAAAATACCTATTCAATAAATCTGAGTCATGCGATATTTGAAGCTATTTTGACGATAGGCAAGTAAGTAATATAATTTAATCAAGCAGATTTTTTTTTGACTAAAATCAATTAAGTATATTAGGTTTTCTTTTAGTTTAAGTAAATGTATCTAATGAGTTTTCCTTTCGCCTCGACCCTAATTATTAAATAGAATATTCCAGTAAGTAGAGTTTTTGAATATGTAACTGTTACTTTACAAAATAATCACTAAATATGTAGGTATATTGATATCTTTATCAGACTTTAATAAAACAAGCCTTGAACTTACTGTTATCGCATCAGGCTTGCTTGTGTACCTAAGCGTATTTTTTCTAAATAGAGGTAAGTAGGTACATTGTAAACCAGTTACAGGAGGCGCGAGGGGCCCAAAAACAACTTTCAGCTGACTTCGATAGGTTCGCATGCTTCTATGAATATAAAAAAGAACAGACCTATGCTTACTCGCAATTTATTAAAGAAACAAAACATAAAAAGATACAATTTTGATCAATATTTACATGATCAATTGTGAGGTATTGAGATCTGCCGCTAACCATTTCTATGGAGAAAAAACCGAAATGGATGTAGAATCTATTGTGTGACACTAGGGACTATAATAATGAGGTTCGTTTAACGTTCGTTCATTTAGTGGTGGCCGTATTTGCCGCCATATCCGAGACCGCCGAGGCCGCCGAGTCCGCCGAGGCCGACGCCGTAGCCGGGGCCGGCGAGTCCGCCGAGGCCGACGCCGACGCCGTAGCCGGGGCCGCCCACCGCGACCGGCACGCCGACCACGCCACCGGCGACGACTCCTACTCCGCCGGCGCCCAGCAGCAGCGCGCCTTGTTGCGCCTGTCTGGCGGCCGCGTCGGCGACGGCCTGCGCCTGCGCGGCGGAGGCGGCGACAGCGGTGGCCTGGGCGCGGGCCGCGTTAGCGATGCGGGCTGCCTCTACGGCGCGAGCGTTGGCGATGGTGATAGCTTGAATGCGGGCGGCGTTAGCCAGGCGATCGGACTCGGCGGCGCGGGCTACTTCCAAAGCGCTGCCGGCGGCGGCGCGTCTGGCGGCGTCGGCGGCACGAGCGTTCTCGATGGCGGCCGCCTGCGCCCTCTGCACGTTGGCGATGCGAGCTGCGTCGAGAGCGGCCGCGTTCTGGATGGCGTTGGCCTGTCCGGCGCGGGCGGCGACTTCGGTCACGCGGGCGCCCTGAATGGCGGCGGCGGCGGAGTTGCCGATGTTGGCCGCGTGGACGGCCTGGGCGTTCTGGATGGCGCTCAGTTGAGCCGCGCCCACTGCCGCCGCATTGTTCAGAGCTTGACCGCTGCCGAGGATGGCGCCTCCACCGATGATGCCCGGGCCGCCGGCGATGATGCCGGGTCCGCCGGCGATGATGCCGGGTCCGCCGGCGATGACACCGGGGCCTCCGGCGATGATACCGGGACCGCCAGCGATGACGCCGGGACCGCCGATGTAGCCGGGGCCGCCACCGTAGTGGCCGGCGCCGGCTGCGATCGAGTAGACACCCGACTGCTCTGCAGTGGAGTCGGCGGCTTTCTTCACATCTAAAATAATTGATTTTCTGTTGATAAACTCTTCAAATCTAAAACGTTATTTAATGAGATCCTTTACACCGCATTGAACTCACCTTCTCCCAGCGCGCCATACGCCAATGCGACGACAAAGAGAATCTGTAAATATTAATTATCGATATTAATACATTTTATCTTATTAAATTCTAAGTAAAAATATAAATCTTTGATCCCGTGAGCATCCTCGACGCTTAATCTTACCGTAAAACGAGACATCCTTTCTTTCTAATTAGATAGTCTGCTACGATACACCACCGGGTCAGTCCGCTGAATGTAATAATGCCTTCCACTAAATGGCCTACGCTTTTATAGTTCGCTGAAAATTATTAACATCAATTTACATTGCTGATATTGGTGCATTTGAATACTGCAGCTGAAAAAACTGTTCGACAGCTGCGGGGGGTGGGCGGTCGCCGGCGCGTCGCGGCCGCGGCGTGCGAGCGACGCGTCCACGATGCGCACACGCATCCTCGACATGTTTTTAACATTCATTACACACTACGACTCGCAATCGCATCCTCGGGAACCAAATGAGCAAATTTCCATTTGCAGGAAATGCAATTACCTGTCTATATACCTATTTTCAAAGCCCGACCAAAACGTACCTCACCATGTAGCAACTACCTAGCTTAGAAATGCAGGATTTTTTTTGTCATGATTGCTCTCACAGCCCAATTTTAGTAATATGCTCATAATTTTTCTTGTTGCTATGCTATATTCTCACTTATAATCAGTATGATAATAATAAACTCGTCTGCCTAGACAATTGCTAATGCGTATTAAACATCGATAAATCAGATTGCAAAATCCGATGCAAATGAGCTCGCATTAGTATTGTAGTTGTAGGTGCAGTTGGTGATGCAGTTTGCACAAGTGGATTATGCAACTGGCCGGCCGGCCGCTCCTCACCCGAATCCGACTGCGCTTAAAACTGCATGTCAAACGGCGCGGCTCATTACGTAGTTGACTCCACAAAAAGTAATCGCAGTCCAAATGCACTTTCGCATTACGTTATGATCATATTAGAGGGAATTAGTGGTTCCGTAAAATAACCTATTGGTTATATTATAAGAGGTATCTTTCTACATCTCTGAGGATACGGAAGATTGTTTATCTTTCTCCCAAATAAATCTTACAGACGTCAGCAAATATATATGAGTAGTTAAAAATTGAACGCGTGTTGGTTATTTCAATAGGGAAGCAAAAACAGATGATATTACAACAAACCCGATCATACTTCATCGATTTTTGGACACAATCAATAGTTTAGTTCCATCAATCGACAAGTGAATCATTTTTGTTACAGATAATTTGGTTCAGTACATATTTTATGGATCTCTAAAACACACTTGTGTACCTCAACATGTGAAACAAAGTGTTTGATTCGAAACATCGCGTGTCATTGCTATTCGAGGATTAACGATACTCGGCAACCACACTATACATCATTTATAGCCTTTACAAATTGTTTTTGTGTTATTAACACAGTTATTAAACATTTAATTGAATTTGTATAGCATCGCATAAAAATTTACCAATTATTTAGTTGCCCTGATACTGACCAGCCTCCGAAATTTATTCAGTTCATAATAATAATTATACTTGGACAATTCACACCAATCGATCTAGTCCCAACGTAAACATAGCTTGTGCTATGGGTTCTTACTAGACAACGGATAAACATCAATCCGACTAAGTGTCTCAGGTACCTAGCATGCCTAAATACCTGAGACACTAAGTCGGATCGATCACCAAACTGTCATCTAGCAGAATTCGAACCCACAACCTCCGGTTTAGCAAGTCTGAGCCTCTAACCATTAATCAACTGGCCCTCAATATCCTGACAATACTTTAAAAGAGATAAGCTTGTCTACTTCTCACAGATGTCTGCATATTTATATATTTACTTATGAATAATTAAAAACTTTTATTTTAGACAGTAGGTAAGTACATAAACATCTAAAACAGATAGGTACATGAAACCAACCGAGCGAAATCCATCGACCGTCTTGGTCGTCCGATCTGCCGCCCTAGTGTGCTAATCAATGAGGGCCACCGCGTGTCAGCAATCCGCTAGATGCTCTAGTGTAGAATGAGGTCTAGCTTTCATGTACCACCAATGAGAGGCAAGGTACTGGCCTCTGATTGGTGGTACATGACAGCTGGACCTCGTTCTACACTAGCGCATCCAGCGGATTTCTGACACGCGGTGGCCCTTATTATAGCGAACGAACGAAAGGAATGCAAATTTTTTTGTGGTCCATCATCTCTGTAATGTGCCCTTATGTATCTTTTTTTATGTCTTTTTTCATTTAAACTTAAAACAGATAGCAGATCTAATTGTAACACCTTAATATAAGTTGAAGTTATTAAAACCTTTATGTTTCTAATGCATCCATTGACCTATTTCAATTCATGTGAACGATAATGCGTGCTTGTAAGTGCATATCTTATGAACGCACCGGTGCATCGCATCAATGACGTAGCGAATCTATTTATGGTAGCGCATCGAATACATTATAGTCCAATAGTCAAGTACTTGAAGATAAACGAATATTTTTAATATTTTTTCAATAGGGATGACGACTGGGTCAAAAAAAATATATTATTTAGTACGTTAGTTAGATTATTAAAAATTAAGTAGGTACTTACACTTTTTTTTTTCTTTTTCAAATAAACTGTTCTAAAGTTCGGGAGTGGGGGCTTGTGACGTTACGTTAATATTTTATTTGCCTACTACTAATATACAGCTTTTATGTATACCAACTTATAATTAAGATTATTTTTAATTAGGCTAATTCATTTATATGAAGATAATTTACTTTGAACAAGAAAGGACTTATTGCTATTTTTGACCATATTTATTCTTAAAAATCGACTTTCTGAAGCTCTAGCAGTCTCATCTGATTTTATCTATTATAATAGTAGGCAGTTGTACTTTTTAAAGGTTTATAAATGATTTGATTTCTTTGTAAAAAAGTGACCATTAATTAGAGTTCTTTGATTGCACTTTTGTAGCAGACATGCACTGATGCAACTACGCCTAGCAACAACTTAAGTAAAACCCGAGTAGTGCGTAACCACACTGGCATTGACCTATTTAAGAACTAATTAAGTATGGCCAGGACGAACGTATAAATAAATAAATAACGATGGGCATATAGAAATAAATATTTGTAACTAAGCTTTGGATGTCTTTTTAAGTATGTACGTTTAATATTTATCCGTTATTTGATACCCATAGTACAAGCTTAGATTAGGCATTATTGTAAAAATAAATAAATTATAAATGTTTTTCGACAATTATCGCCAACTTTGTCCCAAATTAAGCAAAGCTTTAAGTAAACAGTAAGTAGGTACCTACTATAGGCTAGTACGTAAAGCCAATTAGACCACGAAACGTACAGTATAATTGGTCCGTGTTTAGCATTAGTGTTTCAACCCACACCAAGCTAGTTTTGAGATATCGGCGCTTAAAGTTTTTTGAGAACATTCTTCTTTTTCCGCTTATTTTAAGCAAAAAAATATTGTTATGTGGTATCATTTTTTTTGTTGAAGTGCATAGATTAAGGATATAAATGTATTTATTTCAATAAATTCATAATTAAATAGAAAATGCAGAAAAATGGTTAATGCTTATCGGCTATAAGGTTTATTACATTTAGCATTTATGTGCTAAGCCACATAACACTATGCAAAATTCTAATTTGTTCTTTTATAATGAATATATTTTACACTATTTTTTTGAAAATGTAAAATAATAAACAACTAACGTATTAAAACTTGAATGTAAGTACTTATTTATTTAGTTTTTATTGTTATAACATGTTTTAAAGGCTAACATTATAAGGTTTATCTGCTTAAAATGAGAAATAGGTACAACAAGTTAACACTTATATTATTTCAATTACTTAAAAGCTCAACCAAATTGATTTATTATATGCATTATTTTATCATATTGAATTAAACCAATAATATATACTTCCGTACCTAAAAAGTTAATAAACCACCTAAAAACCATTTTTCGAAGAGTTGATAAATTGTGGCGACAATTCGTACATTCTTTAATATTATTATTTATTATAATATTCTAATTTTTATCACACACGTTTAAATCTAATGATGTATATTATAAAAAAATATCGGTTAAGTGCGAGTTAGTCTCGCGCACCAAGGGTTCCGTACTATAAATAACCTGTAGGTATATATTTTTTTAATGATGTCATTTAAAATGTATGGTTTTCGTATTTTTTTCTTTATCCGTGCTATATGACGTTACCTCGCACCTACTAAATTAATTCAAGATCCTGAGTTCACGAGGAGTACCCTGTGGGTTTTGATTCGCTAGCGAGTGTTAAAAACTTTTATCAATCGCGGCATAAACGGCGGCTCTTTTGATTGCGTCGGCGATTTTATTGTAATTATGTTACAATTTCAAGGGACGGTAGTCCTGAGTATTTGATATTACTATGAATTTTTGCTTGATACCTACCTCCACGCGTTACTGAGGTAAAGGATCACACAGACAACAAAGTAATCCTGTAAGGGTTAATTTTTATTCCTTTTAAGATACGGAACCCTAAAATATTTTATTTAATATGATAAAAATAATAATAAGTAATAAAAAAATAAGTTAGTGTTAACTTGTACCTATTTCTCATTTTTAGCAGAACTTATAATGTTATTTGATACATGTTATACAACAATAAAAACTTTAAATAAATAAGTATTTACATTAAAGTTTTAATGCGTTAGTTGTTTATTTTATTACATTTTCTAAAAATTAGTGCATAATATGTATAGGTACCTATTCGTTTTAAAACAACAAATTAGAATTTTGCATTAATGTAATAGGTATGTGGCTTAACACATTAATGCAAAAATACAAATCTGACATGGGAAATAAGCAATAATGCGTTATATGTGGCTTAACACATTAATGCAAAAATACAAATCTGACATAGGAAAAAAGCAATAACCAATTTTGTGCTCTAGAATATTCTACGATTTTTTTTTAACAAAATGGATTGCACTGCCTTATTCCTCATGATCTATTTAATAAAACTGCATTCATAACTCAAAACCCGATTTTTTGTGGGTTGACACACGAATGTTTAACACGGTCCAATTGGTAATATTTTTAAATAAAACTCATTTTACATAGCTAATTATTTTATTGTATAAATAATTTTATTTACACTATTTAAATTTAATCGCAGTCGACCTTCTCCACCATCGGTACCGGGTACAGAGCTCGTGGAGGCCTGAAATAAACACAAGTATAAATAATTATTTAGATAATTAATAAAGGTCATGGTAAATACATAAAGACTCCGAATGAAACAACTTTAAACGGATTTAACTCGCATATTTTACTTTATTGGTTGAAAGGCTACAAAACGTCAGCCAATAAAATAAAATACGCGAGTTAAATCCGTTTAAAGTTGTTTCATAATTAAGCAGAATAAAAGTCGGAACTGCTTTTCTTGCTTGAGCATTGCAATACAAGATGGCGGCGGATGTCTATATCTATACTAATATTATAAAGCTGAAGTTTAGTGTTTTTTTGTTTGTTTGAACGCGCTAATCTCAGGAACTATTGGTTCTAATTGAAAAAAAACTGTTTTTGTTGGATAGACCATTTATCGAGGAAGGCTAATAACATCACGCTGCAACCAATAAGAGCGAAGAAATAGTGGAAAATGTGTAAAAAAAACGGGTAAAATAACTACTCCACGCGGACGAAGTCGCGGGCACAAATTCTCAAAATATATTTGTCCATTATTATGTTATCAAACAGTAGACTTAAGGTCAAGGCTTCTAATTCCGGCATATTTTTGAGCTAGATCAACTTTGGTTAAAATTTTGAGACGGTTATTTTTAACTATTTACCCATGGCGCGTATGTATTAGACCAACAATTTACTTGGCAATCAAATAATAGTATGATATTCCATGTATCTAGGTTGCTTAATTTATTATATATTTTTTTTAAAAAATAGTCAGGTAGACGGAGTTTCCCGCCTGAGTGGGGCTATTCCGTCATGCAAGCAGTTTCCCTAGAACTACGCAGTTTTTTCAAGTCTTAGCTAGCGGAAAATGAAGACACGTCGATTTCAATCAAATATGTGTTATTAGACCTTAGATATAAGATTTACAATAGGAGTTATTCGCAAACACAATTTTTTGGGGCTATTCCGGCATGTTTTGCCAATCAGATGAGCTCAACCTTTTAAAAATTTACTAATATATATTTTTTTTATATATATTATTTCATAAAGTAAGGATTTATGCATTTTGCAGTCGGGAGTATTTTCGTACTACGTTCTATTGAATTACCTACTCATATATTTCGTCACAGCTAAGCTTATTATTGCCAGATTGACAAGTGTACCTATTTTAAAATGTAATACACTAAAAAAATGTTGACGATGTCTGGAATCGGGAAATACCGGCATATGACGGCTTTGCCCCTTAAAAAATAGACGGAATTTCCCACTTGACTATTTTGAAGTTGTTAATTTTTCATGGTGAATTACTAAAAACTATCGGAGTTTTACGCATCACGAACAGGCAGACACGTTTATACACATCATAGACGTTGTAATAATCATACAAAGAAGCCTAGATGTCTAACTATTTCATATTTATCTTCGATCAAACTGCATAGTACTATACTCGCACTTCGACTTCGAAACGCAACTGAACTTTGAAAGCAGATATTTTTCTTCCTTTATTGCACAGCGTCATGGGTGTTTTTTAGTTTGAATTAGAAAACCCTACTGCTTTACCAACTGAGCCGGCAGCGGCGAACTGTGCTTAGATTCGCCAAAAACGTGTACGTGACGGAATAGCCCCGTAGACGGAATTAGAAGCCTTGACCTTAAATATTTATAATTTCAATCGAATAACATTTATACGGAATCGTGGTTTGACCTCGTGTCAAGTTTATCTGAAATTTTATCATATTTCAAGTTAAAATATAAGAGACACAAATAAACACACGTCCGTATATTATAATTATTTTTATTTTTGTTAAATATCTCGTACCTACTTAGTTAGGTAATATATATAAGAAACATCAAACATCAACAGCTTTACTAAATTATCTTAAATACCTGTTACAAAGGAGATTTTAGGATAATCCACATATTAAGTAATTTTTTATGCTTTGGAATAAAATCTAACTTGAAATGTGATAGTCAGGTGACATACATTTGTTATTAGAGTCGTTTTCTTATTTTTTACCCATTTTTACATATGTATGTCCATGTCTAAAAGTACCTAGGTACTTATTAAACATATAATTAAACCGTCGTATCTACCCAAGCCTCTCTATAAAAAAGATCCTTATATAAGGTCTAAATATTAACTTAAAATTAAATTTGAATGTACACTTACTCGAACACGACGGGAGCTCTGTACGCCAGCGGTCGCACTGGGTGCAGGGCTGTGAGCGCACCGCCCACAGCAGTCACCTTGTTCTGCAGCACATGCTGGGCGGAGCTCCACAAGGAAGTCAGGCTGTTCACCACTGATGGTATGCTCGGGGGTGCGATCCGTACCGCTAGTGGAGACGGGATCAGAGCTGGGACCTTGGAGATTAGAGGTAGATTGTGATACCGTTCCTTTTTTTTCATAATAAGATTTCACAATCACGTCGACTATAATTATATAATATGAAGCAGATAGCTATATCTTCTACCTACTTAATAGTTACAAAATTACCATATAATTAATACAATACAATTAGTCAATAAACTTATTTAGATAGTTTTTACAATAAAACTAAACAAAATTGTTTGTTTGGATTGAATAGGCTCCAGAACGGCTGGACCGATTTCAAAAATTCTTTCATTGTTGTGTGGCGGCCCTGTCAGCAGATTGCCACAGTCACGTAGATCACGTAACATAGATAGATCGAGCAGCGATTTGCGCTGTCTCGATATAGTATAAGTGTTAAGTTTTATGTAATAAATTATATTATAATAGTCACAGTCAATACATATAGTGTTTCTACGTCGCACCATCCATCTCATTATGTCCCCGGGATCCGGGGACATGACTAATCAATCCTGCCCGGCAAAGTGGTGACCCCGTGAAAACACGCAAATATCTACGAGTACGTGAGTCTCCTACAAGAACATCGTGAAGAACCCGTGGAGCAGAGCAGCAAATGGCCTCAACTCGACCAGACATGAGACAGCAAGATGCCTAATACTGTGAGTTTAGAATGAACCTCTATCGTATTCCGGTTCTCTGGATTTAGAAGGTTCATTCACAATACCGACCCCCGCCCGATCATGGATTCAAGATTTAAAATACTTCGGAAATACGAGTTATCAGAAGCCTCAAGAATTTCGTCAGTCCGAGAGACGCACATACTGCGTTTTCACCTCGCGACACAAATTTATGAAGAAATGCAAGCAGACATATTTTGTACAATAAAGTGAATTGCCGAGGCAGCTATACGCCGAACGGTCGACATTTTACATTACCTACTCAGCAAGTTCAAGGACAAGAAACTGCGCTAATCGCGCAAACTATTCGCTGCGTAAGGATTTCGCGCAGCGAATTTATGTATGGAGAATGCCAATGGGATATTGGTTATGGAGTCCCGGAGCTTGCAACGCCCGCGACTCGCACGGCACCTGGAGTGAAATTGACTGCCAAAGTAGTTTCAGCTCAACGCCTTTATTTTTTCTGTCCTTGTTATTTGTTAACTGATGTATTATTGTGTAACTTAATTGTATTTTTCTTAAGTTTTTTTTTCTTTTGGGGGGGGAGTACTGTGGCGGCCCTGTCAGCAGATTGCCACAGTCACGTAGATCACGTAACATAGATAGATCGAGCAGCGATTTGCGCTGTCTCGATATAGTATATAAGTGTTGTGTTTTGTTAAATAAATATATTATAATAGCAGCAGTTAACGTATAGTGTTATTACGTCGTACCATCCATCTCACCATGTCCCCGGAATCCGGGGACATGACCTTCTACGCTGCCCGGCAAAGCTACATTATCCCCGAGTGACATAGGCTAAAAAAAAGATGATTCGTCCGACAGCTGGTTTTTAATAATCTATCCGAGGGACTAAATAGATACTTCTTTTATTAAATAGTCGTCCAACTTAAAGGCGTGGACCCATCTCAGAGATTTTACAAGGTGGTGAGAAATGCGATGAACCAGCATCAATGGCGAGAGTGTGTACCTGCCCGAACAACCGCGATCATCAGTCATGATGGGACCAAGAGAGTCATACTTACATTGAACCTGGCTGGCTCTGGCACGAGTACTGGCTGCACGGGTACCTCCACCGGCACGGGCACTTCCACCAGCTCGGGTACCGGCTTGTGCACGGCGAGGGCTGCTGCAGCCGCGGCTGCCGCTTTAGCCTTAAGAACTGCAGCCCCCTTGGCTGCCAGCGCTATCGCTCCCTTCACAGCAGCCCCCTTCGCCGCCAGCAACGCTGCGCCCTTTGCTACAGCACCTGCTCAGTTTTTCATATATATTTATAAACATACGACACAATATAAGTCAACAAAAGAACCATAAATAGTACTTATAAATCAAAAGCTTCACTTTACAATTATAATATAATAATCTTAACATTTGCGATGATAGTCTCGAATCTCATCCACGACTAGACCAGAATATACTCGCAGATGCCCAAGATTATGGAAAACATTACAAACCGGTCAAGTGTGAGTCGGACACATGCACGAGTGTTCCGTACCATCCCTACTTCCCTATCCCTACTAATATTATAAATGCGAAAGTAACTCTGTCTGTCTGTCTGTTACGCTTTCACGCTAAAACTACTGGACCGTTTTAAATGAAATTTGGTACAAAGAAAGTCTGGAGCCTGAGAAAGGACATAGGTTACTTAACCGACTGCAAAAAAAGGAGGAGTTTTCAGTTTCAGGAGTTACAGTTGTATGAGAGGCCCCTTTGATACTTATTTTATTCCGTTTCCGGTTACTGAAATATATCATCATTGCTATATTTCAACTGGCTAATTATCACGTTTCATTACTTCATTATATACAGACTCTATTAGGGTTTGGGCCCGACAAACCAAAAAATTATAACTTCAGCTACACAATACAATAAGGAGATAAACCAATTCCCAGCTTACCCTTAATAACAGCTCCTTTGACAGCGAGCGCGCCGGCGCCCAACAACGCAGCGCCCTTCGCAGCGCCCACCGCCGCCACCGCCTTCGCCACGTGCAGGGACCCTAGCGCAGGCGGCACCAGGGTGCATAGGCATGCCAACTAGAACAACAATAACGATAATAAGCTTTCGCGGTCATTACACATTGGAATGAATAGTCAGCGTAAGACAATCATCAGCTCAGTCGTACTAGGAATATGGGAATTGTAAAGTTTTCGACACGGCAGCTAATAAAATAAAATACGCGAGTTACATCCGGATGTAAAATAAATTAGAACAGATATAGATACTTAATTTTGTTGCGAACTCGTGCAATGGAAGTCTATCCCAAACAGACGACGAGTTCAATATTTAATACAAAGACTGTATTTAAGGGAGTTCGATTTGTTGATTGAAATAGGTAAAATTTAATATTGTTTTTATGATCGTACTTATGTATATGTAATTATATAATATATTTAATAAAATATTTAGTAAATACTTCTCAATAAAATCAATCATTTGTTAAAGACCTTAAGGTTTCACATGAATCTACTAGCGGTTCGGAAAGACCATCATTTCTGAGAAGAAACACAGCAAAAAATTCAACAGAAACTCATTGGAATCTTTCAAACTTTAATTAGGATTTTCTAATAAGTTACTGTTTAAAAAAAGAGTAAATCCAATATAATCAATTTAAATTAAACTTACCGATAGAATTACTAGTCTTAACTGCATTTTGATATTTCTCACTGACCCGCTGGCGTAGCACTATGCAACGATTTCAATGTGAAGGGCATTTATTGGGATCAGATTAGACATTGCAAAATTAACTGGTTTTCAAAAATGCAATACATTTTAACCTGTTAAATTTGTGCTGGAGGAATTTCCGTACTATATAGTTATACTAGTTATTTTGCTAATGATGCTACTTAATCTCAAAAGTCCGGTTTAAAAACGGTAAGGTAAGAAATCATTTTGTGTTGATGCATTTCATATAATATACGCGAATTTATCAAGTGTCGGTTTGGTAAACAGTGATTTAAATAGCATAAAAATTAAGAAATAGTTAAGTAGGTGCTAATATCTTTTCGGTATGAGAGGTAACAATAATACTTCGATATATTTTTTAAGGTTCACTACCGTTGCATGTATTTATAATTGTTGTTCATCAGACGGAAAAAGGAAGGAAAGCTTTCCGTGGTCCCTGGATTAAATTTTTATTACAGATTGATCTGATGAGAAACAACTTTCAGACGTAAGAGACCTATAGGTAAACAACTCTTTACTTAAATTAAACTCTTTTAATTAGAAAACCCAAATAATTTCTAGTAATGTAAATTAACCTACCTATATATTATTATGACTAACATTATAAAAAAAATAATTTTACGATTTTCGTTAAAAAAATATATTTGGAGGTATAATTTATACATACCTAAATAAATGCTTCCGTAAGAATGAAAATAGAATAAATAATCTTCATAAAATATAAATATTCAAGTAGTCATTTTAGTGCATTTGACACACATTTCTGCATGCGTTATTTTAGAGAGGTCGTGAGAAGTATGGGTTCAGTAAAAGTGGTAAGTAAGTGTGCATATTTGATTTACGTTTGTCACGACCGCGACCGCCAGTAGGAGGTTCACACTCTCTCGCTAAATGATCCATATCTTAGCTTAGACATCCATAGAGTAGATGAAATTGTAAATTTTATTAAGTAGGTATCTATTACTAGTCCTTTTGTTGTGAATTTGTTTTTTTTTTCAGTGTTTGAATTAGTTAAGTAGGTACACAGGTATTACGAGTGCATGGCAAGTAGGTATTTT
The DNA here is from genome assembly GCA_038024825.1 of Polylopha cassiicola. Classification (NCBI taxonomy): domain Eukaryota; kingdom Metazoa; phylum Arthropoda; class Insecta; order Lepidoptera; family Tortricidae; genus Polylopha; species Polylopha cassiicola. The sequence goes on along the minus strand of CP149060.1, from coordinate 7,153,815 downwards.
ACACAGTACCTATGTGCATAGTACCTACACATAGGTACCTAGTAGTTTAACATATTATTCTAATTTCTATCTTTTTGTGTAGTACTTACACTGAATATTTTTTTTTATTTCATTTTTTTTCTAGTATGATTTTAATATTCCGTTTTTTTATATTTGCACAATAATTGAAAATACTTAGTACCTATGGCCGTGAGCCCGTGACCAGCGACTATTTTTTTTATTAATAAACAGATGTAAGTACCTACACATTAAAACCAGCAAACATTATCTGGCCAGTGTATATTCAGTTTCAAATCATCAAAATTAACGTTTTGTTTGTACTTACATTTAATTGAAAACTTAGTACAGAATTCCAGCTAATTCGATAAAAACAGGAAAATTAACGTACTTATATTCGCAATTATCAGTGTTTACGCGTATTACCGAGAACGTATCGCTTGTTTTTAATTACAAATATGTAACATAATTAACCATTTAATTTTAAGTCGTTATTATTATTTAACTACTTTTAAGAACCAGAGGAAGTAAACATAACTTAATTATATTTTTGTGCTTTATCTGAGTTTTAGCAGCGATAAGAGTAAGTAGGTACAATACCTAGGTAATTAACATAAACAGAATAAATGATACGACAAAAAATAACCTTTTGTGTGTGTGTGTGTTACCATATAGATCGTACCTACATTAAAGTAGACATTCCATATTTTGATATTAAATGTACCTATATCTAAAATATATCTAACAAGTAGGTACCTAGAAAGTTTCTGCTTCATTGGCCATCTCCAAATATTATCAATAATAATATTCCCTTATATTAACATAAATATTCTGATAAATAAATATGACAACTGGGTAAAAAATCTGATAAGTATAGTCCGTGGTTATTAAAAAATATTAAACACATATTTTGTTCTTTTTTTAGGTACAGTAAAAACTAAAAATGTTAAATAAAATTTAAGTCACGTTATGGTAAAACTTATACCATAAAGTGACGTCACGAACTATGTTCGACTGATAGACTTCCAGCTAGTTATAATAGTAGCCTATTTTCTAAAACTTATTTCTAAATTTATATACAAATATTCCGTGTTTCATAGCAAAGATTATTGAGCAAGGCCTAATTTAAAAAAAGTTAGTGTAAGAAACTCTATAGATTTTTATGTTTTCTAAAGTGTGCCATCACTTAGGGTGCCTTAGTATAAAGGTAAAAGTCAAGTTCATGTTTGTTTCACTCGTTCAAAGTGTCTTTCATTGCTCATATCTTTTATTTACGACTGTGAATAGTTTGAAAAATGACTGAACTTAACCTAATTCTGCTAAAGGTGAGTTGTTTATAAATACACGATACTTTAACTATACCTAATTACAGATAAACATTGTACCTATCTCTAAGTACTTATTAGTTAACTAATATTTAACAATATTGTTATTTTATTTAATTAAATATTATTTTATCTCTAAGTTAAGCAACGGTTAGCTTAATTCGACATTATGAAATACGCCGTACTTACCTAATAATAATATCTTAAATTAATCAACCGACGAAAAAACGGAGCTATGACCACGCATAACTTTTAACAGGGTGGTTCGATTTGGTTGGTTGAAACGTCTGTTATTTTTTGGTGATTCATTTCTATTTATATAGAACTTACTCATTGCTTAATCAATAGGTACCTAATAAGGAAAACAAAAGATTTCACAAACATAAATATAAAAAGTTTCACCATTACATACCTACCTAAATATTTTAATAGTACATTACGCACCAAGGCCAGCAAAATAAAAAATGTCTCAGAACACATGTAATTGTCGTCCGAGGCGAAGACGAGGTTGACAAAAATGTGATCTGAGGCTTTTCTATTTTACTGGCCGAGGTCAGTATACTATTTTTCTGTTCGACGAAGCCAGAAAGCGAAATTTCATTTAGCGCAGCGGCCACAAAGTTGGCGCTTCCTGACCGGAGGACAGAAAAATATTATTTATAAAATCGCTGAAGCCAATAAAAACGCATGTACCTAAACAATAAAAAATCAACCGGATTGAAGGACTAGAGAACTTCGACTACTCATCAGTGGGTCCCTATGGTGTAAAGGTCAGCACGCTGCCGCTAGTAAAGACATGGACGTGGGTTCGAATCCCACTGGGGGTCTCAATTTTTCTCTTGTCTTGGTACAAATATCATTACCTGTATCATACTTATAAATAAAATAAATAAATAAAAATAAAATAAATAAATATCTTTGGACAATTCACACCAATTATCTAGTCCCATTTTAAGCAAAGCTTTGCTTGTGTTATGGGTACTAGACAACGGATAAATATACATAAATACGACATCCAAGACTCAGATACAGATGCCAGTGCTCATCACATTGACATCTGCCCCTAGCGGGATTTGAACCCGCAACCTCCGGTTTCGTAGTCAGGGCTTCTAACCACTAGACCAACAGGCCGTCTAAACTTATACCTATTTTGCTATTATTACTAACCATTCGTACCTACTGCAAATTATCACCCATTTTAATGTACACTTTCAGATCCTGCTAATCTCCTGCATACTACAATTAACTACAGCTGAGTTGAAAAAAAATACTAACATAGTATCAGATCATGAAAAAACCACCCAAATGGATGAAAAATCACTGAATCACATACGGAAAGTGAAAAGAAGCTCGTACGGACGGCAGTGGCCCTCGGCATCACAGGACTATGGCCTCTATGCGAAATACAATAAGTACAATAACCCTGCACCATACTTGGTGTATAATAGGAAAACTGGTTCCTATTATCCTTACTACCCTAAAGATAACAATGTTAGACGGAATGGAATGCGTAATAAATCTAGACAAGAATAAAACGTTATTTTATTTACTATGTTGACTAGTTCGCCCCGGCTTCGCACGGATCCCTTTTTTTTTCAAAATATTTTTTAGCCTATATCACACGAGAATAATTTAGCTTCCCAACAGTGAAAGAATTGTCCTGTCGTTTTGGAGCCCATTCAATCCAAACAAACAAACAAACCTTTCCTCTTTATTATATTATTACAAACAAGACAATAATATTGCGACCATCTAAGCTGCAGACAAGAGCTATTTAAGCTGTACAAAGACTGTATAAGAGCGAGCAAACTTATAAGTAGGTAGGTACTAGGTTCTTTCTTTTCTTTACACACTTATAACTTTTGAAGAACTTAGATGCTGCCTGGATACGTTGGTACAGCCAATATCACATATTTCAACCTAGTTCTAACACCCTATTCCATCACAGGTCACTTTTTTATTTGATGTCGACTGTACCTACTCAACAAGTTAAATTATCAATTAAGTTTCATAGAAGACTGCTACTGCTGTTACTTACAAAACTGCACTAGCTCCATAAATACAGCCTGCAGGCGTAAAACATAAAGTACAGTGAAATAAGTAGGTAATTAAAGTAAATGGTTACCTACGCTATTTCTTTATAGGTAGGTAACTTCTAAATTTAAAATATATCCTTATTAATTAGACCAAAATCTAAAATATATTTATTCAGTTTAGGCTTTTATGAAGGTCTAAAGAAGATACCATTTCCGATAAAACCTCACTTGAAAAGAAACGGCTAGAAACTCAATGAGGTATATCATTTTTTCAAAACAGTTTGCACTAAGTACATGGTACCTACCAAACAGCAACATATATATATACCTATATATAATTTCCTTAGTGAAGATGTAAAAGGTCTCAAGATATCGAAAATAAAAACTAAATTAAACAAGTACACCATAAAAAACAAAATAAAGTTCCTCAGATTCTTCATAATTGTTAAATTAAACTACAGAACAAATTATTACCGCCAGAGTTCGCGCCTACGCAAATATAGCAGAAATGGTACGAGAGAGATGAATCACTATTCAGTTTATATATTTAGTATTCCAATTACAAACAACACCTTTCCTTCCTTTAGACAACAAGTACCGGCTATGACGTAATTGTTATATCTTTTGCCTTAAAAGCCTTAAATCCTTCTTAAATATAGGTAAATAATCGTAGATAGTGATCGTAGATCCCTTTATGAAAACATATTTAGTACCTAACAGATTATTTTTTGCATTTCCAATATTAGTAAGGATATTTGTAGGAATACTGGAGAATCATAAGTTGCTGCTAATTAGATGAGATTTGCATTGTTCCTACTTCATTTTATTAGCAATAAAACTCAAAGAAGTTTGTTTTAGTTTCCGAAGTTTACTATGAGAATATTTAATTAGATTTGTGTTTTTGTATGAAACGAATAAACTCAAATAGTACTGGACCGTTTTAATAATTATTTTTTCATTAGAAAGTTACATTATCACTGGCTAGCATCCTTACTAATATTATAAATGCGAAAGTAACTCTGTCTGTCTGTCTGTTACGCTTTCACGCTAAAACTACTGGACCGATTTAAATGACATTTGGTACAAAGAAAGTCTGGAGCCTGAGAAACGACATAGGCTACTTTTTAACCGACTGCAAAAAAGGATGAGTTCCACGCGGATGAAGTCGCGGGCAGAAGCTAGTAGGCTATAAAAAAAGGGATCCGGGCGAACCCAGGGCGAGCTGCTAGTAAGTAATCAATCAATCGATGGAAAATATAATTTTGGCAGGTCTACATCCTAAAAATGCTCATATACTGTAAGTATAAGTAACTAGGTATAATAAAGTCTTAAGCGTTAGACTATCGTCAACGAATGTGGGAATCGTAAAACTTTCGAAACGTCAGCAAAATAAATACGCGAAATAATTCCATTATACATACATATCTTACTAGTGTTAGCTTTTGTAAAATAATTCATATTTGTCAAGTTGTAATTAAATTCTGTGGCTGTTTGCTGTTACCTTAGTCGAATAAAATGTAGTCAGGATATTCAAAAAGGGAACGCGTGCTGGTGTCATGGCGGCAGAGCATGACGATTTCGAACAGGAGACAGAAAGTAATATTGGAATTGGAAACATTGTTATCAGGTCTTTGAATTGATTGTTCAGTACTCATGAGTTTAATTTAATATTATACATAACTGAGCGAAAAGATAATTGAGTATTATTTATGAAGTAGAGACCAGTGTCTTTACACTAGGTACAATATGTGATAACTGCGAAAGCAGAATTTCATAAATTATTAAATTTCAACAAACAAAAATAACAAAGATTGTAAAGAAAGCTCAATTGCATATTATTGTACAATAGTTAAACGAAAAATAACATTGCACAATAACACATTGCCTTGTGAAATATATTTTTCAGTCCTCCGGCCGGAAAGCGCCAACTTTGTGGCCGCTGCGCTCAATGAAATTTCCGCTTTCTGGCTTCGTCGAACAGAAAAATACTATACTGACCTCGGCCAGTAAAATAAAAAAGCCTCAGATCACATTTTTGTCAACCTCGGCTTCGCCTCGGACGACAATTACATGTGATCTGAAACATTTTTTATTTTATTGGCCTTGGTGCGTAATGTAGGTACTAATGTTTTAATATTTTGTAAAATTTGTTGACATTTATTGTCTCTGTAGTTACTAACCTCCTCTCCTGTTACCCAAGTCACTTATTTTTCCATATAGCTTCTACATTCGTTAATTTATTAAGAATATTATGATTGCTTAATTTTCAATATATTTTTTTAAATTTCTACTTGACAAACGTTTTCAATTAGATTTTAGATCACGGTAGTCCCCTTAACAATGCTTGTTACATTTTATTAATATTATTTCAACATAACCAATACCTAAGCCATATAATTGAAGTATGTAGGTACTTATTATCTTCTCGTGTCGGTAACCTAATTTTATAGGTATATACGTACATAATATGTGCTGAAATAAAAAATATACCAACCGCCAACTTATCAATAAGAATAAGATACCTACCTGGGACTTAATTCCTTTCTCCCAGATTTATCGCTAAGTAAAATAGGTACCTACTTACATTAAATATTATTTCCTTACCATACATTACATACTTAGTTTAGAGTTAAATTAATAATTTTAAAAAATATATTTATTATTCATTTAACTCTAAACTATGTCCGTAAAACTAGCACCCACCATGATCTATTTCTGTAATACTTATCTGCCCAAAAAGTTACAAATATAATTTCATTCATCATTACATTGACAAAAAGGGAAAAGACTCGTAGTCTTCTAAAATAACTATGTACTTAACCTATTTAAGTTTAAGGATTATGCTCAGGTATGTATTTTAAATGATATCAATTAAATTTAGATCGCACTTGAGTAGATCTAGTATAATTATGTGCGTAATGTAAAAACAATATGGTGTCTACATAAAACTTCAAAACAACCTACCGAATTTCCCCGTTGAATGAGTCACAGTACAGCAGACGCGGCGCATCGTATAAATATCTCGCAGACTGTTTACGTCCTCAGTCCGGCTTCGACCGCGACAGGAGCACTTCTCCCTCACAATGAAAACGCACTTTATTTACGCGGCCGACTATTCCGTGTCAACGAATAGTGTCGGTTACTACAATCAAAATGGACTAGCCACACTCGAATACTTCCAAGAAGAAGTGGACAAACTTACCACAGATTTAAAAAGCGATGAAGTGAATATTATTTACTTGCAATGGGGGGCCGACTGCGTACATGTGAATAAAGAAACAGTCGCTAAAACCTACCTAACGAGGAACGGACAAAGCGACAACACGAGGCCTCAAGAAATAATAACATGGATAAAAACAAATCTGAACCTCGAAGAGAGTCACATTAAGCTACTGTACATAATAACAGATGGATGCATAAATCAAAACCATGTTGACCAATGTGTGGATCTGAATGCAGATATTATGTACGAGAAAGTTGTATTTTATGCCTACAACGAATATTTGGATGCAATAAACTTAACCGTGGCGGCATCGTTTTTCAAAAAGGAGTGTTCCGTTATACGCAACAATGAACTCATGGACCAAGTGAACATCGCTAAAGATTATGAATATGAAAACATTACTCTGGATAACTTCAGAGAAAAGAAAGATGAATTAATATCATACATCAAACTCAAATTTATAACAACAAACAATACCAACCGCCGAGCACTTGAAGAAATGGAAAAAGTTAAGCAACTACGAAACCGTTTGTTTAGGGAAATACAGCCAAATAATAAAAAGATCAGAGGTGATTCATTCAGAAACGTTAAAGATAAGGACCAGTTTATAGAAATGTTTAAAAAGACTGATTATTATGCTAAGGCAACTCTCAGTGACGACGAGAAGAAAAACATTGAAATAGAAAAATGCACCAGTACTTTGATTAATTACCTCAGTAAAGATAAAAAATCGTTTGCTTTTGACGAACTAAAATACGACGTCGCGTATGACACCGTAGCCGATGCAGAATTAGACTTCAATGTAAATTTTGCCGAAGAAGAAAAAGTGGAATTTCCAGATATAATTACGTTTGACGACTCCAAAAATATTCCTGTCATTATATTAGGGATATACAATTTACCGAAAAAAATAATATTTCATTTAGATTATGACCAGCTAGTGCAATATCGTAAAATACGAAGAATAACGAGCACCAACAAGACTGCACCCGCAAGCTTTTCAAAATTCCAAAAAATGATTCAATGTCCGTTGTTCGTTTTAAATAACAAAGTATTCGCAAACAACTCAATTTGCTATTTTTATACACTTGATGTGTACAAACAATTGTTGAATATGGATACGAAGACAGATCCACATACTCGTCGGAGTTTTTCCGGCGGTATTATACCGGCGCCGGAATTTGATCAATACAACGATTACATTCTGGCTACAAGCTATTTTGATTCCAAGAAAGTGAATTACAACAAAGGACTTTTCTATTACGTGTTATGGAAAATATGCGACAGCAAAGAATGGATGAATAGAAATGTCGTTGACAAACTGAAGCAATACGCGATGAGACGCATTGCCGAAACTGACTGTTTAATAGGACTCTCGTCGCTGCCTCTGGATCCGCGAATAAAAACCTCGTTACCAGCAGCACTCTGGTATTGCGCTGAAATATCATCATATATTTACAAAGACGACGATGAACAGTTCACAAAGGAGAGGTTGCAAGTGTATCATGGAGTCGCGAATTATATCATGGACATACTCGCTTGGTTTGATTATCCACTAAATACAGAATTAATCAACGCTCGAGCGGAAATGTTCAGATACGTGACCATCCTGAAGAAGATTCCGAGTATGCGGGAAAAACGACATTACATGGCAAGAAAAATATTTAAGCAGGTTAATGGATTCTTAATAAACGAGATGGTGAGTCCAGAGAACATTCAGAAACTTAACTACATCAAATTAAACCACAAGGAGAAATTGCACGAAGCAGTATTGAACGATGAAGTTCAATTGGAGAGTTTTGTCCATTTCCTTGATATAGAAGAATATCCGAAGGACTGTCGTATTTGCCCCGCGACTCTGAGGCCATATTTTGTAATATTTGAAGGAGGTAACGCAAAATCTTTCTATTCGGAATTGCTTCCGAGAACTAAACGTGTAGTGGTAGAAAAATCCGCAGCGGGAACCACCCAAATTGACTTTAAACCTGTGAAATCTTTAGACTTCCAACGAATGGTATCATTATACAAACTGTACATTGATTATGTAAAACAAAGAGAACGGTTTCCGAATCTCTTTAAATATAGGAGCTTTGTGTTAAAAATGAAAAAGTTTCATAATGACTTGCCTGTTATTTTTGGATCAAATATTTTTGACGGCATAAAAATGGTCTTCTCAAAATACCAAGAGGCTCGTCAAAGAATGCACGTTAAGAAGTTTACGAAAAAATGTTTACGAAGCGCTAACCGACACGAGCGGATCAAAAAGGAAACCGAATTTTTCCAAAACGATCGCAAGATCGGCAAATTCATACGCAAAGAAGAAAGACTTTTTTTATTAAAAAAATAGATAATTCTTTAGTTAATCAGAGACGTTATCTCGTGCCAAAGATACTTTGTTGACATGAGTTTAGTCAGATTACGTATTTAGTACTTAATTTAAGAATGTTCTGTGATATAGGTAATAAGTAAATAACTCATACTCGTACTATAATATAATTATAGAAAATAAATAACTAAAACCATAAATGGTGTATTTTATTTACCTTTTAAAATTAAATTTCGTATCATTATGTAAAAAAAGTAGGTACTTAAATAACTATTGCTGCTGACCATTCCGCTCCTTCACCCCCCATAAAAATAAGCAAAGCAAACCTCCTAACGGGGTTAAAAAGAACGCTAACGAAGACGCAAGCAATAGCTATGTAATAATAAAAGGCCGTACTTAATTTACATATATATGTCCTACAAGGCCTCTGACTCTGACCACTAGGCCAGAACTACGAATAGAGTCATATCAGTGTGATGCAGTGTGCTGAACATAAGCATATAGGTACATCCATGGTTTTTTTTTTTTTTTTTTTTTTTTTTTTTTTTTTCGAACTGAATACTGAAGCGCAGTTGGCCAGCTAATGGGCCTTCACTGCAAAACCGGACGGGTGGCGAGACTCCTGAAAGGAGACTCTTAAGCCTTTTGACATCCATGCATTGTTTTGGAAGTTATACATTATATACATAATCCCTACTAATACTATAAATGCGAAAGTAACTCTGTCTGTCTGTTACGCTTTCACGCTAAAACTACTGGACCGATTTAAGTGAAATTTGGTACAAAGAAAGTCTGGAGCCTGAGAATGGACATAGGCTACTTTTTAACCGACTGCAAAAAAGGAGGAGTTCCACGCGGACGAAGTCGCGGGCAGAAGCTAGTTATATATATACGAGATATATGTACGAGAGAGATGAATCACTATTCAGTTTATATATTTAGTTTTCCTATTACAAACAACACCTTTCCTTTCTTTAGACAACAAGTACCTGTTATGACGTAATTGTGCTATCTTTAGCTTTAAATCCTTCTTAAATATAGGTACATAATCGTAGATGGTGATCGTAGATCCCTTTATGAAAACATTTATTTTTGCTTTGGTTTGGTTTAGTAAAAAGTAACAGACAGAGTAATTTTTGCATTTCCAATATTAGTAAGGATATTTGTAGGAATACTGGAGAATCATAAGTTATGGCTGATGAGATCAGATTTGCATTGTTCCTTCTTCATTATGTTAGCAATAAAACCCAAAGATGTTTATTTTAGTAGAAGTTTGGTTAAACGAAATATATGCATAAAAAAAGCGGACATAACTCTTTGGAGTGGTCAGGGTACCCTTAGCACAACGCCATTTTTAAGCTAATATTTTAGAAAAAAACTTTTATATTTATTGTATGACTTCTTAGATTTATTTCGGCAACAACGTTTTTTTTTAAATATTGCATGTTTGACGGCTTTACCCACGCATATTTATAAATATTATGTGATGCTGTCGCACAGTATTTCAAATTATAATGATTTTCTACTTAATTAGGTACCTACGTAACAATTGTTGGGAATTGAAGAAAATATAAGTTAAAATAACTAAGAGATAGTCTTTTCTGTTTAAAGTAGATTATAGGTAGGTAAGTAGGTACAATTCATAATTGAGTAGGTACCTACATACTAAAAGAGCTTGTATACTGTAGGTATAAGTTACTATAATAAAGTCTTTAGCTTTAGACTATCGTCAACGAATGTGGGAATCGTAAAACTTTCGAAACGTCATCAAAAAAAATACACGAGTTAAATCCGTTATAAATATTTTATTACAATGTTTGATATCCGAAAGCATCAGCATTTCAGAAATTATTAAATTTTAACAAACAAAAATAAGAAACATAGATTGTAAAGAAAGCTCAATTGCATATTATTGTGCAATAGTTGAACGAAAAATAACATTGCACAATAATACATTGGCCTTGTGAAATATATTTTGTTTTCTGAGAACATTGCATCATGTTTTTTTAAGTAGGTACCTACTTACATAATATTTTGTAAATATAGTTGACGGTTTATATTTTTTTCTTGTTTGATGCTTTCTCTATAGTTACTATATAACTCTCCTGTTTTCCTTTCCTTTTTGGGGTATTTAAGGTTATCCTGGACATTCTGCATATTTTTTAGAAAAGTATTTTCCCATATAGCTACTACATTATTCAATTTATTTTAATTAAGAATATGATTGCTTAAATTTCAATACATTTTTTTTTTAAATTTTCCTACTTAACAAACCTTTTCAACTAGATTTTTAATTACGATAGGTACTAGGTACTAGTAATAAAAAATATAGGTACCTATTTTTATTATCAACCCCATTAACAATCCTTGTTATATTTTATTTAATATATTTCAACATAACCAATACCTAAGCCATATAATTTAAGTATTTATTTGCTTCTCGTGTAGGTAACCTAATTTTATAGGTAGGTACATAATATGTGCTAAAATAAAAAATATACCAACTTCCAACTTATCAATAAGAATAAGTACCTGGGACTTAATCCCTTTCTCCCAGATTTATCGCTAAGTAACATACTTACATTAATTATTATTTCCTTACCATACATTATTTATTATTCATTTAACTCAAGTTAAACTATGTCCGTAAAACTTGGACCCATCATAATTTATTACTGTCATATCTGTCCAAAAAGTTCTGTCATATCTGTACAAATATGATTTCATTAATCATGAGATTGCCGAAAAGGGCTCACTCGTAGTCCTCTACAATAACTATGTCTTCTTAAGTTCAAGGATTATGCTTAGGTATGTATTTTGAATGTTATTAATTAAATTTAGATCATACTTGAGTAGATCTAGTATAATTGCGTATTGTATAAAACAATATGGTGTTTACTAAAACTTCAAAACAACCTACCGAATTTCCCCGTTGAATGAGTCACAGTACAGCAGACGCGGCGCATCGTATAAATATCTCGCAGACTGTTTACGTCCTCAGTCCGGCTTCGACCGCGACAGGAGCACTTCTCCCTCACAATGAAAACGTACTTTATTTACGCGGCCGACTATTCCGTGTCAACGAATGGTGTCGATTACTACAATGAAAATGCACTAGCCACACTTGAATACTTCCAAGAAGAAGTGAACAAACTTGCCACGGATTTGAAAAGCGATGATGTGAATATTATTTACTTGCAATGGGGGGCCGACTGTGTACATGTGAATAAAGAAACAGTCTCTGAAACCTACCTAACGAGGAGCGGAGACAGCTACGGCACGACGCCTCAAGAAATAATAACATGGATAAAAACAAATCTGAACCTTGAAGAGAGTCAAATTAAGCTACTGTACATAATAACAGATGGATGCATAAATCCGAGACATGTTGACGAGTGTGTGGATCTGAATGCAGATATTATGTACGAGAAAGTTGTATTTTATGCCTACAATGAATGTTCGGATGAAATAGACTTAACCGTGGCGGCATCGTTTTTCAAAAAGGAGTGTTCCGTTATACGCAACAATGAACTCATGGACCAAGTGAACATCGCAGAAGATTATGAATATGAAAACATTACTCTGGATAACTTCAGAGAAAAGAAAGATGAATTAATATCATACATCAAACTCAAATTTATAACAACAAACAATACAAACCGCCGCGCACTTGAAGAAATGGAAAAAGTTAAGCAACTACGAAACCGCTTGTTTAGGGAAATACAGCCAAATAATAAAAAGATCAAAGGTGATTCATTCAGAAACGTTAAAGATAAGGACCAGTTTATAGAAATGTTTAAAAAGACTGATTATTATGCTAAGGCAACTCTCAGTGACGACGAAAAGAAAAACATTGAAATAGAAAAATGCACCAGTACTTTGATTAATTACCTCAGTAAAGATAAAAAATCGTGTGCTTTTGACGAACTAAAATACGACGTCGCGTATGACACCGTAGCCGATGCAGAATTAGACTATAATGTAAATTTTGCCGAAGAAGACAAAGTGGAATTTCCAGATATAATTACGTTTGACGACTCCAAAAATATTCCTGTCATTATATTAGGAATATACAATTTACCGAAAAAAATAATATTTCATTTAGATGATGACCAGCAGCAACAGCTAGTGCAATATCGTAAAATACGAAGTATAACGAGCACCAACAAGACTGCACCCGCAAGTTTTTCAAAATTCCAAAAAATGATTCAATGTCCGTTATTTGTTTTAAATAACAAAGTATTCGCAAACAACTCAATTTGCTATTTTTATACACTTGATGTGTACAAACAATTGTTGAATATGGATACGAAGACAGATCCACATACTCGTCGGAGTTTTTCCGGCGGTATTATACCGGCGCCGGAATTTGATCAATACAACGATTACATTCTGGCTACGAGCTATTTTGATTCCAAGAAAGTGAATTACAACAAAGGACTTTTCTATTACGTGTTGTGGAAAATATGCGATAGCAAAGAATGGATGAATAGAAATGTCGTTGACAAACTGAAGCAATACGCGATGAGACGCATTGCCGAAACTGACTGTTTAATAGGACTCTCGTCGCTGCCTCTAGATCCGCGAATAAAAACCTCGTTACCAGCAGCACTCTGGTATTGCGCTGAAATATCATCATATATTTACAAAGACGACGATGAACAGTTCACAAAGGAGAGGTTGCAAATGTATCATGGAGTCGCGAATTATATGATGGACATACTCGCTTGGTTTGATTATCCACTAAATACAGAATTAATCAACGCTCGAGCGGAAATGTTCAGATACGTGACCATCCTGAAGAAGATTCCGAGTATGCGGGAAAAACGACATTACATGGCAAGAAAAATATTTAAGCAGGTTAATGGATTCTTAATAAACGAGATGGTGAGTCCAGAGAACATCCAGAAACTTAACTACATCAAATTAAACCACAAGGAGAAATTGCACGAAGCGGTATTGCACGATGAAGTTCAATTGGAGAGTTTTGTCCATTTCCTTGATATAGAAGAATATCCGAAGGACTGTCGTATTTGCCCTGCGACTCTGAGGCCATATTTTGTAATATTTGAAGGAGGTAAAGCAAAATCCTTCTATTCGGAATTGCTTCCGAGAACTAAACGTGTAGTGGTAGAAAAGTCCGCAGCGGGAACCGCCCAAGTTCACTTTAAACCTGTCGAATCTTTAGACTTCCAACGAATGGTATCATTATACAAACTGTACATTGACTATGTAAAACAAAGAGAACGGTTTCCGAATCTCTTTAAATATAGGAGCTTTGTGTTAAAAATGAAAAAGTTTCATAATGAGCTGCCTGTTATCTTTGGATCAAATATATTTGACGGCATAGAAATGGTCTTCTCAAAATACCAAGAGGCTCGTCGAGGAATGCACGTTAAGAAGTTTACGAAAAAATGTTTACGAAGTGCTAACCGACACGAGCGGATCAAAAAGGAAACCGATATTTTCCAAAACGATCGGAAAATTAGTAAATTCATACGCAAAGAAGAAAGACTTTTTTTATTGAAAAAATAGGTAATTCTCAAGTTAATCAGTAACGATATCTAGTGCCAAAGATACTTTGTTGACATGAGTTTAGTTAGGTTTCGTATTTAGTACTTACTTAATTTAAAAATGTTCTGTGATATAGGTAATAAGCGAATAACTCATACTTGTACTATAATATAATAGTAGAAAATAAATTAATAAAAACAGTTAGTGGTGTATTTTATTAACCTTTTAAAATTAAATTTTATATCATTATGTAAAAAAAGTACTTACTTATTTAAGTAAGTACCTAAGTGGTTTTTTTTTGGTAGTGATAGGTAAATACCTATTACTACTAAAAAAAACTACTATATTGCTGACGTAATCACCATTCAGCTCCTTCACTCCCCATGTCATAAAAATAAGCAAAGCAAACCTCCTAACGGGGTTAAAAAGAACGCAGACAGAGACAGTAAAATCAGATCATTTTAACCCTAAGGCCAAATAGCCCAATTGTTGAAGTCTAATTTGTTCCATAAAACTATCCATCTAATTATTCATATCCACCTAATATTTAATATTATCTATTAAATAACAAAGGGGGCTAGACAAGTGCCCAACGTTCAACGTTAACGTTAAACGTTAGCACCAAAATGTATGGGATTTGACATTTGTGACGTACGTGACAGTCGTTCGCGGATGTCAAATCCCATACATTTCGGTCCTAACGTTTAACGTTAACGTTGAACGTTGGGCACTTGTCTAGGGCCCAAGGTATGAAAAGAAAGGCGTTAATGGAACAAATTCAAAACAAAGGGTTAATGTACCTAACACTCCTTTGGTCAGACTCTTACAGTCATCTATAAGTAGTAAGTAATAAGTACAATATGACCATGGTACAATCCTTTACATAAGTAAGTACGTCTTCCTTTCGTGAATAGGATAATATTAATTAGTGTCGCAAAGATCAGTGGCCGGTATTTCATAACAAAATGCCTCCATTAATAATTATTGTGCTAAAAATAATCACAAACATCGCGCGTCTGCCATTTTGCTTGGGCTTCCCCGTGACGCAATATCACAGGAAGTTGAGAAATAACTACGGGATATTGTACCAGCATAACATACTATAAAAAGAAATGACTAATTTCACATTTATGCTTAACAACTTTTATTTCAACTAACTGGGAAACCGACTCTTGCTCGAAACCACCAAGTACTACTAAAGTACCTAAGTGTTGTTTTCAGGTACTTTCAGCATAATATCTATGAATTGGCCGTTATAGTCAAATTAGCGGGTATGACACACACGTTAAGTCCTGGTTTTTTAACCTAGGGACTATAACTATAACTTGTATTTCGCGGGGGTAACGGTAGTTGTCTAAAGCCGAATTTGAAAGTGACAAGTTGGAGCACAACGTAGCGCCGACTAGCGCGCAAGTTTGTTGCTGGGAGGAGGGGTAAAATCAGTGACCCTAATTAGGTCATAAGGGTAATGGACCTAAAAAGGTTACTACATGTACCTACTTGTAGTACTACTTGATCCATACATATTATTCTTGAGAAAATAAGTCAGGCGGTCCTAGGATCTTTGACCAATATAATTAAGTACGAGTTAAACCCAAGAGTTTTTTAATCCAATTTTGGCAATGTCAAGATAACAAGTTTGACCGGAATGGCCGGTTGTTATTTTATCGAAAAAGAATTCGACACTGCAGCCACTGAACCTTGTATTTTACTAAATCGATATTTTCAAATTTCATTACGTAACTAATAATTATTGTTTATACCTATTATTGCTTAAAAACCTATCTAAGTTTAATTTTGACATTGATATGCATGTAACTTTTATTAAAATTTGGTATACATTCGCTGGAATCGTTCTTGATTTCACGTTATTACATTTAAGTAAGTATATAAGTTTATAATAATACTAGCGGTTCGCCCCGGCTTCGCACGGATCCCTAATTTTTTTCAAAATGTTCTATAGCCTATGTTACTCGGGGATAATGTAGCTTTCCAAAGGTGAAAGAATTTTTGAAATCGGTCCAGTAGTTTCGGAGCCTATTCATTACAAACATACAAAAATACAAATCTTTCCTCTTTATAATATTAGTATAGATATAGATATGGGGATTACCTATTTACTCGCAGACAAAACAACGCTTTAACGGTTTTATTTCATTTTCCTACATTACCGATACCTATCAATAAATATTAAATAGGTAGGTACTTGACAAACTATTTATATTCATCCTTATAATTCACTGAACCTAATCCCGATTGGATTTGAAAATATTTTGCTACACATGATGCAATAAAGCTGCATTGTTTCGGCAGGTTCGGTATAAATTCCAGGCAGAAGCATTTATATGCAGTCATTCGCTTAACGCGGCGGGGAGACATCGTCAACTCGTCACAATGAAGAGTTGTTTTATTTACGCGTCTGATTATTCCGGGTCGACGCACGGTGATGCATACTACAACGATAATGGAAGCAAAACACTGGAATATTTCAAAGAAAATGTTAATAAACAAATGAACAATTTTAAAGAGGATGAAGTGAAGGTCGTGTATTTACAATGGGGTGCTGATTGTGTTCATGTCGGCGAAGAAACAATTGCAGAAACATATCGGAATAGGAGCGGGAACAGTGGGGACACAAGGCCTCAAGCAATAATCGAATGGATAAAGAAGCACCTGGATTTAGAAACATTTAACATTAAATTACTGTACATTGTGACAGATGGTTGCATTTCTGTAAATAATGTTAACAGTTGCATTAAGCTGAATGCAGAGATGATGTATGACAAAGTAGTGTTTTATGCCTACAACTTATCACTACGTCAAATAGATTTATCTGTGGCGGCGTCGTTTTTCAAAAAGGAGTGTGTTGTTATACGCAACAATGACGTAATGGATGAAGTGAATATTGCGGAAGATTTCGATTACAATAAAATTACCCTCGGGAATTTTGAAACAGATAAAAACGCCTTAATGTCTTATATCAGATTTAAGTTTATATCTTCAATCAAATCCAACCGTCGAGCACTAGAAGAAATTGATAAACTGAAAAATCTGCGAAACAGATTGTTTGATGAGATAAATTCGAATAAAATTAGCAACGGATCCTTCAAGGACATTAAAGATAAAGATACGTTCATTAATTTATTTAAAAATACTGAATATTACATCAATTTAAATGATAATAAGAAGGTCAACATTGAAAAATGCATTTCGACTTTAATAAATTATCTCACTAACGATAAAAAATCGTACGAATTCGACGCACTGAAGTATGTTACCACATATAACGCCGTTGAAGATGAAGAACCAGAATTTGACGTAGACTTTGCAAACGAGGAAAAGGTTGAATTTCCAGATATAATAACCTTCGACGATTCCAAAAATATTCCTGTTATAATACTAGCTATATATAATCTACCAGGTAAAATGATATTTCACACTGATAACAACCAGCCGGCACCAGCTAGTTTCTCCAAATTCAAAAGAATAACCGAATGTCCCTTGTTTATTTTAAATGACAAAGATTTTGTTGATAATTCTATTTGTTATTTTTATACCCTTGATGTATACAAGCAGTTATTACAAACAGAACTGGATTCAGAAATCAAATCTGATCCACATACTCGTCGGAGTTATTCCGGCGGTATTATACCGGCGCCGGAATTCGATCAATACAATGATTATATTGTAGCTAAGAGCTATTTTGATTCCAAGAAAGTGAATTACAACAAAGGACTTTTCTATTACGTGTTGTGGAAAATATGCGACAGCAAAGAATGGATGAATAGAAATGTCGTTGAAAAACTGAAACAATACGCCATGAGACGTATTGCCGAAACTGACTGTTTTATAGGACTCTCGTCGCTGCCTCTAGATCCGCGAATAAAAACCTCGTTACCAGCAGCACTCTGGTATTGCGCTGAAATATCATCATATATTTACAAAGATGACGATGAACATTTCACAAAGGAGAGGTTGCAAATGTATCATGGAGTCGCGAATTATATGATGGACATACTCGCTTGGTTTGATTATCCACTAAACATTGCTTTTATAAACTCTCGTGTCGATATCTTGAAGTATGTCACTATTTTAAAGAGAATCCCAACTATGAGAGAAAAATATCGTTACGTGGCTTGTAAGATATTCAAAGAAATTGATGGTTTTTTGATTAATGAAATAGTGCAACCAAATAACGTACAGAAACTTAACTATATCCAGTTAAATCACAAGCAAAAGTTGAATGAAGCCGTTTTAAATAATGAAGTGAAGTTAGACAGTTTTGTTCATTTTCTAGATATCGAAAACTGTGATGTTGAAGAATCTCAGATATGTCGAGATACGATGCGGCCATATTTTATTCTAATCGATGACGATAAAGTTAAAAAATCCTTTTATTCGGAATTGTTAATAAAATTGAAAAAGGTGGTCATTGAAAAATCTGATGAAGATAGCATTAAAATCAACTATAAACCTGCCGATGCTTTGGATTTTCAACGAATAGTATCCTTGTATAAATTGTACATTAACTGCGTGAAAGAAAACGCCCGCTATCCGAGCCGCGACGAATATAGAGATTTTGTACTGAAGAACAAAATGTTCTGCAAAAATTTACCTGTTATATTTGATTCTAATATTTTCTGTAATATAGATTATGTTTATTCAAAGTACCAAGAGGCAATACAAGGAATTGACATCACGGAGTTTACAAGTAGAAGTGATAATAGCGTTAATCGCCTTCGTCGTATTAAGAAAGAAATTGAAAACAAGAACTTGTTTAAAACTGATAGCGAAATTAATGAGTTCATTCTAAAAGAAGAAAACCTTTATATTAAAAGATAACTAATACATTGTTACCTTTATCATTAAGAATTTTGTTGTTGTTTACGTTAAATTCCTAATAATATACGAATTGCTTAAAATATATTTAACTATAACGTTCTTATATATAGGTACCTATTTCTTGCGTACCTAATACAAAGTGTGTCAAAATATATTTAGGTACAAACTTATACTATAAAAACCTAGATACTACAATTATAATATTATAAGTTTTCATTAAAAGTTGTAAATTAACAAAACTGTTTTATTGTACACCTGCTTGTGTCAGTAATCTGTAATCATAATAATATGCCCATTTATTTATTTTTAAATGCACTTTGGATAAAAAAATAACACTAATAGAAGAAACGCCGCGAGAAACTCGTCAGCAGTTTTGCCATTTTTGAAATAAGATAACAAAGTATAACATTTATGTACATAGAACAACGTACTTACACTAGAAAGTAAATAAAACAATCCCTACTAATATTATAAATGCGAAAGTAACTCTGTCTGTCTGTCTGTTACGCTTTCACGCTAAAACTACTGGACCGATTTAAATGAAATTTGGCACAAAGAAAGTCTGGAGCCTGAGAAAGGACATAGGCTACTTTTTAACCGACTGCAAAAAAGGAGGAGTTCCACGCGGACGAAGTCGCGGGCAGAAGCTAGTTACCTATATTAAGATATCAGAGAAAATGACTAGTAGCTACTGTTTGGTAGGTTGATTCAAAAGAGTAGTATTAATTGAAGTTATTTATTTCAGTTAATTAAGTAGGTACCTATATTTTTACAATAATTAAAGTGAAAATATTTAAAGCGCCTGGAGTAATTTTAATGTCACATTTTACAATAAGAGGTATTTGCGAATAGTTTTTACTTAGGTTTATAATAAAAATTCTACACCTATTAGGTAGGTACTACTATGTTTTATTACTTGGTACGTCGTACGTTGCGGACTCGAATCCTACCATAGGGATATATATCAGTGCTATGAGCAAGTACTTTTGTACCTGAGTCTTGGATGATATTATTTTGTTCCGTTATTAATCCT
This sequence comes from Polylopha cassiicola, assembly GCA_038024825.1. Lineage (NCBI taxonomy): Eukaryota > Metazoa > Arthropoda > Insecta > Lepidoptera > Tortricidae > Polylopha > Polylopha cassiicola. The sequence continues at coordinate 7,133,519 of CP149060.1, read as the reverse complement.
ACAAGTTTTGATTAGTTTGGACCTAGATCAATTGATATGAATTTTTCAAAAACATGTATTTATTTAATTTAAATAAATGATAACGATATTATTAATTATACTTATAAAAACTCTATTTAGCTTGAGACTTGAGTGGCAGGTAGTAGGTACATAAGTACTTACCTACTTATTGATTTCCAAATATAAATAGGAAGGTACGAATAAATATTTACAATTATTTTTATGGTTTTATTATTTAATTATTATGGATAGCGAGTTTTTATTTTACATTGACGTGATCGGAATTATTAATTGAATTCATAAACTCGATCATATTATAGTTAGGTACGCAATGGAAAATAATATGTCAAAACAACTTCTAGTTACATCTGTTAGAAATAAAAGAAGACAATGGGTTAGGTCCTATATTTTGCAGAAATTGTATGTGACTGGCAGACAGACAAACACACGAATCATAGAGGGTTCCAATTCTTAATTTAAGTACAAAGGAAGTAATATATATAATACTAGCTTCTGCCCGCGACTTCGTCCGCGTGGAACTCCTCCTTTTTTGCAGTCGGTTAAAAAGTAGCCTATGTCCTTTCTCAGGCTACATACTTTCTTTGTACCAAATTTCATTTAAATCGTTTCAGTAGTTTTAGCGTGAAAGCGTAACAGACAGACAGACAGACAGAGTTACTTTCGCATTTATAATATTAGTAGGGATGTATATTGTAATAGCTAAGCCAGCACACTTAGTACCTACTGCGATTTTTTTTGGCTTCAACTCGCGTGAATACTAAGTACCTACACCATCACCAGCTCAGTCAGCTGCGAATATGGTAACTGTGGGTAAGTACCTACAATATTCTAAGCAATTCTATTAACATAGTAGTTCCACCCGGATTTGCTTGCATCCGCAATATAACCTGAGTCCTTAAGTAGCATTTAATATTGCAAACAATCCAGCAAGTATGTGTAGGTATAATTACCACGTGTTTATTCGATCACACGCGCATTACCTGCTAAGTTAATTAATCAAAAAGAATAACATCATAGAATTATAATGGCATAGAATATAAGGTAGTCATACAACGCCATACAACAACAGAAAAATAAATACAAAACATTGATAATGGAACAAATAGCTATGTTAAAGATGACTGTGTCAGATCATCAAATAAAGGGTCGCATATATAATGCCTTAACATTATAAATACCTACATACTAACTTCAATGTCGAGCCATGTTCAAAAACTATAAATTAAATAATTAATTTCTGATGCCTCCGCGAATTATTACACATTGGAATGAAACAACTATAAACAAACATAAGGCGACATCACCTCAGTTGTGCTAAGATTGTGGACATTGTTAAGGTTCCAAAACGTCAACGAGTAAAATAAAATACGCGAGTTAAATCCGTATATTTATTTTACGAAAGCAAACTTTCTTCTTATATACATAGTAGCTACCTACCTATCTGCGTTTCACTGGCTCACTGCTTTCTACATAAGTGTGAATGTCTTAGGGTTAATCCAAGCTTTTACATAGTAACTAGGTACTACATATCTTCTAATGTCTACCGTGGTTTGTACTTTTTGTATTTAGAAATTGCGTCATTTTTATTTTCAGGGTACAAACGGACTTTCGTAAATAGTAACATCCATTACATACCCATAGGGATAATAAAGTATACTTACTTACCCAAGGGTGTAGCTAGGACTTTGTTAAGTGCAGGCGTAAACAAACTGAGAATATATTATCTAAGGTAATTTTCGACAATCGCAAGGGAATCAAAACCTACAGGTACCTAACTATAATAATAATAATAATAATAATTTTATTGACAATAACCTAATACAAAGTAATAGTAACATAATACAAGATTTGCATTAAATTAACTCACAATTCAGTTTAAGGTATTTAAAAGTAAATCAATTAAACTAATTAGGTTTGTAATGACATTAGTGCTTGGGTTGGACTCCTGTTTCCGGAACTAGGACAGAGCCTGTGACTCGGGATTCAGTTTTTCCTCCATTCAATAGTTACATAGTGTTAGTGTTAGGTAAGTCAAATGGAAAAGAACATAATAATAATAATAAAAAAAAAGACATAAAAACATGCAATGTGTCTGGTTGTGTGTGTGTGTGTGTGTGTATTGTAGGTATAAGCGTGTATAACTACTAGAAAGGGGGGCAGCCCCGAGCGCGTACCTCGCTACGCCTTTGTACTTACCTAATAAGAGTAAGTAATAAGTAATAGTTAAGTTGGAGTTACTTTTCGTGCATCGTGATGTGAAAAAAAATATCTCGCTAATGCCGCATCTATATTGTTATTATAGGTATTCCTCCGCGGACAATATGCACCTTCAGTTGCGTTCTTAGAAAACGAGATTCTTAATACTTATTAGAAGTCATTCGTCAGAAGATTTAGTTAAACCTACTTAGATCATCTGACGAATGGGGAAATTAAAAAAAAAATCCCCTGTTTGTTTTTTTTTTGTTAGTAGGTCCATTTTACTTGGATTTTTGTAACGTACATGACCCTCTTTCATTTGATACCTCACTCGAGTATATAAGTAGACATTTTTTTTTCAATCCCTCTGTCACCCTCCCCCTCCCCATAATTATTAAACTACTGAACCGATTTTCATCCGACATAGCTAAGAACGCTCCCGACATGTTAAGCTTTCAAGCAAAAAAACAGAATCAAAATAGACAGACACACAGACACGTCAAACTAATAACACCCCGTCGTTTTTGCATCGGGGTTAAAAATAGATAAGTTTATTAATAAAAGTCGGGCTTAAAATAACTAAAACATAATTATCTTACGTTACTTGCTAATAGCATAGATAAAGTACGTAGTTAGTAATTTTTGATATGATTTTTTAAGTATTTACCTAGGTAGTTACTTAATAAGTTTTCGTACTAACGACAGTGTAATAACTAACATGTATTTTTTATTAATTTTAAAATTATTTAAATGAATTGAACGCAAATAAAAGCTATTTTAAGTAATTTATTAAAAGAGTGTTCCTACTTAATTATATGCAATCAGCATAGAGATTCCATTAAGTTTAATTCTCTTTTTGTGAATATTGTAAGTACCTAGTCCTGTTCTCTCCAGGACCAGTTCTCAGTGGGTAATAAAATCTACATAACCAGTTGATTTCTATAAAACAAAACAAATTCCACCGACACCTGCCCGCAAGAAAAATCTGCGGCAAATAGATGTAAGTGGAGTCTATGCGAGTTTGCTAAAACCATTTTTCTACGTTATGTTTTAATCTATACTTCTATACTAATATTATAAAGAGGAAAGATTTGTATTTTTGTATGTTTGTAATGAATAGGCTCCGAAACTACTGGACCGATTTCAAAAATTCTTTCACCTTTGGAAAGCTACATTATCCCCGAGTAACATAGGCTATATAATATCACGCTAGGTCTTATAGTTGCGGAGCAGTAACCGAAAATGTTTCAAAAACGGGGGAAAAAAAAATCTTAAGTCCCCCCGTGCGAAGCCGGGACGGGCCGCTAGTAATCTATACTTCTATACTAATATAATATTATAAAGAGGAAAGATTTGTATTTTTGTATGTTTGTAATGAATAGGCTCCGAAACTACTGGACCGATTTCAAAAATTCTTTCACCTTTGGAAAGCTACATTATCCCCGAGTAACATAGGCTATATAATATCACGCTAGGTCTTATAGTTGCGGAGCAGTAACCGAAAATGTTTCAAAAACGGGGGAAAAGTATCGTTTCTGAGGCCTTAAAAAAATCTTAAGTCCCCCCGTGCGAAGCCGGGACGGGCCGCTAGTGCTTTAATAATCAAGTTTCGAACTCGCATCGTTTATAGGTAGTGTCTAAGTAAGGATTATTCTAAAATAATGAATTACCTAAAACTCATACTCACAGTCCATTATGAATGAACTGATCGAATGTGATGATTGTACCTACTTAAGACGACTCGCACGCTGTGTATGTGGACAACTGTTCAACCTTTTTATGTGACAACGGATTTCATCTGCTAAGTGAGTATGCAAAACTGTGGATGAGGAAAAAGCGCTCATAAACTTAGATTTCAAAAGTTTGGGATTACCCAATGAACACCCTAAGTAGCTATGTATTTTTGAAGTAAGTACCTACCAATCAATATTTATTTTACGCGCGGCGATAGTTTAGAATTCCTTGAATTTTGTTGTTAAATTTCGCCAAACTTTAATTATTTTTAGGGTAAAATATTTTTTACAAAATAGATACCTGAATGGAAAGTAGGTAATTGTATCTTTATTATTAACAACCAATTTATTGAAATAAACTATCTTCTTTGGAATCTTCTTCGTGTCCACATAAAATTGTCCTAATTTTTTCCCTGGTCCCGGACTAGTCGGATCGAAAGAAACATCTAGGATAATATTTTGGAGAAAATATATTAATAATAGGTACCTAATTATTATTTATATATTAACAGAATAAAAAATCACCCCACTCGTAACAGAGTAAAAAATCTACGTACCTACTATAATTTATAAAAGTTTCTAATAATCAACACGAAATCGAAACCAAACAACAATTTTGACCAAAAATCACTAATAAATTAAAATTATTTTTCTTATTTTTTCCTGTTATGATAATTAAACTACCATATGACTATGTGTTCTTCGAAGTAGATCATAGGAAATATAGTATGTTTACGTATATATTGATAAACAAGATGTTATTAGAGGTCAATATGGGATGTACGGTTTAGTATTTAAAGGCTTGTGGGTCTGCCTTTGCAGTCAGTATCGATCCAGAGTCAGATAGATCCAGAAGCACAGTGTTAAGAATGGTCAAATTCGTGGTAAGTCTTAAGATAAATAAATAATTTGATTTAATATTTACCTGTGAACAATGTATTAGTAATTTCTGATGCCTTCGCGGTTATTACACATTGGAATGAAACAACTATTAACGGATTTAACTCACGTATTTTTATTTTATTTGAGAGCGTTTTGGATTCTTCACAGTTTCCATAATCGTAGCACGACTGAGCTTACGTCAGCAAATAAAATGAAATATATAATATTCATTCCAAACTATTAGTACCTACCAACATTAAAATGCTAATTTCTTTTACAATCATAATTTGATCCAAGCACGGTTATTATACATTGGAACGAAAGTACTTTAACGGATTTAACTCGCAGTTTCGAACACTTTAACATTTCCATAATCGTATGATTTTATAGTGATTTTATAATATGAAAACTACCTACTTACCTTACATAAGTAGGTTAAACTCGTAAACGCGAGTTAAATCTGTTATAGTTATTTCTTTCCAATGTATTTAGATAAAAATAAAAATAAAATCTTATTTAAAAATATTAGAAACTTTACTTAACACTAATAACTGTCTATGTAGTATATAGGAAACAAGTTTATTGAGCTACCTACCTAATTGTATCTAGTGACAGTTTACTAAATTAAACAAATAATAAACATTAAATTTAACATAAGTTTTTATTACCTACCTACATGTTTTTATTTTATTCGGTAAACAGTTCTACTACCAGTAAAATTTTATGTAAAAAATATTTAAACTTCTTTTACCTACCTACTTACTACGTATATTAACAAGTAATAATACCTACGTGTTTTTAAGATAAGTACGAGTAAGTAGGTACCTACTTAAGGAAAATTAAAATTACCTAAAGGCAACTAAGATAGCTAAGTCCTACCAGTTTACGTATACCCAGTAGAGACCTAATATATCTAAACCTAGGCACTAATGTATGTAATATTATTATAATTTCGTCCTTATTAATATGAAAATAACATTGTTTTCTGAATACAGATAATAGCAGCGGTGTTGGTGGCGGTGGCTGTAGCAGCGCCGGGTAAGAGTAAACGCCTTATAACTAAATAGTAAAACAAAGCTGTCGCTGTCTGTCCGTCCCTATGTATGCTTAAATCTTCAAAACTACGCAACGGATTTTGAAGCGATTTTTAAATAGAAATAGTGATTCAAGAGGAAGGTTTATAGCACCTAGTGAGTTATAAAATCCATTTTAAAAATGCACCATTCCCAAATAAGCGTAAAATAAAATCTAATACCTACAGATATAACACTCTTGTGTTGCGATGTTTGTTGCCAGTCTTCGAAACGGCTGGACAGATTTTTATGAAATTCTGTGTGCATATCGGTTAGGTCTGAGAATCTGCTAACATCTATTTTTCATACCCCTAACTATTAAGGGTGGTCCATTAAAGTTTTTTTATTACTGGACGTTTTTATAATTTTTTTAATGATCGAACAGTGAAAATTTTGATTGAAATTTTCACTGTTCAACCATCTTATTTATAGAAAAAAAAAACAAAATACTGCGGTACCTAGGAAGTTCTCTGGGTCAGCCAGTATAATTTATTTATTTCAAATATCTCTATTTGATTACCTCCCTTTTGATAATGAAACGCTCTGCAATACAATTTAAATACGCGATACGCGATACCTAACGTATTACCTATTAATAAATTTAAAGTACCAATGTAAGTTAATGAGAGTATTTTAATTTTAGGTTACGGAGGCGGTTTTGACAGCCACGGTGGCCACGGCGGCTACGACGGACATGGCGGTTACGGCTCCCACGGATTAGACGGCGGCCACGGAGGTGGATACGGAGGTGGCCACGGAGGCAGCCACGGAGGCAGCCACGGCGGTAGCCATGGAGGCAGCCACGGCGGCCATGGCGGCCATGGTGGTTACGACCACGGAGGTGGCCATGGCGGCCATGGTGGTTACGACCACGGAGGTGGCCACGGCGGACATGGAAGTCATGGTGGATACGGCCATGGATACGGACATCATTGAACATAATTATTATTATCCCAAAACCAAAATTAGAATTGACGTGATTTAAAATTATGTAGTGTGATACTTATCGAATGACCCCACAATAAAATACTATTAAGGAAATTTGTTTTTAATTCAATAGGGTTATAACAGAGGAAGGTAATAAATAAAATTTATTTATGATAAATAACATTGTGAATCAGTATAGACCTCTCTCTTTTACTTCGTTACAGCTGGAAATTAAGTAAAATAAATAATAGACCAAAATCATAAAACAATAGTTTATTAATTTTAGTACATCTTTCTATTTGCAAAATGTCAATATTTCACGTACCAACTATTACAATGAATGAAATGTTTCGTCAAAAAACTAAACGCAATTTACGTCAAGCGCGACATTAATTAATTTATTTTGTATCGCATGAGAAATCCTACTTTTTATTATAGAAAAATACACGTCCTCAGTGCGTTAGCCGCATCCATACGCCTCGACGCCATAAGGTCGTATGTATGAATCCATCATTTTTTCAAAATAGACTTTAAGCCCGTAGCATAAAGACGATGTTAAAAAAAGGCCAAATTCATACATATAGCCAAATTACTCGAGACACATTTGCTATATATTTTTATTATTACACTGTGCATATTTTAATATCCTTTACCTATCAAAACTGGCCAATATTACAAAGGAACACAAACCTTAGCATTCATAGCATAAGGTTCATATTGCAATATTCGGCAATCAGTTGTGATATATAAATGATAAGTGCAGATGATTCTGCCTTAATCGTAATGTGGGAAATGTCACAGGAAGAAATACGTTGCCAAACGAATAGCGACCGTAGCATAAGTGATTTTAAACAGATATTAAGAATAGTAGACTAATATGTATATTCCATTTAGTTTAGACAAAGGGAATTTTTACTTTTAATAATCTCATTTAATGCTACGTTCCAAGATATAAATGAAATTTCCTAATAATTAATAACTGCAAACGATTCTCACCAATGGGGGTAACCGAGTGCAGCAAGAGGTCCAGCTGTCATTCTCCACCAATCACAGGTAAGTAGCTTGTTCCTAATCTTGGTGAAATACCAATGAGATTGACCTCGAATTTCAAATGGACCTCAAGTGACCTCTAATGTATCATTAATACAAAAACAAACTGAATCTAAGGTCAAAAGCAATAAGAAAATTTAATGACGTACAGGTAAAATCATTTGTAATACAATTAGTCCCAAAGTAAGCAAATATTATACTACTAAACAAGAAATACATATATAAGTACAACTTTAACATTTATGTACATATTAAATACAGCTACCGTTGAATTAATTGTTCCTGCAAGACATTCCCCACAAAAACTACAATTTCGCCTAAAGGCTAGATTATTTTGTATAAAATATGATCATTATATTACATTAGTATTTTAACAAATAATAAGGCATACCGCCGAGAATAGCAACAATTTTCAAGGTACCGCTAGTAGATTAACCATAGATAAGTCATCTTTAACATAAACACTTCCAAACTGCCGCCTCTGAATAAATATATTTTTAAATTCTACTATTTACAAATCTCTAACAATTATATACACAGATCAATAATTTATTAAAAAACATAAATAAAAGCATTATCTAAACTCCAACTAACATTAAAGCATTTTAGAAGGCATATAAACTAACACTATTCATCATCATCATCATCAGCCCGTCGCAGTCCACTGCTGGACATAGGCCTCTCCAATTGCACGCCACTTTGCTCTATCTTCGGCTGCTCGCATCCAGCTCCTGCCAGCCATCCTACGCAAATCGTCACTCCACCTTGCCTGAGGACGTCCTACACTACGCTTGCCGAGACGCGGTCTCCACTCTAGAACACGTTTACTCCAGCGGTTATCGGTTCTTCGGCTAATATGGCCAGCCCACTGCCACTTTAGCTTGCTAATCCGGTGGGCTATGTCGATGACTCTGGTTCTCTGCCGAATCACCTCATTTTTGATTCGATCCCGCAGAGAAACGCCGAGCATAGCCCTTTCCATAGCCCGCTGAGCGACTTTAAATTTGTGAACCAGCCGTACCGTCAGTGTCCACGTTTCGGCTCCGTATGTCATGACGGGTAGGACGCACTGATTGTAGACTTTCGTCTTCAGGCACTGTGGGAGTGACGATATGAAGACTTGACGTAGCTTCCCAAACGCTGCCCAACCTAACTGAATTCTTCTATCCACCTCATCCTCGAAGTTGTTTCTACCTAACTGTAATGTCTGTCCAAGGTAGACATATTTTTGAACAACTTCGAGAACGGCGCCGTGTACCGCAATTGGTTCCGGTAGTACATGTTCATTGAACATGACCTTGGTTTTGTCCAAGTTCATCCGTAGGCCAATGCGTACAGAAGAGTCAGCCAGATCATTCAGCATCTGTTGTAGGTCCTGCAGCGTTTCTGCCACGATAACGATATCATCAGCAAATCGCAAGTGAGAGATGTACTCGCCATTTACTTTGATGCCACGTCCTTGCCAGTTCAGCGTTTTGAACATATCCTCCATTGCATTTGTGAACAATTTCGGGGAGATAACGTCCCCTTGTCTCACACCGCGATGCAATGGTATAGGCATTGTTTGCTGATTCTGGACTTGGACGGACATGGTAGCGGCTTCGTATAAACATCTCATCACTTGGATGTATCGCCAATCGACTTGGCATCGTTGCAGGGACTCCAGAACAGACCAGATCTCGATCGAGTCAAAGGCCTTCTCATAGTCCACAAATGCTAAACACAGGGGCTGATTATACTCTTCGGTCTTCTGTATAATCTGCCGCACTGTGTGGATGTGGTCTATGGTGCCATATCCGCTCCGAAACCCAGCCTGCTCCGGTGGTTGGAATTCGTCAAATCTTCGCGCAAGACGGTTCGTGATTACTTGAGAGAACAGCTTATAGACGTGGCTTAGAAGGGAAATGGGTCGATAGTTCTTCAACAGGGTTTTATCTCCCTTTTGAAGAACAAGACGACCACACCTCTACTCCACATCTCTGGAGTTCTCCTTCAAACAAGACGGCGTTAAAGAGTTTTTGGAGCTCCCTAAGTATAGGTTTACCTCCTGCTTTTAATAACTCTGTTGTAACGCCATCTTCTCCAGGGGCTTTTCCGTTTTTGAGCTGTCCAAGAGCGATCTCGATTTCGCCAATACTGACTTCTGGCAGGTCTTCGCTGTAGTGGCGTGTTAAAGTGGCTCTAGAATCCTCATTTCCGGGATCAGGTCGAGATGCATGCGAAGCGTACAACCGGCCATAGAAGTTTTCCACTTCGGTTAGGACTGCCGGCTTCGAAGCAACGACTTCTCCTATTTCTGTGGTCAACTTCGTCAGGTGGCTTCTTCCAAGAGATTGTACAAACACTTTTGCTCCCCGGTTTTGCTCGATCGCTCTTTCGATCGAAAGAGTATTGAAGGACCGAAGATCGTGTCGTACGCGTTTACTAATCTCTCGGTTTAGAATCCGTTTCTCTGACGAAGTGACGGGTGGGTTTTCACGTCGTTTCTTCATTAGCCCTAAAGTCTCTTCCGAAAGCTTCGACTTCCTGCCATTACGTTGCATTTTACAGAATCTCGTACCTTCTTCCCTGAGAATCCGAACCACATTTTCAAGGTTCTGGTCAACGTCAGTTGTGGTTTCCACGGCAGCGAATCGGTTCTCCAGATTGGACTGGAACGTTTCAGATCCCATCCTAGTTTGGAGCAAAGTTGGTCGGAGCCTGGCCTTCATCAAGCGAACACGTTCAGCCCTGAAGTCAATATTCAGAGAGCCTCGGACGAGTCGGTGATCGCTTCCGGTATTGAACCTATTGATCACAGAGACGTCTCTGAATATATGCTTTTTGTCCGTCATGATGAAGTCGATCTCGTTTTTTGTCACAGTGCCCGGTCTTTCCCGGGCGATCGCCAACCCGCCTGCCCAGCGTGGCGATTATGGGCTTTTACCTCCATGCAGGCACACCAAAGACCACGGCCCCTAGTTCCCGGCGGTCCCGCTATTCCTGGTCACGGTGGCGACCATGGTAACGGTGGGACGGGGGGTGCGAAGAATCCCCGGGCTACGGGAGGCCATCACAGCAAACTGACCCTGGCGACGTACAACGGACGCACGCTACGGCTCGACTCGCATCTGGCGCAACTGGAGGTGGAACTTGAGAAGATTAGGTGGCACGTATTAGGGTTATGTGAAGTCCGAAGAGAGGGGGAGGACACCATATCTCTCGAGTCAGGCCACCTAATGTACTTCCGAGAGGGAGACCAACAATCTCAAGGTGGCGTTGGGTTTCTGGTCAATAAGTCCCTGGCTGACAATGTTGTCGAAGTGTCCAGTGTGTCGAATCGGGTAGCGTACCTCATCATCAAGCTCACCGAGAGATACAGCCTCAAGGTGGTGCAAGTGTACGCACCGACCTCGACACACTCGGATGATGAGGTGGAGGTTATGTTCGATGACATATCGAGGGCCCTTCACTTCACCACTAAGACCCATTACAACGTTGTCATGGGGGACTTTAACGCTAAAGTGGGAGTACAAAATTGTAACGAATCGGTAGTAGGATCCCATGGATATGGGAGCAGAAATCATAGGGGGCAAATGCTCGTCAACTTCCTGGAACGCGAGGGGCTCTTCTTGATGAATTCCTTTTTCAAGAAAAAGCCCCAAAGGAAGTGGACGTGGCAAAGACCGGGCACTGTGACAAAAACTAACACTATTACATTAACAATATTAGAATAACATTACCATAGTTTGTCGTATCAAACAACTAGCTGGAATACCGAGACAGGCTCCGAAACAATAATCTTCTTATATATAAAAATGAATCGCAAAATGTGTTGGTAAGCGCATAACTCGACAACGCCTGGACCAATTTGGCCAATTTTTTTTAAATGTTCGTTGAAGTCCAAGGATGGTTCTTACGGCGAGAAAAAATCGAATAATTGCCGGGAAACCCCTAAAAACAGCCCTTTTCTTTTACCATACAAACGTTGTCTAACTAAAGTTACCTAATTTGAATTTCGAACGGGCAGGATGACGTCTGCCGGGACCGCTAGTTTATAATAAAACAATAATATTCAATTGTTTAAAAAAATCTCATTCTATCGGTAATTAAACAACTTTAACGGATTCAACTCGCGTATTTTATTTTACACGTAGACGTTGGTAAAACTTTACAATTCCGAGTTAAATCAATGGTTTTATTCCAATTAATTAAAAATTAATACTGCTTAATATTTTAATAACTTTAAGCTGATCAAAAAGTACTGAGTAGGTTATAATTCGCGAAAAAAGGTTTATCACGGCGCCATTTTGAATTGTACTGAAAATTTAAAAATAATTTCTGATGCTTTCGTCGTTATTATGTATACATTTGAATAAAAATATAATGTATTTAACTCGCAACGCATAAAAATAATATGTTACAATTATTTTATTCAGATATATTAAAATTTCAACGAATTATTAAATCATACTTTTTTGTTATTGAAAATAAAAACTATTTAAGGTTTATCTCGACACCGATATGTATCTTCATTAAAGAATATATGTCGTTCTTGAGATTGAATCCTCTAACATACATACCTATATATATAAACACAAGAATTGCTCATATGAATATAAAGGGATCACATCGCCATTTTTTGAGATAATTTCAACATTCACAAATATCAATTATTATGCGTAGACAAAATAATAATCGTTTATATAATATTAAAATTTTAATTATATTTTATATTACCAATCTTTACCCTGTATAACAAATTATAAAGTGAAATAAATACCATGTAACACCGATTCACGGCAACAATACGAGAGTTGAGCTTGAATAGAAATGACGTCTAGATAAAGAAAACTATATTATATTTAGTTCGATTTCAAAAAATATGTTATTAAATAGTATTTCTCCTTTTGATTGTTAAAAAAAAAATACGACTGCACTCATCATTTAACTTACGCGTGACTTTACAGCTAGGTAAGTTTTTTATCTACACAAGAGGAGAGAATCTCGATTATTAGCTTTGTCAAAAATGAACTATTAGAAAAAGCGAAAAATATTTTTTCTATATTTTTGTATTATCTAACTGACGGATTAAATAAAATCTAATGTTTGAATTAAGGCAACATCCCTAATAATTGTAACTTTTTACTGCATATATCATAACATTTTGAGAAATGATATTACTATGCTAAAAAGGCAAGTGCAGTTTGGCACTTTCTTTGCAAAATTCAACCCATTTAGCTCAGCTCTCATTCTGGTGGCCGAGAATTATTCTTTAACACAGACTTAACAAAAACTACGAACATAGTGCCGGTAAAACTTTCGACGTACAATAAGTTACAAAAATGTTAACCATTACGTATTATATTTGGTATACTACGCTGGCTTCAACCGTTAATTATTGGCACTACGCTCGTAGTTTTCACTATATCTATGCTTTATACATATATATATATGTCATATATTAGCCTCAATATATCTGTTTCAAACTACAAGTAAATATATATCGTAACACACACCGAGATAACACTGCATAAACATAGCTTTGAGAAATTCTTTAAAAACAATCCAAAAAAAATACAAGAAAATCACCGAAACACTCAGACGTAAATGCTTTCGAAGTCATTACAATGATATGCCATAACAATGTGTCAGCAGCGGCGAAAGTTAATAAAGAAAAATTAAAAAAAAGACCTACAACTAGGACCATAGAAAAATCTTAAAACAAATGATTAGATATAAGTTGGCAATCCTGTGTGGGATCTACGGAAGCTAGATATACGTGGGACAGTGGTCGAGGCTGGTGGCGCAGGCGTCGCACACGCTGGCCTCGCGCGGGTTGACCAGCGTGCAGGCCGGGCACTCCCGCCCGCCCGACGTCAGCGGCTGGATCTCGGGGCCCTTCTTCGACTTACCGCACATCTCGCAGGCTTGTAATGAAGTCTTGTTGAGGTAAGTGCACGTGGCACACTGCCACCGGTCCTTCGTAGCCTCGCTCGGTCTCTCCCTGTCGTTGTGCGAACTCCTGCTGGCGCTGCGCTCCCGGTCGCCGTTCTGCTTCGGCGGCGACCGCCGTGCAGAGTCTGTCTCGTCTAATGATACTATTAGTTGTGCTTTTAGGTCGTAGTTCGGCTTTGTTGTGCTTGGAGCTGTGAAAAAAAATACAAATAGATTATGGATTGTTTCACGCGTGTAAATTAATAATAAAGCTCTGGTCACTCGAGATTTTATGTTTTTTTATCTTCTAGCTTCTTTTAAAGCTTTTAGTCTTTATCGTATCTACGGTATTATTTCTCGTGGGTTATCTGTGTAATTATAATTTACACTGGGATTGGAGCCTATCACCTCGTCAGGAATTGTGAATTTTACAAAAGTAAAACCCAATATATTCAATAGGTAAACGAGTTTTATAAGGGAAATAAGTTAAAGTACGTACCTGAGTTGGCTTTAGAACTGTGCGCCGAGGAATGACCGTTCTCATACGGTTTGCTTTTAGGTTTATCCGTTTCAATCACAACCGGTTTGACGGACTTCTTCGCCTTCGCCAGCGCTATCCGCGCGTCCTCGGAACCGTTGATCGAGTTCTGCTGCTTCAGCACATCCTTCCTCTCCTTGACGTCCTTCTTCGTCAGTAACCTCACCTTGTCCGGAGCTTTACTGGCGATCAGAGCGTCCGCCTTGGGATTGCCTACGGGTTCGACCGGCCGCTTCTTCTTCTCCTCGGTCTGCCTCCGAGCCGACTGCTTCGCCCTCTTCGACTCCTGCTCCTGCTTGAGCCTCATCAGGTTCTCGTTGACCTTCGCCGTTCGGTACACCTCCTCGTCGTGGGATCGGTCGAGATTCAAAGCCTGGAGGCCGTCTTCCAGGTCCATCGTGGCCGGTTGGTATTTGGCCCTCCGCTCCTCGCGGTCGAGCCGGTCGAGGGTCCGCGAGTCCCGGTCCAGGGACGGCGAGAACCTGCTGCGGCCGTCGTCGCGGTCCTTGCTGGACAGGTTGCGGAACACGTAGTCCCAGCTCTCGTACGTGCCCATGCCGTCCTCGCGCGCGGCGCTGAGCGCGGGCTGCGTGTCGGAGCGCGGCAGGCTCGGCAGGGACACGTCGCTGAAGCCGGACTTCGACGTGCTGTTCCGTCTCGAGCCGTCCGGTCTTTTTCGCCGGTCGGCTTCATCCCTATACCGCTCGTACTTTCCGTTCTCGTAGATCGACGGGGAGTCCAGCTCGATCAGCTGGGCGGTGGGCACGGCGGGGTACCGGTAGCGAGGGGGGTACCCGTTCACGGGGACGTTGGTGGCGTGCTTTATGGGAGCGTACATGGGGGTCGGGATCATGTAGGGGGCCTGCACCGGGTAGAAGTAGGGGACGGGTCCGTAGGGGGTCATCATGGGGAGCGGGGCGCAGGGGGTCATTTCGGGGTGCATAGGGTACAGCAGGGGTGCGGGGAGCACGCAGGGAGCCGCTTGGGGTACAGGGGGAACGCTGCAAGACGCGGGGGGCGCGGGGTACAGGGGCTCGGGGGGCCTACTACGGGTCATCGGCTCCATTGGAAGTATCGACACGTTCGAGTAGATCTCTGAAAATAAAATATATAAATAAAGAAATATATTTATTGAGATGGAGGAGGGATATGGAAGGTGCTATTTTTGATTACAATGCGAAAAAAAACGTACTATATGACCAGTAGTGGACATGACGTAGGTAGATAAAGCGTATATATACCGTCTTGCTGGTGGAGTTGCTGGTCGTGGTGGAGTTGCTGGTCGTGGTGGAGCTGCTGGTCGTGCTGGTGGTGGTGGAGGCGCGCGGCGGCGACCGCGGGCGCGGCGGGGGCGGCGGCCCGCTCGCGCGCCACCTGCGCCCAGGACGCGTGCCCGCCGCCGCTCCACACGCTCTCCCATATGCTCACCATTATCTACAAGCACACACTCGTTAATACCACCACGACCCCACCACACATGCGTAGTGAGGCCAGGGAAGTAGCGAAAAAAAACTTAACGCACCTTTACTAGAAAAGTGTGACACGTGGAAATATTTTGTTACTGCATTTAAGAGGATTGTGAACCTGTTAATTTTCATACAAAAGGCGATAACGTTTTACACCCAGTAAATATAGTTAGATTTTTATATTTTTTGGATATGTTGTAGATATAATGAGAAACTACGTCTGTACGTTTTGATTTTTAAGAAATATTGCTTACGCTAGATCTAAATATAGATTTTTAGATCTATATATTTAGGATGTAGTTGACCTATTTTTTTTTTATTTACATGCGAAAATAACTCTTGTGTCTCACTTTCACACTGAAACTACTGAACCGATTTAAATGAACTGTTACACAGACTCGCAGAGCCTTTGAAAGGACATAGGCTACTATTACATACCGTAATTACAAATTCGCGAGTCGCGAGCAAAAGCTAGTAGCGAAACAGATACCTAAATCATAAAACCCGCCGCATATGCCCACACTCGGCTATCACGAGCCGTGTGCCAGTGGCAGTATTTAAAACGTATGGCGCAGTAGCAAACTCCGCATTTGGTCTCACGTGTGATGGACGTGTGAGGTGCTAACCTGGCACTCGCACTGCGCGATGATGGCGTCGCGCGAGATGGCGGCGGCCATGTCGGGGCAGACGGGCGCGTCGAGCGCCAGCCGCCCCGCGCCGGCCGGCTTGTAGCCCATCGCGCGCAGCAGCGACTCCGCGCCCACTATGTTCGCCTCCACCTCGTGCTTGTAGAAGCCGCAGTACAGCTGAAGAGAAAACATATTGAACATTTTTAATACAATAATTCGCTGCTTTTCTAGAATAGTGTCACAACTCGAAATAATTTGTTACTCCATTTAAGATTGTAAACCTTCACATATAAATTTTAATTCAGAATGGTGACACATTTCGAGTTGTGACACTATTCCAGAAAAGCAGCGCATTGCTGATGATTTCGCGGTTATCTTTACTAATATTATAAAGAGGAAAGGTTTGTTTGGATTGAACTGGACCGATTTGAAAAATTCTTTCACTGTTGGGAAGCTACACTATTCACGAGTGACATAGGCTACAAAAAAAAGGGATCTGGGAGGACAGTTAGTTACAGAATAAAATAACCGCTATGACGACAGGGTAAACAACACGAAACACTATTTAATCAGTTAGTTTATTAAAACAATATTGGATACATATTTTTTACTTTCTTATTTTTTTATTGATTGAGAAGATACTTGATGGACAAACAAAAACAAATATATTCATCATCAATATAATTAGGTAGGTATATCACTATGTCATGAACATAAAGACAAATAAAATTCCACATCTCATTTATCAACTGGGTAGCGGCTTCGCACAGATCCTTTTTCTTTTTTTTTTTATTTAATATAGCCTATGTCACTCACAAATAGTGTAACTTCCCAACAGAGAAAGATTTTTTCAAATCGGTCCAGTCATTTCGGAGCCTATTCAATCCAAAGAAACAAACCTCTTTATTATCCCTACTAATATTATAAATGCGAAAGTAACTCTGTCTGTCTATCTGTTACGCTTTCACGCTAAAACTACTGGACCGATTGAAATGAAATTTGGTACAAAGAAAGCCTGGATCCTACAAAGAAAGGACATAGGCTACTTTTTAACCGACTGCAAAAAAGGAGGAGTTCCACGCGGACGAAGTCGCGGGCAGAAGCTAGTATTAGTAT
Organism: Polylopha cassiicola; assembly: GCA_038024825.1. Lineage (NCBI taxonomy): Eukaryota > Metazoa > Arthropoda > Insecta > Lepidoptera > Tortricidae > Polylopha > Polylopha cassiicola. The sequence goes on along the minus strand of CP149060.1, from coordinate 7,115,972 downwards.
AGATTGCAATTGAATTCTCGAGCACAGCGTAGAGAGCAGAACGTCTTACCCTTATAACCCGGTACTCGGTCCGCCAGGGCTGCGCCAGTAGGTTGGCGGCGTACCGGGCAAGAGCCGCCCAGCCCAGTCCGGCGCGGTACGCGCTGAACTGGGACAGCTCCGACACCGTCCGCGCGAACACCTTGCCCGTCTCCGCCAGACCGAACTTGCACTCGTGGGGGACTATCGACAGGTACTCCATTATGTATCCTGGAAAATATGGTGTTTACTTACATTATATTATAAATTAATTATGAACACACAAATAATTACATCTATACTAATAATAATAATATAATATTATAAAGAGGAAAGATTTGTATTTTTGTATTTTTGTATGTTTGTAATGAATAGGCTCCGAAACTACTGGACCGATTTCAAAAATTCTTTCACGTTTGGAAAGCTACATTATCCCCGAGTAACATAGGCTATATAATATCACGCTAGGTCTTATAGTTGCGGAGCAGTAACCGAAAATGTTTCAAAAACGGGGGAAAAGTATAAACGTAAAACTACGAAAAAAATCTTAAGTCCCCCCGTGCGAAGCCGGGACGGGCCGCTAGTAATAGATAAAGTGAAACACGCTAATGTAAACACTTGACAAATACTTACAGAACATATTCTCACGTATATGACCCAATAACTCGTCTAATCCTTACTAATATTATAAACGCGAAATCATGTAAGAATGTATGGAATAAGGATGGATTTCTGGATGTATGTTTGTTACTCTTTTACGCAAAAAACTACCGAATGAATTTTGATGAAACTTTACAATAATATAGCTTACACATCAGAATAACATATAGGCTATAATTTATGAAGATACTGTGTATAGTACTAATCATACTTAGACGAAATAGCGGACAGAAGCTAGTATTAAATAAATTTAGTAGACACGTGTACAAATATGAATATTATTATTGTATCATATTATCTGACGTTGAATGTTTGACGAGTCGTCTGATGTACTTCCTTATGCGTAAAAATACATTTATTATAAGGTGTATTTACTAATAAATGATTAAACTAACATGAAACTAATAAACCATGCTTCTAGTATGACTTGTACAGGTCGCTCTAAAATTTAATACTGTGAAGTGAGCGGCAGATGTCAACTGACCTTCGAGCTTCTTCTTCTGCTGCAACTTCTCCGGGCTGTCGTCTGTCTCGAGGTAGCTGTAGTGGGCGTCCTCTATGCGCCGCCAGAGCGCCGGCAGCCGCTCTCGCGCCTCGTCCCCCATGCCGACGACCGACATCACCATCACAGGCGGTTATACACACGCTGGAATGTAAACAACAGAGGATATATCAATATTCAATCTATACTAATACTAGCTTCTGCCCGCGACTTCGTCTGCGTATGATTAGTATTTTACTTTATATCGTTATAAAATATAGCCTATATGTTATTCTGATGTATAAGCTATATTGTGGTAAAGTTACATTCAAATCCATTCAGTAGTTTTTACGTGAAAGAGTAACAAACATCCATACATCCATACTTACAAACTTTCGCCTTTATAATAGTAGTAGGATAATAAAGAGGAAAAGTTTGTTTGTTTGGAATGAATTGGCTCCTAAACGACTGGATCGATTTGAAAAAATATTTCACTGTTAGAAAGCTACACTATTCCCGAGTGACATAGGCTATAAAAAAAGGGATCCGTGCGAAGCCGGGTCGGACAGATAGTATGTAATAAAATAGCTTGGCACAATTCATGCAAATTAAAGTACTTCCGCACCGTCTGTCCTCTATTTTGTATATTGTAGAAGTTGTAATCTATCGTAACTATACTGTTCACTGGGTAATATTTTTTATTTAATTTGAAATGCTTGTTTGAATACAGATTGATATTGACATACCAGGACTCCAGGAGTCCAGAGTAATAATTGGTAATTATAATTTAAGAGTGTTTGTATTGAAGGCCTAATTAACAAATAAGGAACATTTGGGTATATAAAGTAATGGACAAAGAATATTTAAATATGTATATCTCTAAATCAAAAAAATATTGATAAATCAAAGCACCTAACCCCTAAAACCTTCGCAATATGAGCGCAAGATATTTTTTAATAAATTGCTTTTTACAATCAGTACAATCCTAATGGACTATTTTCAGTACTCACCTTTTGACCTTTTTGTAGACGATAAACTGATATACTTTATCAAGCAATGAACTGTGTAATTTGAGTATCTACAGAGTGAGTCAAATACCTAACTAGTAACCATGACGACTCATGTATTTACAAACACAAAGGATCTCTCTCTGCATGTGTTATAACAATACGGCTATCAGTCAATGAAGCAAATCACACACAATTCAAAATGAGTCATTGACATTACTCATTCCAATTGATTGACATAAAAATCTGTTGCAGAAAAAAATCCGGTGGAGACTCCTTAATTACAGACTTATTAGAATATAAATATAATAAAACATTAATTACTTTAGCATAAAACTATTGTCAGCTCAGTCGTTCTACAATTATGGAATCTGTAAAGGCTCCGAAATGTCAGCCAATAAAATAAAATATGCAAGTTAAATCCGTGTAAAGTAGTTTCGTCCCAAGTACATATATTAATTTTTAAATATCTTTAAGTAATACATCATTTTATTAAATAAGTTTTTTTTTTTTTAAATGCATGTCCCTGGCAATGGTGCATATCTGCCCAGGTCTGCCCTAAGACCCACTATATAAACAAGCCTTGGCCAGCCAGGATTAAAGGGGTAGCTAATTGTGGCAATGAATAAACTATGTGCTATGAAAGAGTTGGTGGGAGCTATTGGTACTTATTATAAAAAAAAACATGGAACAATGATCAGCCAAGTCTACAAATTAACCACTACTAATTTATAAACATAATAAACTATATTACCAAAACAACACATAAATACATATATAGTTTGTAAGAATTTTACTCTTTCCATGCAAAACTAAAGGAGATTTACAGCCACTTTGAGCTAAATTGATTGCTTAGGTGTTGTTAGGCAGCCAGTGGCCTAGATCCAGAAATTACTACAACAACACTGAAATAATGCTCTGCTAGTAGAAATAGAAACCTAACTGCATTCTTCCTCCTACATATTACTGAATATTCTGTATATAGGTGTATTCTTATATAAATCAAATAGGTAATTACTTAGAATTGACTCATTTATCATTTGTAAATTATATAACAACATAACTATAATACTAAATGTGCAAAGTGTATATTCCATCACTAATCAGGCAAAACATTTATAAGATAAGATAAGTGTTGATAATCAGAACATTATAGTCCAATAAGATTTATTACGGAAAACAGTCTGACTAATATCAATATACCATTCAAACTTTAATTTGTATTGTAGTTCTTTCTATAATTTTACTTTCATAGATCTTATTATTGTAAATTTCATGTACTTATAAATACAATTTTTGCAACTTGTATTAAGATATAAATGGACTTCGACTGTAACTACATTATAAAGATTTTGTATGATAGTTAATGTCATATTATCACTTATATATATATCACAATATTGATTTAGTTTTTTTAAAAAAGAACTAAGTTATAACTAGACAAATATCCAAGAATAAAACTGTCTCAAATATTCATATTATTATTAGTTTGTTGTTTTGACAAATTATAGAATATACACATACTATTTTAGAAAAAAAACTAAGTTGATAAACTTATTTTTTCAGTCATGGCCAATGCTCTTAAGATATGCTAATCAATGTCAGTTTTATATTAAGACCTTATTTATATGGAGACTTTTTCACAACAAAAAAATTAGGCTTAGTTACGATAATTCGAATACTTAAGCCCTATAAGCATATCCATAATAACAAACCCGAAAGTAAATAAAGTGTATAACAAACTACCATACAAAAGAGTATTTAAAATAAACATAAACAAACTCTAAGACCATAGTCTACAGTTTCGTTACTTCCTTACTAAAATTAAGGCAAGAATTGTAACAAAAATAATAAATACCATTTGTTACAACGTCGTAGTACTTGAACAGTTGGTGTCGCAGAAATATGCTAATGTGACGTTTGGTGCAAGCAAAAAATATTAACGATTGCCATGCGACCGTAACCAACCGCGGCGCGACACTACCACATCAATCAGTTTCATACACTCATTATAACATGAGCTGCAATGAACTCACCATATAGGAAGAACATTCTTTTCCTGGACGTCAAAATTATTCCAATGCACTGAATGTAGAGCGGACAAAAATAGTACACCGAAAATATCAACGGCTGAGCTCGCTTGCTTTAAAACCAGACTATATTTCTCGATTCTGTATGTCGTTCATAACTAAATTTAAATGCACATAAAAGCTTAAAACTTCAGAAATAATTGTTAATTAAAATTGTACAACAAAATTACGAATTTTGTTTTGACGTTTATCGTTTGACGTTTTCGATGGATGCCATTTTTATTTCACCATCATGTCTATGGTCTATGATAAAATAGTCTATGATTAAAAAATATTTTGATTAGCGGCGCACTTAAAAGATTTTGCAACATATTTTATTTTATTTAGTATATTTTATTGGTCTTTTTCCTTTTTATTTTAAGATGGTTAAATATATTATGTTTATGGATTTATTACGACAAGAAGAAATCGATAGGTTTTACAAGGTAAGATGACGGGGCAAGGGCGGGTTATTCAAATAGAAATGTAACTACATCTTAATTTTATAATGATTTATTTACTGTTTAATGTAATATGTATTTTCTACCTTTTTTTTAGGCGTGTCAAATGCATCGCGATTTTTACAGAGGATATCCCAAATCTTACCATCCTTTATCTTACTTTAGAGATCCAAATTACACATATCAATGTCCTGGTGAAATGTCTCAGTAAGTACCCATATCACTCTAATGCTTGTGAAATTATATAAAATTGTGTGTCTGCGGAACGTATTTCAGTGTTATATCAGTACCTGTATATTAAAGATCTTTATACTTCTTACTTCACAGCGTGTATTTGAGCTACCCATCTTTCCACGTAAAATACAAGCAGCCGATGGCTCTACCACCCACGACTGCCGCCACGTCAGGCATTCCACCTCTGCCGGAACGCTCTCTACGGGCTCGTTTTAATAAACCTGCTTGTAAAGCCTTCATTAGATAGTTTTTTATGTAGTTATATGAATATAACAGGAGGACATAGGAATATCAAAATTGTTGATGCCAAAGTGTAATAATTTATAATTTATCCATCATACAAAATATTTATATTTATATAATCATAGACCAGCTAATTATCGTAGTCTAAGTAGGTAGTTAGGACCTTTTAAAATTAAAATTTTCCAATAAGGTTAGATCGGAGGTAGATGCTAAATTCCTGTGTCAGAAAATAATCAAAATAATCTGCCTAGTCGTTGAATCGTCAACCTTATATAAATATAATATGTATTATTATGCTGTTGAATTCGTTTTTGTTGTTTTATTCGAATGGGTTCATCACCTAAAAAGTTTTAAATAGGTAGGTACACAATAAAATAGGCATATTCCCAGCGTGTTGGTATTAAATAATCCGGTTTTACATTTGGATTAGGTACCTATACCTATCTACCAAAATTATAATTATATGGATAACAAAATGCAGCAGCGGACAAATAATGCTGGTTTATGTATTTTATTCAGGTACAATGTAACCTTTTTGCAAACTATTGCTCTGCAGCTACTAATTCTGGCTATTTGGCGTCAAAACTAAAAAGGATGCCATTAAATATTTAATCGTTTTTTGTTTTATTTATTGCAAATGGTTGCACATTAGCACTTCATCTAGCCAGTAGGTATTAAGGAAGATATTAATTTTTAGAATATTTTATACAATTATCTGACAAATATTAATAATTTTAAGTCTTTTTAGATAATTAAAAATGTTCATGAATTAAGTACTTTAGGCACTACGTTTTATTAATTTGTTTTATTGTATATAAGTAAGTCTACTTGAACATAATTCCGATATTCTATTTACGTATCTGTGCAGATAGCGGCGCAAATTACAAAAGTTATTTTCAAGAAACAACCAAAATTATTAACGTATATTCAAACAATACCTAATATCAAAAATGGATGTTTTATTTATCGATAATGGGAGACAAGATGAGATAGAAACATTTTTTGAAGTAAATATGGTAATTTCAAGTTTGTATTTAAATAAGTACCTAAATGAAGATTTATAAAATTTTATTCTTATATTGGCAGGCATGTCAACGTCAACGAGATTATTACAGAGGTTATCCAAAAGCTTACCACCCATTACTCTATTTCAAAGAGCCTGAGTACATGTGGCAATGCCCACCGGATATGACTCCGTAAGTAACCATCTATTTTCACATTAAAATGAAACAATTAGGTATATGGGATTTAACTCTCGTGTATTTTATTGGATTTGCTGACGTTTCGAAAATGTACAGTTTATTAGTTTCATTCCATTGTGTAATAACAGCGAAGGCGTCGGAAATTATTATTATATCTGATTTCGTTTATTTATTACCAGCTACCCCTTTCATTTTGCCGCCATAGGCCGCCCCCGATGTTCTGATCACACCGGGGCCGAGCCTATTAGACCTGTTTTTCTAAAGATAACAATATATAAATTTCACCCGCAGTTTGTCGTAAAAATATTACTTTTATTCAACAGCACCTATCTCAATTTCCCATCCTTCCACGTGAAATACAAGCAGCCAGTGGTTCTGCCTGGCAACACTGGCCGCACCAGCGGGTTGCCCGCCCTCCCTGAACGCACCCTGGCAGGGCGGTTCAATAAGGCAGCCTGTAAAGCTTTCATAAGATAAACTGGCAATACCAATTCGATTTATGCAAAATATCAACAAATCTTACATGCTATAAATGCGTTGTGACTCTGAATTTATTTTGTTTTATTTGTTTCGTGCCTAAGTACCTACTTACGAAATATGGAGATCGAATTGAGTATCTCTCTCAGTTGTTTATACTCGAGTCAGTAGTAGCATGTTTTCTACAAGGAAATAGTCTTAGTCTTAGTTTCATTTCATCATGGCTAATGGTTAGGTATCTTTTATGATAAACTAGTGAAAACAAGTGGTAGGAAAAATATTTGAAAGAAAACAAATAGGTAGAATAAAAATTATATTCTAAAATAAAATGAGGTCTGGAATTCTTCTAGCCTGGCCATTATGATTTTGAATTCGCTTAACCCGATACTACCCGTGCTGTCCAATTTAATTTCATCGAGAATCTGAAAAAGGACTTAGGTTATTGCAAACCACAACGACAAAACAACTACCTATTTTAATACCTAATGCATTGAGTTGGCGGTTCAGAACATATGGCCTTCTTTTGCCAGGAAAAGCCGTTTACCATGTAAACACAAATTTCACATTACCTATATCATATTGTATCTAGTAAGTACCTACTTACCTATATGGAGACAAATTTATATAGCCATAGGTAAATAAATAAATAAATAAATATCTTTGGACAATTCACACCAATTATCTAGTCCCATTTTAAGCAACCGCAATTACCGTAATTGCAACTACCGTAATTGAAAAAATTGTGGTTTGTAGCTACAGTATTTATTTTGGTCCTTCGATCCAGATATCGTGGCAAAGTAAGTAAAATCAATGCGTTATGAGTAAGATATACTTACGACTTTGGCAATTTTTTTCTTAGATGCTGCATCTATGTAGTTCAATCTATTATCGGGATCCCATGTCAATCGATCAATAATGCCGCTTATTTCTTTTTCTGATATTTGACCGTCATCATCCAAGTCTGGAAATCAATGCATAGCAAATTAAATACCACTTGTCACGAATGTTTGGAGGCTAAAGTAGGTATTCCTCGTTAGGAATCAGGATGTACTAAAATCCGTAAAATTTCTAAAATTCGTTCTGGTGCATTTTCAATAGGAACAGGTATATTATGTAGGTCCTACATGGCATTTTCTCCTTTCCTGAAGTCTGTTAAATAGAACTGCAAGGTATAAAGTTCCCGAAAGGGTATCAAATACTAGGAAATAATTTGGGTAGACTAGGACCAAGAACCTGATGAATTGAACGGCAACGCAACGTGGAGAGATTAACCTTTTATCCAGCACTGACTGAAGAGATAAATAGATGAGAGTAACATACCAAATACCCGAAAAGCAAAACCCGCTTTGACCTCCGGTGGGCAGTCGGAGCTCATCGCAGAACATAAGTCCAAAAGATCCTCGAACGAGAAGCGGTCGTCATTTTGAGAGGAAAACACCTTAAACAACCGATCTTGGAAAGGGTTGCACTGAAACATTAGTACGTAATTGGAGATATTAAGGGTAGCCTCTGTGCATTGTAAACAGGCCCCATGTTACTCTAGTAGATACTTGTGTACCTACACATTGCACGCTCGAAATTGCCGTTTTTGAATTCTAGGACCTTAGCGTTTAATTTGTAATTAGGGTCCTGGTGGTCAGGTAGTGTAGGTCAAAAATAAATAACAGAAGGCGCGCAAGATAATTTTATGATATAAAATTTGTCTAATTATCATTTTTTTGGGATAATTCTAAACGTTAATCCCTAACGCTAACGATACTTTATCGTAGTTCCTAGGGAATACTATTCTTTAATTATTTATTATAGGTACCTATATATATATTTAATGCTTTACCTAAAAAACGAACAAAATGTACCTACTTACCCTCAACACATCAAACTTCCTCAAAATATCTTCTTTAGGAAACCTATGGTTGTAATTTTCCTTAACTTTGTCGGGATCAATTGAATAAAACTTCCTCATTAGGCTGAAACATAGGCACAAAACAAGTCAAATTGAAAAACAAGTCTGTTTAAATTATAATAGTAATAATTAGGCCTGTAATCGCATCACACTGTTGAGTGAAATCAAAACTTAGGTATTTATTTTATAAAGGTAATCCAATGTGTGTTGGTAGACGCATGCATATTATTAAGTTAGGTAGATATGTACCTATATATACCAACTGGAGAAGGCAACGTGTAGGCATTAGTCTTTGACATTTATTATTGACATTTATTTATTATATCAAAATAACTAACTATATAATAATAGAATTGCAGTTACTTCTAAATATTGCCATTATATATATGTAAACAAATTATTGGATAATAGTTTTTAAAACCATTTTGATAACAATCTATAATTGATATGTACGTACATTCTTATAGATAAATATAGACTTATAAAAGTAGATAAATAAAATTGTACTCACTACAAGATTTCTCCTTTGTGTAAATACGTCAACGTCGTGTATTCTTCCAATAACTCCTGTGTAAGGCCCGGATAGGAGTGTGATCCACCCATTGTAAAATTATTACAGGCACTGAATAAAGCTAGGGCTTTTACACTTGAACTAACAATTTCAATGACGCATGCTTACCTTATCTTACAATTTGTGACGGTCAGTGTTAATGCCTACCCGCTTGTGAATAAAATAAATAGGTAAGGTTAAAAAATATATAGGTAAGTACCTATCTAAAGAGATCACTGATTCTAATTATTTTTTCAATTTTGTTTTTCTTATTTATTGTTTTCTATAATCTCACTATGAGTGTAGGTACCTATATAAATTGTCATGATATTATAAAATAAATCGAATATTAACCAGCTTGCAGAACCTAGTAAGCGCACGTGGTACGGCTCTATTATGAAGGGCATAAGGGCGTGTTTTTATTTGACCACCTTTACTTCGGTATTTTTGATGCTAACCGTACAACACGTACCTAGTAAGTATTATTTAGTTTCAATTATGAAAAGGAGAAAAACCTTCTAAAAAATATTAACTTTGTTTTGCTATTAAGTATTTTTTATTTGAATATCAAAATTATGAATCGACGAACTACCAGACTAATATACAGTATGTATTTATATATGAGAGATAATAAACACCTAAAAGTACTTGATATTTTAATTGTTGATAAGATAATGAAACCCTTGTTTATGATGAAGATAATTAATAATATTCGGTATATTATTTTTAGGAATAACAAGCACCAGTAAGAGGAAAATAATTTATTACTTAAAATTACATATATGTATTTATCCGAGATCAAACTCAGCAATGTAACAAAACACATGAAATGGTCTCAAAAGGGGGCTTTCGCGAGTCAAAGAAACAGCTAGACCACACTCGATACTAGCGACATCTAGCGGATTTTCGACTCGCGGTAGGCTCCCTCTAACTTTGCCAGAGAAAAAGGGTCTGAATTATTAATTGAAGAGCTATTCATACGAACGAACTTGCTAACCGCGTTGTTACAGATACTTAAGTAACTAAAAAAATAATAACCTAAAAATAAAACTGTTTTTAATTCAAAACATAACAAAAAATAATTAATGGAAGCATAAACAGAGGTTAGTTTATTTATGGAATGGTAAATTCTATTGTCTGAGATTGCAAAGAAAGCAAGTATCCGATTTTATGTATCAAAATAATCCAGCCCGTTCTTTATACAAAAAAAAAAACGCCTAACACTATAAAATTACTACTTGGGCAAACTAAATTGTCAATTCAAGTAAAATAACACTTTACACTTACAAACTAGATAAGTAGTGACAGATTAACTGCTAGGATTCCGTTAATTTGAGAAAGTATGATATGAACAATGAATACTCAGCTAATGGTGCCAGCACCTGTTTTCAGATTTTAACTAGATTGTATCGGTAGTGAGGGACAAAACTTGTATCTTTATATCACAGAGTCTGTTGAAAATTGTTTTATTTCTGTTTATTTGGACGGATATAATGTATCAGGCCTAAAGAGCAGGTGCGGGCCTCATTTAGCGTGACAGACATACGTGAATTACTATATTTAATTAGTTCGTAAAATACTACATAGATGACCTTACAATACCCGAGCAAGCTATTTGCCACTTTTCTAGCATTTATATTCAGTTTGAATTGTACGAAGATATTTTTGTAATTAATGACAAGATATTTATATTTTGGGACATAAAAATGTTCTAAAACTGGACTCTATTTAAGACTCTATTTTTCTAAAACTGGACATTGTGAAAATAGCCCTGAAATAATATGTAAAGCTTTTATCGCGAAAGAAAGCATTATCGCTCTTTCACTCATTGCAAAAGTATGACAGAAGCTTTCACGGGTGACAAAAATTATTCAGGTAAACCCGTGCAGGTCATTAATATTCAAATAACACACAATGAAGTTAATGAATGTTAACGCATCAAGCATTAAATTTACAATAATAAGGATTCACATTGAAGCGGATTACAGAGGTTTACAACATGAATTTAAGTTATAACAATAACTATAATAATGTTTCGTATAGACTATGTCACATTAATCGTATACACATGCATACGTACAATCGGAACCTAGTGACACCTACCGCGTGTTAAAAATGCGCTTATAGAATGAGGTCCAGCTGTCATGTTCCCACCAATAACGTGACAAGCTCTTAGCATGTCATGTCTGGACCTCATTCTACACTAGCTCTTCTAGTGCATTTTACTCGCGGCAGGCCTCATTCACTTAATATATTAACGCCTAGTCTAGATAGGAGGTGCACTTTAGTCTGACGCAGCTGTACTCAACTTGCTGAGCATTTCTTAGTAGCCCGCTTAGTAATCCTTGATATATTATATAGAATCAATTTATTTGCGATGACACCATAGTTCTATAATGGTGGCCTGTGGCCCTTACAAAATGAGTACGACCAGTCTACGACAAGCATTTTTTCCAAAGTAAAAGCAATAAAAACTAACCTACATGTTTGTTATATCGCACCTTACTAGACAAGGCTTTATTTATTGTTCTACTTACACATTACCTCGAAAATCACACTAGAACTCGTTCAAATCAGTCAGTCAGTTAAATAAAAAATAAATTGGAACGAAAATCACATCACCTTTTGGGAAAATCGACATTGTCAAAACTAATCTGTCTGCGGGCTCTCATCTTGGCAGCTTCCTCGAACGAAGGCATGGAATTAGACTTATATATGGCTGATTTATCGAGCATGCCGAAGCCGCTACTGCTGTTAGAGCTGGAGTCGATATTAATCATTTTATCTTGCAAAACGTTTTTAGAGTTGCTCCTTGGTTGCTCTTGTTTGATGGAAGATCCGCTGCAAGTGTTTTCCTTGATTTGTGATGTGGAAGTGCTCGTTGCGTTTTGTTTCGCCTTAAACTGCTGATACGCGTTAGCGGTTATATACCCAGTCAGCTTGCCACTCGTCTCATTAGCCAGCTTCATTTGTTCCTCTTGGAAACAATCTTCTATACTGCGACCTTGGATGATCGCAAACACGTACTGTCGAGCAAGCCTGCAAAATTCAATATTTATATGATGATACAATACAATGTATAAAAGTAGTTTAGGTTTGTGGTGTTAAAAGACGTTGTTCCACTTAGAATATACTTTGCGATAATGAAAACAATCACAGATGATGAAATCAATAAATCGATTCAGTCCTTGTTCAGTAACGATGGTAACTAACCCGTCTTTGTTTTATATATAGATTTATGTACGAGATAAATGTTATGAATATAAAGACTGCAATGTCAGTACAAACATTAGGACCTTGACTTTGAAACTTTAAAAAGCTAGTATCAGAGATGCCCACATTAATCGATTATTTTTTTAATCAATTAATTAATCGACTAAACAATCAATCGTCACAAAACTAATCGCGATTAATTTAATTAAGATTAACTTAATCGTCGCAGAATTCGATTAACGATTGGTCAATCGTCATTTTAATCGACTAAATTTCTCGATTAAATTTTGAAACACAGTGCATAACAAAAAAAATATATGTACATATATCATTCAATATGTTCTTAGAAATAATTCTAGAGCAGGGCAAAAAATGGTTAGGCAGTATATGAGTTAGGTAAATTTATTTATTATGGATATTTCATTTTAACAGGTATCTCCTCGTCCATCAAAAGACCCGTAATAGCCTATGTCTTATATCAGCGTACCCCGAAACTTAGATTTTTTTTTCTGATATTAATCGAAAGAAAATTAATCTAATTAATCAATCGATTATAGATTTAATCGCTCGTATTTAATCGACGATTAACTTAATCGTGATTAAGTTAGTCGAACATCTTACGATTAAGATTGATTAATCGTCACTTTTAATCGTTAATCGATTACTTTTAGGTTAATCTTAATTGTTAATCATTAGTCGATTACATTTTGCCCATCACTGGCTAGTATGGGCTTAAAATTTGACTCACTTGAGCATAGTCTCGGAGGTGGACAGCTTCGGGGAGGCGAACCGCGCGGCGTGCGGGGGCAGCGTGAGCAGGCGCCGCGTCAGCCGCGCCAGCGCCTCGGCCTTCTCGCGGAACCCCGGCGACGACATGCGCCAGCCGTGCACGCGCAGCGCCTCCGACACCGCCCACAGGAGTTTCTGAAATAACATTGAAAAGACATTTCATTTTTTTAATTAAAAAAAATATTATTTTTAAAATTTATAAAAAAACAATCGAAAGATCGATAATTATTTAGTTCGTTTAACCAAATATCGTTATCCTTCCTTACTAATACTATAAACGCAAAAGCTTTTAAGAATGTATGCATGTATAGATTTATATATTTGTTTGTTCCACTTTTACTCAAAAACTACTAAATGGATTTTGATGAAACTTTAAAATAATATAGCTTATACCTACATCAGAATAACCTTATAGGCTATATTTTGTAACGATATTGTATAATTAAAGCTAATTAACAATAAATTTATGATTTTTCAATGATCTGTTTATTTCATTCCATTTTTTTTTAAATAATAATATGTATATTTAAAAGAGCACCATAACCATAATTCTAATGTATGTATGCTGAATGTACAATTGTCTATTTATATTTTCTTACCTTCTTATGAGTTTCGGTCAACTCGGTCGAATTTCTCCTCGTGAACACTTCAGACGCTCGACGAGTGAAGGAGTGCGGATTCGAATTGCTTATCGTATCCCCACCGAAAGATAGACTCTTGGCTATTTTACTCCTGCTCGTCTCTGGTTGTTCATCCAATGAATCTAACTTCCTTTTCAAAAAATAATCACTCTCCGTACCATCGGAACTCTTTGTTTCTGCACCTCTATCTGGTGATGAAAACAAGGCTCTCTTTGACTTCATAGCCTGAAGAGGCACCGAGGAACTTGGGGCCACAGGTATAGCCTTTCTGTTCTCTGGACTCACAAACAACGCTCTTTTCAATGTTTCACGGGTCGGTTGGGACCTTGTCATGGTGTCTGGGTCAATTAGAAGTCTTCTCATAATTTTTTTACGGCTTGAGCCACCGCTTTTAGTCTTTGGGGTCTTAGCTGGCGTCTTCTTCCCTGGGGTCTTGCGGCCGGGGGTCCTCTTGCCAGGGGTGCGTCTCAGACGCGGACTCTTCCTCTCAGCAGAGTTGACCAATTTTCTATGTGGGAAATAACTTAAAAATTGTTTTCGTTAGATATGAGAAATGAATGTAACACGAATAAAAACAGAACAAGAAAATAAAGATGAATTAAGTAGTTACATAAGGGTCATTCCAGCGAAACCGGCACCGTAGGCATAAAATGTCATATTCAATCGTTGCCGTTTGTCAGAAATAAAGCGAAGTGCAGGCAAAAATGAGTATAAATGTCCCACCCGTCACAATGGAATGACCCATAACCTAATTAAAGAATCTAACTAGACCAATCCAACATACATACCTACTTACTACACAAGGTCATTATTTAGATAAGTGTCCTAAATAATTTCTGATGCCTTCGCGGTTATTACACATTGGAATAAAACAACTATTAACGTATATAACTCGCGTATTTCCATAATCGTAGCACGACTGAGCTTACAATAGTCTAACGCTAAAGTTATTTATACAGTTATGAGTTTGCATAACTATATAAATCACTTTACAACACAAAATAAAATAAAAATACGCGAGTTAAATCCGTTAATAGTTGTTTCATTCCAAAGTGTCCTAAATTTTAAAGAGCAGGGTTTGTCAATAAAACACCTAAGCTCGGACAAAAGAGTTTTATCTATAGTGAACTTACTTCTTATCAATGAGCACCATTCTAGAAGTAGCAGCCTGAGCTTTTTCATTTATGGTGGCAGCGCTGCAGAATGCTTGTCGCCTTCTCGCTAAATGCGACAGACGCCTTCCGGGAGACTTTGCTTGTGCTAATCTAAAAAACATTTTGATATATTATTAGTATGATTATACAAACTTATTGATGAAACTTGATAAGGACTAAGAACCCTAAAAATAAATTATTGGAAAGAATCTAAACAGGAGATTGTTTACCAATTTTGAAAGAAAGCATTTAAAACAATAACAAATAAAACTTATAACTTAAAATATACTATGTACCTATATTCAAACTTAGCATTATACAATACTACAAATATTTATATGGTTATAAAGATAATGAGAGTTTGTTTTACTGGTATAGTAGTAAAGTACTTACTTAAGTCTTAGAGCTTTCCGTTTGTGTGCACTGCTCGGAGACTGCAGGCCTCCAGAATAGACATTTACGCTCGTCTCCGTCTCAGCTCCAACATATCTCTCACCATACCGCAATGCGAGGATTTCCATCTTTTCTGAGTAGCCTGTTAAATTGTAGCTGTGACAAATAATATCAAATTAATGAAAAATACTTTTGTATTATTTCACTTTTATTTATAACTAGCTTCTGCCCGCGACTTCGTCCGCGTGGAACTCCTCCTTTTTTGAAGTCGGTTAAAAAGTAGCCTATGTTCTTTCTCGGGCTCCAGACTTTCTTTGTACCAAATTTCATTTAAATCAGTCCAGTAGTTTTAGCGTGAAAGCGTAACAGACAGACAGACAGACAGAGTTACTTTCGCATTTATAATATTAGTTAGGATTTCAAATCAAAGACATTCAGAATAAATAAAGATCAATCAAAAAACTATTGCTTGCCTGTTATAGCCTGTTATATAACTTATTCTTTTTAAATTATATTATTTGTATTGCTATTGTGTATTTGGTAATCAATAAAAAGTATTTGTGTTGTAATAATACTAAGAGCCTTTTTGGTCATAATAAAACCAATTTAATTTTGAAGAAGTCAAGACTGAATGTAGCATCAAATGGAAATGGAAAAAAACTTGAATTATATTCTACATATAAATACATAAATACTTACTAAACATCATAATGTCTGCACTTCAATAAATCAGGCCAGGAAGTCTCCTTAGCTTCTGATTCCGAGCAAATGTTCAAATGTATGCTCTTATCGCTAGTATCCAAATCATTTTCTGTCTTATTAGCAACTTCAGGATCTGTACTAACACCCTCTGCCACCTCTCGAATATGACTGGGAGACATGGTTTCTGTTGGTATGTCAACAAAGGACACTCTCTTCGTGGGAGTCACAGGGTTTACGTCAGGGGCAGTGACCTTAACCTCACCATTGAAAGCAGGCAGATGGTTGTAGTATTTTTTGAGCATTTCTGTTACATCTGCCTTGAGTGTTGTAACTGAAGGTGGGGGCAGTATACCTTGAAGTTTTTCCTACAGAACAAAATACAACATTTTATAATGTGTTTTTATTTGTGAATATAGATAATAAATGAAGAAATGAAATGATAATTTGTTTGTAAGGTTTTAATGGTACTAACCTCCATTTTCTTAACAATCTTCTTGTCATGAAGCTCGTAATCCTTAAGGAAATTCCAGAAGGGCTCTGGATTGCACTCAGGTTCTGCCTCTTCCTCGTCATTGTCTGAAAACATGTCCGGGGAACGAACTCCACTGTCAAAAGATGCTTCTAAAGAAGAATAACTCTGGTCTAGACTCCACTTAGAACTTTTATCTTCAGGCTTCAAAAATTGGGTATTTTTTCTTGAAAAGTCTTCATATTGCGAGTCCCCTGTACTTTCGGTTGCTTTATCTTTTTCACTGCTTTTCTCATCTATGTCGCTCACTGTGGATGCATGGTAGCTTTTCTGGTCAAAACCTGTCCCACTGTGTTCACTAGCATTTCGAAAACATACTCCCGAATGATCTTGTGATTTGTCTTCTAAATTGGCTAGTCTACCTTCAGCGGTCAATGCTGCTATGGGATCCACTATGGGCTTTAAGTTCTGCACGTGTTTTATAGTACCATTGAAAGATAATTCACTAATAGGAAGTTTGAAGACAATTTCAGAGTGTCTTACGTCACGGATGTCCACCGCATTATTACTGTTTTCCATAGTTGAGGTTATGAAAATAGGTTGTTTGAAACTATTTGACTTGGACTCGTCGGACGACACCGGTACGTCGATAGGGTCGGACTTTTCACTTAGTAGACTGTGATCGACTGCAAGCGACGAGCTCTCCAGTAGTGATGGTGCAAGAGAATGGCAAGGAGACTCTATCTTATTGCTTATGTCTGTGTTCAAACTAACTTTATCCCCAGTATTATCACTATGGGCTAACGAGGCACAATCCGTCTGAGCAATCTCGTAATGTTTATCTAAAACATTAGTAGCTTGGATAGCAGCTGACAAGTCAATGTTATGTCCGATAATAGGACTCTCGAAATCACAATTACTTGACAAAGAAATGGGTTCTGGCTCGTTGTGTTCACGAAAACTGTCAACAACATGAAAACTTCTCATGTAGCGTTCGTATAACGAAAAACTATCACTCAATGAATGACAATTTGAGTCTTCAAAGGATTCCATCACCAATACATTTTATCCACAATTAAGTGGGAGAATCATTAGCGTTCACATAAAACATTACCCTAATGATAATTTTATTACGATCACTCTATGAATCAGCTGATAAACAAACCCGTCCTAAAATTGTGACTAAAAATAAAGCAACCGTATCAAACCCGCCATTCTTCCAGCCGCCATAACCATAACCAAAACAAGTTGCAAGGTATATTTTTTGAAGCAGAAACTAGTTCCACAGACAACGTTTATTTTAAATAAGACTAAATATTTATGATTTAATAAATAAAAGTTATTTATTATTTCAAATATTTCGGTATGAAATACTTAATAAAGGCATTTTATTAAAATCAGGTTAATCGAAATTTAAAATATACCTTTATTATTGAAATGTCTGTGTAGAGGGTGCTTTATTTAGCACTGACAGATAATTGTTTTCGATTTCCCTACGTTGGTTTCGTTTTCAGCTTTTCGTATCGCGCGTTGGGTGTTTGCGTGCGTGCTTCATCGGCAAATTATCTTTTACAGGTAAATATTACAGTTATTCCTAGTATTTTAACTATTTATTATCACTTAGGTCTAGCTTTTTACACTTACTTGCGCCTGCGCATCTCAGAAAGTATTATCGATGTAATATTTCTAATTGTATTTCCAACAGGCATTGAACCTGATTCTGCATTAATATTCGGTTCCAATCCGATCTTTCATTGCAGAGATGTCTTCACACCTTGGTAAGGAGACCTACATACTATGTATTAGTTATAATTACTTCTATTTCGGGCAGTTTCTTTGCTGTTTCCAACAAGAACTAAATAAGTACCTACCTAAATAATTAAATCAATTTAAAAAATACCGGATTTTTAAGTACTTATAATTTTATAAGAATTGGTATTAAGTTCAATTGAAATCATCCCAATTGTTCTTAAATGTTAGCAAACTTTGTTAATAATAACAATAATGCAAACATCTATAATTTTTATTACTTGGCTATTACTTAACACTATCATTTTACCTATTTACATGTGTATATGTCTGGGTTCATTCGGTCTTTCAATGTAGTTCTGTACCAGATATATAAGTAATGAATATTCCATATTTTTATTGCTCTTAAAATGATAAATTTATATTGTTTTTTGTATTTTTCTATAATTCAATTGTAATCAATATAATAATCAATAGAAAGTTTTGTTGCTATTAGTGAAACCAATGGTGCAATTGGCAGGCCAACATCTCATGATTCTAGACAAACAGTTATACTCAAGACCCACTCGGAGAACTGTTATTTCTGTGCTCAAATTTTGCATTTAATATACTGCATACTGTTAACATCGGTATAAACAGAATTAATGATCACATAGTTGATTGGATATTTGTCAGTAGCCCGTCATATCTGCCTATGATTGCACTGACCTCTGCACCTTTCCACTCCTTATATTATCTATAAGGTATAAAGAAGACAAAATGATGTATTTATGTTTACTGCACTCATTAGTTATAAAACTGAGAGATAAGAGTGCACTTTAGTTTTTTCTACGCAAAAATAACATGAATGAATGTTGATAATTATAGATTGGGATGTTGTATTCACATGTAACACACTCCGCATAAAATAATATTTAATATATTTAAAAAGTTTAAGTAAGTTGTTTGCTATTATCAGATAAAAACACCTCATAAATAGTTAACTAAGTACCTAACTTAATCCTCTGTTGAATAGCACTGGATGATAATTAGTAAAGTTGAATTTTAACCAGGTATATAGGTATTATTGTTCTAGAAAAAATATAAGAGGCTTACCCAATACTTATTTGAATATCATTAATTTTAATTTTCTTAAGATTTTTATTTTTATTCGAAGGCCAAATATTTTCCTAATTAAGTATCACTTGTAGATAATAGTATGATAATCTTTTTGTATAAGGCAAGTACAAAGGTCTTAACTTGGGAATAAACATTTTAATTAGCCAATAAAGATAAGAGTATATTGAAAAGAGGTATGAAAAGCGAAATTGTTATAATTAGAGTGCAGACACAAGTTCCAGATAGATTATTAAATGTCTGCACTACTTCCGTGACTGAGGTTCCAAGGCCCTGAACTATGCTCCTTTATTACGATCACTTCAAATTATATGCAACCTGTTTACAACTATAGGCACAGATAATAGCCGAGTAGGTAGATAATTACAAGAAACAAACAGATTATGCATACTTAATAATTAATCTTAAGTTATACTATGACTTGCCTTTGCCTAATTATGGTTTTAAATTAAAATGAGTATATAATACCTACCTAATTCATTTATTTATGTAATTAATTTGATTATTTAACAAGTTACACATATTGTGTTGTGAAATTAATACATTATAACATTTTCAAATAAGTGTATGCCTGATTAATTCAATATTTACGAGAAGACACACATCTCTCTATCCTTGAATGAAAAAAGTACAACCTTATAACATTTCTTGTAAATTATAATACAAGGATATTTGGTAGGTACAAAAATTCAAATATATATTATCTAGTAAAGCTTTTTAAGGACACCTAATCTAAAAGGAAAAAGTAGAAAATGTAGGCAGGTAAAAATATTTTTTCCCCATCTAGAAAATCTGAGTTATAAAATATAATTCTGAATTCATTACAGTGTGTATTACCATTAACTTAGTATGATCACCTATTTTTATCTTTATTTGAACGTAATATCACTCAATTCCATTAAAAGAATGTTTCATCTTTCAGTCATGGATGTGATAGCATTGGTGAAGGAAGGTCTTCACAGCGTGGCGGAACAAGCGGTCAGCTACAAATTCGGACAAACAGTTTTACGTCACATCGACAAAGCTCTATGGGTGGTCGAGAAATGCGCACGATGGGCTGTCCCTCCACCATGTAAGAATTTACACACTTTACCTGTATTTTTTTTTTCGAACTGAAGCGCAGTTTGCCCGCTAATGGGCCTTTACTGCAAAACCGGACGGGTGGCGAGCCTCCTGAGAAGAAACTTTCAAGCCTTTGCTTTACTTGTAACAGTAAATAAGTATATAATAAGATACTAGCTTCTGCCCGCGACTTCGTCCGCGTGGAACTCCTCCTTTTTTGCAGTCGGTTAAAAACTAGCCTAAGTTCTTTCTCAGGCTCCAGACTTTCTTTGTACCAAATTTCATTTAAATCGGTCCAGTAGTTTTAGCGTGAAAGCGTAACAGACAGACAGAGCTACCTACTTTCGTATTTATAATATTAGTAGGGATATAGCCTATATGTTATTCTAATGTACATAAGCTATAGTATTGTAAGGTTTCATCAAAATTAATTTAGTCGTTTTTGCGTGAATAAATAACAAACACAAACAAACAAACCATCGCCTTTATAACATTAGTGTGATAAGGCAATTTAACTTTTTTACGCGATCTAGTTCCGTTTTTGTATAGAAGTTATTATTTCAGTGGAACCAGAAGACCGTCCACAGCCGGAGCTGGTGCGACCGCTGCCCTGGGTGTTCTTCTTGATGCTGCTAGTAACACTTCGAATTACCCGGGAATCAATATCTCTCGTCAACCTCGTGCTTGGGAAACCACCATTGCGCTCCGCTGATGTGGTAAGAGACTCCTCATTTTACAATGTTCAAATAAGTGACAAGTGAAATGACACTTGTAACTTATTTGAATTTGATCTAGCTACTACTAGCTACTTATAGTCTAAGATCCGAACCTACATCGACATTCACCGAGCTGATATTAGAAATTACATTAAAAATGGGTTGGCTAAAAACTCCAGGACAAACTATTTTTTTTTTTGAAGCTCTTGTTTTATGTTTATAAAGTTTATTACAGAAAAACTAGAATACAAAAATAACATCAATAATTTCTATTCAATAGGTATCTGATTCATCAGATGTTTAATAGTGACTCGAATACATGTCATTCATTAGATTCTCCCTCATTTTTTTATTAAAATTATCATCTTGATTAATTATTTTGATTTTAAGTAACGATATAAAATTTCTTATTATCTTGATGTTTATGCAAGATTTTACGAGGGTTTTTTTACAGTGTTCCAAGTTAAGGTTAATAACTTAATAAAAATTCACTAATAACAGTTAATTTATGTAAGCACTCATAATCAAAAAGAATCCGATTGCGCATTGCGTTGTTAAACAGCTATCGCACCAACTGGAGCGGCAAAATAAAACATTCGTTATTATTAATTTTAGATTCATAATACACACCAATTATGCAGGTGTGCTCGATAAGTAAACGTACCTTTTTACAGTTATATTTAACCTATACTTAAATAGATATCCCAATTATTTTATCATGTAAAATATTCATTGGAATGACACAATTACAACGGAACATTTACTACGATGTATCAATCGAAATTCGATCTTAGTCTATGGTTTAATTTCATTATGGTGTAAATGAGAGCATAAGCCTCGTGTTGAGGCATAGGTGTTGTTTCAAGTCCCACTTTTTTCTACTCTTGCCTTTGTACAAATATTATTAGTACAAATAGCCTTTAGTTTGTCAGCTCTTTCGGCTACCAATATGGGAACTCTAAAGTTTTTCTAAACGTCAGCAAATAAAATAAAATTCTCAAATTAATAGATTTAACTCGCGTATTTTAATGTGTTTCGTTCCAATTAATTAAGTACCTATTTAAATTATCAAATGTTTATCAAACCCAATTCCAGGTGACATACATACAAGGCAAACGTCGTTATTTGCGCACACTCAAGTACCAAGGGAACCGTATGATGCGCGCGCGCACCGGCGCGGCGCGGGAGCCCTGGTTCACAGGTCTGAGGTCCCTTTTTGAATTCACCATGTGCTTCCGGAGACAGTCTATACAATATGGAAACAATAACACCACTAGGGTCAGCAACAATGATGAGGTCCTGGTGAGTAACACATATCGCGTAAACTAAAGTGATTCAATTCAAAATTTATCGCTCGAATAAGGATTTTACGTTATGTTATAGAATTCGCGTAGAACATTTCGAGTTTGGTCGCTTTAATACTGTATATATGCGGATATCTATAGTCTATACATACTAATATTATAAAGAGGATTTGTATGTACCTATGTGTGGATGTAACGAATAGACTCGAAAACTACTAAATTGGTTTCTTAAATTCTTTCATTTGAATGCTATGTTAAGTAATCCATATTAACATAGGTTATAGAATATTTTGAAAATAGTTAGGGATCTGTATGAAAACTTCGATATATCTAATTAAAGGTGTGAAAAAATACAAAAATAACTCTTAACTAATTGAAACTATTGGCTATGGAGGAAAGTTGTTAACTACTGTTTTTTAGAAGACATCTCCAAATAAAATGCCTAAAGATACATTTACTATACGTTCATCCCAAAAAGTTAAACAAATAGAGCAGAGGGCTACAATGCATCGCCAACCCGGTCGGTCTTGAGCTGAACTAGTTTATCTATTAACCACTAGATGCGTTGTTGCCAGGTGGTGAAGCGGCGGTCCCGCGGGCGGGAGGGCGAGGGCGCTGCCAGCATGGAGCGACTCATAGAGAAAATGATGGTAGACCTCGACGCAGCTTCTGATGGAGACTCCAGCTATACTGTAAGCACATATCGCACACCCAGATTTAATAAGGAAATTCAACAGAATTAAAAAATATATATCTAAATCTAAACTATATTTTTAATTGCAGCTTACCAATGCCACGAGTATGAAAAGTGACACATCCCACGACACGACCGAATCCGAGGAGGAAACCACAGTGCAAAACGACGTGTCGAAATCTGAGCTCAATGATGATACGGAACAAAAGCATAATCAGACCCCGAACAACGAGTCAAACTCTAAAGTGGAAGCTAACAATCAAACTCCCACCAAAAATGAGTCCAAGACTACCCCACAAACCAACACCCAAACACCCACCAAAAACGAACCTAGTACGTCCAACCAAGAGAAAACGCCTGAAGCCAAAAAAACCCAAAACGACAAAGCCAATAGCAACGAAACGCAAGAGAAGAAAGTTCTATCAGAACCCACTCCACAAAAGAAAGCCGAAAAGAATTCACCCAAAGCGGCATCGCAAGCATTTCTCCAGAACGAAAAATGTACACCCGCCAACCAAACGCCAAAGAAAGAACAAAAAATTGGTACGAAATTCCTATCTTTCTTTCTACTTAAGAGCGGAGTTAAGAACGAAAAGCGGTCGCTGTAACCGATGGAGCGTATTGACAATGATTATTTTTTTTAATTTTCAGCTAACGGGCGGACAGTAAAGAGTACCTCTGACAGAAACTTAGGTATTTTGAATAGATATCTAAGCATGCTATAGATATAATGAATATAAAGACTGCATGTTACTATAAGCTTGTGCGGGTTGCTTGGGTGCGACTGATTGTTGGCTATAGCGTTTTGTTTGGCCTCAGGGAGTCGCGCTGAGAGACGAGAGACCGATATTGCTGTGACTCGGGCCGCGTCAGCAGATTTTTCATCTGGAGGCAAAAAAGGTATGTAAAAGTATCTTCTAAAAACATATTTTAGTTAGTCATTTGAATTCGTACAAAGATAAACGCCAGCATAAAAATTTACTTCATAGTGCCAATATTTCCTTGATACATAATTTGTAAACTTTTATTCCAGAACAGCACAGGCAAATACCGTAAGGCCAGAATAATCAGTTTAAATAGTCACTACTACAGAACAGTGCCCCAGGATATGGTCACCAGGTAGATCTTAATTATAAGGAACCCAACTGTTTAACTACAAAGAATCTGTTTTAATTCACTTTCTAAAATTATTTGGCTTCAATTTGAGCAATATAGCGCGGGCCCAGTAATATTTATTGTAAACTTAAGGTCGGTTTTTATTGCAATTTATATATTAGATACCCTAGATGAAAATATTTGAATTGTTTTAAAAAAAGCGCCTTCAGAGTTGGCGTATTTTATAGAAATTCGCGCAAAATACGCACAACGTTCGACGAAACTCAAAGAAACGTTAAACCAAGTTGAAAAATAATTAATTTAATATGGATAAGATATAATATGAACTGCTTTCAAATCGCATACCGTGTATAATATCAAGCTTTTTAAAGCGCTGCCTATTACACGGTTTCATAGAATCCTTACAAAACTGTAGGATAAGAAAACATAAGCACTCTCAAGTCCTATCGCGCTATATATATAATATATGTATCTCTTAACATAACTACCGTCATACTGAAAATAGATGCATCTGACAGTTTTTTGGAAACATTTACTGGTTAAAAAAAAATAAGACACCAAAAATTTGTTACATCAATAATATTATATGTAATAGTTATTTACAGTCAAAACTTTGTATCAATAACAGGTGTGCAACTGACACTTAAATATCTATAAAACTACACATTTTTTTATTCTTTTTTAATTAAAAGCTTATTGAACAAAAAATATAGATCCATCTTTTTCCCGTATGAATGGTATAACTTAAGTGATCATTAATATGGGGTATCTAATATGGATATTGGCAATAAAACGATAAATATAGAATCTCGTTAGTATACTCATTATAATTACTTGACTATTTTTGCGTCACAATCGTAATTTCTATAATAATTAGTCGACACCCTTAGCTCTATAGTTCTAATGCATTTTACACCGTAGCCTTTGGTAACGCTACTTTGTTCCTATAATGATGAATTAAGATAATTTTAATATGGTGCTTTGTAATGTGTTAAGCACTTTTTAAATATGAACAAATTATATTATGTAACTGTTTACTTTTAATTTTACATTCCTTAAGCTATATATATAAATGTTGTTTTAAATGGTTGAATTATTTTTGCAGATAGTTGTTTCAGTAATTGGCATTGTTAAAATTGTTATTTTCGATAAGTGAAGTAGTTTAAGAGGCTTTTTTGAATTATTATATTCCTATTTATTAATAAAAATATCAATGATAGAGATTATTAGATGAAGTGTAAATGTTATTTATTGAAAATAAGAATCAAAATTGTAATTCCAAAGATTTGGCTGTGCGATGCAAATAATCTGATAGAAGACTGATGGTTAAATTATGAATTCTTCTGTTCTGTTTTATATTGTTTCGTAAATTATATCTTATTTAATTTTTTATAACTTTTTAAGCCTAATGAATTTTTGGAATATTTTATTAATTGTGAACGATATTGTTATAAATATATTTCATAATGAATTTGCATAAACGTCTTTCTTTTTAAACACCCTAGTCCCTACGATATTTATTGATTTTTACCTTGGTTACTCAACATAGCTTTATCAAAAGATTCCAGCAAGCCGAGAATTCTTTTTCATATCGGTCAAAATCAGGAAACGGACGAAAGTTTCCAGAAATTGCATCAATTTTCGGCTGCATAACGATATGTTTAAAGCCGTCACAATATAGATACAGCATTACAATGTAGAAAAAAATAAAAAAAACAAAAGAGCAACTGTTTCCGCCCGGGATCGAACCGGGGGCCTTGTGCGTGTGAAGCACACGTGATAACCGCTACACTACGGAAACGTTGAACAGAGTATCGAAAAACTCGTACACATTGCTTCTAATTGTCACGAATTAAAACACTACTAACATTATTACGAAAGCAAAAAAAGAGGACTGAAAGTAATCTTATCTATGACTTCAGCTGCCAACGCCGGCGCTTTTGCCCAAAATAAAGAAAAAATAACCGTTCAATCAGCTCAGTCCACATCCAGTCTCCTTCAGTCACGCGGCTACTTTGCCCGCGGATAGTCGCGGACGCGTCACCGTGTCGCACTATTGTCGGTGTTTAGTTGTGCCATAAATTCATTTTAAAAATTGTAGTTATCACAAAAAACTTTAAACATGGATCCCGAAGCGTTCTTAGACCTGGCCAACCAGGTCATAAAGCTGAAAATGTATCCATATTTTGATATTGCACACTCTTTATTGTGTGCGCTTTCTGTTCGAGAAGATTTAGGAGCTGGTAAGGACTTATTCTATATTTAAACGATGCCCGCCAATTTTTTAATTGTAATACGTCACGCTTCCGCATCCTTCGTTCTATTATTTTTGCCCGTAAACGCAATCTCTCTACGAGTCCGTACCAAAAATAAATATGGAACCGGTTTAAAAATAGATTGGTTCCCTGCGGATCACACAACTGATCTAATAATCTAATGCTAAGATGAAGTAGCTAATTATATATCGTTTTTTAAATTATCTTGATGTTACTTTTTTAAGTATAAATAAAGTATGCTTTGCTTAAACACCTTTATCAACATATTGCAAATTATATTATCAATATTTTCTTGCAATCTTATCAATTAAAAATAAGATAGCCATTCCAACTCAATCATATTTTTATTTTGTATATTATATGTATACCTACTTTGCTTTTTAAAAATTTAGGGTTATGTTTTCTATAGGAACCTAAAAGTTTTGTCCCTGCACTGATTCAAGCTGCTACGTCATTTAGTACGAGGGAAACAGATGGCGCTAATTATTCCTTTTGCATAGTTCAGTAAAAACTTGAATTCTCATTACAGTCTTCTAAATAAAAAGGAATACTTTAATAATTATTTAGATTGATTTATAAATAGCAAAAAGGTAATTTATACCGGGCTCGTCCGGGATTTGAACCCGGGACCTCTCGCACCCGAAGCGAGAATCATACCCCTAGACCAACGAGCCATGTCATTCAATGGCGAAATTACTCATTCAGAGATACGGACTACTACGTCATCAGTATCGACCGAAACGTTTAGTGGGCGGTACTAATGTACTAGAGAAATAACGCAAGCAAATGTTACTGCATTGTGGTATTGATCAAAGTTTTTTAATGATAAGAGATATTTGCCCTTTACTTGATTATGTTTCATTCACACACTAGTTCTATTCATATTTTGTTATAGGTAAATAAACTTTACGTTAAAATAAAACTAATTAGGTAGGTATGTAAGTACTTACCTAAGTGTATATTTATTTATAGTACCTAAAAACAAATTAGATAGGTAGGTTACCTACCTATTAAAAATTGGTTGGGCAAAGTTACTCTTTAGGATTAAAGTATGTAATTTTAAATTTATTCAGAAGGTATACCTACCTACATTTTGGTAGGGGAGCCCAAGATGCTAAATTTGCAGTTACTAAAGGGATATGGAGACCTGTTTACCTTCCACGAACCTTTAAGAATATTTCAAAATCAAATTCCAGCCGTTCCTGAGCTTTAGCGAGACTAACGAACAGAAATTCATTTTTAAAAAGTATATACATACATCAATTTGTTCGTATTAACATAAGATATTAACCAGGGGCCCAGGCGTTCTCGCGGAAGCACCCGCTGGCGTGCTGGCTGTCCACAATGCTGGTGATCTTCGCTGGAGGCATGGTGGTCAATGGACTGCTGGGAGAACCGATCCTCGCCCCGCTGAAGAACACGCCGCAGCTTATCATAGGCACCGTCACCTGGTAAACACCTAGTTGTATGCAATATAATAATGTGGATGCAGAAGTATGTATAAAAATACTGATTTTTAGTAGGTATAGACATTAGACAGGCGACTGAAATGAACTGCAGTGTAGAGTGCGTAAGAGTGTAGGCAGGCACAGGATAGGCACTTGTGGATAAGTTTTGAAGCCATAAAAATAAAATTTTCGATATTTACATTTAGGA
The DNA here is from genome assembly GCA_038024825.1 of Polylopha cassiicola. Lineage (NCBI taxonomy): Eukaryota > Metazoa > Arthropoda > Insecta > Lepidoptera > Tortricidae > Polylopha > Polylopha cassiicola. The sequence goes on along the minus strand of CP149060.1, from coordinate 7,087,617 downwards.
CGCCTGTTTAAAATATCCATGTCCTATCAATAGAAATAAATAGAAATAAAAGACGTAATAAGTAATATAAATCGCGAAGGGGGTAAAATCAAGAATCGAAGTTTGTATGTGCTTACTCAACATCTATCTATTTAGAAATAAAGAAAAATCATATTATATAGGCTCTATATACTTGATAAGAAATAAATAATTTGACAAACAAAGTAGACGATTCACTTATTTCTAATGTTGTATCTATACTTGTATGTCTATGCAGTCAGGTCTAGGTACTCGACGCCACTTCACCACAGCTTTTTAGCATATTTTCTATTAGAAGTATAATTTAATCCAGTAATGCAATGTTTTATAGGTACATTGTATTCTACACACCATTCGACGTCGGCTACAAAGTGGCCAAGTTCCTTCCAGTGAAGATAGTAGCGTCTGCTATGAAAGAGATATACCGCGCCAAGAAGGTCTACGATGGAGTCAGCCACGCCGGCAAATTGTATCCCAACGCTTACCTCATCATGATTATAATCGGTGAGTTTAAAACAATAAATAAACATGGGAATAAACTGGCCATTGTCTATATTATATGAGTTATATAATATATGATGAGTACTGTTCTACTAGGTATTATTATGGCGGTACTTAACACTTCGGTGGCCGGCTATATGGTTTTTGTTTTAGAAAAATAGACCCAAGGTACAGAATATATCAAAAGTAGAGAATTTGGCACTCTATGACGACTATTCTAAGTCTTAACTTATTGGAATGACATAGCTATAACAGATTCACGTATATTATTTTTTATGCAGATAGTTTTACTTTATTTTCTTTTTATTTCAGGTACCCTTAAGGGTAACGGCGCAGGCTTCACAAAGTTGGTGGAGCGCCTGATCCGTGGGGCCTGGACCCCGACGGCTATGGAGACCATGCAGCCGAGCTTGTAAGTATCATTGTAGCTTTATCACGAAATATTTTAAATCAAGGGGTTAGAGTACCAGGTTAAAAAAGCTGTGTAATATTTTACTGTTATATTGCTCTGTGCTGTATTTGAATTCACAGGATATTACTACAAAGCTAAAGGTCCTGACAAGGCATAATTATTATTTTTTTCTTTAACCGTCAAGTAGATTACCAAAAAATATTGGATACGTACTTTTTCTTTTCTCTAACGCCTGCTGAGCAGTTGAGTTACTCTAAGCTGAATTATTATATAACTTTTAAAATTGTGTAATTTCAGCTATACAAAGGCATCTCTGGTGGCATCTGTGATCTTCGTCCTGGACAAGAAGACAGACCTGATCTCTGCGCCGCACGCGCTTGTCTACTTCGGTATCGTCATCTTCTTCGTATACTTCAAGGTAAACTGATATTGAAAAATATAGCAAAAAAAGAAACGCCGCAAATACACTCAACTGGAAGTCTTTGTTTTTTCAATAGACAATTATAACATTTTTACTAAGATAGGTACTAGGTACTAATAAAATAATATAAGAAGGTATAATTACATATATAGATGTACATCCATAATAATTAAACATTAACGAATAAAAAAAAAAGATTATCAGATTTTGTCCCAAAGTAAAAGTATGTAAATCTTCTCCTTCTTACAGTCGTGAACAGAGTGAACAGCATCTGTTCACGAGTATGATGTATATCTTAGCAATCTATACTAATATAATAAAGAGGAAAGGTTTCTTTGTTTGTTTGTTTCGATTGAATAGGCTCCAAAACGACTGGATCGATTTAAAAATTCTTTGACTGTTGGGAAGCTATATTCCCGAGTGACATAGGCTATAAATAAGGGATCCGTGCGGAGCCGGGGCGTACAGCTATTCAAACAAAATCATTACGTATTTTGCAGCTGTCATCCATCCTCCTGGGCATCCATGATCCCTTCGTGCCGTTTGAGAACCTGTTCTCTGCGCTGTTCCTGGGCGGCATCTGGGACTCGCTCGCCAAGATCCTGGGCAAGGGACAGCCCAAGGAGGAGACCAAGGATGCTAAGAAAACTAACTGAGGCTTGTAAGTGTACGAGTATAAAAGTATAGCCTGACCCCTAGACAAGATGCCAACGTTCAACGTTAACGTTAAACGAAACGACCAAAATGTATGGAATTTGACAACCGCGAACGTTTGTGACGTACGTGACAGTCGTTTGCGGCTGTCAAATCCCATACATTTTGGTGCTAATGTTAAACGTTAACGTTGTTGTCTAGACTCTAGGCCCCCCTATTTTTTTAATTATTTTGATAAGATGTTATGCGACTTTCGTAAATTTGACATTTTTTGATGATGATGTATCATAAAATGTAAAATGTATGTCAGAAATGTATTTTGACTTACATAATCAAGTTTTTTTTAGTGAAACATAAAAAATACGTAGGTAACTATAAATCTATCAGTCATTAAAAAAAGTTAAGTTTGCATTGAACTCGTGTATATATAAACCTATTTAATGAAAAAAAAATATTTTAAGTTAAAAATCTTTAACATCGGTTTAAAATACTGAGTGCTAGAGCCAAAGATTAACATAAAAAAAATAGTAATATTATAAAATAATAATCTATGAAATAGTTATTCCACAAACATCCTTGTACGATAAGTGGTTTAAGTATACAAAAAAATATGACTTCTATTAAATTACAAAATAAACTATAAAAATATAAGAGATAGATACAAAAATGTAAAACATTAAACAGTGGAAAAAGTAGTACTTTGTATTACTATGTATTTATAAAACATGCTACTACTATGAAAAGTCTTTTTTAAAAGGCACTTAGAAACCCATTTAGTATAGTATATTTTGTTATGTAAATGTGTTTATTACTAATAATATATTCTATTCAAGATAATAATATAAGAAATATCTAATAAAATATAATAGAATATCGATACTGTATAGTTCTCTAACGGTAGTATAGTATCAATATACTCGTCGTATATGTAGGTATGTATCAGACATACGGAGTTTCTTTCGTATTTATAATATTAGTTGTATATGTTTCAGGTACAATTCTACGCTACGTTATCAACTGACACCGACAATGTATTTCAACGGTTGGAAATACTTCGCAAATGAAAAAATAAAAAAAAATTATAAAAAAATAGTAAAATACCTTTAAACCCTAAAAAAATGGCACAACGACCAAAGTTTTTTTTTTATTTAATTTTTTATTGTTTGACTAGTCATTAAGATTTTATTTTAAAGAATCCAATAAGTGTTTAAGTATTAATGTTAGTATTTTATGTGGGTTTAAAAACCTTTTAGAAATTGCCAAAAATTAGTTACGTGACTTTACTATAATTATGCTGTGACCCAAATTACCTAATTAAATAGTATTGACATAATAATTGTGAGATAATTACTTGCCTTATAATACAAAGTATTGAGTACACGTTAGTCTGAAATATCCTAGTGTGAAAAAATAATAAAAAATAATCGAGCATTGTAATTATACAGTTACCTATAGTAATTAATTAGTTTTAAATCGAACGATAATCGACATATCCGACTTCCTTAGCGCTTCCTTAATTTAAAAAAGTTTTTTTTACCGGTAATTATTTTTTATTGACTAAGTACTTATTTTTAAAAAATGTTTTAATTTGTAACACGAAATGTCTGATCAAGTCGCAGGGTGCAAGCGGCGAGAGACACATATTTCGTGAAAATAATAATAATGATTTTTTAATAATTTTATTTTTATTATTCATTGGACTATGCGAAAGGAAGTAATAAATTGTTTTATTACAATACGTTTTTTATTAAAAAAAAGCATACCTGAAAAATTTTAAGTACTTAGTAGTACTTTTAATAATTGGACCTAAATATAACCATAGATTAACAACCATCATCAGACATTTTTTGGCCAAAATTATTCATAAATAAAAGTTTGTTCAGTTAGTATCTACTTTTTAACTAGTTCAGTAGAAAAATTATGAGTGCTTCAAATAAAATCCATTATATTCCTTACGACGAGTAAGTTAATCCCAATTTAGCATTCTGGGCTCCCCTACCATAGCAGGTCTTGTGACGTTATGGATTGACATAAATCACAGACATTAATTAAACTTATCAGTTAAGTGTAATATAAAAAACACTACATTATACAACATCCACAAATGTATATTGATGGAACAGATAACGGTTTACAAATCTTATCATTCGTATGAGTCATTTCTTACATACTTACAATGATTGAATGATTAAACATCGATATTAATTCGACCATGTCTATCATTACTATTGACTATAAAACCCGTATAACTGTTATATTCGTAGCAAAGTGTGTCAGTATTTTACAATAACATTGGTTCATACACGATATAGTTTGAGTAGGAACGAAGAGTAGGTACCTACACTATTTTTTACATTACTCAGTAAGTAAGTAGATATTAAATTAATTATAGACAAAGTAGTACCTACATCTAGTAGTACCTATCTATATATTTTAGTATATTTATGTAGTGTAATATCATCCTGTTATATATTGTATCTATTATAATATATGTATTATTCTTTTTGCGCCTACACATGCTCTCTGTTTGCTTTAAAGGTTGTCTGGTAGAGAATGCCGTATGGAATTAAGTCCGCCTTTTGTACATTTGTTTTTATTGTGCAATAAAGTGTAAATAAATAAATACTATTGCCTCATTAACCAATGTAGGTAAGTAAGTACCTACTTCAGGCAGAAGGGGTGGCACATTTGCAAGGGCGTGCATTCCATATCTATAGGCACAATGATATAAATATATGGAGTGCCTACCCTGACGTGGTACACGCGCTATCCTCACTGCACGCGCCTGCACGTCTGTATCTGTCTCAGCCGGATCGTATAATCCACCGTATTACGTTACGACTAGCCTTTTTAAAACAGGACCGTTTTGTAATGTTAATGTTCAACAATTAGCCAGATTGTCACAATTTCAACTTAACCTAACCTAATGTAATCTCACGAGGGTTGCCGTCTTAACTTAACCTTGTTTACTTTTGTTATTTTGTCATACATTATTGAAAAATGTATCTATTCATAACTAGCTGTCCGCCCCGGCTTCGCACGGATCATCTTTTTTTTATAGCCTATGTCACTCGGGAGTAGTGTAGCTTCCCAACAGTGAAATAATTTTTGAAATCGGTCCAGCCGTTCTGGAGCCTATTCAATCCAAACGAACAAACCTTTCCTCTTTATAATATTAAGTATAGATGACAATCCGGCTGCCACATATCCAGCAACCTGCAAAGTCAATGTGACATGATCCTATATTTTCCTGCCCAAATTGAAAGTGAAGTTTGACCCACCAAGGACAGTCTGGTAACGGGACAACCAAACGGCTGACTGAGTTATGTGGCAGGTTACGGTATACGTAGCCTCATAGCGAGAGGTCACTGCCGGAGAGTGGACTTGGCTTTTTTTACACCGTGCCGAATTTTTATTTTTTTCTTTGTAGAAATAACGTTGAGAGCGTGCTTGGGAGCGTGCATTATAATTTTAATGTAGGTACCTACGTAGTAGGCAAGACTTAAATTACAAATAGAAAGATTAGAAATTCGTTCACATCAAGACAGAAGTCTGTACAAATAGTTATTTACGTACTCATAGAAATATGTTTGACACCATCGTACCTACCTACTTAATAATAAAATATTATCAAGCTCGTCATTTGTAACATTATTTTTTGAATTAGGGTAGGTATACAGTATAACTGGTCACAAACCAGATTCAGAAATAGAAGTTGTTGTTCTATTATTTAATACTCAATACTTTATTTGCATTCTATAAATAATAGTTTTACAAATAGTATTACTATATACTTATAGACCCTGTTGGGCACAACAAATTATTTCTCAGTTCAGCTTCTTAATTTACAATCATAAAATTATTAGGTACTATTTAGGTACTATTTTTATACAGATAGGTAAGAAAGTAATACCACATACAAATCATGTCCATTTCCTACACTATAGGCGTATGCAGCAACCATTTTTTACGTCCTACGACACTAACAAAACTTTTACTTTGCATTAAATTATTCAAACTATACTCGTGTATTCCATGATTTGACATAAACCTCTTTCAAAAATAGAATCCGGAAAGATCACTCAAAAAAAAAAACAAACATTTAAAATGTCGGTACCGGTAATTTTCCCCCAGACACCGTGTGATAGTGAACCAAGTTCGCAATGATCGGTGACGAGGTGCGCGGGCGCAGGCGGCGCAAGCGGCGCTCCACGTTAGATGCGCGCCGGCATGGCCACGACCCAAACGCGTCTCACAAATTAAAAAAAAAACCGGACATAAACCAGTGCAGTGTTCCAAGTTCAAGGGAATAAAAAAAAACAGTAAGTTTTTTTGTCTATGTTTATAATCGAGTGAAAGCGTTTTAAATCAATAGGAATTTTTTACGCGATTTCTATTGACGATTTCTTCTTGCACGGAAGTAAGTTTTTATAATTGTTGCTTTTGGATGCGGTATAAATTTAATTTATGTGAAAGACTTGTCTATTTATTAGATTTTATTTTTTACTAGTATTACGATTTGTGCTCTAGTCTTTGACGTTATTAAAATAAATGTAGTTTTTCCATGTTAAGCGAAGTATAGAACCGGTTTAATATACTTAGGATTCCATGAATCACTCATTCATTATTGAACAAGCTCATCCTTATTGGCTTCTCAGAAGTTCAATTGCTTTTGAATAATTAACTTTTTTTATTAAAAACTTAAAATCATTTTTCTTAATAATTTCTGATGCCTTTGCGGTTATTACACATCTTTAGCGTTAGACTATCGTAAGCTCAGTCGTGCTACGAATATGGGAAATGTAAAGTTTTCGAAACGGCAGCAAATAAAACAAAATACGCTAGTTAAATCCGTTATAATTGTTTCATTCCTATCATTACTTTATTATCTTGATATTAATCTGTCTTTATCTATTAGAAAATAATTAATACAATTAGTAATATTTCAATTAAGTAAGTCATTTTGTTAATAATCATTCTTGATATATGTGCCGATAAGTCGATTTATTTTATGATTATAATGAATTACATGAAAACTAATTAAGCATTTAATTCTTAACTACTCAAGAACTAAATGAGAAATACGTTTGAAAAAACTAGCTTATCAATATTTTTGCATAAAATCTGTGCGTCTGTTACAACATTGAGGTGAGTGAACCTATTTCATGACCAGTAGACAGAAAAAGTGGAAAAAATATATAATGAGCAGTAGGCGCCGCAGGGTTCGAATACCCGCAAGTATGTTGCATTGAAAATTACTGTTTCATCTATACTTACTAATATTATAAAGCTGAAGAGTTTGTTTGTTTGTTTGAACGCGCTAATCTCAGGAACTACTGGTTCGAATTCAAAATTTTTTGTTGGATAGACCATTTATCGAGGAAGGCTTTAGGCTATATAACATCACGCTGCGACCAATAGGAGCGAAGAAACAGTGGAAAATGTGTAAAAAAACGGAGAAAATAACTATTCCACGCGAAAAGTCGCTGGCAGAAACTAGTAATATAATATACCAAGTCACCACATAGCATAAAACAAAGTCGCTTTTTATGTCCTTATAGATATAGATAGAGTGATCCAAGAGGAAGGTTTATAGCACCCGTGTGAAGCCGGGGCGGGTCGCTAGTTACATAATAAAATCGAATGACAAACCTATATTAAATTTTAATCAATAAAATGGTCTAACTAAGTAAATTAAAATAAGTACATATTATCACGTTTTTTTACTTAGTAGCTATTTTCAATAACATAGATTAAATACCTAGTTTAGGTAGGTTTTCTTTTCAGGTAATAATTATTTAACGAACTTCTGCGGATGGTCCTTCGAGCCGGACACATTTACGTAATAAAACACATACTTTATTACAAAATGTCGGAAGACTCATTTACATATATAGTCAATTTACGATCATATACTTAAAGTTAAAGAAGACTTATAAATATATCTTTTATTTTTTTACTGAAAATATAAACCGTCAAAATAAATATGATTCGTAAAGTATTTAAGACCTGACCAATATTATATTTAACTGTAGTATATTACGCACCTAGGCCAGTAAAATAAAAAATGTCTCAGATCACATGTAATTGTCGTCCGAGGCGAAGCCGAGGTTGAAAAAAATGTGATCTGAGGCTTTTTTATTTTACTGGCCGAGGTCAGTATACTATTTTTCTGTTCGACGAAGCCAGAAAGCGGCAATTTCATTTAGCGCAGCGGCCAGCAAGTTGGCGCTTTCCGGCCGGAGGACAGAAAAATATATTTTTACACTGACAATATAGACAGGTAAATAAGATACGGATTTTGGCGGAGAATTAATCTAATCTTAAACGTGATTTTTAAATGGAGTACGATACACTATCTATTATCAAATAACGTAATATGTTATGGGAATTCAATTTCAAAATATATTTATTTTAAGAGTCGGGGAAACTGTTTTCATACAAAGCTTAGCAGGGGCGTGCAGTGCGGTGACGTGAGGGTAGGCACTCCGTATATTTATCACGATATATATCGCTTAGGTGCCTATTTACTTTATTAGGCTCTAATTCACAAACTATACTTCTATAGCTATATATTTATAAAGCGTCCAACATTTTTTAACAATGTAACCGACAGACTTCCTAATTATAATATTTTCTTTTTAAACAAAAAGATGTTGGAATGAAACAACTATTAACGGATTTAACTCGCGTATTTTTATTTTATTTTATTTTATTTGCAAAAGGATGTTGTAATATGTATGTTTTTTTTATAAAACTATACAATCCTCCTTATTCAATGTAATTCTGTTAAATAACGTATTCAAGGCAGTTATAAAAATTACAACAAAACCACTAAGGAATAGCAGTTGCGCTTGCGCAAGCCGTTTAGCAAGATGGCGTTAATAGCCTAGGATAATAACTCGAGTTAGACGCCCTGAGACTGAGAGCCCTTTGTCCTTGCGTCCCAAAATAGATCTAGCAAGTTGCTATTTTAATTTATAATATGACTAGCTTCTGCCCGCGACTTCGTCCGCGTCGAACTCCTCCTTTTTTGCAGTCGGTTAAAAAGTAGCCTATGTCCTTTTTCACGCTCCTGACTTTCTTTGTACCAAATTTCATTTAAATCGGTCCAGTAGTTTTAGCGTGAAAGCGTAACAGACAGACAGACAGAGTTACTTTCGCATTTATAATATTAGTATGGATATGGATGGACAAAAAATATGTACAAAGGTAGATGTTTGTGTGTGTATACCTACAGATGTGGGTCTTTATGTATATACTAATATTATAAAGAGGAAAGCTTTGTTTGTTTGGTTGTAATGAATAGGCTCCTAAACGACTAGGCCGATTTGAAAAATTCTTTCACTGTTGGAAAGCTACGTTCACCCTGAGTAACATAGGCTATAGAATATTTAAAAAAAATGGTATTTGCGAAGCCGGGGCGAACCGCTATATTTTATATTGTAAACTGCAATTTGTTTAGTTTAGTAGTATATAGCAAAAAAGTAGTAAAATTAAATAGTTTACTCAGAACGTTATTGCGCGCGAATCAAATAAGATTAGTTTGTTTTAATCCATCATTCAGGTAATTGATCGCTGTTATTTCCTATTCAATTTGTCGAAAAAATAATCGTGAATCGTGTTTACTGTTTGTCTTCCTATAATGATGATGATTCTAATTAATACGTGACTGCATCAGGGCCATATCATTGACGATTTGTAACGACACATTGTTCAATGCTACCAACACACCAAATCTGAACATGCCTACAAGCAATTTAAATTCTTATTATAAAGCCCTTTAAATCTATTTCAAATTGAACCTGTTTAATCGTTAAATTTTATGTCTGACTGGAGAAACAATCATATGCATCAAAGATGTCGACATGACGTCTTTATGTTGAAAATAAAGAAAATCTTTGGACAATTCATACCAACTGATAGTTAGCCCCAAACTAAGCAAAGCTTGCACTGTGTGTACTAGACAAAACGGATAAACATACATACGTAAATACTACATAAATAGAGATAAATATGAGACTCGGTTACCTGACAAATGATCGGCTCTGTCCCTAGTCGGATTCGAACCCGTAACCTCCAGTTTCGTAGTCAAGGGCTCTGACAATTAGACCAATAAGTGCCAAATAAACTATTATCGAAAACTGCGTGTGCGCATAACATGGTTGAAGAAAAGGAAGTATGACATGTTGGTCTAGTGACCAAACGGAACTACAAGTGGGTTCAAATCTGAACCAGACATTTGTGTGACAGACACGAGGATCCTAGTGAAAAAGCGTATTTACCTTCACATTCAGTATATCCTTTTTCACTAGAACCCCAAAAATGTTTTGACTAACATTTCTAGGATCCTGTTAAAAAAGTGTATAAAATAAGTCCACGTGAAGCAGCAAACTGGTTTCTCGACAGAAACCAGTTTAATTTTTATACTACCTCATTTACTTAATTTACTACTAAATTTACTCTAATTAATGAAAGACGAGCATATATTTAGTAAACTGTCCTTGATTTTGCTATCAAGACATGTCGACTTTCTATTTATTTTACCGGCCGTTGCCCGCATGGCGTCGGTAAGTAGCACACCATCAATGTAGGTGAAATTATCAAATACACATTAAAGTCACGCAATATTAACTAAAGAATTAAATATTACACCTACTTATATTTAATGTAGGTTATAGTCTATATGCCCATAACTGTAGTGTAAATTATATTCCGTTATAGGCTCATATATGTATTAGGCGACCAAGGTAACATCGTCCACGTACACATTTCAACGGAAAATTAATCTTACAGAAAATGCCACGTTTCAAGACTATCTTAGTGACGGGAGGAGCTGGATACATCGGAAGCCACTGTGTAGTGGATTTAGTCCAAGCAGGCCATGATGTTGTGGCCATTGACAACTTCGCCAACGCCGTGGGAGACGATGATGGATCACCAGCCTTGAAGAGAGTGGAAGAAATCACTGGCAAGAAAATCACATTCTACAAAGCTGATTTGCTAGATAAACCACAGATCAAAGAAATCTTTGACAAGGTAACGCTCTGGTTCATAGCTATTGGATACATTCTCCCCGGTTTTAAGATGTTACAATTTGCATATAAAGTAGGTACACCTAGATACATTGATGATTTCGTTTAATTTACTTTAACAATATTCACTTTTTTCAGCATCCGATCGACTGTGTAATCCATTTCGCGGCTCTGAAGGCTGTCGGAGAATCAATGCAACAACCTCTTCTCTACTACCAGAACAATTTGCTCGGCATGCTCAATTTACTGGAGGTAGGTATACAAAAAAAAAATAGTCCTTATTACTCCTTTTCCTCGTTGTACACAGCATTTTCAATTTTGTCTTATCTTCCGTTCAATAGAATTGTCATACAACAAGTCCTAGTTCTGACGTGAATTAATATCCAAAAATTTTAGTGTAACTCTCATGTAATAGCTAATTATTTCGTAACATATTAATTTTCAGATCATGCGTTCACATAATTGCTTCCAAATGGTGTTTTCTTCATCGTGCACTGTATACGGGGAACCAAAAACTCTACCCATCACTGAGGATCACCCGACTGGTAGCATCACCAACGTCTATGGAAGGACCAAGTATTTCATTGAAGAGATGCTTAAGGACTTGAGCACAGCGGATCATGTAAGTTACAAAAATATTCTTAGCAAACATGTAGGTATACCCAAAACGGTTTCATCTTTATGAAGGCTAAAAGCTTATCCAGCAAGTGCAGGTACCGAAACGTCACAGACGGTGATTTAAAATAACGTACATGATATCTAAGTTTATAATCATTATGTACCTACCTACTTATGTAGGGAGTTCTTAATATGGTGTATTTTCAGAGATGGAACATAATTTCTCTTCGTTACTTCAACCCCGTCGGCGCCCACCCATCCGGTCTGATCGGAGAAGATCCAACCAAGGAGTTCACAAACCTGATGCCTTTCATGGCTCAAGTGGCTTTGGGGAAAAAACCAGTGCTCACAGTGTTTGGAAACGATTACAAAACTCCAGATGGAACTGGTAAGCAATCGTGCTTTCAAAAATCTTTCTGTCCACATCTTTGCATCTACATGTCGGTTTGTACTTCCTACCCATTCGCGGCCAACCGTCCGCGAGCGAACGTTTCACGCCAGGCCCCCATACAAAGCAATATTCGGTAAAAACGATGACGCGACTCGTGCGTCATGGGCCCGGCTCGACCCGTAAACGGACCGCCGCTTACGGCACATGGGAAATGGATGGGTTCATTTAACATTTTTTGGTAACCATGTCTTTTCGCAAGTGATTTTTTTAATAATATATATTATTATTTATTTTAATTTTATTATTAGGAGTGAATGAAACAAATTTGTAGAGTGGGAGAAAGCACTAAAACGTCATGTGCAACCCCAGGTGCAAAATACAACCAAATAAGCAATAAAACATTATCGTCGCTTCTGAAGCGCTCTTTATTAGAAGCCGCCTAAAGATAAAGCCGACCAAATTGACTAATTAGTGACCAGTTTAAGCGGCTTCTAACAAAGATACCGTCCGGTCAGGTAAAAAAAACTTCAGATAATCTAAATATACAATAAGCTTTCCATTGTTCCCTAGAACAAAGGAAACCGCAAAGTTGTGAACCGATTATTTCTATTTCACTCCATAAAATCATAACTAATATAACGTTATGAACGTTTCATGGTTCCTTTTATTGTTGTATAGACCCATCCAGATGTCACTTGTTTGCCAAATGATGAAAGTACAAAAGGTATTTATAGTAAAAATAAACCTTAAGTTAAAGGTATAAGGCTTATTTTGTCTTGTTTCGAAAATACCCCAATGTTTTTACGGTATGTGCCGGGCCACTATGACGACAACCCTGCGTCAAGCCAATAACTTATAAAATATATATATATTGGCTATTTTTAGTAAATAGAATTACTATAAGAAAAGGCATAGTTATATATTCAACATTTTAGAAAAAAATATATGTATTTTCATATATTAAAACGTATTTCACTTTTCTATGGACTGTTTAGCAGGACCAGAGTATGTAATTACCTTTTTAAACTAAAATATCAAATAAAAGTAGTTCTCATGATGTGAATAATTAATGTTAATCGTTGGCATTATGTTTCATTTATCTTTAAAAAGAGATTTACTCATGACGCGTATACTAGTCATGGGCATGGCGGCAGCGTTCGACCATGACGCATACGTGTGGTCACGGGCCTGGAATGGGTTAAGACTAGTACTTCTTTTAAGAAATTTCCTTGCTTATCGTCTTTTATAGAAAATATCATTAACAACACTTACATATACTTTGCGAATGTTTTGTGACTATATTTTTTTGTTGAACATTATTTCTGTAGTGACCTAACTTTAGCCTTGACAGTGCGTTTTGGCAGATAGCATTTGATATTACTTCCGCTACATATACCTGTTTTTTATTGACGGCATTCGATCATTGACCTGATCATTCAATACTTTTTAAAATGTATACACACTAGGTACTTCTATTACACAATTTCTTTTTATTAGCTACTTGAAAATATGCTACTATTTATGTTGATGATTTTGTTATTATTTCAGGTGTTCGGGATTACATACACGTCATGGATTTAGCTAGCGGTCACGTCGCAGCTTTAAACCTGCTTAGTGAAAATCACGTTGGCCTTAAGGTACATTATACATTCATTATTTTTTGAAACCTCACAGTGCATACAAACACCATACACAACAATATTTATTTGGACAAAATTATTGACACGTTGAGATTACTTTTAAGGGTTTTACCACTGGAACGCATAATCAATTGCAATTTATAAGAAGAAGTCATATGCAGAATTTATATCTCATTCTTACTTTTCCTTTAAACCTTCAATTACCTACTAAAACCATATCTATATTTTGTCTCCAGGTATATAATCTCGGTACCGGCAGAGGCGTATCTGTTAAAGAGCTAGTGGATGTCTTCGAAAGGGTCACGGGAACTAAAATACCATTGAAGTATGAAGAGAGGCGCCTCGGCGACATCACCGCCATGTGGGCCGATGCCACACTCGCTAAAACGGAGCTGAACTGGTCGACTAAATTTTCCATCGAAGAGATGTGTATGTATTTCGACTTAAATATGATTTAGGGAACGTTCTAGAATATTTGATAGCGCGATTTTAATTAATTTGATACCAGTTTCAAGGGTGTAGCGAGGTCCGGGCTAGGCGGCGGGGGCGGCTTTACAGTTATATATGAATTAGTTTTGTACATATTAGCAGAGGCGGATTTTCCTTAACGTCCAGTAGGCACTAGCGCCGAACCTATGGCTAAGATATTAGATGCAGCTAATCCTGGCAAAATACAATCGAAACCTAAAAAACAAGCAGTTTTGGCACTAGATGGGGAGTTCAAATAACCTGCTATATGTTCTGAAACTTAGTGGTTTTGACTTATTTTATAATGTAATTTCAGGCACAGACTTCTGGCGATGGCAGACGATGAACCCAGACGGATACCCCAAGAAGAACGTCAAAACCAGTGTCATTGTCAATGGAAAGAGTTAGTGAAGCCACATACATAATGTGTATGACAATTATATTCGTAATTATTATTGATTAATAAGTATTTTTAATATATGCGATTGTGTTTTATTTATTACTTGGCGTTTTCTAAAGCGTTTCTTAAGCTTTAAATAGTAGGTAGGTAATTGTTACTTATATGATTTCTATGTCTATGTAATCTACTTCTAACTAAGATATACAATCTAGGACTACAATTAAACATTTTTTTTACCTTATTACATTTATTAGCTGTCAACTAATTTTATCATATAGTGATATGTGCTGCCACTTAAGAGGTTCATACCCAATACTTGTAGTGTTCGGAAGTAGATATCTGGCAAATAATTCTAATGTGTTTGGATTTGATGACTTTGTATATGGTAACAGGAGTTCTGAAAAAAATAGTTATTAGGTAAATGATTAATCAGTGGCAAATAAATAGTTTAATTTGAAAGTAATTACGTTTATATTCATGAAAATAAAACATAATCGTAATGAAGCATCTTCTCATATACTAGAATGTAGGTAAATTCAGAATAACAGTATAATAATTAGGTAAAATAACAAAAAATAGGGTCAAGTCGTTCAAAAACAAACTTGGAAGAAGATATGAACTAGAACAGGTGGCCTAATGAGCAACCTGGACACACACAAATAGAAACAGGCGCGTGCAGTGGGGGGAGCGTAAGTATGACGCCGGGGTAGGCACTTCATACGTGACATAGTGCCTATATGCAATGCACACCCTTGAATAGAAAGCAGTAGAAGAAGAAAGATAAAAGTAATATAAGTATATTACCTAGTAAAGGAGGCTTGTGTGAATGCAAGGCACTTGGTACACTTATGATCAACTTAGTCTCTGGTACATCAATATCACCAACTTTACCCAACATAATTCTTTCATAAGGCTGCTTTTCGCTCCCAGTACCAAAATCACACAATGGCTCCAAATCTGTGGTGACTTTCAACCAATACCATGTAGTTATATATTCAACGCCCCATTTTGGGAAGATGATATCTTTCACAGCTGATATGTTGCTAGGTGCATTGGTGCACCAAACTGCAACAAGACAGTTTGAAGCAAGGAGTTCTCTTACTGGTATGGAAGCTATATCTTCATTATACATCATTGAATAACTGGAAATAATTATTAGTTGTTAAAAAACAGGCCATTTAAATCTGAATCTTATTTGTTAACATACAATGTCGAAAGTACAATACACATTTAAAAAAATCCAGTTTATGAAGTACTTGTACTTCGCATATAAACAAAAGTACAAAGACCGAATTGAAAGGAGTAGACAAATTCGAAGACCTGTCAGGCGATTCCCATAGTGTAATGGTTAGCACGCTGCCGCTAGTAAAGGCATAAGCGTGGGTTCGAATCCCACTGGGGGTCTAAGATTTTTTCTACTCTTGTCTTTGTACAAAAATATCATTATAATTAAAAACTAATGGTATTGAACCAAAAAATATTAATTGAATTTCGATTGATAGATTGTAGTTAATATTTAGTATTTAACGTTGACATTCATAAGTGCCTGTAAAAGCCTAGCCTGAATAAATGATTATTTGAGTTTGAGTTTGACTCGAATAAGTACCTCAACTTTTCATTAGCATTCTTAAGCCTCCTTATATACTTATTCCACCAGGGAGGGTCGGCTATCAGCAAGTCAAATTTACAACCATTCAGTTTCACAGTCTGCTCCTTTACACATCCACATAGGAACCTGAAAATTTTAAATAGAGGAAAAATGTTATATAAATAAAATAATGTAGTATAAATGTCCATATGAAGACTACTTTAATTAATGCAATAATATATATATATATATATATATATATATATATATATAAGCTGAATTTTTTTTATAAAATAGTTAGTGAAATAACAATATTGAATAGGTAAAGCAAGCATCATACAACTGATTCAATTCTCAATCAGTCAACCACCAACAATTAAGTAAACAAAAGGTTAATAATAAGGGTTATTTTTCTGAATCAAATATTTTTTACCTCGATTTTGATGGAATCAAGAAATCTTCATCATTAATTCGACATTTTAATGGTTCATCAGAGGTGTTACCTCCTTGTATACCCTTGTGGGTAAAACTTGTTGACTCAAAAAATTGCTGAGCAATGTCTCGAACATCACTTGTAGACAACTCAGTCTTAGGATTCCTGTTCTTGATTTCCCCTGGCATTTTGTTAATAAATTGTAAATACGTATCTTTTATTTTCATACTCTAAAAAAACAATACAGAAACAAAACTATAGGACCTTAATGTGTTACTAATGGAAATATTATTGACAATACAAATATTTTAACTCACTTCTTCATGTACTTCGTGGTTTTCCACTTTTCGTTTTCTGTTGGAACGTTTTTTATTACGGTTTATCGTAAACAACCTCTCGGATAAGGAATACGAATATCTTTCACACTCATTTTGCTGCTGTACATTTTCATACAGTTTTATAGAGTAGTTTCTATGATCGATAAAAACATAATCATTCTTCTCATGTATCACACTCATATTCAGTATTTTTTCTGAATTCTGAAAACAATGTGCGCTAAATCCGTTTGTTTATTTACTTTAGTATTTTTAAAATTTTGACATACATGAACGGATGCAGTTATAGTTAAAAACGCTGTTTTTACGAATTTGGATAAATTTTGCCTTTTTCTATTTTATCAAAAAACTTAGACAAGTTTATCAAAAAGTAATTTAATCCAAAGTACATTCTGGAACGTAACTACTTTTATCAAAGACGTTATATGAACTCTCAAGTAAATAAACAAGTATTAAACTATATCTTAAATAGCGTTATATGTATAGTGATGTTCTGGTAGAAATGTATCGACAAGAGATATCGATATTGCTCGTCATATTTGTCATTTATGTATTGAATTCTTAAGTTGCTTTTTATGACCAGACAAAAGTTATTTAGTCTTAATATTTACATAAATTTAACTTCATAACTGTTTTGCAATCTGTTGCACAAAACATAATAGGTCCCTATATAATATCTAGTTAAATGATTGAAATTATTAAGAATACGGACATCTCTATTACGTCATTTAAATTTCTCGCTTGACATGAAACATGACATGACATCCGTCTTATTTCGTACGAGTGTATTATTTTAAAATTCATACTTTTATACTAATTTATTTTAATCACTAACCGTAAAATGAAAGTGAAGTCGATGTACTTAACGTTTTACTTTAATAATGTTTAAGTTTATGAATACATTTTAAATAAATATAACGGTTAAAGAATAATAAAAAAATCATTTCGAAGAAGTCGGCAATGGACTTTGTAAAGACTAATTTACTATTTAAATACTGTAGTATATCTGCGTTCTTTGTGTGACTTCATACTTCTAGAGGGAATTAAATTATCTCTTACATGGCCCTAAAAGGTAAGCAAACGTTATTTAATTTCATAGAAATAATTTAACCAAACATTAACTATTTAGTATAATATAAGATACATAATGACTGGATCACACATAGAATACACAATATTTTTTGCTGAATCTTCTTATTCAGCAAAAAATATTGTGTATTCTATGTGTGATTCTATGTGTGCTTAATAAAATAAAGATATATTAAAGAAGCTTCTTTGAGCATCAATTCAAGGACATTATCACCTAGAACAGGTTTTCTATGTTATTTAAATGCCAATTCTTAGAACTTTATTATTTAACTAGCTTCTGCCCGCGACTTCGTCCGCGTGAAACTCCTTTTTTGCAGTCGGTTAAAAAGTAGCCTATGTCCTTTCTCTGGCCCTAGACTTTCTTTGTACCAAATTTCATTTAAATCGGTCCAGTAGTTTTAGCGTGAAAGCGTAACAGACAGACAGACAGACAGACAGAGTTACTTTCGCATTTATAATATTAGTAGGGATAGTAATTTAGTGTAAGATGTGAATAATGTTAGGTTAGTAATTAATTAATTTTATGATAAGTATGAAGTAAGTATTATCCCTTTTGGTTGCCAAAACGTGACAAAATACAGTCGAACATCTGTAGAATATGATAAAGCAGATAAAAGTATTACTTAACAAAACAATAAATAAAGCAAATATTATAGTTTCTGAACCAGCCCTAAACATATTATAAAAGGTTTAATATTCTTATATGTAAGTATTTAAATGATAAAAATAATTATGATTTGTTGATCCGTTTGTACCAATTCTAATTAAGTAGGTATATAAAATATCTTAAAAATGAGAATGATTTCCTTTGCCATCTGTTTTATGACTTGTGCAAGAATTCCTTGAATTTTTTTATAAAAGAATAACAGAATAAATATATTTCATTAATTTTATTTCACATTTATTGAGAAATAAAATGCTAATACTATTCTGCTTTTAAACATATTTGAATCTTTCGATTTTTTTTACTTACATACTTACTAAGTAATTCTCAATAATATGAATCTTTGTTATCTTTTTAAATAGTTAAGTACTTATTTACTTATCTAAAAAAAGTTCATTATTTCGTTGAAATTACATTTTTAAACCATAAATAAACATTACCATGAGAGTCTGGTTTGTCTAATCTGACATGAAACAACACAATACCAAGTAGATACCTATTTGAAAAGTTATAAAATATTGTCATACACAAGTATACTTATAGGTATATGATAAAATATATTAACTATGTAGAAAATACCTACCTATTGTCTTAGGCATCACTTCAAAGGTCTAGGTATAAGATGCCTACTAACTATCTATATACTTACATTTTTTTTTTTTTAAATAAAGTCAGGACATTTTATATAAGTACCTTTAGATATTCATGGTTAATACAATACTCAACATAATTACATAATACATTAAAAAATGTAGTATCCTTAAATTCATAAAAAAAAAACAATTAAGTACGTCACGTGAAACCCGTCATACGAATAATGCATAAAACGGGAGCGCGACGGGTATAGTTTGATTGAGGGAACCATAAAAGTTTCATGGAGTAGGGTTCCCTTACGAATATTGATCAAGGGTTGTTGTGCGCGTGTGTGCGCAGCGCCCCTCACACGCACGGTGCGCGCGCTAGTGTGCGTGCGACTTGCCCATGTGCCGCCGGCCGCGACCTCTCCTCGCCACACCATTTATAAACACTAAATGCTAAATGCACTTAACATCCCAGATATAACCGGAACCCTAGATCTAACGAACACCAATGCGTATAATCAAAGGAAAACGCCGCGACCGATCCAAACACAAAACGCGACCGACGGTACAAAAATCAATAAATCTCGTAGTGAAACTTCGCTAATACAATTTTTAACCTGCCCTAATAACCGCGGCGTGTGGAGTGCATTACATCAGTGTCACCGATCACCACCATCGTTGATTTCAGTGGTGTCGAGGGCCCACTGACGCGAGTTTCCGATGTTCAATCACAAGTTACCCACTGACTTTCCAATGCAAACCCTCCGTAAGAAAACCAGCCCTTGCAAATGTGAGTGCAACGACGTGCTTATCTCGATAAGCTTTTGATCTATTTTTCTATCTTCATTATTTTTATGACTATTCGTTGTTAGATTGCGCCTAAATGTTGATTCGATCACGTTGTTCGCTTGACAATTTTAATTTTGCGCTGTTAGTTGTGAGCATGGATCGGCTATGAATTTCACCTTACGAGCTGGTTAGTTTGAATTAGGCTCAGGCGTCTAGTGCCTTTACGTTATTCACGTGCTAGATACATGTCATAAATAGTGACCCCTGGTATTTTGGACAGAGGGTGTGTTTTGGCCGCGCGGTGGACCGGTGCAGCGGGGGCGTAACTAACATTTTTTCCGTTTAGTAAGGGAAATAATGCAGGTCTGTCACTTCCAGCACCTTCTGCGGCAGTTCGGTAAGTATATGTCTGTTCACGAGAGATACTTTTAATGCTTCGATGTGACTGTACCCGCATGGTGTTGCGCGATTTCCTGCCAAATACACCGTCTCTATGCTGCTTTTAATTAATTGACAGCGCAGTTTATAACACTATATCGCTGGTTAAATAAAATAATTAAGTGTAAGCTTACCGTGTCTTTAATTAATTCATATTTCTAGTTGGATTCTATCTAGAACTAATGTAGTGACGTATTAGATTCAAGCAATCCATCTTTCTCACTAATGTTGGTGTAGTGGTATATAGGTAGAGCTTAGGATACCTAGTTTCTAAATATTTTTTAACCCTATTTCTTCGCGGCGAGGATATTATAATTAGAAGCGACTAAACTGCAGACTCGTTAAAATTTCTGTTCTAATAACACCTTGGTAATACGTTCCGGAAATTATCTCTAGTTATCAGTGTGTACTCGCAACTGTCGCAACATTCTGAGATACATAATGCAAATGACATTTCTATTTGCATATCTCTGTTAAGTAAATATGCTACTGACACACACAAGCTAATATGTTATATCAACATAACAACCAGCGAACTCCTTATTATGAAGGTACCTTACCGTCCTATCTATATCATGTGCAAGTAGTTAGGTATTTTCGTTAAGAAGATATATCTTGGCTTTTAGACATCTACACAATGATGATAACAAAGTAGTTGACGTGCGTAGGAGTAATATAAAAGGCACTAACAAAGCATGTTCTTTTCAAAAGCAAATAACAAATGTACGTATACTTAGACAACTAATAGATAGGCATTATGACGCTATGTTCTTACGTAGTTTAGTGCGATATTTTAAGAATCATGATTGCACTTTTCTACTTATGATTTATTAGGTAATAAGTACTTGTATGATAAATGTTGGATGACTGGATGTACTTATATTAGCGATAACACGTGTGAGGCCTTCATAAGGTCAATGAGATTCCCAGGTACGAGTCAGTCCCTCACAGAGACCCGGGATTCTAAATTTACAAACAGGAAATTCAATTAAACTGGCAATGATGCACCGTAAACAGGGACCGAAATAGGACTCTGTGCTCACTTTTATTTTGCACTCCACTGACGCCAGTGTATTGTTTCACGTTGCAAAACATGTCACCAAACAAAAGTGAATCAAAAAGTCTAATAGGCAAAGGTACCGTGCAATTAGGAGCTTTCAGCTTTCCGTCGTTTATTTTGAGCTGTGTTTTGTGTTGATGCCAAATGTTTTGCTTCCACAACGTTGCTGATCTGCACAGTTATTGGTAAAATCAGTGTGTTATGCATAGTTTTACATGTGTTCGCGTTCCGCGTATTTACCTTTGAAAGTGTGTTTAAATGACGTAAATGAAAATGACTATAGCTTTCGACAATTTGAAATACAACGGATTACAAAAATGGAAAACACGTTGCGCAGACAAGAACGAGCCGGGGCGGTTCCTTGGGGAAGGCGTTTCATTTCGCGCGAAGCTGATCGGAGTTTTGGAGGTGCCAGAGGCGCGGGGGGACAGGATGTGCCAGGAGGCGCTAGCGGACCTCAAGATGGCAATTCGAGCCGCTGGGGAGCACAAGCAGAGGATCCAGGTCCACGTCGCTATCGATGGTCTGCGACTTAGAGATGACAAGACTGGCGTAAGTTGATTTTGCGTGACTCTTTACTTATTCCTGATCGTCATTCAATTGTTATACCTACCTTAAGCATTAACGCATTTTAGGGCGGTCACATACATTCGGAATTCCGTTTCGAAACGGAATTCCGAATGTATGTGACCGCCCTAAAATGCGTTCGATATCCAGAATCGTCGATATTTCGATTCGGAATTCCGAATGTATGTGACCGCCCTAAAGAGTTTAAATACATGTATCTTTTTGGGACTTTATTATTACATATTATTAAATATAAACTGGTGGTCCTTGCCGAGCGAGGATCGATCGCCAGTTCGACCCAATCATCTATGTTGTCGTCGACGAGAAATTTTGTCATGTCGAGGCCGTCTCTTATAACGACACGATAAACCTTCTTGGCGACAACGTTTTAAATATTATGTCGACAAATATCAACTCGACAGTTCATTATAAGCTCGCAGGATCTCCACGAATTTCATAATCAAATTTAACCAAACCAGATCCGTTCTCGAGTTTTAGCGAGACAAACGAATAGCTGTTTATTTTTTATATACCTAGATAGATAACTAGCGGCTCGCCGCGGCTTCGCCCGAATCCCTTTTTTTCGCAATAAAAGGTAGCCTATGTCCTTTCTCAGGGTCTAAAGATTGATTGTCCAAATTTCATCAAAATCAATTAAGAGGCTTAAGCGGGAAAGCGTAACAGACAGACAAACAGACTTTCGCATTTATAATTTACTAGCTTCTGCCCGCGACTTCGTCCGCGTGGAACTGCTCCTTTTTTGCAGTCGGTTAAAAAGTAGCCTATGTCCTTTCTCAGGTTCCAGACTATCTTTGTACCAAATTTCATTTAAATCGGTTCAGTAGTTTTAGCGTGAAAGTGTAACAGACAGACAGACAGAGTTACTTTCGCATTTATAATATTATAGTAGGGATTAGTAGGGATAATATTAGCAGGGACTAGCCATCTCCATGCACAGGCTTGCATTTGACACTATGCTCTTCCACCCAGGACTCGCTGTATCATCACCCGGTGCACAAGATATCGTTTATAGCTCAAGACATGACGGACTCGAGGGCGTTTGGTTATATATTCGGATCCCCGGACACTGGGCACCGGTTCTTCGGTATCAAGACTGATAAAGCTGCTAGTCAAGTAAGTGAATTATGATACTTTCGCGGTTATTAAATTGCAATAGAACAATTATAACGAATACTAGCTTCTGCCCGCGACTTCGTCCCCGTGGAACTCCTCCATTTTTGCAGTCAGTTAAAAAGTAGCCTATGTCCTTTCTCAGGCTCCAGACTTTCTTTGTACCAAATTTCATTTAAATCGGTCCAGTAGTTTAAGCGTGAAAGCGTAACAGACAGACAGAGTTACTCTCGCATTTATAATATTAGTAGGGATTAGGAGGGATAATATAAGTTTGCATAATAACTCTAAGAAAGGATTTTTGAAAATTAACCCCCTAAGGGGGTACCTAATGAGAGTGCTTATCGTGTGTAGACGTCGCGGGCAGTAGCTAAGCTTCGTCTCTCAACTACCTAATGTGTCATTACAATAAGGTATACAAATAGATTAGATTAGATTAGATTTATTTATTTCTCATTATTACATACATTATAATTACACATTATGTCATATTATATGTACTCATAGTGAGATCGTCAAAATTTTACAATATAAAATAAACAAACACATAACAAATAAAATTAAAACTATTTTACAAATGTCATTATTATAATTTTTCTCTTTAGTCGTCAAGTAATAAGTGTATTCATCTGTACTAACTATATACCCTGACTGCAAGCTAGTTTTTTACTAGCTGTACAAAGGTTTTATAGCTATCAGTCTTCATAAAGCTTTTGTACAGTTTATGTAGAACTTTTTGAATTACAACTTTTTGCTTGTGTACTATGGCCTGACACAATACTAAGAAGCAGCATATTTGGCCACCCGGTACAAGCTGGCACCGAATATAAACGCTATAGTATTCTGATTGGATTCGTGAATTTATTATTTTTGGTTTGCGGATGTTTGTTTTAGTACAAATTAGTTCCTTATATACTTAAGTATATATATATATATATAGCTTATAGCTACGTTTGAGGAAACAGAAATACATTTTTTTAAATATTTTGACCGGCGTGAATTAAAATGACTCGGAGGTGTTCCATTAAAGACTATATTTTGACGAAATGCGTTAAGGTCCATTTCGGGTTTGATATTTACGTGTCAGTTAGGACCTTTTTGTAACACGCACAGATCATACTCCTGTCGAGGAAGTATTCAATTTATAAGTATTCCCCATTTTATCGAAACAATTATTTAATGCTATAGTCTCAATGTGTAAATTAATATTAAAATGAGTTACTTTTTAGGTCGTTTTATACACATTTTTGTTACACTTAAATTGTAACTAACGAAAAATGTATACAAATTTTATTTTTATTGCCAACCGAAAATGTCTATGGATATTAATTATATAAAAATGATACAAAGACAAGCCGAAAACTAACTACTAATATACACAAATATATTATTATATAGAAGAGAAAAAAGTGTCTGACACTATTTTTAAAATATAACATTTGCAAATATTTCCTTGATTTAATCAACATCTTACATTGATAGACTAACAGACCATATTCTCTCATTGCCAACGTCTTCTGCCGCCAGGTAGTCATAGCGATGCGGGACCTGTTCCAAGTGGTGTTCGAGCTGAAGAAGAAGGAGATAGAGCTGGCGAAGCAGCAGCTGGAGGGGAAGACCGTCACCAGCAGCCTCGTGCGGCATTCCACCACCGCGGATGTCAAGTCGAGAGTGAGTTACACTTCTGTAAGCAGTTTCTGATTACTTCGCGGTTATTACACATTAGAATTAAACAACTATAAACGGATTTATCTCGCTTATTTTTTCTTTAGCGTTAGACTATTAACAGCTACATCTATATTTAAGAAAAGAGTCAATAAGTAACAGAAATTGAAGGGATATTATCCCGCGTCATTATACCTATCAAATAAAAGCAATTACTTTTGATAGGTATAAGATGCTAATAAACATACATACAAAAAATCCTAAGTATATTACATATAATAATATCGTGTATTATCTTACATACAATTGAGTAATCCCAACGCATATTTGGCACCCAAATAAGCCGATTAGGTCAATCGGGTCAGTGACCTCGTTTGTGAAGAGTTCATGTTTTAATATTAATAGGTCATACATTTATACTGTATTCAAGTCTAGACTTCTATCTAATCTTGAAGTAGGTACTTATTTTCACACTTTTAGTGTCTCTTTAGGACTTTATTGACGTAATAATTACTTTGATTAATTGTTTTCAATCTACAATATGAATCCCTACTAATATTATAAATGCGAAAGTAACTCTGTCTGTCTGTCTGTTACGCTTTCACGCCAAAACTACTGGACCGATTTAAATGAAATTTGGTACGAAGAAAGTCTGGAGCCTGAGAAAGGACATAGGCTACTTTTTAACCGACTGCAAAAGGCTACTTTTTAACCGACTGCAAAAAAGGAGGAGTTCCACGCGGACGAAGTCGCGGGCAAAAGCTAGTCAGAAATAATATTTTAAAACTAACTTCTTCTCACGATTTCGTCTGCGCAGGATTGAAAACTTTACACAACATTATTATGATGTATGAACTATACCATTGTGAAGTTAATCGAGAGAGTGACAAACATCCACACCTACATACTATCGCGTTTATGTTATAAGTGACGTTAGTCATTTGAAAAAAAACAATTCAAAAATACTTGCAACTTCTCTTATAAGGCCATTCAACTTGCAAACCAGAATATGACTTAGGCCTTAGTTGTTGTATTAAAATTTAAACTTTATCATGTAGTCGTAAGGTATATTTTGCATTATATTTTACTTGGATTATCCTTGGTCATAATGCATGCGACGGCCGGTCGTTATTAAAGGGCAGTCGGGTTAGTTCGACAAAGACTGCCACAATACAAATATTACACAGTTCCGCCTAAAAGTTTGCAGTGCGGCTAATTTGAACCTTAATAGCAGGTCCTAAAGTCCAAGTTCTTAAATATTATAACTCGCACATGATTTCTCTCTAAAACACTCTGTTAACATACTGTATCTATTTACACTGTAAAATAACTGTTCCCTTGATGATTACTTAATTTGAGACGTACCCTTTGAAATTTGCATACTGATTTTTTAACTATAATATTATGAAATTAAAATACAGTTAACTGAATAAAAGTCGCGTTAAACACATAAAGCACAATAGAAAGAAGAAGTTTTAACTTTGCTCGGTCTTCGACCTTACATTTAGGTGGACTACGAATACATCCTAGTGCTTTTGTTATCTTCTATACTAATATAATAAAGAGAAAAAGTTTGTTTGTTTATTTGGATTGAATGGGCACCTAAACGACTGGACCGATTTGAAAAAATCTTTCAGTGTTTGAAAGCTACACTATTCCCGAGAGACATAGGTAATAAAAAAAAGGGATCCGGGCGAAACTGGGGCGGGCCGCTAGTGCTCAATAAGTTCTCTCGCAGTTTCTATAGGTCTCGAAGTGTTTAGGTATATTCCTGACGAGATTTTGAAAAATGTCCAGGTCTCAAATTATTATAGCTATGTTCTTTAACAAATTATGCTACGCTCTCTTAATAATGATTGGAATCCAAGATCAACCATACAAATTCGTCAGATTCTCGAGCATTGTATGAAAAATGTTTATCCCTGTACCGTATGAATGCTTGGACAAAACATCGCATGATTCCATGTGACAACAACAAACGGACGTTCATACGTTCCAATAAAACAAATTGTAGCCATTCGCTCCTCAGATGCTTAGAGTACATATCTTTTGCGTAAAAAAACAGAAGATAATAATATTATCGTGTTATCTATATTTATATAAAAGGATATTGATATAGATATATGACATGGATAAAAACTATTGGACTGATCATTATGAAATTTGGTACATCTATATGTATTTTTCACGAAGAAGTTTTACCTACTCGTATATGCTATCCCCATAATGAAATCCGTGCAAAGCAGGGCAGCTAAATGTTCGTTGAAATCCAAGAATATTACGGTGAGAAAAATTCGAATAATTGCCCTAAAACCCTAAAAACAGCCCTTTTTCCCATACAAACGTTTTCTAACTAAATTTAGTTACATTTGTAGAGTCAATTTGAACTTCGAACGGGCAGGATGTCTGCAAGGACTACTAGTAATATATCAAATATCTTATTTGATATATTACTACCTTTGGCGGCCTGTTGGTCTAGTGGTCAGAGGCCCAGACTACGAAACCGGAGGTTGCGGGTTCGAATCCCGCTAGGGGCAGATGTCAATGTGATGAGCACTGGCATCTGTACCTGAGTCTTGGATGTCTTATATGTATTTATGTATATTTATCCGTTGTCTAGTACCCATAACACAAGCTTTGCTTAAAATGGGACTAGATAATTGGTGTGAATTGTCCAAAGATATTTATATTTATTTATTTTGTACCCATAGAACATGGCTTCGATCGGCGAGGCCAGCTCGACCACCCCCAAGAGTCAGGAGTCTGGAGCGGAGGGCGGCGTGGCAGAGCTGGTGGACTTGGAGCAGGAGCTGAGCTCGCTGAGGAGGGGGCTGACCCAAGTGGAGGGACTCACGCCCTCCACGGACCCTTTCGGGGACTCCTTCATTGTTACCTCGTCACAGGTGAGTTTGAATTGAAATTTGTCGTATTAATTAGATTAGATTGAAATGAAATAGTTTATTAGGAAGGGAACTTGAGTTCTAGAGGGTTATGTGGACTAAATGAAGCCCCTCGGATCTATTTAGAAGAACGAACCATGGTCTAGTCTCAGTCATAGTATTTTTGGACTGTCAGCTCTTCCCTAGAGGCAAATGCGAATACCAGCGCCGTTACTAGTCTAAAAGACGATCGCCGAGCACAGCGAAAAACGGACGTTGCCCTTTTTTTAATTTTCTCTGTCGCACGCGCGTACTAATAGTGTCCTTTACTATGACAAATGACGATATTGTGCTGAATCAGCGCCTTTTCCCAAGCCTCATCACATGTCTGCATATTTTAACTAGTTTTTATTTTTTTTTGTTTGCATTTATACACTTTTTTAGATTAGGTAAGTCGTGTAATTTAATAATTTCTGATGCTTACGCGGTTATTACACATTAAAATGGAACGAATAACGGATTTAACTCGTCCTCAACGACACGCACTTAGCATTTTTTTTAATACAAGTACCAATTCGTTTCCAGAAGGGCCTCCTGCCCCCGCCGCCCTCGGGCTCGTCCTCCCGCGGGCGCAACACGCCCGCCTCCGCGCCCCGCGCCGTGTTCAGCCCGAACAAGAACCAAGCACTCCCCTTCGACCTGAACACATCGACCGACTTCGAACCTTCGGCCCCGTCGTCGCTCGTCGACAACGTCACTGAGCCACCGGTGAGTTTTTTTTTATATGACCGTTTATCTTAGGACCGTATTTATACAGAAATCGGCTAGGTATTTGTCTCAATATATCATTGTTTACTCAGAGATAGGATCTGGAATTTCGTATTTTGATACTTTACAGTTATTTATCTCGGAATAAAATGTTACTTCAAGGACACTTTCGCATTAAAATGAGAGTTGACTT
Source organism: Polylopha cassiicola (assembly GCA_038024825.1). Lineage (NCBI taxonomy): Eukaryota > Metazoa > Arthropoda > Insecta > Lepidoptera > Tortricidae > Polylopha > Polylopha cassiicola. Next base: position 7,058,879 of record CP149060.1, on the reverse strand, counting down.
TGACTTAATTCGCACCTTTACTAGAAGAGACATCTTAAAATATTTTGCAGCTCTATTTAAGACTCTATATCTGCATATTTGAATTTGAATTCGTGTGGTGACACATTTCGAGTTGTCACACTTTTCTAGTGAAGGTGCGAATTGTTGAGACAGGTATCATAGTTGGTGGTTTGAATACGGTCCTGACTGTACAATTATGCTGAGATTAGAAATATTGTATAGATTATCTAGTTGGATTCCGTAACATCGAAAATAAATTAATCATAGTAGTAAAAGAGGTTGAAGAACTCTCCAGCTAATTAAAAGTTGTATTTGTTATATTATAATAATCTGTGGATACTTCTGACCTCGGCAAAATTGTACCTATATACTAGTAGTTGGTAAAAGCATGATACAGCTTGCTCCCGTAAGTTTCATTCACTCATAGTAACTTATATTTTATTGTTACCACATTTCTTTTTTGCCTGTTGATTTTTAAAATTTTGTTTTACTATTCTTTATCTATCTTTGGTAAAAATATCATCATCATATCAACCGAAAGACGTCCACTGCTGGACATAGGTAGGTCTCCCGTATGGACCTCCATAGTGACCGGTCCCGCGCCTTCCGCATCCAACGGATTCCAGTGACCTCCACAAAGTTGCCAGACCATATATTATTATTATTTTATATGTACAATACAGTGACACGTACAGTACAAGGACTTCTGTGTTTGTTGCCGAAACGGCCGACCGATTTTTATGAAATTTTGCGAGCATATCGGGTAGGTCTGAGAATCAGGTAAAATCTATTTTTCGTATCCCTAAAACAAACACACACTTTCGCATTCTAGTTGTAATAATAAAACCCATACCTACAACGATACGCCGGTAAAAAAGACCTACATAATTAAAAATATACATAATTAATGTGTATATTATTCCATACGATTACTAAATTAACAATTCAATATTGATATGAAATATTAGGTCGATTAAGATACTCGGAATCAACAATTTTGTATTGGAAAAATATATATTTTATACTGACGATTGACCGCGAAAACACCAAAAATTATTAATTTATTTAGCACAGTTGCATGCCCTCTCCCTAAATCGATGTTGTGATTATATGAATGTATTCGCTTTCAAAACAATCAAATAGCTGCAACGTACACTCGTACACCAGAAACGAGTATTGTTTATAGTAACGGAGCGACGCACCCGAATCTAGCCGTAGAGTAACTAGCCCTTCCCTGCACCGTGACCGTCGCTTGCCAGTTGCGCGCCCCTCGCGAATGTAACAATGCCTGTGTTACAGGTGAACCAGCAGCCGGCGTCGATCAGTTACGACGTATTCACCGAACTAGACCCGCTCGGCACCGGCCGGAGTAAACCTTACGTTGACAAAAAACTCTTCTTTCAGGAGCTCAAAAATCCGCCAAAGAAAGTGCTCAAAGACCTCGTACCGACACAGTCGCTCCTGGCGGACGCTCCGGCCGATACTAAAGACACGTACGGTCCGGCGACCACGATGACGTCGCTCACGCGGCACTCCGGCGGCAGCGTCGCCGTAGCTAAGACCCTGTACGCGGGGAACTTTTTCGCGGCCGTCGATCCCTTCGAGGAGACGGACCCGTTCGACAGTGCCGACCCGTTTTCGGATTCTTTTAAGGACGACCCGTTCACGAGCATGCAGGAGTTCCCCAAGACCCGGGAGGAGATCAAGAGCCGGCTGGCGCGGGCGAGGGAGCGCGGGGGGGAGAAGAACGTGTTCAACGGACCGCTGCAGGTGACGCTGCCCCCGGAGCCGGCGCCCAAGTCGCCGCGGCTGCAGAGACAGGTATACGAGAGGTTGCCTTATAACGTTGCAGAGTCCGATATCCAATTTGTTATCGACCGCGTCGCGTTAAAATAACACGTTATAATAGTAGGTCTTTACCAAAAAAACCTTTCATATAAACTATAATAATATACAGAACACAGAAAGCAGTTCGATCCGCCAGCGGCCGCAGCCGAGCTGCAAGCTGGGGCTGGAGTCGGCCTCGCCGCCGCCGCCGCTGCCGCCCAAGAAGCCCGCGGAGGGCGGCGCGGGGCGGGCGGCGCGCGCGGTGGAGCCGCCCGCCCTGGCGCGGCCGCCGCCCCGCCCGCCCCACGAGCACGACGAGGACGGGCCGCCGCTGCCCCGGCCTGCCCGCAAGAGGGAACCATTGGTAAGTGAACTGTGTATCGAAATGGTTACCAGATTCTTTTTGCTAACATTAGCGATATTTTAGCGATTTTTGTAAGTGAGCCAATCGAATTCATGTAGGTAAGTAAATATACTATTTTTTTTTTAAAGTAAAAATCCCAATTTAAGGATAAAATGTTTTGTCTGAAGATTTTTTATAATTAAAATATTTAATCATTCTATATGGTTATGTTCTGACATATCAGAACAGAGTCCAGCTCAGCCTAATGCATGTGTTTTTAAAGAGCGATGTACGTGTTATAGACCGGTCAAATTAGGAATTCACCTCGGAATGCGAGATACCCGGCTGTAATTTTGTGAATAGTTGTATATTGACATCCTTAAAGTTGTCTCAAAACCTACATATGGTAGGGTGTGAGCGTCTATTAAATTTCAAGGTCAAAAGTCACAAAAATCGTTATTTTTGTAAATTTCTCATTTCCTATGGGTTTTAGCTTTTTATCTTTGTTGGCAATATTGTAGAATACAAAATTCTCTACAAATTTTGTCTAAAAAAAATTTTTATACGGTGAACCGTTTTTAAGATAGGGGCCGTAAAGCGCGCCGTCACAGCCAACAGGTGCCGAGGTCGAAATCGCGCCAAATACAGTTGATGAACTACAGATATTATTAATTGTTGATGTTTACGCATGCTTCTGTGTAATGCTTATACTTATATAGTTATATGGAAGTTTTTCACTATATATAAAATGAGAACATAATCATACTTACGTAATATTATAAAATCAAAAGCAAATGATCAATGTGCATAAAAAATGATAATTTCTTTAATTAGTACTGTGCAATTAACCTTATTAAAGAAATTAACATTTTTTATGCACATTGATCATTTGCTTTTGATTTTATAATATTACGTAAGTATGATTATGTTCTCATTTTATATATAGTGAAAAACTTCCATATAACTATATAAGTATAAGCATTACACAGAAGCATGCGTAAACATCAACAATTAATAATATCTGTAGTTCATCAACTGTATTTGGCGCGATTTCGACCTCGGCACCTGTTGGCTGTGACGGCGCGCTTTACGGCCCCTATCTTAAAAACGGTTCACCGTATAAAAATTTCTTTTAGACAAAATTTGTAGAGAATTTTGTATTCTACAATATTGCCAACAAAGACAAAAAGCTAAAACCCATAGGAAATGAGAAATTTACAAAAATAACGATTTTTGTGACCTTTGACCTTGAAATTTAATAGACGCTCACACCCTACCATATGTAGGTTTTGAGACAACTTTAAGGGTGTCAATATACAACTATTTACAAAATTACAGCCGGGTATCTCGAATTCCGAGATTCTTATTGAATATAAGCTTAAATGACCGGATTATTAGTATGTATGTATAAGACGCGTCCCCGGGTGTCGGTGTGCCGACGTGCCGGTGTGTCGACGCGCCGACGTGCCGATGTGCCAGTATATACAGTCTGTGCATGTATCATGTGTCGTGTACGGTGTGGTGTGGTGTCCGCAGGCGGACCGCAGCGTGAAGCCGCGGCTGTCGTCGGCGGCGACGACGAGCAGCTCGGACGAGTACCTGTGCCCGGCGCCGCCCCCCCTCCCCGCCGCGCGCCGCTTCGACATCACGCTCAGCCAGCTGCTCACCTGCGAGATGGATGACCTCGCCGCCAGGTCACAATGCACAATATTACACATGACATGTACTGATAATAGAATAGCCACATGTACATGTACGTGTACAGGGGCGGATCCAAAGTTGAACCCTAATAGGCTTAATGTGACGTCACAAAAATTATTTTCTGTCCTCCGGCGAGAAAGCGCTAACTTTCTGGCAGCTGCGCTAAATGAAGATGCCGCTTTCTGGCTTCGCCGAACAGAAAAATAGGAATCTGTGCGAAGCTGGGGCGGCCGCTAGTAACTAATATACTGATAATAGAGTAGCCACATGTACATGTACGTGTACAGGGGCGGATCTAAAGTTGAACTCTAATAGGCTTAATGTGACGTCACAAAAATTATATTCATTTTATATGACTTGATTATAATTAGATTAGTGAATAGACCTTAAAAAAGTTGTTTTACATGTTGGGAAGTACTTTAACTTTGCCATGAAGACATGCCGCAAATAAAATCAGGCAAAAATCGTACCTATATACTAAACAAAAAAGTCTTATATAGACCGCTGTCATGTTCCACAAAGAGACAAGCTGCTGGCCTGTGATTGGTGGAGCGTGACATCTGGACCTCATTAACACTAGAAATATAGTACATTACGCACCTAGGCCAGTAAAATAAAAAATGTCTCAGATCACATGTAATTGTCGTCCGAGGCGAAGCCGAGGTTGACAAAAATGTGATCTGAGGCTTTTATATTTTACTGGCCGAGGTCAGTATACTATTTTTCTGTTCGACGAAGCCAGAAAGCGGAAATTTCATATAGCGAAGCGGCCACAAAGTAGCCGCTTTCTGGCCGGAGGACGGAAAAATTCATTAACGTCTTTATAATATACATGTGACGCATTGACAGCTAGTATTAAATAAAGGAAACACCTTGAACTTTAGAAGCGCTAGTAATTTCCGATGTAATCTGAAAGCAATGTACCTATATATTAACTCGCAATATCCTGTCTCAGACTCCGCGTGCCGTCGGCCACGCTGTCTTCCATGACGCTTCCGCAGCTCACAGACTATCTCCGGTCGTACTTGGCGGCCGATAACGATAGAGCGGTGAGTCTATGACACTATTATTATTATCTATCTATCTATGTATCAATACATAGTATAAAACAAAGTCGCTTTCGCTGTATGTCCGTATGTATGCTTAGATCTTTAAAACTACGCAACGGATTTTGATGCGGTTTTTTTTAATAGATAGAGTGATTCTTAAGGAAGGTTTATAGCACCCGTGCGAAGCCGGGGCGGGTCACTAGTGATAAATAAATGATTCTCGACAATTTCGCTAAAATTCGATAACTACAGAATGAGGGCCACCGCGTGTCAGAAATCCGCTAGATGCGCTAGTGTAGAATGAGGTCTAGCTGTCATGTTCCACCAATGAGAGGCAAGCTACTGGCCAGTGATTGGTGGTACATGACAGCTGGACCTCATTCTACACTAGCGCATCTAGCTGATTTCTGACACGCGGTGGCCCTCATTGCGTTACTTTTGGTTTTGAAGTATTTTTGAAATATTTATAAATTTCGATTGGACCTTAGAGAAGAATGGTCTTTTTTTATATACTGGGATAATATAATATATTATAAACCTTTGGATGATTTCATCTTTCACAGCCTAAAAAAATACTGAAGTGTTTTTATGCTATGACAAATTATTGATATTTTAATCAGCTCTTACGATATACGAGTGTATTTTTTTTCAGCACATTCACATAGAAACCTCATCTAAAGTAGAAAAGGAAAGACCATCCTTAGGTCTAGCAACGACAAACACTACTATAACGGACAAGCCCCCGCCTACCGCTCCCTCTCTACACAAACAATTCAAACCACAATTCGAGGACAATTTCGCACCCTCCACGGAAACAAACGACACATTCGTCGCAAATTTCGACGATTTCGACAAAAAAGCTAGCTCCAGTTACGACCGCTATGCGGCCTTCAGAGAGATACAAGAGCAAGAGTTAAAAGCTAAGTCAATATTAGATCCCATAGACGACAAAAACGACGAAGCGAAGCAAGATTCCGACGAGAAAGAGGAAATGGCGGCGATAAACGACATAATGCTAGCGAATCAAGATATAGAAGATATAAAGGACAACAGGAGCCCCCTGAGAACCCTAGACGAGTTGACTCTGGACTCCTTCAACATGTTCAGGAAGTCAGTCAGTCCGAGACCGACGCAGATCGAGGCTAAAATAGAAGACATAAAGTCCGTTATGAAGAATTTACAATTGGAGCAGTCGCGACGATCCGTGTCGCCGCGCGAGAATAACATAAGCGAAGTCAAATCCGAAGATACTAACGACAGATACGCCGCGTTACGCGAAATAACTATTACCGAACCGCCGGATGAATTTGAGTCGTTACCGCCCGAAATAGCGCCGAAAGAACGGAAAAGATCCGACGAGAAATCGGACGGGTTCGATAATTCGGACTTTTTCGACTGTATCGATAATAGTTCGCTGTCCTTTTCTCACGTGGAGGACGCGTTCAGGAAGAGTCCGGTGGTGAAAGAGAAGGAGGGAGAGAAGAGAGTGGAGGAGAAGGAGCCGGCGGTGGAGCTGGTGCCGGCGCGCGAGCTGCAGCCGCCGCAGAGGCTCTCCACCGGCTCCATCAGCGACGTCGCCAGCGGGTCCTCGCCTGATACTAAAGGTTTGTTATATTATTTTTAAGTATGACTTCTTTTAGAATGGGGACTGCCAAAGTCAATGGTCGCTAGATGACGCCGTAAATGTGGTTTCCAGTCGGATTCCACCAAGACTTTACTTGAATTAGCACAGCAAAATTAAAATGTAACAATAAAATATAGTAGGTATGTAATAACAAACTAAAAATTTACATTTCAAATCTGTATAAGTACCTATATAAAAAATAATAGTATTGTATGTACACGCAAATCTTCCGAACTATTGCAGTAAATTTTATATTTGTTATTGTTAGGACAAGATTTGTATATACATATCATATAAGGTACTATACGAGATCCATTCGACATAGACTAACAAAAAACATTAAAATTTGACCTAGTTCACGTTCCTTACTGAATCCGTGTGTTTGAAAGTAACTACATCGCGTTACAGAGAAGTCGCTGGGCGGTCGCATCTCGGGGGCATCGCCGCGGGGTGGCGGGGGCGGTGGCGTGGGGAGCGGGTCGGGCGGTGCGGGCGGTGCGGGCGGTGGCGGTGGAGGCGGCGGGGGAGGCGGGGGGCGCTGGGCGGTGCTGGGCGGCGGCGGCGGCGCGGGCGCGTCCCCGTGGTCGTCGGACAGCCGCGACAGCGAGCCGCGCCGCGCCTGGCGCCGCCGCCGCAGCCCCAACAACGGACCGCCCATAGGTAACAGATACTAATCCCTACTAATATTATAAATGCGAAAGTAACTCTGTCTGTCTGTCCGTTACGCTTTCACGCTAAAACTACTGGACCGATTTAAATGAGATTTGGAACAAAGAAAGTCTGGAGCCTGAGAATGGACATAGGCTACGTTTTAACCGACTGCAAAATAGGAGGAGTTCCACGCGGACGAAGTCGCGGGCAGAATCTAGTATCAAATAAAGATTTACTTTTAATTTTTCTGAAGAAAAAACGGCTCTCGTTAACGTTACTATAATAACACTAAGTAGTTCAATTTTCTTTTTTTTTATATTGATCAAAAATAACAGTTATACAATGTGACAGTGCAAACGTCCTCGTCGTCGCGCGACGTATCTCCGTGGGACGAGGAGCCGCCGGCGAGGCCGCCGCGCGCCCCCGCGCCGCCGCACACACACCACCGCGACGGCCACTCCAGGTAACAAACACACACACACACACACACACACACACACACACACACACACACACACACACACACACACACAACACACTCGCTCAGAGACGAGTGAATATGGCAGAGCATTCGTGTGGCCACTCTACTCGTCACGCTCTTCGTCAGCGCAAACTACATAAGTTGAAGTCAAAAATATGTAGATGTACAACTTTATTTATACCTACTGATAGTTCATTCCAGACAAAAATATGTACTTATACATTTATGAATAAATAAATAGCCTTAAGGTACGAAAGTTAAAAAATCTTGTTTTGACTTTGACCAATAACCAGCTACGCAAGGTATTATAGTAAATATAACCAATTTCAGACACAATTCTTCCGGCTCAAGAGAATGCCTAGACTCCGGCAGCGGGAGAGAAAAGGAGAAAATACGCGACAAGAGAGACAGAGATAGAGATCTCAGTAGAGAGGGGAGAGAGTCGAGAAGAGACAGCGGCAGCGGACGAGACCGCCGTGACGTCAGCAAAGAGAGAGATCACCGCGACCACAGAGACAGGAGAGACCGCCGGAGTAGAGATAGAGAAAAGGACACGTGGGAGAGGGACAGAACGTATAGCAGAGAGAGAGATTACAGGGACTCGAGGAGTAGGGAGCGGCCCGGCAAGGATTATAGAGAGAAAGAGAGAGATAGACATCGGAAGCCCCGGCACTCGTACGATGAAGAAGAAGAGTGAGTATTATTTGATAATGGGATATTCTAGGAATTTAATGAAGCTTGATAACAATATAAAAATCCCAAACTCGTTAATCTTGTAAAGGCCAAGGCACGGTGTGACGTCACTCCGTATTGTTGCCGTTGATATCTAAATTAAATCTTTACAAAGTTTTTAAAGTAATTGATTCTTCTATAGTAAATTAATTATAAATATATAGAACACGTTTTTTTATAATTACATGTAAAACTTTATAAATACAGTTATATAAAATGAAACAAGTACAAATGTAAACCTATCCTTATAGGGATCTCTGCCAGATAATCTTTAAGTTTATCGAGTAAAAATCTATTGAAAGAAGAGACACAACAAGTACAGTAATTTATTTTGATCAATAATTACATTTTGTTACGCTTAATATATTTTTTTTACGTTTTAATGGATAAAATATTGTTTTTTTTTTATTTAGTTATAGCGACGGCTGCGGTTCGGGGCGGTCTTCACCGCGAGACCGGTGGTCGGATCAAAGATGGCGGAGGGACGGTATGATACCTTTGATTTTTTTTTTATAAATAACTAGCTTCTGCCCGCGACTTTGTCCACGTGGAACTCCTCCTTTATTGCAGTCGGTTAAAAAGTAGCCTATGTCCTTTCTCAGGCTCCAGACTTTCTTTGTACCAAATTTCATTTAAATCGGTCTAGTAGTTTTAGCGTGAAAGCGTAACAGACAGACAGACAGAGTTACTTTCGCATTTATAATATTAGTAGGGATTGCTGACATAGCAAACTTTGTACCGCGATTTTTAATAAACATTTTTTTTAATTCACTCACTGAACCTACACGAATATTTCAAAATCGAATTTAACCTTTCTAGAGTTTTAGCGAGACTAACGAGCAGTTAGTTTTAGCGAGACTAACGACTAACGATAAATTGTAGTAAAATAAATATATAAAAATGAATTATATATTTATTTTACTACAATTTATCGTTATCAATCGACATTTAAGGTTTGTTACCATTAATTAAATTATAATACTATTTCTACTATGATAAGCGTTCAAAAAATTGTGGTACTTGAACATTTATTTATCGTACTTTATCCAATAGTCGTCGTTTTAAAGAAGTGTATACTATTTACTCTTTATATCTTTCTTTATATTGAGTGGAAATCAGTGGAATAAGTATTATTAAGATTGTTTTCCTTTCAGAACGAAACTACGGTTCTCTCGGGTGGCGGGAGTCGAGAAGGAGAAACGAACCCAGACAGGTTGAAGAGACCGATCGAAGGTACAACACAATAATCATATTTTGAATCTAAATCTAGGTACATGTGTAATTGTAATTATTTCAAAATACCGAACCGATAGGCAAATGTTTGACAGGTAAGAGCCGTCTGTGTAAGAAAACAAAATTGTCGTATTATCTATTTTTCTCGCATATTTTCCGTATTTTCTCAGCGTTCAAATCTCTCCTGGAGAGCCACGAATATTTCAAGACTAAAATTATCCAAATCGGTTTAGAAGTTCTCTAGTTTCAGCGAGACTAACGAATAGTAATATTTTATAATGAAACAACTATAAACGGATTTAACTAGCGTTATTTATTTTATTGACTGTCGAATCGAAGACCAAACCTAAAGGCTTGAAAGCCTCAGGAGGCTTGCCATTCGCCCGGTTTCGCTGTAAAGGCCCATTAGCTGGCAACCTGCGCTTCAGTATTCAGTTCGAAAAAGAGTAATAACGAAAATAGTTCCCGATAAAAGGCTTAAGAGTCTTCTTTCAGGAGTCTCGCCACCCGTCCGGTTTTGCAGTGAAGGCCCATTAGCTGGCCAACTGCGCTTCAGTATTCAGTTCAAAAAAGAGTAATATCGAAAACAGTTCCCATATTTATAGTAAAGTAAAGTAAAGTAAATATTTATTTGCAAGAATACGTATAAAATGGTGGTTACATAAATTGTGTTGTTACAGTATTCAGTCAATTTTAAGACATGCAAATATTTCTTTTATTATGGTACAATGTCATTATTCCTTAAAACTAGGTATGTATATTATCATTAAATTCCATATATAATATATCACGACTGAGCTGACGTTAATCTAACGCTGACAAAATTATATGATCAGGTACGGTTCGACGCTGGGCTGGCCGGCGCGGCGCTCCAACAACACGTCCCGGCGGGACTCGGAGCGGGACACGCGGGAGCCCCGGGACTGCAGGGACCCCCGGGACCGGGACCCCCGCGAGCCCCGCCGCCGGTCCCGCCGCGAGGAGCCTAGAAGACCGAGGGACTATAGGTTTTCGAATGACTTCTCGCCCCGCGAGCGGGAACACCCGTCGCCGTTCGACAATGACTTCCAGGACACGCCGACGCCTAATGTCAAGAAGAGGGCGCCGTATTCCAGTTTAGAAGGTACTAGGTGAGATTTTTATTGTTTACTTTAAATAAGTTAAGTGTTATTACGTAAGAACTTGGATACGTAAAGAACTATAATGAATTTGATTTTAAAACAGTATTAATTTTTTATTAAATAATTTTTGGTCGGTAATATTTTTATGTATTCCTCAGTGTTAAATTATAGACAATAGACATGATAGGTTTTTTTTCTTTACCCATCAAATAGGTTATCAAAAATGATGCGACACGTATTTTTGTCTTTTCTCAAACAAAGATAAGTGCTTCTGAAGTTCGGGAGTGGGGGCTCGTGACGTCACTGTATTGTATAAATAGTATCAGAGCGTGACGTCACTAGCCCCCACTCCCGAACTTTTGGAGCGCTTTGTTTTATTGTTCGATTGAGGAAAAAAAATACATGTAGAATCATTTTTAATAATCTAGCTGACGGACTAAATTGAATTTAGTTTTCTTTTCCCTGTCGTCATCCCAATTCACTTTGCTAAGAAACGATAAATTAATTTCAGATTCGCTTTCGAGCCGGAAGAGATAACAGCGTCACCGCTATCGACGGGCAGCGCTCGCGCCCACGACACGGACTCGCCGGCGACACGGTTCCGATTCGACTCCGACTCCGTATCGCCACGCTCCATGTTCGAGGACGATTTCACCATCTCGACCCCCCGGGGGCGGACCGCCTCCATAGCCGAGGAGGACGAGGACGTCCCCCCCCTCAGGCCGAGGCAGCAATCGCACCGCGATATAAAAAAGTCGGAGAGTGTTAATATTTTCACTAGGGAGTCGGATCCGTTTGAGGGCGACGATTTCTTCGCTTGCACCGGGTCGGACCGCGCTGCGAGACGCGAGAATTGGCCGGGGGACTTTCAAGGCTTCGAGAACGCGTGAGGGCGGTCGGTCCGGTTTGTGCTGTGATGGGACTCTGAAGGAGTTTAGTGCACTTTGAAGCAAGTTGCCTGATTGAACGAGAATTAGTCGTGCGGTGAGAATGTCTTTTATAAATTGCGTCACATGGATTTTATGATTGATGTATTTTTTTTGTTATAAGATAGAATAGAGTAGGAAGAAATTTGGACATGTCACCTACAATTTATAATATACTAGCTTATGCCCGCGACTTCATCCGCGTGGAACTCCTCCTTTTTTGCAGTCGGTTAAAAAGTAGCCTGTCGTAAAGTAGATGTCCTTACTCAGGCTCCAGACTTTCTTTGTACCAAATTTCATTCAAATCGGTCCAGTAGTTTTAGCGTGAAAGGGTAACAGACAGACAGAGTTACTTTCGCATTTATAATATTAGTAGGGATTATGTGTGTTATCAAATTTAGGAATTTAAATAAAACGGCAATAGTATTTTGTTGTTGATATTTGTATAATATACTGAAAAAGACTATTTATTTTGTACGTTGATCAAACGAAGTATATCAATATCTATATTTTTATTTAATAATAAATAGTGCACGTATGTGTGACGTCACTTCTTTAACACAAAATTATTTAGTTGACATTCTTTCTCGTGTGACGTAATTTATGGATGACCTATAAATATTAACGGCATACATTTTTGGCTCTGATCTAGTAGGGCTATGGTGAGTTGTAAATGTAAATCCGCTAGATGTCACTAGTCTAAGGTCTAGTCAGGTTCCACCAATAGGCGTGACTTTTTTTGTCAAATAGATTATTAAAAAATACGGTATAAATTTTAACCATAACGTGACGTCACGTGCCCGCACTTCCGGACATTCAAAGCGCTTATCTTTGTTATTGACTGTTCTTTTGAGAAAAATAATAATTTAACAATCTAACTGACGGAATAAATAGAATTTCGCTATTACAAGCGAGGCCATCCTACTTCACATTGGTGGAACCTGACAACTACCTCACTCAAGACTAGCGACACCTAGCGGACATATTTTTCGCCATAGCCCAATATTCATAGTCGGAGTTGTACGCCACTAACCTATATTCGACGGAATCCCACGTCATTTAGCATCCCATAGAGATTTGTATGTGTCTATGATACTCCTCCAGTATTCGTAATCGATTTCATCCATGTAGTATAATATAGTTCAAATATACCCTATTTATACCTATCTGTAAATTTTAGGCTATGCACCCATTGACCATTTGTCATACTAGTATTATACAAGGCATGTATGGATTTGAAGAGCTCAAGTGCGTACATACCTTTATCGCAACCTGTGATATGTATGAGCGCCCGTGTACACCGTGCTTTATTGATGAAATGCTTTTTATAGGTTTAGCGGGATTTTGTATGACTCGAATAGAACCAGTTGTGTTGACCCGCGGTGTATAGTTACGTAGAGGGTTTCATATGTAATAATTTCATAATGGACTTAATAAAAACTGTAGACATAGTGTCATATAGCCAACATAATAAACCGAACTCGTGTACTGACACTGTAAAAGTCAACTGTGTGGCCTCAAAATCTACTTTCCTCGCTACGTCCCTGCTACGAGTATGTGGCAGGGGTATTAGAGTTAAGTACTTAAATGTTGTCTTAACGATACTGTGTTCATAGTTTTTTTTAGTCGAATTTTCTAATGAACTGACAGATTGGAAATGTTCTTCCATGAATTCTAATCCCTTTTGATATTCCCAGCACAAACTCCTTGTATTAAAAGATTAGAAGCACGAACGACCAATTGAGATTTCAGATTTTTTCCACAATTGCAGCATTTTAAAGTAATATTTAATTAAGCATTAGAAATGAAATTCATTTCGTCTAATTGATTTTAAGGTTAAAGTATTACGTAGTCAGTAATTCCGCTGCATTTTTTAAGCGCATCGTCGCGGAATCCAGCCATTTTGATAAGCTCTGAATTAAATTAGATTATTTATTTCTTAGGTATTAGGGTCTCGAATTGTTAAAAAACATTTGACTCGACGATGAAAATAGGGACCTACATTTTGGTTGCTTACCACTGACGCATTTTCATGTATTTTATTTTAATAAAAAGTAGGAAACATTTTTTAATCTACGATAGAGAAATGGACTATTGTTGTACACAGCATAAGATTGAATTGTTTTGTATGTTGCGAATAATTTCTGTGATATTTTTTGTGATGTTTATTTATTTTATTTTTATTTTAATTATTATTCAATGTGATTTTTCGAGTTGGCAACTACAGTGATGAGGTTGCAACAATTTCTCTTTATTAGCATTTTTATATGAAGTTAATAGTTACAGTTTTAAAAATGTTACCAATAGATGTACCTATCTCAAATATAAAATACTCATAACATATATTAAGCATGTATAGCAATTTATCAATAACTAAACTGATAAACGTTTCCTATACCCAATAATTGCGAAGTCGGTTTTTTATATAAATGTATTTTTTGTACATAATGTAGTTAGATGAAAATGAATTATGTGCAATTATTACCACCTTACGGCGCAATACCAAAGGTATCTTATGTTCTGTAACTGTTGTGTAAAATACTTGGAGTTATTAAATTATAACATCATGAATGAAATAATTACCCAAGCTTGTGTTTTATTACCAGAGATCGCAATAGGTAGTGCCTATTTACCTAAACTTGGCGGGAGGAAGTGACTAAGAGTGGTTACAACCACCAAAAATATTATTTATTTTTATCGAACGCGGGATTTCCCGGGATTTATAACTAATGGTTAATGAAATGTAATTGTTTAATGCCGAAACTTACGTTGAGAACTCAAAAGGTGACTCATACGAGTGGTCCGTCAGGCATAGGAATATAAACATTTTCTATATTCCTCAAAAGGATTAATACGTTTTATTTTACTTGTAAATCTTGTTACATTGATTTATTTTAAATTATGTTATCATGAATGTATCTTTCAGATTTTATTTGTAATGTATTGAACTAATGGTACAGATTTACAAAGTATTAATTCACATCATAACGCAAATATTACATCTCATTGTCCATTACACCCTGAGTGTGAATCTATATCGATTATGTATTCTTATAAATCCCGGGAAATCCCGCGTTCAATAAAAATAAATAATATTTTTGGTGGTTGTAACCACTCTTAGTCATCTCCTCCCGCCAAGTTTAGGTAAATAGGCACTACCTATTGCGATCTCTGTTTATTACCCGAGATTCAAACCTTCACCTAGTTCACTAAAATCAGAAAAAATAGACGTCTAAATCGTGTAAAAAAATATTTTTTAATAGGTACCTAGGTACATATTTGTTTTTTATTTTTTTTTATACAAGAAAAACAAACTACCTACTTCCCGTCGTCTCTTGTTTAGATATGGATTTATTATGCTGATAATATGAATTCAGGACGAACTTTTTGCTTATATAGAAAAAAACTATCTAAAAGGTCTTGACTTTGCTTTAACTGGATAAAATGTTCATTGTTAATTTTTTTTTCATACAATTGTGGAAGTGTAAATGTACTTTAATATACGTATTGGGATATAACATTATTTTACACAATATTTTTCAATTTACTACCCTTCATTTATTTCATTTTTTTCATTGTGGCTGTATAGAAAATGCCAAGATTGTTGCCAGTTGCATAGTCTATGGTGAAAGGACGTCAAAAAATTACAAATGTCAAAAATTATACAAGTTGCTCATCAGTGGTTAACAGCTGTTTTGTTCTATTTTAAACATTTAAAATAAGCTCTAATTTAAATACTAAGGTATAAAATATAGGTCATGCTAATAATTAGAATTAGTGTATTTAAACAATGAAACAAAGGTATGTGTAGCATAGAGTTACTAAAGTAGTTAGTGGAACCTGTTTGGTGTTTACGTGTTACTAATGCGAGTTGTTTGATTCCAAGGACGCGCCCAATGCACGGAGATGAGTTAAGTGCCACAATGATTGGTGCAAGGAAGGATGATCTTGAAGACTCTAGTGAGATTCCTCTGCACAAGATGAGACCACAGGAGCATTTTATAGAAGCACAGGTCCAAGATGTTGACACGTTACAAGCTATTGCGTTACGATTTCATTGTTCTGTAAGTATTTGTTGTCCTTATGCTAATATTGGTGGAATTATATTATACGGATTAATAAGACTTTGATACTTTGAACTAATCTCTGATATATAATTATTCAATTGATAAGAAACAAGTTACTGCAGATTAAAGTAAAAAGGGCCTTTGTTATCTCAACAGTAATATTAACAAGAAACTGGTATTTTATCAATGTACTTAGTGCAACTTTTATGACCTCTGTTATCTTTTCTGATTAGATAACAGATTTTTGTCTTATTTGAATCATAAGTCACATTTGTATTTTATATTTCAGGTGGCAGAATTAAAAAGGATTAATCAAATACACAAAGATAATGAAATATTTGCAAGGCGGACAATCAAGGTGCCTGTCACACCTTTCTCTATATTGACAGAACTCCACCCGGCACCGGCAAATCCTGTACCCTCAACATCAACAATGAATTTATTAGTAAATAATCAAAATGGTATTCCTCAGCCTCATCACAGTCAGACTGTTACAGACAAAGAAATAAATAGTAATAATGATTTTGCTATAGATTGTAATGCAATAGTTTTAAATAGCACTCTGGCACCAGCTGTGGTCCCTTATACAGACATAGAGCCAGCAGAGTTAGCTTCAGAAGATACCCAATTGTTGCCAAATAAAGAAAGAGTACCTGTCGAAGCAGTGGTTGTGAAACAACTCACTTCACAAGGTGCAGATTTTGGTTTGAAATGGTTCCATCTAGTCTGCCTACTTCTGACTCTAGGAGTTGTGGCTCCAATAGTCTATGTTTTATTTTATTTAGATGTGCCCTCAGAACATAATAATCTTACAAAATTAAATGATACACATCGATGATATTTCAATATTTGATCTGAATGGAGCTTTAAGATGTAATGGTATTCTTTAACAATTTACATATTCATATTATAAGATTACAACAATGTGATTTTTTTATTGAATATATACTTTTAAGTATTTTATTTTTCTTACTTTTACACATCCTTCCTCACAGCATTGAGTGAAATCCTTATTCAGAAGTTTTCTGGCTAATTTTTGTATTACAGTAAACTCTGAATTAATTAATTGATATTTCTGTCATGGTCTATTAACCAGCCTACTTCTGAAACAATGTTATCAAATTAGTTGATAACAAAAATAACCTTGTGTACTCTGCTGCCAAGATTTTATATGTATTGGCATTAATTTCTTTTTAAAGTCAATTTAACTAACCAAAGATTTTATATATAAATAGATTTTCGGTACAACATAAGAAACTTAAGCAAGCAACCAACAAACAGTATGAATGTTAAGACTGCATCAAATGTCACTTAGCTGCTAGGTTTAGTTTCTTATAATGGATGGAGGATATAGGGCTTATAGGGGACTGAACGATTTACTATTAAAAATGTATATATCAAACAAGTATGTATATTGAAGGGTGTTCTCAGATATTGTCGCTTTCATTGTTACAAGTCGTAAGGATTAAAATAAAACTTCAGTTTTGCAAAATAAACTTCATTAATCTATTTCTATTCACTTATAATTACATCGATGTAACAAGTTATCATCATTGACAAAATCTTATTTAAAAATTTCTTTTCATTTATAAATTATGATAAATGCATTCCTCTTAGATAATAAATGTAGGTATCTCTGTATATATATTTTTGCCAAGAACGCGCGTCTTGTAGGAGCCTCGCGGCGCTTATAATGTTAGAGGTATAATCGAAATAGGTAAGTAAAGCTGGTCAGGTTCCTGCAGTTACGATGATCAGAAGTTACCGCGCCCGCCGAGGTTCGGATTGCTCTCGTGGACACTGAGAAAAACAAATAACTAGTAAGTATAGATAGAAATAGTAAAAATACGTTTCAACACCGTTTTAATTACAAAACATGTTAGATGAAAAATCACAAAATGATACACAAGTTAGTAGAATTAGAGACAGGAGACAGCGCGTGAAGATATCTTCGTCCGAAGTTGTCGCCGATACTTTGTAGGTAGATTAGTGACTTCTTGTTAATTAAATCAAACAACAAAATCACTAGTCTTCCAGACAAAGCACGGCATACGACGCCCGTTAGTTGTGGACACACACCTAAAAAAATGTTAATCACCACATATTGTTAGCACAGGTGTAAGTTAATGAGGCTACAGATGAAAGGAGCTCTATAAGTAAAGTTAGCTACGAACGAGTATGAATAACTAAAAAATGGAAACGAATGGATAACTAAAATATTAAACTAAGTACATAATTATTTAGAAAAGATGACTTGTGTGACCTTCTAATATGATTACTACATAATTTAAGTTCCCTTTCAGGATATTGACCGTAACTAAAGCTATAAATTCGCGCCGGTCACGCCCAAATGTTATCATTATCTACCAGTAATGAAATTGCCCGACAGAAGAAACAATCTATGGAAGTACAATTCATTTAAAACAAGGTGTATATTACATAGTATACTAGTCCCCTTTGTATTAACAAAATACACTACACTACAACAGATCTCTCTTTACCTGTATTATAACATCGACGTCAAAGTCGAAGCGGTTTTACAAACTTTGCTTAGATTTGATCGGTGCCAGTTGGGGGAACTCTTCAAACACTCTATCGAAACAACGTAGAGTTAGTAATGGGAATGAGATGGCGCCGTATTAAATTAGCGGTGCACTGACAGGATCACATGCGTTATGAGGGTGGTAATGAATGATAATAATATAATAGGACAAGTTAGGTCTTTTATTACTTATGCAATCTCATCATAGCTCGTGATAAAATAGACATATTTACATTATTTGTTTTAGGTGGAAAGGTGATGAAATAAGATTGAAGAGGTTTACCTCTGCTGCAGAAGGTACTGCGCCATTTGTATGCGTTGCGGTGTGCCGGTGATGGTGATGATGCGGTCGCTGGAGCCCGGCAGCGGCTCCGCTATCTCGATGCCGGCGCCGCTCTCCGCGCGGATCTTACGGATCCGGGACCCTGCCTTGCCGATTATCGCACCCGCCAACTGTAATAATACCATTATAATTACATGATCTTTAAGTTATAACTTTAGATGTATAGGATTGACATTTCGAGACCATTAGTCGATTTCTAGACTCTAAGTCTTTTCCTCTGAATCAATTTATATTATTACTGATAATCTATAATGCTTACGTCTTTGGGAATGGTGACTTGTGTGGTGCTCTCCTGCTGATTTCCGTCGTTGTTGTAGTTGCCACCGCTGCCTCCTCGGCCGCCCCCGAAACTGCCACCAAAGTTCCCACCGCCGAAGCTCCTCTGGGGCGGTCCGTTGAAGTTGCCCCTCGGTCCGGGCGGGCCGCCGGGGCCGGGGTAGTCGTTGAAGTTGCTTCGGGGCGGTGGCCCACCGCGGTTCATGGGCGGGCCGGGACGCGGCGGCGGGGGCCCGCGGCCGCCGGGGCCCAGTGGAGGCAGGCCTCGTGGCGGAGGTCCCTGGCGCGGTGGACCGCGGCCCGGGCCTCCACGGGGGCCTCCACCGCCGCCTCCCTGGCCGTTGCCGAAGCCGCCGTAC
Organism: Polylopha cassiicola; assembly: GCA_038024825.1. Taxonomy (NCBI): domain Eukaryota; kingdom Metazoa; phylum Arthropoda; class Insecta; order Lepidoptera; family Tortricidae; genus Polylopha; species Polylopha cassiicola. The sequence continues at coordinate 7,039,604 of CP149060.1, read as the reverse complement.
TCGTCCGCGTAGTAGTCATCGTAATTGTGCGGGTCGTAATTCACAATCGCGCCTTTGATCGGCACCTGAAACGTAAAATGGATACGATTAAAATATCTTCAAGCGAAAAAAAGGCACATACGACACACCTATCCCTATAATTTGCGTTACTGAGATCCAGTGATCCATTCTTCATAATCTTTTTGAAAACAGGTGTTACCTCCTTGATGAGGTCGATGACCTCCCGGATGCCGGCAGCGACGGCGTCGGCGCGGCCCATCAGCTGCACGACGCGCTCCGTGCTCTGCGGCGCCATGTTCGAGAAGATCTTCAGACGAGCGCCGGTTTTCTGGAAACGATACCGTCGTGTGAGAAATACTGTAATGAGAGGTGATGAGATGAAATATCTATAGAAATCTCAGTAAGTTCTGACTTGTCGCTATTTCATTATATCGCGAGCTATAAAAGAACGTGCAAGTTGTCGCGACGAACGATAATTGCCCTTATGATTAGTAAGTTAGAGGATGTACCTTCGAATAAGACTAAGCCGATATAATTATTGGACAATTATAGGTCTACTAAAAGTATAATAACTTTTAATACAAATTGTTTTCTTTCTTTCTGTGTTAATGGTAATGGTGTGGTTACTTTGATTGGATTAGAGACAGGTAAGGAGTCCAATATAAAATCATTCTAATATATAGGTACTATGATGATGTATCCATCGTATGACTGCATTAAGATGCATACCGTGTTAAATTTTTGCGTAAAATAATAGTCTATTTTTTAATATAATATCACGTTAACACAAAGCTAAATACTCAATACCTATAGACATTTTTATATAAAAGGCATAAGGATGTAATCGCTATTATATGCTTGCTAATTAGGATCGATGCACCCGACATTTTCAATTCAAACAACAAGGCAATGGAGTCGAAAATGAGATCAATCGAAACAGATTAAGGATCCTGAGGAATTTCAATTTATTTATAAATAGAAGGCGTGGTAACTCTCACGAATTCGATCATATAACGAATTTCCGTTGAATTCTTTGTTGTAATATGTTAGAAGAGGTCTTTGTTGTGATTTGGGATCGTACAAAAAAGTACAATGGGCTATAATGTGGCCCGGAATTGAAGATGTCACCTGGAATTTCGCAGGTAGAATATTATAGAAATAAATTGAAAGGTTAAGGACCTTTGCTAAACTACACTAGAAATAGCCGAACAAAGAACCAAGGGTGTAAACGGTTGCTTTGCTCTCTTTGCGGAGATAAACATGCGGTCTAGGTATTAGGTACCTACATAATATGTACATTGTAGCTGAACATATTCACGTAATAAAACCCATAAGTAGAGACATTAATTACTTCGATTAATGTCTAAACACTTAATGAAATTACTTGACCAAGTAATTATGTAGAAGTATAATTGCAATTCAGTAATGAAAACACGCCACATTAATTATATGATAGAAATATTAATATCGTCTATTATTTTGGACTAGAACAAATTATATAACGGAGGTCGAGTTTATGATGTGGAGACACGACATGGGAACATCCCGGGGGATGTCGTTGATATTAAAACATATTATCTATGTGGAACAAACAAAAATGTTACATATGTCAATAAAATGAAAACTGTAGTAGGTACTTCTTTTCAGTATACCTGTATATAGCAGAGCTTAACTTCAAAGCTCTGTCAACTGGGGTGTAATGAGATGTAGTCTTTTTTGTAAGATAGGGTTGGAAATAGTTTTTTTACCGGTGTTAGGTAACGTGAAGGCGGTCCGGCGGGTCGTCCGGAGCCGGCGTGCGAGGGCGGGCGGCGCGCCGGCGCGGCGGCATCGACCGGCACGTGTCGCACGCACAAACAACACCCGCGCCGACACACACACACCACGCACACCGCACTGCCGCTGGACTGACAGCACGCGACACTGGACAGCACGGTGCCATCACGGACGGATCACACGGCCTCGCGAGGGTCGCGACGACACCCTTGTTTCTTCGAGTCAGGAATATACTCCTTATATACGTTGCAGACGTAGGCACTTGAAATCGTACACAGTTACGTTCTCTCTTGGATAGGTTACTTTTAAATATTTGAGTATCGTTATTAATAGTGCAGGTCGGTAGTCGGTAGTCGGTAGTCCCGGCAGCGACCCTCTCGGCGGGGCGGTCGGAGTGCGAGTGAGCCGGCCGGGCCGGGCGGCGGCGTGCAACACCTGCCCGCCTGCCCGCCGGCCCCCGCGGCCCGCGCTGCGCCGTGCACTTGTGGGGCTGCGGGACTCGGCACGCGCCACGCCTACGACACGCAAGGTCGGGACTCCGCCGTTTGTCATAAAGTTTACTCGCGAATGACCCCCGAATAGGGAAGACCCTAATAAATTCATATAATAGCGGGTTCGAATTATGCCGATGCCTTGTGGGGATATCGGTTAAGTGGCGGATCGCCCGACGTGTCTCGATCTGCATGTTTATCGATTTACTTTAGTATAATGTGTTTAACCTATTAACGAGTTTGTTTTCGGGTTGGGGCATTGACCCTTGCGAATATTAGGCGCGTATGGGTCGTAGGTACGTCGTACCAGTCCCCGGCGAGCTAGCATCCTCGTCGATGGCGGATCGATACACGGTGCCGTCGAAGCCTTACCGATCGCTCCGGAAGCGGGTCGCGTGCGCGCGGTGTAATTGTCGGTGTCACCGCGACAGCGCCGGTAATGACCCACGCAATTACACTCTAACTCACATCGACATATGCCGCTGCGGTTACTATTACATATATACATTCGTGGGAACGTAGTTTTAAATACGTTAGATAGATTCCATGTGTCGCCACACTGCCTCTAACAATTATCGTGCTAGAAACAATCAGATAATTCACATGGCGCAGTGGGCGACGCGTAGGTAGGTACTTTTAAAAATAGCTCCAGTTTTTACCCCATCCCTTTTTTATTGGAACCATTTCCCTTTTCGTAGAGGATGTTGAGGTTCACAAAAAACTATTTCCCTCGTCGAAACCCGAGCCGGCGCGGGCGCACCGCGCGGCGCCCGTTTCCGACCGTGACCGGGGAAGTGAAACGAAACCTCCCGACACGTGAAGATTCCCTCCTCGACCGATCACGTACCATTATTATTTAAATTAACTAAGTATATAAAATCACATGACGCTTTAGAAAAGCTATTACAGTTAAGCAAACTGGATACTTTAAAAAATATGTAAGTACCCCGTTTACTTATTTCAAACTTCTGCAAATTTAATAACGATTGTTGTTGCTGTATATAGGAACCTTTAGGTAGGTATACACATAAAGTAAACTTTTGTTATTCAAATCGACACGGGTCATTGAGAGTTGGGGCGAGTTGTGATGAAAGCGCCCCTAAAACAATTTGACCGGACGAGCCGCGAAGCCAAACTTACAACTCGAGCGGTTCGAGAGCGCACTCCACTCGTGTACTGAGCGGTCGATGGTAAAGTTAACTTTTGTAAGAGCTCTCGGGCACGTTAATCGACCGAGTCCCGACTCACGTTTCTGGATGACGACGATTAATGACACCGTACCTGCCCCATTTGAGGAAGTTCCGCGCTATAAATAGAGAGAATGCTGGATTTCAAAATAAAATACCTGTTCCTACGCGCCTGTAATATAGGCTGCTCGCGTTCTAAGAATAAACAAAAAATTATGAAACGCGTTAAAATATGTTTTAAGTTGGATGGTGTAGTGCATCGTCAGACCGGGTACACCTGCGGAGTACCTGGCGGAGAGGTAATCAAGGGGCGTCGGGTCGAGCATATGTCGTGTGTGTAAGAAAGAAGTCGCGCTTTGTGCAAGTCGCCGGGCCGAGCCCAGGTGCGGTTGTTTTTGTGCGCCTTCCGGCGGCTGCGCGCACACCTGCCGCCGCAGCTGCCGCCCGCGCCGCCGCCGCGCACGCGCCTCCGTCCTACACCGCCTGACTATCAGTCCTAACACACGATTTCAAGGGACCCTAACCTTAAATACCAATCTAATAGACTACGCGTGTCAATAAGGTGTCTATATTATCCAAGTCCTTTGGGACCATCCATTGAAATAGGATCATGTACTACGTTCAAGTTGATTGGATTGTTGAGCGAATTTCCAAAGAGTATGCGTGATCCTAAGAAAGAAGTCACACGGCAACTTTTCGTTGTGCATCTGCAACGCGCGATTGTATACGTGGCATGATTTTCGTCCCGCAAGAGAACTTATGCAGTCACGACAAAACAGTCGCCATGTGTGTTCCTAAGGCACCCTCCGCGTAAAAGCGTATGTTTAGAACATGTCCCGCGAGGACGGCATTTCTAAATATTAAATTGGGAATTCTTAAGATGATATTAAATGCTGTTCACACTGAAACGTCTGTAGGGTTCAACCATAAATGCCCTTATTTTTTGCGCGATTCTATTATGCAATTTTTGTGATGCTGATCTATATGCACATAAATTCTCTCGAGTTATTTTAACAATTGAAAACGTTTCATTGTGTATTTTTTCCCCGATTCGCACAGGTAAAGTCCATTGACACAGCCGGTTCTGAATTGAGATTTCTAACAAAGAATTTTAACAAAACTGACAACAGCTGATCCCGGGGCAGAAGCGGGAGACTTTCGTTGCAGCATAAATTGTTTTCAGAATACACTTTTAAAGCGTCTATTCGCAATGCAGCAAATAAAACGATTTACTGCCAGTAGCGTCTGGGGCAATAAGAAAAAATAGACAAAATACGGTGTCGCAGAGTAGGTACCTATTCCGCGTCATGTTCCGTGTACACGACAAACAAGAGTGATTCCAGTCGAGTCGACAGGGCACGTCCTGAGCATCATATTCCTCGGTCCAATCTCCGCGCAAACATTGACGGGGAACAAAGCAGATTAACCAAGTTATGAAATGAAATACCGACGGAGCGATATTGCAAAGTTGCCCGCTGCAGCGGTACGTTTTAAAACTTTGCCGACGTCGGCCGCGGCAACCTATACCCACGCAACAGTTAACGTTGTTTGCTTCTCGTAAACTAAGCTTATAGCGTGATCGAGTTAGTCCCTACGAGTAAATCTTTACGAACAAACAACCACATATAAACTACAAGTTAACGAGACGTTGCAACGTGACGATACGTGTACGCGATATATTCGTGTCGTCATTACTTTGTAAGGGTTTATTTCAAACTAGTGTTTCAAATTTTGGATGCGCTTCAAGTTGAATAAAAAGGTGCATCCTCTACCTAAAGCATCCGCCCGATAAATAGATAAAAGCTCGAGATCCATCGGCAGCTGCGCTCGCATCTGCCGCACCACGTGCCCCAAATATCGCCGCAATAAAAAATATTCTGACATAACTGTACCTGCGCCCGGCAGATGATCTCGAAGCATCGACTCCGCATCTGCTCGCTGCCTCTAATTACTGACCATGCACAAGTTAGCATTAAATAACTCCTCAGTACCTACGCGAAGGGCACCTAAAGTTTAGTAAGAGGTGTGCTTACCTCTCGCAGCTCTTTTATCTTGGCGCCCGCCCTGCCGATGACGCAGCCGGCGCGGCTCTGGTGGATCAGTAGACGAACGTCCAAGTTATCGTTGCTGTCCAATCCCTTTAATAATAAACAACGTTTAATATGTACAATCATATTTGATGCAAGACGTTAGATATCGTTTACAACGAGCCTTAACTTACATCACCCAAGTTCGGTAGAATATCTTTGACGATTTCCAGAACGGTGTCCACTCCATCCTCGGACGCTATCGTGAGCACCCTGAAAAAGGAATTTCATTAATAAATCGCCCCCCAGTTGTGCCTAGCGTGGATAAAAAAATCACAACACAATATTGAATAATATGGAATCAACGGTCAGGGAGGTCAGTTTGCGGGCGGATACGCGCGGTAAGCATGATGGCGATGAAGTCGTGATGGCGGTACGACTCGAGCTCGAGCAGGAGCGGCCCGGTACGGGGAGCGGGCCGGTGCGGAGAGAAGTATCGAGTGGCGGGATTCGGTCCCGAGGGGCGCTCAGGGAACGGCGGGCCTCGAGAGTCGGGAGCGAGAGTGCGTCGTCCTGCGGAGTGTCATGATGGGGACGGGGCGAGACGGGAACAAGCGCCTAACGCCGGGTGATGACGGCCGAACGCGATCCGACACCTGACTGTTGACGAGCGGCACCACCGTCTCGGGGTTTATAAACTTGTTGAGATTAGATGTGGCGTTATAGTTTACCGTTCGGGGCCGGGGCAATCTGGGACTGTTATAGAGGCTTTGTACTGCGTGGCGGGGCGGCGGGTCGGGCGGCGGCATCCGGCGGGGCGGGGCGGGACCGGCAACCAACACTCGCTGTAGCGGCGGGCCGCGCGCCCCCCGCGCCCCCCCGCGGACCGCGGGCCGGGAGGCGCGGGGCCCGCCGCACAGTCACAGCCGCTTAACACCTGCAACTGGCTGCCGGGGGGTTATTCTGTCTACAGCCTAGGGCCGGGCCGCTGGCGGGCTCGTCCTCGTTATCATTCTACTCTAGTGAGACGTGTGATGTTAGCATTTGGACAAGAGAGAGAGATGGAAATGCTAACATCACCGAGAAGGTACTTTACATAGAGAAGAGGACGTTGTGGGTCTTTTTCTTAAAGCCACCCACTGAACGGTTCGTGATATTAGAGTTATGATCGTTTTGGTAGACTTATAGAACCTGTGGCGAAAAAATGTTAGTTGTAAATATCAAATTTATTAAGTGCAAATCGACAAGGATTATGCTAATGACTATACCTTTATACTTCGAACCATAAGTAGGTATAATGACGTAATATTAAATAAATTGCATACCAGACATTCTAATACCTGTTAGGGATAAAATTACTGTGACTAAAATACGATAAATACATAATTACTTACACAAATGAAATAAAACTCATAAGACATAAACTTGATATACGATAATTTGTACTTTAAGTTAAATATTTAGTCACAATCAGGTTATATACTGACCTCGTTCCTTAGCTTTTGTATATTGGCGCCTCCTTTACCAATGATGGATCCAGCCACCTAAAACATAATGGCGTTCAATAATCGCGCACCGTTTTTTAGAATCTACCCTACCGATTGATTCATTCCATCTGCGTTTAATCATATTTAAATCATTCAAGACAAACATGCTTGATCGTATCCTTATCACACTAACATTTAGCAGGATTCGAACCTGCAACAGTTTCGTTCCAACCACTTTAAAGCAATTACGGCGTCTTTAAGGCTCTTTAAAATTCCGCCCTTCTGTCCGCGACTTGATCAGCGTAGAATGAATAGCAGCGTAAAAGGTAAGTTTAATAAATTCCACCCTTATTTTCTTTACATTACAAGATAATTTCTCTGACAAGAACTATACGATCGGACGTACTTTGAGGACTCGAAGTTACCTCTCGTACCAAATTTCAGCTTGAAGATAACAGACTACATACAGCTACTATCACATTAATAGTATAAATTATAACAATAGCAGCACTTCAAATTACACGCGTAATGCGGTAAAGGAACGAATACCTCCAGCATGTAAAAGTTAGTCAAATACGAAACTCAATATATTCTCTCAAAACCGAGAACTGCAATATACGTTCGCGCAACAATTTAATTTAAATTAGGTTCTTGCTCTCTGGAGCGATTACCTGGAGCTCCTTTGTGCATAACGATAATGAACTTGTGAGATATTCGCATGTAAGAACGTTTAACGTAGGTACAGCATTTTTTTTTAATGTAGTACCTACTGTGAGTAAAGTCATATATCAGGTCGATATTGAGTTTGATAATATTTCGCTGACATTGTAGCATCTTTTAAGTACTGTAGTATAAATAATTTTTGATGCCTTCGCGGTTATTATACATTGGAATTAAACAATTTTAACGGATTTAACTCGCGTATTTTAATAATAATGATATTTTTGTACAAAGACAAGAGTAGAAAAATCTTAGACCCCCAGTGGGATCTAAGATTTTTCTACTCATGTAAAAACTAATGGTATTGAACCAAAAATATTACTTAATCGAATTTCGATTGATAGATTGTAGTTAATATCGCGTATTTTATTTTTATTGGCTGACGTTTTGGAGCCTTTACAGATTCCATAATCTACTGTAGTATTTTTCCGCGACTTCATTCCCGTAGTGAATTTCAATAAGAAACGATATAAGTCTACCATTAATTCTTCCAAACCAACTTTACACCTAAAGGGTTGACTTTCGGATTTTTTTTTCTTCTTAGACGCCTACGTCATACAAAGAACACACCCTCCAAGTTTCATATCTCTACGATCAGCTGTTTAGGCTGTGCGGATATCCGTATTCAATCATTCAGGACAAAGGATTGTATATACATGTACCTATATAAGATTTGTAATTGTCTCTGGTACTGGTTTGTATTAAGACGTTAACAGACGTTCCACTTAACTAGTAGATTCGAATCTCTTTAACAAATTCAAAAGAGAAATAATAAATACGGCCGCAGAATTATTTTTTGGCCACTTGGTCAAACTTCTCAATAAATAACTAAGCATCGGGAAAATGAGATAGCCTCTAATGAAGTAATTCATCTTCTTTACAACGCCAACTAAAAATCTTAAAGAAAGCGTCAAGGCAAAATCAACAATTATTTTTACTTGTCCTACTGATTTATACATTACCAACTAATTTACTAACTCGGCCACGAAATTTGTGACTCGTCACCAATTTACGTTTTACAGCTTCAATACAAACTCCTCAAAAAAATTATATTCGAGCTTCAATAGATAACAACATATAATATAACTTAACATGTAAAATAATACTTCATATTCTTTTATCGTGAAAATAGCCACCGGCGCGAATGCGCGACATGACAGCAACCGGCCGATTGCACCAATCAGAGAGCGCCATTCGTTTCTTGTACCTACCCGCCCACCATGTTTGTTTATTGTCGTTCGTGCGTTCGGGTAACCCTTCATTTCCCATAAATTCATGTGTACTAATTTCATGTGCCATAATGGTCCCTGGCCATAACTTTCATTTGCCATAATATCACATACCATAATTTTTAAATGCCATAATACTCAAGTGCTATAATGTTCAACCTCCATAATATTGGATACCATAATAACCCTTTCCATAATATTTACTTTCTATAATGTTCATAATCCTTATTATTTTATGCCATAACTATTATTTACCATAATTACGGAAAAAGCAGATCAGAATATTTCAGTGTGCACAGTGGGGTGTACTACCGTGGAAAATTAAGTTTCCAAAAAATGACTTACATTTTCCAAGTGAACCTTTAAGAAACTCATATTTAGCTTTTAGATCATTTGGTCAAATCATTTGGCAAAGTTTCACTTTGTCAAGATTTTATCAAACAAATGTTTTATTTTGTCATAAAAGTTATATTCCAAAAATAAAATTCGGGTAAAGTCGGTTAGGTTAGGTTAGAACTGCGACGCCACGGTGCGCGAGCCGAGCGAGCGAAGCGAGCGTGCCGCGGCAGCGGCCGGCGAAGCGTCAGAACCGATGCTTTTAATAATATTTTATTTACGACATAACAAAAACAAACGAGGTTTTATTAGTATACTATACTAATAATACATAATACCCGATAAGATGAGATATAATAAAGCCCGAATATTAATAATCACTGAATTTTAACTTTTTTTAATTAATACTAAGTATAAATGTTTGTATTTCAATACACAAATTGATTATTATAAATAAAGTGTTTTATTTGTCTGTCCTCAATAGTTCATAATGTAATAATAGTGGCTTTAATATACTATTTGATGATAACTTTAGGTAAATTTAACAATCGATTAATGTAGGTTAACTTATATTTTAAACATACTAAATTATACTATTAGAAGCTAATAGTATTACTATTTTGGTGCCATATATTAATATTTTAGATGTTAACTATTTGAATGCATCCCATAAATTTAGATGCTAAAAAATAATCACCATGCTGAGTTATATTTACTGTGGCCTACATAGAAGGTAACTAGTGGCTGAGATACAATTATTCAGACGCGCGTTGGTTGTGGCCCACTTAGTAATTTAGAAGGTAACTTATATTTTCTGAAGCGAATAATGCTATTAAAAAGAAGCTTGTTTAATTAGTACCCAATTCAAAATAATCGTTGGGCGATTGGGAGATCAGCCGTGTGAGATTCGGTCGCGGTAGTGGCACGCCCACTGGCAGGATTGGATTGGTCTTTGTGGATTTTACATATTGAGAGCATAGTTTATTTAAATTAGATTACCTTGCTAGGTATGAGGAACGTGATCTCGTCATCGGTGCTCCTCGGCCGCTTCGAGACGGGACCGTCGTCGCTGTACGCGTCTCGCTTCATCGCGCTCGCAACTGGACAAAGAACACACACACATATTTAGAAATTAAAAAAAAAAGTAAAAATCACATTAGCGTTAGACTATTGTCAGCTAAGGCGTGCATCGATTATAGAAACTGTAAAGGTTTCGAAACATCAGCCAATAAAATAAAATTGTGAGTTAAATCCGTTTTATTAAAAAAAAGTGTTTAAAGCACACGCAGATAATCTACGTGTACCCACGACTTAGTCTCGCTTTACTGTCAAATAATGATGACTAATAAGCCTAACAGTGCCAGAAATAGGTGCCATTCAACCAGGTTTTCCCGATTTTGTCCTAGTTTAGAGGGCGTCTTAATCCGGGGATTTTACGCGGTTTGTCCGGGTCACCAAATTTTAGAGATGGCAACCTTAGAATTAGGAGATTATTTACCGGACTTGGTAGTTAGCAGTTAACGATAAGTGGCTACTTAAGGTACCTACTACAATTTCGGCTCGGTTTAAAGTTGATTATATAAATAACTATAATTCAAAATCAATCGTACAATTTGCTTTACACTGGACTCAACCAATGACTTATTGCTTAAATGTACTTTATAGAATTGTTTTAATTATGTGTACGATCATAATATTAAGATGTATTCAATAGATATTTCGGATTCATAATTTATTCATTAATGTACCTATTTTTTTCTATTTCAAGTTTATTTTCACCAGCTTTCTAAAATAAGAGAATAATTATGACTTTGAACTTATCTTAAACTTATCTAAGTTCAAATAATAAAGCAGAGGTTAATCTTAACCCAATTTAAAAAAAGGTTTTCTATTCGCCTGTAGGTATATTTTTTATGTTTTTTATTATTTTACCCTCTTTATATCCTGAATAGGTATATTTGTATTTTTTTACAATCTATTATAGTGATTATAATTAATATAAGTACAATTTTATTAGAGTATTAGGCGTTAAATCCAATAACCGTTCAGAACAGAATTTGTTAATTTATTTTGTAAAAGACTGTTTAAATTACTGATAATATTTTAATTATTTTATTTCGAACTACCAATATTTTTGCAATTAATCTGATTCTACATTGTTAAAACTAAAATCTAGATATACTTCCAAGTAGTTATGTTTTCAATTTTGTTTTTTCCAGTAACTTACATCATAATCTCGTAAAATGATAAAACATAAACGGTTTTATGACACCGCAAGTGCATCGGCTACCGTAAAATATAATGAAAATAGCTCGGCATGGAATGCATTTACGTAAAAGCTGGAAATAGAACAATCATAACGAGTGTTGGTGCCGCGGTGCGTAAACAAAATGTAACCAGAAAGTTTCTATGCTTCTTCGCAAGTACTTCATGACAAGAGAAGATAGAAGATATACACAAAGGGCTGGCATTTTATTCGGGTTTTGGATGGTCCAGTTTTTTGTTGGTAGCTGTCGTTACCTCTTTATGATGCGACGGATATGACAGCGGTCTGGCCACCATGACTTTTGAATTTGGATTTGACAGTACAAGCCATCGATCGAGACAAAAGAAGATCAATGAAACTTATTAAAGCAAGACGTTTTTCTAATCCAATTACAAAGTCTGCAAGAAAAGTGGTCCTTATTTGGACCGAACAGTTAGTCTAGTTTTTGACTTAGCTGTTCAGTGCAGGCTATAGGCTATTGCAGTACCCTTCGTAAGGCTCACGCAGTACTAACTATTAATAAACACACTATTCAAACAAAAGAAAGCTACAAAATTCACGAGGACTTTAGGTACTTGTACTCTTTTGCTGCAAAATATAACGATCCTTAAATTTCCCACAAACTACAGAGAAAATAAAATATGAAACTGCAAGTCCAAACCTAACAAGCTCCTTTTGAAGAACTTCGCACCGGCGGTACAACTTCACAAAACAACCAGAAGTTAGCAGTTCCACAACGTCTCTTCCGGCGAATATTAAAAAAGCCAGTTAGTTTTAATTTTAGATCGAGATAAAGTTATAATTGCATGTGCATGTATGTCGATTAACCGGATAATGAGACTTGCGGCGACACTCGTTGCGGCTAGGGCTATCACCAATGAAATAGAAAATTCCTAAAGACTTACAATATACTATTTATCGAAAATATAGTATATGTTCCATATATCCGATATACGTATGTATAACGTAAAAAAAATAACTAGGTACCTTTATATCTCACATAAAACAGCAAAGCTACAAAAGGAAGGATTTTTTTTCCTTATGCCAATATAAATTGATTGCAGTGTCCAGTTTATGTGTATAATAGCCGGTATGATATTGAATTTGGAAAAGGATGAATTTGAATCCTTTCCTTGTTACTGCAAGCTACCTAACTAAGCTAGCCTAAACATAAGAATGTTATATCATAAAACCCCGGTAAACAATTTGACGAACAAAGAAAATTTCATTTATTTACGCCCTTCAAAAAGGTGGCAGGACGTTTGTCGAGTGACTACCCTACTGCCGGCAGGATGCAGGCTGGCGCGGCGCCGCTGCATCGATCCCGCTACCTTAATGACTGATTGATTATTACTACTAACCTACAATACACGACTAATGCATTTGTATTACTGTGACAAATAAGTTATCTTAGTTTTGCAATTCAGTTTTGAATTTACTAGCCTTTGTTGCTGAGAAAAAAACGCCCAATACCTACCAAGAAACTAGTTATGTCAAAGTCAAGTTAACTTGGACACGCAAAAATTTGTGACATAAGCTATATGTTGTACGCAAATTAAAAAATAACACTAATAAGCAATAGAAAGCAGCTATAAACCAAATTCCACAAACAACGACGCATAAAATGTTAAAATCAAATGAAGTACCCTTTCTATAGTCACTACAAGGTGTTCAATGCTATAAATAGTTATTTTCACCACATCGATATGTATGCTACATTAATAGCATTATGATACATGAATTGACGCGGTGCGACAAAGCAATTGTCGGCGCCACTTTTTCAAAAATTGCAAACTTATCACAGCTCTGCGACTAGAGGTTGGTATATAAGACTACGCTATACTAGTTATATAAGACAGAAATACACAAAAGCTATATATAACGTATGCATAGGGGTAACTAGTTAACTTCTAATAACCTAACTTACGTATGAACTAACCGCAGTTATAGGATAATATTGAAGTTATAAAATACTGTTGGCAGTTCGGTTCTGCTCCACTTTTTATAATGATCAGGAGTTTTTTTAATTTCTTATAGTCGATTTATAAAAGCTACAAGTTTCGTGGTGTTACCAGACACTTATTAAAAACCAAAGTACCATTTATCACAAAGAAGCACTAATAAAATAATAATCACCAGTATTAATTAACGATTCAATAAAACGATCAAAATTGATCATTGTATTGTCAAGAGGAAGCCAAATTACAGCGGGGTTAATTAACAATATTATTGCTAAAGGCGGTATAGGCTTAAATCGTGTCTGCCAATATTCTTGGTAGTTAAAATGTAATCCAGGGTAATTTCAGCGAGCGCATGGCAATACCGCGAGGACGACAGCCGGCACAGGTGACGGGGTCACTGCTCCCGCAGGTGCGGGTTTCGCCACTTCACCACCCCACACGGCAAACGTAATCGCAACCCGAAAACTTTCTTTCATTTCCTGTAAGTACCTACTACAAGTAAATCGGCAAACTACACAGATGAAACCGTAACGGGAAACGTATGCGTGCGTTAGATGACTTACTAAGTACGAGCCTTCGAAACAACGCCGATGTTGAATATACCCCCGCAACTTTAACGACAGGTGAATTTTTCGGAATTGTAATAAGCAAAGTTTTTGCTTTCAGAAAATATCGGTATATACAGAATCAAGGTAAAGCCCATTAAAAGCGAGTTATAAGAGGTTCGAATAGGCTCCGAGTTGCGGCAGGTGTTCTCGCACAAAGACGAACACCGAAAAACGTATGAAAAAAATACGAGGCAGCCGCGATCAAAACCCTATACCAGCTGTCGTAGATTTCTTGCTATACGACTCGCACCGTGCCTTTATACGCCTCGAAATAACGTACAATAAAGACAAAGAGAACGAGAATAGACAAAGGAGAAATTAAAACTGACTTGATGTCGATTTGCCAGATCCCGAATCAAGTCGTACGTCCGTTCGAGATGGAGACCGGCGCCTGTGACCTCATTAATTTCTCATTAGCACTAATTCCGAGACGACGAATTTTATCTTTGTCTAGAAGACCCGCATGATTTCGTCGATAAAGTAAGGAAAGCCTTGTGGTGTAATAGAATCAAATTAACGTTTGAACCACCCCTTTAGCGAGGTAAGCATATAGAATTACCGACGTCAGCGCGGCGGTCGGGCCCTTCCATCAGTTCCCAATGCGAAATTAATATAACGCAATTATAAATAACTGAAACGGATAACTTTGACGGTTTCATTTCATAGCATAAATGTTATAAGTACTTATATATAATTACGAGTTTGCATCGGAACTGATTTGATTTAGAAATGTTTGAGTTACCCATTTCAAAAGTTAATTAATTACAACTTATAAACATTTAGCTTAGAGATAACGCAATAAGTACTAAATACGAGAATCCAATTATTTTTTAGACGTTCTCGTAAAAGATCATATTTAAATTGACAGACTAACAAAGATCTAAGGTAGATTATTATATTTTTATATATGCGGAAACTGAATCTAGGTTTCTTTGAAGTGATCTATAAATAGAACATGGAACAATGTTAAAAAAAACTAAATATAAGTACACATACGTATAAATACCAGATTAATGTATTGTACTAAAGTTATCCCTTAAAGAATCAAAATAATATGAGTATCATTATCGTAAAGAATACCAAAATATTGTGACCAAAAGAAAATCACAAAATAGTGAATATCCAATAAGAGTAAGATTACTCACCTAATATTAATCAAGCGTGTCTCAGACCGCAGTTCAGACCTAGAACAAGGAATGAGTCAGATTAGCGATACTTCACAATACAGTAGCATATTAGAGAATAGTCTAAAACGTACATAGTGTGATTTCCGTGTTAATTTCGCGTGGGGCATTGTTTTCCAACTGATAAGTTAGCGTCCGGAGTGTGAGGCTTGCGCGAGTGAACTGGCATCGAGTTGAGACCGTACGGGCGTTAGTACATCACTAGAGACCCCAGGGCGCCGCCGGGGCACATGCGCACCACCGGCCCCGTCGATAACCCTCGCCTCTCATTGTGCCCCGGAAACGACAACTTAACGACTCACACCGCAAGACGACACCCTTAATGTACCATTTCTATCCACCAAGATACTCTACCATGTTGAGTATGAGAGATATGCTGCGTGGGCCTTCACTTCGTGTGATTTCATGTGGCCCATAAAGACATCACCGTGTAAGGCGACGCCTTGTTATAATGTGGTCTGAAAACTTTACAAAGAGAAATATAACCACTCTATTCTTAGGGCAATAGAATCGCGCACTTTATGACGACTTTATGACTGTAATATTTTTGTTCAACGTAAGGCAATATACATTATTGTACACGAAGTATTTTTTATTACAAAAAACATATTGTTTAAATATGATGAGATTTATAACATCGTATAAGACTTTGTAAAGTACTGTAACAAACCCAACAAATTCAGTTAATTTTATTCAAGTTGAAATTTCTGAGACATTTTAGTTTTAATATTAGGTTCTGTTGAAAATTTCTATAAATATATTGACAGTTTGACCTTTGTTTTCATTAGTTTTCAAAAATGAAATAAATACAAGGCTCATACAAATTTCACCCTGCAGCAGAGGCGTGCATTCGATAAAGGAACAATGTAAAAAATGTGTCGCCTACTCTAATGCACACATTCACTGCACGCACCTGCTATAATATGGACAGTTAAGTAAAATACCAATATAAAATGATGCTATTGATTTTTCTAGAAGACAAATAGAAAGACATGAAGTGTTACGATGTTTAATCGACAAATATTTTAGGTGGCGTGGTACTCGCATGCGACCGGGTCGTTAGTTGTCGCTAATGTCTGCTTCTCGGACTTCACTTAACAAATTGCCCACGGCGACTAAATGGTTGATTTTATTGTTACAAGACGAACAAGTATTAATGCAAGCCATTAATACACGGGGCACATATGCTTATGCCTCGTTCGATTGACTGATATAATTGATTGATGATGTTTATAAAATAGATTATATGAAAAACTATAACATAAATATACCAGGCGCGTACAGGGTCTTTCGCGTAAAGAATACCTCGTCCTATTTGACCTGAATAGCATCATCACTAAAGATCGCGGGTAAGAGAACTGGAGAGCTCGCGATTGCAAACTCAATGAACACCCTCTAAAAACCCAACTCTCTACTCTTTCATAAATTTACAATACTTGAGAGATTAGCTTCGAACAGCATAAAAATCAATACCCTGAAAGTAAACCATAACAACCCTCGAATAGCTTATCTGTCCGTCGATCTCTTATTATGGATAAATGCAGATATTTTATTTGTCAATAACTAATAGACAACATGATGAAGCGACGTCGAAGACACTCGTTGCCCGGGCAACGGGACACCAACAAAAATGCACACCAAAATTACAACACCTACCTATTTTACAAAAATAACTTACAATTATGTTGCTAGTACACAAAAGTTATTTACGGACCATTAGATGATAAAGATTATTAATGATGTAGTTATTTGTAAAAGGAAAAAGTGTCAGAATTAACAGAGACGTAAAATCAAGACATTACATTCTAGTCGTTTGATCCGACCTTGGAAAATAATGTGTCAACAATTGCCATGTAATCCATTAGATCTATAAAGTACACATAATATAATACATAGATCAAACTGTACAAACCCTATATTGATATTAACTTATGAGGCGAATAACGTAATTGTTATATTCCTATAAAGGCGAATAATACAAAGGACTTAAATTAACTTCTCCCAGAGTTTCTTCTCAGCAATTTAAGTATTTCCAAAGCTAGCTTTAGGTTAAATACCGAGTACCAATTCTAATGTCTCTTTCTAAAATAAATTATTGAGTATTACGAGCAGAAATCCTACTAATATTACAAATGCGAAAGTAACTCTGTCTGTCTGTCTGTTACGCTTTCACGCTAAAACTACTGGACCGATTTAAATGAAATTTAGTACAAAGAAAGTCTGGAGCCTGAGAAAGGACATAGGCTACTTTTTAACCGACTGCAAAAAAGTTCCAGGCAGACGAAGTCGCGGGCAGAAGCTAGTTTTATCTATAATGGCAGTTACGGCAAAAAAACATATTCTTGTACATAATTAAATAAGCTGAAATGGCGTAGATACTGCGAATACTTCAGGTGCAACCAATGCACAAATACCTACGTGGGAAACAGTCAGATGCCTGACTGTCGTGCTGTGACCTAAATGCCCCCCTACCTGATAGGTCTCTCATATAATTTTATAAACGAGTAATTGTGGACACTCAAAGACGCTAGTCTGTAATTTACTCCTCAAAAGCTGCTATAATATTCATAGCAGTGGGAACAAGAGCCTGCACCACCCTTCTTAAAGTCTGGCAGTTCTGGAGGTAGGCTATTATACCAATGCTATGGCACCACCATACCTTTAGCTCTCCCACAAGTGACATAAGTCCGAGAAACAGCAGGTGTCTTCAAAGTCGAAGTAATACAAGGCCATATAATTACTTTTAATAGGTTTTGATCGGGATATTATTATAGAGTAATTATATGAAATATTCGAGTGTTGTTTGCTATAGTTAAATATCGTGTATTCGCTTTCAGTAATCTAATGCTTTATTAAATATTTTGAGTGGAATTAAATTTAGTACCCAGCAGATAATATGTTCTACTTTTGCGAAGTTTGGGGAAATGGCTAGAATACAGTGAAATTAACACCTAGTGGAGAAAAATAGGCCAGATCTGGACCTATTTTCGATGCCCAGTTGAATGCTCAAATTCTATAATATCAAGCAACGAAACAATGTTTTCCAATATTCTTCAAATACGATTGAAGCTTGATAAATAAAGTTCTGCTCTAAGCAAATTCAGTTGATTATATTCATTATTATATACTTAACGTGAAAACTCAGCAACATAGGATGTCATATTTTTTCCAGAATTACAGTTTGACATAAACACACCGGAACAAGACATAAAAGCTTGTAAAAATGAGCAGCTAACTGCCTAGTCGTAAAATAACATTTATGTCATCTTTTAAAACGTGAGGGATAATTCATGGAGTAAATATACGGGTTCCCAGCGTAATGGGGCCCGTGACGCAGGTAACGCACACACGACCAACTCGTATATTTCGCTCAAAAGGCTCCTATGCAATAAATTTGACGTCTCCAAAATAAGGTCATCGCAAAGGTAGGTTAAGAATCTTATCTATTATTCATAGAAGGTTTTCTAAACGAATGTGTATTAGGAATAATATAGGCACATTTTGTTATTGATTCCGTTGATAGAGATCGAACGAAAGCACCTCGTGCACCGTATTGCTGCCACTAGGGACGGACTAAATAACGAAATTAATAACACGCAATGCATACAAATATGTAATTAAAAGTCGTGACGAAATAGTGTCAAGACGGGTATTAATTAATCAGACTTATCAATCGCACAAGAAGTATTCTCTTCTCTCGCAAAATGATATATGGGGTAGGTCGGAACTGGAGAGGGCCGAGTGTCATCAACATCATGTAGTGATTGCTACTTGATACAAACAAGAAGTCGGGAGTGCTCCCGCCCGAGGGCGCGCACTCACACAGCTCCATGATAATGGCCAACGAGCCGTGAAAGCATTACAACCTTACTTACTGATGTTAGCCGACTAATCTTTCCTACATTTACAACAAGCCAATCCCTTTACGACCCTTCAAGACGAGATTATTTAAACACAATCAACGATCGTGGCAATTTAGACATCATTGCCCTTTAAATTCTCACACATTCAAATGCGTACGGTTAATGAGTTCACATTATAAACTTCTTAAATTTTCAGCCGTTTAAATTGTTTATTAAATGTGAAGTGCCGGTCTGAAATTGCGAAGATTAAATTTGTTTTGTTACTTTAGAAATTATGTAATTAGGCAAAGAGGGAAAGTTGGAGGCACGAGTTCGCCCCTTGTGGCCTTTCAGACAACGGTTATCCATTCGGTTCCTCGCGGGCAGGCGATGTGCGTTAATATTTGATGCTCCTATCGATCATAACTTCTTTGCGGCTGGCGGGCGCGGGCTGGCGGCGGGTGGCGACTCGACCGCCGCCACCGACCTGTCATTTCAAGCCATTGTAATCTGTTTAGACAAATTTATCTAGCGAAAATCAATATAACAATGAAATTATCATAATATACCTTCAAAATACATAACCCTAGTTGAAGCAGTAGAATCAGGGGCGTGCACTGGGTTTCGTATGAGGGTAGGCAAAATAAAAAAGGCAGAATAAAAAAAAAAAAAAAAAAAAAAAAAAAAAAAAATACCTACATTACTTCTTCATTATTTTATATATATGTATTATGTACAAATATTTTATATCTCTTCCCTAAACAAAACTATGAATCTACCATACCGGCACAGTGTGACTTGTATGTAATGACATACAATACAAAAAGGAATATTATACATTTCACTGTATCAAATAATAATAAGTAATCAAGATAATACCAAATTAAACTTCTAACAATATTATATACCTATATCTAAGTGAGTCTATAATGGAAGTATACCACTTACATAGTTCTTACTTCATCAAATACCTCCTCGCTATAATTTCAAACAAAAAATAGCACTTAGATACTTAAATGAATAATATACTAGGTACATAATAATATACAAAATGATACTTGTGGTACCTACTTAGGCAGTTATGCCAAGTTGCAAAGATTTCATTTTAAAGTAGATTTTGTCAAAATTAAATATAGCATTGCCGCTTTATATTTTATTATCTGGTTTATGTTTTTTTAAGGGCTGAGAGAAGTATTCTTTCCAACTTAGAAGAGTTTCTTATTATGTGTACATAGCTAAGTAACTTCTTTGTCTTTTACACATAAGAAATTTTAATAAGTGCATATATATATAGATATATACACATGAAATAGTAATGAAATATTGATAAGTGTTATAAATATGTTCCTATCTGCTTTCTTATTATGATTTTGGAATTGCAGTTCTAATATGATGGTTAATAAGTACTAAGTATAAGTATTCAATAGTTGGTAAGAAGGTACCAACTTCTATTCTGTTACTGACAAACATTTGAAGAAAGATTGTAAATGTTTTTCAGACTGTTCACGTTTTACAGCGAAAAACGAAACTTTCAATTCAATAACCATTGTAGTTCCAAATACTTTGAGTATTCGAAAATAACAGACTTATTTAAGTACTTACATGGAAAACAAAATAAACAAAACATTTGAATGTCATTGACGAGTTACCTACATTACCTATCTACCTATCTTATGAAATAATTAAGTAGCTCGGGTACTTACCTATCTGGACTGCGGTACCTTCATCGTTAAAATAAAGTTTTAGAAGCTTTTCATTGCCTTTTTTGTGCAAACACAAAGTCAAAGCACCATTCAAAGTTTAAACACAACTTCAATAGATCACACTAACATCACAGCTTACTAACACTTATTTCACTTAGTATTCCATTTAATAAAATTAAAATGATCAAATAGTAGTAATTATTTGAATTCCTACAAGTGATAATGATATTATTCTAAACAAATCCAAAACTATCTTTTACCGCGTTTGTCACCGCAACAATAGCCGTCAATTGACAGCCGTTAGCGTTTTGTTACCTCTGTTTAAAAACCATTTGCCTGTTTTTGAAATTAATCATTTATAAAATAACACTACTTAATATAGAAAAACATAAAAACTAAATAGGTTTCTTACAAAACTATTAATTTTTGAGCAGTTTATTCATTTTATAAATTATAATTTATTTAAAAAATAAGTTAAAAAATTAGATAGCTTGTCTTATAGTTTTACGAAAATCAGAACGTTCTAAACACCTAACGCAAGCGGGACAGCGTTATCTAGATATCCGAACGTGTAAATGAGATAGCCAACACCGGCGGCCGGAGTTGCTTTACTAGCGATTTGCAGCTATAAGCGTGTGTGCAACTTCAATTTGTGTCACGGATATGAAATTTTACTCACACTATTGCAATTTCTGAAGGCAGGCTTAGGCTTTGCCTAAGAGAGGATCCGTGACGTAATAATAGCGCGCGAATGTTACCCGGCAACGTTCCGTTTTACCGAAGTTTAGTTGAAACGTAGTAATAGAGAAGTATATTTATGGTTTTAGTAAAATAAGTAGGATATAAATTATGTTTTACGTTCCATTTTACGTAAAGAATTTAACGTTACCTAGTGAGTAGAAAAAATAAATAAAATTAAGTTATATTTTTTATTAAATGTGGGGTTGTTAATAAGGACGTTTGGCAGTTTTTTGTAGGGTAGGCAGTGCCTTTATGCCTCTATTGAATGCACGCCCCTGAGTAGAATTGACAATACGCTCGAATGATACAGAGACTAAGTGAAATTTTCCAACATCAAATTAAGATAACAATACAAAAACAAGTCAAAAAATTGCGTGTCAGTTAATGCAAACAGAATTCAAAATGATGCATTTAACTTTATAATGGGGTTGTCTTCATGACTTATGAAGACTATGCGGTGGTTAGGCGGTAAAAATAGTCTTGAATAGTAGAAAGGCATCGGTCGGACGTTTCGTGAGCATAATTGGAGAGGCTCGTGGGCGTGCCGCACGCTACGACGGCGGACGCGGGCGGGAGACATCTTGTATGTATTTGCCTCTCTGGTAATTTCCCCGTCGGTCCTTGTATATTTAAGCGGTAGCGTCGTCCGTGCCGCTCTCATGCATATGTCATGAGCAGTTGCCGTGCGACGGTTTGTTGACGGTCGAGCCGCGGGAACGGCTACCACCGGCCCCCTGCGGCCCACCACCGATAATTATTACGTTCTACTTTCGATTCCGGTGGCTATCGGCCCCGCCCCGCCTCGCTACGGGTCGTGGTGGTGCTTAGGGATGAGGCGACAATTACATTCCCGTTTTTCTCCAATAGCTCGCATGTAATGACCATGTTGTGTATTGCATGTACGTTCAAATTAAATGGCGACACCGTAAAAGCAGTCATAAGTCTCCAACACGCAAACTGATAAATAACGCACCTTCTATTTAATGTTACCTAATGGGTTACCGAATAAAATTTTGACAGATTTATTGATATCTGGAGGTAGGTACTAAACTGAGCTTGTATGAAAAAACCAGTAGATACTTATACTCTGTTGTTAAGATAGGTAGACGAAGGAGAGATTTCATAGCTGTTTGACTTTGTGATGGATTGCCGAACTGTACATTAAGGGCGAGAGGAAAGGGTCATTAATTAGAGAAGGCAAGAGAAAAATAAACGTCTTTTTGCCGTAAAAGGGGTTTTAATTATAATTGATAACAGTCACTTCCTACTGAATATAAACGAAAAATACATAAATAACAAACATCTTAATAATAGCAGGAAAATAGGCACCTATTTTTATAGATCGCCTACGTGTTTGTTTGTGCTGGGGAGATTTTGTGAGGATCAGACTGTTCTGATCCCACTCTATTATGTAAGTAAACTTGCTATAAACGTATACTAAAAGAAAATATGGCTAGACCGGTGCTTAAATAGAAGCAGGTACCTAGCCAACTATTCCAATTATTAATTTTATGGCATTACCCTATAAAAGACAATTAATTGAATCATGTCTACGTACAAAGTTTTCATGTAAGTTAGATAGATTACGTTGCACACGATTATAAAATTGTTTAGGCCTATTTGGAAGAAGAATAATACCTAATACTAAAAAAAATGTAGACATAAATGCCTAAGGAAGCTAATTATTTAAATTGGGATTGATAAAAAAGGATTAGGAAGAAAAAGAAAGCAGTATATCCTTAACGCAAATTCAGTATTTATAGGACGAATAAAGCCGAAAATAGGTATTTCAGGCCACTGTGGGACCTAAATATAAAACCATATCTATACTAATATTATAAAGCTGAAGAGTTTGTTTGTTTGAACGCGCTAATCTCAGGAACTACTGGTTCGAATTCAAAAATTCTTTTTTTGTTGGATAGACCATTTATCGAGGAAGGCTTTAGGCTATATAACATCACGCTGCGACCAATAGGAGCGACGAAACAGTGGAAAATGTGTAAAAAAACGGGGAAAATATGAAGCCTTATGAAGAAGTGACAGAAGACTTTGACAGATCTTTGACGAAACAATCGGACAGGCAGGACGACGTCTGCCGGGGCCGCTAGTAATTGATATATAGAGATAGTACTTATAGGTCTCTAGCGGAACAGTATTTTTTAAGACCGTTTAAATGGTTGTAGTTCAATTTAGTTTGGCAATGATTGCAGACCAATGAATTTGACAACAAGTGCTGGTTTCTATCCTAGGATACTAAGACTAGCCATTTATTTAATTGTTTCCAAATATGTCGTGAACTCGTGACCTACAGATAGAATAGAATTTTAATTTGTAGGTACTTGGCTGAAACCAAGATTGACGTGGAACATTAACAGGTAAGTATTTTAGGCTAGACCAATATCAAGTCCCAAAAATAACTTGCTTCGTCCGTTGAGAGATTTGCAGTGTTGGTCTACTACCAGCTATCTCTTTCAAAGCTCAGTCTATTTTTTGTTCTTATTTAGATTTTTTTTTTTAAATAGAAAACTGATTTGAGAAAAAAGTACCTATGTAGGTACATATTAGGAACTATACAAAAATCTTTTTGTATTTGTACCTAGAATATTATATAAATAATTGAATTAGATATGATATAATTAGATATGATATGACTAGGTAATTGAAACTTTTTCTCTACTTAATAAATTTATAGCTATAGGATTTATTAATTGGAATAAATGGAGGTATGTAATATTTCATGGATTTTATAGAAATAAAGTATCTATAGAATGCAGTAGATACTTTACTTTTATAAGTACATATTCAATTTAAATTAAATATATGCCTGATATATAATTTAACACACACTGACACATTTAGAATTCAACTCAACATTCTATTATAGTAGCATTTTGTTAAAACATATAATTTGAGAAAGATAAATGTTCCATTCTATGAATAATTTTATATCTTACCAATAGGTATGGATTGTGAATAAAATGCAATGTGCACTGAATAAAACTATGATGAGTTCTTAGTTCAACTAAGTAGAGAAGACATGTAATTAATCATAGATAGTCTTTTACCAATAACATGTATTGTCTAAGCTCATGATTAAATGTCATCTGACAAACACACAAACTTGGAAAGGTCTGTCAATGAAGGTCACCGCGTGTCAGAAATCCGCTAGATGCGCTAGTGTAGAATGAGGTCCAGCTGTCACGTAACACCAATCACAGGCCAGTAGCTTGCCTCTCATTGGTGGAACATGACAGCTAGACCTCATTCTACACTAGCGCATCTAGCGGATTTCTGACATGCAGTGGCCCTCATTGTTTAATAATAAGATAGTTATTTATGTATGTTGTGTTAATACCATCTTGAATTCTTACTATGTAGTTCTCATGGTCATAAGATGGAACTGAAAATAAGGATTTCCAAAACCTTCTAGTTAGACACATCCTGAGCATGTTTTTTAGTTTTCATTTTGAACCTATATGTAAGTACATAGGTAGAAATATCGCTATTTGTGTGTGTGTGTGTGTGTTAAAGCAGTATGTACTTAGCTATAGGTACCTACATGCAGTGATAACATGGGCCTTTTTAATCAATATTCCATATTGTTTATTTAAGTAAACAAAAAAATAAGTAGAATGTAATTGCAGAGAATGTGTGTAAAGGAGACAAAATTATCAAAAGCTCCGTTGTAAATCAATTCATAGATATACTTAGAGGAATTAAATAATCTACAAAACGAATAAAAGTTACTGGTTAAAACGTCGACTTCCATTGAAGGTAAGTAAATGCGACAACGTAAATGATTTTCAATAATCGATAATAGACGTATATACAGCCGTAGTAATGTGAGACAAAGGAATAATGCTTGACAATAAATTATCAATGAAGCCGGTTGGAAAATAATCGATAGATACACTACACGGTAAAATTAGGTACGTACTCGCTACTATTGCTGTAAGCAAACATTGAATAATCAAATATTTAACTTACCGAAGTAGTGATGAAAGTCGTTGCTAACAATTTCTGTATTTCAAAAACTTTACTATGATCTTATAAAATTAGGCTCATTAATTATTAAAATAAAATTTTCGATCCACAAAAAAAGTAAAAATGGCGGCAATGGCAGATGTTTGGTAGATAATGCGAGTGTTGTCATATTTATTGAAAAAAAATCTTCTAATTCACTTAAACATGATTTAGAAAAGACTTTAATGATTAAACGAACTTACCTGTAAGTGAAGTTCTATCATAATTATACGATAGCTTTGTCCGAAGAGATTAGAAGAACACATGTAGTAGCACACACGGTGTCGCCATTAAGCACTTTATTTGAGAGGCTGTATAACAGCATACCCTTGTCTTTTTTTTTTTTTTTTTTTGTAAGTAACGTTTCCTTTGAACCGCGCCACCTATTCATTTAGTTCAGAGTACAAAATCATTAATATTATATTAATTGGGAATCAAAATAGGGTGGGTGGGATGCTAATCTCTTCGGACAAAGCTATCGTATAATTATGATAGAACTTCACTTACAGGTAAGTTCGTTTAATCATTAAATTATACTTAAGCTTTGTCCGAAGAGATTAGAAGAACACATGTAGATGTTTAGAGAATATAGTATAAAATCACAGTTTGATTAACTTGATTTAAATATTTATCATTTATGTGTTAATAGATCTATTGACAACATGAGAACTTACATGACACTATGTAGGTACTTAATAATAATATTAATGATCAAAAAAAAATACAACACATGAGAAGAACTTAATACACCTCTTGCAAGTTCTCTATTATTACTATTGATAATATATCTCGTTGTAAAAACGACCAAAAAAGTTTGAGCTAGCGCTCCAACTAGCAGTTTTTCTAATTGTATTTAAAGTAACCCCTAATCTACTAGCCCTGGAAGCGGCTGCATGGCTTGTAATGTGGGCAGTAAAAATGGATACATCAACACCACATTCTTGTAGGGTATTTTTGATCCACCTACATAACGTTTCTGATGTAACGGCTCTATGTGGTTTATTTAAGCTTACAAACAGACTATTAGTACTACGTATAGACTGTGTTATGTCCAAATAGCAGCGCAAAGTAGATGCTAGACAAATCTCTGGTTTTACATTGAAAAAGGGTAAAACTAAAATTGGCTGTGTAGCTCCAATACGTGAAGTTTTTATTAAACCAGGAATTTTAATTCTAATATAATCATTATATGTTTCTATATTTTGAACAATGATTTTAGACAATGTCTGGGCACTATGCGCAGTTGTTACAGCAATAAGTGTAATTATCTTTTTAGTTATTTTTTCTAAGCTTAAGCTTTCATTAGGATACCATCTCGAAAGGGAGTTAAGGACTATTAACAGACGTATCCCACATCACATTATATTTGGGTAGAGGTGGTCTTAATCTGAATACACCTCGAAATAATCGTTTTATTCGATCATTAGTTCCTATATCTGATCCTAAAATTAACGACAAAGCTAACCTGCAGCTATATAAGGCTCCATAATTAGCACCAGACTCGTATAATTGTGTTAAGAAGGTAATCACATTAGGTACAGAATTAAGACATAATGTCAATTTTGCGTGTAGTACAAAATAAGTACCATTTCTTGAGGCATGTGTCATACTGTCGCAGAGAGCTATCAGATAGTGAAGCTAACATGATATGAGTAGATGCAATTGGGACCCTTTTTCTTAAAAGTGACGTCCGGATATTAATCCTGCAACCAGGGTCTGATGTGTCTCAGTTGCTAGAATGAGACATTATTAAATTTTTACTAGGTTTGAAAATCAATGGTCTGGAGACCAAAAGACTTTAAAACAAAGGATACCACGGTTGAGTGGGCCAGTGTGGAACCACTATTATTCCTGTAGCATTATCATTAATAGTTTTTCTTAATGTTTTAAGGATAACAGCGAATGGAGGAAAGGCATAAAAACGGAATTTAAACCATGTTACCGTAAAGGCATCAACTACATATTATGCATCTGGATCTCTATGCCAGGAGATGTACTTTTTACACTTTTTGTTTATTCTACTCGCAGATATGTCGATTTCCGGACTTCCAAAAAACCGGATAATCTTGTTATAGGCTAAGTCTGACAATTCCCACTCTATATCCGGATTTATACGCTGTGATTCTGCATCCGCTATATCATTATCGGCAGAACTTATATAAGAAGCAAATAGGGTTATTTTGCGTTTTTCACACCACTGCCATAATTCCCTAGTAACTTTTGTGAGGTAGGGAAATTGAATACCACCCATGCGGTTTATGTAGAAAATAGCTGTGGTATTCAATTCAATTCAATTCAATTCTGAGTAAAATTTGTGCAATCATGAAACGATTTAGCGAAAACTTTAAGTCCGAAAAAGGCTGTTCAGTCCAGGAGTTCTAAATAATTAATATGTTGCGAAAATTCATCATCACTCCACATTCCACTCGCACGTTCCTGTCCACTAACAGCATCCCAACCCGTAGTTGAGGCATCATTATAAACTTCTAAATCAAATGTATTTTATTTACTGGATGTATAATAGGCCTAGACCACCATTAAGGTCAGGTAATACAGACAGTAATATATTCATGTAATTGTCATAGTTATCATCATGAATTAGATTTAAATATTTACATCTTTCTATTTCCTTGATATAAAGCCACCCATATTCGACAGCAGGGCAAACCGATGTTAGTAAACCAGCTAAGCGAGCGAAATCTCTTATCCTACAACGTTTTGATGTGATGAATTTTTGAATTGCAGATTGTATTTTTAAGATTTTTTCTGACTGTAAAGTAATTTCTAAGCGTTTTGAGTCTATAATAAACCCTAAAAATTTGCAGGTAGTATCGGGAGACAGGTTACTTTTATCTACATTATTTATGAAACCCAAGGATAACAAAAGTTTAGATGTATCATCTATTTTTTGTAAACAAAAATTAAGATTTTTAGAAATCGAAATAGTAACCATTTATCCAGATTTATACTGTGGATAAGTGTCCACAAGACCTAAGTAGGCCAAGAACTGGTTTCATTACCTTTGTGAAAACGTAAGGAGCTGTGCTTAAAACAAAAGGCAAAACATTAAATTCGTACAATGTTTCTTCAAAATAAAATCGAAGATATTTTTTGAAATCATGACGTATACGAATTGAAAAATATGCATCTTTCAAGTCTAATGTGCTCATATAGCTATCTTTGCATATCAATTTTAAACGCAGTACGGAGGTCTCCTAACTTAAAATGGTTTGTATCTATGAATTTGTTTAATGTTTTCACATTTAAAATGAACCTTGTTTTGCCATTAGGTTAAGGAATTATAAATATTGACAGAAGGTTTTCAATAGATTCTGTGTACCATAATCTTTCTATCTTAGAAGAAGTATTTGGGGTAGGAGGTACCTGCAGAAATACTGGATGTGAGAATGGAATTTGATATCCTTCTATCCATGGCAGTATTGTTTTATCATTAGTTAAAAGTGAACATTGATATTTATGTTAAAAGAGTCTTCCAACATAATAATATTTTACCGTGTCTACCGATGGCTGCTGTGTGATGGTGGAGCTCGACGCGACGATTGTCTCGAGGAGTACCCGCGACGTTTCTTCTGTACTGGCGCTGTGTCCCCTTCAGCCTGTTATTTTGAGGAGGAGCACGCCAGTTTAAATTTTTAGTAAGTAATAGGTATTCGATATATAGGAGTATTCTTTATTTCATTCCCTGATTTTTTTAATATCCTTAACTGCTTTTAATTTATCTGCAAGTTGTTCAGTGAAGAGAAATTTGTCGATTCTGTAAGTTAGAAGTCCATCCTTCAATTCCTTTTTTAATGCATTCAGAATGAAGTTTCTACATACCTGTGACTCAGCATGTTGACAGTCATATAAAATCTTACATGCGTCCATCATTACCTGTATTAAAGAAGTATTTCTATTTTGTTCTTCTAAAGGCATTTAAAGTCCTTCAGCTATGCATGAAATATCTGATGCTATTTGTTTTTGTTTAAGTTCTAAGCATTTATCTCGTTTAACCAATTGCTCATTAATAGCCGCCTTTATTTTTGAGTTTAAAAGTAAGTATTTTTGCAGTAGTTAATTGCGCATTTCTTTATTCAAAACGACAGTAGCAGTATACTGCAAACGGACTGCGAGATCCGGTCGTTTTTCTTTTCCATAGACTTTCTTTTGCGTCGGATTGTCGCCCAAGATTTTTAATAACTCCTCGTCTAGAGGTATATCTAGCACATCCACAGGCTATGACGCTGCTGCGGTGGACGTAGTTGCAGATTCTTTCGTAATACCTGCATTTGGCAGGTCAGGCGGCTGGTCAACAGGTTCAGCGACGCAATCACTGGTATACTGTTCAGTAATATCCGGTATATCTGTAATAAGTAATTAACTTACCCTTAATGAAATATTTCGGTATATGGAATGAATTGTTGTACTGTTAATAGGCAAAATTGGTAAAGTGACAACCCCAAAGGATGCCCGCAATACCCAAGTATCAAGCCATAAGGTTTTGTGTCGAAGAAACACGTTACCCGGAGACAGCATGTTATAGCAAGACCCTTTTAAGCAATATTAGCAAAGTAACAGCCCCAGAAGCTGATCGCATTGCTAACTTAATACTTTTGGGTGCAAACCTTATGTTATATTCGAATATCAGTAAAGTGATAACCCCAAAAGTTACCCGCAGTACTGATCCATGACGAATATATAGGTTATTGTATAACGCCGTATCGCCGTAGCTGCCTTCTTCGTTTACCGTATGCGATACAGGTGAACGTGATCTATTACGACGATAGGGCGATCTGGATCTCGAAGACGAGGCCGACGATGACTCTGGCGATGAAGATGGAGAACGTGGTCGGGAATATCATCGGTCACGTTGCTTCCTTTTAGCATGTAGAAACTTGCGCTCCAGTTTCTCAAACTTCCGAGCGAGGCACTCATAATCATAATCACTTGAATCCGAACGAGCACGTTTTCCCATGCTTAAAAGGTAGTATTCTATTTTACGAAATAATTAAGATTGTGCAATGGCGAAGCACTGAAATGTGAATGAATAGGTGGCGCGGTTCAAAGGAAACGTTACTTACAAAAAAAAAAAAAAAAAAGACAAGGGTATGCTGTTATACAGCCTCTCAAATAAAGTGCTTAATGGCGACACCGTGTGTGCTACTACATGTGTTCTTCTAATCTCTTCGGACAAAGCTTAAGTATAATTAGTTATATATGCTCTAAGAGAAAAGATAAGTTCGTACTGTTGTTTTCTTCAACTGTTAAATATGAAACGTAATTTTAGTTTTGACTTGACAATGAAATTAATAAAGTTGGAGTATTAAAGACAATCCTTTAAAATTTGTAGTGCACAATACATTAATTGTTAATGTCATGGGTTTAATTAATGTTCTTATTTTCTTTTATGCTCTGACGGAATAATAGTGCTATGAAATGTGTTATCAAATTAATCGAGGAAAAGAATAATCTGGTTAATCCTATATCTCAAACAGGTTAATTTATGTCAGTTTGGCATAATCAAATTTCAAGTCTGACATTTGCCGTCAACGTCTGTCCGTCAGTAGGGTCAGCCGTCATCGCTTGCAAAAATTTATAAGAGTTCGTTGCGAAAATTTTACGATTTAATGCGTATTTTTGATACCAAATTTTAGTAACTTGTTTACGCATTATTATAGTTCTTATCGGCATTTGTATAACCATGATTTCTGTGTTGAATACTTAGTGAAAGTCCAGTGATGAATTGTTGAAAAATTGTGATGAAAAATGAATAATAGTACAGATATTACTTACTTTAGTGAGCTGCATTGCTCGAAGGATGCCTTGACTGAAACATATGGATTGTTTATGCAGTTTCTTTTGGCGGTGCTAGCGTTTACTTGTCTCATAGGTGAGGATAAACAGATCTTGGAAGTCAACAGGTCAAGGTTTACACTATCGTTAACTGCGTCGCTTTGACGTTACTACTTATTAAATAAAAGACTACATACGCACTTTTTTATTTTTATATTTAAACTTAACCTCTACCATGTTTGACATTTAACAGTTTATGTTTAAAGTAAGTACTAAGTATTTATTTATTTTTAGGTAAAAGATTTTGTGAACCTCGACACGCGAGAAGGCCATGGCTTATCTGGTTTTTCGACACCTCAAAGCAGGGCTTAGGTGCATTGATCATACATGCAGCAAATGTATGGCTTTCACCACATCTCACAGGGAATCCATGTACATGGTAGGTGTAAAACCATCTGTTATTTCAACTTACACTCTGTTCTTTTTTAAATTGGCTTATATTTCTAATAAGTATGTGTTAACTAGTAAATTCTCTTTAAAAGTGAGGACATTGATTTATGGAAATATGTACAGTATTTATATATTAAAAATATATCATGTTAGTTATAACACCACTATATATACCCATAGCGGCCCGTCCCGGCTTCGCACGGGGGGACTTAAGATTTTTTTCATAGTTTTACGTTTTACTCAGAAACTTTACTTTACGTAACGATACTTTTCCCCCGTTTTTGAAACATTTTTGGTTACTGCTCCGCAACTATAAGACCTAGCGTGATATTATATAGCCTATGTTACTCGGGGATAATGTAGCTTTCCAAAGGTGAAAGAATTTTTGAAATCGGTCCAGTAGTTTAGGAGCCTATTCATTACAAACATACAAACACACAAAAATACAAATCTTTCCTCTTTATAATATTAGTATAGATGAATGAAAATAAATAACTGATAATTAAAGAATGAACCAATTTTATGAAATAAAAAAATCTGTTTTTAAAGGTATATAGTCAACTTTATGCTGGATTCCACTCTCGGTCTGCTCATCATCTGGGTGGGCATCAGACAAGCTCAATACTATGCTCAGAATTATGACATACCTCTTATCAATTTTGGTGAATATGGTAAGTAAAATATTACCTCTCTTGTGAACAAAGACAACATATTTACTTACTTTTACTTTACTTCTTTCTAATTCCATACATTTTGTTACATTTTCTAATTCCAAAATACAGTTAAATGTTTAACTGTATTGAAACCTAAAATATCTGAAAGGTATTTTGATTTAAATTAATTTTAAAGATATTATATCACTTTTAATATTGAAAAAGATATAATTAGCTGTGTTTTATGAAAAACAATTTAATACCATATATATAAGTAATATTTTTTGTCATACTAATCAATATAACACTGAACTAAAAAATAGAAATGACCATTTAAAACACAAATAAGTTTTTATTTGGTGCACCAAAAAACGTTTTGTCTGAGTGTTTCAGTCAAATGATCACATATATTTCCATGTATATGAGTATTTCAATATGAGTCTATGCTCATTTATTCCATTGTTGTTGCCAGGTAAGCCACCAATGTTCTCTGCGTGGGCGTGTCAATGCGTGCTGTATGCTGCGCTAGCAACATTTGCCAAGTCTGTGCTGGCGCTAGTGCTGCGACTCCCGCCCGTGGTCGCGGTGCTCTCCACTCTTCGCCTCTCGCCTGTCTCCGATCCCAAGTTGGAGCTGGCTGTTGTGATGCTCATTATACCATTCTTTGTTAATGTGAGTACATAGGAATTAATTTAGTTGTTTGTTATAATTTGCCTAATGTCCATGACATGCGTAACTATAGGTGTTTATTTTGTATCTTAGTTTTGTATTTAAAAACTGATAACATTCCTAGAATTTGGAATGTAAGTATCAGATGGATTGATTTACACCGCACACCACAAACTGTCTAAAATTAATAATTACAACTACAATTTGACCTTATAAAATCTGTACCATCTGTTCAGTTTTATAATGGGTATCTCTCATAATTACATACTTTCATTTTGCTATTAATTTAACAAATACCTACATAGAATGTAAAACACTTGTACAAATATTTGCTATCACCAAACACAAACTTATGAAATGATAGGCTATATCATTTGTTTACATATAAGTACTCTGAGACTCTTATATGCATGTACATATGTACCTACTAGTAAATGGTGCTGCAATTTATGGTCTGTGGAGAAATTTGACACTTTGCACAAAATAAAGTTCTAAACATTGATGGAACTAGCTCGTATTTGAATTGTATAATATGTTGCACATATTCCTAATGTTACACAAAATCCATATTGAATGTATTCTTTAATTATTTCAGATTCTTATCTTCTGGGTAACTGATAACTTCCTCATGTATCATCCGAGAGGAGTTAGTTCAAAAATTAAATCAAAGGTGAGTTTTTGTAGATTAGATTTATATTAATTTATTGCTTTTATGATTTTTATAATTTCATCTGCTTTTATCTATAAATTACGGAGAAACTACTGAGCCGAACCAAAAAAAATATAATAAGACTCAAAATGAATACTTACTTACAAAAAACGTATTACTATATACATCGCGAAATATTTTGTTAACCCATTTAAGACTCTAAGTCTGCACGTTTAAATTTGAATTCGTGTGATTACATATAGAGTTGTCACACTCTTCTTATAAACGTGCTATATATTTTTATTATACTCATATGACACCTTACAACTATAATCCTTACTAATATTAAAAACGCAAAAGTTTGTAAGGGTGGATGTCAGGATGTATGGATGTATGTTTGTTACTCAAAATCTACTCAATTGATTTTGATAAAACTTTACAATAATATAGCTTACACATCAGGACAACACATATGCTATAGTTTTTAAAGATATTGTGTGAAGTACTAATCATGCGCAGACGAAGTCGCGAGCAAAAGCTAGTCATTTATATAAGCATAAGTACGCGTGTAAGCGAGTCTCGGGGTTGATCTTATTTAAACCTTATTTACCTTATTTAAAAACGACGTCGACCTCAGGTGCGGTACCAATCCATCAAGAAGGAGAAATCTGCTTCCGAGGAAGACGAACATTCAGCCGATGAGAGGTTGTTGGGCGCCAGCGTATGACCCTTCCCCAAGCCCCGGGTGATCCGGGCCTAACCAATGTAATCTCCTATATCACTGCTATACGGTCCGAATGACCACCCAAACTATAAAGGCGAAGTTAGGCATGAATGAGATAGATATGGCTAGAATTTTAACCACATATTAATTGGAAGGCGGAAAAAATCGAGCGCTTTCATCACAAGTTTACATACAAAAATATTTTGTAGCTCATGGAGGAGGGAGGAGGGGGGGGGGAGTAATCCTGATTTATTTTAAGAAAATGGAGATTATTTTCGCCTGGCAATTTATGTTGTACCTATCCAGTTCGAATCTGTTACCTCGCTTAGCTCAGTCTACTATTGATCTTTCCTTAATCAGCGTTTTTATCGGTTGGGTGGTTTAGGTGGTTATTAGCAGATTTTAGTCTGTACCACACATACTTGCTTTCGGACTGTGATTAAAAAAAGGTACATATTCACCTAAAGCAAGGCCTTACAATAAATTTCAGGTGTCTGTAATCAATTTGTGACAAAACTGACACTGCTGTCTTTAGATATGTGGAGATGCACGAAGTGGACAAAAACAAAAAGTAAAGTCATATCAAATTGCCATTTCTGCATATAAATGGTTTGTTACCATAAAAATAAGTCAGCATTAATGTCTATACCATAATTGGGTACTTTTATTTGTATCTTTTCCCATAATCGTAGATTTTACATTTATTTGTGCAAGTTTGAACTGCACTTGTTTATAAAAGCAGTAATTTACTGGCACCTATACATTTTCAAACTTGTTCTAAAATGTTGAAACTACGAAAATGCTCGCATGTGGAGATATACCATTATGAGCTAGTAACATTTGGTAACAATAGAATTTAAAATTTTCTATGTCAATAAAAATTTATAATAACCAGCCGAAAGCAAGTTAATAGAGTCGAAAATTGTTTAAAATAATATGTGTACTATATCGATATCAGTTGTATATTTTATACAATATCTAGGTTAGGGTACCAATTCGTTCCATTGTGCTTTATTTATTTAGAAATGGGCTACTTTAGGATATATATTTAGCAATAATTTAGTGTACAATAAAATTGGCTTTTTGAAAAGTTATTTTCCGAGTAAGACTTGCGACTTGTACCTATTGTAAATAAGATGTAAATTGGTTTGTAAAATTCTATTGTACATATTTATGTAGGTAATTGGCATTTGTATCAATTAATTAATTAGATATACTTACTTATATTCGAAAAAGATGTTCATAATTAATTGTCATGTTGACGTTTCAAGATGGGTTGGTGTCTTGAATCCAGTAGTGATACATTTGAAACGATTTTATTTTGATTTAGTTTTAAATATATTTTTTTTGTATATTTGAGTTGTGTATCACATTCAATTGGCGAATTATACAGTGCCATTTAGTATGGTAGCTGACCCATCGATGAAATGTAGGTATATAAAGAATTTATATTGTAATCTGTTTTATATGTTGTACCTACCCTTTGTTTTTAAAAAGTTTAATGGAATTGAAATATTTCCACAGAATAAATATACTCCAAACGCGGCATGTTGAAATGTACAAATAAGTCATCGATTGTATTAAATTAGAAAAAGATATTTTTGTATGTTTAATTTTACGAGGAAATTAATTTATAATGTTCCTAAATGATATTGTACTTAGATCCTCATAGTAGTGCCATGTATTTTGTCATAAATATACAAAAACATCGAGTTAAGACTGATCAAGTCGAGAAATGATATTTTTAACTTCCAATAGTTGCTCGAATTATTTTTTAAATAAGTAGGTAAACATTCCTTTTTAAATGTTCGAATTAGTCATTGTGACTGATAACCGATTACCTATATTCCGTAGTTTTCTATATTTGTCTAATACACTGACTGTGTATGAACAAGCCAGAAGATTAGACCAATAAAAATGTCATCATCAAAACTGAGTTTGCACGGCACGGTTGCTAGGCAACTATGACGTTTTTTGCATGCAATTTTTACAGCTGTGTAAATTATTACGTTTGACTAACTATAAAAACGAAATAACTATAAAAACGGTTTCTTGTTCATATACTGTCTGTGGTCCAATGATATTCTCTTAATTTATAGTCCCTATGTGATTGTACATAACTTTAAGACAAGGGCTAAGTTTTGTAAAAAACAATATGTACCTATATTTAATAATGATCTATATACTTACTAACGTGCATCTGTTCATTGTTTGCGAATATAATTCACTCATTACGTGTTTACTGGTATTTTATTTCTTGAATTTAATACTGTATTAGTTCAAGTCCCGGTGAGGTCTCAAACTCACACCTTGCCTAGTTTATTGCAAAGTATCGAGCTTTGTCCAATTACTATGTATTTTGTTTAGATTCGTCGATATTAGTTATTTACAAACAAATTCGTAAGAAGCAAAATTTCATGTACCATTCTGTTTTATAAAAACCTACTCACTTATAATATTCGTGTACATATATACCTATTTGTATAGTCAGAAATAGTCAGAATGAAATAAATAATAGTAGGTACCTAGTTAAAAGATTTTTAGCGCGCGAAAACGTCTGTCACTATCATACTTTGGCTATAAGAAAGAAGCGAATTATCCGTTTTCGGGAATCGATGTTACTTAATGTAGGAACCTCGTCGCTACACAAGCTTATTTACAAAACAACGCGTTGCTGTGACGTTGTCATGGCTCTACATTGAATAAATCAAACAACTGACAATTTCTTACAACCTATTAATTATTTTCTTTCTATAAGTAATTGTCGTTATTAGTTTTTTCATTTCTTTGTTACGTTTTATGACATGATATTATTTAAATAATTTGAAGCTATTGAAATGGAGGAGCGCGAGCTGAGAAAATTGTTGCAAACTAAAAATGGGTGTCGGGTCCCAAATATGTTGCCAATCCCAGATGTCCACCTCATGGACAATCTGCCATTTACGCCACAGCCGCCATACAACCGAATCAAGGTAAATAACACAAATACACTTATTTAATAGCTATTATATTTCAGCCTCTATCGGTAGCGTAGGGAAAACCGTTAAAACTTTTTTTTTTTTTTCAATCTATCACGCTAATGTGGTATCAAAATAATGACTAAGTACTGTTGCGCGGTTAAGATTTTTTTATTATAAGTAATTGTACCTTATTATATTAAGTACAAAAAAATCTTACCTAATTATGGACTGATTCCAAGATCTGATGCCATGGATTTCTTTATTTATTATTTAAAGTGCGGCTTATAATGCAAAATCTTCCTTCCTAATTACAGGATAAGCAAGCGAAGTTCCGTCAAGTTCTCGAAGAAAAGGCATCTGAAAGAAAAGTTGAAATCGCCCGACCAGTGCTGCCGCGGCGTGAACGCGACCGACTCGAAATCGCACAGGAGCGCCACATAGCCGTGCTGCGAGTATGCGCCGACAAGATACAACCCCCACCAATGCTTAAGTCCTGGGAAAGAAAAATAACAAGTTTGATTCCTGCCAAACTTCGTACCCCCTTCCCGACTTTAATGGGCGAGCTCATCGATGAAAGCAAAGCTGAGTGGAATCGCAACCTACACGACCTTGCCGTGAAAACTGTTATACGAGATGTACCCGGAGTCTCCCGAAAGAGGTACCAAGAGCCATACTTTAAATTTAACGGTGTCACACCCTATTACGAGCGAATGCTTAAGTTTCGCAAGAAACTTCAAGACGGTTCTCTTCTGTTACATCCTTTTATAAGACTTGTGCTCGAATCCTCGGAGAAATCGTTCCCTAGTGCTATTATAAACTTAGCAAAATATAGAGCTAGGGGACCCATGACTTTAACAGACTTCAGAACGAAAGTGATGGAAGAAATTAAACGAGCTGACTACTTGGTGTCCAGCACTTGGTACTCTATTCTTGTGCACTGGCTCAAAAATCCAAGGTGTTTAAAAGGAATGCGCCCCAAAAAGATACCAGAATTTGTGCGATGTGCGACTAAAATGATTTCCATGCAGATACAAGAGTTGATGCGCAGATCGATTGATGCGATTATAGACTACCTAAAAGATCCGGAATCAGTGCCAATTTTGAATTTGGATCTCGATTTTGACGGAGAGTTTGTATACGATGAGTCACTCGAGACTGTATATGAAACTTTTCATGATATAGCTGATGCCATATCCCATATCGCTCAAAGATTAATGCCAATTGAACAATATTTAAAAATAGCTTATAATTTCGACGCTTTGCCTGTAGAATATAATGAATGGCTGCATAAAGACGGCCATCAACGATTACAAAAGCAGCTCAATATTGTGTTTGACCCATTGGTACAGTACCAGTGCAGATTACGAGAACAATATAATATGCTGTATGGTGCTCCGGCTAAATCAGCTCTTTTGGATTTCATTCAGACAGCTGGAGAATTCGAGGAAAGTCGAGATAAGATAAAATATTTCCAAAGTATAGATTCAGATATAACAGCAGTCCTTGAAAATGAATACTTCAATTGTGCCGTTGTGTGTCAACTAAGAATGGTAGATGGACTAAAACGTAAAGCTTTGGAATTTATCAATGACATTATTGGAGGAATTATCAAGACACACATGGACGAGAATCACAGCATCTGTACAGAGTTTGAGATAATTGCCGCTAAAGCGCTGAAGGAACCTGAAAATGCAGCGGAGCTAGTCGAGCAAGGAATTTACATTTTACACGCAAAAACAGTTTTAGTTGAGGCTTTAAAGGAGAGAATAATGAGACAAATTGAAATTATATCCAATCTTTTAGAAATGACTTCTTTAACTCCCGAACACGTTGCATCAAACACTCGCACTGTTAATTGGATAAAAGATATTAAGCCTATTTTTGACCGAAATGCTGCAGCATATGAAACATTTAAAGCTGAAATGGAAGAAAACCTGTTAGCCAAAATAACATTTCTTAATAAGGAAGTTATTGAAATGATTCCATATTTGGAACTTTTGGATAACATGGACGATATTGAACATTCTCTGGAGTATTTAGAATACATACGTAAACTCGTACATCGTTTGGCTGATTGTGACAAATTAGTTATCTGGATAAATAATGAGGAAGCCACTTTTAAGTTCCCTATTTCCAGCTATCCTGATCTGGAAGAACTTAAAGATTTCGTCTTACCGTTCTATAGTCTTGTATATCTAGTACATACTTGGAAACGAAATTACTACACCTGGATGGACGGCCCTTTCGAATATATGGACCACAATCAAATCGAACAAGATCACGAGTTTTATTACAAGGAGTTTTTGAAATTATCTAAAGGCTATAGAACTAAAATAAAACAGCAAATTGCGGAGGGTAATGAACGACGATTTCAAGGTCTCGTGGATGATACTGATGTGAATAACCTTCCAGCTCCAATGAAACTATGTGCTCAAGCAATTGTGGAAATTAAAGAATGGCGTCCAAATGTTCAAATGGGTCACATTATGTGTAATCCAGCTTTAGTCCAAAGACACTGGGATGAAATGTCGACAATAGCTGGATTTGATTTAACACCTACTGCTGGGACCACACTACGAAAAATTATCAATTTTAATCTCTGGGACAACTTAGACGAATACGAAATCATCAGTGTAGCAGCGACGAAAGAGTTAGCACTTATAACAAACTTAAACAAAATGATCGCTGAATGGACGGACATATGTTTTAAAACTAGTCCATATAAAGATACTGGTATTTTTATTCTTTCTGGGCTTGATGATATTCAAAGTGTATTAGATGATCATATAGTTAAAACTGTGGGGATGCGCGGATCTGCTTTTGTCAAACCATTTGAAGCTCAGGTGAGAGCGTGGTATGAAAAAATTATGAGAGTGAATGCTACAATTGACGAATGGGGAAAAGTTCAAAGTCAGTGGCTATATTTGCTGCCAATATTTTCATCAAAAGATATAGTTGCTCAAATGCCCGAAGAAGGAGTAATGTTTGTTGAAGTGAACAATATATATCGGCGATATATGGGGTCTGTTGATAAAGATCCCCACACCCTCGAAATTGCTGGAGGTATGGGTGTTTTAGAATCATTCAAGATTGCATCTGGTATGCTAGAAAAAATTAATGACGGCGTCAATAACTATCTGGAAAAGAAACGATTATATTTTCCTAGATTCTTTTTCTTGTCCAATGATGAAATGTTAGAAATATTGTCGGAAACCAAAAATCCGCTTAAGGTGCAACCACATTTAAAAAAGTGTTTTGAAGGCATCAATAGACTTGTATTTGATGAAGAATTCAACATATCTTCTATGATATCAATGGAGGGAGAAATGGTAGATTTTCTTGAAATTATCAGTGTCGCGGCCGCAAGGGGCTCAGTGGAAAAATGGTTAGTTCAAGTTGAAGATCAAATGTTAAAGGCTGTCAAAATGGAAACTGAATTATCATACTACGAATATCCAAACTTAGGAAGAGTCGAATGGATACTGTCTTGGGAGGGGATGGTGGTTTTAGCTATATCTCAAATTTATTGGGCTGTAGATGTCCATGAAGCTTTAAGTACCCATAAGTTATCTGAGCTCCAAGCTTTTCATACCGGTTTAACAAAGCAATTGAATGAAACTGTAGCTGTAATTCGACGAACTGATTTGACAAAATTAAGTAGCATTACTGTAAAGGCTCTTATTGTTATTGACGTACACGCGAAAGACGTCATTTTCGAACTTGTTGGAAAAAATGTAACCGAAGTTACTGATTTTCAGTGGTTAGCTCAGCTTCGTTACTACTGGGAAGAGGAGAGGGTATTTGTAAAAATTATAAACGCTACGGTCAATTACGCTTATGAATATTTAGGAAATTCAGATCGCCTAGTCATTACACCATTGACCGATAGATGTTATCGCACTCTTATAGGTGCATATTATTTACATTTAAATGGTGCACCAGAAGGACCTGCTGGGACGGGTAAAACTGAAACTACTAAAGATTTGGCAAAGGCACTTGCTGTACAGTGCGTAGTATTTAATTGTTCGGACGGCTTGGATTATAAAGCTATGGGCAAATTTTTCAAAGGCTTGGCATCATGTGGCGCTTGGGTTTGCTTTGACGAATTCAACCGCATTGAAGTAGAAGTGTTATCTGTCATAGCCCAACAAATTTTGTGTATAGTTCAGGCCGTCAGACAACATCTAGAAACATTTGACTTTGAGGGTACAAAACTTACTCTGAATCCTGCTTGTTATGTATGTATAACAATGAATCCTGGCTACGCTGGTCGTTCAGAATTACCCGATAACCTAAAAGTCCTATTTCGCACTGTGGCTATGATGGTTCCCGATTACGCTATGATAGGTGAAATCTCACTTTATTCTTTTGGGTTCCTAGATGCTCGTAATTTGTCCGTCAAAATAGTAACGACTTACCGGTTGTGTTCCGAGCAATTGTCTTCTCAAAATCATTATGATTATGGAATGCGAGCTGTAAAGACTGTTCTTTCGGCTGCAGGAAATTTAAAACGAAGCTTTCCAAACGAGAGTGAGAGCATACTGCTGTTGAGGTCAATTACAGATGTGAACTTGCCCAAGTTTTTGACTTTTGATGTTTCTTTGTTTGAAGGAATTATATCAGATTTGTTTCCTGGAATTACTTTACCAAAACCAGATTATGAAAATTTTTTGGATGCTTGTCGAGAAACCTGTAGTAGAAACAACCTACAACCCGAAGATTGTTTTTTGATTAAAGTTATTCAAACTTTTGAGATGATGATTGTCAGGCATGGTTTCATGTTGGTTGGTGATCCATTTTCGGGTAAGTCGATGACTCTCAAAATCTTATCCGAAGCGATGACACTTATGGAAGAACGGAATCAACCGGGAGGTTGCGAATGTATGTATAAAGTGTTGAATCCGAAAGCAGTGACGATGGGACAGCTCTACGGGGCATTTGATCCCATTTCCTACGAATGGACGGACGGTATAGTAGCTACTATGTTTAGGGACTTCGCATCCGATGATACTCCGGTTAAGAAATGGATTGTTTTCGACGGTCCCGTGGATGCTGTATGGATTGAAAACATGAACACTGTTTTAGATGATAATAAGAAACTGTGTTTGACTTCTGGGGAAGTAATGGCGATGTCCAGTGTAATGTCAATGATTTTTGAAGTTATGGATCTTTCCCAAGCTTCCCCTGCCACAGTGTCAAGATGTGGAATGATTTATATGGAATCCAGTTCCCTTGGATATCAGCCATTTTACAAATCTTGGCTGAATACACTTAATCCTATTTGGCTTGAAGAAAATGAAGAATACATATTTGACATGTGTGAATGGTTGTTCGATCCACTTATTTTTTATGTCAGAAGATATTGCGGGCAATTAGTTACAGCAGGAGAGATAAATTTAGTGATAAGCACACTTCGACTCATTGAAATGCTTATGGATAATGCTATTGAAGGGGAAGAGGATACTAAGTACACAAGGACATGGTTTTTGGCGTCTTTTATGACTGCCTTGGTATGGGGAGTTGGAGGTAT
Organism: Polylopha cassiicola; assembly: GCA_038024825.1. NCBI lineage: Eukaryota > Metazoa > Arthropoda > Insecta > Lepidoptera > Tortricidae > Polylopha > Polylopha cassiicola. The sequence goes on along the minus strand of CP149060.1, from coordinate 6,996,595 downwards.
ATTGAATACAGATTCTCGTGAAAAGTTAGATGACCTAGTAAAGGAATATTTCAGAGGGGAAAAACAAATACCGCCACAAATTGATCGTCTGGATGTATCTATTCCCAGTGAAGGCATGCTTATAGATCATTTTTATGTCTATAAAAGCAAAGGATGTTGGAAGCCCTGGCCAGATGCGGTGAAAGGAGTAATTGTCAAAGAGCAAATAAATCTACTGCAAACTGTGATACCTACATTAGAAACAGAAAAATATATGTATTTACTTAAACTGCATACTAAATTTGCTAAACCTCTTTTATTAATCGGACCAACAGGAACCGGAAAAAGTTTCTACGTCCAAAACTTTTTGATGAATAATATTGACATGGAAAAATACACACCTGGATTCCTAACGTTCACCACGACTACATCGGCAAATCAAACGCAGGAATTGGTTCTTTCGAAGTTAGTAAAACGGAGGAAGAATAATTATGGACCAACAAAAGGCAAAATTGCTGTTATATTCATAGATGATATGAACATGCCAGCAAAAGAAGTGTATGGAGCACAGCCAGCCATAGAATTACTACGTCTTTATTTCGACCAAAAACACTGGTATGATCTTAAAACTACGGATAAACTATACATTTATGACACATTCTTTTATGGAGCAATAGGACCAGTGGGCGGTAGTCGTCAATTAATTTATCCAAGAATGCTTCGACATTATAATATTTATTCCATTAACGAGTTTTCTAAAGAGAGCATGTCCAAAATATTTACATCTCTATTGCAACTGGGCTGGAGAAGAAATGGTTTTGGTCAAGATACGCAACCTACTATTATAAATATCATAGCTGCCACTATGGAAATTTACGATCAAGCTACAGAGGGCTTAAGACCCACCCCGGCCAAATCTCATTATATATTTAATCTCAGAGATTTCTCTAGAGTTATACAAGGTTGTGCGTTATTGAGAAAAGAGTCTGCTGAAAGTAAGAAAACTTTTATTAGAGTTTGGGTTCATGAAATTATGCGTGTATTTTATGACAGACTTGTAGATGAACCAGATCGTGCTTGGTTTTATACTGTCCTTAAAAAGACTACCCGAGATTGTATGAAAGACGCATTTGAATCAGCTCTTGATACATATCAAGACGAAAGAGGAGAGGTGAGCCAAGAAAACATTAAAAACATGATGTTTGGTTGTTATCTGGATTTGGACAGTGCTGAAGGCGAAAGACGTTATGATGAATTGCCTTCTAAAGAAACATTCCTGAATATTGCTATTGCCATGTTAGCTGAATACAACGCTATGCATAAAGCTAAAATGACAATAGTGCTCTTTGACTATGCCTTAGAACATTTATCTAAAATATGTAGGCTTTTATCTATGCCGTCAGGAAATGCATTACTTGTAGGTGTGGGTGGATCTGGTCGTCAATCGTTAACTCGTCTTGCTAGCACAGTTTTAGGACAACAAGTTTTTCAACCTGAAATAACTAAATCTTATAGCGTTAAAGACTGGCACGATGATATAAAACTAGTTCTTCGTGAATCCGGCGGTCTAAACAAAGACACCACATTCCTATTTACAGAGAGTCAAATAAAGGAGGAGGTTTACATACAAAATTTAGACAGCTTGCTTAATTCTGGTGAAGTTCCCAATTTGTATGGATTAGACGAAAAGCAAGAAATTCTAGAGTTAGTTCGATTAGCTGCTCAAGGAGGAAACAGAAATCTAGATATCAGTCCTCTACAAATTCTGGCTTTTTTTGTTGGCAGATGCAAAGCTAAACTACATTGTGTGTTGTGTTTTAGCCCAATCGGAAGTTCATTTAGAACAAGACTTAGACTTTATCCTTCGCTGGTAAACTGCTGTACTATTGATTGGTATGATAGTTGGCCTGAGGATGCTTTGGAAAAAGTTGCACATCATTACATGGTTAAAGTAAACGTGCCTGACAAAGTAAAATTAGCAGCCGTGATTGCTTGTAAACAGTTCCACGTCGATGCACGTTACGTGTCAGCTGATTTTTACAGTCAGTTTGGAAGAAAAACATATATAACTTCAGCATCTTATTTGGATCTCATTAAATCTTTTACATCTCTGACCAATAAAAAACAAAGAGAATTACGAGCTGCAAAGCTTAGATACATAAACGGGTTAGATAAATTAGGTCAAGCGGCTGAAGCTGTAGCCATTATGCAGCACGACTTAAATGCACTCAAACCTCAGCTTATCATCATGGCTGCCAAGTCAGCTAAAATGATGCAAGAAATAGAAGTTGAAACTGCTATAGCGGATAAAGCGGCGGCACAAGTAAGAGAAGACCAGAAGGTAGCAAACGTTCAAGCAGCAGCAGCGCAAGAACTAAAGAAGGACTGTGAAGCTGATCTGGCTCTAGCCCTTCCTATTTTAGAAGATGCAATAGCTGCTTTGAATACTCTTAAACCAGGTGATATTACGATTGTCAAATCTATGAAAAATCCGCCAGCTACAGTTAAGTTAGTTATGGCAGCAGTTTGTGTTATGAAAGGTATACCCCCAGACAAAATACCCGATCCTGATAATCCTGGTAAGAAAATATTTGATTTCTGGGGACCTAGTAAAAGAGTACTGGGAGACATGAGCTTTTTAGAATCTCTTAAAAATTATGATAAAGATAATATTCCGATTGAGACGATGAAGAAAATAAGAAAGGAATACCTATCAAATAAGGATTTTAAACCGCATATAATTGCCAAAGCTTCTACTGCTGCTGAAGGCTTGTGTAAATGGATTATTGCAATGGATATGTATGATGCCGTAGCCAAAGTAGTAGCTCCTAAAAAAGCTAAATTAAACGCTGCTGAAAAAGAATTTGCCGAAACTATGGCAATTTTGGAGGAGAAAAAAGCGACTGTTGCTCGCTTAGAAGCCAGACTTGCAGAATTGAATGATGCGTTAGAAGAAGCTAATATTAAAAAGAAAGCTCTTGAAGATGAAGTACAACTGTGTATTGATAAATTAAACCGAGCTGAAAAATTAATTGGTGGTTTGGGAGGTGAAAAGGTACGTTGGACCGCAGCGGCAGAGAATTTACAAGTGCTATATGACAACTTAGCTGGAGATATACTGGTTTCTTGTGGAATAATAGCCTATTTAGGACCTTATACTTTACCAGTTAGGACTGAAATTACAGAAAAGTGGCGTTTGTTGGTTATAAAATTAGATATGCCACATTCAGAACAATTTGTTTTCAAAGACATTTTGGGCGTTGACATCAAAATCCAAAATTGGTGTATTGCAGGTCTACCAAGAGATTCCTTTTCTATTGATAATGCTATCGTACAAGACAATTCAATGAGATGGTCATTACTCGTAGATCCTCAAGGACAAGCCAATAAATGGATAAAAACTATGGAAAAGTCTAATGATCTTCAAGTATTAAAATTCACCGATGGTAATTATATGAAAGTTATAGAAACATGCTTGGAATATGGAAAACCGGCACTAATTGATTGTATATTGGAGGATGTTGAGGCACCGTTGGATCCAGTTTTATTCAAACATACTTATATGCAAGGGGGTAAAGAATATATAGCGCTAGGAGAAAATGTTATAGAATATCATCCAAATTTTAGACTCTATATGACTACAAAGCTAAGGAATCCTCATTATTTACCAGAAGTTTTCAACAAAGTCACACTTATTAATTTTGCTCTGACTAAGGACGGTTTAGAAGATCAATTACTTGGTATCGTGGTAGCTAAAGAACGCCCAGATCTTCAGGAGAAACGTGAAAAACTGATCGTACAAGGAGCTGCTAATAGGGCTGCATTAAAACAGGTAGAGGACGACATTCTTCGCACACTTCAAGAATCTAAAGGTGACATTCTAGAAGATGAAACCGCTATTGAAGTTTTAGATTCATCGAAGTTGTTGGCAATAGATATTATGAAGAAACAAGAGGCTAGTTTGGAAACGGAAATTATTATTGAGAAATTCAGGATGGGATATAGACCAATTGCTTCTCATTCTGCTGTGCTTTATTATTGTGTTACCGAATTACCCAATGTCGATCCCATGTATCAATACTCACTTACATGGTTTATTAATCTTTATATAATGTCTATAGAGAATGCGAATAAATCAAAGGATTTGGACAAGAGATTGAAATTTCTTAGGGAAACCTTTACCTACAATTTATATAGTAACGTTTGTCGATCACTTTTTGACAAAGATAAATTAATGTTTTCATTTATTATGTGTTCTAAAATGATGTTGTCCACTAACGACATGGATCACGATGAATTTGTGTTTTTAATTACTGGCGGTATAGCTATCGAAAACACTCTAAAAAAGCCCGTTGATTGGCTACCTGATAAAAGCTGGGATGAGATCTGCCGAATAAGTGATCTACCAGCCTACGGTGGATTTAAGGATACATTTGTTAGTAATATCAGTAAATGGAAAGAAGTGTATGATGACTTGGAACCACATAATAAGGCTTTACCAGGGGCATGGGATACAAAATTGACACCATTTCAAAAATTGTTAGTTGTCAGAGTACTTAGGCCTGATAAGTTGACAACTGCAATTTCTGATTTTGTAGAAAGACAAATGGGGAAAAACTACATTACACCCCCACCATTTGATATTGGTAAATCGTTTGCAGACTCGAATTGTTTAGCACCTTTAATATTTATTTTGTCGCCAGGTTCTGACCCTATGGGAGCACTTATTAAATATTGTGAGAGAATGGGATATTCTCATAGATTTAATTCTATATCTCTAGGACAAGGTCAAGGACCTATTGCTAGAGCAATGATGGAACGTGCCCAGGCAGAAGGCGGTTGGGTCTGTTTACAAAATTGTCACCTGGCTGTATCTTGGCTACCTGTTCTTGAAAAGTTAACAGAAGGATTCGATTTGACCAATACTGATTTGAGTTTTAGATTATGGCTGACCAGTTATCCTTCAGATAAATTTCCTCAGTCTGTTTTACAAGTGGGCGTTAAAATGACTAATGAACCGCCAACTGGTCTTCGACACAATTTAAATCGATCGTATATTTCGGAACCTTTAAAAGAACCTGAATTTTTTGAAGGTTGCCCTGGAAAAGATAAAGCATTCAGTAAACTTTTGTATGGAATAAGCTTTTTCCATGCCGTAGTTCAAGAAAGAAAAAAATTTGGGCCTCTAGGTTGGAACATACAATATGGATTTAACGATTCTGATTTCCAAATATCCGTTATGCAGCTGCAATTGTTTTTAAATCAATACGAAGAAACTCAGTACGTAGCTATAAAGTATTTAACTGGAGAGTGCAATTACGGCGGAAGAGTCACAGACGATTGGGACAGGAGGTTAATCGTAACCATTTTAGACAACTTCGTTAATCCTGGAGTAATACATGATCCAAATTACACATTCTGCGATATAGGGCCTCAATATGGGTTGCCGCGTAGATGTGAATATCAAGACTATTTAAAACACATAGAAACCGTTCCGGTGAATCCACCGCCAGAGGTTTTTGGTTTGCATATGAATGCTGGAATCACCCGTGATTATTCCATATCCATGGCTCTTACCGGAGCATTGGTACTTGTAGAAGGAACCGGGAGTGGAGGAGAAGGGGGTAATACCGAAGCTGTTTTAGTTCAAATGGCTTCAGAGATTTTATCTAAAATACCACCTAAGTTCGATGTTGAAATAGCCCAAAAGAAGTTTCCTGTAGATTATAATGAATCGATGAATACAGTGCTTATGCAAGAGATGGAAAGATTTAATAAACTTCTGGGAGAGATACGATCATCATTGTTAGATTTGCAGAAGGCTGTGAAAGGTCTTATTGTGATGTCTCCGGCGCTTGACATGCAATCAAATGCTATGTTACTCGGAAGGATTCCTGATAATTGGCGTAAAGTGTCATACCCGAGCTTGAAACCATTGCCCAGTTATGTTTCAGATTTCATTGATCGTCTTAGTATGCTACAGAACTGGTACGATAATGGTAAACCACCTACATTTTGGCTTTCCGGCTTCTTCTTCACACAAGCTTTTTTAACCGGTTCTGTACAAAATTTTGCAAGGGCCAAAAAAATTCCTATAGATCTACTGATCTTCGACTTTGACGTGCGCAAAGTTGATTATGAAACTGAACCCCCTGAGTGGGGAGTATATGTTCAAGGTCTTTTTATTGACGGAGGACGTTGGGATCGCCAAAATCACGTCATTGGAGAACAGTTGCCGAAAATATTGAATGATCACATGCCGGTTGTGTGGTTATATCCTAAGACTAAAGCAGAGTTCCAAGAAGGATCTAGATACAGATGTCCTCTTTATAAAACCTTAGAAAGAAAGGGCGTGTTAGCGACAACTGGACATTCCTCTAATTTTGTTTTAGCGTTCTATTTACCATCAGACAAGCCTTCAGCACATTGGATCAAACGAAGCGTTGCTTTGCTTCTGCAACTGGATAATTAAGAATCTTAAAAGTTTAGGGTTCTAGAATGACCTAGTGGGTGATAAATTATAATCTCGGTTTTACCAGCGAAAGATATTCGTAATTTTTTATGACTAACTTTTCATTGAGCTTTAGTCAACTGTAGGTGATCAATTTACAATGTAAATTAAAAATACCCATTTATTTCTTATCCAAAAATACCCGTGTATTTCTTATTCGCCTAATTCAAGACCATAGACTAAGGCGACACATTGTGGCAGCATATTTTTGATATTATAATAACTGCTATTTATTACCTACCCACTTTTCAACCATTTTTTGCATTATTTAATCGTAGAGTTAGTATTGTGTCAATATTGATTGGCTAATGTAGGTACTTAAGTACCTGTGTATTGTTTAGCGCATGAAATGTTACTATAATGTATTTATTATTTTAATAAAATATTAATTATGATCAGAAATTGTGTCTTTATTGAGCTAAATTTCATCTCTAATTATTTCCGTGATCTCCTTTACTTTTCAAAAGCTGTCGTCGCGTGTCCTCGGTTTCAACTAGTTTACGCCTTAGTTTCAGCATAATTGCAGCATTTCGTTTCTGTAAAAATAGTTACAAATCGCACCCTTACTAGAAAAGTCTGCATACTCGAAATGTGTCCACATTAATTCAAATTTAAATGTGTAGACTTAGAGTCTTATATGAAGTACCTAACAAAATATTTCGAGATGTCACACTAAGCTAGTAAAGGTGCGGAATATGCTTAGGCAGTACCAGCTATGGACACCAACAACACACTATTTCGATAAAGACTACCTACCTATACAAAGTCTGTATAAGAGCGATCAGTTCCTCGTTCCACAGCCTTTGTACAGTTCAAGGGCTAATCAGGAAGAGGAGGAAGAGGCACAGAGTCAAATTCTATTCAACACACTATCTAAGTTAAAAGAAAAATATTTACTGCTACCACAGCGCTCGGAGGAGGGAGTTCATGGCCCCCATTAACCCGCACTGGATCAGCTCTTAAATACAGTTTATATAGAACTTGTGTGCTGATTCTAGAAATCACAAAAAGATTTTACCTTCAGCACCACGCATGCTTGTTCAATAGAATCGCATTCAGCGTCGATGACAGCGGCCTCTCTTGCTTGCTCTTCTCTCTTTGCGGCGGCCATCTTTTCGTTCTCTTTTTTAATTTCAAGTTCTTGAGCCTCTTTCTCTCTTAACTCATTTTCTCTCATTTCGGACAGTACGCGGTCTGTAATGACGTAATCAGCTAGTTTGTATAAATTAAAAAAAACGCTTTTAATTGTAACTATGAAACTATATTATCAACTATTAGGTGGAAGCTTGTTTTTAACCCATTTTTAGCTACTCCAACATACTTAGGTAATAAACTTTGGCAGACATGCGTAGTTCTGGTGATTTGGAAGGTATATTGTAGCGAAGTATTTCAACCGTAATTTATTATGATAATTATCGATGTCTTCATAATTATTACTTAGACTAACGTTAGCTGACCTGCCTACGAATACTTAGTACGAATATAGGAACTGTTTTCGAAACTCCAGCAAATAAAATAAAATGCGCCAGTTAAATGCATTAAAAACTATTTTCACTGCAAGGCTATTGACACCTGCAGTATGGATTTGGGTCTTTTGACCATAATTAAAATACACTACCTCTGTCGAACATTTCGTCAAAGCGTTGTCTATGAGCGGTAAGAATCGCCACGTGTGTGATCACCTTATTGCTTTCGGAGGCAGTGCAAATGTCGACCATGTCAATTTGATAACGGACCTGGGAAATTTGCTCTTTCAGCTCCTAGATTAATTAGATAAGTAATTTTAAATTTACAAACTTACAGGTAAATATAGTAAGTATATGTACCTAGTGTGTAGGTAAGTACTTTTTACCTGTAATTGTCCAGCAAAATAATCGATGTCCGAATTGAGCATAGAAAGTTCTTCGCATAAAACACTCACTGTTACCCGAAGTTTGCACGCTTCTTTCTCTTTACATAACTTTTGCTTGTTTGCTGTTAAATGTTCTCAAAATAATGAAAAGCAGAAAAAAAAGTTTATTTCAACTAGGTAGGTTTAATTTAAGTAAACTAACGTTCAGGGAACTAATTAATAGTTTTTTCTCAAACATGCAATGAAATATCGTCCTTACGTGCGTCAAAACACGCCAGGAAATATATCATTCCTGGCCTAGGCCGGGAAGTAATTACTTTTTAATTTGAATATCAACATGGCGTTGATCTTCATAAACAGTTCAAGCAACCGTTTTTTTTTAATAAGTTAGAACTTTATTGTACCAAAAATATTCGCGTTAATGCCTATATTATACACGAACTGAGAATAAAAAAAGAATCTGTATTATTAGATTAATTTCAATTTTATACTTGTCATGATTTTTAAAAAGTATTGTTATTTGCTTAGTTTTACTGGTATATTTAAGTTACGAATGGCAACATTCGCGCTGATCTATGATTGGCTATTGTATATTTTGACCAATGACGGACGAGCGAGCGTGGCCAATCAGCGGCGAGCAGCAATCAGAGCTGTCATGGTGGTAGAAGACGCGGGAACGAAAAAGGAGATGGCTATCTTTGGACAAATATTGTAAAATGAATTCGCAATGTTTAGAGGTTGGAGGTTAACGGCCTGTTGAAGACTTATACGCTAATACGATTGATAACTAGAAGTTGTTAAGTAAAGGGATTTACTGGTACATGTTAGAAGTTGTGATTCTCAAGAACGGAATAAAGTAATCAAGTTGTATTTGGTGTAAAAAAATAAAAAATCCTGTTATTCAAGTGTAATTTATTTTATTTGAATGTTGTATTTATTTATTTCATTGCATTACTTTGAGAAAAGCACTATACATGCCTAGCCGGGAAGGGGCTTGCAAGCCTCGTAACAATATCCGGCCTCCCTTCGGTCGGCCGTCTATACTGTATACTCGGCTCGCAAGCCCTCACTTCCCTGCGCCGTCTGTAATGTACTATATTAATAAATAGTTACCTACTTACGTACTAAAAACTTAACGCTTACGAACAAAGGTAAGCATTATTTAACGATAATCACGATTGGCAGACAGAAATATCTTCGCATAATCTTACCTGATTTTAATTGAAGTTTTAGAGACTCGATTTTATCGTTCATTTTCATTTAATGAACCGTTATTCCAATCTGCGACTTGAATAGGTAACAGTGTGACAGATTGAAGCTACCAAGTATAAATTTGCATTTTGGCGCTATTTTTATTTTGGTTGGGCGTAGACAATTAACGAAAAAAATATGTATGCGTCACATCGACTTTTATTGTGACTCAAACGACTCCGATCGTCTAGTAAAGGCTTTTTTTCCTCATCTGTGGTAATGTCGTATTCGGTTAAAAAAAATTGATTGTGTGCGCATGTTGTTTCAAGAATATTCTGTTCTGTCGGCTTTATACTGCGAAAAATGTAGTTACTAATTACAATGTACATATGGTGTATAAAATACTTAAGTAATTATTAACTCTACACAATACCCATGTGTAAATCATCAAAAATGGTTTCGGGAAGCACGAGGGTGATACAAGTCACCAACATCGCGCCTCAGGCGACCAAGGACCAAATGCAGACCTTGTTTGGATACCTAGGTAAAATAGATGATATCAGACTATATCCTACGATCAGGGACGTCTCTTGCCCGGTGCAGTCACGTATATGTTACGTGAAATACTATGATTCGGCGACAGTAAATGTCGCTCAGCATATGACCAACACGGTTTTCATAGATCGAGCGTTAATCGTGATTCCGATGCAGTCTGGAGAGATTCCAGACGAACATAGGGCTCTCGAGATGTCCAGTAACGGGACGCTCGTGCCAGGTCTGAGTACCGTGGAACCGCGGCTACCCGCTCATGTTATTAACACTTTAGAAGGTGTTCCACCTAACCAAGTTATCCAGACGCATGATCCTAAAATAGTAGCGGCAGGATTACCTCCGTACCCGCCACTTCCAGCTGCGTATGACTCGAGGAAAATAGAAGAGATTAGAAGAACAGTTCTAGTGGCTGATGTGGGTTCTCTAACACATCAGCAGTTGATTGATCACTTCGGAAATGCAGGAGAGGTGAAGTACTTGAGGTTTTGTGAGCGAGATGTGGACAAGCTGAAGTATGTTTTGATTGAAATGACAGAACAAGAGAATGTACTCGCGTGTCTGCAATTAAATGGATCAACGGTGGAAGGGCAGACTATTAAGGTAAATATGTAACATGAATGTTACTCCTTAAATATATACAGTACTAGCTTCTGCCTGTGACTTTGTCCGCGTGGAACTCCTCCTTTTTTGCAGTCGGTTAAAAAGTAGCCTATGTCCTTTCTCAGGCTCCAGACAATCTTTGTACCAAATTTAATTTAAATTGGTTCAGTATACTGACTACATAACTTAATTTTTTGCTACCTTACTATAACAGATTGGTAGTTTTTAACTTTTAGAACTTTAATTCTAGGTGCATCATGCGACACAAGCCATCTCTAAACCACAGACCAAGAGCAATGAAGCTGCTCAGAGAGAGATTGAAGAAGCCATGTGCCGTGTAAAGGAAGCCCAGAACCTGATCTCGGCTGCCATTGACCCTGTAATTGGACTACTTTCGAAGGATAAAAGGAGGTCAGTTATGTTTTATAATACTATTTAGAGAAATTTATAAAGTTTAACACCTTTAATACATGATCGTTAACTATACATAGTTCTACATAACCTAATTGTTAACTTATTGATAAATAATTTATTATGAAAATTCTTTGATGAATAGATGTAGATTGCATAAAGTATTTTGTTTTCATTACTTAAAAAAACACTATTGATAATATTTTTTTATATGTAAAACTAAGCTAGGCAGTATACATCTAATACTACTTGAACTGTAGGAAACATACAAATTTAGGTGACATTGACATCCCACATCAACCGTTTTTTCATCAGGGGGCTGATTACGAGTTGAGATTCGTACCTATATTAATAAATTAATGCATTGTGTTAGACCAGCTCTAGTCGCGGCACTCGCGGTATCGCAGTTTGTATGTTAATAAGTAAATTGTGTGTTTTTATACAGATCTCGGTCCCGGTCCCGCTCGCGGCGGCGGTCCCGGTCCCGGTCGCGGCGCTCGCGCTCGCGGCATCGCAGCAAGCGGTCCCGCTCGCGCTCCAGACACCGCGCCCGGCGGTCCCGCTCCCGCCATCGGCATCGGTCTAGGTAAGTTATAAACTACTAGCGGTTCGCCCCGGCTTCGCACGGATCCCTAATTTTTTTCAAAATATTCTATAGCCTATGTTACTCAGGGTGAACATAGCTTCCCAACAGTGAAAGAATTATTAAAATCGGTCCAGTAGTTTTTGAGCCTATTCATTACAAACATACAAAAATAGGTGCAAATCTTTCCTCTTTATAATATTAGTATAGATGATATACAGTGAAACTTGTTTAAGAGGGACCTGGATAAGTGAAAAACCTCCATATCTGGAACACATGCTGAGGTCCCGGCACCTTGGCTATGAATTACCTCTGTTAGTAAGACAAAAGCAACCTCTTTATCTGGGATAAGTTATTTCTATTTTCTTGTCATAATTACCTCTATAATTGAGAAGTCGCGTGTATTAATCTCTGTAACTGGGATAAAGTCACTAGGTACACATAGGCTACCTCGGACCTCGGATGTCTCCTCTCTCTTTTACCTACTCGAACTTCTCTAAATCTCTATTAATCGGGTATTTATTTAAAAAAGACCGAAACGAGGAAAAAGTCCTTATTATTACGAAAAAAAACTAAAATTAACGTCAGTGCCCGAATCAGTAAAATAATCTGCCTCCAACTTTTAATAATTTTGTAAACGTCAACAACGAATTATTAGTTTCAGGAGAACTGTCTTTAAACCAAATTTTTGATATTTTTTATAGAGAATAGTGAATTGTTTACAAAATAAATACGTTGCTTTATTGAATACACCTCTATAACAGAGATTACCTCTTTTCTTACCTCTGTTAATGAAACCCTCTGTAAATGAGACAGGTATTTTTTTATACCTAGATATCTGGGACACTGCGTAAGTGGAATACCTCTTTAAGTGAGACTAATTTACAGGTCCCTTGGAAGACCCAGTTAACCAGGTTTCACTGTAGATGATTATCATTATTTGTACAGTGTCAGGTCTGTGTAGGAAATAATAGAAAACACACACTTAAAAAAATATTCTTTTACAGTCATACACTTCTTTTTTGTTCTCTTTTAGTCTAGATATATCTGCCTGGTGAAATTTTAGCCGAATCATCAAATGGCGGCATTTCACAACATACCTAGGAATTTTTAAATCTGGCGGATTTACTGAATTGGCTGTCGACATATGGACTAGATACTATATTTTACTAATTTATAAATGTTAAAATTATGTCATATATGTTCGTTTACCTGTTAGACATTAAGACAGAGAAAATTACATCCCACATTGCCAAAGAATCTGCCACCTGAATGCTCAATAGTGGTGTTTTTTGTAGATTGTACTAATTATGTGTTTTATTTTGCAGGTCTCGCTCGCATCACCGCGGGTCGCGAAGATCGCGTTCACGCTCGCGACACCGCTCCTCGCGCTCCAAGCGAGACCGCTCCAAGGACCGCGACCGCGACCGCAAGGACAAGGACAAGGACAAGAAGGACTCCTCCGATAAAGATAAGAAGGACAAATCCAAGACCCCCCCACCAAAGGAAGTAGAAAAGGAGGAGAAGGAAGAAACTAAACCAGAGGCAGTTGAAACTAACGGCAATGAATCGACTGAAGTGAAATCGAAGGCATCTACTCCGGTCGAAGAAAAAGAAAAGGAGAAAGAGAAAGAAAAAGAGCCAGAGAAAGAGAAGGAAAAAGAAAAGGAGAAAGAGAAGTCCCCATCCAAGAAGCGGGAGCGATCCCGATCAAAGGAGAAGGAGAAGACTCCAACGAAGAAGCGGGACCGGTCCCGATCGAAGGAGAAGAAGCGTGACCGGTCTCGTTCGAGGCGGCGGTCCCGGTCTCGCTCGCGTCGCAAGAGGTCCCGCTCCCGGCGGCGCTCGCGCTCCCGGGACAGGAAGAAGTCGCGATCCAGGGATAGGAAGAGAAGCAGATCGCGGGATAGGAAGAGGTCTCGATCTCGCGACCGCAAGAGGACCAGGTCGAGGGATAGAAAACGGACACGGTCCCGAGATAGGAAGCGCACCAGGTCTCGCGACCGCAAGCGCTCTCACTCGGGCAGCCGCCGCTCCAAGAGCCGCTCGCACCGCGACTCTAAAACTCCTCACGAGCGCCGCTCCCGAGACCGCACCCCTAACCTCAGCGTCATAGAAGAGAAGGAGCCCACTGTGGTAGAGAACAAGGCCCCCGACATCGCAGAGGACAAAAATTCACCAGACAATATGGACATTTCTAATTCTCCGTAAATCTTCTTAGATAGGCTTATTGTGCAGGGCTGTGCTAACTTTCTTTAGGTTAGCTATTCGTGTTTATTTGACTATTACTGTAAATTGAATAACTTCTTATTAAGCTTCAATAAATAGTTATATGTGTATTGACGTTTTTTTTGTGATAACTGTAAATCAGTTATTATTTTACTTATATTTTAGATGCTGTAATTTCATACAGTAATTAATTGCTAAATAATTATTACTTGACCCAAAAAAGTATCAATTTGGAACCGGAAAATTAAATAAAAACGAAAACAAAAATTTATTTCTACCACGAACAGACAGGCGAACTTGGTAAAACTGTATAAAGGTTTTTTGTGTTAGTTTACTGATAACCTTAAAAAATTAAAAAAAATCCTAGAACTATAAGAGGATGAAAACAATTATCACAAAGTAGGTACTTGAACGCAGTACTTTTCCATTGTTTACGTAGTTTACGAAGAAATTATGCAATATCTATTGCACAATTCTGGAAATCCTTGTGCAATATACCGTAATTATTGCGCAATCAACAGGCATGTATAAATAGCACTTGGTACACCGCACTCCCATATCCACATCGCTCTTCGACGTTGCAATACACTCCTACAATATAGTGGTATCTCTACGGTAGTAATTGATAAGAAACCAATTCAAAAGTGCATCAAATCGCTAACTAATTTTTAGTGATATAAGTGTGTTACAGATCACAACATCGGCAAGAAGCGGCATACAACGAAATGGATTATTCTGCCATTATCGTCGAAGTTCGTAATAACGGACAAGGTGAGAATCCAAATAACCAGTGTGCAATTACAGAGTGTCAGGGGCGATCTGTAGACCGAGCGCGTTCGAGGAATAATTCGCGAGACCATTCCAGAGGAAGGTCCCGATCTCGCAGTAAATCTAGAGGGAGATCTCGCGGTAAATCTAGAGGGAGATCTCGCGGTAGATCTAGAGGGAGATCTCGCGGTAGATCTAGAGGGAGATCTCGCGGTAGATCTAGAGGGAGATCTCGCGGTAGATCTAGAGGGAGATCTCGCGGTAGATCTAGAGGCAGATCTAGGGGTAGGTCACGAGGAAGATCTCGCGGTAAATCTAGAGGCAGGTCTCGCAGTAAATCTAGAGGGAAATCCAGGGGAAGATCTCGCGGTAAATCTAGAGGCAGGTCTCGCAGTAAATCTAGAGGAAGATCCAGGGGCAGATCTAGAGGACGATCTCACGGTAGATCTAGAGGAAGATCTCGCGGTAGATCTAGAGGAAGATCTCGCGGTAGATCTAGAGGAAGTTCTCGCGGTAGATCTAGAGGAAGATCTCGCGGTAAACCAAGAGGGAGATCCAGGGATAGATCCCGGGGAAGATCTCGCGGTAAAACTAGAGGAAGATCTCGCGATAAGTCCAGAGGGAGACCTAGGTGTAAACCACATGGGAGATCTCGCGACAAATCGAGAGATAAGTCTCAAGAAAATCGCATTTGCGACAGGAAACATGCTTGCCATTGTCATTGTACCATAGTGCAACATAAAACAAACGCCGGCAGAAGCTTATCAGCATAATTTAAAAAGCCACATCTATACTTTATAACCCTACGTGTATTACTCTTATCTTCTTAGATGACTGCACTTCAGTAACATTTTGAATTGCATTGTATAATTAGCAGTAGAAATGTATTCTGTTAGTTTAGAGCTAGTTAATATACAAGTATGATATTTCCTGTATTCGTATTTAGTTCTCCTTTGGAGATAAATAAGAATAAGTGTTATATTTCAGGGCTACTTGACAATCGTGGCATACGTGAATTATATTTTGCCTGGCAGTCTGAAGTTCCGAACACACTTGCACACAGTTCGGTTAAATGAACTTAGCGATATAATTGAGAGGCCTTCAGCTGAAGATATACTAGGAACTTCAAGAAGATGGTTCACAGAGGGCAAGTCACCATACCCTGGATACTGTAGAGCGCCAGGCAGCGCTCAATGTCTACCGTTGCTTTGTAATTGTGAGAAATTGTATGAAAAGTGGCGTAAAACAAAAACGCCTAAAAAATATAACCTAAGGTAGGTTAAGTAAATAATAAAATCAATTAAAGTTTACAAGTATTTTTATTTCATTTTTACACTGGTTACACCCTCGTAAGAAATCCTATAAACTTAAAATATTAAGATTAAAATATTTCTTGTATTAAATTGTATGTAATCTTAGGTTACTAACTTGACACCGATAAATGCTACAGGTGCATTATTGCCAAAAAAAATTATATTTGGAAAATATATATTTACATTAAAATTTGGCGTATAAGAAGTATCTAAGCACTATAAATTTACCATTATCACAGACTTTAAATAATTCAGGCTTAACGCAAAAAGGGTCCATTATAATTTTAAGATAATTTGAATCCACTGACAGTACATAAACTTCTATACAGTTTTCTAAAATCCGTCCTAAACTTATAATTAATCACGCAGCTGTCAAAATTATAATATTATGTGTAACTACAAAAAATTACATAATTTTGAGGACCCGATGATGATTCAGTCGCCTGTCGTGTTTATATACCGTCAGTGCCTTATACATATTAAGATAAGATTCAATTTAAAGAGATAAATGTAGTAAAACAATGTTTAATTGAAACCTTGCATTTACTACTAAAAAAGTATAATAAACAGATGTCGCTAGTCTTGGGTAAGATCCAGCTGTCACATTCAACCAATGAGAGACAAGCTGGCCTGTGATTGGTGAAACATGACAGCTGGACCTCACAAGACTAGCGACATTAATAATAACAAGGCAAATTATTTTCGCTAGTAATTATTTTTCAAAACTAATATTATTTTATATTACTGCTGCTGTGCTGTACCTAAATTCAATGAGGGTAAATCTATATTAAAAATCCGCTAGAGGTCGACTAAAATTTGTCGTGTTCCACCAATGAGAGACAAGCTACTGGCCTGTGATTGGTGTAATTAAATTGACAGACGGTCGATGGTGTTCCGAGCGTTTTGTGGAACATACCCAACGTTTACCGATTTTTAACATTCATTTACCGTATTTCATTAATAAAAATTGATATCGGTGGGCGGTTGCTTGCTATGTTTCCGGTCAGTACGGCAGTACGTCGGTCATAGCGTATCGCCACGTCCAGCGCCGCGCCAGCGCCTCGAACCGAGCTCGGTCTCGCACGTACATCTCACCTAGTTCCGGCTCCATACAAACCTGGATACAGCGATAAATTAGTGATTTAAATTTTAACATTATGTCGCCGGGGATAGTGTGAAACACCTGGATAACAAATTACTAATTTGATCTTTCTCGATTTTCACACATTATGTCGTCATGGATAGTGTAAAACCGTATAAAAACCATAATGGCCATAAAGTTTAACATTTGTTGACGTTTGTATAATAGGAATAAAAGAACTATAACAGATGATATTTTATTTGCTGACGTTTCGAAAACTGCAATTTTCATATTGGTAGCCAATTGAGCCGAAGATGGTCTAACACTAAAGTAAAATTACTTAAATAATTTTCTAATTTTTTTTTGATAGTTTATATTGGCAAAAAAAAAGTGATTTAACACAAACTATAAAAAAACATATGTTTATCTCTTTTCATAAGCTTTGCGTAGTTTAGGACTAGATCAATTGTTATTAATTTTCAAATATCCACACACTAATACAATAAAGAGGAAACAATTTGTTTGTATTGAATAGGCTCAAAAACGACTGGACCGATTTGAAAAATTCTTTCACCATTGGAAAGCTACATTCACCCCGAGTAACATAGGCTATATAATATTTTGAAAAGAATTAGGGATCCGTACAAAGCCGAGGCGAACCGCTAGTTAATTATATTCCAATAGAATTGTAATACTAACCGCAGTGTACGGGTCGGTGAGCAGGCTCTGTATGGAGATGAGCACTTTGCTCAGTGTGAGCGCGAGCGACCAGTTGTGGTGCACGGAGTCTATGCCGACGTCGCCGTGACGCGACACGTTCGGGTGCAGGATGCGCGTCAGGAAACGAACCACCGGCGGGCTCATGGGGTACCTATGCGTGTGAGAATCATATGTATGTGAATTGAATGAGCAAAATATGTTAATGAGCATTTTCACAAAAACTTAAGGGTTAAAATTAATAAAATTTGACTTGTCAGTTTTGTGACGAAATTTACCCATACTTTATACGCCAAATTTTCGTCACAAAACTTACAATTAAATTTAAGTCCGTATATTATACTAGCGGCCCCGGCAGACGTCGTCCTGCCCGTCCGATTGTTTCGTCAAAGATCTGTCAAAGTCTTCTGTCACTTCTTCATAAGGCTTCATATTTTCCCCGTTTTTTCCACATTTTCCACTCTTTCTTCGCTCCTATTGGTCGCAGCGTGATGTTATATAGCCTAAAGCCTTCCTCGATAAATTGTCTATCCAACACAAAAGAATTTTTGAATTCGAACCAGTAGTTCCTGAGATTAGCGCGTTCAAACAAACAAACAAACTCTTCAGCTTTATAATATTAGTATAGATATAGATGTAACTATACAGGTCCTAGATATATGTAACATATTTCGCTATTTTACATAGTCCAATAAATTTGTAATAAAATCGGATTGAGTTTTAAAACGTGTCAAAATAAAATGTAATTTAAATCATATAACCCTAAATAACTTTCTACCCCTTTTTAATTAAGGGACGAATTTCAATAAAATCCGATACACTTCGTCGTCTACCAAATTCTTCACATCATGTCCCCGGAATCCGGGGAAAAATTATCCTGCCCGGCAAATTGTGTAAAGGCGAACGCCATGTTTTGCAAATAAAAATTCCTCAGCTATGTTAGAAAGAAACAATTATTAACGGATTTAACTCGCGTATTTTTATTTTGTCTTTAGCGTTAGACTATTGTCGATTATGGAAACTGTAAAGAATCCGAAACGTCAAAAATAAAATAAAAATACGTGAGTTAAATCCGTTAATAATTGTTTCAGTCCAATGTGTAATAACCGCGAAGGCATCAGAAATGATGTCCTCAGCTATGTTAAGTGACATTGACCTCGTGCGTGCGATACTCACGAGTAGGGCACCTGTATGTAGAGGAAGAAGACGCCGCCCTCGTAGGGCGAGCCGGCCGGGCCCGTGACGCTCGCCTGCCAGTGGCAGCAGCGCGCGTCCAGCGGCGTCGCCGCGATGCCCTCCGGGGGGTCGTTGCGCATCATCTGTGTATAAATAATATCATTTTAATATTATTTCATTGAGATTGTTATGATAAGAATATTTTTTTCGATTACATTTTTATATTATTGTAAAAATAAAAATATACGTATTTTTTAACAACAATAATATAATAATAATAAGACAATATTCCTAAAGCATACCACAGTTATAATGTACTTAACCATTACGTTATCACTAAATACAGAACAGATTTAGTACCAAATAAAGTTTTTTTTTAATATTTTGTTAACTGGCAAACAAAATTAAATTGACATTAGAAAATATTTTTGTCTATGACTTTTAAGGTTTTTTAGAGTATGCGATGCATAAAATCATACGCGGAACATAATATAGACGAATTTAGAGCAAGGGCGTAGCAAGGATTTTGTTGAGGCGTAGACAAACTAAGAATATATCTATGGTAATGTTCGACACTCGCAAGGGAATCGAAACCTAGCTCCCCTGCTCGTACCTCGGTATGCTCTTGATTTAGGGTTTAAATCCACACACCTTGAGTTCAATGCGCAGTCGGTTGCGGCGCCAGGCGTTCTCCTCGCCGGGCGGCTGCGCCTGCGCGCACATCTGCACCAGGCAGTTGCGGCAGAAACACGACTCCACCAGAGATTGATACACCTGACGTATATCGAGAGTGAAATACATCATTTGTAAACATTTCAACTAGATATCACAGTTCATGAGATACAGGTTGGTGGCAGACGGACGGACAGTGGTGTCTCAGTATTAGGGTCCCGTTTTACCTTCGGCTATGAAACGAAAAGTTGTATAAAACTACTAGTTATCTATTCGATAGACTTTTCAATATCATTCTGAATTCCAAAGGCATTCAAATATTCATATTAATATTGAAAGAAAACTTGTCAGCAAACCCTTTTAAATTATTATTTTTCGTTTGATATCAGTGAACTACAGATGTTAGTCAAGCGTCGTCGTCGAAGCCGCCCGCGCATGTCACCCAGTGTCTAAGACATCAAAGAAGTCTGACAGTACAACATATCGCACGTTTGCCGAAACAACGTGACATATCGAAATATTTTGGTACTCCATTTAAGACTCTAAGTCTGCGAATTTAAATTTGATTTCGCGCTGTGAAACATTTCAATAGGTATTACCTTCAGCCAGTCCCTGGTGTTGGTGAGCGGGCGGTAGAGCGGCCAGCGGCGCGCGGCGAAGGCGGCCCAGCGCGGCGCCGGCACGCGGCCGCGCACCAGCCCGCGCCAGCGCGCGCACACGCACGCGCACGCGCACAGCGACATGTCGTCCAGGTAGCTGAAGATGCCCAGCAGCACTGCAAACAGACAATATGAGATACTTATTTGGACAAAGGTGTGGGTTTCTTTTATATTTTAGGGCATCACTACATAGGTAGTATACAATTAAATAATAGTAATAAATCGCTTTTTGTCCAGCCCTATATCCCTATGTATGCTTAAATCTTTAATAACGCAACGGATTTTGAAGCGGTTGTTTTTAATAGATAAAGTGATTGAAGAGGAAGGTTTGTAGCACCCGTGTGAAGTCGGGGCGGGCAGCTAGTTAAATAATATTTTGATAATAAGTATAGTGTGCTCTGGTCTATAACTAATAATGAACTCCATGGGCTATTAGTAGCTAGAAACTAAAGAAGAAATTATAAATCAGCCAAATGAGCTAGCAGTGCAACTGACTGTATTGAGCTATGCAAAAAGGCTGAAAAGGTGCCACATCACAGAACTGGATCTGAAAGGAGACAGTAATGTCCCTTAAAAAAAATCTGATGGGGACATTGTTCTGCTTGCTTGTAACCAATTTACAAATTCATAGTTAATTCTAGCTAATTGCAAATTATAAAATAAACAATAAATAAATGCACTTGTTACATAATTACTTATACTCTTCAATTAATTATTCTAGAACTAACCTTCAGTGGGTAATTGCTGTATTAATTCGGGCGCAACATTATCTGGTGGCCGTGGTACAGAGAGTGCTTGCAGTGAGCGTGCCAGACAAGGTGGTGGTGATGGTGGTACTGGTGGATCGGGTCTGCTATCGTCTACTTTGGCTTTATCAGGCTCTTCAGACATATTGCCTTCTTTTGATCCATTCCCAGGTTCATTTGACCCATTGCCAAGGTCTCTGGAACTATTACCAGGATCTCTGGAGCTATTACCAGGGTCTCTGGAGCTATTACCAGGGTCTCTGGAGCTATTACCAGGGTCTCTGGAGCTATTACCAGGATCTCTGGAACTATTACCAGGATCTCTGGAGCTATTACCAGGGTCTCTGAACCCGTTACCAGGCTTCTGCGGTCTATTACTGGGCTCTTTTATCCCATTGCCAGTTCCACTGCCACTTGCTACGGGACCAGAATTACTTATATCATCCTCGGGGCTTGTTTCACTATCCAATGAATTCTGCAAACATTATTATGTTTTATAATTTTTGATGCCTTTATTATGTTTAGTAAAGATATTAACAAATCAGTTTATAATAGTCCCTATGATACCATACAGATATGTCCAGTATTTCATTGATATTACAGACTCTTTCTTAAGCCCTAGTCAAAAATACCAATAATTCTAATTGTATTGGTTATTTATCAGAAAGAACTTCAAGTATCAATAATGTTACATTTAAGAATTTTGAGTTCGATAAGATTTTAGAATTATCAGTATTACTAAAGTATCGCTGGAATTTACGATAAGAATAAGTATTCAGATGCAAAAACTTTTACCTACCATGTACCACCAAGAAGGTAGCATGCAGACCCTGTTTACTCTACGATCAGAGCTGTAGATCAAATCAGAGGGCTCATCGTTCCCAGAGTCACCGTCATCAGTTTTCTCGCTATAGAAGTAGGAATTGGGGAAATACGATGGAAAATCGGGGAAGAGGAAAGCATGACAAGTTACACACACTGGTTCGCCGAAACTAGGGCCGTAGTATCCGTTACAAACATGACACGTTGAATTCTGCAATAAAAACCATTTTGTCATATATGGTAAAGCTATAAATCATGTTAAAATGAACATTTCACTATTGTACGCACATTGAACTCAAAATCAGGCGGCTGCGAAGGTTGTTCTAAAGGACTTGGCATTATCTTATCACCATTATCTTCCAGCTTCTTTATGAATTCATAAAAAGCTGGCGTGACCGCTGACATTTTTAAGTTGTTTGCGATCTAGTGTAATTATAAAATATGTTGCATGAGTTTAATAAACAAAAATAATAACATGAAAACTTGACATGTTCAAAGAGTTTAATATTTTTTGAACTGGCAAACGAAATTAATTTGACATATACGCAGAGTTGCCATGAGTATTTTTGTCTATGGCTCTTAAGATTCCTTTACAGTATGCAATTAATTTTGAGCCTAACAGATAAATCATAGAATATAATATTATAGAGAGCCCATTACCAAAAAAAGCAATAGGTACTCAACTTATCAATTTAGTATCTACTAAATTAAGAGTGCTCGGTGAAAGAGGTAGTTTTAAGAGCATTTCAATCAGTGTGATGAGCACAAGCATGTGTACCAGAGTTATATATTTATCTGTTGCCTTATGTTCATAGTACAAGTTTTGTTTAATTTGCGATTAGATAATTTAGTTTTTTTTTGAACTGCAGTCGGCCAGCCAGGCCATTTACTACAAAACCGGACCGGTAGAGTAGAGGCTTTCAAGCCTTTAAATAATTTAGTGCGTAATGTCCCGAAAACATTTATTTCATTTTATACAACAGCTATAACAATTTTTCTGTATTGATTCACAATTGGCCCCTCTAGTTGTTTTATCTTCTGAAAATATTACCTTTTTTACTTCCTTGATATAATTTCTTTATAACTATTTAAGACTAGTATATTTCTTTTATTTTAATTTTTATCTATACAAATTATACTCTTAGTGCAGTTGATCGTAAAATATTTACGTAACGGAATTTCGAATAAATTACACAATTACAGACAGCAATAAGTACCTTGATTTTTGGGAAACGTATGCCTATCAGCTTAGAGAATTTATAGATTCTCTAAGCCTATCAGTAATAAGTTATATGCATACTTCTCAAAAAAAGGTTGCTCTCCATCAGGAATTATCATCGGACGAATCTTATTTATTTTTTAAGTAGATTATAAATAATTTTAAGACGAGCTGGAACTGGCCTAGTAAGGGTATGAAGATCATATAAATAAAACTACAAAATTCTCCTTAACGTTATTCTTAATTATTTCTTAGCACAATTATTCTCATATTTCTTTTTTCTCTTTTATCTAAATACAAAAAATATCATGGTGCTATATTTTTTTTTCAAAAGAAATAAAGACATTGACATGTACAACGTACACTTCTTTTCAAATTACAGAATATCAATACACAAAAAACATTAATTCACATTAACATACACAACAAAATACAACTTAATTATAAAATACTGTGGATCAGTTTTAAAAAGCGTTACGGGCTTATTACATTTTAAAATCGATAATAGAAGCTAGCTTTGTCTAAATAGTTCTAAGAATTTTCGAATAATTTATCCATCACCTTAATTTCGTATTTAAAACACCTAAACGCGGTATGATCACACTACAAGATCGAACCTCTAACAAACCAACAGACACGCCTACACACGCTCAACAAGGGCTAGAATTCGACTCGCACACGAAAATATAACATTTCCGAGCTAATGAAAATAGCGATCATTTCATATTTCACTTACAAACTAATTCAAATAGGCTAAAAAAGAAATCAGAATCGTTCCTCCTCACAAGTAACATAGAATCATGTCTTTACACTTTTAAAACGGCACAACACATTCTGTACATCTAGTTCATCGAAATTATCTTACCGAGTGGGTATAATTTTATTTGGTTGGTTTTACTCGTGTAAGGCGGTGAGATGTGAGCGAGGAGCTTACATAGGCTAAGTAAAGGATCGAGAACGCGGTCTGCGCGCGGGCGACGGCGTCGCGGCCGCGCGCTGGTGCGCGAGTACGAGGCGACACGTACCCGTGTAGGGACACCGCGCGCACTAGAGGTACGGCGCGGGCGGGGCGGCGGCCCCTCTACCGCACTCAGTACGGAGAGTAAAAACTGCCGCGCCTGAAACCTCTGCGAACAAGGCACGCCATTAATATCTAAGCTACTGCTACTCTAAGAGATACGGATGCGCATGCAAGCGGCCCGATCGTGCGTACTGAACCGCGAAGGAAGAGGTTGAGGCATTAAAAATACATATTTTTCTATGAAAAAAACTTTATTTGACATAATAAGAGTAGAGTGGGTATAAATATTTTTTTGTCAACATAATAAAATAAGGGATCCTTGTAACAATTTCTACATTGTACTTCTACAAACAAAAGAAGTCAAGACTGACCCACATGCAATTGCCTATTACTATAAAATGCAGTTTCTTTGAGAACATTAAAAAACAAATCAAGTAAAAATCTCTCCTTTCAAATATAGGAGCAGAATAACTATTGTGTTCCATGTGGCCCGGGCCAGCAACCTATACAAATACGAGGTTGGTCGGTACCATCTAAGAGAGAACACTATTAGTCGAATTACATATAAAAATTACATAGATGATGATACATAAGTACTAATGGACGGAAATTGTTATATGAAAATATAGTTCTTAAATTTGTTCAATGTATTTACGCTTCACACTAATATAGCGCATACCAAAACATTCAAATTCGGAAGACGGTACGATTAACGAATATAAAAAAAAGCTTATCAAAGCATAGGCATGTCCATAGCGAAAAAAATATTGACAACATTAATTTAAAACTATGAAAACTTCAAAAATGCAAGAAGCACTTCGTCTATTCATCGAATCGCCATACAATTTCCGTCGCAACTAGCATAAAACTGCCCAGAACCGCGAAATAAATACACAAGTACGGCAGAACGAAAAGAAAAGAAACTATACAACGTGTATACAGAACAAATACAGTCATGCACAACCGTGACAACAGCTTAGGGCCCGTAATTCGATATAATAGTGTAGCAGTGAATGCAACTCGTTGTGTGAGTTTAGTAAGGGTTATACCTGCCGCGCCGCACGGGCCGGTAGCCCGAGTAGTATGACGAGAAGCCGCCGCGGAAGGAGCGGCCGCGCCCGCGCGCTCCCCGCGGCGGCCGGTTCGTCGACGACAGCCCCGGCTTGTTAGTACGCTTCGGCATCACCTGTATAACACAATTTTTAATACTTATTGAACTTATATATTTTTTAGAAAATATAAAATTAGTTACACATACAATTAAGTTTTTAAGTAATACTCAATTTCATTATAAAATATAGTCTACTAGCGGTCCCGGCAGACGTCATCCTGCCCGTTCGAAATTCAAATTAGGTAACTTTAGCTAGACAACGTTTGTATGGGAAAAGAAAAGGGCTGTTTTTAGGGTTTTCCCGGCAATTATTCGATTTTTTCTCGCCGTAAGAACCATCCTTGGACTTCAACGAACATTTAAAAAAAAAAATGGCCAAATTGGTCCAGGCGTTGTCGAGTTATGCGCTTACCAACACATTTTGCGATTCATTTTTATATATAAGATATGTTATTCTGATGTTTATTTTGCGTGAAGAAGTAACAAACATACATACTCACTAACTTTCATATATACTTTCATATTTCATAATATAAGTGTGATGATTAAATTGCAAAGTTAGGTACATATAACAATCATAATACACAATAATAATATACTTATATTCTTAAAGATGACCAAGGTCGTCATAGATAGAATTGACAGCATTTAAACTGGTGATTGTTAAATTTCATTATTTCCAGGTCAACAATATAATTTGTTGATTAACTAAAAAATCACCTAAATAGCAAATAACTAACAAGCAAAACAAATCTTTGCTGTGTCATTCAAAATCAGAAACTAATGGAATTTGACCTACTTCAATTGAAAACTATGTCATTGATTTATTTATACTAGTTTATTATTTATAGATAAAGAAATATAGGTATGCGCGTGTAGTTTAAGTGCATATCGCACCTTTACTAGAAAAGTGTGACGTCTGTAAATATGTCACCACATGAATTCAAACTTAGTGCAAGAGTTCTAAATGGAGTGAAAAAATGTTTCAAGATATCATACTTTAACAACACATCAAGGCAGGCACAGACTAGTAAAGTTTAAAAACTTATTACATGGCCTGATTTAAAGGACAACTTAAACTATGCTAGTTTAAACCTTAAACCAGTGGTTCTTAACCTTTCTAGGTCCGTTACCCTTATGACCTAACTAGGATCACTGATTTTACCCCTCCTCCCAAGGACAACTTGCGCGCTAGTCGGTGCTACGCTGTGTTCACTTGTCACTTTGAAATTCGGCGTTTGAATTAACTACGTTGCCCCCACGAAATACAAGTTTTACCCCCGCGGGGATAATTACTCTCAGGTTAAGAACATAGGCCTCAAAAGTTAGCCGAAATATCTATGTCTTATAGGTAGGGTAAGTTGATATTAAATCGTGTATCTAATATTATAAAGAGGAAAGGTTTGTTTGTTTGGATTGAATAGGCTCCAAAACGACTGGACCGATTTGAAAAATTCTTTCACTGTTTGGAAGCTACATTATTTCCGAGTGACATAAAAAAGGGATCCAGACGAAGCGCGGACAGCTAGTTAGTTATAATATAAAACGATTAATTTTAAATAACATACCTTGATTTGACGCCCTCTAAATAATGACTCGTCCATAGCCATAGCTGTCTGTACACTGTCTTTGTCTCCAAACTCGATGTATGCAAACCCTTTTGGGTGTCCATCAAATTTATTACATAATATTGTAACCCTGGAAGGAAATTACAGCTATAATAAATGTAATAATATATGCCATTATTAAATGCTATGTTGGTCCTTGAATACAATATTTACAAATTATTATAAAAGTTAAGCACATTTGTTAAATCATGTCTTCAGAAAATTGTCACTAAAAATGTTGTTTGGACATAATAATATTTTTTCCAGAGTGTGCATATAAAAATATCAATATAATCATTTCGGATCCCTCTCAGTTATTACACATTGGAATAAAACAGTGTTGTATTATAAGTATCATTATCTATCAACAAATCACTCTGCAATAATTAAAAACTGTAAAAGTGTACTTAAAACATCAGCATGAAATCTATATACACAAGTTAAGTCGGATATAGTAGTATTCCAATGAATATTATCAACCGAAATAACACACCTATTAATAGAGCCGCAACCATGAAAGTGTTGCTCTAGTTCCTCGGCAGTGGCTCCATAGTCCACATTACCCACATAAACTGATCTGTTGTCTGCTTCTATCTTCTCCTCAATTGACATATTTAACGGACTTGCTGCGGAATAGAAATATTGCTTATTAAAATAATTGTATCGTTTTGAGGTAAATACAAGTTTACAAATAATTATTAACTAACTTGGGATAATTCACACCAACTGATTGATAGATAACACCAATGAAGATGAATACAAAGTATAACAAAACAAATACAGGTATGAAAAGATTGTAAAAGCAGAGTAAATGCTGTAAGGTGTAGTAGTAGACTACATGTAAGTCTATACTAATGTTATAAAGATAAAAGGTTTGTTTGTTTGGATTGAATAGGCTCCTAAACAGCTGGACTGAATTTAAAAATACTTTCACTGCCGGGGCGAACCACTAGTATGGTATAACCATAATTCCAGAATGAGTTTAACAAGGGCAAGTATATCACTCACTGATTCCTGGTGGGCTGCCCATGCTCATCTGTTTGTCAACTTCTGTCTGCATCTGTTTTAACTTCTCCGCTTCCTCTTCCATCTCCCGCACACGTGCCTTGATTGCCGCCAGGTCGGGTACCTCGCCGCCAGCAGCTTCATCACCACCCTGTAATTATAACTATGATAGTATACAAAGACAAGCAGAAAAAAAATATTATTATTTATATCAATGGCAGTAAAACTCAGAATTGCTTGACACTTTTAGAATATCCAGGTAGGTACCTATATATTATATCCATATAGGTAGTTATAATTACAAGTGTATGTATTTAACAACCTCCCCTAGGTATAATTTAATTTATATAAATACAGAAAAATAATCTGGGTTCACTTGAGATTATGTATGTACTTCAAAAACTTCTTATGTTAAATAATTTTATTACTTTATAGTATTTTTTATTTTAAATTACTGTTGTTATGTACATAATTATTACCATTGATCAGGGTTAAAAATTATAACAAATTATGAATATTAAAAATGATTAAATGGTTAATTAAGTAACCTATCATTGAACAAAATTATCAGATTTAAGTTCCTCCATATTCTAGAAGTATTCAATTAATATCTTGATTGTAATCAATGCATATAAAAGTAGCGAAAAGAACACAATATTAATAGTGAGAACAGTTAGGTAACAGTTGGCGGCGTTCAGAATATTAGGGACATCAAAACATTACTTACAAATTTTTCGAATGTTTACAAATAACAACAATGTTTATCTTCAGTATTAGATAACTAGAATAATAATAATAATTGTACTTACCCCAAGGCTATTGTCGGTCATGTTTAGGGAACCGTTGGTTCCGTCTAAATGATTGTTGTCAATCGAATCTAAATAATCATCATTTTCGGCCATGTCCGCACACTTCTGCTATCATTAAAGCTCTATATTTAATTACCCGCACCGCCAAACGCCTGCAAAACAATGTAATATTATAAATAGCTACTATCTTGATAAGGGTTTGATTACGAAGATGCTTCATAGCATAGCCTACGGCTTCTGACGTACCGGTAACCAATTTCAATACTACGCGAATGACCTATTTGCAAAATATAATAAGCACCACTTACTTTCGGTCAACCGAATATCTTATGATAGATGCAATTTCATGAACTTATCATTATTTTGAAGATATTTTTGGATTTGTTTGGCTGTGATAGTAATAACTGCAAAATAAACGCCAAACCAAACACTCCACTGACAAATGGTGATATGACAACCTTAAAAAAAACGGTGACAGCTGGTTAATGTCTATGGTTTCTTGTTATCCCACGTGTCAATGTTTTGTATTCTAACGTTTAATTCTACCGCTTAAACATATTCAATGGTCGATTGTTTATACTATCTATCAACATTCAACCTATTTTATCTGTTCTATTTCTTCTTTCTACTGGAGATAACGCTTTGTAAATTGTTATTACAGTATTTACAGTGTTTACAAATTAGAAGTAAACAATTATAAATAAGTCTAATGCTTACCAGCTTCACTTGGCGTGACATTGCTATATTGGTAATAACATTTATATTTTTAAATAAAATCAAATATATTATGGTGAGTTATTTGAACTTGTTTAATAAATTTCCTAAAATTCTTACATTTTCTGCAGGTATTTGTATGTTGTACTTGGATACACGTAGGATATTTGAGCTGGAAGTTGTCTACTAAGTCCCTTCAGAATGCCGCTGACCGCTGATGTCGCGGCACAGCAAGTGCAGGTAACTATATTTATCCTTTTTTGAATTCTTTATTTGTAAATTTAATTTTATTATTATATCATTGTTTATGTTTACAGGAGAGACTGAGATCTCTGCACAGACTGATATATGATATTGAAAGTGAGAGAAACCGCAATGAACAGTGTATTGAGTCTATATTAAGAGCTGAGAAGGCTGCCGATTCGCCCCCCTCCAATGAAGATTCTTCGGGATCATCACAACAGGTACAGTAATGTTATGATGTATATTACCAAATGACTTATAGTCTTATGCATGTTGTAAACTTGTACTATTTGGTAAAATAACAGATATAATAAGATAGGCAGACATTCTGCCATAGATTTCCAGATGTAGAAAAATTACAAAGTTTTGTAGTGAGATTGCTTATATTATATAGGTACTATTTATTGGTACTTATAACACATTGTGATTTATCAGCATAGATTTGTCTAGAAAATAAATGGGTTTAGAATTATGTTTAGGAAAATGATGACATGATATATTTGTGTTACAGCAAATGCAGCTAAAGAGCTTGTACAAGGCAGGTTTAACAGCTGCAGAGCAAGAGGAAAGGGTACTTAGAGCAGCGCTTACTCGCATTTATGAAATAAGAAGTATTAAAAATGAGAGACGGATTCAGGTATTTCTTAATGATGGTTGTTTAATAATGTTAACATATATACTTATATGTAAACATCATTCTCATATAATATTATATGTAATCTCATACAAACTTTATTTTGCTGTTTGTAACAAGAACACACTGAATCATATCAAAATATAAGGCATGTTTGAGTTAAGAGTTGTACAAATTATACTACAATTTTCAACCAATGAAAAAAACGGAAGAGGTTCTCAAGTTAACACATATATATTTTTTTCTTTTTTTAAGTTCTTAATTCTTAAACATGAGGTACTGATGGCATGGTTCTATGGACTACTACTTCTTGCCATTACTATGTTTTATCTTTAGTAAAATGTCACTTGTTTACAGTTTATACATGAGCATAAAACCTCATAAAATGGGTTTTTAACTTTCACAGGCACGTCATGCGGGCAACAAGGAGACAATAGGATGTGGAGCCCTAATGAAGATGCTGCTGAGTGCAGCGCAGACCCTCCCGCTGCATGTGGGACGGACCGGGGAGCGCGCCCCGCAGCTGTGCGGCGCCGTGCCCGCGGACCCGGGACACGTGGCGCGCGCCGGGGACGCCGTCGCAGCCCTAGTGCGAGTATCAGAGAAGGAGGAGAATTGGATATTAGCTGAGGTCAGTTCATTGGCTGCAAAGCGTTGCATATGACCCAGATTTTAAAGAGTCATAGTTAGTATTAGCCAATAAAATAAAATACGCGAGTTCGTTTTAAATTTGTTTCATTCCAATGTATAATAACCGCGAAACCATCATATATTATTAAGTATTAGTAAGTTATTTGTTTATTTAGTTTCAGACAGTCTACATTTTTGGTTGATAGTTTCTAGTCAACTGAAAATTTCATGTTTTTATCAGCTAAAGATTGAAAGTAGCGACACGATATTTAAGTTTCTATATTTAGGTTATGAAACAAACAATAGAATGATTAGCTTAATTAAATTGCAGGTAGTGAGCTGGTTACCGGCGCAAGGCAAATATGAAGTGGATGATATAGACGAGGAGCAAAAGAACCGTCACGTCCTGAGCAAGCGGCGCGTGGTTCCACTGCCGTTAATGCGAGCCGACCCGCGTACGGACGAACACGCGCTATTCCCCAAGGGGGCTGTCGTCATGGCTTTGTATCCTCAGACCACGTGCTTCTATCGAGCCGTGGTCAATAGACTGCCGGCCAGCGCTGCCGACCCCTATGAAGTACTGTTTGAGGTAGGTCATATAATATTATTATCTAAATCTATAAAGCTGACTGACTGATCTATCAACCAGGGTCTTAGCTATAAGGGTTAGAGACTTGAAATTTTGGACAGGGTTATATTAATTTTTTGTATTTCACGGGTAAAAGGGGGTTCAGAGTTAGTATGAAACTTTACCGTTTTTGAAGTGACCAATAGAAGCGGAGCAGTAAATATTCCACGCGGACAAAGCTAGTAATATTATAAATAGTTATAGTGTTTTACGCCGCCTAATATTAGTTTAATAATAAAAAATACTTATTATCACGGTAATATATCAATCGTGCGTTCCAGGATTCGTCATACGCGGACGGGTACTCGCCGCCGGAGCGCGTGGCGCAGCGCTACGTGATCGCCATCAAGGAGGGCAAGGGCCGCGCCGCCTGACCGCAGGCGCGCCGCGCGCTAGCCTCGCCCTCCTCCCCCGCCTCCCCCTGCTCCCTCGCCTCCGCCGCCTCTCCCGCCTCGCCGGCCGCCGCGGACTCGCCCGCCAGGACCGACGCCTCCAGCGACTCCATGCTGTGATCGTGATCACTGACATGCAACTGAATAGCTAATGAAGTGCCGCTGTGTCACCTTGGGCGCCGTTAATCAAGAAGTTATTTGTTAATTGCTAGTGCCTATGTTAATCAGTTGGAACTATGAACAGAAGTGAATCCGTTTATATGAATTGTATTTTGTATGTGATTTTGTTAGTTGATTGCAAGAAAATTTGCTTTGTGCAGTCATTGGACCGGAACAACTGTACAATAGTCTAAAGCTAAGTTTATCGCTAGACTATTGTCGGCTCAGTGGCGCTACGATCATGGAAACTGTAAAGGTTCCGTAACGTCAGCCAATAAAATAAAATACGCGAGTTAAATTCGTTTAAATTATAGTTGTTTCATTCCAATGTGTAATAACCGCGAAGGCATTAGAAACTATTCTGTTGTCAAATTAAAATAATGTAGGTAATCGCCAGTATTGTTTTTGCACTTTTAGTGCAAATTCGTCATGCTCAAATATAACTGTTTAATAACTGCCTGCACTATAGTGAATAATGTAAGTTACATTTTTGCACTGTCTGTTTTTATATGTATACATAATGGCATTTAGCGTTATAATAATGTATCATAGTTAATATGTATTATTACAATAGAGATTTTTTTTGTTTCTGATACAAAATTTAGTCATGATAAATATTAAATGTCTCTTTATTATAGGTACATAGTTATATGTATATCGTAAACATAGTTCAATTATTAAGCTCGTATGAATATAATGTATTAGTGTGCATAAGCTGGATACTAATTTTTTTATACTATGGGTTAATTACCAGATATAAAACTTAAAATTACCGAGTGGAAATTAAGGTTAAATCCAACCTTACCTGGTATTTATTATTAATAATCAATGACTTAGACACTAATAAATAAAAGTCTGTTTAACATATACATGTTTTACTAATTTTAAAGAAAATTCTGGTTACAATACATGATAAAATGCTATGTCCGAAATATACATTAATTTTAAAACAAATTTGATTTTGTCTACTCTGATTCCTTACAAACTAAAAAATAAAAATAATGTGGAAGCAAAACATAGGTTTGTACCGAATCCATAAATTCAGTAAATAGGTAAATCAATATGTTATTAGCACGAATACAAAAAGTATTCAAAAACAAAAGAAAAAAAAAGATTTTGATAATCTTAGTCAAATAGTAAAAGCCTACTCTGTGTTAATAAAATTGATAAAGTAGTCTAAAATGATATAGCGTGCATCGCAATTTGTCAAAATTAAACCTAATACATATATATCGCACACCTAGATCTAAAGGGAGCTAACTCAAACATCTGAAGATTTAAATTAAACACACACTAAAAAAAAGATTCCGATTCCTTACAACAATTTCGCCTCTCCCGAAAAAGTTACTTTTTTTGAGTTAGCTCCCTTTAGATCTAGGGGTGCGATATAATGATATAAAGTAGGCTCTCCAGTCGTTAGAAGTATGATACATGACGCTCATGGGCATAATCTAACGGTAACTGACACAGCCATTTATCAATATAACTTAAATCTTAGTTTACTTTAGCAATGAGCAATTTTAGTTATGGCATATCAATACTATTATATCATAATCAACATAAATAAGAAATGAGATCAATGCTTCATTAGTTTAGTAATCGAGACGATGACGCCCGAGGCCTCGGCACCGATAGAAATCTACTCAACACGCGCTTTGCTTCAAATATATTCCATAACTGTAAAGTCATTTAAAATTGATACTTTTGAATAATTTTGATAAACGAATATAAGTAAACACCACTAGAGAGCTATGAAGCAATTAGGTGAACATAATTTCAAATAAATAACGTGGGTTGTGACAATACCGACTATTAAAGTAGATCAATTGATATCATTGAAAATAAAACATTGGTACTTCTGTGATTAAAATAATTCAAACTTATTGCTATATGTAGAAAAACAATCCATCGCCTCCGTTTCCCAATTCTGATCTGCAAGCAAGAAAAGAATAACTATAAATACAGGAAATAAATAGTAATTTTATTTTATTTTGATGAGATATACAGCTTTCATTTCAATTTTAAATTAAATAAGATATTTTAAATAATATATAAACATTTCTAGACTGTATTTTTTTATGTGCAGTAAAGGCCGGTTAAATAGGTTTACCGAAATAAACTATTACGATTATCACACTTAAACTATTACATTATTCTTTCGGAATCACTACCGAGATACGAAAGGAAATATATATATATTTAGGTCCGTTACCCTTATGACCGACCTAGGGTCACTAATTTTACTCCTCCTCCCAACGACGAACTTGCGCGCTACGCTGTGTTCAGGCTTGTCACTTTTTAAATTCATTGTTCTAGACAACTACCAGCTGAGTACTACCACAAGTAAATTACCCCCAAGTTAAGAACCCAGGGTGTAGAACGTAGATGGACATCGTGTGAACCGACCTCAAACGGCCTGCCGGTCGGTCATGAGCCCCTGCAGCTTGCGCGCCACGCCGGCGGCGCCGTACCGCGCGCGCTTCACCACGTCCCCGCCCGCCTCGCCGCCGCGCTTCGCCGCGCCGCCGCCCACCACGCCTGTAGCACCTCCCGCCACCTCGCACGACACCATCGTGTTTATCGCGTGCAAGTCCTGGATAACAAAATAAACAATCTTATTATTTTAATACGCTCCCACACAAAACAAAGAAACTACAAACGACAGTCTTAGAGTGAAACTGCGAATATGGAAACGTTTGTAAGTAAAACTGTCCGTTCTTCAAATAGCACAGCGGTTTTTCATTTCGTTCTCCTCTTTCAATTAATACCCCACTTGGGTATATTTGTAAATATTTGGTTTACCATCCCCCCCTTGTACCTCCTTCAATTTGGTTTTAGTATGACGTCACGCAGTTAAGTCAGTAAAACTATGCTTTTTATCTAAACTGAACGTGTATTAAAAGTTTCGTCTCAATCCGTTAAACGCTTGCAAACCAGCACGTGCTAATCCCTACTAATATTATAAATGCGAAAGTAACTCTGTCTGTCTATCTGTTACGCTTTCACGCTAAAACTACTGAACCGATTTAAATGAAATTTGGTACAAAGAAAGTCTGGAGCCTGAGAAAGGACATAGGCTACTTTTTAACCGACTGCAAAAAAGGAAGAGTTCCATGCGGACGAAGTCGCGGGCAGAAGCTAGTTATGTATAATTAAAAGCTAATGGTATTGAACCAAAAATCGAAATTCGATTGATAGATCGTAGTTAATACAATCTTATAATTTTAATACGCTCCCATATAAAATCACAAAGGACAGTCTTAACGTGAAACTGTGAATATGGAAACATTTGTAAGTAAAAGTGTTCATTCTTCAAACAGCACAGCGGTTTTGCAATTCGTTCTCCTTGTACCTACCTTAATTTAATTTTAGTATAAAGTCACACAGTTAACCATTAATTGTCATCCAAACTGAACGTGTAAATTTCGTCTCAAAAACTTGTAAAATGACTAGCACGTGCTCGATGATCTATTATCTATGTCAGTATATGAGTACGACTGTACGAAGGCCGACCTTGGCGGGGCTGCGGCTGAAGCGGTAGGTGAGCTGGTGCAGACGCGGCGGCGGCGTGGTGAGCGGCTTCACGTACAGCTGCAGGCGCTCCGACACGCGCTGCCCCGCCGGGGAGCGCGCCGCCGCGCCGCGCCCCGCCGGCAGCGGCGACAGGCTGCACTCCTGCACACACACACACACATATATTCATTACATTACATTCAACATTATATAGTTTAAACTAAAATAGTCAAAATTCAAAATAAATTGTATACAATTTAAGCTTTCTCAAGCTGTTATGAAGGTCAGATGATACCACCGTTTCTGAATAAATCTCATTTGAGAATAAACGACAAGAAAGTTAATGAGGTACAAAAGAAAAATGAAAATTTAATCTAGTAACTGTTAGGTAAGTTAGAACAATTTTATATACATAAAAATAATGAGGGAATTTGCTTTCTATAGTAAAATACAAAATAAAACGAACAGCTAATATTCACTAAGGTAATACTGTATATTACTAACTTTAGGAAGAAGCAAAAGAACCTACAGAAAATACATAACATTTGCGAATATTCTATGAAAAAAAAATTATTTTTTTTCTCTTTTTTTTGTTTTGTAATAAACCATTTATCTATAATAAATAACTTACATCTTTATGCTTTCCAGTAAATCGAAGAGCAAAGTTCTGCATACATTGCACATACACCTTATTATAGAAGTTTATTAAGTCTCCCCTTTCTGGTGAACCTAGAAAAAATACATTAGCGGTTTGTATTTATTATTTAATTTTAATTTGCTGTCAAGTTTTAAAATTTACATCGCTAATTGACATAAGGAAACAGAGGCTTATGTAAATGGGTGCCTCGTGACACGCGTCGCTTACAATGAGGTCCAGACTCCAGCTGTCATGTTTCACTATTCACAGGCCAGTAGTTTGCCTCTCATTGGTGGAACATGATAGCTGGGTCTCATTCTACACGACGCGCATCTAACGGATTATAGACATGTGACGGCCACTAATCGAAAAGTTACGTGGTTTTACTGAAATTCATTTTTTAAGCAATTATAGAATATCTTGATTTCTTTTAAACTTACTGTCTCCAGCATTTTGTTTAATAAGTACGGATCTGTAAACATGGTTGTCCGCCAGCGGTCGTTGTCTGTAGCATCGCATGATTTCCGCAAACGTTCTCTCGACTGGATTGTTTGCATTGTTTGATACCTGAAACAATTTATAGTAGATTCATGTATATTCATGATTTTAAATGATGCCGTTTTTATGCTCTTATGCATTTTGGCATAAGACTAAGACTATTGTTTTAGTCTTATGCCAAAATCAGCTCAGTCGTGCTACGATCATGGAATCTGTAAGGGTTCCAAAATGCCAGCCAATAAAATAAAATACGCGAGTTAAATCCGTCTACAGTTGCTTCATTCCAGTGTATAATAACCGCGAAGGCATCAGAAATTATTACAATACAAATTTATTCACATTATTTGTACAAACTTTTCACAGCCCGAAGCTCGCCGCTGATTGGCGACTCTCGCTCGTCCGCCATTGGTCAAAATACACAATAGCCAATCACAGATCATTCGTAACTTAAATATACCACAACAACTTAACAAATAACGATACTACATTAAAAAATCATGACACTACAAACCTTGCATATGACGTAAACAGCGCACATCAATATCTGGTCGAGGTGGCGGTCCTTCATGAGGTGCGTTTGATGCATGATGGAGTGCTCGAGGCAGGTCCAGATCTTGCGCTTCAGCTCCTCGTCCGTCAGCCGGAGCCGCGTGCACAGGTCGTTCATGCGGACCACCGCTAGACTGTAGAACTGGGAAAATATACTAATATTATAAAGAGGAAAGGTTTGTTTGTTTTGGATTAGATAGACTCCAGAACGGCTGGACCGATTTCAAAAATTCTTTCACTGTTAGGAAGCTACACTACTCCCGAGTGACATAGGCTATAAAAAAAAGATGATCCGTGCGAAGCCAGGGCGGCCAGCTCGTAAATATTAAATTGACCACAACACAGGGAATCTTAGTGTGAAAGCTGTTGTTTTCCTATCGGTTTAATAGGGATGACGACTGGGTAAAGAAAACGAAATTCTATTTAGTCCGTCAGTTAGATCATTAAAAAATATACGACACATACTTTTTCTTTTCTCAGACAAATAAACAATGCCAAAGATTTTAGCCGTGACGTTACAACACGTGATTCCCGAACTTTGGGAGCGCTTATTTTTGTTATTTATTATTCAATTAAGAGAAGAAAAAATACGTATCCAATATTTTTTGGCAATTTACTTAATAGACAAAGAAAAAAAAGATCAATTGTCATGCCTATTGAGTATGTGTAGCAAAATTCAATGACAATGAATGAAAGGAAATGGATTTCTATATTATTTATACTGTATAATGCTAATGTAAAGTATGATTAAAAAAAATAGTTACCTTCCTGAAGAAGAGTGTTAACGAGTTATTTGCTTTCTTAGGTGTTGTATTGGGTGTAGTATTAGCACTATTAGTTTCTACATTCGAAGTTTGTGGAGTGGGTGTTTGAGGCTCTTGCTTGGTATTGACTGTTGGTACTGCAATAATAAAAACATTAATACACGGTTTATCCCAAATTAATCCTTATTCCATTGATTTAAGATCCAATTTACCTAAAAGCGACTGTCCTGGCTTTATATTATCTTTAAATAGTTGTTTCTTAGCTTGATCCGCCATTGGGAGTAGGATGCGGTCTATGGCCGTCGAAACAGGTGACAGGAAACCACCTGCGAAGGAAAAATAATGATAAATATAACTGAAATTAATCAAAAAAGCCAACAAATCCACTTTTAATCTTCGTAATGATTTAGTTGTTAGGTTTAGTGTTTAGTATAGTACCATTGCCGCGCCGGAGAGGCGACTCGTGTATGTAGACGTCAGTGGAGGCCGGCACGGGCCCGTCGGAGAGCCGCTGCCACAGCGGACTGTCCGCCGCCCACACCAGCGACTCGAGTACCTCCTCTTCCACCTGGCAACATTCAATATACTGTCATTTTTGATACGTCATAAATAAATAAAAAAAAAGTAAAATTGGTATGTTCGTTGCGGAATACAACGACCGTTTACGAATGTAGTTAATTTATGACTGCCCAATCTTTATGTATTGTATTGTAGGTAGGTATGCACGCATGTGTAAATACACATCACAAATACATATTAATATGAAATTAATGATTATTAAATTAAAATTTTACTGATCTCGGACATGCTAAATTATAATAAGTCTGTGTCAATTTAATATCTGTATCTATATCATCACTTTGGTAATAATAATAAAATAAATGTTAAATAAAGCAGAAAATGTGTTGTTTATTCTAGTTTTGAAAATTAAAAAAAAGACAATCAAGAAAAGTAAATAAGTAAAAAAGACTGTAATGCAACCGCATCCGGTTAGTACGACATAATATCACCGGTCCCTTGACCGTCGTTATTATCGAATTCTATTGTAATTAATTTAAAAAAAAATCATTCTGGCGGTACTCACAGCGTTCAAATGTTTGATGACGTCCCTCGTCAACTTGTCCACAACAGCCTGCACGACTAACTCTATGATCTTGTAGAAGTGGAACGCGCTCAGGCCGTATATGTGGAGCACGCGCGGGAACCGCATCGAGTGCACCCCGTACGCGTGCAGTACCACCTCGGTGCAACACGCGTACAACGTCAGCTGATATGTCTCTTGGGTCAACAACACCTGGGAAAAATAACAGGCATGACGATTATAGAAAATTATTGGACACATATTATGTATTTCTTTCTTTTTCAATCAAACAAAAAATGATAAAGACAAGTGTTTCTAAAATTCCGGAGTGTGAGCTCGTGACGTCATGATATGATACAATTAATCCGCCTAAGCTCGAACTTTGAAGCACTTATCTGTGTCATTTGTTGTTCCATTGAGAAAAGAAAAAGCGAGTTAAATCCGTTGATGTTCCATGGCACAGACAAACCACTGTTTAAAAATACAATTTATTATTATCCAGTAAAAAAGAAAACTCTGCTATTTTCATTCTTTTTATAGCTAATAATATCTTGGAAACTAACACCGACGATAAGATCTTTTTATAGATAGATCACTACATAGTATAAGACAAAGTCGTTTTTGCTATCTCTCCGTCCCTATGTATGCTAATATCTTTAAAACTACGCAACTGATTTGAAGCGGGTTTTTTTTATTGATGGTGATTCAAGAGGAAGGTCTATAACCTTGCTAGTAAAATATAAAACAAAAACTATATCTTTACTAATATTATAAAGAGGAAAGGTTTGTTTGTTTGGATTGAATAGACTCCAGAAAGGCTGGACCGATTTCAAAAATTCTTTCACTGTTGGGAAGCTACACTAGCCGAGTGACATCTATAGGCTATAAAAAAAAAATAATCCGTGCGAAGCCGGGGCGGACAGCTAGTCTAATATAAACTTCAGTACCTGTAGTGAAATATGCGGTTTTTTTCTATGCTCCTCTTTGATGATATGCTCGAACACCTTGTAATACAGGCAAGTGACCATGTTGCTTCGCATGTTGATGCTCTCCGCGCTACAGTTGGAGTCTTTCAGGCTGTTGCAGAACTGCTCCCGCCACCGGTTGCACGGTTCAATCACACTAGACTTTATCACCTCTTCTGTTACGCCATTCTCTCTGTTAATGAACATTATATATTATATTCAGTTGTTGTTATAGAAGTTAAAATAGCATGAATGATGTTTTTGATTACTCTTAAATAACTCTTAAACTGGTGTATTCGGTAGCTTTTGTTAAAATAAATTTTCAGACCCGTTAAGAGATTCATGATGATCATTAATCTGCCATTTATGCTAATATTATATCCGTATTTGAAAAGTAAAACAATGTCATTAGTAATTCATATAAATATAAAATGAAATTACATATTCTACGCTTCTGTCGTGTATATAGGAAAGGATACTGTAAATAAATAGTATACATAATAACATTAATAATGCAGGCTATAATTTTTTCACTGTTGAACACATGGCTCTAGAAATATCTAGATGGCTTCTTAGACTAATCTAAGATCAAATATATATAAGGGTTTTTGGACAATAATAAACTTGTAAAATACATGCACCTACATATTGACCAGGATTATGCGAAAAAAAATAGCACAATAGAAGAGCTGAGTGAAATTTTGAACAAGTAATAACACTGTGGCGGCCCTGTCAGCAGATTGCCACAGTCACGTAGATCACGTAACATAGATAGATCGAGCAGCGATTTGCGCTGTCTCGATATAGTATATAAGTGTTGTGTTTGATGAAATAAATATATTATAACAGTAGCAGTCTTACTTATATAGTGTTACTACGTCCTACCATCCATCTCACCATGTCCCCGGAATCCGGGGACATGACCTTTCCATCCTGCCCGGCAAAAACACCATTAATAGATACTTTTTTGGGCACATCACATGCAGTAAACTCCCTTTTTAAACACTTGTTTATAAAGGGAGTTTACTGCATATAATATAAATATATGTACTTACACAAAGAGCCTGGTGATGAGGGAGGAGGGCTGCGGCTTGCAGTGGCGCAGGCAGGCGGCGAGGCGCGCCAGGCTGTTGGTGGCCTCCGACACCGGCGTCAGCGGCGCGCGCCGGCCCAGGTAGCCGCGCCCCGTCAGCGGGGTGTCCGGGCACGTGCGGGCGCCCTGGCGGAACATATCGCTTATTTACTACTAGCGGTCCGCCCCGGCTTCGCACGGATCCCTATTAATCTCAATAAAAGGTAGCCTATGTCCTTTCTTAGGGTCTAAAGATTGTCTGTGCCAAATTTCATCAAAATCGGTTGAGAGGTTTAAGCGGGAAAGTGTAACAGACAGACAGAGCTACTTTCGCAAGTAATAAAATAGTACAG
This sequence comes from Polylopha cassiicola, assembly GCA_038024825.1. Classification (NCBI taxonomy): domain Eukaryota; kingdom Metazoa; phylum Arthropoda; class Insecta; order Lepidoptera; family Tortricidae; genus Polylopha; species Polylopha cassiicola. The sequence goes on along the minus strand of CP149060.1, from coordinate 6,955,129 downwards.
TCACTGTCAAGAGATATCTGACCCCACTTAACAACAGTAGGTATACCTTGTACAGTAATACCATAGGTCATACTAACTGTTACGTTCTTAAAAAGTAAATCTGTTATATTTTTTTTATTCTAGTCATGTTTACAGCAGAGTCAGATTTTTTTTAAAAAGCTAAAATTATAAATGTCATCTTACCGGTCCGAATGTAGCAATAACTTCTGTGATCTCGTCTCCGGACACCTGATTCTTGGTCCCCACATGTTCATTCGCATGTTCACCTAGAAATACAAAGCTATTGTAATAGAACTGCATTGGTTTTTTATCACCCGACGAAAAAGGAGGAGGAGGTACTCAAGCTGACGCGTATATATTTTTTTTTATTTGTTCACCATCATTATTTTGAACCGAACACTGCAGGTCATACATATGTCTCCCGAAGGATTCCAGCGGACTTCTTGGGATCGGCAGATTACCTTGTCGGGAGTCTACCTAGATTTTATAATTACGTAAGTTTAAATTATACATTGACTTTGAAAAATTGTCTTTCTGATGTTCTTTTAAATTTAATAAAAATGATTAATAATTAACTCGCGTAACTTAATTTGACTTATTACTTTTAATTTAGAATAGGAAATTTATTGCAATAAGTAGTTGTTATTTTTTAAAATATTGCTACAAATATATTATTATGTGTATCAATAATTATCATTTATCATTATATAATGAATTCTCAATTAATAACTAATACTCTGTATGCTGCTATTTATAACAAAGTTTCTTTTACCATCATATTCAAGAAGACAAGCCAAAATTGAATCAATATAAAGCATTTTCGACATTTTAATGTGATCCTAAAATGCTTAGTCAATTATGTCAATGTCAATATTTAGATTCAGAAAAAAGATTGGACATTATAATGAAAATTTGAATGAAGGTTGTATATACACGAGAATTGGCCAACATCTATTTTTAATACTCCTAAATGTTAAGGGTGGGTTCATCCCAGTTTTATTTTTATTTTTTACTAGCGGCCCGTCCCGGCTTCGCACGGGGGGACTTAAGATTTTTTAAGGCCTCAGAAACGATACTTTTCCCCCGTTTTTGAAACATTTTCGGTTACTGCTCCGCAACTATAAGACCTAGCGTGATATTATATAGCCTATGTTACTCGGGGATAATGTAGCTTTCCAAAGGTGAAAGAATTTTTGAAATCGGTCCAGTAGTTTCGGAGCCTATTCATTACAAACATACAAAAATACAAATCTTTCCTCTTTATAATATTAGTATAGACTAGTATAGATGAATCGGCATTGAAAAATACTAACATCCCAAAATGTTCAGTCTTCTACCATCAACCTTTATTTTTTTAACAAAATAAACTCAAAAAACGTGGTACGAAGATCGGAGGGTCATTATGAAAAATTCTTTGGAATGCAGCATATTAAGATAAAACTTACCTAAAAATATTCTCTCGTCAAACTCTCCAACACTGAGTATATAAGTTTCATAAACGTTATTTAATGATTTAAGGTTCGCGTCGAAAACTCCTACATCTAAAAGGCCTGTTAGTTGGTCACCATCTCCTTTGAGGATCTGAAACAAAGTTTTTTAGGATCCACCGTCTTACATGAATTGTAAATTGTGTCGAAAGGGAGCAAAACTTGTTTCAGTTAGAAATGGCAAGAGGGACTGAGTAAAGTGAGGGATTAGAGCTGTGCTTGATAAAAACATTTATGCTGCCAAGTGACACATAATGTACACGATGACTTCACTTCGCTTAATCGATGGGAATAAATCAAGTATAAAGTAAATTAAAGCAGTTTTATAATTACGACAACATACTATACTTATACTAAGTGTTGTAGTTACTCTACCCATTTTATAGTGACTTGGATAAGAAAATAAATAAATAAATATTAAAATGTGGTTAAGGTGTATGTTGGTGGCACAATGATTTTTATCGCATATACCTATTTATCGATATATAAAGTTATTTTTGATTGCGAACATTGTTTACCCTAATAAAATAAATAAATAAAAAATATAATTTCAATAAATAAACATTGACATTCTTAAGTATAATAATGAAGTAGAAAATGATGATAGTTGATCAATATTTACGCAGACACTTACCCCTTTCTCAAAAAATGATTTAATAACAGGTCTCCAACTATACTCCTTCTTAGTGGCTGCATCTATGGCCATTCCTTCTTTGATTTCACATAATGTTGATATGATACATGGGGCCTTTTTTGGCAGTTCAAATTCGTCCATAAGCCAGTCTGTAGGTAACCCTGTAATTTATTATGGAATATCAAAAATAAATCCCTACTAATTATCTAATATTATAAATGGGAAAGTAACTAATTTAAACCGATTTAAATGAAATTTGGTACAAAGAATGTCTGGAGCCTGAGAAAGGACAGGCTACTTTTTAACCAACTGCAAAAAAAAAAAAAAAAGAAGCTCCACGCGGACGAAGTCGCGGGCTAGTTTAGATTAATTGGAATGAAACAACAATAGAGGATTTAACTCGCATATTTTATTTAATTGGCTGACGTTTTGGAACCTTTAGAGATTCCATAACGTAGCATGAGTGAGCTGACAGTAGTCTTATGCTAAAGTTTAGATTAATTGTTAGCTATCATAATATATTGAGATTTTAAATAAGCCCATATAAATGAAGCTTGGCTATTTTCAATACATATTTATCAGCTAAGTTAAGTTGATGACAGTACAATTAATCACTTTCAATGGTACCTATTATATGTTCTTAGAATTCTATTCTTTTCTGCTTTTACAGTATTGCATGGCTTGGAAATAGACAAAAAAAACTGAATACATTGAGCCAAAATATTTAGTTAATGTAGATAATCTAAAAAAATCATTCATCAAAAAAAAGACCTTAAACCTACCTTTAAATGCCGGATTGATCAAATCCTTCCTCTGTGCCATGAAAGCGTTTGCAAAAACAAAATCAAGACATGATAATAAGATATGGTACATATCCACCAGGTCATCAGCCGATGTGTGGAACTCTCCTTTCACACATATGTACAAGCACCATGTGAACTCAAATAGAGCATTTGTAGTGCATGGCTGCAATCTGAAAAGATAGTTAGGTAATAATTTCTGGTGCCTTCAAAATATTATATATCCTATGGCACTCAGGGTGAATGTAGCTTCCTAACAGTGAAAGAATTTTTTAAATCGGTTCAGTCGTTTTGGAGCCTATTCAATTAAAACCAACAAACCTTTCCTCTTTATAATATTAGTATAGATACCCCGTGTTCAAAGGGTCACATCTCTATTGATAGTATTGATACTGGATTTAGAGCATATTCCAATTTTTTTGGCCACCTTGATTGCATTGCACTGTATATTTAAGACCAAAAAAATGTGTACATTTATCTTACTATCCTTATAGGTAAGGTTCAAAAGTTAATTTTCACTGAGGGAGATTTAAAGTTGTGGTATGATGCACATTGCACATGTTGCATATTTTATAGTAAGTGATAACCTGTATTAGTGAGATGTTATTTTATGTTAATATAAAGATTTTAAGTATGAGTCGAATTAACATAAACATTAGTGCAATTTTGCCATTTTAGACTATTTTGAAGTTATGATTTGTTAATGACTCTAACTAAAATATTTTTCTCCAATAATCTTCTTCTAATTCCCATTCTTCCGTGTTCTCTCTATTCCATATAAGATTACAGAGGTAAAATAATTGTATTGACACAAAATAGAAGAAAATAAAGTGAACTTACTTTTGTTTCTTGCTTTTTGAAACACATTTCACACTTTCATTTGTTAACCCTGAAAATATCTCCTGAAATATTGGCTGGAATTTCCTGAAGAGAATCGTCGACACTGCAAACTTATGTTCCAAATGTGTTATTCTCTCTTTAAAGTCTGTGGACATCGCTGCCATTTCCATCCATTTTTTTATTTTGTTAAAAAATTGAATAAGGCTGTGGATGAAACAGAAATGTTTATAATGTTTTCTTTTGTATGCACATGTAGATAACTATTCTCAATTTAATACATCTTTTTGTATTTAAACAATCTTAATTATTTATAGGAATAACAAGAGGGAATAATTCATTCTATACATGAAAAATTTTACCCATTTATCTCTACCTCTGGGAGACAACACACTCCTAATAATTAAGATATAATAACAATATGAGCATAAAATAAGGTGCAGATGTTTCAGAGAAAGTGTTAGATAAAATAATAGATTTAGATATTCTGTTCTGACATACCTTATGTTGCATAACCTAAGGAGTCTGGTCAAGGACACACAGTTGCCCTCGACAGCCTTTCCTGATTGCACTGTGGGAGTAATAGATGTGCGACAAGCCACATACATGGCACATGCCATCCAATGCAAAGCTTCTCCCTACAAGAAAATAATGACTTGATTAGAATTAAAGTATTTTGGTATCACTTTGTGTGAATGAACTGAACATCAAACAAAGGATTGTTTGATGTTCAGTGGTGGTTAATACTTAGGGCTAAGAATATGATAATTTGTTTACAATATTAATTAATTATAAATAAAATGTGTTGTATGATAGAGTAGGCTTCTCTAGTTATGCCCACTGGAGATGACTTTTTATGCAACCCGCATATAGTACTGTGATGAAATTATAACCTACATAATTTTTAGTATTACAAGTATTGATTCATTTATTAATAAGTACTTAACTGTTTTGAAGTAGAAAATTAGCAAGCATATCTAAAAAACATTCATAACACTGTAATGTTGTCTAAAATATAGAATACAATGTTGAGTGTATGAAAACTGCATTGAAGGTGCATCTATTGTATATGTTAATAAGTATTGTTTTCGGCATTAATATTTAATGAAATAGAACTAAAATACAGAATTATATTAAAGATAATGAGTGCTAGAAAGTATATTGCAGATGTTGACGTAATAAAAAAATGCAGGGGATGCTGACGATTTTCAAATAACAATAACTGAATCGTAAAGCATAATAGTAATTTTAGGTAAGATCATGCTCCCGGTTGCCTAATTACACTTAATATACTCACATCTAGCGTATAATGTCGCTTAATTTCTAAAAATGAATCCTTGGCTTTTTTTGCAGCTGCTGGGTCTACATTTAACTTGGAACACAGATTATCCATCGTACTTATCCAGTTTTCCTCACTTTCGTCTGGCTTAGACATGTTTGAAGAGGGGTTTTATTTAATAAAATGTATATAATACAGCTTGATTTAATAAAAATAAACAATGGTTGGTTCGGGACACTAAAGTTATCCCGATTTTGACAACTTTGACATTTCCTTGGCGGGAATAACGCGCCTCCACCCACACACGCGCGCCTTTTTGCGTCGTGGGTGGATCAGATGTCTATGATTTCTCTATGATATTATTTTTAATACAGAATTAAATATTGTTCACCAAAAAATATAAAATTAGTAATTTTAATTACTATTCATCAATGGAACTAATTTTAAATCATACTTTTTCTCGTTTTCACTTAAAACAAATTAAATTTTAATTGGTCTCTGGTATCAAAAAATATCACAGCTGATTGTCATGATAGTGTTACCAAGTGAATATTTTTTACCGAAATCTTGCAATATTTTTTTTTTCTGTCGTGTAAGTAATTTCTCCTAACAATAAGTAAATGTTATAAAAGTTTTTAAGAGAAACTTTGTTTTCAAAGGTAATTAATTTATAAATAATGGATATTGATAGGTACGAACATGAGACAATGATAGAAAGTTAAAGATTTTAGCGACTATTTATTTAAAATGCTGGTCACATTAAATCGGCATGTATTTATTTTGTGGAATATTTAAATACTTTGAATTATTGTTTTGTTCATTATATTCGACATTTTCATGACAGAAATTAAAACTATACCTGCAAAAAGTGGACCAAGATCTGTAACATGATGCTCCGACGATTTTATCACACCAGCAGCGTCGCTTTTAATATGAAAAAGCAGGGCATAAAACTTTGTAAAATGGTCAACCCTAAGGCCAAAAGGTAAACGTTCCTGAATTGTCGCACATAATTACCAACATTCATGTATATAAACGTATTTCATCACGGATTTGAATCAAGAAATCCATTACTTCTTATTTAAATAATATTTCCTTAATTGACAGAGGTTATTTTTGTTTGTTTTGATTTAGACAGTGGCATCCAACGACATTTAACGACATGTCTAATACCCTACCCAGTGTGAAGAGTTTAACTAAAGTTAAGCATGAGCCAGGCAAGCGCGGGGTCCGTCGGGTGGCCATGCTGAATAAGATGTTTATGAAGCACATTGCAGACCTAATGTCTACCGGCACTGCGGCTATGGATGTAGTCGGCCATGGAATTGAAATATCTAAAGTATGTTACCCTATTTCCTCATATGGTATTATAATACTTATAAATTTAATTATTGCTCTTAGATGTTACCATTATGAATTGCTTATATCATTTTGTTTCTGTATTATACCAATCTTACTGGAATTTTTCTGTTTAAGATAATACTTATTTGTAAATGGAATATAGGTACATTTTGCTTAATTTTCTTTACAGTATTTTGTCAAAAAGCTTTCACCTTAATTGCACTGATAAGATAAAATGGAAATTTTGATACTTGGCTCATCCAAACAACAGGAATTATGAATATATGATTTATTGCTACAATAAAGTCTGTGCACATATAATTATATATCTTTGGAATATACATACATCCACAAAGAAATTCCTAATTACCATAGCTGTATACTTTATTCTTTCAAATAAAATAGAATAAGAAATGAAACAAACATATTATGTATAAATAGAATTCATTATATATATAAAAAAAAACAAATTGTAGAATTAATTAACAGAATAAAAAGCTATTATAATATTATTATTATTATTACTTTATTCTACAGGTAAAAGTAACTCCAGACTTCCAGACTGTAAATGTATTTTGGGTGTGCAAGGGGGATACAACGGATGCTGAGACAGAGGAGGTGCTGAACAGGGCAGCTGGGGCTCTCCGGGCAGAACTCTCCACCCTCAGGGTCATGGGGGTTGTGCCCTACATAGTATTTGTGAAAGGTATATTATTAGTCCCATTAATGACTACTGAAAATGCTTAACAAACTGGTTACAAAGGGAAAGATTATAATTATAGGCAATTCTTGAGCTTGAAATAAAATAAAAATTTCAAAGAATTATTATATCAAGTAGGTATATAAAGAACTAGCTGTCTGCCCCGACTTCTCATGGATCCCTTTTTTTTGTAGCCTATGTCACTCGGGAATAGTGAAGCTTTCCAACAGTGAAAGAATTTTTCAAATCGGTCCAGCCATTTTGGAGCCTATTCAATCCAAACAAACAAACTTTTAATTTCTGATGCCTTCGCGGTTATTACACAGTGGAATGAAACAACTATTAACGGATTTAACTCGCGTATTTTTATTTTATTTTATTTGCTGACGTTTCGGATTCTTTACAGTTTCCATAATCGTAGCACGACTGAGCTGACAATAGTCTAACGCTAAAGTGTCGTCATCAAATAAAATAAAATAAAAATACGCGATTTAAATCCGTTAATAGTTGTTTCATTCCAAACAAACTTTTCCTCTTTATTATTACCTAGTATAGATCAATCAAGTAGGTATATAAAGAGAAAGCAAAAATGGTATCTATTGTCCATCTATGATACCTACTTAGTGTTTAATGTGTTCTATGCAGACCAGCAGGAAGCTCAAGTGGTTGACCTGGACAGGAGGCTGGCTCTAGCCGACTACGGAGAAGACTATACCCCCACGGACATGGGACACCTTCTTAAGTCAGAGTTCACTCTCAATACTAGGTTATCACCAGAAATGAAGGTAACATTTTACTAAAAGTTTAAATGTTGAAGTTAGTTTGTGTGTTACCATTTTACATCCAAACTTTTTTTCAGAGGCAATTATACATTTTAAACTTACATAGTTACAAGTACACATCGCTTATCGTAAATTAATCGGATGAACTAATAGCAATTAAAGAAATCATTTGCGTTTTAGAATAGTGAAAATCGTATGATAGATGTATTATAAGTATATAGTACCTACAGCAATTCAACCTTTGCTGTAGGTACTACTATACATATATATATATAGTACTACCCCCTCAAAATTGAGCCATCTAGACACATACGATATAAATGACAGCTGTGTTCACGTTACTAGGAATATTTCATTCATAAACTAATAGTGGTGTCTTTAAATTACCTATATGATCCCGACTGACGCCGTTTTGCCCGGCAAAACAGTTCCATGAAAAAAGTAGATAAATAAATAGAAAATCAAAGATCACCAAAATAGAACTTCAGCCGTTCTTAAGTTAAAAATAGTCTAACTAACAACTCTGTTTTATCTAAGTATGTATATCGCTTTATTAGAGTAGTGATACAACTCTAAATGAGTCACCACGCGATTTCAAATTTTAATGTGACAGCTTAGAATATTAAATGGAGTAACAAAATATTTCGTATCACTATTCTAGTACTTAAAACAGCGTTACGTATAAGATGTGTTCTTAACACGTTGGATGAGGAAGGTATGTAATTGATACGAAATCAATATAATAATAAACGCCGGCGGTAGATTAGTAAAAGACCCTCAGTTCCCATGACACTGAGTAATACATTATTAATTGTATCAGAATGAACTATATTATATTGACAATCCTGCGGGTTAACACACTACCGTATTAAATGACTTCATAAACGGCTACAAGCAACTAATACCCTATCTAGTGAATAAGGTTGTTTTTCGTCTATCCAGAAAAAAAAAAACATTCTCTTAAAGTGGAATGGTTCTTTTCCGCGTTTGGAAACATAGTTTTTGTGTAGGTAATACCTAATTATCGTATTTTCCAAAACTTCAAATAGAATTTGTATTGATAGGTACTTTATTTGTATTATAACTGATCTTAATAATTTCTGATGCTTTCCCGGTTATTCCACATTGCAATGAAAAAAATAGGTGTAACGGATTTAACTCGCGTATCTTATTTGATTGCCGACGTTTTGAAAATTATAGTTCTCATATTCGTAGCGGACTGAACTGACGATAGTCAAACACTAAATATGTATATCATAATTGTAAAAAATGAGAGGTTTTATTTGTTATTTTTGAATGAAAAAATTAACTCATTTGGACAAAATTTAACATACCTACAGCCATGTCACCCGGATTAACACATGGGCAATTCTTGACTATATTCGATTTTTAACTTCATAACCCTTTAGGGAATATACATGCCTACTTAATTAGTTAATGAGGGCAATATAATTCTCAGTAGTCAATTATGTACTCAATCTAAAATCCTCTAAAATTGTACGAATGCCAACTGACTCACTCACCGCTAGGGTAGATAGAGGTACTTATCGTCTGTCGAACAATACAGGAGCAATTGTATTGTATCTCTATTGTTTTAAAATTTTATGAATCACAAAGATCCGTATCTGGAGTATTTTTGGAATTCGAAATTTGGTTCTCATACGTAATGAAAGTATAATTAGTCATCAACAAAATTTTTACAAATGCTTTAATACTCTGTACCCAGTATTGGCTACGGGTTCGAATCTCGTTCAGGTTTTATATTTTTGTGATGTCTTGTTTACTTCACGTGAGACTTTTCTTGTAAAAGTGTGACATCTCGAAATATTTTGCTACTTCATTTAAAATTGCACATTTAAGTTTGAATTCATTGGGTGGCCCATTTCGAATTGTCCGTTTTTCTAGTTAAGTTGATCTTGAGTCTTGGACTGTCTTGACTTGTCTAGTCCAATACTTTTACCTAATAATATATATTACTTACGCATTTTTTGACATTGATTACTTGAAATTCGTAAACGATGAAGAGATAGCTTCGTCACTGCAGCAAGTCTCAAAATTGTCTTTGCCCAAAGAAAGCGTGTTTTTAAGTATAAACAATTTTCAGGCGAAAATAAAACAACTAGAAGATCAGTTGCCAATAGAAGAGGAGCCTATACCCGAAATGACACACAACGTGTTTGGTCTCGACCACGCGAAGATCATGAGTAGACTCCTGGCATCCAGGAAAAAGAGTACAGACGCTTGGAGGAACCTGGACGTAGACAATAGCATGATATCCTACAGGACGCCTGAACAGCCCGCGGTGGAAGTGGACCCTAGACACCAGAAGCAGGAGTTGAGCGACTTTTTATTGAAACGACAGGTATGTTTGTGTAAAATACTAGCGGCTGCCTCGGCTTCGCCCGGATCTCCTTTTTTTATAGCCTATGTCACTCGGGAATAGTGTTGCTTTCCAACAGTGATTGAATTTTTCAAACCGGTCCAGCCGTTTTGGAGCCTATTCAATCTAAACAAACAAACAAACTTTATATAATTAACTAGCGGCCCGTCCCGGCTTCGCACGGGGGGACTTAAGATTTTTTTTAAGGCCTCAGAAACGATACTTTTCCCCCGTTTTTGAAACATTTTCGGTTACTGCTCCGCAACTATAAGACCTAGCGTGATATTATATAGCCTATGTTACTCGGGGATAATGTAGCTTTCCAAAGGTGAAAGAATTTTTGAAATCGGTCCAGTAGTTTCGGAGCCTATTCATTACAAACATACAAAAATACAAATCTTTCCTCTTTATAATATTAGTATAGATTATATTATTTTTGACAAATGAATATAAATATTTTTGTTGTTTAATCACTTTATCTATTTAAAAAAACAGCTTCAAAATCCATTGCGTAGTGTTACAGATTTAAGCATAGGTACATAGGGACGGCCAGACAGCGACAGCGACTTTGTTTTATAAGAACTATGTAGTGGTATAATTTCGGTCAATTCAAACAAGTTGATCAAGTCACGAACTAAGGAATGCATGTAGTAATAAGATAAATAAAAAAATAATTCGTCACGGATTTTTTGTAGGGGAACTTAAAACTCTCCCCTGCGCCCGTATTGCCCGTAATTATTTAAATCAACTAACAATGAAGTCCCTATAGCGCCTACTTTACTATTTATACAATCACTTAACATTTTTTGTACCCAATAATTATTTTTAACAACACTATCAGTAGGTATAAGAATTTATTTCATTTTGTGTGCTAATACGCTATGTTAGATACGTACTTGATGGGTTGCATATAAGTTATTAGGTAATTAAATATTACCTAATAAGGGGGCCTAGACAAGTTGCCAACGTTCAACGTTAACGTTAAACGAAACGACGAAAACGTATGCGATTTGACATCCGCGAACGTTTGTGACTTATTTGACAGTCGTTCGCGGATTTCAAATCCCATACATTTTGGTGCCAACGTTCAGCGTATACGTTGAACGTGAAAATAATCCTTGGGGCCTAGACAAGGTGCCAACCTTGTCTAGGCCTCAAGGATTATTTTTTGATTTAGGAAACTTTGCAGATCCCATATTTGTAGTAGACTGTTGACGATACTCTAACACTAAGATTTTTGTTTTGGAAAAATATATATTTTATGTATTTAAATGACGAGGAATAAATAAGCTTTACGTTATTGTTTGCGAACTATGTGACGTCACATCTAATAATTATAATGATACGTAGGTAATAGAATTTTCCTTGTCCCCTTATATTTTTATGTAAATAATTCCTGTATAGATATACCAATATAAATTATATGTGTTATGTAACGATCTCTAGTACGAGATAATCAATGTTCAGCCAATTTATGTACCTATGGATTTTTTTTCTGAATCTTTTTTTATCTGTTTTGTGACGTCCCGGGAGAGCAATTTGTATTTTTTTTATAAACAAAATAATTGATTTACTAGCAAAGTTGCTAAGCATAATTATTATTATGCACATGCATAATTTATTTAATTATTTGGAGATTTAATGAAGTGTTTATGTCTAAATAAGTGGCCAATACGTTACGTGGGAACCCTGGAATGAGAGACTAGCCTAGACAAGGTTGGCACCTTGTCTAGGCCTCAAGGATTATTTTTTGATTTAGGGAACTTTGCAAATCCCTTATTCGTAGTAGACTGTTGACGGTACTCTATCACTAAGATTTTTGTTTTGGAAAAATATATATTTTATTTATTTAAATGACGAGGAATAAATAAGCTTTACGTTATTGTTTGCGAGCTATGTGACGTCACATCTAATAATGATAATGATACGTAGGTAATAGAATTTTCCTTGTCCCATTATATTTATGTAAATAATTCCTGTATAAATATATCAATGTACATTATGTACATATATACAATGTGTTATGTAACGACGTCCGGAAAGAAAAAATCAATGTTCATCCAATTTGTCTATGGATTTTTTTTCTGAACCATTGCTTTTTTATCGGTTTCGTGACGCCCGGTTTTTTTTATTCCTAAATAAAATATTTTTTTACTGGAAAAGTTGCAAAGTTGCTAAGTATAATTATTATTATGCACATGCATAATTTATTTGATTATTTGGAGATTTCATGAAGTGTTTATGTCTAAATAAGTGGCCAATACGTTACGTGGGAACCCTGGAACACGGAAACAGATTTCGGGCCATAGACAGGCAAAATATTTCAAATATTTATTTTCTGACGCTTTTGCGGTTATTACACATTTATAACGGATGATACATATATATATACATCTATAATTTTATTTGCGTAAGTAAGTATATTATTTTTATGCCGGCGTTTCGCAACAGTTCCCATATTCGTAGCCTAGTTAGCTGACGACAGTCTTAACACTGAAGTGATCTTGTATTTTGTACATGGGAATTGTAAAGTTTTCGAAACGTTAGCATAAAAAATAATATATGTACCTACGCAATTTAAATCCGTTATAGTTGTGTCATTCCAATATATATATCAAATGCTATATAATTATGTTGTATTTCTTTTGTTTACGTAAGCGTATCTTTACAGATCCTTCAGAAAAAGTTGCACAAAGAGCTACGGTCCAGGGATAACTGGGAAGTGTCCCTGGAAGAAACAAAAGACGAGGAATACCTGACCGACGATGACGAATATTACGAGGATGATTTTGACGACTACGACGAGCCACGACGAATGGACGACGAACTACGACGCGACTCGCGCGAGCCGCAATAACAGCTAGTCATTTTTAATTAATTATAAGTAGTTATCTTTATATTTGTAGTTTTTTTTATAGATGCTTGTAGAGTTGAGAGTAGTCTAGACAAAGATATTCTATTGTACGCTTAGAAAGAATAAAAACGTGATATAAGCATATAGCTGATGAATTTTACGTTTATACTGAAACTAGCTCTCCGCCCCGGCTTCGTACGGATCATCTTTTTTTTCACTCGGGAATAGTGTAGCTTGCCAACAGTGAAAGAATTTTTAAAATCGGTTCAGCCGTTCTGGAGCCTATTCAATCCAAACAAACAAACCTTTCCTCTTTATAATATTAGTATAGATTATAGTATAGATCACGTGGTATTATTGTTATATTATGGAATCTTATATTATGGAATCCCACCAACCAATGCGAGAAAAGTTATAGCTCTAAGTTTGTCAGTTGCTTTGAAAGCTCCATTTAAAGAAAGTAAATTTGGCTCAAAGAAGTTAACAATAAATATATAGCCGTACGTGTCTTTTTGTCTATTTCAGCATCAACTATCTTTCTATGACATCCCTTTTCAACAATCCTTGTTTTCTGAGCAGTACCTCAATTGAATGTTCCAGTGGGTATATATAGCCTAGCCTTTTTTTTTACTTATGCCAAACAAGTTATCTTCTGTCGACATCAATAACAATATTTACTTTAGGACTATAAGGGCCTCTAAGCCCCTAACAAAAAAATAGAATGGATCGAGTAGAATTAGCCACGTATCGGACCTATCGATAATAACATTAACAACGATGACACAATAGTTTTAATTCAAAATAATTTCTGACGCCTTCGCGGTTATTATACATTGGAATGAAACGACTTTAAACATATTTAACTCGCGTATTTTATTTTATTGGCTGACGTTTCGGAGCCTTTGCAGATTCCATAATCCTAGCACGACTGAGCTGACAATAGTCTTATGCTAAAGTTATCATATGCTATATTTTTTCAATTTAGGCTTTTACAAGCTCTTATGAAGGTCGGAAGATACCACCGTTTTCGAAAATACCTCACTTCAGAAGAAAACGTAAGAAACTCAATGAGGATTATTTTTACAAAATTCCGTGGGCATTCCAAACCAGCTGAGGAACAGATATATATGAGGTCAAGAATCCTTTTTTAAAAGAACACCCTTAGACAGCTTATGTTAGGGGTGATGCCAGGGTGGTGACGGAATGGTAAATTTACTTCATGAATAAAGATAGGGGGTTAAAATTGACAAATAGGTACCTATGTCTGATGTAAATATACAGTCCGCTAGGGGTGGGATACGGGTTAAGTACTTTAGAACCTCTAAAATATTATTAAAACAAACATTTCAAACTACATAATTATATGTTTTATCTATATATTTTAGTATATTTATAAATGTAGTGTAATTTCATCCTGTTATAAAAATAATTTATATTGTAGGTATCTATTATTTTATATGTATTATTCTTTTTGCGCCTACACATGCTCTCTGTTTGCTTTAAGGTTGTCTGGTAGAGAATGCCGTATGGCATTAAGTCCGCCTTTTGTACATTTGTTTTTTATTGTGCAATAAAGTGTAAATAATTAATAATTATATTAATGCGGGCCGTTAAGTGCGCATAAAAGTGAAAAATACGTGACAAAACAGAATTGTAAATACCTATATAAAAATCTCGTGTCACGGTGTTTGTGGTCGTACTCCTCCGAAACGGCTCGACCGATTTTCATATGCATATTTCGCACACCTAGATCTAAAGGTATCTAACTCAAAAACCGGAAGATTTGAGTTATGCACACCATCGGATTCCAGCAATGTCCACCTACACTAAAACTGATTTCAGCTAATATAACTCTGCTAGCTTTATTATAAAAAGTATAAATTTATACAGAAAACTCATGCGTGCATATGAACATATTAATCAGTTTCTCGCCTCTCCTGAAAAAGTACCTTTTTTGAGTTAGCTCTCTTTAGATCTAGGTGTGCGATTTGTTAAATAAAGTACTTATACTCGTATTTCATACCGCTTAGAGTACGGAGGTATAGAATAACGTTTACTGGAATAGCTAAGTAATTCATAATTAATATGTTTCTGATGATTGTTCATCGGGAACTTTTTACATTCGAAATTAGTCATTTGAGGAATCGCGTATCTATTTTTAAATGTATTTTTTTACCGACATACGTGTAAATACTAGATGTTTTATTTAAATAAGTAGGTATGTACATATATTTATTACACCGCTAGATCTTTCGGTATGCCCCAAGATTTATCTGATTTATTTATTAAAATACTCATAAACAAGTTATATTTATTTACTTAGGTCGTGCTGATATTCCGCAACCTCGTTTTAAACGAAAACAACGCCGTAACGTTATCAAGCGTAAATGCACCGGTATGTAGGTACCTAACTGCATTGAACAATGCACTATCAGTGAATAACACTGTTTGTAAGACGCAATTGCATAAAAAATCTCAAGTTGTTATTAAATCCTGACGCAAAAGACGGGGTGCTATAATTTTGACGTGACTGTCTGTGTGTGTGTCAGACTTTGGCATTATCTCCCGAACGCTTGCACAGATTGATTGATTGATTTTCTTATTTTAAGTGTATTATTTACAATCTACCTAGACCTACGGTCCCCCCGACGCCACGTTTTCTTTATAGAAATATGAATAGTCCCTAATATTAAGTGTTATTAATATTATTCTTTTTAAGTGGTTTGTAGATTTTATTTTTTTAAATTAATATTGATTTTCACGCGAAACTTTTAATTTTTATTTATTAATAAATAGCTTTAATTAACAAAATATATTATTATACTTATCAATTATCGTACTTAATCATAAACTACAATATAGGTAACTGAATATAAAATGCTAACTTTACTTGGATGATCCATTGGCCTAGCGGTGAGAGCTTCAGATGTCGAAACTAGAGATTGCGGGTTCGAATCCTGTTAAGGTCACAAAGGGATTAGCGCGACTATTTCTATATCTTGTATTTGTATATTTATTAATGTTAGTACATATTATTATCCACTTATACATAGAAAAAAAAACTTTTTATATATTATTATTATGAATAAGTAATTTAGTAAGTTACGGTCGCTTCCTTTAGGTGAATTACCGGAAAAAATGACAATAAATATATTTATAGATTTGAGGACAATGACTTTAAACTCGTAAATGAAACTTAGTGAAAATATGAACTGAAATCTTTATATACTTATTCAAGTACACACTAAGTTCACCTGAGTCTTACGAGTTTCGAAGTATTTATGTATGTTAGGTACCTATGTCCGTTGTCTAGTACCCACAGTAAGTAGTAAATAAAAACTGTTTATTTCAAAGGTTGACTGGTAGATAATGCCATACGGCATTAAGTTAGCATTTTGTACATTACTTAGTTGTTTTTTTCGTGCAATAAAGAATAAATAAATCAATAAATAAGTACATGGTTTGCTTGAGGCCGGATCTGGGGCTATATCAATGTGAATTGTCCACAGATAATGATTATTTGTAAAAATATATATCTACGTACTAATATTTTCGCATACAGATGGAGGACCTTGAAGAATACATATCTATACCTAGATATATGTTTTTTATCCAGATTTTTTTTAATTTTATGGAAATAAAGCATTCAAAAAATGGACGTCAAATTATCGAGTTAGGTACCTACTTAGTTCCTATATTGAACCATTGACATTTGCGAATTGATATTTGTGAGGTAGTTGTACAAAGTGCCCAAATTGAAAAAGGGACATTAGAGTTCATGTCACGTGTGGGCGCGAGTAGAGACCTTGACTTGCTGTTATACATATTATATTGAGGGGCGGGATATTTTCTCCGATAGAGCCTTTTCAGTTTCGCGAACTTGGGTTGAATTTACTAGAAGAATAATATGATATCTACTATTAGGTAGTGTAGACAGCTTTGAGGTATATTTGGAAATGGTTCACCCTTAATAGTGATAAGCTGGGGATGATAATGAAAAGTGATAATAAAAAAAATACTTTAATAATTATTTTAAGATAAAACGTACTTATCTACGTTTCGTAACGCGATAGTAAAGAACAGTTCAATTTGATCCTAATTAGAAAATATCCCTTAATGAAGCTTATTTGATTGCATTTCGTTAGATAGGTATAAGAGATTTTCGATTTAATTATTTTGCAACATAGGTACTTAAAGTTGTCTGCAATGTATATTTTTTAACTAAGTAGGTATACGATGAAATGACATATATAACGATGTGGCGATGACAATTCAGTGTGAATGAAATAACATAATTATGACGGCATCGTCGGCATCTTCTGTCCTCCGGGACTCTCGTGTCCGAATCGTGTAATTAGACGTCGCCCCGATAATATTCGCGACGTGGACCAGGGATGTACCCATATGTTCTGAGCGTCGAGGATGGAAACCGGCCCGGGCGGATCTCGGGCTGCGCTGGCCACCTGTTCGCCGCGCGTGCACCCCGCGCCCCCGCCGCCGCCGCCGCCCCGCGCCCCCCGGCTCCCCCGCCGCCCCCCCTCCCCGCCCCGCGGCACCCTCGCCCCGCTGCGGGCGCTCCGCCGCGGCCTGCGTGCGCGCGCAACTCCCTCCCCTCATTCGTTCCGCGACGCGTCGTCTCGCCGGCCGGCTTCTCACCCGGGCTCATTCTAACCGCGTTCGTTACCCGCATCGCTCCTCGACCCGCACGCACCACGATGACGGAAAGCACGGACACCCCGGCGGCCGCCGCGCCCGAGAAGACCCCCACCGAGAACGGAAGCACCGAGACTCCCCCGGAGGAGACCCCCGAGAAGGCCGTCGAGGAGAAGGAAAAGGAGAGCCCGCCGCCCAAGGAGATGCGCGCCGTCGTCCTCACCGGCTTCGGCGGACTCAAGACCGTCAAGATCCTCAAGAAACCCGAGCCCACGGTCGCCGAGGGCGAGGTCCTCATTCGCGTCAAAGCCTGGTGAGTTTTCGAGACTTTACTTTTGTGTACTTTAGATTTTTTCGCAACACTGTGCCACCGGAATACAGGACTCGAACAGGTTTCGTATGCGTTTAAATGCAACGTGTTTTTACGAGCGGATAATTTCGATTCGAATTTTAGAATGCGTTTACAAATACTCGATTTTATTTTTAATGGAGGGTAGGTTCGCTACGAGGTTCGTTATTGCAAATAGGCATTAGGAGCGTGACCCGTAGAATGTAAGTTTTAGGGTAGGTACGGCATGTATCTACATACCTAACTGGTTTACTTATTGGTACTTATTGGATAAACTTTATATGATTTCTCGATCCGCAATTTAGAGTGGCGAAGGAAGTAGTTAACCGTCGGTCGGCCGCGGCGGTCCCCGCGCGGCGTGTCTCGGCTGCTTCATTAACATTGCTGATTCACATCTGCCGCCGCACCGAGATGCACCGACCAATTGCGAATTGAAAATTCTGCGCGCACTCAAATCCAATTCGCGACCCGTCCGATTGTACGAGGCGCCCTTCGCCGGATTTACACTTCACCGCACGACGTTGGCGATTCAGCGGAACTACACTTTGAACAAATGACCGTCATTATTTGCATCGATTCGGCTATAATGGACTGCGAATTGTGTTAAAACTATTGAGTGCATTCTGCTCGCGTCGGTATAGGTCCGGCTCTCGCCGGTAGGTAGGCATTATAAATGCATTCAGATTAGATTACGCTAACGTAAAGCGAGTATAATGTTTTCTCCGATCATCTGTGCCGTGATCTTGCGGTCGATTTCGCTAGATAGCTTATTGTTTATTCAGTAGAATAGCTATGGTAAATCATGTTCGATCGGTGTTCGAGTAACTGCGTTCACGCATGCAAGTTGCGCACCGGCGCGTGTCGCGTCGCGGACTCGCCGCGTCTCAGAGTGGAAGGCTACAATTTTAATGATATTTTGTCATATGAAGCCACATCGTGGTGAGTTCGTGCGAAAGTGAGTTGAGCGCCCACTGACATTGTTCTTTGTTCGTTTTTATCGCTCCAGTGCTTCAGATAATGCAGCCGGCGCGGCTCAAACTCGACGCTTCTTGCGGGGACGACACGGTCATGAGTTATCGGCCACTTTTCTCGTTAAACTTAACTGATGTTGGTTAGTGACATCTACTTAGTTAGCTGTGAATGATTTGTTTCAGTTTGTACGGCATAAGAGGGAGACCGTTGATGTTATTTTCTTGTTTTAAATTTAGTTTTATTTACAAGGTTTTACCTAAAATTTACATCTTTGGTATACGTTACACTTAACTTCTACTAGCACATACCTACATAAGCTCATTCGATCATTAAACAACTATTAGCCCTTTGCGGGATGAAATTGCAACCTTTAGCACTATCAAAATCTCATATCACTCGTTAATCCGGTCGATAAAATATCTCTATTTTAGACTCAAAACTCACGAAGCCTCAGTGATTTCACTATTGCGCTAAAGATTGCAACACTTGTAACGCTGCAAGAGGTTTATTTATCAGCGGTGCAAGTAGTGAGAGCGGGTTGCAGTAGGTGGCTAGAGGTTCATCCCGCGGCTAAATTTAGCGCGCTTATCGCCAACTTACTATGTAAATGACCGCGACATGCAAGACGCCAGCTGCCGCGAAAATATGAACCGACCGGCCGTGGTCGCAACTCGCATCCCGACTGGTACCAGATACAAGTTCTGAGTCTAGACTGTACCCCGACGCAAAAACGTGTGAGTTCCGCCCACACACCGCTCGCCCGCCACGGAGTCAGGGACTGTAGACTATAGGCTGCGAAAGTAATAGACCTTATAGAATCTACACGAAATCCTTATAGATTCTACTCGAAACGGTATAGTATTAGTAACAAATACATTCGTATAATTAATTAGACGTAACTTTCACCCTGATCTAGATTCTTGTTTAGATTCGATCCGCTTAACTGTTTTGCAGATTTCTAGCTCAATCACTATTTAATTTGATGAACATTTACAAATGTTAAGTTGTAAATTGTTTAACGGTACCGAACAAATGTACCCGGTCACTGTTAAGTTATTTTTTAAAACGTTTAAACAATGATTTATTACACATATCCCTTTCGATGTAAAGGAAACAAATAACCCATTGTGTATTTCGTTTACACTCGAACGCGTTAAGTTATTTGTTGCTCTACAAATACCAAACAAACCGCTTGAACCAGATATTATCTCTAAGTTTGTTGACCTACAATTAAATAGTCATTATAATGTAAGGTAACCGCCGAAATGTTTCAAATAATACCTGTCTAGCGTCTGGTCACGCGGCGCCGGGAACTTGACCATGACATACCGGCGAGGATGGCGTGTTCACATACCGCCCTTTTATAAGTAAATATAATCTACATAAAATCCCGATATGTTTATGAACATGTTGCAGATTTCAGTGCAAATAAACCATACGGCCAAACAAAAAGAACAAACCCTGGAATCTGGCTCATGTTAATATCATGGCAAGTAATTTCTGATGCCTTCGCGGTTATTACACATTGGAATGAAACAACTATTAACGGATTTAACTTTAGCGTTAGACTTTTGTCAGCTCAGTCATGCTACGATTATGGAAACTGTAAAGAATCCGAAACGTCAGCAAATAAAATAAAATAAAAATACGCGAGTTAAATCCGTTAATAGTTGTTTCATTCCAATCATGGCAAGTGTTAAGCTAAGTGCAATTAACTCAAGGACAGTTCAGCAGGATGCCAATGTCTGTGAATCACATTAGACATTTATTTTGTCTTCAAACAACCTAGTAGCTAGTTAGAATTGTAGGTAGGATAAAGGGTTATTCTTGCTCCGTACCAATAATGCGTAATGATAACAATTTTCCCCGCCATTGAATCATTCTAAAGGGGTTTAGGAAGAAGAGGTCCTTGTTTAATAGTGCCGTTAAATTAATGAGTTGTAACAGTAAATGAAATGTGCCCGATGAGGCGTGCACGTGGCGCGCCGATGCTCGATGCATCTCCCCGGCTAATGTGTTTTTGTAAGACTTCTCAAAGGGATCTGACCAGTGAATAATATACCATTATTTTCAATTGGGTCAAGTCAGTGTCGGTGTGAGAGGTCTGCCGAGAACAATCGACGTACTCACGCCTTTCGTGAGTGGCTTTCTTTTTGATTCCGAGAGTGCTTAATTATATGTGAAGATAAGTGAGGGATGGGAAATGTGATCGTTTTGTTTTGTAACGGGCATCTGGCATATATCAATGAGTTTCTTCGTATTCAAAAATACAACGTCAAGATTGAGTCTGTTGGGTCACGCGTGTTTGTGATTTTTTTCATATCTATCGTGGGATAAGTTGGTACTATTTTCCCCTAGATATCTGTGGAATGACATAATTGGTCTTTTCGCAGCGAAAGTTCTCGTTAATTGCCTGCATCCTTTTCTTTGTTGGCGTATCAATTTAAAGTTTAAAAATAACTTGTGCCCCCTCGAGTAATGCGACCGAGCTCTATGGTATAAAGTGCAGTATTGTGCATTTTAATGGGCTTCGAAGCCACATAAGATGGAGAGATGAATTTGTTTATTACCCTCTTCCTTATTGAGACCGTCTGCGCGAGATAGCTCTCTTCCTATGAGTCACTAGAAAGTTATGTTCTTGAGCTAACTCGATTGGAATAACTCGCTATTCTACCTGCAACTGCACTGTGTAGGTGGACTCGCCTACTATTTTGCACGTTTCTTGTGCTTCTTGTATCACTACAACGGAATCTATACACCTTACACAATAAGGGTTTGAGCTATGCTAGGAAACTCTAGAAAAGACTAGACATATGCTTACAAGCTTTTGATATATAAATGTTCTTTGTCCGATTACAGTACAATAACAAATGAATTTTAATTTTATCTCGTAGTTATGTTGTCGTTATAATAACAGTGTGTTGTTTAACCGTATTTTATAATAACAGGTTGTCTTCAACTGTATATGTCGAGATGCAACGTCCTATCCATCTTTCAATCAATCATGATCAACTTGACGGGCAGTATTTGTTTTCTTTAGGTCAAACGCGTAAAAAATTGTTAACATGCGTTCTATATTTTATTTTAGTAAAGGATTGGATATTTGCGGTTATAAGCTACTGAACGATTATTGTAGTTTCAACGATGTGTCATCGTTTTTATTTTTGTAGTAACTTGTATAAATGAATCAGTCCGAGGTAGGTACCGCAATTGACTCATCGCAAAGCAACAGAAAACAAATAAATAAATGTATGCCAATTGTAATTACGTTGTTCTCGTCATAAAATATTTTTCATTACTATTATAACCGCTAATATTTTAACATATGTTAAGTACACGATGTTCACATACTGATATGGTAAAAGCTGTTACACAGCTTTGTTATCGCTGCATATTTAATTGTTAACGCGATAAGTGCTCGATCACCGAGTGTAAACAAACAATTGATAGTCGCATTATACCGGCGGAGTTTCGCTGAACTTGCTAATCATTGCATGAAACGTTTTATGAAGTGTAATAAAAATTTTGATCACTTTTATCCTGTAAGTGGGTAGCTGCTTGTTGAGTCATTAAAATGTATTGTGCGCGTTGCGGTGCAGTTATGTGGCTGGGAGAAGTCAGTGCACAGACGGAAGCCGGGTCATGTGCCTAACTATAAAATCCTTCATCGCACAGCAGATGCTGCAGACGGGTCTGTGCCCGCGGCGCATTGTGCGGAGTCTGCGAGTCAATGAACTTACCAAAATGCTCCTTCGCTTATTGTGCCCATAATCGAATCATCTCCCCGCTCTATATGGTAGTAAACAGGTCGCATACTTTACTTTTTTGACAAATAAAACACGCATGACAGCCGACAAATCTCCAAAATGTTCTGCTACAATTTCTCGGAACCACGAGATGTCGCGCAGTGTCCTTATTTAGGAGCTTAAACGGTAATCGATATTTATCTCTTTAGTCTTTTATGATGTAATTTTTGTACGTTAAAGGCGGCATACGGCCGGGTTTGATTCTGATTAGACGTTTACTTCTGGCTAGGGAAATCGAGTTGGAAAATCCCGTGAGTCGATCCTCGCATGAAAAAGGGGTGTGGTTGCGTCGAGTCGTGTCGGGTGCCGATGCCGGGTGGCCGGTGGAGGGTAGTCGTGGTGTTCGTCGCACTCGGGGGTGCGGGGTGAGTCCTCGGTGTCGGCGGCGCGGGGCGCGGGCGGCGGCGCCGGATCAATACGGCGCGTCCCCTCCCCGCGCCCTCGCCACCGACCAATCTCCGCAGGCCCTACGTCTTTCGACGCCAATGCTTATTTTTTTATAGCACCCATTAACCGCGCTCTCCGATAAATGAATAGAAGCATATTGTGTTGATATTTTTTTTCTCCGCAAACGGATCATACTATTCTTATGGTAATAATTCATATCGGATAGCGATCTCAGTACTTCGAAGTGGACCGATAATCGCTTCGGTTACGTGATATTTCTGTTGGTTTCGGGTTAGCCGGTTCATAATCTACCTGTTGAATGAGGGCCGCTCCTAAAGAAAACTTGCGGTTTCAATGAGCCCATATGTGGTTTAATAATGGAATGTATTTTTTTTATTGAAACTGCCATATATTATAATCATATTTACGAATGTGTTAAGATTTATTATTTCCTATTCGTAGTGTTCGGGAATGTATTTTGGGGTCCAGAAATAATTATTATAATAGAGGTTCCTACAAATGCTGATAACAGAAGTAATAAAAAGAAAATTGTTTCTGAACCTGGATGTCACTTTATGCGTGTATAATTGTAGTGGTATTAAAGTGAAGTAACTAATAGACATGAAATACACAGTCCTCTACGATCCATTAACTTTTATATTCCCGTAATAGGGGCTATAATAATTATATTGTGCCATGGGAGACAAGATGGCAGGACATGCTATACTGAACCACAAATAACAAGGTAAAGCGATCCTTCTGAACAGTCTTTTTATAAAGAATCTAGCTCTGCTGCTGTACGTATAATTAGCAGTGTTAGAACTTTCCGAAGAAACTAGTTGGTTAGAGATAAAAAACTATAATAGTTATGTAAATTATATTACTTTTGTGGAGTTTTATTTTACGCTGCAATTCCATTAGAGTGAATTTGTGTTCTATTGTTTTTTATAATAGTCATTTAACCGTCTTATTAGAGGTCATCTCCAATGAAACCATTATTATGAAGCTATACTCATAATAGATATCTATATGCAAGGTAGGTGGGTACTTATCTAATTAGTTTCGAATAAGTACCTATGTTCGATGGTGGACCACGCCTGTCTACGTTTTCTAAATCAGTTACTATTAGCGGTCAATAGACTAACACTTGAATACTACTCGACATACGTGTGTATAACACATACACACACTGTAGTCTAATTGAGGTACCTACCCATCTTAATATATTGTCATTTAATGTTTTTTCATATCACATTTAACTCATTAGTTTTCTCAATGCTCTGTTTGCTACATTTCTTAAATCGCAGGCATTCCTCTAGATAATTCTAGACAGTTCTATAGTGTGGTCTGCTACAATACATGGCTGAATTGTTATACCTACACTGCGTTCGTTAGTAAAAATTGTTTTAATTAGACACCATTTGAGTCGTCGAGTTCAAGTATTTATAGCGTCCGCGACGATAGTAAAAGAGTTTCGCATACCTTGAACAACCTTAATTGACATGAAGATGAAAACCGTGAGAAGCTTTTTATCATACGATCAGCACCTTCATTTAAAGGTACACAAGTAAAATTAATGGAGTAGGTACACGGTTGGAGCATTAATCTACGCGTGTAGGATTATTGGGTACGTGAACGTGTTTAGAGTTTAAATTCCGGTACGGAGTTGAGTCGCAGATCTATATTTAGTTGCGTGTTAAAGCACCCTTCTTGCCGCTGCAAGCACGCCCTAACGCTCTGTCAACGTTTTTTGCCTCAGCGTTTGGGACGACTATAATGATATTCTGTTTATTACGAGGCATCATGTTCTGTATTGCTAGTAGGAATTTTTTGCGCCCGTATTCGTCTGTATGACGGTTTTAGGGGGTATTTCATTTACATATCGAGTGTTGCTTTTGGATGTTATCAGGTAGATACAGTAGTAATAAAGTCGTAAATATATTTGTTGAATGTCGACATCGTTTTTGGATAATGTGAAATTAATGAAAGAGTTGAGAATGGTATAAGTGTCCCCCTTTGTTCTTGTTTTCTAATAAGTGGTAAAAGTAAATCAATATGTGTTTCCGATATCGGGAATGAGATAAAGTAATGATACTTTTTCCTAAAAAAATTGAGACAAGTTTTTGCAGATAAAGTCGGGTTTATTTCTTAACCTTTAAAGGGTGTCTGCGTTATCGGTTACTGATAAATGTGGTCAACATGATAGGTATTTTACAGTTTAAACAATGTCTAGATATACGTACCTATATTGTACTCACTTTCACAATACAAAGGTTCGGTACTTCGGTTCGGCTTGAATATGTAGGAGCGTTACTCCG
This sequence comes from Polylopha cassiicola, assembly GCA_038024825.1. Taxonomy (NCBI): domain Eukaryota; kingdom Metazoa; phylum Arthropoda; class Insecta; order Lepidoptera; family Tortricidae; genus Polylopha; species Polylopha cassiicola. The sequence continues at coordinate 6,929,550 of CP149060.1, read as the reverse complement.
GGTAACATCGACTTCGTTAGCTGATGGAAGGCGGCCATCGCAACGTATTGCACCTATTCATTTTATTTGCCCCCACACAAAAACATCTAAGTTGAGTGATACAAACATAAATAACACGCGCGATTTATTTCATCTAGATTATTCTAGATAGTTCAAGAAACTCCTTTACAGCATAATAGCCCTTTAACGAGTACTTAAAGTACATTTAAAGCTTCCTGAATTTATGAAAACTTTACACAGAACTCTTAAGTTATTTATGTCCAGAAGTCGGAAGTCGAGAGTTATTATCAGTTATTGTGCAACGTTGCCTTTGAGAGCGATAATTGGTTGTTCATCAATCGAATGTATGTTTATAGTGATGCTATTAGAGCACTTTTAACAGAAGCCATTTGTATGGCTTATGCACCATTGCGAGATGAAATGAGGGCTACCATTATAATCTAACCATCAGTGGATTGCCCCACTTGTAAGGTTGATGTACTTGATTTGTTTATATGACGTAAATATTGGTTATTAACTCTGTACAGATCTGCCGTTTTGGAAACCTGAACGAATATTCTCACCACTTTAATATTAGTTTCTTGTCTGCAACGTGATTTCAATTTCCTATGTTGTGTGGGATTTTTACCTTGATGTTAATCTTTTATTGATTTTTGCTGAAGCTTAATATGGTTAATACCCAATCTACTGAGTGCCATTTGGGTCGTTTACACGTAACCCTATAGTTGAAATGTCCAACAGTCATTGGAACGCCTGGTCACTTCCTGACCGGACAATTAAAGCAAATGACTGTGACGAATATTCAAAATATGTTGGACTGAATGTGGAATGACGCACACAAGTTGCACATGTTAATCCTTCTAACAATTACTCGGTGACAAGCCAAGGGACAAGTAATGATCAACAAGTCAACAATTTAGTGAGGACTGGGTCAGTTGTCAATTCAGTCTGTTATTCAGCCCCCGAAGTTCGAAACAGTAATTCGGAGAATGCGATGTGTAATCTCGATGTAATCTCAGAGGCAATGAAGCCAAGTGACAGACAGGGTGTTGAATTCCTGACGGAAACTTTGAACGTTTTGGTAACTTTTAGATCCGCTACATTTTACGGTAATGCGATTGCTGAACTGTGATTAATTATCTCAAAATTTATTGGATTTATTGTAGGTACTTTATCTTGACGTTTTATTTTTAATTGGTGGCTTTATATGATAGATATTAATGTTTTATTGATATTTAATGATGCTATAACACAAAGCTTTTAGTAATGAAAACAAGTACAGTTGGGTTACTACATCGGAATCTCCTCGTTATTCAGAAACACACAAACAAAGTAATACTTCCGCTAGTCTTATTTTTAATACGCATACTAAAATATGCGGTACACATAATACTTGAAACCTGACCGGCATTACCGGCAGCTAGTACGACGTGAGTACGTAAAGGTAATTATGTCAGATAACGAAACAGAGCCCATTATGATTTATATAACAGTTAACGATGACTAATATAACTAGGGTTACATTCTTTTGATATTTTAATCAATTACTTGTTAGTTTTTAGATAAGCGTTGTTAACTGCCATGCGAAATGGTTGTATCGTTGTCCCAAAGTCGCATAGCCACTACCTCCTCTGATATGTAAAATTTCTGTGTAGAAGTTTGGCAACAGCCAAACACAGCCAAACACCGATTATTATGAAATTTTGTGCACATCTCGGGTAGGTCTGAGAGTTTTATACTCCTATTAAGAGCGGTCTACCCCAAAGTTTATTTTTTATTTTTCGATAAAATGTATTGTTTTTATGTTTTCATGATGCAGCATTGCAAAATACACACAACCCTAAAATTTCATCCTTCTACCATCAGATCCTATTTTTTAATGAGCATTAAAAAAAAACGCCGTACGAAGTTCGCTGGGTTAGCTAGTCTCTTCATAAATTTGATCACTATATCATACAGTGAGGGATGGTAGTGACTGACAGGGCACCAAGTGTACTTCCATTTCTCACCATATCTTATCATTTATTTTGGTCAGTGGATAGTGTGGGGTGTTGGTAGCCCTGGTAGTAAGTCGGCGAGTGACAGGGCACAACGTGGTGTCAGATCGGAAGCTCGATAGAAGCGTCACGCCGCGGTCGCACGCATTGTTTGTATTCATTCTACCCGGTCCCCAAACCGCTAGCCGGATATTAACTCGCTTAAACACTTCCCTGCGCCTAGCTTCAGACTCAACAATCAAAAACTAGCAACTTCTAGACTTCAACTTTATATCTATTTACGGCTACTCCTAAAAATACATGGCCAATTGATAGGTCGCCGCAGTTTTATTTTTAGACGAATTTAAGTTAATTGCTAGACTGTTTTATTACTATTTATATAGTCTTTAGACCCAGTCACGCTATTTGTTTGACACACTGGCACATTTTAACTGTTCACGCGACGCTTTAAATTCCTATTTGCAAAGTGTAGTCACATGGAATTTTGATCGCTATTCGCTTGACCGCCGGCCGAGGACGCCGGGGGTAGTGATAGTTCAACAATACACACCATTAATCTTTCCGTTCTACGAAGCGATTTTTTCCAACACATAAGCTGAGCTCAAGAACATGTATCATAGGATTTGAAGTGAAATCTCTGGGAAATAATAATCTGTTGAGATTTATTTTAACGACTGGACTACTGTATCATCATTTGATGATATGTTGTTGTCTATAACAATAGCACTTTGCTTTGGATCGACAAGTCTTTGTGTGAGGTTAACTGTTGGAAATATATCGCACCTTTACTAGAAAAGTGTATCTCGAAATATTTTGTAACTCCATTTAAGACTCTCAGTCTGCATATTTAAATCTGAATTCATGTGGACACAATTTCGAGTTGCCACACTTCTGTAGTTTGCTACAATAATAACTGCAAAAATAATTACTTACTATTACTTACTTTACTTACTATAAATATTATAAATGTGAAAGTAACTCTGTCTGTCTGTTACGCTTTCACGTTAAAACTACTGGACCGATTTAAATGAAATTTGGTACAAAGAAAGTCTGGAGCCTGAGAAAGGACATAGGCTACTTTTTAACCGACTGCAAAAAAAGAGGAGTTCCACGCGGACGAAGTCGCGGGCAGAAGCTATTACTTATATGTAGCTAGGAACTTATCTGTAGCGACTGTTAGATCATTATGAAAATGTCTTAGTGATCCACATTGACAACGCTGAAGGGTCCATTTCGAATGCACAAATCACTGGTACAAGATGTGGTCTGTGTTTTTTTGACGTGGGTGACCCAGCCACGGTGTCTCTAGTTATATACTCAATGGTTCACACACAGCTATGTTGTGTACGAATGAGCAGACTCCGTTTCCTGTGGATTCATAAGCGTTAAAGCTAACACATCGAAGCGGAATACAAATGAATCAGAAACAACTTGATTGAGGAAATTCCTTTCAGTGCGCTTGTACTGATGCAAGTACTATTTCTATTAGATCCTTTCTGCTTTAGTCACTTGGAGCGGTTTACCACATACTTAGTAAGTCGTGAGTCAATCTCATCGATTTTAGCATAGTATGTAAATATAGTAACTTTAAAATGCATGGGACTGGCGTAAAATAAACTGTCAGCTGTTTCATGCTAAAGGGTTAAAATTCCCTTAGGACAGAGTACTTATTATCATTTTTGGTGCAATTGCAGTTATTACAGAGTAGGTATGTATTTTTTTTATATCCCAGTTAAATAAATATAGAGATTGAAGTGATATATGCGAACTTATTCCCTTGAGTAATCTCTTCCAGTTAACGAAAGAGCTTATGAATTTTAGAGTGTAGTAAGGCAAAAATTCTGAGTACAACTTTAGAGGCATACCTACTTACGTTGAACTTACGTCAGCAAGTTTAAAAAGCCTTATTCATTAGCGACGTCTAATTGGACCCAATTAGTGACGATTAAGCGTATTTTACGGTTCTTTCTTTAAAGAAGCACAAGTATAACGTTGATTGGATGGTCGCAGGGACTGAATATTAAATTTAAATAAATATACTGATATCATAAAGGAAAAGATTATTTTTGTTTTTTTTAGTCTGTTTCCATTTGTTTTTGTTATTTTTTTTTTTTATTAGTTATCATTTTGATAATTTCTGATACCTTTAGGATTACCTTTTGGACATTGGATTTAAACAACAGTAACGTTTCTAAATCTTTGCAGTTCGCATATTCTTAGCACGACGGCTGAAAATAGTTTGACGCTAAAGTGAACTACAAGTTTTCGAAACGTCATCAAATAAGATAAAATACGCGAGTTAAATCCGTTATAGTAGTTGTTTCATTCCAACATAATTTTGGTTAAAAAATAAAGTACCTAATAATAGAACATCCTTCGTTTACTATGCCGTGTGGTCTACACTGAATTACAATGAAGCCTGCGCTCACGCCACACCGCTGGAATACCGATGCCCGATGTGACAGATTAGCTCTTACATATGTAATATGATTTTTTATTCACTGAAACGTTTTCTCCCTTTTCTTTTGGCGAAAAATCGTAGATGCCGCACATATATGTACAGGGATAAAATATTTATACGGTTCAAATGTTTGCCGCGTAAATATTGTAAACGCTTTGGAATGTTTGCAGCGAAAGTGGGGAAGGTTACGCTAAATCATGTACTATAGTGAATCTCGACATTCGATTTCATTTGAAATGTTAGTTGCAAGACGTTCGGCAACTTTATTACGTAGATATGGCCCCAGAGGGCACATTTTCACGGCGAAATTTAACAGCGCTTCGGAAGTTAGTGCCGAGATTAAACGCTTCGGGAACTTGAATATTCGCTCAGTCTTTTCGAACGAAACTTAATTAAGAGAGTTTGTTCAGTTAAAACTTAGTGGTCTAAAATTAAATGTTACGGTGTGTTGCAATTCAGTTTATTTGGATGAAGATAGCACCGGCTTAGAAAATTACTCGATTCTTTACTATTTTTTCTACAGGTAGTTTTTTAAAAACTTTTAATTACAATATTAAAGAATAAATGTTTGTGTACTCGCCTAAGTCGGTAGCTATATACGCATGAACCAAGAAAAAAAATCTAAATTAAGTACCTACTTTTAACCATTGTTTCACGATAACTTATTGGTCAGCCTTTCCTAACTCATTGTCGGTTGATATAGTCATTCACCAAGATTACAGTACATATGTAACTGCCTACCTAACCAGTCCAGATTAGGCGACAATGCATTGATAGGTTATCGAGGTTAAAAACGGCTGGCTTTTAGGTATATGGTATGCAGGTCGATCGTGCAGGCTACCTAGAGTACCTAGGGGCCATGAGGCGCGACAGGCGCTGGGGCCGCCGCGCCGTCGCGACGCCTCACGCCGTCGCGCCAACTCCAACCCCAATGCAATTTACAATTACCCCGAACAGGGTTTACTCATCCATTTGTTCATTTTTAACACCCATTTTAAACACCGCGCCTCGGGGTGTGAGCCGCGCATACCGATAATTATTCAAATATTGTTCTCGCGCAACCATTCAGAAGACATTAACAAATCTGAAAGTTATTTGGATCGGATCGCGTGAATGGAAATTACAGTTTCTATTCAAATTACTACATGCTGAATGTTTGGCTATTGTATACGCACATTTTATAATGTTGTCATAAAACGATAGCTTTTACTCTTTGAGTTTATGCTGACGTTTTGCTGGAATGTGTATACTAAGTGGCCGCGAAAGCATTAGAAATTATTAATCGGATAACATATGATTGCGTGACAAACTTAAATTCATTGAGAACCTACTATTTTTTTTACCCTTTATCTTGAAGGGTATGCAAATATGGAGTAATTAAGATAATCGAACGAGGGCAGGGTTGTCGAAGCTAGTTCTCAACTATGAACGCCTTGGCAACCCCACCAGCCTGCTGAAATGGAGCAGTCAGCGACCAGGGCCTTGACACGGCACCCTGAGGACTGCTTGCTGACACGCAAATAGTAACCACCCGGCACTTAAAACGCGGGGAGTTTAATTTATAATGTCGATGTCGCCGAGCCGCCGGGGATTGGAATTTAAATTCGAGTTTCACTGGGGTTGTGAGAATGGATTATAAAATTGTGACAATGCGTCAGTGATTTTACGGATTAAGTAATAACAAAAACTAGTCCCCTACCTGCTCGCGAGGCGCACGTTACGAACTATTGTTGTAAAAGGAAGCCATTCAAGTCTCCGTCGAATACGCGGTCAGGTAGCGTGTGTAAAATTCGATACGAGCTCGCAGGCAGATTATCTCAGCTTAACATTCCGACCCGCGGCGATGTGTCCCAGGATCGTTCGCGATGTACTACGAAACTTTTTGATGATAAAACGATAGTGCCCGCGTCCAATTTACTCAATAAAAAGTATGCGGGCGCGGCGGGCCGACTCGCCGGGTAAATGACTAGGTATCGACTCCCATGTCAATGTAATTATTTGAAATTACAATGCTTAATATCCACATTGTGGGGCTGTCCGGGCTGCGTGTTCCGTAGGGCGCCTCGAGGGGAGCAATGCATGTGCAATGTGCATTACCCCTACGAACGATGCATTAATATCGCTCCTGTATGCAATCAAACAATATTACAAAACTGTTATGTGTAAACAATGAGTAACATTAGTAACTTGATACATGATTCACAGGAAATCAATACGGCACCTAATAGGAAAATTGTTATTGTGAATTAGCATACATTTTCTAGGATTATTCTTACTGAGGAAATGACTCATATTTCCGGAAACCTTTTTCTCCGCGAATTATTATGCAGTAGGCACGACTGACGTAATTTTCTAAAGTAGTAATTAACCGCTCGTAAAAGCGGCGAGGCTCTATAAATAGTGATACTATTACACCAAACAAAATTGAAACTCCATTTATTTGAAATGAAAGCGTGATTGGACCGTAAACACTGTACAATTGGGATTGGAAAAACAATCTGCACCGCGCAACATTGTTTATAGTATTTACCTAACTACTGAATGCCTATGAGCTATAAGATATTTTTGGCTCTGCTTAGAATGTGCATTTCCTTGTTAGGTAGGTACAGAATGATTTAACTCAATAGCAACTGCTTTACTGCCGGCTGTAAACCGCAACAATGCAGGTATTTAAGAAACAGGCGCCATACCATAAAACTAAAAAACGATTAATTGTTAAAGACTGATCATTCACTACTTACTGAGTCGGTCTCGTCGCCAGTGTTGGTAACCAAATACCTAGCTTAAATAAGTCGTAGTGGTTACATTCGAATTGCTAATTGCAGTCTGCCACGATTATGATTCCGCCAACTGCACCGAACAGACATAAACTGTTGCAGAACATCGCAAAGATACCCAGAAAAGAGTTGATAGTTTTTAAACAAATTTAATTTGATTCGTTAAGTTTTAATCGAAATAACAATGCATAACTATGAAGTTAGCATTACTTAAAGTCGTAGCTGGCATGTGTAATATATGTAGTATGCCACGTTTGCTTAGAATTACTTTTAATATGCATAATATGGTCTCAGACAGACGATCAACTGAGACGTGTAAGTATGTAGGCGTACCCTTACAAGTAATGACATTGCAATGAAGACGTAACATGCATGTGTACGTGCAGTATAACTTATAAGTATGTGACCGTAGTTTATTCAGCATGTCGACACTTGGAGGATGTTGCAAGGGGACAGTCGGAGTCGCGAGTCGCAAATATCGATTACCGGCAGCGGGCGCCGACCGCCACGCGGTTTTCAACTCGGGACACGAAATGCTTCAAACAATTTACTTACAACATTCACGATTGTGGATACATATTTTTAAACTACTTGCACCTTTTTTAGAGTTAGTTACTGCAAGATCTTCAGTATGAATATTGATATTGATTGATGAATGTAGTAATTAAATACGTACTTATACATAAGCTTTTACGTCGCTTAAATGAACTCTTTCAAAAGTAGCCAGGTCTTTTACCCACTTAAAACTGGTTTGTTTTAATACCGAATTTTATGATAGTCCTGATTTATGATGCTTCTTGATATTTAAATTAACTGAAGTAACGGTAGTGATCAAAACAGTTCATTAAGCGTAGAGAGTGAAACATTGAGTACCTATATCTATGCAAAATAATTTAGTTGGCAGAAAATATCTAGTTTCTCCAGGGTTTCGTAGGAGAAGATTCTGTCGTGTCAATAAAATATTCAATCTGGGACTATGACGTAGACGCGGATCTGGTTTTGTGATTCTTTAAGTATTCCTTATGACTTTATTTTATCGCTCGAATGTGTTATTGAATCTGAGATGAGGTAACCTCGCTACGTGAACTGGAGCGGTTTATATTCATGCCGAATAACTGGACTGGGAGATTGAAACTAGCCCGATCTGCACCCATTAAAGTTTAATACGTCGTGTAGGTACAGAGCGTAAGACGCAGTAGTGAGCTATATTGATATTGATTGATACGTCAGTAAGTTTAAATATTTAAATGCTGGTATCTTTATGCTGTCCATGCCCGTGGTGCATAATAACAAATGGCTGCCGCATTCCATGCTCTACTACGTTAATTACTAGTTTTATTAAATCGCTGCACGATGAAGTTTAAAGCGCACAGACGATTACACACTTTAAACAAACAATGTATGTTAACGCGCAAGTATATACCGCACTATACTACAAACCACAGGCTCGTTTAGGTATACGAGACTAGAACTGACCTATTAATAACTATGATATTACAATTCATGCTTATGTTAAGATTATGATAATGATATCCCTTTATTATTTTTATCATCCGGTCCGTCATCTCGTTGAAACAATCGAACCTTAATCCATTGACTTGTATAGACTTTGAATAAAATTTACATACGTATAACAGATGTGTACAGTGTGGGTATAACGATACCGTCAGTTACCGTCACATATAATATAGCCTTAAGATAATCTAAAATAGTCCCTGTTGTAATGAGCTTTAGATTTCGTTTAGCGATATAATATGTATTCTCACATAGCTTAATGGGAAAGTGTGTATAGATAGTAACTTTCGTAGTAATCGACAATGAAGGAACTGACGCGGGCGCATTGTTTTTGACGTGACGCATGTTTAACGTTACTCTTGTATTGTTCTAGTGGACTGAACTTCCAAGATCTGATCGTGCGACAAGGTGCCATCGATTCGCCTCCCAAGACCCCCTTCATTCTTGGCTTTGAGTGCGCTGGAGAGATCGAACAAGTTGGGGAGGGTGTAACCAACTTCAAGGTAATAATAATAATATCTTTGGACAATTCACACCAATTATCTATTCCCATTTTAAGCAAAGCTTGTGTTATGGGTACTAGACAACGGATAAATATACATAAATACATATAAGACATCCAAGACTCAGGTACAGATGCCAGTGCTCATCACATTGACATCTGCCCCTAGCGGGATTCGAACCCGCAACCTCCGGTTTCGTAGTCAGGGCCTCTGACCACTAGACCAACAGGCCGTCAATCATAAATCAAAGGTAAGAACATGAAAATATATTTGAAGTAGCCACCATAAAGTACCTAAATCAACTATCAAGATATTTAAAAATGTAGGTACCTATTTATTTATACTTACTAAATTACTTCAGGGTAAATGTGCGATAGATTTTACTATCTCATGCGCGCGATTTACCAGACGGTAACCTTGGGTAGCTTAGTAATTTAAGTCTCCTTTTTTACTGTCTTAAGAGAGAATTTCCGTGATAAAAAGTATTTTTATGTCCCCGGAACTCGACCTATGTCCATAGCAAATTTCATTTAAATCGGTTCAGCAGAGAGACAGCGTGTTACTTTCGCATTTAGCGCGCATTAAGAAGGCATCTAAATGCTTATAGTAGAAGACGATCTTATGACGTTTAACTAGCGACGTGTGACCTACTAGGTTTCAAGTATAACGCATTAATGACTGCATACCATAGTAATTATTGTACTACGATAATGGTATTTACCAAATACCACATGCCAAGTAAATTTGAAGTTAATTACCCAAGTCAAGGTAAGTAAATGAAGATAAATAAATACGTGTGTTAGTAAATATTGTGCTATTTAATGTAGGTACAAAGAAACGTGTAATTCTATCGGGTGTGGCCGATTGCACTGATGCACTTCCAGTTTTAATAGCAATCAAACTTCAACGGATTTATGAATCAATCATAGCTAAATCCATTTGCCATTTATAATTATTACGATATCATACATTGCACGTTTTCCGTTTCTATCGTAACCAGCACCAAAATTGTGTTTTTAATAAGGAGATAATTAAATTATTAACTAAATTGATTTCTAATTTATTTCATACTATAGACAAACCGCTGTTAATTGGGGATTAAAAATGAATGCTCCCCGAGAACCAAAATAAATAATCAGTTGTAATTACTAAGTTTTAATTGTATATTGACGTCGAAAAAAAAGTTGTGCTGGACAATCACGTACTTACCCAGCACTAGTAGACTCACATGACGAGTTGTATTTTTAACCCCCGACGAAAAAACGACGGGGTGTTATAAATTTTACGTGTCTGTCTGTCTGTGTGTGTGTGTTTGTGTCTGTCTGTGGCATCATAGCTCCCTAACGCATAAACAGATTTTGATTCTCTTTATCTCGGGAGTATTCTTAGCTATGTTTGATGAAAATCGGTTCAGCCATTTATTACAAGATTATTTACAAAATAATTTGTTACTTAGGTTGGAGACCAAGTGGTTGCTCTGCCGGAGTACAAGGCCTGGGCCGAGCTCGTGTCGGTGCCGGCGCAGTATGTCTACGCGCTGCCGTCTGGTATGACCCCCTTGGATGCAGTGGCGATTACCACCAACTATGTGGTGGCGTACCTCCTCCTCTTCGAGATGGCTAACCTCGCCCCGGGCAAGAGCCTGTTGGTCCACTCCGCTGGTGGAGGCGTGGTAAGTTTCCTGACTTATAATCATATTCATTCTTGGGTTGTGCCACTCCTCTTGTATTGACTATTCTATATTCTGTGGCTGTTTGTATGGTCGTGTGTAAAGGTACGTAAAAAATGCCAAGAGATATATAATCCACTCCTACGCACGTGCCTTGCTGTATGATGAGTAAATTTGGTACTCTGCAGTCATTCTGAAATGTTAAGATAAAGAAAAAGAAAAGAGCTACGGAAGTTCGTAAAACTTCGATTGTACCTAATTACCTACATATTTAGCTCTAAATGGCAGTTACCGGTTATAAGGTATATTTATAGTGCAAGCAAAGTAGGTATATCTTGTATTATTGGAATTATATTCTGGCTAAAATAATTAGTACCTATGTGTAACTAACAATATAATATTATGTGCGTATCAATGAACTTCCATTCAGCATTGGACCGTTATCCTTGTATTTTTTGTTCTTCCTCAAGGAACTACCTACTTACGTTTTTTCTGTACATACCAACGTGTAAAAAGCACCCCATTCCGCGTCTCACGAATTCGAGATCACCACACACATGTGCGCCAAATGTAACGCAAATCAGGCCGATGAGAGAAAAAAGTGAAATAAACAATGATGATTTAATTAATACTGCTTCATTTGGTATTGAATTTGAACTGACTTTTACCTAATTTTCAGGATATAATTATTTAGTCATGTTTTAACTCGACTTAGCTATATACAATTATACAGTAGCATATTACTTACATGATATGTTGATTCATATACTAGTTTCTGCCCGCAAGTCCGCGTAGAATTGGAAAAAAAATCCATTTACGAGTACATCTCAAGGGATAATGTAGTGATAAAAACCATCCTATATGTAGCTATACGTTCATCCCCGGGCACTCAAACTAACTCCGTACCAAATTTGATTTACATCATGCTAGCGGTTTATGCGTGTAGAGTACTGTAGAGGTAACAGACAAAGAGTTAATAGTATGTGAACTACCCGAGTGAACTCATTAAACTTCTGAAATATGTGTTACACTTTTTAAACGCCGGTAGCAACATAAGAGCTACTGAGAGCGTCGGCGCGATGCGAGCTTCCTAACAGCCGTGCAAACAATCCAACTAGTCCTCTAATTGCCTCGGTACAGGTGAGAATGACCCCTTGCTCGCTCTGGAATCCCGCCGCTTCCGACCCTGACGTCATTTACCCTCACGTCAACGACCTTTGCTCGCGAATGTCTACTTTGGGTGGGGTTGAATCAATAAATTCTGTCTGGCTAATACAAACTAGACTTATCGACTTTGAAGCCTAATTTAGGTAATGCGCGCACAAAGGGCGAACGGCGACCGTTTCATACTTCTCGTAATAGTGACCCTCGAGGTTCGCATATTATAAACCACTTTATATCGAAGTGTCAATTACGCTGTGATTCGATTAAGCTGAACATGAGAATTCAATTGAGGAGCGCTACCCCTATAGACGTTGCGGTTCGTTATAGTAGCCAAGCAATTGTTGTGCTTCAATATTGTAGTATGGAAAAATATTTACGACACTTCTCTGCATAAGTAAAGTAAGGATAAAGTAAATTGTAACGCTTTCCTTTTGTGACTAGTGTGTTGTAACATCTAAGCGTCTTAAAGTCGACTTTGAAAATACTCAAAGTTTGTTGGCATGACAATGTCTTATTAAATATCGGCGACCGTTCTATTCATTAGGTACATAGTATGTAACTAACATTGCACCGACCTGTCTGCCGAACAGACGCTGAGAAAACGCATTTTCTTCATCAGTATTATTTAAAGGTATTTCATGGCAGTTTTATTATAAAAGGTATGATTATAATTTGATGTTTTCCAACAGGGTCAAGCTGTGGCCCAATTGGCGAAGACCGTGGACAACGTGACCGTGTTCGGCGTGTGCTCCAAGAGCAAGCACGAAGCTCTGAAAGCCAACAACAATAATATTGACCATCTGCTCGAGAGAGGAAGTGACTACACCAGTGAAGTTAGAAAGTAAGTAGACATCTAGCTTTCGAACTGTAAACAATCTGTATTTAGGCTTTATATTGGTGCTCGCTCTTGTACAGTAAGTAATTATTCAGCTAATTATAAGCTGGAGTGTCTTTTGGATACTTTTATATTTTATGATCGGAAACTACACTAATTTATGTATACTAATTTATCTAATAATAAAATTATGTCCAGTTTTTATACATATTTATTCTAGACATAGTTTAGACAATTTCAATCATGTTTACTAGATTGGATTATCGAAATCTATTCTCTGTTTTCTAATACATGTACTAAATCGGTTAGACAACTTTCCGATACCAGCTCGTACGAAGTCATAAATGTGAATTTAAATCAAATTGAAACGACTGTTCAAACGTTCCGTTTCGCGAACATTTACAGCAATAATTGTATTGCGCGTTCTAAAAATGAAGGGATGAAATCACGGGCGCTAAAAATAATAACCGGCTCAGCGGCCCTTCTCACTAATCCCTTGTTTGTATTAGCGCGACGCGCCCGGTGTTCGGTTCCGCTAATAAGCGTTTGATACACGTGTACGTATCAGTACATGTATTTCGACATCCATCTAATCTAATCGCGCAAAAAAATAACCGTCACTGTTTGAGGTCTGAGTGTGCATGCGCGGATTTATTGCTTCTATGAGTTGAGCTAAAATTTAAAGAATAATGAGAATATTGATACCTTATTCTTAGTTTTATTCTTGTATTAGCTTCTGCCCGCGATTTCGTCCGCGTGGAACTCCTTTTATGCAGTCGCTTAAAAAGTAACCTATGTCCTTTCTCAGGCTCCAGACTTTCTTTGTACCAAATTTCATTTAAATCGGTCCAGTTGTTTTAGCGTAAAAGCGTAACAGACAGACAAAGTTACTTCCGCATTTATAATATTAGTAGGGATTTACAATATGCTACTTGGCAAAAGTCACGTATTTTTTTAATTTTGCGTACTTATATATTTATTTATACTTATATACATGAATTATTTAAATTAATTTAGGTACCTACTAATATTTACGTATTTGTTCTATAGAGGAAACCATAGTTAAGTAAATTCACCTTGACTTAAAATTACTTCTACTTGAAAATTCTGTGCGTGACTCCGTTACCGCTTCCGACTAATAAGTCAAATTGTTCTCGATCTCAGGCGATGTTTTATAATTGGTGTTTATTACGGTTACATATTTCGAGCGCAGCGCCACTCGCTGATACAAATACCACCAGTTTGCGTTGAACCCTCTCTTCCTACCCGAACGGAGGGAGAAGACGTCCGAGATAGTTTTACAGCACCATTCACACGGAAAATGTTATCAAAAAAGGAACTATACGCGTACGCAATTAGGCCTACTTTACAGCGCACATCTCGACGACATTTACCGTCGTCGGCAAACAAACAACCAACTTAAGGCCCAATTTGTATTGGGCACTACACGTTAATTGTTCCGATTATAACCCGCTCCTTAGGGCAGCTGCTTCTTAACAACCACGGCATTTAATTCTCGTAAATAGAAAAAGATATTTTTACATCTGGTGAGCTCTTTAAAACGTAAACAAGAACGCCGCACAAGTTCAATGTATGTAAATAAACCGGGGATATCTACTGCCTACGGTCGGCGCTTAACATTTTAATGGATATTGATACATCCGTAATTTGGGTTCATTTATTAATTTATTCCACATTTTCACTCCGGTTCGCCATAGATTGTATATAGAGCCTTCATAGTTCAGTCTACCAAATTATATCGACTGGTTTTGTCTAATTCAGTTGTTCTGATACAGGGCGCCATCGATTCCGATTGTGTTGTTAAGTTGTCGCTCTATGCAGAATGAATTGATCGACACGACGACACGATCGATGTCAAACGTATACGCTTCGACTGACTGACGATCGATCGGTAAACATAGTGTTTTTAGAGTACGATAAGTACCTACTAGATTTTCTAAAGCCGCAAGAAATGCTCGACGACTATTTATGTATGTTTTTTTTTAATAGGATAACTCCCGATGGCGTGGACATCGTGCTGGACTGCCTCTGCGGCGAGGAATGCAACCGCGGCTACTCCTTGCTCAAACCCATGGGCCGATACATCTTATATGGTGAGAAATAAACATCATAATACGTACAACTATAAAAACATGCCTAACCTATAAGACACAAATGATCACGAATTAAAGGTATTGTCACTTTTCTCCTCTGAAAGTTTCATTGTTATTTTTTAGATAACATGAGCACAACATGATACCTATATTCTACAAATTTGGTATAAAACACCCAACTTAACCTTCATTTAACTTTCAGAAAAAGATTAATATATAATCATCATCAGAAAAAGATAATCATTCAATATGACGCACGTATTTTATAACTAAGTTAATAATGTCATAATTTTTAACCATTTAGATAATCCTCGGGTTCCTAGTGTTATTTTAATTCACATTTTTATGTGTTCTAAAGAGTAATTTTATCACAGGATCATCGAACATCGTGACCGGCGAGACCAAGAGTTTCTTCAGTGCCGCGCGTGCTGTGAGTACACAATCCATTACTTATCTGATGTTTTACAATAAAAATAATATTCTTAGGCATGTAAGGAACTCCTTAATAACATATAATAGAGAAATAAATAATTATCCTAGTATATTTCGCACCATTCGATTTACGACGAATAATCAATCATACTTATATGACAGTTATGACACTAACTTTTTAAAGGAGATGTTATTTGCGTAAATAAATAGGTATTTACGTGAAGCTTTTATCGTGAATCTTTAATATCAATAGCTGATATTGTCTACGTTAGTTCTTACTTAGCAAAACGACCTAACTCCTAATTTTACAACACAAATGTCACCTTAATATCTAAATATAGGGCACAAATTTACATACAACACGGCAAACCGCAAACGTTTAACTTATACTTTTATAGAGCGATGTATTTCACGCGAGGAACTTATATATAACCGACATTGAAAAGTTGAAGCCCTGTTATTATCAGTCGTCGGCGTGGATCGTCCGGCCAAAAATAAAATGGTATCTTTGTACCTATAGTGCCATTAAAATTCCACAATCCATGGACCATATGTTACAATGTTTTATTCCGTGTCTACACATTGTATAACACTTTGATCTTGGTCTACTTACGTATGTGTACAGTAAAGTGTTAATTAGAGGTTTCCATTAATTGCAGACGGCTAGTTAAATTTAATTACCTGTTCCGGTAGATTTAGATTGTTTTCAATTGTATAAACGTAGGTATATATTATTACTAGCTTCTGCCCGCGACTTCGTCCGCGTGGAACTCCTCATTTTTTGCAGTCGGTTAAAAAGTAGCCTATGTCCTTTCTCAGGCTCCAGACTTTCTTTGTACAAAAATTTTATTTAAATCGGTCCAGTAGTTTTAGCGTGAAAGCGTAACAGACAGACAGACAGAGTTACTTTCGCATTTATAATATTAGTAAGGAAGTAAGGATTAGTAAGGATTTTCTTTGTTAAACTACAGCCAATCAAGATAAGCGCTTCAGAAGTTCGGGAGTGGGAGATCGCGACGTCACAGTATGGTATAAATTGTGCTATAACGTGACGTCAGGAACCCTCACAAACGAACTTTAGAAGCATCTATCTGTTGTAATTTTTTGTTTGTTTAAGAATAAAAATATGTTCAATAATATTTTTATAATACACACGGTACACGGTCTAAATAAAATTTCGTGTTATTTACCCAGTCGTCATCCGAATAAAATCCGTACCAGGTATTTGTCTTATTCCGATGTTTTAAAGATATATTAATTTCCAGTGGTGGCAAGTCGACAAGGTGTCCCCAATCAAACTGTTCGACGAGAACAAGAGTCTGGCGGGATTGAACCTGCGACACTTGTTGTTCCAAAACGGCCGTTCGGACTGCGTGCGCCGCGCCGTCGACGCCGTGTTTGCGCTGTGGCAAGGCGGGAAGGTCAAGCCCATTGTGGACTCCACCTGGGCGCTTGAGGACGTAAGTACTATACTATATACTATACTAGCGACCCGCCCCGGCTTCACACGGGTGCTATAAACCTTCCTCTTGAATCACTGTATCTATTAAAAAACAGCATCAAAATCCGTTGCGTAGTTTTAAAGATTTAAGCGTACATAGGGATATAGGGACAGAAAAAGCGACTTTGTTTTATACTATGTAGTGATAGTGATACTAATATACTATAGGTACTATATTATAACGGTACCGGCAGATGTCGTCTTGCTAGTTCAACAATTACGAAACCCATGAACATTTTGTATTAAAATTTTTTCCACTACCTTTTTTTAACATGAGATTGTAAAGCTGGATAAGGACCCATTTGCAGCCATATTAGAAATTTCAACAAAATCGGTGAAGCCGTTACGAATTAGGGTGATTGTTAAATAAAAGAGAAAAGATTTGTATGTAAGTATATGACGTCAAAACTCAAAAACTACTGATCGAGTTCAAAAATTTCATCAAATTTTCATCATTGGAGAGCTACATTAAGCCTGGTTGTAGAGTATTTTGACAAAAAAACAAGGGTTCCGTGCGAAGCGGAGGCGAGCTTTATAAGTAAAAATATTTACTAAAATCCTGTCACAAACTATTAGGTAGCCGAAGCGATGCAGAAGATGCACGATCGCAAGAACATCGGCAAGCTCGTGCTGGACCCGTCTCTTGAGCCGAAGCCCAAGCCAGCCACGCCGGCCAAGGGCAAGTCCGGCAAGGAGAAGAAACCCGCCAAGGAGAACTCCGAAGAGAAGAAGGACAAAGACAAGGAGGAGGAGAAGAAACCGGCCGAAAATGGTGAGAAGAACGGCGAAGAGCCGCTCACTAACGGTAACAGCGATGAAGGTGAGCCTCGGTACATGACCGCATGCGTAGACGCGTAGCTTCCTAATTACAAGTTTTTTTTTAATGAGTAATTTGAAGTCCAGTGTTGCCAACTTTCAGCTTGTGTATTGTGAGCTTTTTTTTAAATTATGCTATTATAATTCTTGGTCCTGTAAAAGTATATTTTTATGTATTGGCTTTCCGCGGTTTATACCTACTATTTTTTTATGCATTTTTGTCTCGAGTAGTCATCAGTTCAGATTTTCGATGCCAACTAAAGCTTTATATAGAGATACAGCATAAGTTTCTTTACATATTTTTAAGATATCACATAGTTGTAAAACCGGTAAATATGTCTATAAAATGTAATGGTCACTATTGATAAATTCAAAGGCAGGCAACACAGGAGATGTCAGTTTACTCTTTACGATAATAAAAGAAACTAATAGTATACCTACTGAGTTTGATTTTTGCTTTGTTTTTAGCATTTTAACTACGCACGCACGGCCTGGCTAAACGCACGTTGCGTATTCCTGATTTGAATAAATTAAATAATTTGCATTGAAATTATACTATTTATTATGAAATAAATTTAATCATAATTTACTGGCGAAAACCAGTTAACAGCCGTATAATACTTTGCTATTTTTTATTTATTAAAAGCATTATCATATCATTACATTACATATGTTATGTTTTTATAATCATATTATTTGTTTTAACGCAATACTCAAATTTTAATGATTATACTTAATTATATATATTTTGAAGGCTATAAAGTGACGCACGTTTGGTCAGACAGGTCATTATAATCGAGCTGCCTTCATCTAGAATAAGTTTAGGCTTATATTATTCTAGTATGTATATTTATTTGCTTAGCATTTTGATTAATTCACTGCCCATAAATTATTTGCGATGATTTATATTGTAAGTACTTACTGGAATGTATTTTTATATAAATAATGCATAGTATGACGCATAAATTTGTCCGTTGGAAAAGATTATACCTAACCCATTATTTTGCAAAATAAATTCAACCTTGACACCCAGAGATAAAACTCGAATTGTAACGATGAATGGGTTAGTCAAATTCTTTTTTGAAGGCCTTAAGTGTAGGCGGCTTGTGGGCATTGAATTCAAGAGTAACTACGGCTAATTGAGTATGTACTAGAGGCATGAGCAAAAGATATGATTGCATTGAATATTTATTTGTATGCCTATTGAGCTAGCATTCAGAACGTGATATATTGAGTGATACTTTATTTTTATATTTAGAGTCTCACCAACGAAAATCTTTTAAATATTTACATGGCAACACCGTGGGTATAAAATTTAAATGTTGCCATGTTTTGACAGTAACAGTTTTCGTTGGTCAGTCTCTAAATGTTGAATAGTGTAATTAATTGTTTGTTTATGGTTGCAGAGTCTAAAGAGAAAGAGAAGGAGAAGGAGTCTAGCTGAATTGTTTCTCCCGAGGACTGGACCAGACAAACCACCGCCAATTGATTATTTTATAGTTGAAGCTGTCGTGAGGCCGCGCCGCGGTCCACTCGTACTATGTTGCCTGATGTTTAATACGTTTCTCTATTAGATAAGCTTTCTGCGACATTGTTCGATGCTTGTACAGGTACATATATCACGTTCCGCTATCGTCCCTTACACGCCCCGCATCGAACAATGACGCACATAAATAATTCTTAGTCTTTAATTATCCGTCTAACGTCATATTTTTTTTTATTTTAGTACTCTAAAAGTAAATTATTCAATGGCTACGCAATCGGTATAGATATTTCGTACGCGACAGCAAATCTTTTCAAAACGTATTCTTTTATTCCGTTCCTTCACATTATTTTGGCCTAAGTTAGGATCGTCTCGTTTCTCGATTACGATCTTTTTTATAGTTTAACGTTTAAGACTTTATTTTTAAGATGAGATATTTTAATCTGCAGTTATTTTGATGGCTATTATACCTATATGTAAGGTGCAGAGATGCTTAATCTTTATGTATGTTAAGCTTTAATATTTTATTAGTAAATGTTTAATATTTGGCCCAGAGACCCACCGCCGGGCGCCGGGCCGCGCCGCCGTCGCGTCTCTTCTCTAACGAACGAACCAATGAAAATGTTACGTGTGATATTTTTGTAGTATGCTAGATATTTTGCGCTGTTTTTGAGCTGCCTTTACATGAAATTGTTTTTTTTAATTTGAGTTGAGAATGCATTTATTTTATATTTTTATATTTGAAAATTTGTAAATCATTTTCTAGTTAAGAGTTGACAGAATTTATTTGATCGCACCGGTCATTGCTGGCACGAGATCGCCGGGCCCCGCCCCGGGGCGAGCTTATTATCATGTAATATCGAAATTGTATTTTTGTGGCCGTCTGCAGGGTCTTTAAATAAACTTGGACGGGTTCGATGCCACTGTCGAAACGAGTCATATTTTTATACACAATCGACTATGACGAAAACTCTTTTTAAGAAGCTTTTTATGTATCTTTACACACAAATATCACATATCTAATCACAAGAAAAAAAAACACGATATAAATTAGGATAATATTTTGATACCAATATTCACTGCATTTCTTTTGATATAAACTAGCGTTAATTTATCTACCCTAATTTTGTAAGGTTGTAAGTAATATTTTACCGCCATAATGTACAGTATGGTTCTACGAGTAAGTATTTGTACCCAGTCCTGCTGTATCTAATGGTCTACTGAACACATATCATGCGGATGTAGTGCAGCCCGCCGAGGGTCCGCGCGCGCCGCGCTCCGTCGAACTGCGCCGAGAGACTCTACTAGGATTTTTATAAACGTTTTACCCTTTTAGAACATTTTGCACGAGCGTGGTGAGCGTGGACCCGAGTCCGGTAGTCCTTCAGGCGTCGCCCACGGGTGACCACTCGGCAGGGAGCGACTCTGACCGACTCTACTATAGCTTTTATACTCCGATGTAAACACAAGAGTGGCAACGTGACTGCTATGACATGCTGCTTTGATTATCGTACGGTGGCTTGGTGCTAGTTTTGTCTTGTATTGTACGCGGATACAACTCGCTTCAGTGTCTCGGACCAATATCTACTTCTAATCTATCTTCGTCGCTTTGTGTGTCAAATACCTACGTGCGAATTTCTTGTAATGTAAACATTATATAATTAATTAAACCTTGTGTATATCGACCTGTATAATGGTTTAGATTAATCTTTAAATTTTCTTCTGAGAATCATTCAATAAGTTAGCGAGCTGGTGTGACCGCGCCGATCTGTGTCCAAAGTTGTTGTAGGTTAGTATCTAAATCGATGCCAATATTTATTGTCGAGATTGCTCCAAGAGAAATGTGACTCGCGCTGTCATGCCAGTGGCTTGTACTAGTAAGAGGCTGGGTCGTTATTGTATTACACATTTATTTTTATAAGGGCGGGCCAGTGTGATATCTATACTATGAAATGGATAAATAAATATGTATGATCTGTAAAAATGCTTATTGGTGTCTTTCATTTTTCACAAACCCTTTAAATACCCTTCGTTACATTACCAACCAACACAAACTACTATAAGATACAATACACATGTTACAAAAGCGAACACACTTATAAATACAATCTTAATACCTACAGTTTATATACTTACTATTACACTCCTGTCGGCACAATTTAAATGTCGAATCAGTCCACGTGCTATTTTATATTGGAATTCATGGGGACCTAATATTAATATAGAGTAAGTATATAACAAGTGATTTACAGTGTCGATTACTGTCGATACAGTATAATAATATGTATAAAGGTAGTTATGATTCAGAGATGACTCAACGTGATTATAGTAGCGGCACACACCGGTTACACTTATCGGATAAGTTACGGCGTGCCAATTGGTAACATTTCCAATTCCATGACAATTCTATTAACATTACAATAGGTGCACATAAAACAATCGTTTACCTAATTCAATTTGCTTAGATCTTTTCTTGTATATATCTAATAGTATATCTTATATACTCACTTGTTTGCACCTGACTACGTAGTCATATGAGTTGATATTTTATATTGATAAATAGGTAAGTATATATAAATGTTTTTCAACTAAAACTTGAACTTCACCTTAACTCATCTACGGCCTACTCGTAGAACTAGAGTAACCCGCAGGCTGCTGCCATACATTCTTATTTTCGACTGCAGAATCACGACAAAGTTTTCTCTATTCTTAAAATTTTTATTTTCTTAAAATTGCTGATTAATAGATTATTATAGAATATATGTCCATATCGAATCACATTTTAAATCAACTCCAACGAAACAACGCAATGGTTAGTGCTGGAATTTTGGGTAAGCTAATTCAATTAACATAGGTCATAACAGCGGCTTGTTTTATCCAATTATCAAACGCTTCTCGCTAATTCCACGCTGGCAATAGAGTAAAAATAGGTGCCCAAATATTTCGACATTACGATTATTTTAGGCAATAGGTAGGTACATATAAGTACAGTCCGCTCCGGAGATGTGTCTGATAATGCTATGGAGATTATTGAAGTGGTCACCTAACCATAGAGTTACTACCTACCTATATAGAGTATATACTCTACTTATCCAATTTAGCGTAGGTATGTTTAAAACCATGCTATTGTTAGCAGTCTGTTTTACTGCGGGTGACTCACCGAGTTCAAAAAAGGTCTGATGAAAAAGCAAGCCTTCATGCTAATTACATAATATCATGTGAAAATCATTACATACATTTGACGAGTTATACCTACCAAAAAGCATAAACGACACGTTATCGAGATCAGCGAGCCCATGATGAACTGTCGAGTCGACATCTTGTCGACATAATATTGAGAACGTTGTCGACAAGGAGAAGGTTTTTCGAGTCGATATTATTCCGTTGTTGACATAAGAGACGACATCGACATGTCGAGATTTCTCGTTGTCGACAACCTTACCGATTTTTGACAAATAACAGCGAGAATAAGACGACATCGACATGACAAGATGTCGACACGACAATTCATCATAGGATCGCAGCACGAGTACCTATATTCCGATATCATACGTGTCGTGATTAGCACTGAATGGGTTTTGCAGCCATTTGCAGGGTCTTTATTCCCTTTGCGTCCTGGGGTAGCTATACATAGGTAATGAAATAAAATCACGTAAAAGGTTTACATCATGTTAGTCAAAGTATATCCCGTATACAACAGCACTGGCGTGTATGTGTGTGTTCTCGTAACTGTGTGAGGCGAATGCGTCCCGTTCGTGGTCCCACAGGAACGAGTGGAAGATGTGCAAGCTCTGCTGACGCCGCTGTCCGATTGTCACTGATACTATTATTCTGTACCTGGCATAAGGAGGAAGAGTTTAGGGTAGGTACATACATATAGGTAGGTAGGTACTTAGGTACATACCGATTATATAATTTATACTTATTTATTTTAAATATTGTTATCGAGTTAAATCCGTTAGAGCTGTTTTCTCCAAAGGAGTTAACTCGTGTATTTTCTTTCTATTTTCGGACGTTTCGAAAACTTTACAGTTCCCATATTTGTAGCACGACTTAGCTGACAAAAGTATAACTCTAAAGCGTTTAAGCATTAGACTATCCGTTATAGTTGTTTCATTCCAACGCATCAACGGCATCAGAAATTATTACCTATTAAAAAATATTTTGTTACTACTTGAATATACTTAATTACCTGTAGACATTGCATTTTTCTATCTTTTACAACAGCAGCAGTAACAAAACGATAAAACAGAAACGCCAGCAAGAAATGGTAAAATATACATTATAACGGCTGCATCATCTAATTTGTTTTAAATAAAACCTAAACTAAAGGAAAACATGTCAATCAACCTGTCATAATTTTCTTCTTTGACGGCAGCGCGAATGCTTTCAGCCAGGTTCGAGCAGACCTCAGGAATTAGTTTGTCACTATATTCAACCTCTTCCAACTCAGTATTTATTATCTGTTGCAGTATTTTCTCCACTTTCTCGACACTGAATCGTTTCCTAGGGTTCAATTGATACGTGGGCTGATAAATGCGAACCTGTTTGGTAGGAGCAACCTCGGGTTTTATATCGGACATTGCGAAGTTTGATCAATATTACTATAGCGAAGTAAGCCTTGTAAACATATTATCGCTTAGAATTAATGTAACACTACCGTTGCATGAACTAAAATTATATATAATTATATATATAAGATTTAATACAGAAAATTTCATTTTACATTGAATAATTTAGTAACTAAGTAAAGCGACAAAAAAAATCATAGATGTATCAGTAAAGTAATAAACATTCCTAACAAAAAGTTTGCTAAGTATAAAAAAATAATTAGGTACCTAGTTCCTTTTTAAAATATTGATAGCACGGGGACCATTATTGATTTTGAATGTAAGACTATCTTGATGGGTAAGCTATTCGATGGTAGATGATAGCTATAATATGACCAATCAGCGTACAGTTGCTTTCAATCACGCGCGACTAATTTA
The DNA here is from genome assembly GCA_038024825.1 of Polylopha cassiicola. Lineage (NCBI taxonomy): Eukaryota > Metazoa > Arthropoda > Insecta > Lepidoptera > Tortricidae > Polylopha > Polylopha cassiicola. The sequence goes on along the minus strand of CP149060.1, from coordinate 6,905,295 downwards.
TCTACCTAAATAGGCACTAACCGGCTTATTTTTGCTGCTACGCCGCTGGCTAAAGCTTGTCTTTCTAAATGAAAAACTTTCACGATCCCTTGACATAATTGCTTTAAATACTTAAATAATATAAATTATTTCATGAAGCCATCTAGATTTTATCAATGTAATTTGGTCCTTCTAGCCGGATATGAAAAGATATTTAGGTATAGATTTTAATTTGTACTCATCAGTATTCTGTAATTTATGATTTATTGATTGTAGTAAGATAACGATTTCAAAATGCCCAAAATAAATAGTTAATTAAAGTAAAACAGAAGCTTTAAAAAAATAAACATGGAACTGTTTGGGATATAGAGAAACACTGTAGTTCAATATAAAAAAACACGTGAAAAGAGAATTTGACATTGACACTAATTGACAGACGAACGCGCGCTATAGAATCTACCGTCATTTGGGGTCTATAGGGACAATTTTGAACTTTGACTAAGAATTTCTCGGAATATTTCTATGTAAGTTAACAATGTTAATATTTTAAAACTTTAATCTTGAGCCCGAGAATCGTTTGGTAATAAAATATTCCATAAAAATATAATTTTAACCCCCTTTTTTAAATAAAAACCGGCCATCCCTATTTATACTGTAAACGGGGTCTATAGCAACTAATAGAGGTATCAATAGGGAAAAATGGTCAGGGTTGTCACAAATATGATACGCTGATAGGTAAGTACTTAGGTGGTCCTACTTAAGTACTCTAAATGTACTCAATATTGTAGAAATGCATATTAAAATAAATATAACGAAAAAAAAAATATTGTATTTATTTCTGTACAAGAGATCAACGGAGAACTTTAATATAAATGAGACCAATAAATATCAACATGTTTTTTATTACTCAAGATAAACAAGTGATAACTCTAGAACGAGTCTTTCTCCAAATGTAAGTATGTTGTAGAAAGAAATATTTTTATTTTTATCACTAAGTTTACCTTTAAATATCATACCTACAATGCCTGCATAGATAAATACATAAATATCCGTATATACTTACATTCATGCACATATTATGCATACGTACATACAGGCATACCTAAATACGTCAACAAACTTGAAAAACATAATCCTCCTTCTGCCATAGTCGAGTAAAATACACTTACTCACTTATTTCAAAACGTAACTAAGTTTTGGTAGCCCTGTCCCTGTGCACCCTGTACCGTCCTGATTTCAACTTATTACGTTCCTATAAACCGCAAATGGCATGCCTTTTGACCCCTCGTGTAGACTCTATTGAACCCTAGTGCGTCCCTATAAACCTCGTTTTTTTTAAAAAAATCCTATGCTTTAGTTTTTTACATTTTTTACTAATAAAACAAAGAAAATCTTCATTTACCGTGTTTAAAATAGGTTCCGGATGAACTAATGAATACCTTTTTCACGATACAAAGTGTTTACTTCAAGTGAAACTATGATTTTTTGATGAAGATTTGGGGAGCAAAAAAAGTACCCCCAAAGAGGCCTAACTTCAAACGGTTAGTTTAACAATTTAGCACCATCTACATGTTTTCCAAGTGTTGCCATTGCCGAAAGCAACTATTTTAGTATTATTTTAAACCACCCTGTGTTCTGTGTCATTGGTAGTTTTTTTTAAAATACTACTGTTATAACTTTCCGGGTTTTTATCTCTATTCACCCCGCCATTCCTAAACACCCCGGTTGACGGTACATGATAATGTTATGACAGATCTATTGTAGGCTTTTCTACAAAGTTTCTCTACACTTGTGGCAAAACAACAGCTGTTATTGTAAATTTACTAATGTAAACAGAACACTGAATATTAAATAAGTTGCCGATAAGTATGCATAACAGTTTATTTGGTTGCTAATGAGTGAGTGTTTTAGAGCATGTGCTTATCTTGAATATAAGGCAGTAAAACCTAAAATGTCTCAGCAGTTAACAATTACGAATTTCTTTAAATCTAATATTCACTCGTCCCCAAAAATCGAAATGCTGAAAGGGAAGAAGCGTAATTTGAGTCTATCAAAAGCTAGCACTCCTTCAAAATCCCCAAGAAATAAAATAGATATCAAACATATTCCTCAAGTGAATTTATTGAGTGACGACGATGATGATTTTGAACCTCCAAAGAAGCTGAATTTATCACAATGCTCTAATGATAGTGACAAGACAGTAATATACTCCCTGTCTCCGAGAAGTCCTCTAAAAACACCCCAGAAAACACCTCAGAAAACTCCTCAAAAGTCTTTGCAAAACACTCCATCTTCACCAATTGTTGGTTCTACGTCAAAAGTGCATACACCGGGCTCTAAAGACAAATTTTTCTCACCAACCAAGAAGCGCAGTGTAAAAAAAAAGACACCAAAAATCACAGTAAGAAGAAATTTAGGGAATGAACTTGAAGAGCTGACTGGAAATGGTTCTGTGATTATAGAAGATAATGCTAGAAAAGCTTTTGAGGATGACAAAAGTAAGTAAATAATATATCAAATTCAGCATCTTTTTTACAACTGAATAATACAAATGAGGCTACTATAATCAACCTATTGTTATTATTGATATTTTGTAATTGTCATTGCTTTAATTCCATTTACTATATATATAATATTAATAATTATTTGTGTAGATGAAATTTTAACCAAGAAAGGGCTTACATAAATTAAAATTAGATTCTATTGCATTCCTATACTACTCTTTCCTGTATTTATCAATCAATATCTACTATATAAATACCATATTAGCAAGGGTGTGCATTCCATATATGCACAATGGTCTTAATGTATGGAGTGCCTACCCTGATGCAGTACATATGTGACTCTCATTGCACACCTGCATGCTAGTCTACATGAATAGATCTTGTCTTTGGTTTTTATTTTTGTTTATGTATCTTTTTTCAGCCAAATTCCTAGGTACAATTATAAATAAATATTTGTGTGATGCAACACTTAAACCGCTCTTGGATAGTAAGGAACATACTCTACTGTGTAGCTGCATGTATTCCGATATCCAGGGATTGAAACTAATTTGCCGACTTTTCTGGCGAAAAGAGGGCTGGTATAAGAAAAAACAAGTACTTCAAATAATTTCTGAAGACAAGTCACTTATTGATGATCCTACGTTTGAAGAGATGATGCAATATTTAGCTGAGCACAAATTAATTGTGCAGGGTAGGTTTCCTGTATGTTAGACTTAGTAGTGTAATACATATCCTATCATATCAATCATAATTTTGATTATATTATTACAGGAAATGATAATATGAGTTTTGATGAACTGGCTTCAATATTGAATGCAGATGAGTTGAAAAATATATGCAAAGTTCTGTTCAAAGGGAAGAATCTGTCGAAGCAAAAATCAATAGATTTATTGAAAAGTTTTAGCAAACGCAAATCAAATATCAGCAACTATTTTACTAGTAACAAAACAAGTGATAACTCTAGAAGAGTCTTGCAAATGTAAGTATGTTGTAGAGAGAAATATTTAGTTTTTTTATCACTAAGTTTACCTTTAAATATCATACCTACAATGCCTGCAAATCTTAATACACAGGAAATAATTATAGAAATTCTAATAGCTTACTCACATTTATTTATGAATTTATGATGAATATGTTGAATAAGACATGAATAATGTATAAATATATGTATATACGCCACGCGCTACCACAACGATATATTATGGTCACCACAAAGATAAATATTTTTCGTTACTCCATGTAAGATTATAAAAAAGAAAACATTTACATGTGTTAGGTACATACAACACATTTTCGATAGGCATGAGGACTGTATAAGTAGATTATTGGACACATATTTTTTCTTTTTTAAATAGAACAATAAATGACAAAGAAAAGCACTTCAAAAGTTTGAGAGTAGGTGCTTCTGACGTCACAATATTATGGCGTAAATTATACCATATCGTAATTATATGAGTCCCCACTCTCGAACTATACAAGCATTTATCTTTTTTTAAAAAGAAAATATCGTGTTCTATTATTTTCATAAATGTAACTGACTAAATGGAATTTCGTTTTTATACTATAGTTATACTATAGTGATATAAAATATATTTGCATTCTAGCCGTAAATTGTAAAATTGTTACTTGCAATTGTATACCTCTTACTCTGTAACACAGGAAATGCTTAGCACAGAACTCAGTGGCTTTCATATTGTGATGTATATTTTGAGTAAATAAACTATTTCTATTCTACTCTATCCTAGTATGAGAGATACAGCTGGACAGTGCTACAAAATGACTGACCTGGCCCGAAGAACTTTATCCAAGCTCCACCTTCTGATGTACCTCGGTATGGATTATACAATCATTAGAGAGAAGAAACTAGAATTGGTTTTAATAAATGACAAAATAAAACGAGAACCGTATCCGGTTGATAAGAATATGATTCTGGATAATGCTAGTGTTGTTTTTAACACAAAGGAAGAATTTGAAAGGTGAGTTTTATTACATTTTATTGCTATAAAATAATTATAATGGTTTTAACTTCCAGGTATTCATTTTGTATAACCAGTGTCATAGCGAATTTCGTACCGCGTTTTTTAAGATTTTTTATTAAAAAATAGGGGTTAATAAAAGAAAATTTTGTGTTGTATGTATTTTTCAATGCCAAATGATATGCACTATCTCATTTAGTTATTGTTTACTTCATTTGTTAATAACTGTTAACGATTTATATTTCAGATATTACACTGCTCATAATTTGTACGAAGATTTCATGAATGAAACCAGTTCCGAAGAGAAATCTAATCTGGTCTTACAAGCTTATAGCGCTCTTAAAGCAATCAGTGCTGAGGAAATGACTCGGTATGTACTTTAAGAATTAATGACGTCACTTCTTTATGATACGTTTATCGTCATAAATAATTAAAAAAAGGAATTGGATATAGGGCCGTTCACGTATTACATAATAGGTACATAAGCAGTATAGGAGGCAGGGGGATCTTTGCTTTGCTTTTTTTAAAGATAGATTAGATTAGATTAGATTCATTTATTTCCCAAAATTTATACAATATAATTACATTAGTATGTCAAATTACATGTACTCATATTGAGATCGTCAAAATATAAAATATATTGTAGGAAAGCCTAGCCGTGTTTTTTTATCGGACAAGGTTTCTATAGAAAATGAAAAGAAATAGAAATATTATTATTAAAAAAAGAATATGGCGGTACAAAGTTTGCTAGTCTATTCTTATTTTATAAAGAGGAAAGGTTTGTTTGTTTGTTTGGATTGAATAGGCTCTAAAACGACTGGACAAATTTGAAAAAATCTTTCAATGTTAGAAAGATACACTATTCCCGAGTGACATAGGCTATAAAAAAAGGGATCCGGGCGAAGCCAGGGTGGGCCGCTAGTTGATTATATATAAATATAACATTCCTTGCAGTTACGAATCGCATCCCAATTGGCTGCGTCGCTTCACTCCTGCCAACTTATACATTCGAATTCTGGACGCGGGGATCCAAGAACTAAAGAAGGAGAAATGTGACCAACATTACGAGTTGGCACTCGAGATACTGACTCGGTTGATTGGACAGAATGCATTTAGGCAACATAAGAAAGCTGATTGGTATGCAGAGAAGGCGCTTATATTGCACAGTTCACTTGGCAAGTGTGATGAGGTAATTATTATAACGCGCACCTAGATCTAAAGGGAGCTAACTAAAAAAAAAGAAATGAAATAATGTTTTTTTGAGTTAGCTCCCTTTAAGTCTAGGTGTGCGATATATTAATTTGTTCAGCAGCTTAGCCGTGAAAGCATAACAAACAAAAAAAATAACTCAGTTTTGCATTTATTATTTTAATAGATAGAGTGATTCAAGAGGAAGGCTTATAGCACCCGTGTGAAGCAGGGGCGGGTCTATACTATATATGTATTCATGTATGTTGAAATAATATGGACCGCCGCGAATATTTAATCAAATCAATGTATAAACGGCGCATTTAATGCCATACGACATTCTGTTCCAGAAAATACATAAATACCTAGTGAAACACTTATAGTAAAGCATTGGAAGTATGAAACTAGACATATAACATTTAAACCTATTATTTCCTAGCTGTAATGTAACATCCACCACCACATCTAAACTAATATTATAAAGCTGAAGAGTTTGTTTGTTTGAACGCGCTAATCTCAGGAACTACTGGTTCGAATTCAAAAAATATTTTTTTGTTGGATAAACCATTTATCGAGGAAGGCTTTAGGCTATATAACATCACGCTGCGACCAATAGGAGCGAAGAAACAGTGGAAAATGTGTAAAAAACGGGGAAAATATGAAGCCTTATGAAGAAGTGACAGTTAGAAGCCTTTGACAGATCTTTGACGAAACAATCGGACGGGCAGGACGACGTCTGCCGGGGCCGCTAGTTCTTATATAAAACGATACAATCACAGCTTATAATTTTCCTTGTTAGCTAAAAATATCTATTTATGTATTTTCTAGGCAGCTGAAGTGTTAATAGAAGGTTTCAAATCGAATATGTCAGATGAAGAGAAGGACGCGATGCGACGCCGAGCCAACAAGATTGCGAAACAGAAGAACTTGCGGGTTAGCGAACATTTGAGAACTGAGCTACTGGACTATGCCACTAAAGATACTATTTTGGAGAAAAATCTATCAGCCGAACACATATATAAACAACCCATGGAGTAAGTTGATACATATAAGAATAAAGTAATTATATCTGACTAGCTTCTGCCCGCGACTTTGTTTGAGCAGATTTAGTACCTACTTTACAGAATATCTAAATTTGGTGCCCTCTTTTAAGAGATGATTTAAAAAAAATATATTTTACACATGTTTCATGACTTTCTATGAAGAATCTTTATATACATTTATCTTTTTTAAACTAACTTTGCTCCACCGTTAAGAAAATTCACCCCCTAACGGTTTACCCGAATGACCTGACCTGAATTTTCAAAAATCATTTCTTAGTGCTTCCCCATATGCTTGTAAAGATAAAAGGAACTTGTGACGTCATGTTATGGTATAAATTGTACCATAACGTGACGTCACGATCCCTACCACCCAACTTTAGAAGCACTTATCTTTGTCATTTCTTATTCGAATGAGAAAAGAAAAAAATATGTGTCTAGAATTTTTTTAATTAAGAAAAAATCCGTCGTCATTGTGGTTGTTAATTCTTTTTCAGAAAAACTTCTAATAAAGGCAAGTCTAAGTTTGAGACGCGCACCTCTGAAGGCAGGATAGTGCAAGATGTGGAGGAGTATTGCATCACGCATTATATCAATAGTGGACTGTACACGCACGGTGAGTGTACATTATCGATATCAAATATATTATTTAAGTACCGACATCGAGTATAAAATTTTTTTTTCTTGCTTCTTCGTCCGCGTAGAAGTCAAAAATGATTGAAAGATTCTTAATTATATTTACTACTAGCGGTTCGCCCCGGCTTCGCACGGATCCCTAATTCTCTCCTAAGCTCCATCCGTTTTGGAGCCTATTCAATACAAACAAACAAACTTTTCCTCTTTATTATTATATTAGTACTAGCTGACCCAGCGAACTTCGTACCGCGTACACAGTTTTTTTTTCTTTTTTTTCCCAAGTTTTCTCATCTTTTAAACCTTCCCTGGAGTTCCACATACATTTTAAAACTAAAATCAGCCAAATCGGTTCAGCCGTTTTGGAGCCTATTCAATACAAACAAACAAACTTTTCCTCTTTATTATTATATTAGTATATAGATTTTGTACCCTTCATGTATTTAATTAAATGTTGTAATCTAGTTTTATCAAAATCTTTGCTAATTTAATGATTTTAACCTATTTTATCCGTTTAGGGTTACATTTTTAATAATTAGAAAGAAGAAGTGCGTAGGTATTTTGAATTAAAACTGTCACTTTTCTACTATTAGCAGTTACGGCTTGTATATATTTAACCTAATTACAATATTACCTTACAGGTGAACACTGGGAGGGCAGAATCATAACGACCATATTCTTTCTATTATTCTGGGACATAATATATGCCAAACCGGTCGATGTTCGAGGCGTATTCCTCTCTTACTTCCAAGTTTATCCGCTAGATATGTTCTCTGGAAGCTTCTATAAGAACAGAAAGACGAGAATCGATGAGAGACTCAAGTATATCGAAGAGGGCTCGTCTGAGGAGATTGTTAATATGATGGAGGATACTTGGAATTCGAGGCCTGAGAGTAAGTTTTATTAATTATGTCTGTATGTAAATACTTCAGTAGTCAGTATTTTGGAATGCAACAATTGTAACGGACTAGCTGCTGTCCGCGACTTCGTCTGCGCAGGATGAATACTTTACACAATGTTCTGACGTATAAGCTTTATCAAAATCTATTCAGTAGTTTTTGTGTGAAAAGGTAACATACATACATCAATACTTTTACAACTTTTCACGTTTATAAAATTAGTAAGGATTTAACTCGCGTATTTTATTTTATTTGGTGATATTTTGAAAACTTTACAGTTCCCATATTCATAGCCGACAGGGCTGACGACAGTATAAAGTTATTTTACATTATGAAAACTTACCTTGTAATAGTTTAATAATTTCTGATGCCTTCATTCCAAAATTACTAGTAGGTACCCTGTTTAAAATATATAAATCAAGTAAAATAGCGGTTTAAATTTTCCATTCCAATGTGTAACCAGTTTTAATTTTGATAATAATAGCGTTATGAATCCTAACTAATATTATAAATGCGAAAGTAACTCTGTCTGTCTGTCTGTCTGTTACGCTTTCACGCTAGAACTACTGGACCGATTTAAATGAAATTTGGTACAAAGATAGTCTGGAGCCTGAGAAAGGACATAGGCTACTTTTTAACCGACTGCAAAAAAAGGAGGAGTTCCGCGCGGACGAAGTCGCGGGCAGAAGCTAGTATTGTATAATTTGTAAATTATTAACTACTAGCTTCTGACCGCGACTTACCAAATTTCACTTAAATCGGTCCAGTAGTTTTAGCGTGAAAGCGTAACAGACAGACAGACAGACAGAGTTACTTTCGCCTTTATAATATTAGTAGGGAGTAGGGATTAATCCTATCCATATGTTTCTTTTGTGTTCAGGTGAAATATCAGGCATCAACCGCAGCATAGGGTGGGACAACGTGAGCGCGGTGGCGGCCTGCCTGCAGCCGCGCGCCCTCGCCGCGCTGTGCCGCCGGCTCGCCGGCAACTATCGATACACGCACAGCGGCTTCCCGGACCTGACGCTGTGGAATGTTTACACAAAACAGGTATTTATATATATACTAATACTAGTGATTCGCCCTGGCTTCGCCAGGATCATCTTTTTTTTTATAGCCTATGTCACTCGGGAATAGTGTAGCTTTCCAATAGTGAAATATTTTTTAAATCGGTCCAGTCGTTTAGTACCCTATTCAATCCAAACAAATAAACAATCAAACTTTTTCTCTTTATAATATTAGTATAGAGTATAGATAATAAAGAGGAAAGGTTCGTTTGTTTAGATTGAATAGGGTCATGCCTATTCTGGTTACGGTATTTCCGACTAAAGTTGTTTTGAACTGAATGTATCAAAACTTTATTATTTACGTCCAGTTCCATTACAACGTTGTTGTCAAGCTCAACGTTCTGTAATAAATTAATTGATCATGTCACAAAAATTGTGTATACTAATTAACAAGTAAAAGTGTAGCTGCCTAACGCCCGAATCTGTTTGTTAGTCACTGTTTCTTCACTTATTGTTAAGATTTCAAGTTACAGATTCCTTCTCGTCATCATGAAACAAACCCTATTTTGTATCTATCAAGTTGTATCAACAAAGTTTATTTTACTCATTGACTTGAAACATTTTCCTACAATTTACAGATAAAATTCATAGAAGTAAAGACTGACTGCGACCATCCGTCGATGAAGCAGATACAGTGGATGAACTACTTGAAGGAGAATGGCATCGATACTGGCTTTACATATGTTGGTGTGAACACTATGAGGCAAAAGTCAAGGGCGGGAATCGCCTCTTAACCTGTGATATAATTTTGCACTTTAAGTTTGGGTACTTAGGTACATAATTGTGTGTGGTTATGATCTCGAAAGTGCTACGAAAGTGATTTGTTAAAATTAGTTATAAGCTCAATCATTTTGTCTTGTTAAAAGATAAATATATTTTTGTAAACGTTGTTAGTTCATGGGTTGATCTTCGAGCGTTTGGAACGTCTTCGTCACAGACTATATTTAAGAACAGAATCAATATAAAAAACCTAAATAAATTATCTCCTGGTGCTGATACAAATACTGTTTCAATTGATACTTAATATTATTTGCAATCATTATAGATATAGCTAGAGATGACGGCGTCTCAAACGCTCGAAGTTAACATAAAACACATCAATTAATAAATCATTTTACATAAGTGACTACACTCAAAAATGAAATAAAAGTAGTACGCATATATAATAATTTTGTTGTATTCATTACTTTTCCTCTTCCTCCCGGACCGCCTTACAGTGTTAACGTGTTCTAAAACATCTATATTAATAATTTCGTCAAGAGGCACGGTAGACTCGATCGAAATAAAACCTCCTAAATAAAATAACAAAAAAAAAAGATTTCGAGTCGACAATGTAATATTTGGATATTGGATAATTTCAAGGAGGAAATGAAACATATGATCCAGAATCTTACATTACACTATCGTAAACTAAAAACTTATCATCCCGACTTTATTAGAAATAAAAGAATCAAACAGCAATATAGAAAATTCTGTGTAAGTATATATATGTACACGGCTGTACCGTCCTTTTTTCAAAGTACAGTGAAACTTGTTTAAGAGGGACCTGGATAAGTGAAAAACCTCCATATCTGGAACACATGCTGAGGTCCCGGCACTATGGCTATGAATTACCTCTGTTAGTAAGACAAAAGCAACCTCTTTATCTGGGATTAGTTATTTCTATTTTCTTGTCATAATTACCTCTATAATTGAGAAGACGCGTGTATTTATCTCTGTAACTGGGATAAAGTCAGTAGGTACACATAGGCTACCTCGGACCTCGGATGTCTCCTCTCTCTTTTACCTAGGTACTCGAACTTCTCTAAATCGGCCCTTATATAACTTAGTTTTAATGCGGTTTCTCTATTTATCGGGTATTTATTTAAAAAAGATCGAAACGAGGACAAATTAATTTATTATCACGAAAAAAAAACTAAAATTAACGTCAGTGCCCGAATCAGTAAAATAATCTGCCTCCAACTTTTAATAATTTTGTAAACGTCAGCAACGAATTATTAGTTTCAGGAGAACTGTCTTTAAACCACATTTTTGATATTTTTTATGGAAAATAATGAATTGTTTACAAAATAAATACGTTGCCTTATTGAATACACCTCTATAACAGAGATTACCTCTTTTCTTACCTCTGTTAATGAAACCCTCTGTAAATGAGACAGGTTTTTTTTTATACCTTGATATCTGAGACACTGCGTAAGTGGAATACCTCTTTAAGGGAGACTAATTTATAGGTCCCTTGGAAGTCCCAGTTAACCAGGTTTCACTGTATATGTAAATATTTTCAAACGTTTCTTTTTGATAAAAAATGTCAAAATTGACCATCTGACTGGAAGAATAAAAATGACAATATCATGTTAAGTCATTGTCATTTTGATAATTCTTCTATAAGGTGTAATTTCAGGAGGATAAAATAGATTGCAATATAACGCAATAAAGAACGTAAATAAGATTACTATGCGTAAATAGTGAATACGGAAGATATTGCACGTTTTGTGAATTTGCTGGAATATGCTTTCTATATACATACCTTTGTTACTGATGTCAGCAGTATCTGCACTGTCCATACTATATCTCTACTGTACAAACAGATGTCGCAGAAAGGGCTACGTAGACGTCAATGAAAAGCCGTAAAATAATATTTATAGACTATTTTACTGAATAAAACACCATATTGCTGTAACAGATTATTTATTAAAATATATTCTACTAAAAATTCATAACATAGTATGTACATTTCAACAATACACCTCAATAGGATAATAAGGCACCTATCTAACATACACCTACGACTCAAACCCATAAACAATTCCTACTAAATCACTAATACTAAATAAAAATAACATTCACCGCGTTATGGCAAACAGAACTATACGAAACATTATTGAGCACTTTGTCACAATGGTATCAATCGACTACAAAATATGGCGCTCTTTGTAAAATAGTGACTCAAATAAAAATTGTCTCAATGAGACATTTCGAATTAAGTCACAATTCTATTAAAGTAGCGATGGGTCATTTCCACATGTTCACATTTCTCTGTTTACACTTGCTCGTCATTATATGTGAATATTATTATTAGCTGTTTCAGTAAACTTTATCCTGCCCTGTAATTATTGATACCAGCAAATACAAATTAAATATAAATATATATCAGGTATTTTTACATTACAAATATACATACAAAATTACTAAAATTTATTGAGCCGTTTCGGAGTACGACCACAAATACACACGAGAATTTTATATATTAAATTTATATAAAAATCTATGATATTAATCATAACTAAATAAAAACGAAGACAGTTTTGGTAGACCTAAAACACCACTCTTGATTCTTCAATTGTTCATTGTTTCAAAGATTCAGAAAAAAAATATTAAAAGAATAAACACCTAAATAAATCAACAAGTGGCAACAAAGAAATGCGAGCACACGGGAATAATAACAAGATATAAAATATAGGCACTTATATATAGATACAGTCCACATTGAATCACACTTTGCATATTTATAATAAAAAAAATGCCTACAAACCAACTCGTATGACTCATGAGAATTCTATACGAACTTACGACAATACGTCAATATAACCAACACCATATACGAATGGTAACTCACTTACATGGAGTTTAAATAATTTCCTTTTCAAATTGTACAAATATCTCTCAAACCACATGATATGACGCACCGATTTAAACTTTAATACATAATAATATGCAAAAACGGTACTTAATCATAAATATTACTAAATTATCACGAAGCCCCGTTTTTGTGTATTATACTATGATTTAACACAATGATCGATATTTACATTTTCTGCCAAAAGTCATTGATACTATAAATAAATCTAAAGGAATATTTTCATTTATTTAATGAATTTATTTACCGACCGGAAACCCGATCGACATCTATGGTTAAACACCATTAATTAATCATATTGCAAAAAGACCATCATTTAGTTTTATTTTTGTCTTTGTACAATATCATTTCAACGATTCATTTATTCGATATGTATATCGTTCAAAAGTACATTAAACAGTCACACAGCCGAGTAAAGAAATTGCACTTAAAAGAGTATCTGTAACTTACATCTAAACTAGATATATAAATAAAAGCTCTAAAATTGGGCAAATTCCTACACCTACGTGTAAAAAGTCTACAAAATACAGGCACCGCATAATTATAAACTTCAGGTTCCGAGACCATCGTCTTTTATATAAACATTTCAAACACCATATATAAACATCTGTGTTATATTTACATATACGTTGTATAAATATAATTTGTCGTTATCTTACACAGTTGAAGGCACTATGTTATAAGAGCTGCTTTGTTTGTGTGCGAAAGGGGCAACTTTTCTTTCGCTATCGGTGAGACGTTTATTATAACAATATTATGTCAGGATTCTTCATTATCCGCGAGGGATGTTCGGGGCTCCTGGTTAAGAAATAATATACATTATAAAACTGTTTTTTTAAATCTAAGTTGTACCCACGACCAAAGGTTTAATTACCACAACCTTTCATAGAGAACCAGTTCATTCTAAAATAAACAACTTCTGAAATAAACACCACAAATGCCATACGGGATAACGACTGGGTAAAGAAAACGAAATTCCATTTATTCCGTCAGTTAGATTATTAAAAATTATTCGACAAGTATTTTTTCTTTTCCCAAACAAATAAACAATGCCAAAGACAAGTGCTTTTAAAGTTCGGGAGTGGGGACTTGTGACGTCACGATATGGTACAATTTATACCACACTGTGACGTCACAGGCCCCTCACGAATTGTGGAAGCGCTTATCTTTGGCGTTTATTGTTCGATTGAAAAACGTGTCCAATATTTTTTGACAATCTACTTGAAAAAATATTAGTCATTCCTATTATAATAGCAATGCAATGCAACGAATGCAAAACTGTATTATCAACGAAAAGTCATGTGGTCAGCTTTCGTTAGATACATGTCAATTCCTCTCCAATAATTGCATACGCTTCGTCGATTACTATTATCGATTGGCACTCGACTGTTAAATTCAACTGTTCCACTATTAAAAAGATTGTGGTAAAATAGCAGATATGATATGATAAGCTATGATTGATTAGCCTACAGATTATGGCTTCAAATAACGTATACATGTTAATCTAAAATGAGTAAGTTATGCGAGATCTTCGACATTTCTACATTGATATAACCATATTTTACCTTAATACTAATAACATAATGTCGGGGATAGTGCAAAACCGCCTAACTGCCATATGTCATTTAGGTTGAAAATTATACAAACGTCGACTAACTTTGAACTTTATGACAATGTGGCAGTTACGCTGTTTTGTATTATTCTATAACTTCTTTAAATTCTATTGAATAAATGGTGACTCTGTAAGAAGGAACACTTTGGCTATTATAAGTTAGGTATATGCAAATAAAAGGTCGGCAATGAATATAGAAACTGTAAAGTTAGCGTAACGTTAACATAAAAAATAACAAATCCGTTAAAGTTGTTTTATACTAACGTAAAAGGGTTTTTTAGTTAAAATTGTGAGTTCATTTATAACACCACAAAGTGTTCCTTTTTTACAAAAAAAAAAGTATTCTTAAAATACATTAACATAGTATTTGGCTATATCCTGCCTCTTTCTACCATCACCAATAAAATCGATAACGAAATGATATGACATCAGCACATTAACGAATGACAAAAACAAAAAAAACTGCACATAAATGAGGTTCACGCCCATTTTCATACAAAATTTATATTTAAAAATATTACAATACATTTTTAAATAAAGATAATTTAATATTTTAGACAGCTTTGATCGAAAATACGGCGAGAACTATAGTTTAACATGACAACACAAGCGAAATTGCAAATGACGGAATAACTTGATGCGGAAATGGCACTCGTTTAGGAAACAATAGAACAAAAAAAAACACTTATTTCAATTTTCAGAATAACTTTAAACGACAAAAAAAACTTGGTAAAAATATTTTAATAGCAAGTCGACTCTGATTGGTAACGTGACAAACGTCGTAACGAGGCCATGACTTCATGTAAATAAAAACTATAAACCGATTGCCATTTTTGTCCGATACGAATATAAGGACTGCAAAGTTCTCAAATCATACAAATTACTAGTGCCATTTCCACATCGAAGTAACATACATGTCAATAATAGTGTTGCTTACAGATTAGGCTCCTGCTTGAAGGGTATGGGATCGAACATGGAGTGATCCGGCATGAGCTGCGGCACGAGGGGCGGAGAGGCGGGCGGCTGAGGCCCCTGGGCCCCTGGCCCCTGCGGCCCCTGCTGCCCCTGCGGCCCCTGCCCTTGCGGCCCCTGCCCCGCGGCCAGCTCCCCGCTCTGCTCCGCCATAGGCTCTGCACACGCTCCTGGGGAGGAGGGAATGTTGAATTACGGAAACGATAGCAAATTCAGCTCGAGGGTCCATTCTATAATATAGGAAGCTTCTTCTTCTTCTTTCTTTAAGCATAGGAAGCTTCAACTGAAATAAATATACAATGGTATGCTAATTGTGTTTGTGTGTGTCCGTATCTCTGCGTCTCTGTGTGACTCTCCCTCTGCATCTTTGTGCGTGTCTCTTTCTGTGTGTCTATGCGTATATGTGTGTGCCTCTCTTCGTCTCTGTGTGACTCTCTCCTGGTCTCTGCGTGTCTCTCTCCTGGTCTTTGCGTGTCTCTCTTTGCGTCTCGCTGTGTGTGCCTATATCTCTGTGTATGTGTGTGCGCGTATGAGTGTCTCTCTACATGCGTATGTGAGCCTGTGTGTGTTTATTACCTATTCGCAACCGCAAAACATAAAAAAATCCTACCCATCCACAGCTACTCGTATTCCACCGTACAACTAAACCTCACCTCCTAGCAGCATCTCCTGGAGCAGACTGTCGATGTGCGCGACTCCGAACAGCTTGGCGAACTGTATCTGCTCGATCATCTGCCAGGTGATGCTCTGCAGCGGCGGCAGGCACAGCAGCAGCTCGCCGAACCGCCCGCGCCCGTCGTACTGCCGGTCGCTGATGTAGTCCTCCAGGTTGATCTGGATCTGGTAGCGGAGCTGCTTGATCTTCTGCGGCTGGGACAGGCCCTTTGCGTCTGCGAAGATTTATTTGATTGTATCAAGGAGTTGTTGATATTAGGGCGAGTTTCCGAGCGTTCGAGACGCCGGCTTAGTCGCCTCGGAGTTTATTTAGGAAATGGAATCAATAAGTAAGAAAAACTTAGTTATTGACGTGTTGATTTGGCTGAGGTATATGTATTTTTCTTTGAATGTATGCTGTTATTTTTATTGTTCATCAGTTATTACAATTCTAAGAAAATGAGCATAAGATAGAGATAAGAGAGACTACGTAAACTTATACATTATTTGTGGGGGAAAAAAACGCTTCTGTGAATAGGTAACTACTGGTGACGTACTCACCATCTAGATCCCCCATACCTCCATGTCATCAAAAATAAGCAAAGCAAAGACCCCCGCCACTAGTGCTTACGTAATATTTGAACGAACTTGTCATGACTCGATCCCGTAACGTTCGGCTCTGACTACTAGACCAATAGGCCAATCATGGTCAATAAACTATTCGTCAAGTTATAATATACTCACTGGGGTCAAAAAACACGATGGCCTTCAGGCAAGCGAACTCGGTGTCGTCGATGTCGATCTCGCGCAGCGGCTTCACGATCTCGTCCATCACGCGCATGCCGATCATGCTGATGTCGATGTCCATGCGGCCGTCTGTCAACAACATTTGAAAATATTATATTTTTTTATAGTAATTTCTGATAGGTACATTCGCGGTTATTAGTGTTATTAGACATTGAAATGATTTATGTGCTGATGTTTCGAAAACTTTACAGTTGCCATATTCGTAGTACAAAAATATGATTTATAAT
The DNA here is from genome assembly GCA_038024825.1 of Polylopha cassiicola. NCBI lineage: Eukaryota > Metazoa > Arthropoda > Insecta > Lepidoptera > Tortricidae > Polylopha > Polylopha cassiicola. The sequence goes on along the minus strand of CP149060.1, from coordinate 6,888,100 downwards.
TTTAATTAAAAACGGGAAAGTTTTTAATTAAAATTATAAATCATATTTTCCACAATAGGATCAGATTTAGCAAATAAGATTCCCTCAATATATCACACATTTACATTGCCTCAAATTACAAATAAAAATGAACTAAGCGCGTTAGATCAAATCACTTCGGAAGAAGTAGATAAAATAATAAATAACTTAAAAACAAACAGTAGTTCAGGGCTAGATGGAATTACGACAAAATCCATAAAATGCATTAAGCCATTGATAATTAATGAGCTTACCATTTGCATTAATAAGTGTTTTGATCAAGGTATGTTTCCAGAGAGTCTAAAAATCGCAAAAGTTTCACCAATACATAAATCCGGCAATAAATCAGATCCAGGCAATTATCGGCCGATTTCCGTTCTCCCAGTAATATCGAAAATTTACGAAAAAGCAATTTATAATCGCCTTGACAAATTCCTCAACTCAAATCATATTCTATCTTCAAATCAATATGGATTCAGGCAAAAGTCAAATACACTTTCAGCTACAGTTGATCTTGTCTCTCGAATAAAAATCAATATTGACCAAAAAAAAATTGTATTAGGGGTATTTATTGATTTGAAGAAGGCCTTTGATACGGTGAGTCATGAAGTTCTACTGCATAAATTAACCAATATAGGAATCACTGGTAAAACCCATGAACTTCTTAAATCCTACCTGACAAACCGTTTCCAAATTGTTAAAATCAATGACAAACAAAGTAATCCCAGACCTATCACTTACGGCGTCCCCCAAGGTTCTATACTGGGGCCACTCCTATTTCTAATATACATTAATGATATACAAGAAATTGGGCTTAAAGGAGATGTAACACTTTATGCTGACGATACCAGTCTTTTTTATTACGGCTCTTCTATTACCGATATTCTTCATGACGTAGAAACTGATCTACTGCTACTGAATGAGTGGTTTTTGCGTAATCTACTGACTATAAATATAGATAAAACAAATTACATACTTTTTGCTGCTAAAAATAAAAAAATAGAAGCATTTACACATCCTACCCTGAACGGTAAGAGCATTAAAAAAATCGCATCCGAAAAATACCTTGGCCTAATACTAGACAGCAAGCTCACGTGGGAACCACATATCCAAAAGATCAGGTCTAAATTATCATCTTTAACTGGTGCCCTTCGTGGTTTGTCACGGTGTTTTCCCGCCAAAGTACGCCATCTACTGTATAACTCACTAGTTAAGCCACACATTGATTACTTAATAGAGATTTGGGGAACCGCGGATAAAATACATCTAAAAAAAATTCAAATTGCGCAAAATAAACTATTAAAAATTCTATTTAACTACAATTACCTTACTTCATCTAAAACACTATACAAAAACACAAACATTTTTAGCATTACACAAACGTATATCTACAAAACATGTATATTGGTGCGAAAAATTTTAAATAAGGATATCCATAGTAATATAAAATTTAAAACTAAATCCGTCATACAAAAAAAACAACTGCGGAACGCTGATCACTTAGTTTTGAGACCACCTAGAACTAATTACGGTAAAAAATGCATAAGCTATGAAGGAGCTAAAATATACAATAAATTGCCTAGAGATATTAAAGATGCTAAGTCAATGGCCAGTTTTAAAAAAGCGCTAAAATTCTATATTACTAAGAATATACCCGCATGCCCTTAATAACATTAAAATAAAAACATACAAATAAATATAAATATAATCATTAATACCTAATTACATATAAGAGATCAACCTTAAGTAACTAGGCATTTGCTCTAATTATAGTATAAACACAAACCTACCTACCTAATTACTACATATTTTAAATATATAAATAAAATTGTATAGTGCTTAGAAGAATTAATAATAAACATAATAATGTGAGCACACCCAGATATGCCGCATCCATCCGCGCGCTGTTTGTAATGCATGTACACTCCGTGCGCTTAGTACAATACTATAATTGTAATAGATTTCTACCCACACTTTTTAATTTATAATTTTCTGTTTTGTACTTGAACTTTAATCTTTGGTGTTTGATTGTTATATTTATTTTGTAATCACTGTACGTTTTAGTTTTAGTTTTAAGTTTGTTACCTTTCTCATGTAAGTGAATTATGTAATTTTTTATGAGAAATAAAGTTCTTTAAACCTAAAGTTTGTAAAAATTTAAAGATGTCTGGATGTCAAATACTCTCTCGCGCCCCCGTTTACACCGCGCAACGAGAGAGACAGGTTGCTACTTGTCTTGTCGAATATTTGGTTATGAATATAGGTTACGTTGGCGAATATTCGGCGCTACGGCTGACAGCGTTGTCGAATATTCGGCGCTTCGGCTGACAGCGTCGTCGAATATTCGGCGCTTGAGCTAACACCATTGCCGTATATTCGGCGCTTCGGCTGACAGCGTTGTCGAATATTCGGCGCTTCGGCTGACAGCGATATCGAATATTCGGCGCTTGAGCTAACACCATTGCCGTATATTCGGCGCTACGGCTGACAGCATTGTCGAATATTCGGCGCTTTGGCTCGGTCAAATCCCGATTCGTGTGTACACTAGTATGATGTGTCGGCGTGGTACCTATGTTGTGTTTGGCGATGATGCAGTTGTTCCCCAGCAGCAGCACGTCCTTGAGGTGCAGCGAGCGCCGCGCGCAGCCCAGCAGCAGGTGCTCGCCCGCGTGCGCGCGCAGCAGCGCCACCTACACACGACACACGACAATAATTAAACCGAATGAAAATCTATATTAATTGGGATGAAACCGATAACTAACGTGACCATTTATCCTTTGATTTCAAATGGGACATTAGTCGCTTAAAGTCTTTAAATAACAGGTAGTTGAGAAAAAAAAAACTTTTTAACCCTCAACGCGGTCTTAAAAGTTTCTGTGCTCCCGCTCAGGTGAACCAATTTTGATTCAATGTTTTTTTTTTGTTTGAGAAACAACTTAATCGACAGTGTTCTTACTAGTTCTTAGTTTATGAAATTGTATGTTTTATGAAAATAGGTTCAGCCGCTTAATAGTTATTGGGGGTGAAAGTGGATGTGGATAAACAAATGTCTAAAAATATACCCAAATAGGGTATTAAATGAAACACATCCGCATTACAAAATTTAATGTAGCTAAAATTTCCGCGCAGTTTTTGAACACCGTTTTCGGAAACTGTGTAAAAGTGATCCGTTTTCAGAAAACGGGACAATTTTGCGTCCCAGAGATTATTTCGGGATCACTGGGACTCTTAATTAATAGGATCAGAATGACAACGTCTAGGATCAGAATGAGAATGTATAGGATCAGAATGAGAATGTACTGACCTGGTCATCAAGGTGTAACTCCGTGAAGGCCGGTATATATTTGGCCCACTCCACGAGTATCAGTAGCTGTTGTTTGATAGAATCGCAGACGTCGTTTATTTTCGCTAACTTGCGGTTTGTTATCTCTGCGTCTGACACATTTATTGTCTGTGAATAGAACAATTTTTATTTTAATGTTGGCAACATAAAATAACCTCTTTTTGCATGTTCGGTTAAAATGGTTCACTTACGTCAAATTATTTTAAGTTTCTAAATGATTACAAAAAGAATAAATAAAAAAAATGTCTATGATGACTAAGATGTATTTTAGATTCAACGGTTTATTCGATAAATTATTATCTAATGATATTAGTTGTTTTGTTCCTTGGTTAATATTTATTTATAAATGCAATCGTAGGTACTCAAAAAGAAAAATAAACAGTTACGAGTTTGTTTCATTTGTGCAAATATCCACGCTGTTTGTCTTTAGCACTTACATACTAAACCAATGTCAATAAGTTTCTGATAAATTACGTATTTATAAACACATAAACCGATATAGATATACAATAACTATTTTGCAATAAAGAAAACTTTTAAGATAATTCGGAGTGAAGAAAAACATTCAAATACCTAATAATCCCCGGCAACCATTTTGGAAGCTGAACCAGAAAAAGGTATGGTTAAATAAATTACAAATTCTACAATTTCGCTTAAACTAACTTCAACCAATTTTGGTAAACATATTAGGAAAAGGACTTAAGAAACACTTCTCTACAAAAAAAGTTTTTTTTTGTTGGCCTGGATATAATCGCAATTTTTCATGTTTTCAGGTGCCCTGATTACGAACATATTCATGAAAGTTCTCATTGCACTTGTATTTTCATATACTTTTTATGGTACTTAATTATCACTGTTTTGTAACTCTTTTAATATATAAATCTTTGACATTAAAAAAAAAAAACAAAATGGCGCATTTACTAACCTCATCTATGACTTTCCTACTGAGAAGCTCTGCGTTTAACAGCGAGACAACTGAGAGCCCGTTGGCTTGCGTCGGCTCCTCGTAGGACGGCCGCCTGCAGTTGATGCGGTCCCGCTCGTTCTGCACCGCTATGAGAGAGACAAAAATATAACCGCTGGAAATAGGCAATATGGACAATGGTATGAAATGAAATGGAAAATTAGTTGAAGAATAGAGAGGAACGGTGTCAAAATTGATTATCAAGTCTAAATATTTAATTTTGGTTTAAAATCCAAGTTAAAAATATAAACGAGATTTTTTTATTGGGATAATATCCCTACTAATATTATAAATGCGAAAGTAACTCTGTCTGTCTGTCTGTCTGTCTGTTACGCTTTCACGCTAAAACTACTGGACCGATTTAAATGAAATTTGGTACAAAGAAAGTCTGGAGCCTGAGATAGGACATAGGCTACTTTTTAACCAACTGCTAAAAAGGAGGAGTTCCACGCGGACAAAGTCGCGGGCAGAAGCTAGTAATATGATATATTGTATAATTTGCTATGAAAGTACGTGAAAGAATTCGTAATAAAACTAATGTAGGATATATTTAAAATTGTTAACCATATTATTTTAATAAGTAAAACAATATCCTTAATATCATGAATGGAAAGGTATTTAATTTGCTTCCTGTAAATTAATTCTGCATTCGTTTTCGTGTGAACAAGGAATTTTCACTTCAAACAATTTTAATGACATCATTTACTAACAATATAACAACACCAAGTGTTGGTTTATAATAATTAATGTGTTTACCAGTTAATCACACTCAATGCTAATTACGATGAAATTATGTTTTGTAACAATCAATTAATTTATATAGACATAAAGTGCAGTAATCTTTCCTTGAGACTATTAAATCGTTAAGTGTCGGTTGCTGACCCTTGATAATTAAAATAAACAAAATAAAACTTCCATGAGCGTGGTTTTCCATTAATTACATGATATATTTAAAATTATAAAAGACTAGCTGGCCCGGCTTCGCACTGATCCCTTTTTTTATAGCCTATCACTCGGGAACAGTGTAGCTTCCCAACAGTGAAAGAATTTTTCATATCGGCCCAGCCGTTCTGGTGCCTATTCAATTCAAACAAACAAACAAACCTTTCCTCTTTATAATATTAGTATAGACCATGATTCTGACGGGTGATCAAGTAGGTTTAGGTTAGACCACTTTATGTTAAGAGGTATAAGTTAGCTTTTATACTATCGATTCTTATTCTGTAGGTATCAAGAAATCTTGTTTATACAAATTTGAACCTAATAAATACTTGAATAAGATTCATTTCATAAAATATCTGTTTTCCAGTGATAAGTTACACAAGAAAGTTTCCATAGCATTAGGTTAATATACTGATGATTTCATAATAGGGGTGACGACTGGGTAAAGAAAACGTAATTATATTTAGTTCGGCAGTTAGTCCTATCCGTCCGGGTTTCCCCGGATTGGTTCTAGTTTAGTGGGCGTCCGGGATTAAAAGTTAATTATAATAGATTTTTTTGGGCCCAAATACTATAAACACAAGGGGCCCTAGACAAGTGCCCAACGTTCAACGTTAACGTTAAACGTTAGCACCAAAATGTATGGGATTTGACATTTGTGACGTACGTGACAGTCGTTCGCGGATGTCAAAACCCATACATTTCGGTCCTAACGATTAACGTTAACGTTGAACGTTGGGCACTTGTCTAGGGCTCTAGTTTATGTTGACTTGTCCGGGTTCTAGACTCCAAAATTCGGAGATTTCACGAGGTTTGTCCGGGTAGCAAAATTTTAGAGATGGCAACCCCTAATTGAAAATATGTGAATGACATTATGTTGTTATTACCTTCTTTTTTCATGCCAGCCTTGAAGCACTTCCTGAGCCGACAATATCTGCACTGGTTCCTCTTGTCTTTGTCCACAACACAATTCCGGCTGAATCTGGAACATATTAATTGGACATCGTTAATTACGAGAAATATATAATAATTAGTACAAGTTTCGCATATTTAAATGATAAGTTATTAACAGCAGTTTCTTATATTTACTGGCTGAAAAAAGGTACCTAGTAGGTCTGTAATAGCACAGTCGAGTTACATACAAGTACCTGACATCTCGACAAGTCAATCACCAGCCCGAACTATATACATAGATTTGTTAGTAATTCAGGATAAGCTAGGTACATCGTCTTGAGATTTCGATATCTTTGCAAAATTCAACGGCGTAAGACAACTGTATGTAACTTTACTTAAAAACAGATATGAGGAGGGGGAGGCATTCCCCTCCCCCCAAAATGGTCGTGACCCCGGCTTATTAAAATTCACTACAAAACGACACTTTAAATTATCATAAAAAAATGTTATACAGCAAAAAAAATTTTCATACATTTCCTAAAGCAGCCTAAGCGCCTTATAAAGATATATTATTGTTATTATAAAAATATATATAAAAGTCACGAACCCGGCGCCAGGTCGGTTGAGTCATTTGTCGACAATGGATAGGTAATAACACTAATAACGTCAATCACAACAAAATTATTCACGGTACTTGTGCAATACTAACCCAGTCATTTAGCTAATGACATTATCATTTTATTAAAAGGGACGCACTACTGACGCAACTAGCGTTGCCAGGCGTCTGGATAAAACCATATAGAATAGAATAGAATAGAAAACATTTATTTGGTGCAACATTACAAGATAATATTATTTTACTTTGAACTATAAAGATCTACTTAAATACTAATAAAAACAATATAAACATTCAAATTTTGAAATATAACAAAAACACCAAAATGGTTGCCACTCAGCTTAGTGTCACGCCGGTGGGCGATGACGCTGGTTTTCCCGTCAGAGAGAATTGACGTTGCTGCTTAATTTATATATAGGCGATTGTGCTTGTGTGAGTGAGTACATTTGTGATTTTATTTTATATATAGGTAAGCTCTGCTTTCCAGCCGACGAAAAAAACAGAAACGGTTCTCAAGTCGACGCGTATTTTTTTATTTTTTTGTATTTATGATCACGCATAACCTTTTACAGAGTGGTGCGATTTTGATAATTCTTTTTTTATTGGAAAGAGTATCCGTAAGAGACTCCGAAGTTGGTCCATTATAATTTGTAAAAAAAAATCCAACCTTAAGGGTAGGAAAAGAGCTTAAGCTGGATTTTACATTCAACTTTTGCTAAAAACCTATTTATTAAGAAAATTCTCAAAACTGTAGACTGTCTGAGCCCTTCGTACAATATTCCTAAAGCGACTTTATTTTATAACTAGCTTCTGCCCGCGACTTCGTCCGCGTGGAACTCCTCCTTTTTTGCAGTCGGTTAAAAAGTAGCCAATGTCCTTTCTCAAGCTCCAGACTTTCTTTGTACTAAATTTCATTTAAATCGGTCCAGTAGTTTTAGCGTGAAAGCGTAACAGACAGACAGACAGACAGAGTTACTTTCGCATTTATAATATTAGTAAGGATTAGTGACAGTGAGGGTCCACACCTGCAAGTGTACAGATGGTTCTTCCTCACGCTGCGCCTGAAGAATCCCTTGCAGCCGTCGCAGGAGGAGGCGCCGTAGTGCTTCCCGGTGGCGCGGTCGCCGCATATCGCGCAGTGCTGCGACACCGCCGCCGAGCTGGCGGCGCTCGCCTCGCTGCTGCTCGTCTCCAGCTGCATGTCGCTGTCTGAAAATAAAATATACACGTTACACACATTGGAATGATACAACTTAGCAGAAAACTATTGTCAGCTCAATCGTGCTACGATTATGGAATCTGTAAAGACTCAGAAACGTCAGCCAATAAAATAAAATATGAGAGTTAAATCCGTTTAAAGTTGTTTCATTCCAATGTATAATAACCGCGAAGGCATCAGAAATTATTATGTTACACACATATATCAAAAGTTGCTTCTGCTTGTGACTTCGTCGACGCACTATGAGTAGTTTGCATTTTGATCGTTATAAAATTTTTGTTTTTTGTCGGCTATGTCGGTCAGTTGAGTAACTAGTCAGCTACGAGGTTTGTCCTGTAGCCATGGTCGAAATCGCCTGGGATTCATTATTAACGAACGCTCAAAAATCCACCCATAAACTGTATACTTAAGCGCAGTTGGCAAGTCTTTAGAGCATGACCGGACTACAACAGCGAACTGAATACTGAAGCGCAGTTGGCCAGCTAATGGGCCTTAACTGCAAAACCGGACGGGTGGCGACCCTTCTGAGAGGAGGCTTTCAAGCATTTAATCTCGGGCCTTCAGGCGGAAATAAGATTCCTACTGTGTATTCCAAGTGTTCTGACGGGGCCTTTGCAATAGAGTTTGTTAAAGAGGGCTCGATGCCTAAGGGAAGGTCAACACAGCAGTGGAATATATATAATGTCGATAAATTAAAGAATATAAGACAATACCCAGTCTACTTCACAAGTGAAAACCCAAAGTGCATTTAATAAGTGTGTAAAAATTAACGAAATAGGTTTATATGTAAGTGGAAGGAAATGGTCTCTGTCTATCTCTATCGGAAATACAAGGAATGTTAATACTACATGTATTTTGCAAAGTGTCCAGTATAGCCACAAAACATCAATATTCTAGCAAAATAACAGACAAAGGTGTAAATCAAAAAATAAATATTACATAACACAAACAAAATGAAATTCTGCGATATTTGCGAATTAGCGTAATGCTAATGTTAGATATTACTCATATCTTAAGACACGAGTCAATAAGATGTAATAGTGCTAAGATTTCTTCAGCGGAAAGAAATTTAACTTAGGTAATATAATCGACAATATAATAAGTAGGTATATTCAACGCGTAGGTAAGTAATTAAAATTTAGAGTAAATTAACCTCAAATGCTGCCATTCTACAAATCAACTTCAAAAGTCAACGAAATTATTAGAATTATGCGTTAATCTTATATTGCGTCAAAATCACTTCCTGGATCTTTTTCTTACTTTGCATAGCTACTAGATATTCGAAATATAATAAAACGAAACCAGCGTTATACTTTCGTCAGCTCAGCCATGCTGTAAAGTTTCCGAAACGTCAACAAATACAATACGCGGGTTAAATCCGTTAAAATTGTTCGATTCCAATGTGGACTTAAATAAGGCATCACAAATTTATTTAATAAAATGAGTTACTATACACATATCTATACTAATATTATAAAGAGGAAAGATTTGTTTGTTTGGTTGGATTGAATAGGCTCCAGAACGGCTGGACCGATTTCAAAAAATATTTCACTGTTGGGAAGCTACACTATTCCTGAGTGACATAGGTTATAAAAAAAGAAGATCCGAGCGAAGCTGGGGCGGAAAGCTAGTAATGAATAAGGACAGATATTTACAATAACGATGTACCTAATATATATTAACTAACACGTTCGAAATGCGTACTGCTTGAGGAAAACTATCAACGATAATTACCTTTTACGTCAATTAGACAGTTCTGGGAAAAAGTACATTTACCTCACCACCTTCCCGGTGAATAATCGAAACAATATATTATTTACGTAATAAGTATAACAACAATAAACTTGAACACATGAATCGCGAACGGACACTAACGCTGAGTTGTAGAATTAGTCTCAAATATAAATTATAAATGTAGTATAAGTACACGGTATTTTTCCACAACAACTATTTAATAGGTATAATTATAGGTATCAACAAGATTTTTAAATTTGGAAATAACTTTTGACGACTGAATAAAATACGCTATTTTTTTTGATGTAGTTTGCATAACTGTAATAATCACTTTAGCATAAGACTATTGTCAGCTCAGTCATGCTACGATTATGGAATCTGTAAAGGCTCCGAAACTGGGACAGGCTAAGGTAATTGTTACATAGGCAGTGCAAAATGTTGCCATTAATTAAAAAAAGTCGTAAACGAAAATTTATGATGCGAACTATTTTATCAACTGTCTTATTTCAATCAATGAAAGCAGCTCTAATTTAAATCACACGTAATTAACGCAAATTATGTCAAAATTAAAATCAATAAATAAAGTCATTCTATTTGTCCCTATTTATGCTTAGATCTTTAAAATTACGCAATGGATTGTGATGCGGTTTCTTTAATAATGATTCATGAGGAAGGTTTATTTTTATAAAATAGTAGAGAAAAAGTATCAGAATTGCACCCGTAAGAAGCCGGGACTTGTCGCTAATCTACGATAGATTCAAGAAACTTGAGAGTAGTTGTACCTACATAATATTTAGTAAAGAACAAGACATAATAATATATAATAACGGCGTGGTCGCACGTTGAAAGGCAATTTCAATTCGATGCCGTCAGCAACCGGTTCTTGTCGTCAACAGAGTTGCCTTGACGTGGATTACATTAAAATGTTCGTCACAACAACTTTTCCAAATAAATAAATACCATATATGTCTTATTACTAGACACTTGGCTCTAGTAACTAACGTAGAATCAATTAGGTTTACACGCCGAAGTAATCCGCGTTGTGGGATAACATTTCAGCAAGACTTGGATTGAGTTTGGGTTAGTTTGTTTTTAATTTACGGACCAGAGCTAGTTCAACTACTCATTTATAATATCAATTGGTTTACAAAAAATCGATAATTTATATGTTTTTCAAAATCAGGGGCAGCTGCGATTATACTGTTACAGAATACTTGTTTAGTTTTAACTTGCGCATAATATAGTGGTTGTTTTGCTATGTTTAAGTATTTGTCATGATATTAAATATCATCAATATCAGCCAGAAAGGAAGTGCCGTTAAAAGTACTTTTGCTAACCTATCTATTTTTTATGATGTTTAACTTTAGGGCAGGTCCATATAGTTAACGTGCCCAAATTTCAACATGAAAATGTTTTATTGGCTAATCAAGTAACTATTTGCATACATAGATCTATACGCAAATAATTATTAAAGATAACGACTTTAACTAGGTATATAATTGTTAAAACAGTCAAAAGATTCTAGTTAGGAGATACCTAAATTGTTGATAGTAGTCTGATACTAATTATACAAGTTATAATAAGTATAGGATCTAAACCTTTACAGTCGCTAAAAAAGGTAATTAAGTACCTACTTCGATAGTTTACATCGGATATGACCGAAAACTATCCTATCGAGGATACATAAATATTTGTCTGTTCGCTTTAAAGGTACTTGCCGAAACCGGAGTACGCCGTCGAGCTCTCATTCTGGCTGTAGTTGAATGACATTTGGGGATAGCTCATGGGATCCACATGGCCTCTGTGGACGTATCCGTTGTAGGGCCGGTCCGAGGGCTTCTCCCAGACAACCGGAGGCCCCTGCATCAGGTACTCCGGGGACAACCCGTACCCCATCGAGCAAGCTTCTTGAGAAGTTAACATCTCGTCACCAAACACTGGCATTTTTCGACCACCACCAGCAAAAGAAGTGCTTCCACTTCCGATCCCTGCCCGCTACTGAACTCTATTCTACTCCACAATTCGCTGATCGATAGCGATTGATAACATCGAAAGAACAGGTGATGTAACGCGCCGAAATTAGTAAACGTCAACACTAAACTTATCACTACACGAGGCGTATCTCCACTATTGTGGAGTCGATAAGCACGAGCGGGGTATTCGAAAACCGAAGCAAATATTGAGTCGGTAACGAGCCCGACTAGCCGCGGTGGACGAGGGTATTGTTTTCGTTTTTATCACTTTGTTGTCCGCTGGCGACCGATAATTGTGTTTACGGAGTGTCACGCCGGAGTCGGGTGACGGGGTTGGCGCGAGTGCGTCCGTCCTTGCTCGCGGTGCGGTTTAGACTGACAGGGAACGACCATAGCCACGCGCTATGTCCGTATGGCTGCGAAAATCCGCTGACATTTTAATTAGACTTTACCTATGAATGACCCGTCAACGTGCGAGATCAGCATACCCGCGCTGCACCACTGAGTCACGCGTTATCGGAACTGCAGCGGATGTGGAGCGAGCGCCGCGCCACGCACCGCGCCAGCTGACGGCCAGAAGCTTTTACCATAACAAATTAGTTGGTTACTAAACAAAACATGCGAATGACTAATTGTATATCACACTCGCTTTGTTTCTTTGTTGTCAGGTTTTCTTTCATTAGTTAATAGACTACTACGATAAGATGTAGATTAGGTAACTACAATGAAGATCGGCGCTCGTAGAAAAGTCGGGGTGTGAATTTAGATACACATAATAATATTAAACTTAAGCGGAGACGTTAAGTCTTAAAACAAAAACAATTCTGATAGGTACCTACTTAACAGAATACGCTTTATCGATAATTTATGTTTACAGAGGCATTAAAATAAACGCATATTGACTGATTTAATGAATGCATTTGATAAGGATGTCACTAATCTCGTAGAGGTTAACCGAGGAATTTGACCTCGTTGCGGGCGAGATGGTACACCGTAATAAGAAATTTTAATCAACATTGTAGATAGATACTTACTTATACTACTTAACTATGTGAATTTAAATATTGTAAGACTTCTAACACCAATGTTACTACGCCAAGTCTGCGAAATAGTCATGATCCAGACTGTCACAACAGCCGAAATGATCTAGACACAATAATAGCAACAAAATTTTAATGAAATTGCCATACGCGAAACGTAAACGTCACGGATCAGTTTTCGATCGCTTATGTCAATTCCATACCATTTTATATGAGATCCATCCACGAACACCACTCTACTCACTTTCAACAGTCCAACTGTTAAAACAAGAATGCTGAGCATGAATAAATGGTCCACCTAGCAATCCTAAATACCTTAAATCTTATATTTTGCAGCCCAACCAAGTCAACCATAACTAAATCGCTAAATACCTGTACAAAATTGAGTATGACTGATCTAATGGAACCGTTACACTGTCCTCATAAAAATCAGACGCTATTCAAGGGCATAGCCGAGATTTTATTGAGGGAGGGCAGGCGTAGACGAACTAAGAATAATATATTTAAGGTAATTTTCGACACTCGCAAGGGAATCAAAACCTACAGGTTCGGACGCTGTTATTCAAGGGTAGGATTTTATTGAGGGAGGGCAGGCGTAGACGAACTAAGAATATATCTAAGGTAATTTTCGACACTGGCAAGGGAATCAAAACCAGATAACTTCTAGGGGGGGCAGCTGCTGTTCGTGCCTCAATACGCCCATGCTGTTATTTAGATCATCGGATCATTACCAGTGTTTTGAGAGCCGGTGATAAAGAAGCGGTGTGGCACCGGGCTGCTATCTTCAGACGGGGCAGCGGGGTCACTCGTATCGTATAACTGGTACGACGCCATGTCACGCCTAACCTCAATTCAAAATATTCCCCCTCTAATATGGGCAAATTTCCGAAAGATACTGAGAACACTACCCCTGGGTCGTTCTTCTTTTTCAACTGTAAGAGTTCGAGACTTGGCATTGTGAAATTTGGCACGGGGGCTCAGTTTATAACGTAAGGGAGCACTAGGGAAGGATTTTTGAAAATTAGTGAATTTTCAAAAATCCTTGGAAACAAAGGAAGTAAAGCGTGTGATCTATCGTGCGCAGACGAAGTCGCGCAGAAGTTAGCTTAATCATAATGTTGTACAGAACAAATACCGATCTCTATGATTCAGTTAATAGTTCGAAGTAAATAGGTACGTAGGTACTACATGTAAGAAATTTTTGACGTTAACCTAACAGCCTGCGAAATTTGATCTAAGAAATACGTAGCAATATTAAATTACCCAATATCAATAAAAAATATATAGGTAGGTATTATTTATTGATAATCATGCAGCTGCGCCATTTATTTATTATAATCATGATTTATTTACTTACATTCATGTGTAATATTATATTGCATTTAGATAAAAATTATAATATCAATATTTATCGCGCGATCAAGATACTTTGGCTTAAAGAAATGCAAAAGTTTGATAACAGGAAAATCTAAGTCATAAAACTGATAGGACTATCCTGAAATTCCAAAGGTTGTTTCGGCAGTGTTATCAATATGGAAATGTATATCTACAAAATAATAACAACATATATTAAAGTATCAACTTTACGAGTACCAATATCTTTTGTACTGCCCCCCCTAGACGAGCGACATTAGATTTATTCTATATATGATCGAACAAGCTGTCCGCCCCGGCTTCGCACGGATCCCCTTTTATATAGCCTATGTCACTCGGGATTAGCTTTCCAACAGTGAAATAATTTTTCAAATCGGTCCAGTCGTCTAGGAGCCTATTCAATCCAAATAAACAAATAAACCTTTCCTCTTTATAATATTAGTATAGAGTATAGATTAGTATAGATCAAATGAGAAATACATATAAGGAACTAGCTTATGCCCGCGACTCCGTCCGCGTGGAATTAGTATTTATCCCACCTTTTAAACCCTTTACAACGATCTTTTTGCAATTAACAGTAACCTATGTCCTTTCTCAGGCTTTAGACTATTTGTGTACCAAATTTCATTTTAATCGGTTCAGAAGTTTTAGCGTGAAAGCAAGACAGACCGACAGAGTTACTTTTGATTTTTTAAATACATTTTACAGCTGACATATATATTTACTGCATTAATGACGTCAGTTTCTCGGTTAAACCATTCTAATAGATTTTCTCATAAAAACGATTAAAAAGTCTCAAAGTATTTTATTTGCCGTCTATAACATGTATTCTCGTAATGATTTTGTATTTAGGGCGGAAGGAAAATTCTAAATCCGTAGCGTACTTTAGAAGACGTGTCTTCTATCTTATACGATACATTGTAAATTGATGATTTTATTACCTAGGTATCTTTGATAATCGATTAAAAACTAAGTATATAATTATATTATGTGAATCAACTGTATTTAACCGACCGGTTTTACAACTGCATGGAATAATAACTTTACAAACTGCAAGTCATTCTAAGCTACCTACTTCTTTTAATGGACAATTACCTACATTATTCAATTTCTTAGAAAAAAACTAGTGATTCTATTATAACTTTGACCTTCTTGGGTCCATCAATTTTTACGGAACTGATTCTGTAGTAGGTATATTCCAAAACTTAAATGAAACAGATGTTATATTAAGTAATCTTACTTATTAAATTATTTTTAAACACAGTCAAATGATATTTAAATGATAGTAATTTGATCAAAAGAAATAAGTTTAGAAAAATATCTACTGCTATCCGAGGGCTATATCTTTACCGACATGCCCTCCACCTGAATCCGCCCTTTGTCCATTTTTTGTCTAAGTTCTATCGATCTTTGGCATACACAGCCATAGGTCCTGTGTCAGAATATGTAAACTTTCCAATACACTTACTTCTGTATGATGTAGGTACAATAAATTTCAGATAACATTATTGACAAGCGTCGGCAAATGACAATATTAGTACTAGAGTGATGGCACCAATTATGGACATGTTAAGCGCACTAAATTAGAATTTCGTTTAAAAATGGGATGTTTTTTGGCAATACAAAAATGGTGATTTTTTGTTCGGTACTCAAATACATGAGGAACATTTAAACAACACCAAAAATCCTGTATGAATAATACATAATTAATAAAAAATACATAAATTGAAATTTACGATATCACCATTGATGGACATCGAAGATTCAGTGATGGACCCCCAGTAATGGACATGGACCCAGTCATGAACATCCATTAATGGACACTTTTTTATTGCACAGATAAATAAAACAAATGTCAAAAATCTACTTTTGATTAACTCTATTTGAACTTTTAACGTGATCAGCCTTAGATTTCAAAGTTATACTATAAGGCTTTCAATCAACAATCTGGTTTTTAATCATTTATTAAACATTAATTGAGGCTTTGCCTCTTTGCCAGCAGCTGCAGCTTAGAATTGATAACATAATAAATCAATCAACTGAGATCTATCAGAAACTGCGGTGCATATATATGCTATAGTGTAAGCACAGTATTTCAGGCAGAGACGTATGCTGCATGTGCACAAGAAAATATAGACAGGCACCTGGACGAAAAACCATCTATATTTTGAGTGACAGCCAGGCTGCGGTGAAGGCCCTTGGAGCCCATAAAGTGCAGTCGGGGCTGGTATATAATGCGCATGGCGTTCAACACCTTTAACACAGGCCTTAAGGAAAACACAATCAAGAGCCACACCGAAGAGTGGAAGGCATGCTTAGGTCTAAGGTCCTCATGGCAATTTACACAACACCCAAATGAAAACTGGACTAAAAAACTCTGCTTTCTAAACTGAAGACAAATCCGACTTATAACAGTATTCTTCACTGGTCACCTAGGAGTCAACGAACTCCTACACAAAATGGGACTTACAAACAACAGCGACTGCAGAATGTGTGGAGAGGAATGTGAAACAGTGGAACACTAGGTGTGTCACTGCGACGCCCTCACCAGATGTAGAATGAAGATACTTGGCTCCGGATACCTGGAGCCTGGAGAATTTTTTGCACGCTCTCTGTTAATTTATTTGAAAATTTATGTGAAAGTGCTTTTAACTCATTGCGACCAACCATTTCACCAAATTGCCCTCTTCCTCTGCCGTGAGAATAGTTTGAAGTCCCATAGCACAAACTGCAGGACTTTTGCCTGGACTTTGTTATGCAAAGTTATTTGTGGGACCCCAAACCGGAGGGCGAATCCAACTGGGATGGGGGGATTTTGGTAAGCTCTCAGACGTCCTGAAAGACAAACGTGTGCGTCTTTATACTTCAAGCGTCGCACGTTTCAACAGTGCGTTCTGCTCGTAATGGTCTATGGAGCCGGGACTTCACAAGGCAGATCATCCATCGACTCCAAGTATAGACTCCAAGTAGTATAAGGCAAGAGCTATGTTAGGTATTTCTCTTTGTGACCGGGTCCGTAATACCGATATTCAGAAGAGAACCAGACTAACCGACGTGCGACATAACAAAAACCATAGCTTTGAAGAAAAGGAAGTAGACGGGCCATGTCTGTCGTAGGTCCGACGGAAGAAAGGATGCTGGATTGGAGACGGAGAAAGGGGCGGCGAAATGTCGGAAGACAGCCAGCGAGGTGGACCGATGATCTGGTGCATGTGGCTGGGAAACATTGGATGCGGGAAACTTGAGATCGTGGGAAGTGGGCTGAAATGGAAGAGACCTTTACTCAGCATTGGGTAGAATAAGGTTGAAAAAGAAGAAGAAGAAACCGGAGGGCGGCTGTGATCATCATTTCTCCTATCCTCAGCATCAAATGCCCTCCCTATTTGTTCCGGGGTGTAATTTTTTATTGGCACCATATAAGATAAAACAAAGAACCCAATGATGGACGACTAAAAATAGCCATTTATGGACATTGTCCATCATTGGAAAATAAAGAGCAATCACTAAATCAACTCAACCGAAATGTTTAGTGCAACAAATTAAATAATTTAATACAATAAACTAAAAAAATATTAAAAACTTAAGAATGGACACTTGTCCATAACTGGAATTCGTAAAAAATCGAATCCAGTGATGAACAAACCCCACAAAAAACTTATTATTGGGATTGGACATATTCAACTTAGCTCAATTTACTTGCAATATAGTATTATTTCGTAAAAATAACAAAAAATCTCATTACAACACAACACAAGATAATACCATGCACAAATATGTACTCACCTCCTTAACGATTTCAATAACAAAAACGGATTTTTATGACCACCGCGCGAAACGAGATTTCAATTCCCAACCATCTTCAAATAAAACGGGCAATTTTGATGAGGTGTATCAAAATGAAAGCCCAAACGTCTATTGCTTATGTTTTAGTATCTCCAATTGAAAAATGTTGGGCCAGTTGCTTAATAAATTCGATCAACGAAAATAATGTCCATAATTGGTGCCATGTCCATTACTGGTGCCATCACCCTATATCTATTATATTAATTACAATACACCTAATGAGTAACTAGTTACGAGTGAATAACATCCTGGACAGTAGTACAACCTACTTAAGTAAGTAAGCACCGCAGGCGCGTGCAGTTGAGGGAGCGTAAGTATGGCGCCAGGGTAGGCACTTCATACATTACTGACATTGTGCCGCCCATGTATGGAATGCACGCCATTGACTAAAGAACCAATAATGGACGAAAAAATAACTATGCCTTTCAGTTTTGTTTACATACTTAGGCGATTTTCAAAAATCCCATCTAAAAACGAATAAAAATATTTAAAACTTTTATCAGTGACTTGGGCAACGGGTTGATGAGTCAAGCCGTAATTGATATTACCTTCTATATTTATACTTGATATGATAAAAAAAATTACACGTGCAGAAATATCTTATCCGAAAGAAATCTACTCTTTAACTATCGTTATAAAGTGGAAATTAGTTCACATATCGTTTTGTAGTCCCATACCTTTACTTACATAATGTTATTCGATTATGGTAAAAATATACAGACATTTTTACTATAATCAAGTATAACTTTTTACGATTTATGTACCTAAATATAATATAGTATTGTATAATTCATTGTTTATGAGTTTCCGTGGCTAAGCAACAACTATCGTAAACTTCATTGAATCCGGTAAAACCAGTATTTGTCATAATGATTTAAGAGAGTAAAATAATAAATCTACGCGTGTAATACTCTTGGTATTTTCTTAACACGTATTTATTCAAATACGTAGTATTGGAAAACATTCCAGGCTCAATTTGTCGAAGTGCCTACCCCTGCTCTGCACGCACCTGATAAATAGATAATGTCAGCGAATTTCTTTGTTTGATTTCTATTTTTATAATTGTTTATAGTTTAATGTTTTGTTTTGTTTTATATTCACATTATTTATATACTTCAATAGTAAAAGGCTGTTTGTAATTAGTATAAAAAATAGTAGTTGAATGTTAAGGATAACAAAGTGTATATAGCAATTAAACACAGCATTTTCTTTTAAATTAAGTTTAAGTTATATTCCGTACAACATGATCAAAGTCAATAAAACCAGAAGATAAAACATAACATCCAAAATAAGCTATTGTAAGCTTAAATTTTGCTCCAAATCGTCATACAGGTCTAACAGTTGTCAAGTCTTGAAACTCAATCTACCTAATCATTATATTAAAGTATGCATTATGACGTCATTACAATTGTCAATACATATTGTCCGTAGAACTCGTGACGTAGCGACGTGACTATGCAAACATTCTTTAGTATCTTGATATAAAAAGTTCCTATGACTAAGACGTACCTATATATTATTATATGCTTTATGGCTTTTATTTTTCCATAGAGCGGATTAAGGTTGGCGGAAAATGATTATTATAAGGGCAACTTATTTTAAACCTTAAATAAATACAATTAGCTTTTACTTTTCCTTAATATTGTAATACATTTTAATATTTTGCTGAGTAGTACGGCTAGTGAGCGCCAGCCTTAAACATAATTATTATATATAGCTTCTGCCCGCGACTTCGTCCGCGTGGAACTCCTCCTTTTTTGCAGTCGGTTAAAAAGTAGCCTATGTCCTTTCTCAGGCTCCAGACTTTCATTGTACCAAATTTCATTTAAATCGGTCCAGTAGTTTTAGCGTGAAAGCGTAACAGACAGACAGACAGACAGAGTTACTTTCGCATTTATAATATTAGTAGGGATAGTAGGGAAGTACCTAGGGATATTGGTCCTCATATTCTTTCGAGTGAAACCTATTAATTTATCATACAAAAGCTGGTAAAATTTGAAATAGTAAAAAAACACGTCTTTATAGATTTTAAATCAAATGACAAATGTAATATAAAAAGTTCTCGTGTCGCGGTGTTTGTTGCCAAACTCCTCCGAAACGGCTGGACCGTTTTTATGAAATATGTGACAATCGACCAACATCCATTTTTCATACGTCATTCACCGCAAAGTTTTTTTTTTACTTTTGGTAAAAAAATAATGTTTTTATTTTTTTGAGTCAGTCATTTAGGGTTGTATGTTTCTTACAATATACATAAGTACATACAACTCTAAATTTTTATTCTTCTACCATAAACCTATGGGGTTAATGAAAAATCTCAAAAAAACGGGCTAAGTAATTCGCTAGGTCACTTAATTATCAATACAATTCTCGATAATAGGTACCTAAGTATGTACGTTTTAATATCAGTAATTATCAAGCATCAACCAATCATTACCAGCCACGTAGGTACTCATCATTCGCCTATAAAAGAACTTGGACAATCCTAATACGAGATGATCGCGCAAATAAAATCCGTGGGAGTAAAAAACTTGTTTTTACCATTTAACACATAGGCTGTATTTATAACGAATGATTGCACTTTTACGATTGACGCGCGTCATCATGACTGGCAATGAAACCAGTTCGCAGTTTCATAATATTACGAATTGGACTTTGTACCTTAAGTTAGATTCGAACCGGACGGGTCCAAAGTTCATATGAATTCACGTGTGTGATGTGTGTTTGGCACTTTGCAGAAAAATATGTATGTTTAAAGAAGAAGGCTTCTTCGAATACACATATGAGTGTACTTTGAACGTTCGAGATAAGATATATTATTGTATATCTATGATATCTTAAGATTTGGAGCCGTGTGGTATTAAAGTAAGCTTTGCCCCGTGACATGAAATTTAATATTTCAAAACAAATAAAAAAATTCACTAATCGTGTTCTACAATTTTTCCTGCACGTGATGAGATTATAAAGAATTATGAATTTCGTAGGTTTTTTGAAGTTGGTAAACAACACACATTATGGAAACTAGCAGAAAAAAGTCAAGGCCGAAATGTTATAGTAGAACTTTACACGTGGCAAATTATTTACCTACTTACTTATATGCCTTATTCCTTTTACAGAAAGTCTTTGACTCTTTGCTAAAGTTATTAATAATTAGGTAGGTAAGTAGTTTAGTTAATAAGTTTGTTGCGTACTCCTTGCGTTTGTATATAGTTTTTATAGTTTTACTTTTAATTTGCTATTTCCCTTTTATATATTTAAATATCGATTGTTTTCTTATTTCTATTGTCACTTAGTTAGTTAGTTGATTTGGTTAAGTTGTGTTGTGATATTGTGTTGTATTGTGTTTGTAAAGTTACCTATTAAATTCCTCTATTATTCATAAACCTATTGCTTTCATTACAGTCCATTCCTCACCAACAAAGTTCATGTTGTGCGCTATCCAACCTCTGCCCGCGACTTCGTCTGCGCACGATAAGCAACCCCGTTTAATTTTCGAAAATCCTTTCTCTTTTTATATAAATTTCAAATTTTCAAGTTTATTACCCTTGTAGTTTAGACCCTGCGGTCATGCGGTGATATATTATGTCAGCCACTAAGCCACCTTCTCCTTCTATATATGGATATACATTTTTTATTCTACTGTTTTTTTTACATAAAAGTACCTAGCTAGCAAAATAGGGAAGTAGGTATTATAACTTTTATTTTTAAAATTCTTAGGAAGTAAAACGTCAACAGTAATCCATAAGGTATTAAGATAAATAAACAATAACACCTTGATAAATAATAATATATTAATTGGCAATTTATTATGTAGTATCAAAATAACATAGCCGACAATTAATAGCTAAAAGGTCAACGTCCAAACAAAAATATAACTGCATTATAACACAGATATATAAGAAAAAAAAAATACTAAAAGGGTTCCGTGCTCTAAAAAAACACATATGTAATTCAAAAGATCTCATACGATTTTGATGTAACTTACAATGTCGCAAATTCTTACATTGCGTAGTATTTAGGATTAAGCTAGTAGAGAAGATGAAGTTGGAAATCCAGGTTTTGCTCCATAAAAATCTGTTTTTGGAAGCCCCTAAGGGTCACGGCTAAGGCTATAGTCAAGTGATCTCATGTTAAACAAACTACTAATCCCCCCCTCCCCTCTTCCTACTAACTTCGTCATACTCAGTCCTAATCACTAAGCTAAGCTGGTTGTTCGGTCGTAAAAGTGATCTGTTAAGGCATTCTACGTCAAGAGATGTATACATACATTTATCAATAATTTCTAATGCTGTATCCGAATGAGCTGACAGCTCAGTCTCTACGAATATGGGAACCGTAAAGTTTTCCAAATAAAATACGCGTTCACGTTCATTTCATTTTATAATTTTTTTACAAAACTATAGGTACTTGGGCGTACCCATAGCAAGATAAGACGGGGCTGTTGAAAGAATAGCCCCACCCTTCTCCGATTATTCTGAATTATCGCACGAAATAACGCAGTAGGTATCATATAACAGTCAGTAAATAGTTTTTTTTTTTTAATTTCCTACTACTTAGTTTATTTACTTCTGCCCTACCCCTAAAAAACGCTGAGTACGCTCGCGCTAGTTATATAGACTTGTCAAGTCTGCCCCACCCTACAAAATGCTGGGTACGTCATTGCTAGTTATCCAGTGTTGCCAGGTCTAAATTAAAAAAAAGTCAAAGTGGCCAGCAAGTTGTCATGTCGGCAGCGTGAGGTCGACCGCCACGTGCGAAGCCGACTTATAAACCATCTTAAAAAAACTATTTTTTTAAATCTTTGTAATTCGAAGGTAAAGTGTGCATTACTTATCTGGAGACACGCTCGGCGCCGCCCCTCAAATACGAAACGTCAATCACAATCACTGTCAAATTTAAAACTGGCACGAGGGGGATGGCCGCTTTGTCAAGTCGCAATTAGGAAGAAAACTTCATTAATTAGTTCCTTACTTTGTATCGATGCGAGATCATTAACCATTAAGAATTTCCTGTCTCTTTCAATCTGATGCGCACGCGCAAACATAAGCGAGTCTAAGTTACGATCTCAATTGAGAAACTAAAAAAAGATCTGACGTATCAAAGGGGATGATTCCCTATACTAGTAATAATTACTTAGCTAAAAATTTTACCTAACAGACAAATAAAATCTTTGTGACACAGTAAAGAAAAGAAAAAAATATTTTACGTGCCCTATATTTTTTAATAATCTCACTGACGGATTAAATACAAATTGGTTTCTAACCAGTCATCTCTCCTAATAAACGAAATCACTAAGTACATAATATAAAATAAAGTCGCTGTCGCTGTCTGTCCGCTATGTACGCCTAAATCTTTAAAACTACGCAACGGATTTTGAAGCGGTTTTTTTTATTGTAGACTAGGTTCTGCCCGCGACTTCGTCTGCGTATGATTAGTATTTTACACTATATCGTTATAAAATATAGCCTATATGTTATTCTGATGTATAAGTTATATTGTGGTAAAGTTTCATTCAAATCCATTCAGTAGTTTTTACGTGATAGAGTAACAAACATCCATACATCCATACATCCATACTTACAAACTTTCGCCTTTATAATAGTAGTAGGATATAGAATGATTCAAGAGAAAGGTTTATAGCACCCGTGCGAAGCCGGAGCGGGTCACTAGTTGTAGATAAAGTCAACACCTAGCCAACATAATTATAGTTATTTTTATACAACATAATTATATTTCAAAAATAATAACTTAATTAGATATGAGGTGATTTACGATAGAATATCTAGTTGGTACAAATTACGAATTATCACTGATAATAACAGAAATAATCGATCCCCGTTGTAGATCGAAAACATATCCTGGTAAGACTTTGATATCTAATGATAAGCATGATTTAAACGCCATGTATTAAGATTGTAAGTTGGCAAAAGTCACTGATAACATCGCGCCAGTCTTAACACAGCGTAATAAATGTGATAACGGCACCCAATAGAAGTCGTAAAATAGTTTATGACACACGGTATTCAGTTATTTTTATATTCATGAAATGGAATTGTGACATAAGTAAAACCTTAGGTACCTACTGTATATAATTTCTGACGGTTTCGTGGTTAGAATATGTTTTAACAGCAAATCTTACAGACCTGTAACCTTATTAAATGTATCATCATCTGAACCTACATTTACCTACAAAATAATAATTACTTTATAATTAAGCTGTGACTAGATCACTCAAGACACCGCTAGATCTAGATAGACAGTTGAATTCTAATAATTTCTGATACCTTTGCGGTTATTACACATTGGAATGAAATACCTATAATCGGATTTAACTAAGAGGGGTAATGACCCCGACAGCTAAAACCGGGAGAGAAAGCTTTGTCCAATCATACTAATATTATAAAGAGGAAAGATTTGTATTCTTGTATATAACGAATAAACTCAAAAAGTACTGAACTAATATTAATCATTCTTTCACTGTTGGAAAACTACACTATTTCCGAGTGACATAGGCTATAAAAAAAAGGGATCCGAGCGAAGCCGGGGCGGGCCGTTAATAGTAGATCATTTCCTTGGAACTTGGAAGTCTTGCTATTTTATAATAACGATATCCTGTCCCTTTATTGTTCAGTGTTCTTTAAGACATCTGGTTAATTCTGGGAAACCAAAATCGGTGATGCATCCACTATGTTTTCCTGTTCGCTTCTACATTTATGAGGTAGTCATAAATATACAGTCAAATTAGACACGAGCTGTGAATTCCACACAATCGATCATAGGTCATTAATTAATGACGTAATCAGATTCCAACAATATGAACTTTGCTCCATTAACTTAGACAAACGAAGATGTGTTTGCAATTGGGTCCAACGTTCAATCTGATGCTGTATTAACTATTAATTGTTTGATAATACAATTAACTAGTTATTTTCAAAATTGAACCTTGTCCTCTAGGAAATGTGGTTAGTTTTTCAATAAGTAAAAAATATTTCCAGTATTTTGTTATGTAATGAGTAAATCGTATTACATAATGTTTTATTTAGTTTGTTGGTCCTCCGTGCTTAGGTTTGTCTTAGTGACATAAAAAAAAATCGAAATCCATAGAGTGAGTAGGTACAATACAGTTTGGGTGTTTTTCAAATCTATTATACGTCGGTCTAACTAGCCAAGGCGACCAAACTAACCCAAATGCAAAAAAATAGTAAGTAAAACCCCGTCCGGTTTTGCAGTGAAGGCCTATTAGCTGGCCAACTGCGCTTCAGTATTCAGTACGAAAAAAAAAAAAAAAAAAAGTAAGTAAAAATGGGCAGATGTTTTAAAATAAATAACGAAAATTTAATTCGTTTACGCGTCAAAATTCAAAAACAGTTATTTACCAATGCGTGTATATCCGGATAATATCGGTTTATAAAATAAAACATATTACATATAAGAACTAAGCATAAAATTATATGTACTAAATGCACTCGGCGACACCGAGTCACAACAGTAAAATTTACAATACCTACTGTTATAAACTATTGAAGCGTTTACTCAGAATTCGTGATTACTTTTATAATGACATGTCATATAGCGGGTCAACAATGAATCATTGGCAGGCGTAGAAACAACCTAAACGATGACTAATTACCTATATAAAAAGGGTTTTAATATCGCGATAATATTAAGTAATTATAATGGTTCATGAGGCATAATCGACGAGATTACTAATTTAAGTAAGGGCAAAGTACGTCAATCGTATTATCTACATATCTACTTCACGGAGATAGATTTGCTGATAAACCGATAGATAAACCACGCGTGATATCTATACTAATATTATAAAGCTGAAGAGTTTGTTTGTTTGAACGCGCTAATCTCAGGAACTACTGTTTGGAATTCAAAAATTCTTTTTTCGTTGGATAGACCATTTATCGAGGAAGGCTTTAGGCTATATAACATCACGCTGCGACCAATAGGAGCGAAGAAACAGTGGAAAATGTGAGCCCTTATGAAGAATTACTATTCCACGGGGACGAAGTCGCGTGCACAGCTAGTGGTACTATAATCCTAAGTATATATCCAGCCGGCGACTTCGTCTGCGTGGAATTATCTTAAGTTATGGTAGCTTACGTGATGAATTTTAGCATTTCCATTACATGTAGAGGTAACAGACAGACAGAGTCACTTTTATATACTTAAGTATATTTATATATACAGATTAAATGAAATAGTGAGGATAATAGGGTAGTAGAGATTAGAGTTGGTTCTGATCTGCGGAAGTCACAGTTTATGACCCAGCATTGCTAGACTAACAAAATCCCAAAACATTGATAATTAAATTAAAACTCCACTTTTATTTCCTTTACTACCTACTTGATTTTTTTATGTTTCCACAGTGTAGGAAATATCATTAATATAATTATCACATTTTTTTGTTTAACATTCAACCAACCCATTGCTTCTTGTTCTTCAAAACCGCTGTTTGAGCAAGCAGTTAACTTTTATTACGTAATAATATACAAAGATTACCTTGAGGCATGTTTTTATTTAAATAACGTTATCTTAAATTACAGATATTCGTTGCTATCTGTCTCAATTGTTCAATTCGCTTATTTTTATGTTGTATATAAACAATACTAAACTGATTTGGGAACTTTGACCAGCGTTTGAATCATTAACCGTATGATAGCGATATGTTTCATTGATTTAATCAACGTAAACAATCATTTGAAATTGCCTATTCATTTTATGTTAAACGACGCGGGTTCATCCTGCAAAAAGTGAAAAAAAAAAAATGTTTTATTTCTACAATGCTTTAAAATAAACAAAGCTTACAATGCTTGAAAAGGTACGCTGTATTTTGTTTGTTCTTCATGCAAAAGTGGCTCAACGGATTTGGATCAAGTTTTTTTTAACATAGGTTAATGATCAGGAATTTCACTTCTTTCTATTTCATGGAGTTTAGTACTTTTAGCGTTGTCAGGCGTCCGGATAAAGCCGAACATAGTAAAGCTTCTTAAATGCGTGTCCGGGCTAAATAAGCGGTGTCAGCTTTTCTTAAGCTTTTTATAATAATCAAAATGCTTGAATTTGAAATTTTTGTCATACCTATTAGATAATACTGAGACTTAACATCCCCCATAATGTAGATTGTCCGATTTTTCTAGCCAAACTGGCCGGTCTGATTGGCTACTAGATTTCGCGACCGAGTAATCAAATGTCATGGTTATTTTCACTGTTTGCAAAAAAGATGAAAGCGGAAAATGGCATCACGCGCGATAGAAATATTACGCGCAAGCCGAACAGGCAAATATAAGGATAACGAGGAATTAAATCCCTTGTAGGTAAAAGAGTTAGGTTAGGTCAGGTTCCAATATCAGTAACTACTCTTATTTTAATAAAAATATGTGTTATATTTATTATTAAGCAAGCTTCTTACTGTCAGTACAAGTAGTATAAGGTAGGTATAAGTAGTACCTACTGTAGCAAGTCAAACAAGTTTAAAAGACTCGCTTGTTTTTCTACTACCCATATACCTAAACTAGTTTGTGTGATGAAATGTGTCCTTCAATGAAACAATAAAAAATCTCACACGTTTTAAGTAACGTCGTTAATCTTTTACAATGATAACGAATTCGAACTCGGTAGTTTTTAGGACGTTTATTCATTTTTCTGTCTCTTGCAAGTATACTAATTTGCTAACCTAGAACTGGGGTAGGCAATCTTTGGAGTCCAAAATTTGAAAGTTTTTAAAGAGCCATTTTTTTTTTCTTGCCAACAATAAAAAGTATCTATTTGCACAAATAAAGAAACTAAACTCACAGCTTCGCATTCAAACAGTCGTAGGTTGCCGACCCCTGACCTAGAACTGTCACCTCTCCGGGTTTGACCCAGAGACTATGAGTATCGACGTTGATTTAGTCCCAAAGTAAATCTTGTGCTATGGGTACTAGACAACAGATAAACATTTCACACATCTAGTTCACAACAGGATTAACTTGAAAGTGTTTTTTTCAGGAAAGGCGAAAAACGGATTAATATATCCAATACTGATGGAGTTTTCTGTATTGATGCTTTTTATATGATTTTAGGTTCAGTTAGCTTAAAATTCTTTTATTGGTATTTTTAAGTTTTGCTGGAATTTGATGGCGTGCATAATTCAAAACTTCGGTTTTCTGGTTAGCTCCCTTTAGATCCTGGGATCTTAACCTGGGGGTAATTACCCCCGCGGGGGTAAAACTTGTATTTCGCGAGGGTAACGGTAGTTGTCTCGAACGCGCACGAAATATCAAAGTGACAAGTCTGTACACAGCGTAACGCCGACTAGTGTCCAAATTCGTCATTAGGAGAGGTAAAATCTGTGATCTCAGTTAGGTCAAAAGGGTAACGAACCTAAAAGGGTTAAAAACTACTGCTTAAGTAGGTGTTCGATCACATCCGAGACGATCCTAGCGATATTCAAACCCACAGCCAGTTTCGTAGTTGGGGGATGTGACCATTAGACTAAAAGACTGTCAACATAACAAAATGCTGTCTATAGAGATCTATAATATATAGTGGCAGTATAACGGGCGGTGATCAATTGCCAAGCCCGCTCCGAGACACAATTGATACTAATTGTGTACTTACAGTACGGCACATAGCTAGAATTGAACCATGGATGCAATTTACCTTGCAGTCCCATTGTCATATTATACAATATTTACATTGCACTCCGCTGCATACAAGGAATTAGTTTGTTAATAATCATCAAGACTTATGGGTGCTAGGGAAAAATTTATAAATCTTTATTAATAAAAATGAATCACCGAAATAGACGCGCGTAAATCCGAATGACTGCACCAAATTGAATAATTCCTTTTTTATTGTGTTCATTTATGTTAGGTTAATGTTTCTATATTGGCATGAGTATAAAGCCAGGGTGGGCAGCTAGTATATTAAAAAATATCTTTTGACAATGCACACTAGATAATTGATTTTACTGGGTCCAAACTAAGCAAAGTTTGTACTATGGGTACTTACTAGAGAATGGATAAGCATATGAGACATCCAAGAATCAGGTACAAATGCTCATACCCATCATACTACTACTACTCCTAGCAGAATTTGAACCTGCAACCTCCAGTTTTGTAATCAGGGCTTCAGACAATTAGATCGACAGGCCATCTATATGATGAATATGCTTTACTAGAATGGTGATGCAACTCAAAAAGTGTCACCACATTATAAAAAAATTACATGTGATGTATTAGTATCTCAAATGGAGTAAAAATATATTTCGGATAGTGTCACTCTTCTTCTAGTTTAGGAAATTGAACAAATGCGCTACACCAACAAGTATGTTTATATACAACAAAATGCTCATATGCTTGTACATTTTGGCAGAATTAATTTATAAAATTTATTGCAGATTATTTCTTTAATATTTAGACAGGCACCTGATGGTATTGAAATGTCTGTAAAATCACCGACATTATATACAAATGCCCATCCTTATCACACTATAGACACAGGCCATTATTATTAGATAGTGTAGAAAATAATGCATTTATAATATTTAACTTATGTATCAAATAAATCTTTTTATGTTTAGACTTCTTCATTGTGTGTTAAACACAAGAAATAAGCAGAATTCAAATACACATCAACATATTATTGCATAAGTATTAACCAATTATAATTAATGTGTATCTGAGTTTGAAATGTTTACAACTAATTAAGATTTAATTGGTTATTATCTTTACATAGTATGATAAAGTGAAACATTTATGGTGAAATATATTATAACGCAGTATAGCGAAAGTGCTATTATGCAATAAAATAAAAACATAGTCAATTAAGTACTTTTAGATATGTCATGAACTAGTTATAACTTTTGTTCACAATGTCATATCACATTAAGTGTAGTAACTTTCCATCATATAATCAGTAAAATATATACCAATGCAAACCCAGAACAAAACCAGTTACTAATAAGAATAACACCCAATTTCACATGTGTATAACAGATATAACTATCAATACTACATGATTTAGTTTAAAATTCGTGTATCTCTGCTATTACTTTGTAATTTAACAAGGCTTTACTATAGAATGATCAAGTCTAACCATTTCATTGACCTAAATACTTATAAGCAGATAACCCCTCTATTCATAATAATATCTCCAATACAAACATTGAGTAAACAAGATTAGAGGTCAAACCTGTTCTCGTACATTAGTTCCGTGATGAGATTGCATGGAAGGATAATAAGTGTTAAAACAAACACCTTTGACTAAACAAACTAAAAACTTGTCACTCGACTCGCTAAACAAAGCGAATACGCACCAAACACTATAGGTATTTCTAATATACTAACACGACTAGACCTCAGTTGAAAACATAAAAATTACGTACGGAAACAACCAGCATGATTAATTTGTTTACCTCACCAGTACCACGATGATAATTAAGGTAGAAAAACGCATAAATACCTTCGTCGCAGAGCCCCATATTGCCATCTGTGGTTTTCTTAATAGGGCCTTCAGTCACGACTCCTTTAGCACCCAAATAATTATTATTTTCTACACAGTTAAACATTTATTTGGCAACAAGTAATCTTACAAAAAGTAAATAAGTGACATTAGCTGCCAGTTTGACAACCGGAAATTGGTAGTGAATGAACGAAACTATGAATTGTTTACCAAATGTTGCTATCAATGAAAAAAATGTACTGCTACTAGCGACATCTAGTATAGAGTGGCGTTACTTATTCGAAAGTTCAGCACAGTTCCTGATAGATGGCGAGAGTGTAATATAAATGTCGTTTCTTATTCTTTTTGAAATCCTTTTTAGAACATAACAAATAAATATAAAAAAACTGTAGCGCCGAGAACACACAATATCAGTTGCAAAGAATACAATAAATCATACTCAATAGCAATACTCATGTGATCAAAACCGAAGTATTTAAATGTTGATAATAATTTACCTTAGGTACCTACGTTTACAAAAATGCCATACTTAGCTACCAACCTAGTGGGTAAGAAGATAGGATACATAAGTACTTACTACTTATAACATTTTATATTATGATCTCAGTTATGGAGGAAACCGTAAACATTTAATAGGTACCATAAGTTGCTTATCTCCACATACCAACCTATCTCCAATAACACTATCACGCATAAATATAATATAATATGTATTAGAATAGGTAAGTAAAAAGGCTTAAGGGTCTCCTTTCAGGAGTCTCGCCACCCGTCCGGTTTTGCAGTGAAGGCCCATTAGCTGGCCAACTGCGCTTCAGTATTCAGTTCGAAAAAAAAAGGTAAGTAAATAATATGAATTCGACTAGCTATATCATTCGTCGATTAATACTACCTACTTAGTGTATTTATGTAAGCATCGTTGCTAACTGCATTGTAAGTAGGAAGATCTACCAGCTACTCTAGACAACCTAGGTATTATTTTCATGTCGCCGGTTGCCAGCAATTAGTTTAAATAGGTACTTTGTTTTGTATTGTGTTTGATACTAGTTCACGTGGCTTGCTAGGGCCTAGACCGAGCATACCTATGTAGATGTGCTCGTTCATTACAATAGATATCTACTACTAAATATTCTACTTAAGTATATTATAACCTAAAGATATCAAGGTTGTAAATAATAATACTTATGTGTTCCTTACAACTAACTATTGAGGCTTTTTTAATCGGCAAAAAAAAGATGCATACGTAAACAGGTAGTAGGTATTTTAAGGTTTATTAAATTCCGAAATCTAGGCTACTATTTTAATAACAGTAGGTTCTGCAATATATTTAAAACTAATATCGCATCATTAAAATCTTATTTTGAAGTCGACTGCAGACATCGCCGTGGCTGAAATAGCTAATCTATTCTCGTTTCTGAGTCCATGACAAACAAATTGAAAAAAAGATCGGTTAGTTACCAACACAAAATGAAATGCATCTGATAATATGATTTTTAAAAGGCATGTAATTGTATAATATTAATATACCTAGATAATTACTTGATTAAGTATAAATTGGTATTTATCGACATCTAAAAAAACAGGTATCAATGCAATGAAGCCCAAACTGGTAGGTCGTAAGAAAATTTATCTAAGTTGAATGCGCTATAGGTACCCTAATATTGAAATAAGGATATTTTTGAAAAGACCATGAGGCTACATTGTGATAGAAAAAGATTATGAATTTAGGCCTCATAGATAAGTAGGTAATATTTAATCATTTTTTTAGCGTTAGACTATCGTCAGCTCAGTCGTGCTACGATTATGGAAACTGTAAAAAATCCGAAACGTCATCAAAAAAAAATACGCGAGTTAAGTCCGTTAATAGTTGTTTCATTCCAATAGGTAATATTTATCGAAAACTTGCAAACAAATTGTCACGAAATGAAATGAAACACTGTTTTAGATTTTTTTTTAATTTCACACATTAATTATTTCAGTAAATATTTTACACTTCGCTATAGCATGTGTGAGAAATCAGATTTGTATAACGCGTTCGTGTCTATACCAATGTATAATCGCAGAACATTTGTAAGCATTTTTAAATAAATAATTTAATCAAGTACTTATACTTCATACTTAAATTTTACAAAATGAAATAGGTAGCCAGGAACCTATCTACTTAGGTAACTAGTACCTACTAAATCGAAAATAGATTATGGGAACTTAAAAATTGTGAAATAGGCTCTCTTGAACACAGTGGAGTTATCTAATAAATGGTAGGTACCTATTAAAAATGAGATACATAATCGTCAATAATGTAGGTTGTCCAACCTTTCTACCCAAGTGTCCGGCAAAACTGGCTCGTCTGTCCGGCTATTAGGTTGGGCGATATGGCAACCCTAACTTTATGCTTAATTAAAATACATGTGAATTTGTTTTAAATTGGGTAACAATATTTAAGGTTGTCACCGTGAAATTAGTTTAGGTACCTACTGTTTGTACCTACAGACTAGGACCCATTAGAAGCTTCATATTAAAACGAGTTTGAATGCAGATAATTATATATTTAACTTCATATCTACATACAAACTTGTCCTTAAATATATATGCCGAACATAGGTTAAGTGACGTCGTATCGATGTTTAGTATACCTAGATCTCCTAGACTGTACGATAAAACTCATTTCACGCTCACGACCTTATATTACCTAGTTAATTCTTATCTATTAAGATAGGGATATTGATAAAAAAGATGTATTTTTACATTCCTACGGAACTATTTCTCTGGTTGTTGATCGCGCTTGGCTGTTATTTTACCGAACTATTTATAATCTAGGTCAAAAACCCGCGGCCGATATTTTGTAGACAAATAAAATGAAAATATAAACTCTACGTTTTTATTATAGCTATCAAATTTGTGTCAAGTACATACCAACGTAAGAATATTATGTTTTTATGTAATCTCCGCATGTTTATTAGGGACTTTCTTTGAGTAGCTACCTTCTCATAATGATTTAAAAAACAAAAACAGATATATAGGTAGCTCGTGTATTTTTAAATTTTTTTAAAGTACAGTTTCCATATTCGTAGCACGATTAAGCTGACCTACTGTAGTGTTGACTGCCATTCAAACTATCCTTAACTACGATGCTGAAGGTAGTAGGTTCGAATCGCGCGAGGAGCAGACGTTAGTGAGATGACCGTGACCACGAGCATTTGTAGGAACCTAAGTCTAATGTATTTAAGTGTATTTATCGTCTATTGTGGGACTAGATCAATTGGTGAGAATTCGTACCAAAACTTAATTCGGCCAAGAATTCAGAAACAACATCTCCTAGAAACCCAGAATCATAAATACATTCCAAAATTCTGCATCCAGATTAATATAGACCACGTTATGTATTAATACTAGTAGGTACATAAATATCGATGACGTCACAGTTGGCAGGGGCGGGCATGACTATTGGCAAACGAACACGGTCGTTCAATGACATGCACCGCTGCAGTTTATGTGACGCGATCCATTCATACCGATTAATGCAGAAAGGCCTACCATTCGGGCAATGATTGGTTAATAATATCTCTTATTACGTGACTTATTTGATGGAGTACATAAGGAAAGAAGTCACTCGCCTACCGGCTAACAAAGTTGCCTAATGCGCTGGCGCATAATGTAGTGTAGGAATGATTTTCTAAGTTGTTTGTTTTAAAATTGGCGCTTTTTATGAAGCAGAGTTTCAAGTTCTTAATTTGATGCAGTTAATACCTTGATCTCGCATTTAATAACAGCTTATATGTACTTACTTACAATAGGTAATTATAAATAAAAATTACCGCCTTTTCTGATCTTGAAGAATCTATTAATTACAAGTCTTGATAAAGTCCAGACAATTTCAATATCAGCGGACTTGAGCTACCCGACTAGGGTTGCCAGACCTAATAGCCGGACAGATCAGCCGGTTTGGCCGGACATTTGAGTAGAAAGGCCGGACACTACATTATTGAGGAAGTACATTATTGTGTCTCAATATTAATAGGTACTTACGACAAAAAAAAAGTAAAATCAAGCTGCTTTGATTATTGTAAAAAGCCTAATGCCATTTATTTGATATCCACAGATACATAAAGTAAGAAACATTAAATATATGTGTAGCCAGGTTTAAAAATAAACGGCAACGAAAATGTTGCATATATTAATCATCCGCGACCTTAGAGATGCTTGTAGAATATTCCTATGTTTTATTGTAAAATATATGTAGATAGTAGTCATTCCAATGTATAATAACCGCGAAGGCATCAGAAATTATTATAGTAGACTATTGCCTATATTTTAATCATTTGCGCCTGCTCTCTGTATAATAATATATTACCTATAAGTATACTTAATTATTTACAGTTTGTAAAATTATTTTAACATAGGTAGTTACTTATAAATCTTTTGGAAACTTACACAGCTTTATTTAACGCTTGCAATCTTAATTTCCCAAGGATTCCCTTCACCTAAATTGCATTTGAAAACGCACATTACTTAATCTGTGGCATGTAACAGCCCCCATATAAAATGAGAACTAGATATTTAAACAGGGTTGGCGCTAGTAAATTATTGTAATGATCCAGAGAGGCAATCAAGTTGATTCAAGGCGAACCGCAACACAAATCATTTTAATGACAGATGCCAGTTACACGCTATTTCTAAATATTGACGGAAGTATCCACAACGTGGCTCACGCAATGCTGCGGACAACTGTCTCTGTTACAATGCAATAATTAATAAGAGAGTAAAAGAGACAGTTGCTTAATCGTTAAGTACAACTATAAATATTAATTTCAGCTTAGACGAACTTTTTCTTGAAAACTTTTAGACGGTTGTCCGCTTTACCGTGAACTAACTAGGTATATGCTTTTATTGTGATAAGTTCTGGCGTAGATATAATATAAATACTTAAGTATAATTGACAGAATGGGTAACTAGACGCCATTACTTCCTGCATTCTGCACTTAGAGATGAAAAAACTGGTTAATTTATTTCTATTATCTATTGGTTTTAATTATACATCGATACATTGGAACGAAACAACTATATATATCGGATCTAACTCGCATAGGTATATTTATCTTATAAGCTGACAATTCGAAAACTTTAAGTCGGCTAATAATATAGGAACTGTAAATTATTCGAAACGTCATCATAAATATTAAAATATAGGTTCGTGAATTAAATCCGCGAAAGTTTTAGACAGTTGTCAAGTTCGATAATTGTAGAATTCTCAGAGTAAGTATTTAATTTTTCTAAATATAGAAGGTAACCGTGTGTAAGGTCATTGAGGATATGTACCTATAACTTATTAAGATACACTTGGTAACATTGAATACAAACAGTTTTTGTTTATTTATTTATTAAGTCGTTAATGCAAGTGTGTACTAATTAAAAAGTATACCCTACCTCTAAAGCAATTAAGCTCAAAATCATAAACTCGTACACATTTTCTATAAAAACACAATTGTTCTTGTAAATAAGTACCGAAACTCGTGTAGCCTTGATGATGTTTAGGTACTCCGTTGTTTTGATGGTAAACGTTGATAAAACAGTATTTTTTTTTGTAAATGACATGTTATGATTTATACAGCGTTCGTTATTATACAGATTGGCTCTGCACTTGGCCGTTTTTCAATTATTTTTAGTTGGTAGTGTGACGTACCAAAAGACAGGAATCTACGTACTTAGTAGGTACCTAGTTATAAGGACTTGGCTGTGATACTTTTGACAATGTGTCAAACATTACGCCAAAACTTTGTCTATGAGTTCTAATATTAGCTGTATCTACATTGCAGACCTATCCTATTCAATTAATAATTGGATATTATTATCCATACCTATATTATAGTGTCAGGTACTAGAGACAATGTTACTAGGTAACAGAAAATTGTAAAAGTACGAGCATTGTATTACCTAAATATATCTATAAGTTTGTATGTATGTCAGAGGACTCAATCTCTTAAACAAGATAGTCAATAATTATGAAATCGTCATAACAGGATTCGTATTATCGAAATAAAGATTAATTTGTGATAGTCTAAGTTTAATAGGTAGGTAGATAGGTACTTATTCAATAATAATAATACACCAACATTACGAAATATTCATTGTAATTTTAAAATATTGTTTAAAATACAAAATGGCGCGGTACTGTAACTTTTTGCCATAGATTATAACCAATCAGCATATTTTTTTTCTCGTTGTCAAGCTTTTACGCAACTGATTTTTAACAATTTAGGTAAGTACCTATCTACCAAATTTATTTGTTTTCGAACATGGGCGTGGGTACCAACTAATTAACTATTTTAGCAATGAAAAATATTATAAGGCTACATTCATACACATCTAAAGTTATCTAAAAGTAGGGCCACTAGGGATGCCATCTCTAAAATTTGGCGACACGGACAAGCCGCGTGAAATTTGGAGTCTAAAACCCGGACATATCAACATAAAACAGGGTCCATAGTTTTTGAGACCAAAAATAGTTATTACATTTTAAAACCCGGACGCTCCCCGGACGCCCTCTAAACTAGGAAAATCCAGGGAAACCCGGACGTATGGCAACCCTACCTAATCATAAACAATTATAAAGATGGGATGCGGACACTAAAATTCAAATGAGAATTGCTTATTTACCGTTAGCATAGGTGCTATATTCGGAAAGCTTTTCTGAAACATAAAACCCAACTCAGCACTACACGTTTGGCACTGATCTCAGATCAGAAACAGTAGTCATTTGACCTTGGAGAAGTTAGGAATGGTCAGGTCATGAGTGAAATTACAAACTGTCAACCATAACTAATTATAGACGGCCTTTATGTAAATATTTTGTCGCGTTTTTTATCTGTAGGTATCGTGTTACTTACCTACTTAAGTGCGCACACACATTGTCTTTATTTCATAACAATTTATAATCACAGTACCATATTCAAATTTCAAGTATTTTAGTAAATACTAAAACAAGACACTTAATGCCTTTTAAAATGCAAACGCGTCATTACAATATGCATGAGTAGTGAACAATACAAGCCACAACCTTTCGCTGTTTTAGTAATAGTGACACAAACCAAAATGTGTTATCACTCCATTTAAGATTGTAAGTCTTAACGTTTAAATTTGAATATACGTTGTAACACATTATGTGTTAAGTCAGTATTCTATTGAAGCAGTGATTTGACCGCGGGTTTTCGTTCATTTCTTGCGCGTTGCTTTCTTAATTATATTAAAGGAATCATTTTATAACAATCGAGGAAATTATAGGTACTAACACAACCTTCACACAGATAATGAAATGAGACTAATGGATGGGAAAGTAGCTCAAATTTTGGGAAATATACCTACCTAGATATCACACACCTGCGAAGAAGCTAGTATGAATTGTCGAGTCGACATCTCGTCATGTCGATATCGTCTTATTCTTACGATGATCTGTCAAAAATCAACGTTGTCGACAACGAGAAATCTTGTCATGTCGATGTCGTCTCTTATTTCTACATGTCGATAATAAAATAATATCGTAACGACGAACCTTTTGCTTGTCGACAACATGTTGTCGACAGTTCATAATAGGCTCGGGGATACAAGAGGGAACTACCTAACTCAATAAAGATTTTTTCAGGAAAGGCGAAAAACTGATTGAATGTCCATATGCACGCAGAAGTTTTATGTAGGTAGGAATAGATTTTTCTTTTTATATGAAGATAGAAGAGACAGCTTAAATCTTTTATTAGTAGGTAGGTTGTGTAAGGAATACGACGGTTTTCGCGTTAGCTCTATTTAAATCTAGGTATGCACTATATAATATCAAATGTGTCTGCGACGTCGATTTTACTTGCGTTTCAAAAACTTTACAGTTACCATATTCGTAGCAAGACTGAGCAGACGATAGTCTAACCCTAAAGTAACTAGGACTTTAGCGTTAGAAAAAGTGTTTGCAGTTAACGATAAGCCACTTAAGTAGGTAGGTAAGTACACTAATTATGAAATAATATTGCATAAACAAGTTTATGACAAATGTAAATATGCGAAGCAGTCCCTCGTTCCTTATCACCGATGCACCTCTACTGATAAGGACCAGACAATGTTCTTTGGATTGAGTTGCCACTTAAACTGGCATTACGGTCAATGGTCTTTATAAGCAGATAATTTGTTTTTAGGATTCTGAACCTAGGGGGAAAAACGGTGACACCCCGTTACCCCGTAGTTACTAGGGGGTAAAACGGGGTGTCAACAAAACTACATATTTTAACTCTATGTAAGCAAGATAGTTATTACAAACGGTCAAGTCTTTTTACAATATTTTTAATTTATGATGTAATTAACTGATATTTATGGTTTCCGCAACTTTTCTTTTTTATCTGTGCTACTCTTTCTTTCTTTGCTTCGTACCAAATTCCAATATTCTGATTCTGTGCTTAGAAGTTTTTTTCACAGCTTCAAGTGACAGTAGACCTGAGTATTTCATATGAATTTCAGCTTGATACCTTCACACTCCTGAGAAAAAGGATATTGACAGACAGGGAGACTGACAACAAAGTAGGGAACCCCTAAAAATGATGATGCAACGGCAAGAATAGTCAAGTCGTTTACAGGTTAACCTAATAAAACAGTGTTAAAAGAGGGCTCTAACGACTGTAACGATCTTGATGAAATTTGAAATAATTTATAAGACTCTTTGGGGCCTAAAATCTATTTTCTACATGTCGACAAAGATATGTCATGCCGTATTACTAAATTATGATATAAACACCTAGATATGGGCATAAACTATATAGAAAAATAAAATAAAATAATAAAAAAAAAAAATACGCGAGTTAAATCCGTTAATAGTTGTTTCATTCCAATATATAGAAATGTTAGAATAGTGAAGTCTCTGTTTAAATATAAGTAAATTTGTTAATTAGAATGATGCAACCACAATAGCTTTAACTTGCGTAGGTATTTTTTTTTCTTTGCTGACATTTCGTAAACTTCACGATTTATATTTAAGTCAGCAAATAAAATATGCGAGATAAATCCCTTATAGCTGATTCATTCCAATGTAAAATATCCGCGAAAGCATCACAAATTATTAGGTAGATATAAAATGTTATTGCTTGAATAATAGCATAAGAATGTTTACACCGCCAAGCGATTACGACATCCGTAATGATAAGACGACAGAGATATCATTATCAAGTCTGCATTACACTTCACTTATTTTAAAGATTCGGTATTAGAATTAAAAACCCTTTAAAATCATATAGGTATTTTGCATTTGTAGACAATTATATTATGAACTTTCAACACTCTCATTAATTAGACTTTTATCTAAATATCTCGATTTCGTTTCATTTTCCGACATGGACTAGGTAAGTACTATCGGATGCTTTCGGGGTACGCCATTTTAGAAAAAAATTGCTTGCACTTGTTGCTTCACACACAGCCGCCAGGTACCAGGGTCGTTCAAGCGATTATTGCCTTAAAGGTGTAACATCGCCAGCACAGTTGATAGTACATACCTATAGTGTTTGCTATGTAGGTATGAAACATAGGTAGGTACCTACTAAAGACCTTGAATAAAAATCACTTTTAGCTACTATACTAACAACTTTAATCGTTCACCACACAATTATCATTCCTAGATTTTCTGAGATTTTTTATATTTACCTACATATTTTTAAATATACAAACATTTTTAAAATTATTTTGCGGCCATCATTATTGAATCGCAACCTCTACTTTTACATAAGTACTTTTAAATAATTCTCTCGACACTGTAGTAAAATTAAAATAATTTACAACTACAAGTACCTACCTATGTTGTTAACTGGTAGGTAGTTAGTACTTAAAGTTCTAAAAAAAGACCGGAGAAAACTATTTTAACAAATCATAATTGTTTAATGATGTAAGACTTGTATTTCTACAACAATCATCAAATCATTTGCTTATCATATACGTGTGTTTGATATACCAAAAATAACAAACTAGATAATGAATCCTTACCTCTTTATAACATAAGAAAAGTTAACAAATTGAGTGATACGTAGGTACTTTTTATACTTAAGTATATCGATTATTTACCTATAAAAGCACCTATTTCAATAAAGATAGGAAAATAGTGATGAATGATTTAAACAGCGTATCGTTCAATAAATTTGTTTACTTTGATACTTACCTACTACAAAGTAACAACTGTGTAAACAGTACCTAATAACTCTCTTGCTTACATAGAGTTAAAATATAATAGACACACAGGTTTAGCAAGCACCAACCTAGCAAAAAAATATTTTTTTATGAATAGAATCCTTAATGTTGCCAATTCCAAATATCAGATTGAAATATCAACTTCTTAACTGTAGCAATCATTTAAAAAGTTATTTTTTACCAGCTAAAGCATAAGTACTTACCTATGCATGTGTGCGCTTTTTTTGTACTACAAATGAATGAAATGAAATGAAATAGAAACATTAAAGCAATAGGTAACAAAGCAAATGTACAAAGGCAAACTTATCCTTTTCAGGATTCTTCAAGTTAAGGGAAATTCTTCTTTTGTATGCTAATTCTAGCCAGACTCACAAACAACAATTTTATTTGAATAAAATGCATCTAGTATTTAACGTAGCATTCTGACATGTTATAAGTTACATGAGAAGCGTACTCTGAACCCTGGGCCTTGTATATTAAGGTTAATTTTCCAGTAACGGTCAATTGCAAGAGGTAGCCGAGTCACTTGATGCAATTCCGCTGATGATTATGAGATAGTGACACGCGCACGCATCACATTAGCGAGTGATGGACGATCAAGATGCAAGTAGGTACCATCTATGCAATGTAGGTACATTAAGTAGGTAGGTAACTGGTAACATAAACTAGTAATAAGTAATATTCTTTATTATGATGTATCAACCGAAATTGGAAGGATATAATACGCCCTGTGAAACAATCCATAAATAGGTAAGTAGGTATAAGTCCCACTGGAATCTCCGTGGTTTTTTTTTCTGTAATGGGTAGATACCATAACGTGACTCCTGGACTCTGTTTTCTTTACCCAGTGGTCATTCTTATTGTGTCCTGACTGGCATCACTGATGCTACAAGCTTGGAGCTTTATTTATTTTGCATATCTATTCTACTGTTTACTTTTCATTCAATAAAATGTAAAGTTGAAATAGAAACGTTTCCGACGAATATAGAACCTCCTCCTTTTTTTCAAGTCGGTTAAAAATTTGCCTAAAGGGGCCCATAAAATTATACGTATCTTATCGTATCTACTTACTATCATTGTCTTTGGAAATATAGGTAAGTAATTATTGTATTAAAAACTAACTACCCGGTTGCTATACGACATGGTATTAGAAAACTTAAATAAGTGGCTATATTTTGACGCTTCTTTGTGGATAATTTTATCTCTTGTTACCTAGTCTTTAGGTATTATGTTATGGTTGGTATCTTAACTTTGATTTTGTTTACCTAAATATTATATAGGTTTGTAAACACAAAGCACGTTCTACCTAAATATTAAATCGAACACATAGTAAGTCTTGTAACAATATACCTAAGTTAAATACAATAAAGTTCAACGAAACAAAACAAATTTAAATCAAGTGTTCACCATATGTGTATGACAACTGCAAACACATTGCGTTTTCTTTATGCATTTCTGCGAGTCTATGATAAACACGAGTCGACATTTTGTCGACATAATATTAAGAACGTTGTTGCCAAGGAGAAGGTTTGTCCTGTCTATATTATTTCGTTGTCGACATGAAGAAATAAGAGACGACATCGACATACTTAACAAGATTTCTCGCTATCGACAACGTTAGGTACCTATTTTTGACAGATCACCGCGAGTTTAAGACATCATCGACATGACAAGATGTCGACTCGACAATTCATCATAGGCTCGCTGCACTTGTTTTGTCCAAATACCTAAGCTAAAGTAGATACACACGTGTTAGTACTAAAAACCCTAAACCCAACCCAAAAGGCTTAAGAGTCTCCTTTCAGGAGTCTCGCCACCCGTCCGGTTTTGCAGTGAAGGCCCATTAGCTGGCCAACTGCGCTTCAGTATTCAGTTCGAAAAAAAAAAAGATACACACGTGTTAGTAACATATTATTATCTTTGTCACTTTCCGTCATGTAATCTCACCTCTATCTAATCATTAACTTCACCTAAATGTATTATAAAAATATTATGCAACCACAAAAGTAACAATTTTAGATAAGATTTAATAAATAGGTACGTTGCTAATTAAGTACCTATGTTGGAATATTGTTCATTAAACGTAGCTGTGCCATGTTTTCTGAACCATTAAAAACCACGGTAACTTACCTGCAAATAAAGTTTTTGATAATTATATGGTACAATTAGGTAAGTAAGTGCTTTTAGGCGTGTAACGATGGTACGGTTACTGCCAGTAGGTATATCTGGGATACATTTATTTTTATGTGCTCTAATGATCATAGAAAATCATTTGCAGCTTAGGAAATAATACACCGTTTGCATTTTACTATTAGGTAGGTAAGTAAGTAGGTACTGTAAATTACGACTGAACGTGCCTATAAATAAGAGACACTTATCGAGAAGTTTATATTTTAGTTGAGTAAGTACCTATAATTTTTCGAGATTTATTCGGTAGTTAAGTAACAGGTTTCAGTTTTGGAGTTCAAAAAAGAACTTAGTTTTTTAAGTCATACTCTACACTGCACTCTTAATAACTCTATGTAACCTTGGGAGCTGTCAACCATTGTAAAGGCAAAAAATGAGCTATAGGTATAGTTTACATAATTACAAGGATTAGGTATGTTTTTACATCAACTATTTACGTAATATTTACAACAAGACCGTCGACGCGGAAGGGGACTGAAATAAAAGAATAAATTGTACGTAATTAATGGACACCCCTTTAAGAATAGACAATAGTAAAGTTATATAATAACCGTCTTACATTAATATTGTATGAGATCTAAAAAAATAACGACGAGAAGGAATTGATACTTACCTAAGTATTTATGTCAAAATAATAATCTCATATATTTAAAATATAATCTCAATAGGTTTCGAATAGATATAACAAAACAATTCGTTAATCCGAATTTGAAAATAATATTCACGCATTTCATATCAGGTATAATCTATGATGACTATGGTCGGCGCTCAAACTTTTTTAATTTGCAAACAGGACACAGATTACAACCTGCCAGCCATATGAAGTTATAAAAATTTTGAGCAGCCATATTTTTCTTTAATTTAAATACTTATTGCCATTCCAGCTAGTTACTATATAAGGCATCGTTTTCGGTATCTGAATCACTGTCGTGTGGTCGTATATGAGAGACTGTTCTTATTATGAAAGCTGTCAAGAC
This sequence comes from Polylopha cassiicola, assembly GCA_038024825.1. Lineage (NCBI taxonomy): Eukaryota > Metazoa > Arthropoda > Insecta > Lepidoptera > Tortricidae > Polylopha > Polylopha cassiicola. The sequence goes on along the minus strand of CP149060.1, from coordinate 6,844,320 downwards.
CAGAAAAACCAGTTGCAGAGCTTGCAGGGACTGTTAAAAAAATGAGATATATTTTTTGAGATTTTTAGGTTTTCGATCGTCGGCCGCCATTTAAAACCTGTACCTACATCAATTTTTATCCGGTTGCTTTATTTTAAATTTCGTCGTCTTCATCAAATATTTACAAAAAGTCGTTTGCTAGACTAGGGATATCCACAATGACCAGCTTCTAGTATCTATCGGATGTAAGCGACTGTCATCCAATTTTAATTTATAAAATAATTATCAATTTATACGCTGTTGATTGAAAATAAACCGTTTAAAATCGGTCTACCTACAATTCACTACAAGTAATAAATTAGGTTTATGACATAATAGGTAAGAGTATTTGAAATTACTTTCTACGTTTGTGAAGATAAATATAAAACCTATTTAAACTCAAAAACATAAGAAAGATATTTATTAAAAAAAACGTTGACATAAGATCAAATAAAACTTCAATAAACGTAAAAGCGGGTACCTTGGTAACACAGCTGTTTCGTAATGTATACTTAAAGTGACTTAAACTCACCAAGTATCTGCAGAAAGCTGTCCTCAAGCCGCATCGTGGAGGACAGGAGGTAGTCCGTGCCCTCCAGCTCACTCGGGACCATCACGTCGCTCCTCATTTTAAATCACAGTCAAAGCTCACAAGTTAAATCATCTTAAAACTTCACACGGTTTTAGCTAAATCACATTATCACTTCGCGTAGTCAGTGCGCGATGTACCTTTTAATTATGCGGCAATTTATTAGCGTTTACACGTTCACGTGTGGTATTTACTTCGTTTCGTACGATAACACACGATACGCGGTGTTCGCGCGGGCGCCGCCCGCTCTATAACTCCTATAAGCCGCGCGCGCACCATCAGCTGATTCGTCCACTATAAATAATATGGAATTATTTGGATGCAGTTTAACTGTTAGCTAACCGGTGTCCCTTACGGTCACGTGGCGTTGAAACGTCGCGTGGTGACAACCTCGTTATTAGTGTAATGAAGGTAGATTACAATGATTAATTTAATGTAGTTAGGAAAATTGTTTTGGACGAAGCGATGAGACGCCGGTAACCGGTTCCGTTTGCGGTTATGGTTTAGAACGGAAAGTAATAATTAATACATACTTTACTTCTGACGTCATATTTTATGTTGTATTGATTATAACTACTTAGATACTAGGTTTAAACTATTATGAAAATGAATTAAGTATGTAGGTACTACCTACGTAAATAGAACACTACATAACGATTTCAGTATTTTCGGCAAATCTGCATTCGAGGAGTAATTTAAGTAGGTTGAAATTGATTTTTTAATTATCACCGGGGCGCCTAAATAGTAAATATAAAAAACTGGTTAACAGAAGTAGGTAGTTAACTAAAATATTATCATATATTATTACTTATTAAATACCGGTATATCAAAGTTTATTTGGCATAACCTGTTCCGAATGTACCCATAACTAATTCTTAAAAAAAATATTTCAAGTTGTAATAATTTCTGATGCCTTCCCGGTTATATTATTATTACACATTGGAATGAAACAACTATTAACGGATGTACCTCGCACGTAGGTACTATCGCATGCTTTCGGGGTATGCCATTTTAGAAAAAAATTGCTTGCACTTGTTGCTTCACACACAGCCGCCAGGTACCAGGGGCGTTCAAGTGATTATTGCCTTAAAGGTGTAACATCGCCAGCACAGTTGATAGTATTTACTTACTTTGTACTCGTAAGAACGTATTGAAACAAATAATAGCCGTCGTGTAAAAGCGGTACATATTATACGAATATTCAGTAAAAAGGAAGTTCAAATGATCAGTCAAGTTCAAGGTCAACTGAAATGACATCATTAATTGGACTAACTAAAAACCGAATGATTAGAAGTCAATTGTTATGTAATCCATTCAAAATGGCTCTGCTCTGGTTGCCAACACCTTTACCTACGTATCCAGTTATAACTAGATTTATTCATAGACGTAAAGTTTCGCAGTAGGCATGACGACTATTTTTTTTCTTTGTCTATCTAGTAGATTAAACACAACTGATTGGATACCCACGTATTTTGTCTTTCCTGAACTCGACAATAAATGACAAAAATAAGCGGGTAAAAATTTCGGAGGTTGTGACGCCACGGTGTGGTATGTATCTTACCATAACGTGACGTCACCAGCCCCCACTCTCGAACTTTAAAGAACTTTAGTGTCTTTGTCATTCATTTCATACTTGAATTTTAGATACTATACCTACATAAGTATGTTCTTATTTACCTATTACAATATCATTCGGTCACCATGACTTTTAATCAGCAGGTACTCGCGTTTTATTTTATTGGCTGACGTTTCGGAGCCTTTACAGATTCCATGATCGTAGCACGACTAAGCTGACAATAGTCTTATGCTAAAGTGATCTGAAACGTCAGCCAATAAAATAAAACACGCGAGTTAAATCCGTTAGAGTTGTTTCATTCCAAGGTACACATTTTGTTACCATTACCATTTTAATTTTGTCCGTACCTGAAATTAAAATCTACCAAGTTTACTAAGCAGCAACACTTTCTGAACACATAAAAAAAACATAATTTTATCAAATCGTTATTTCTACGCTATATCTGGTCTTAAATGATAAGAAATATAATTTATTAGCTTTAGGGCACCAACAGCGTTACTACCGATTTGTGATAAGGCAGCTATAAATTGCGTAAAATCGGATTGGATTGGTTTCATATAAGTACTTGTAAAATTAATCCATAGGTAGAATAGGTTATCTAAACTGACGTAGGGTTGGTAGTTACCAAAATGAAAATGTAGTTACATTTTCAAAAATTTACGTATAAAAGACTCGGAAAACAAAGTACCTACTTAGCAATATATTATGCAGAAGATGGTTTAATAATATTCAAACAATATTAAGGGCTGGAGAGAGTAATTAGTTTTTAGATTATACCTAGGTAGGTTCCTAGGTAACTGGTGACCGACAAACCTATTAAATATCTCCTTTTTAACATCGAGGCCTAAAGCCATTTATTTAAAAATCAAATTGAAGTGAATTTGTTTCTCTGTAAAAAAAGTCAAAATTAATATATTTTAATAAGTAAATACGCCGTGGGCGGGTCAAATGAATTACCATCATATTCAAATGTATCTGTTAAATTATTTATAAAATTTGACGTTACTTTGCACATGTGTTTCGATGTTGCCAACTCATTATGTGCCTTAGACACTCGGCATAAAGTACAAAATCTTTCAAAGAATTTGTTGAAGGACAATACTTAGATACTCAGGTGAAAATAAAGTCAATAAGTTATACAATTGAATATAACTGAAGCCGCCAAAATTAATTCTAAATATTTAAATACCTAAGCGAAGAATAAACAGAAATTATAATGAGTGGTAGGTACATTGTATGACTTTTGTAAATTATTTGATAAAACATTTGTCATAAAATGGCGCGCAGTAAGTATGATGTAAGTTTTTTATAATATTATCATAGAAGCATTCGTGGTTAATACTTATTAATTTTCAACAAAGAATAAAAACAATTTTGGAATGAAACCACTATAGACGAATTTAACTCGCGTATTTTATTTCATTGGCTGACCTTTCGGAGCCTTTACAGATTCCATAATCGTAGCACGAGTCACGACTGAGCTGACAATGGTCTTAATCACTTTAACATAAGACTATTGTCAGCTCAGTCGAGCAATGCATAATAACCGCGAAGGCAGTAAAAAAACAATTTTAATAAATTGAGTATTCATTTATTTTACTTATGTTCTTACATAAAAGTCCTAAAAAATATTGTAAAAAGATATACAAATATAAAATAAAATACTTCAAAAAGGTACTTATTTTCTAATGGCCTTATCTCGGTAAGGCACAACGGCAACAATTATGGCGATTCTTGGCATAAATTCATAACTTTGTTATATAAAACAAAAGTACAATAAAGATAGAATGGCATATTTGTACAAGCAATCCATTTGGCACTTGGAGATTTCAAAAAATCGGAATCAACTTGACCTTAGTCAACTTATAATCAGACCTAATATTGATTTTAATTATCAGATCTCAATATTATAACATAAATAACAATAAACAAATTTTGACATAACGCTAAACCCAAAAGGACGGATAATTAGACTAATAATTTATAAGTAGTTTTTCTCCAAGATCTTTTCGTAAACTCTTAGTTACTTAATTTAGACAACTTAGTTTTTATTAATGTAGGCATTTTACAAGTAGTTAAAAACACATGAGATAAGTATATAGAAACACTTTACAGCGAAAAAAAATCGTTACATCCACATTTAAATGGATTAAATAAGAAAATATAAAGTTTCCTAAAATAAACTTTTCCAATCTCTTTTTCTAATTTGCATATACGATACAAGACTACTTAACAAAACAACGCACGTTGAAATCAAAATCGATTAAAATGTTTGCAGAAAAGTGACATAAAGACAAGAGCCTAATTGTTGTAATTTGAGTCTTATGTAGAAGTCAAACCATATATTAAACAAACTAGGCGATAAGGGCCTTAGGATCAATATTTTGGTGACAAAAGTCAAAAGCATTCGCTTTCATTTAGCTAGTTTCAGGAATAAAGTATTTACTTGGAATAGTATATGTACCTAAATGGTAATACGTAATGACTGATAAAAATAAGCCGTAACATTTATAAAGAAGCACAGTCTGACAAATTAAAATTAGGACTAAAAATAGCTGTATACATAAATAAATAAAATACAATAGTATGTTGACACCATACTTTTTTGCTTTCTTTTACATATAGACCTCCGAATGAAAAATGAGAAACAGAAAGCGGATTCCTGGCTTATTAGAACACACATTTACATAGTTCCAACTTTAGTTTGCCAGTCCGTTCAGACGCTATTGTCAATAAGGTATAGTTTCGTAATAGCATAAGTAATCAATAAATATATAAGTATTTTAAAGCTTTTTAAGTAATACCTACAGACTATGATTATTGCCTTTCAGCAACTCGAACTACAATAAAATCCTAATGAAAACTAACTACAAATAAGGCCACAATATAATAATAATTACTTACTTAATAACAATTTTTTTTTTGAAATCATATTTTTTTTCTGGTTAAATTCAATAAGACGTTTAACAAAAGCAGATTATTGTCTTTACATAGGTAAATTAAGTTCGTAAAAAGTACTATTTTCTTGAAACTTTTTGTACCACTTTTTATTCAACACAATTTACTTTATATAAATAGTTAATTTTTCAATACCTTATTTTATGATCAAATTCCAAAATTATAACAAAAATACGTCTTGTAATTTCATTCGCCGTTGACGGATGAAGAATATTTCCTAAATTAAATTATCAACTCCAAATAATCATTTGAGTGTTTATATTAAGACTAAAAAGTAGGTAATAATTTGAACTGAAACCTATTTTAAAACCGCTAGACCAGGGATATCAACTTTTTCGGTCCTGATAAGAAAATACAGAAGAAAATATGTCATTCTTTCTAAATGGCCTTTCATTATTTGGACCAAAAACGTATGACGCCCTATTTTACATACATTATTCATATCTCATTGTCCAGACAGTTCCGGATCATTCTAGACAGCACAAAATCGTCTAATGAAATACTTTGTTCATGAGGTTCAAATTTAACTGACGTGTGTATAACTTTGAACCTAATTGGCATTTGTTACTATCATTGAGGCTACAGTATATTGCCAACATAATAAAAATACAGCTAAACCACAAAAAAAACATAATTGGACGAAAATTATTTGTGAGAAACCTTTTTCGTTTCGATCATTATCGAGATAAGTAATTGATATGTAATTAAAGGTCTTATTTTTCCTCTTCCTCAATTTAATTGGTTACCTAGCGGTATTTTCAATATATAGTAACATTTAGCGTACCTCAGCGCTAAATGCCATAGTTTATTATGTTCAAGACATTAGATTTCATTAAAAACATCTTACGTTTTAATTTCTAATGCCTTCGCGATTATGCGCGATGATTAATGCCAATGTTTACATTGGAATAAAACAACTATAAACGGATTTAACTCGATAATTTTATTTTATTGCTGCATCTACTGCAGTCACGTTTCGAAAACTTATCCCATACTCGTAGCACGACTGAGCTGAGATTAAGACAGATAACTTAGAATTTAGCCTTAGACTATCGTCAGCTGAGTCGTGCTACGAATATGGGATCTGTAGTTTTCTAAACGACTACCAATAAAATAAAAATAAAATCCGTTTCTGGTTGTTTCATTTCAATGTGTAATGACTGCGAAGGCATCAGAAAGTATTATATCTTAATTTTGATCTGTATCCGGTACTGTCAATTTGCTAAATGCTAATTTACGAGTTCTGTATGGAGTCAGAGAATGCCATGACATCCTCGCCGTAGTCCAAATCGTCTTCTGTGAGATCGTCCTTCAGCGCGCTACCCGCTGTCTCCGTCCCGCCGGGACACGCCAGACACCTGAAGTAGTAAAATACGTAATTAAGACAGAGTACAATAACTAATCGACTAGGTCAAGAAAACGATCTACTTAATCCGCCAGTTAGTAACTTAAAGGGTATAAGTACTTAAGTGATTATATCTCATGTCTTCGCGGTTATTACACACTAGCTTCCGCCCGCGACTTCGTCCGCGTGGAACTCCTCCTTTTTTACAGTCGGTTAAAAAGTAGCCTATGTCCTTTCTCAGGCTCTAGACTTTCTATGTACCAAATTTAATTTAAATCGGTCTAGTAGTTTTAGCGTGAAAGCGTAACAGACAGACAGACAGAGTTACTTTCGCATTTATAATATTAGTAGGGATTGAAATGAAACAACTACGGATTTAACTCTCGTACATTATTTTGTTGGATCACTTTTCGAAAACTTTAGTTCTCATATTGGTTGCACAACTGAGCTGATGATAGTCTAACGCTAATTACATTTTCAAGTTAAATCCGTTTATAGTTGTTTAATTCCAAAGAGTACTTACTTCACATGCAATAAGTATTACACTTATACCCTTTTTCATTAAGAGACCAGAATTGTCTGAGAAATATCTACAGTAGCAACTTAACCACTTTGGTGTTTGTATTAATGAATTAGACACGATTTGGAATGCAGATTACAACACGGTATTCTCGTATGTCGGAAAAGTGTGAACATAATAATATAATGTTTTCTTAGTTAGCGACAAAAATACAGACAAGGATTATAGTAATCTATACTAATATTATAAAGCTGAAGAGTTTGTTTGTTTGTTTGAACGCGCTAATCTCAGGAACTACTGGTTCGAATTCAAAAATTCTTTTTTATCGAGGAAGGCTTTAGGCTATAAGTATAACATCACGCTGCGACCAATAGGAGCGAAGAAACAGTGGAAAATGTGTAAAAAACGGGGAAAATATGAAGCCGTATGAAGAATTACTATTCCACGGGGACGAAGTCGCGGGTACAGCTAGTTATTAATAAATGTGACACCAGAATCTTAATTAAACTAAGTAGGTAACTACTCGTTGAATAAAAAATTCTCCACGTAGGTAAGTATTTATTTATTAATACTAAAGAGTTAATACTCCGACAGGTGCGGGTGATACATCTAAAACATTGACAGACGCAATACACGTAAGCAATAAATAATTAATAAATTGGCAACACCTGCGGTAACTCAATACGCATGCGCGATCAATATGTTAATATGGCGGGCGGCCTCGCGCCGGCGCGGGCGCAGGTGTCTCTAGCGATGATTTGCGCGTTGCTATTGATAATGAATGAAAGCAATTAGGTGTGGCAGTGTCGTATACATTACGGCATGTTTCACTATTTGAGTTGTCTGCTACTTTTATAACAGAATGGTTTTAAGGTTTAATAGGTTAACTTATAAGAGTATTAATATTGGTTCGTGTTTTTAACTTTTTAACCAATGCAACATTTTGGATTTTGTCAGTATTGTTATATATAGGTATGTATGCGGTTTCATATACAAATAAATGAGTAATTAAATAATTGTTTTTTTAGTTAATTTTAGGATCTTAAACACTGTTTATGTCTGCTGAAAAGTTGGAAATACATTGGAATAAAACAATTAAAACGGATTCATCTCGCATATTTTTTTATTCCAAAAATGTACAGTACCCATTGCCTGAACTGATGATAGCCTAAGTAAAAAGTCTACGAATATGGGTATTTAGCATAAGACTATTGTGAGCTCAGTCGTACTACGATTATGGAATCTGTAAAGGTTTCGAAATGTCAGCAAATAAAATAAAATACACGAGATAAATCCGTCTATACTTGTTTTATTCCAATGTATAATAACCGCGAAGGCATCAGAAATTATTAAAATATGCGAGTTAAAACCATTAACTTTATGAGGGCAGAAATCTTTGAAAACAGAAAGTTTTAGCAACTAAGTAACTATACAAGTGCACTCAATTCGCAACCAGTTAGATAGAATAGTTATAAACGGTACAATATTCAAGTATGTTATACACCTTTCAGCATTGGGCTATTTTCGTATAAATGTTTACATATTGGAAATTTATCGAATGTATACTACAAGCCATAATGAACCTTACCTGCTTTCGTTTAGACCGTAGGAAAGGCACTTATCGCCTACACACTCACAGCATCCGTCGTGGAACCATCTGAAAATAACATTAGCAGAATTGATTACATATAAGAATAAAGGTATTTTATATAGTCGGTCTTCATATTTCTTACAATTTAAATATTTCTTATATATGACTAGCTTCTGCTCGCGACTTCGTCCGCGTGGAACTCCTCTTTTTTTGCAGTCGGTTAAAAAGTAGCCTATGTCCTTTCTCAGGCTCCAGACTTTCCTTGTACCAAATTTCATTTAAATCGGTCCAGTAGTTTAAGCGTGAAAGCGTAACAGACAGACAGACAGACAGACAGAGTTACTTTCGCATTTATAATATTAGTAGGGATAAGTAAGTAGATAAAATTTTAAATTGTTAATAGATTACTAATTACTTATCTGTAGGTAATTATTAATTAAAGTAACTATTTCAGGTTCTTATATTTTGCTATTAATCTATTTACCTGTCTGTCAATATAAAGTATAAACTTGATCACCTACCTAACCCGCGCAAAATCAGTGTTATTTAGTAAAATCACTAAGAATGATGTTCAGCTATTTTACCTCAAACTGTTGGCGCCCATGGAGCGACAGGAAGCCCTGCACTTGTCACTTGACATACACTGCGACATATAAGCTATGGTGCAGTTAAACGTCACTATGTCGCGGCTCACGGGTTCCGCCTCCTGCTCTATGCTCTCTGGAATAATCAAAAACAATATATTTATATATCTTTTTCACTTCATATATATTTATATATAATCAATTATTTTCCCTGAATATATGTGTGTAATGTTGTCCATTTTCTTTTATTAGAATATTACTTTTGTGGTGTCGGAAGATCCTAAAATTACTTATATATGTTTAGTATTTTTCTATAAGACACATAACTTGGTTATGTCTAGAAGAACGATATCAAGAACTCAGTGTGTTTGCTATTCCGAAATTGCGTTTATTACTTAATTGTAGATGATATATCGTTTCTTATATTTTAGTATATAAGTATTAAAAATATTAAAAGTTTCAGTAGGTACTTAGTCTAGGTTATGATGTGCAAAACAGATGTGAATTGGATTAATAACTATTTTGCAGTTATCTAGTTTCTGATAAGGAATAAAACAGCATTATTAATTGGTACGAGTAGGTATCATACACGTAGTAGGTAATACATATTATTATCGCAGCTGCATTATCAAAAACAATTGCGTTATAATTGCAATCTATTATATATATTAATAAAATAAAAAAAATAATAGTCATATTTATTTCATTAAGTAAGTATGTAGGTACAAATACCACGAGAATGCTGTAACGAATTTATTGAAATTTAATGTTGCTCAGATGTATTTGAGTACCTCGCCCGCTTTGATATATCTGATGGTGACTGTGCTTACCTATCATCGAAAAAATAAAAAATGAACACGCCTTAATCATTAAGACGCAAAACAACTAATTCACACCATTAGAATGAAACAACTATTAACGGATTTAACTCGCGTATTTTATTTAATTGGCTGACGTTTCAGAACCTTAACAGTCTCCATAATCGTAGCACGACTGAGCTAACTATAGTCTTTCGCTAAAATAAAATACGCGAGTTACATAAGTTACATTTGTTAATAGTTACACTCCAACGTGTAATAACCGCGAAGGCATCAGAGATTATGATTCACATCATTCAATTCCTTTAAACCAATAAGTTTATACAACTCGATAGTCAACCAAGGGTACAATATTGACTAAACACAGCAGGTATAGTATGCAGGTAGCATTCCATTATAATGACTCATTTAGACATCTCATCTCCGCGGGAGGCTTTCATCCCAAACGTGTGGGGTCTCCATCGTAAAAAAGTAATTTCAATAATGTTTTACAGTTAAGTACCTGTTGAAATTCGCAGTTATCTAATCAGCAGCTTTAACGGGAAGACTCGGGAAGAGATGAATTCAGACTTCGTTATCATGTTACATTGTTAAGTCTTTGTTCTATTAGAAAGTTTTACAATGGGGATGGATTTAGATTATTATAAAATTGTTAACCATACTACTATTATTAAGTAACTCGCCTCTACCAAGAAGCAATAGGCCTCCAGACATAGGTAGACATTTTAATTGCGTGTCCGGCCAAAATGACCAGTGTCCTGCTTGTCCGACTGTTAGGCTTTTTACAATACTTAATCAAAATAGCTTGATTTTACGTACATTTTTTTGTCGTAGGTACCTAACAATAAATACCGAGACACAAAATCATGTATGTCAAAATGTAGTGTCCGGCCTTTCTACCTAATTGTCTGGTCAAACTAGCTGGTCGGTCCGGCTATTACACATAGCGACCTGGCCACCCTATGCGTGTAGGTACACACGGAACCTTTGACGTACCCAAAATTTGTTAAAAAAAAAGGTGTCGTTGGATGCGTTACCTTCCTAAGAGCCAAATGCTTCAAAGATGAATGAGTAACAAAGTGGTTCTCAAGAACTTACAGGGCATTCTGGATATTGCATTATATGCCTACCTAGGTAGTATGTGAGCCAAACATTATGTAGGAATGTTGTAAGCATTTTATATATTCTGAGCTATTTACCTATCTACTTATACCTACTAACCAATAGACCGTATAAAAAGTACTTCTTTAAGTAAGTTTACTTAAAGAGGTACTTTTTATGAATGTTTCCAGTTGGAAACATTCGATAAATAACCAACGAGCAGGCGTCTAATCAAGTACCTACTAAGTACCTGTATTATTATACTATGATGGCCAACAGGTGGGTACCTTTTCTCATGATAACGGGTAATGTAAAAACCTATCCACGCGCGACGATACGCTCCATAAAATAATTAATATTATCTTGCTAAAGAGAGACACACTTGAATATTTATAACGGGAGACAATCGCAGGCATCTTAGGGCTCTCGTCATTACTGTTTAATACGTTTTTTATACACTTGTAGAGAATGCAATATGTTCATAACTATATTTGTAATGATATTTCAATTATGGATATCTAGATAAAGAATCTAAACTTGAAATGAATTTACAGCTATTGCAATAAAAATAGGTAGGGTGTAACAATAAATTATAATTACTAATTTCTAATAAATTTGTGTGCAAATATGTGTTACAGAGTATACTAATTCTCGAAAGAAATACGTACTTACCTGTCTATTGAGGTAGATAAGTACCTATTTGTATAGATTGATATTATTTTACTTGTTTAAGTAAAATAAGTTGTTTAATTAAAAAAAGTTTTTTTTTTTAAATAAATAAAGATGATAGTGTTAGGTACCTACTGTGCTCATAGGTACATGTTACTAGAATTACTAATTGATTTTAAATCATATTGCAGTAGATGTATTCCTTTAATATTCAGGGTAGGATGCAGATAGTGGTAGAAACACCTGCAGAATCACCCTGATTTCTATTCTAATACTAGCACTTACGTAAGTGATATACAAGTTGTTTCTCCGATGCTGGTCGGTACGCAGATATGTCAATGTCTACAGGGTAGGTGATGGACAGCCAACGCGACTGGGGATCAGGGTCACTTGTCAATGCACTGAAAAGCCCTGGAACTCCATCGGCAAGCTCCTCTACGTATGATGTCTTGGACAGTGCTGTCTGTGTGTCATTTTGTTTCGGACACATATCTGGTGAAGATAAGATGTTTTATGAATTTGTTATATGTAGATTTAGATATAATAATATATTTTTTTATAATATATCTAGTGGCTTCATCAAGAACTTTTGAAAATATTTCAAGCAAAAGAGATAGAATGTATATGAACTTATTTGGGACAATTTTTAAAGTTAACATTAAATTTGTTGTCATTTGATTCAATACCCAAATATGTGTATATCCTAAAAACAAGTTGATAAATAAGTACATATATAATATTCACAATTCAAGATCCCGCTGTATATACTTACTTACTTCAATTTCATTTAATAAATATGAATTATTAATTAAGTATTTTGTTTTTCTTCCTGTTTTTTAATCCTTATTTTATTAAGCAAAACTTTTTTTTTTTTACAAGCTCAATATTATAGACATAATAAACTAAATTAATTAATATAATGGGCCCTTCAGTTTTGCTGATTATTTTGCAAAAATACCAACTTAACATATTTGAGAGAAAACTTGTAATTTAGAGCAAAACCATTTAAATGTGTGGCAGATGGAATATTATAGTAAATCCTTTATTAGTCTTTTTTTTTTTATTAATGTAACAACTTCTCGGTACACTTACCAACACAACTGCAACATTCAGTGTACAAGTAGCTCAAACAGTTGAAACATTCTTTACAACAGGAACAGTCTTTCAAATCACACTTGCAGGACTGCGTCAACATACACTTGGACACCACGCTAGCACAAATAGCCTCGTTACAAGCGAACACGATAGGCACGGCCAAGAGAACCACCGCAGCTAACACAAAATATTTCTTCAAAGCCATCGTCAAAACAAGTTCTAACTTCAGATAGTGCGATTTCTACAAACAAATTTTATTAACACTTCTCAGCAGTATAAGTGACGTTACTTTCAATTTGCTTGATTTAAGTTTCCTTTTTATATTAGGACGAAAGGAAACACGAATTAACGCTATTCCAATTTTGTGACAGTTGCTGCATAGCATGCGCCTGCGCTACGAGAAAAACGAAAATAAAATAAATCGGGAACCAGCTTGACTGCAGGGCTGCCAGCAAAAATATTTCCGATATACGGTCCGTCATCACCAATTATACGAAATTAGACTCCATTATTCATAGTTACGAACGGGGGGGGGGGGGGTGCAAATGGAACTGAAGTGAGTTCAAAAGCAGGTCATGAATGAATTTCAATACTACATTTTTATGAAAACAAAATATGATGTTGTTGTATTTTATATTAAATAAAAATTCACGCTTGATAGGCATGCATTTATTTTGACATCAAATTACTAGCACTGAGGCATTCCATCTTAGTATCTATGTGATGAAAAATAAAATAATAAGTTAGGTTTAGGCGCCTTACATAACACAAACAAAGAAAAACACAAGTGTGCCAACGTTGAGAAAAAAAACCTAGACTTCACATCAAAACACGTTCAACGGCAACGACAATACGTTATATTTTGTCATGTTGGTAATACGTTCATTTCATACTAAAGATTCCGCTTCATACCTACTTTCCGTGCCCCGTGTATTTTTTGTATCCAATTATACGAAATGGGTCATTATACATCTATGATACAATTTCACATCAAATTATACACGTTTTGTATCAAAAGATACAATCTGGCAGCCCTGCTTGACTGTGTTGTTGGTTCAGTTTTTTTATGCCATCTTGCTCTTATCTGTGACAATTTACTTTAGATAGAGCGAGGTGACGATATTTATATGTAGTGTCCTTGTACGCGATGCGAATGATTGAATGAAACGAATGACTTTTGACTCGACGAGTGAATGGGACTTGAGGAATAAGAAATATTTCTTCAAACCGTTTAAGACATATGTTAAAACGGTTTCATTATGTTTCCATCAAGTAGTGGCAATGAAATTCATGAAACAACTATAACGGATTAACTCGCGTATTTTACTTGCTGACGTTTCAAAACTTTACAGTTCCCATATTCGTAGCACGACTGAGCTGATGATAGTTAAAAGCTAATGTAGCAATAAAACCTACTTACCTTAATAGTTAATCCTATTACTTAATTCATAGTATTAATAGAATAAATTAAAGCTCCCTAAGGCAGGCTGGCTCAACTCTGTACATGTAATTGTGTATGTTACCCATAGTCCAAGCTTTGCTTAGTTTGGAACTATTTGGTGTGAATTGTCCAAATATAAGTATTTATCTATATTTGAAACTAGCAATTGCCCCGGCTTCGCACGGATCCCTATTTTTTTTCAAAATATACTATCTATAGCCTATGTTATTCAGGGTGAACGTAGCTTCCCAACAGTGAAATATTTTTTCAAATCGGTCCAGCCGTTTTGGAGCCTATTCAATCAAAACAAACAAACCTTTCCTCTTTATAATATTAGTATAGATCTAAGATGTGTAGGTACTTACCCAAGTTCAGTTAAAATGACGTTCTTCCATTTAGTTCAGTAAGACTACCATTTAAAAAAATAGAGCGTTGTCGAAACAACCTTAGCCACACAAACTCAATACCTATTAAACTAGCAGCCCGCCCCGACTTCGCATGGATCCCAATTTTTTACAAAATATTCTATAACTTGTGTTACGTACTCAGGGCGAATGTAAGTAGTTTTCCAAAAGAATTTTTAAGATCAGCTCAATGGTTTTTGAGTTTATTCATTACGAACATACACACACAAAAATACAAAACTCTTTATAACATTAGTGTACACTATAGAAATTTAATAAGCTTGATTTGGTAATCAAGTTAAATCATCAGCAATTTTCTAAATCAACTTTTTACCTCTCTAAGTGTCTCTAACTATCACTACCTGCCTTTTTTCAATCTGTCTACTTCCTTACTCCAAACAAACCTTTTATTAAAATTTGGATATCGTAGACAGCTCCCACCAGGCCTCGTTATCTACTTCGGCGAAGAACTCTTCACTTTCCTCCAGCGCTGCGAGTCGTATGACAATTATAAGACTCGACTCGAAGGTAATTTTTGACACTCGCAAGGGAACAAAACCTACAGGGAATTTCTAGCATCCCTAGATCTTAGGCAGCTGCCCCCCCTGCCTGTACCTCGATACGCTGATGCAACAGTAAATTTACTAGTAAGTAAATTAAAAGGGTGGCCGGTGAATCTTCTAGCGTTTCAGATGCTGTCATTATCTCCTCATTATTTGCAACCATTTTAGATAGGTACATATAGCTAGAGGCAATGACGGCGTCTCAAACTCTCGAAATTTCGCCCTAGGTGGCGTTAGCTAAGGTTGTCATGCTCCTAAATTAATTTCCTTCAAATAATTAGTTTTGGCTATACAAAACGAAACAAATGTTTCTAATCCATTTGAGTATCTCTTTATAAAACAAGATCTATAAAATTTCAGATTATGGTGTCGAATGAGATAGCCGTCGTCAAGTTTGACAAAGTGAAGAATTGTAATTTTAGACTCGATCCGGCTCGAAGGACTATGTCATTTATAGTTATGTATTTAAAACATTTACGTTACAGATAATACTTACTGATGTCATTTTAGATATTTATTATTACTATATATACCTATAGCTTCTATATCTATACTATACCTATAGCTTCTGCATGGGACTTCGCCTGCGCAGGATTATTACTAAAATACTATAATCAATACTTTTATAAAAAGCCTGTTTTTCTGATGAATATAAGCTACATTTTTGTAAAATCAATAGTTTTTGTGTGAAATAATTTAGTGTAATACTAACCTAGTAAACGGAGCCCAGAACATTTTCCCTATTCTTAGTTTCCTTACATACATTAGGTGGAAATAAATTAAAAATCTGATATTTCAATAATTACTTTATTTTTAAATTCTTCATACTAAAACTTATTTTTGACTAGATACATTAGCATAAGCTAAAAACGTATTATAGCTAGTAGCTTTACAAATACTAGGTATATATGTACTAACTTTATTTAATGAATATCGTAAGTATAAATATAATAATATTAATATTTACCTTTTCTAAGTAGGATCGTTCTCCAAGACGTCTCTTGTAGGTACTTTTGTGCAGGATTTTGTAGATATGCTAAAATAATAATTGATTAATTGTAGGTTCCCAAAAAAAACGAAATAGGTGAAGAACCATAATGTTATTAATTTCTGATGCCTTCGCGGTTATTACACATTGGAACCATAATGTTGTGTATTGTTTTTTTATACATAAACATACGTTCGTTTGTAACGAGACAAAAATACTGCATTCATCATATTATTATTTGGACTAAAAACATGATAACGATGATAATATATGTACTTTCAAGCAGCTTTCTATATTATTATAAATGTATAGTTTTCCTCGGAAAATAATTATTTTTTATGTATGATTAAAAATAAAGGCCTATTTTATAATACTGTTTTTAACGACTATTCTATTGTTTTTTGAGTTTTACTTATATTGTGCATCGCGTTGATTCATCATCATCATCATCATCATCATCAGCCCGTCGCAGTCCACTGCTGGACATAGGCCTCTCCAATTGCACGCCACTTTGCTCTATCTTCGGCTGCTCGCATCCAGCTCCTGCCAGCCATCCTACGCAAATCGTCACTCCACCTTGCCTGAGGACGTCCTACACTACGCTGATTCATTAGAACTTATTATTGTCGATTTTAATGGTCTAAAACTTCACTGAGAAGTATTAAGACATTGAATGATTACCCAATGGATTCCAAATTGGATGTCCATTCAAGATTTATTTATTATACGTAAGAGTTAAAGAAAAGTTGTATCCTAAGGTTCATTTCCTGGCTAATTAGGAATGCCTAACTTTGTAGACATTTTTGTCAGTAATTCATGGTTTTATTCTCTATTTACAGAAATCTCTGTCGGGTGTCCACTATCCATCAATAAAAGGGAACACTGTGCTGCCATCTAGTATAGGTATTTCATTCTCAGATATTTTTGATAAACGAAGTCTGCCAAAAAATATTTCACATTAGAAATTAATTCAATTAATTTGGAACGAATTCTTTAAGGAATAAGTAGGTATATGACACAAGATGATATCATTTTAATTGTTTAGGGTCTTCTTTAAAAAAAATCGATCGCGATTTATAGTCGCTCAAAGTTAATATAAGCTAGTTTGAAAATAAAGAAATTTAATTAAATGGTCGGTACTTAAGTCTAAAATTATTACCACGTACAAAGGCTAGTTCTAATTAGGTCATTGAGAGTAGACTGGTTAAAAAATCACAAAGCAAGGGATTTTAGTACCCATGCGTATTGTGATAAATATATTTTTGTGATAATCAAGCTCTGTTCCCAATAGCCAAACGATTCCACTACCAGGGAAATGAGGGGGACTAGCACGTAAGATTTTTGTCGCAAGAAAATGCATTTATCACTTTCGCTCTTTCTTTAATTGCAAGAGAACGACAGTGACAGCGCGATATATATAAGCCTCGACTGTTAACCGCGCAAATGATTTCTTAAGTATTACAATAATTTCTAATTTCCTATAAAGTACCGACCTATTTGGAATTCTCACTCCGAAAAATGAAATGCACTGATTATATGCCCATTTATCCAACGTTTATAAAAAAGTTACAAATTACCTATTTCTTTTGCATCATTTGATTTCACATCACTCACCAATTCAACCTAAATGAGCACAAACCGACCACTAATCACTGCAACATTATCACCTTAGTCTGGCTAATTTTTAAAACCTTCCCAACACAACTGTTTGCATTCTTGATATGGATATGTCTTTTATTAACACAAAACAACACTTAACACATTGGAATGGAAATTTTGTCCACATCTACATTTTGAATGGTTTTGATTTCTGGATGACCTCTCACTATACTGAGTAGTGGATGATGGACACTTAACATCACAGACAAAACACTAACTTATTTGCACTTCTGCTATCACTGTCACAAGGTATAAAAAAACTACAACTTCAGAAGAAACAAGTTATCTATTTGGATGTTCACACACTTATCACTAGCACCTCAACTACCATACACTGAGTAGAGAAATACACTATAACTCAATTTGTATAAATACACTTAAAGCAAAATTTATTGTTTATGATATTATATTGTTTGCTCCTGATTGCTACTAAGGCTAGCAAGAACTATCACCTATTTATAGTAATTATTGCTGGACACTTTCAACTGTGAACAAACACAGCACTTGCACAATTTTATGTTAATTATAAAACCTTCACTTAACTAATTTTACAAACACCTCACAACAGCACTACACATCACAAGAATAGGTACATAAAAAAAGTAATAATTCTGAAAACATTAAAATCATTCAAAAATAAAATCTTAAACTAATAATCATGTAACATTATTTATACTGTTAATTGATCTTTATGCAGAGCCACCACGCACCACCACAATGACCAAGTGGTCCTCTTTCAGACTTTCTTCAGTCAGATTATGACATGTTCTTTTCAGAAGATCTGTAGAAAATTCACATGGTGGGAAAGAATACAGTACACCAGTGGCTTCAGTTTCTTTATTCAAGAGAGATATTACCCCAGCAGCTTCCTTTTGTTTTAGATATGACACCAAGTTTCTCATGGGTCTTGTCTGTATATTTGTGTCTTCATTTGTAATTGAAGCTGTAGACCCAGCAACTCCCAAGAATATAGCATGAGAACTTGATGTAGCGATACGCTTTTGAACATCATCAAGTTTTGGCTGATCCAAACGCAATCTTTGAGTAATTCTCAATTGGTTTTTCCCATCTTCATCCTTCATGAGACTATCAATGATTTCAGAATCACCGTCAGTAAGGTGTAGTTTTGTAGGGAACAATGAATTTTTAAGGATTAATGCTCCATTCCATATTGTTGTGGCTTTGCGAACCACTTCAGGTAGGGTTCTAGCTGAAGATAACATGCCACTACTTCTTCGAGGGGAACCATCTGAGTCACTATCAGGAGAGCGGCGACGAGGTGATCGTGAACGCGAGCGATCGACACCTGGTTCTCGCGAGCCTGAACGACGAACACGACCTTCGTATTCACCGTCTACAGGTGGTCTTCGCCACTCATCGTCGCGATAATCACCAGTGCCATGGTAGACTCCTCTGTACATGCCTCTACCTCGACCACGGTGTCCTCCTCTACCTCTATATCCTGCAGTTCCATAGCTATAACCTTCTTCCCATGTGCCTTCATAACCTTCGTAGCCTTCCACTGGTCTACCATCTTCACCTACAGGTGGTGCATATGTTTTCGGTCTATATGGACCACCATTACCAACATCAGCAAAATCAATGCGTAAACGTCTGTCAGGTCCACCTAATGGGAACCCTCTCATTTCTTTAACTGCAGCCTGTGCTGCATCAATTGAATCATACAGAATATAAGCCTGAGCTTCTCCCTTGGCATATTCAATTTTTTTAATAGCTCCAAACCTATCAAACTCTCTTTCAAGTTGAGCCACTGATGTCCATGGACCAAGGCCACCCACCCAAACTCTGGTGGTGGGAGTGGCTTTGCCATATCCAATTTTGCATTGGAATTTGCCAATATATTGACCCGATAGTTCTACTTTAGCCCTATGAGCCATGTCCAAAGTTTGGTAGCGAACAAATGCAAAAGCATTTCCGGTACCTGGAGGTGGACGTTTAATATCAATATCTTCGACAATACCATATCTGCCAAATATGCGCCTCAATTCCTCATCAGAGATGTTTATCTCTAAATTACCAGCAAACAAGGTACGAGTTGCAAGTGGGTCATCTTCAGGATGGACGTGGTGCAAGTAATTGGGAAACTTATCTTTTTTATTTTCCATTTTCTCAAATGGAGGATGATGGGGTCTGGGCATGTAGGGACGGGGCATGTAATGAGGATGAGGTGGGTGATGCATGGGTGGACGATGGTGCATGGGAGGACCATGAGGTCCTGCCATTGGATACTCATGCATGGGTGGACGAAAATCTCTGTGATGGGGAGGAACAGTTGGTGGAATACCATAAGCCCTATCATCCGGAGGAGGCCTGCGCCTCTCTGGAACAGGTGACCAAGCATATGAATAAGGACGATCATAATCAGGGGGTGATATACTGCGAGGTCTACTTCTATATTCTGAACGAACAGGCTCATAAACAGGGTCAACAATGGCAACTTTATCATACAAAATAATGCGAGGCTTTGCATGTTTGGCGTCTCTAGCGTCTTCAACACTTCGGAAACATACATATGCCACTCTTTCGTCTAATTCATGAGATATTTTAATACTGAAGTCACCAAACTTTTTGTACTCTCTATACAGAGTATCCTTCACGATTTCGTCGGAGGCCTTAGGATGCAGAGCGCTGACGCAGAGCACCTTATAATAAGATCTCGCAGACTCTTCACGCACTTCCCGGGAGCGTACATAGTCATCTCGATGAGGAGAAACGTAGCGGCCTCGAGGGCTTGGTGACCGCACCCTCCGACGAACCCGTTCGGGGGTTACACGTTCGTCTGAACTGTCGTCGTACCTCCCTATACTACTGCGCGTTCTCTTTGATCGCGGCATACTATCCCTTGATGAACTCCTCTTCATGTTACGAATTTTCACCGTTATACGATCTCTATCTCTATCGCTACGCGGTAATCCAATCATGAAAGCTCAGTAGGTTGAACCACTATCTGAAATGCACAACATTACACGTCACTTCAAAATGTCGCTTTGTTCCAGAAAATTTATTATCACCGCAACTCACAAAGTTACTGAAGTCTTACCACAAATTAAAATAGTGTCACCGTACTTAGAACACTTAACTAAACACCTCCACTCCACAATATCAACACAAGAGTTTCTTTGATTACAGAACTGAAAAAGCGCCACTAACAAATCGAACTGACGAAAACAAAATGGTGGCTTTTCTTGACTTTATTGTTCGTCCGTCCCAGTTTGCTTCGTTCATTTACCATGACGCGACATCTGCTAAACCGGAAAGCCCGTGAAAGCAAAGCGATTGGCTGACGGCGTTCATAGGATGGGAAGTAATGGGAACCGGCCATAGATAAGATATAATGACTGGTTTACATTGAATTAGTATTTAGTATTAGCCATGTCCAAATTTGAAATCGAATTCTTACCAAAAACGATAATATTGTTCATTATTTTAATATTAATTTTAATTATATTCAATAACTATACATAATATCTCCCTATCCTCATGCTATTTCAATGACACAAAATCAAGTATTTTAGTCGGACGATGTTTAAATTTAAAATAAATGATACACACTACCTTAAATTTTATTAATGTGACCGTTTATTATTTTATACCGTGTGTTATTGTATGTTGTAAAATAATTGCGCACGAATTTTTTATAGTCTGTTTAGTCTGAGAACTCTGATTGGCTACGATGTACGAAAGAACATTGAAGGAAAGTACGAACGGCTTCTGTCATTTTGTAGTGTTGATTTATGGTTCGGTTAACTTGAGTGAGTAGGAACAGGTTGATTGTATCATAAATTACGTACTAACATTCAGAAATCAGAAATGATACAAAAATTAAGCGAACTCGTATAATTATAAGGTGGAGAACCTCATCCACGCCCAGATAAATGCATCTAGAGGCTAAGACTGTACATTAGCATATAACAAATATACTACTTGGTTACAAAGTAAGGGTAAAGTTCAAATGACATGGATATTGTAATAAAAGTAAACAATCAGTCCAATGGACGAGATAAGCTAGCCAGGTATGTAAGCATTCTCATTTATACTGACATATTATCTTCAGGTCACTTACTGCAAACAAACAATAATTTATTTATAACATTAAGTTAATTTACTTGTTATTTGTAGATTGTTCCAGTATACAAGTCGCTTGGTGTGGCACCAATTGGAATCTAGGAATGCTAACAAATATTCTGTAGATAGGATTAGAAATTTAGAACTAGCACTTAGCTCATTTCGAAAAAGTAAGTATTTTTTAAATAAAATCTTATAGCATACAGAACTTAGAATATTTTGAATGTCTATTTGATATGTTACAATGATTGAATAATTCGAAAGAAACAACTATATAATATGCATTTTAACATTTCATATTTGACTATCATTAACTCAGCCTACTATGAAACTGAATATATATTTTTTAAATTCTGGAAACATATTTTGCTGGAATATCAGATTATTTTCTTTGTTTCAGTTCTGAGGCTCGGAAGATGCATAGATATTTGCTATACAGCCTTAAGTACTATGCACATTGAGAACCCAGTCCTAAGGATATCTTTAACAGTCAGCAAGTTAGCACATGCTCTTTATTTATATGCTGATCATATAGTCTGGCTGACTAAAAGTGGATTTTTAAAAACTGATTCCGATGGATGGAACAAAACAGCCAACAGATTTTGGCTTTTATCATTAATTGCAAATCTTATTAGAGATTTTTATGAAATATTACACATCTTGGAGTTAAATACATCATCATTCCTGAAACCAACTGCCCTGTTGAATGAGTCTACGAGCTTCGATTTCTCTTCTAGTGCGAAGCATTTATATACTCTTGTTAATTGTCACAAAGATGTGTTTATTGATACTTTAAAGAATTCCTGTGACTTGTTTATACCTCTTACAGCTCTTGGCTTTACAAGGTTAAGCCCCAGTGCTGTAGGAATGTTAGGAGCTGTCTCGTCTATGGCTGCTTTAATAACAATTGTCAAACCAATTACAAAGCTTGTGCCATCTTGAATTCAAAGCTAAATATTTTGAAGCTGGTTTATTTTATATTTAGGTGCTGGGATTGTGATATTTCCTATATCATTTACTTTGCGGTGTAAGGTAAAGGGTCTAAAAGTTAGGTATAGTTTTTTTATGATATTAAATTAAATAAGCCTATTTAAGTTATATGTTATTATTAATACACGAGTAAACATTTTATTAATGTTAAAATAAAATTCACCTATGTGTTATACTGTATTTTTATTTAAAACCCTGATTGTATTGATAATTATGAACTTATGAAATGTTGAACACTCCTCAACCTTTTTTTTTTAGTTCCTTTTCCCTTCATATCTTTATTTTTACAAGTTTATTATTATAATATTTTTACCGTTTTTAACGAGAAAACTCAAAAGCGAAAAATTACATTTAAAACTATCAACTTTTTTGGGCCTTGGCTTAAATGTCTAGAATCCAACTAATCCAAGTCCTATCTGTCAAACTGACAATTGACATGTATCGGTTGAAATCTATCCGTAATTTCATATACAATTCAAGAAATACAATTTTGCATCAACTCGCACACTAGCTAATATATTTTAACTATGGCTCGTAACATAGCCGATACTGCTAGAAAGTTTCTGTTAATGGGTCAATGTGTGCCCTCCGTCAAGCAAAATGCTGCCAAGATCAGAGTGAAGAGGTTAGAATTAGATGAAAATTTGCTAATGGTATGTATTGTTCCTCTCATAATTTCTTACCAATACTGAAATTTGTATACTAAAATTAATGTAATTGTGCATAAGTAATTCATTGAAATGTTTGTTATGTTATAGTATTTCCGAAAAGATGAATTCTACTATTGCCATGATCCTGAGAATAAATGCAAGACTGGTGATGTAGTGTTGATACAAGCTCTACCACACAAACTAACTAAACTAATTACACACGAAGTAAAGGAGGTGGTCTATCCATTTGGTGACGTAACTGATCCAGTTACTGGAAAGAAAGTGGCTAAAGAGAGGTATAGAGAAGACATTGAGCGAGAATCAGAACTGTATGGAAAGTTGAAATCAACATTTGACTATAAGAATGCACCTTCAAGAGGTTGGCAGGATAATAAAAAAGACTTCTCATCAAAACCTACATACACCAAGTTCCATGTTTTTGATGAAAATGATCCTTATGCAATATAATTAGGTTTTTTGTTAGTGTTGGTTGTCTAGTATGTAAATAAATTAGTAAGAATTAATTTTGCTTCTTGTTTCATTCATTAATTTCTGTTATTATTTCGATTTTTTTCTCAGAGATGTTACCATGATTAGAGGTCTGCCATGATAATGATAAATGTAATAGGTACATAATGTACTTACCATGTTTATCATTGGCATTTAAATTTACGGACTGAGGATCATTACATAAACATATTTTGTAAGGTAAGTTTGTAGTTTAAATAGAAAGAGACCCATTTTTCATTAAAAATATTTGAAAATACCCTCAAAACTAAACTACTAGGATTTTGCACAAACAGCAAGTTTATTCCTATTTAGTAAATTATCATAATTATCTTAATATATATAATTATTCTATGTATGTTTATCACTCAACTCCTATGGCTAGATAGGATGATAAGCATAAATACTTTCAAGGATTTTGCTAAAATCATAATATAAATAAAACAAAACATGGCATAGGGCATTAATTTATTCAGCGAGGGTATTGAAGCGTATCGGCGGTATCAGTCCTGTGCTAAGAACTCTCTCTCTAGCGCAGCACCCATGAGGTTCCACGAGCTGTCATCATCGTCGGGGGGCTCTTCATCGGACGGTGGCGAATGTCGGGGCCTTTTGCGCGGTCGTGGTTCTCCATCTGAACAAAACATACATTTATACAAACCATATTATATACAAGAATATTCGATTTTTACCCTGACATTGAGACCGCAAAACTTACCTAAATCAGATTCGCTAGAATTTTCACCATCTTGCGTGTTTAGTACCCTGTAATAGAAAAATAATATTACTTGTCTGAATATTATGTCTAACTACAATTTCATGGTTTTTAGTGAAACATACCTGTCCTGTGAGCTATCTTCATTTTCTAGTGTAATTAATCTGTCTTCACTAGGGTTCTCCTCATCATCGAGGTCGTCACCTTGCTGTTTCGCAGATTCTTCATCAGATGAACTCTCATCAGATTCATTAAATATATCTTCAACCTAAAATCATACATGTAATATAAATATGTATAGTAATTAAAGAACAACAGTAATAATTACTGCAAAGGGCCTGACTGTTATGTTTTTCATTCTTATTTGTGTCTAGATTTACCTCTCTATCCATATCAGCAATATCGTCACTTGAGAATGACAGCAACGGGTTTATCATATCCATGAACCTTCCCGAGGGTGTGCGTTTGCGCAACGCGGCTGCGGGCGGCGCCGGCGGCGGGCTGCTGCAGTGGGCGGGCGGACGGCGCGAGCTGCTCTGTGGGCAAAAGTCGGCTCATAAGGCGTGGTACACGTACACTATTGGTGGTGGGCTCTTTTTTTCCGCACTTGATCCGCAGGTCGGGCCTTTGTGCGTGGCGTGGTACACTAAATAGATTGCACTTATGCGCCTAGTAGTCGTCGCAGGTCTCGGGCTATCTACATTTTAGTGTTACAAGTCGAGTTTAAATCTTAAAAATTTTACTTTATTGCACAAAACTGACTATAATGTACAATTGGCGTATTGACTAAGGCATTCTCTATCAGACAATCAAGACAAATTGGAAGAAAATGCAAAACTACTGTACCTGCCCACCTCGCTGCAGTGGGTACAGCCTCTCGTCAACTCGTTCCCATCGCTCAGCGCAGGTCCACAACCACTCTGGTGTAACAACATGTAGTTTTGATTTACCCTCGCCTACTCGTCTGCTTGCATTCACTTTTGCTGTACCTGTAATATGCCGTTAAAGGTAAATATAAAAACGATAGACAATACATCAAGTCTAAGTAATTAACTAATATTACCCAGCTCATAACTTATTTAGTACATAATTTAGTGACTATACTCAGGTTAAAACAATGGCTAAAAAAGTTAAACAATATTTTATATACATTTCAGTTTAAGAAATCATATCTTACCAGGTCGAACGGCAACAAGATGTGTAGTTTTATCTGTAAAATCTTGAGTAACCTCTGCACCTAAGCTTTTTGCAACTAAATATGCCCTTGATGTTTCTAATCTTTGATGTGTGGGCACTAGACCACTAAAAACTAAACTAGCTCCTTCTAGGACCTTGCTTTTTACTTCAGGAATAACTGCCTTTAGATCTGGTATTTGCTTGCCATCCATTTTGTCATAGATTTCGTAGAAGTTTCTAAAACAAAAAAAGGAATGATGAATTCTTTATTATACTTTCGTTTATTCTGTTATTTAAAACATCTGTAAGTCAAACAATCTTGAATATAATTAAACAATTGTTTACTTATACTTGGTTGTTTTATATTACATAATTTTATGTAAAAATAATGAAAACAGGACCAAGGACCGCAAGAGGAATGCCACAAGGAACTCAGCTGTTATGCTTTTTGTAAATATAATAAAATACAACTTACTTGTGTATTCTCATGAGGATATCTTCCAAGTAAATTAAATAATCATCAGGATCATCAACCTCTATTTGTCCATCTGATGTTCCTACCCACACAGGACCTTGCGTGTCTGAAGCCGATTCCTCACTTTGTTCATTTTCAACCTCTTCATTTTCTCCTTTATTATCAGCATCTTTTTCTTTAGCTATTTTTCCATTATCACCTTCAGTAGATTTTTCACTGTCCTCTTTCTCCTTACTTTCTTTATTCTTTTCTTGTTCAGGCTCCGCTTCTAGCGTCGGCATTTGATGTATTACAGACGATACTTGAGAACCATTTTTCCCACTGATTAGTTTCGCCTTTTCATCAACTAAAAGTTATAAATAAACATGTTTAGTTATATAAAAATATTTTTTTACTATGCAGTTGACTTATAGAGAATTACAGGGAAGTAAATAAATGTGCACAGCCGGGCCAGTATACAGCTCGAAACACTAGGAAAAGATTTCCCAATAGAAAGAGGAGTACGACAAGGAGACCCCCTATCACCAAAGCTGTTCTCAGCAGTTCTTGAGAACATCTTCCGTAACTTGAACTGGGAGGGCTTTGGTTTGAACATAAATGGATCCAGGCTAAACCATCTCAGATTTGCGGATGACTTAGTACTTTTTGAAGAAGAGCCAGATATTTTGGAGAAAATGATACAAAGCCTTAGCAAGGAAAGTGAAAAAGTCGGACTGAAAATGAACCTTACAAAGACTAAAGTAATGACCAATTCAACCATGGTAGACATTACAGTTAACGGAGCGACATTAGAGTTTGTCAATGAATATACATACCTGGGACAACTTATCTCTACAAAAGATCTAATAACAAAAGAAATAAATACAAGGATTGCCAACGGCTGGAAGAAGTACTGGTCACTCAAAGAAATTATGAAGTCACAGGAATTGGGTATGGCACTGAAAAGAAAAACATTCAACACGTGCATCCTTCCATGCCTAACTTACGGGTGTGAGACATGGGCACTCACTAAATCTCTAAGAGACAAGCTTGCCAAATGCCAGAGAGCTATGGAGCGCAGCATAGTAGGGATAAAACGTCAAGACAGGATCAGAAATACTGATATCAGGATGAAAACAAAACTCTCTGATATCCTACTACGTATCGACCAACTAAAGTGGAGATGGACCGGACATATGATGCGTGACAAACAAGGAAAATGGTGTAAGGCAGTTTCAGAGTGGTACCCAAGAGATGGGAAGAGAAGTCGTGGAAGACAGCGTATAAGATGGGAGGACGAAATCAAAATGACTGCTGGCCCAAGGTGGAGACGAGTTGCTCAGGACAGATCACAATGGAAATTGTTAGAGGAGGCCTATGCCAAGAGGCACACTGAGACCAGAGACATTTTATAAAACTAGATATGCATAATACCCCTAGTCTCAGAATAAAAGGCTTAAATAAAATAAAAATAAATGTATTCCTCGTATCTGTCTTTCTTTTAAGTCTTAATACAAAAGAAAGTCTTCAGAAGGACTTATATGGTTACTCTTTGGATTCACAGTGGAGTTTCATAAAGTAATTAATCATGAAACTTGTATCCAGATCCATATAATAAATCAATTGTATCCTATTATCAGATGTCAGAAAGTATATAAATATAACGTTACATTTTTAAAAAGTTAATATATTTGGTTGGTTAAAAGTTATATATCATGCTTCATGTTACAAAAACTATTCTATAAAAGTTGACAATAGTAGGCAATTAGCTTTTTCTTCATCAGAAAATATTACTAAGACGAAACTGCGACAATACAATCTGTAGCTTGTTCACACGAGAGAGATGTAGGTATCTGAAGATAGATGAAAGAAAACCTATTAATACTAACTTGCTTGGGGAGGAGCGTTGATGTCACCAGTTGACTGGAAGAACGAGTAGGGCCTCACATGGATAAGATTGGACGCGTGTCGCCAAACGTCTTCTCGATCATCTATGATGCAAACCATGTTGTCGCCACAGGGAAATAATGCCCTGAAAATTAACAAAAAAATTATGAAAATAACCATATTAACATATCAGCTACAGCTCGAAGTAAAATATATTATACATATTTGCTCAGAATTCATTGTTTCACATAATATACCTACTGATACTGTTAAGTTTCATATTTATATTGTAGGGTAGTTGAAGCTTGCAATTTTATAACACCCGTGCTTCCTACCCTCCTTTTCCACATGCGACATGAGACGCCTGGCTTAAATCAGGCAGAACTCTTGCCGTCGCCGACTGATGCGGACCCTCGCATCTTTTTGTGCTTATAAATTTAGTTTTAACAATTGTGCCTAATAATCGTGTGCGCGCGCGTGCTGTGCAGTGTTTTGGCATTGAAGCTGGCCAGCTGGTGTGGTGCAGCAAGGACCGGAGGCAGCAGAACGCAAGGTTTGTCGCATGTCCCTTCCTGTTCCCTTGGCTCATCGACCTACTGTTCAGATTTATCCTAAGCATTGCAAGCTTCAAAATACAGTCCACTAAATTTAAAAATAATATAGTATATTCCTTTCTTTTTTTCAAAACCGCAAACCCCAAGGCCGCCGTGGGGAATTAAATTATTATCTAACATTGTATGGTTTTCGGCGCCACCATATAATTTTGGTCCCTTTCGAACTGGATGAAGATCACACCTAGGTGATCATACATTTAAGTTTAATTGAAATTTCGGATAAAACTTATGCGAACATTGTGCTAGGTAATCGAAATAGTTTGTCATTTAATCTTCTTATATCTACCGCATCGGCAACTGTTTCACTTTAATTCCGCTCCGCATTGCTTAGTAACATAAATAGTTGGTTATTTCCGAATTATTTCATTTTTCGCGACCAATATATCGATATTTAGGACACGTGTTATTATTTTCTTTGTTCTCAATTACGAGTATCAAGCCGCCATATTGGTTCGTTCGTCGTTGATGGTGAACTTTACAAATACGTCCGCACAGTCATTTTTTAATCTTTTCCCGCTGTCTTATAAATACGCATATAATATTTATATTGTATTGTAATTAACTTTACCGCTATAGCTAAAATTACTTATTTAGCAAAGAGTTCTCACTTATTACATATTTATTTTATTACTATTTCGCAATTTCTTATTGTTTTCTTTATAAAGACCTATTTTTGAGTGCTTTATTTATACAGTTTACATTTTATTTATACTAACAGTACGTTATATTACATTCATAATGGGTAAACGAAAGGGAAGCGAAGGTTTCAGTGGAGGTAGTGAATATGATACCAATAAAAATCAACTAACTATTTATGCCGTCAAGCGCGACGTTATATTTAAACGAGTAGAAACCATTCTCGAACTCGCGCATCGCGCGGAAACCGATATTAACCAGTTACGGGCTTTCCGTACTAGCGCGTTGAACATAGATAGTATACGTGACGATTATCAGCAGGTTTTAGAATCATTTAACTTGCTTAATCTGCAACTAAATTCAGACTCCGAAGTCGACTATGACTCATGGACGTCATTTGAGGAAATGTACTGTTATATTAAGCAGACTTTAATGGAAAATGAAGCACAGAATAACTCCCCTTCCCCGCAAGGCCCTAGTAAATCGAAACCTCGCTTGCCAGTCATCGAACTGATTTCCTTTGACGGCCAGCCTCAGAACTGGCCTCTGTTCTATCAGCAGTTTAGGAGCATGATACATGACAACGCGTCGCTGACGGATGACGAGCGCGTTTATTATTTAATCGGTAAATTAACCGGCAGCGCGCGAGATGTATGTATTGGGTTACCTCCTACCGCACAAAACTATAAAATAATCTGGGAAGCTTTAATTCAAAAATTTGATGACCCCCGCTCGCTAGCATGTACCTATCTTAACCAGTTGTTACATTTCAAACCACTATCGACCGCCAGTTCTACCGCCTTAGATACATTTACAAATAGCTTTAATTCCCCCGTGGAAGCGCTCAAACAAATGAAACTAGGTGATTTAAATGATTTCATATTCTTACATTTAGCTCTTCAAAAATTAGATGCCGAAACAGTTAGATTATTTGAAATTGCTCATCGCAAAGATAAAATTCCGTCATATAAAAGTTTAATTGATTTTGTAAAGGAGCAGGCCAAAGTTTTGTCCAGGTCTCCAAATGGTAATAATAATAAGCCGGTTATAAACTCGCACGGTAAATCTCACATTCCTAAACCTTTAACAAAAGCATTTGTGAGCGCGGACTCAGGCGGGTCTGAATTAAATAATAATTGTGCACTTTGCAAAAATACACGACATGAACATTTATATTCATGTTCATCCTTTATGAAATTAACACCACATGAGAGATATAATTTTATTAAGATAAACTCTTATTGTAACAACTGTTTAAGTGTCAAACATAAAACCGCTTCTTGTGCGTCGAAACGGCACTGCTCTCATTGCGAGGGTAGGCATCATTCGCTACTTCATTTTAATACAAGTGCGAAGTCTCACTGCAATGTCGGATCGATGGTTATAAACCCCGCTAATAATTTAAATCAAATAAATAATTCAGCGGCCAATTCCACCCTGGGTTGTTTACGTTATCACATGACGATCATAAAATTAATTCTTCCGCTAGCGCTGTAGACCTTACAAATACTGCAATTAGGGTCGAAAATGGTTCACCACATGATTGCTCCATATCTAAGAAGCAGTCTAGTAGCATTTGTACAATTTCGTGCGACCGCAGTAGTTGTATTCAAACTACTACCTTATTAGCAACCGCAAAAATAAAAGTTATTGATTCTTTTAACCGCTGTCACTTCGTTAGGTGCCTGGTCGATTCAGGCTCTCAAAGTGATTATATATCCGCTGATTGTTGTAAGCGTTTATCGCTTCCCATTCGTAAACAAACCCGCTATTCTGAAGTTCAAGGTATTGGTGGAACTTCGCAACGAATTCTAGGCATGACCGCGCTTAAGTTTACGTCGCGTTTTATAGATAACCGCCGCGAATATTCTGTCAATCCCTTGGTCGTCGATCGCATTACGTCACAGCTGCCCAGCGCGCGTCGACCGCGCCGCGCTCGGTTTCTTGCGCGACCTGCCGCTGGCGGATGATGATTTCGCGCGTCCCGGGCCGATCGATATGCTCATTGGGGTGAAACTTTATTGCGAAATTTTATTATTTGATAAAATAAAGGGGTCCGAACGATAATATGCCTTCCGCTCATGAAAGTACTTTGGGGTATTTAATATTAGGAGACGCCCCTACTGTTTCCCCGCAACCCGCACCTCATACACTCTGTGCTTTCAGCTGTGACCCATTGCATCAACTGGTCGAGAGATTCTGGGCCGCTGAGGAATTACCCTCGCAAACATTTTTAAGTCCTGACGATCAAATATGTGAGAATATTTACACCTCGACTACTGTTCGTAATGCTGACGGTAGTTACTCTGTTGATCTTCCATTTAAGGATGATCCCGATAAATTAGGTGACTCTTACGTCACGGCAAGAAAGCGTTTTTTGTTTCTAGAAAGGAAGTTTTCTAAAAACCCCGAGCTTAAGTCTAGTTATGATGCTATTATTCGCGATTACCTAAAGGAAGGTATCCTGTCCCGCACCGCACCTGAGGATTGCATATCTTCAGGCTATTTTTTACCGCATCACCCTGTAGTGCGCGATGATAAGGCCACTACAAAGATTCGCCCCGTACTAGACGGCAGCGCTAAAACTGATTCAGGGCTGTCACTTAACGATATTTTATATACAGGATGCAATCTGCAGGCAAATATATTTCATATTTTATTAAATGTACGTATTTTCGAAATACCGTTTTTTGCAGACGTAAAGCAAATGTATCTACGCATACATACAAACGCACATCATCATAAATATCAACGAATTTTATATAGATTTGTCGAAACTGAACCGCTTCAAATATATTCGTTCACTCGCGTTTCATTTGGTCTTAAGTCCTCTCCATTTTTAGCACTTAGAACTTTGCGTCAGTTAGCTGCAGACGAACGGCTTAAATGGCCAAATGCGGCCGCCGTGTTAGAGAGGGATGTATACATGGACGACCTGGCTTCTTCTGTTTCTTCACTTGACGAAGCAGTAAAGACAGCTAATGAATTGATCGGCCTCTTCAAGGCCGGAGGGTTCGATTTAATTAAATGGACGTCCAGCTCTCGCGAATTGCTTGAGCACATACCAGAGTCGCACCGGAAGTCTGGATCTATTTCCTTCGATGACGGAAATACATTTAAGATACTGGGTTTACGATGGCTGCCTGCGCAAGACGTGTTCGTGTTTGATACCGCTACCCCGCCGCGTGTATGTACTAAGCGCGCTATTCTATCCGCTACCGCACGGCTATACGATGTGCTCGGACTCGTAGGGCCGGTTATTTTATACGCCAAATTGCTAATTAAGCAACTTTGGTTATTGAATATGGACTGGGACGATGCACCTCCCACTCGCATTGTTAATTTGTGGCAGCAATATTTGTCTGAGTTGCCTCAAATATCGCAATTATGTTTTTCCCGACATTTAGGTATAAAAGTCGGGTCTTTAGTTTCACTGATTGCTTTCTCGGACGCGAGCGAAGCTGCGTATGGATGCGTAATATATTTGCATGTTGTTAATGGCAATCTGCCTCCTATTGTAACACTAGTATGCTCCAAGTCACGTGTGGCGTCCGTCAAACCAAAAATTACATTGGCGAGATTAGAGCTTAACGGGATTTTATTAATGTCACGGCTTTTACGAGAAGTCTATGACACTTTGTCTAAAAGAAATAAAATTAATAATATATTTGCCTTTTCTGATTCCGAAGTCGCCTTATGTTGGTCTGTTGCGTCACCGCATAGGTTCGACACTTATATCGCTAACCGCATTTCACAAATTCAGTTAAATATTTCACCAGAGAATTTATATCACGTCGCTGGTTCGCAAAACCCCGCTGACTGTGTGTCACGCGGACTTACTCCTTCTCAGCTTATAGAGCATGAGCTGTGGTTTAATGGACCGTCTTGGTTATCGCAGCCTATAATAAACTGGAATGTGCGAAAATTTGTACCTAACCGCGCCTCATTGCCCGAGGAGAAAACTGTGTCTCACATAACCACGACTGTCCCTGAACCAGAGCATCCTTTTTTTATACTCGCGTCGCGTTGTTCCAGTTGGAACAAACTGCTTCGAGTCTTAGTTTATGTACTTCGCTTCACCAAAAGTTATCGCGAAATGACGTCAGCACCGCTAACGAGATGCACACCGCCGAGTTTCAAATAATTCGTGTCGTGCAATCAATTTACTTTTCCGAAGATGTCAAAAACATTTCGAAAGGACACCGCTGTTCATCGAAGTTACAAAAGCTATTCCCGTTTATACAAAACGGTATTATACGCGTAGGAGGTCGTTTATCGAATTCGTCATTAGATTATGCGTCTAAACACCCGATAATATTACCTAGGCAAGGTCAAGTAGTGCAGCTGTTAATTGATTCGTATCATCGTGATAATTTACACGCTGGACCGCAGTTATTAATTGGTATCTTAAAATCTAAGTACTGGATTCTTTCCGCGCGTCGTATTGTACGGCAGCGTATACAAAGGTGCAACCGCTGTTTTAAATTAAATCCTAAATCGCTTTCCCCGGTAATGGCAGATTTACCTAAATGCCGATTGGAACAATGCAAGGCTTTTCTACATACCGGCGTGGACTACGCAGGTCCGCTTTATATTACACCTTATCGCAAACGCGGAGTACGTAGTGTTAAGGCTTATTTGTGTCTGTTTATTTGTTTAGTGACAAAGGCAGTTCATATAGAGCTGGTCTCGAACTTGTCATCTGCTAGTTTTATAGATGCATTTAAACGCTTTACTTCACGGCGAGGTCCATGTACTCATCTTTATTCTGATAATGCAACTAATTTCGTTTCGTCAAAGGGATATTTTAATGAACTTCATAACTTTTTATTATCTGACGAGTACTATAAATCGTTCAGTAGTGAATTGGCTAAAACCCGCATTTCATGGAAAATGAATCCTCCAACTGGAAGTCATTTCGGTGGCATTTGGGAGGCAAATATAAAATCAGCCAAGGGATTATTATTTCGCGTAATTGGCAGTCAGATTCTCACCTATGAGGAGATGTCAACCGTGCTTACTCAAGTCGAGGCAGTGTTAAATAGCCGTCCTCTCTATAGTCTAAGTTCAGACCCATCAGAGCCACTGGCACTCACCCCTTCTCATTTTTTATCTACTTCTCCCCTGGAGTACTTACCCGCAGCCGACTTATCCGACGAACGAACCAACTTGCTGTCGCGATTCTCGCTGATGGATTCGCTTGTACAATCCTATTGGAAGCGCTTCCGAACGGAATATTTACATAACTTACAACAGCGCGAAAAATGGAATACTTCGTCTAATCCAATAACAATTGGTGATATTGTGATATTAAATATAGACAACTATCCACCCTTACAGTGGCCGCTAGGAATAATTACTAACGTGTATCCCGGTAAGGACGGAGTTATTCGCGTTGCTGAAGTAAGAACGAAGGCTGGCACGTACAAACGGCCAGTCGTGCGACTTTGCCCTTTGCCGACTCAATGAGTCATTTAAAGTTTAAATATATATACATATATAATTTAGATTCGCGTCTTTATAGACAACCCTAGTTAAGATTATAATAAATAGTAGTTTAACTTCCTATGCCTAACTTTACTTTACGCGCATATTAAATGTGCCTTATTTTGTTTACGATAATACACATTACTTATAGGTATCTACTTATAATATCTAGCATAGTGATCTACGTAACTTACTTATATACTTTTATAATATTTTCTACCGCTTAACATCTTAGTACAATGTTCGCACCCCGTGTTGAGATAGAATTTTTTCCCTTATTTGGGTTTTTCTTTCGAAGGGTTCCTTCAAGGCCGGGGGGATGTTAAGTTTCATATTTATATTGTAGGGTAGTTGAAGCTTGCAATTTTATAACACCCGTGCTTCCTACCCTCCTTTTCCACATGCGACATGAGACGCCTGGCTTAAATCAGGCAGAACTCTTGCCGTCGCCGACTGATGCGGACCCTCGCATCTTTTTGTGCTTATAAATTTAGTTTTAACAATTGTGCCTAATAATCGTGTGCGCGCGCGTGCTGTGCAGTGTTTTGGCATTGAAGCTGGCCAGCTGGTGTGGTGCAGCAAGGACCGGAGGCAGCAGAACGCAAGGTTTGTCGCATGTCCCTTCCTGTTCCCTTGGCTCATCGACCTACTGTTCAGATTTATCCTAAGCATTGCAAGCTTCAAAATACAGTCCACTAAATTTAAAAATAATATAGTATATTCCTTTCTTTTTTTCAAAACCGCAAACCCCAAGGCCGCCGTGGGGAATTAAATTATTATCTAACATTGTATGGTTTTCGGCGCCACCAGATACTTTCATCTGGCACATTTCATAATGTCCAAATAAGGTATTTTTCACTATTTTGGCAAGTGAAAACATTGTTTAAGTTGTGAATATTTCATCAAATCATAATGCATACAATAGTATGCAACACTATAAATATACATATAGTCAGAAAAAAAATTGCAGTTAAAAAGCAATGATTTTATATGCTAATAAAGTTGTAAATATATTGCCAAGGTCTGACTTAGATTTTGTGGTACCCCACAGCTAACTTATATAAAAATAAATTAACAACAAGTTTTTTCATCAAAAATAATGAAGAGCAATAGCAAGCTGATACTTACTTAAGATTAGCTGATTTTGTTCTAGCATCAAAACATTCATCTCTAGATAGAATCCTATGGGAAAAGAACTTTTTCTCCGGGTCCAAGAGGTCTGCCACAGCATGTGCATATTGTCTTGCTCCAAATGTACACACATGGAGTTCATAGTTCTTGGCAGCTGATTCGAGGAACTCTTGTGTCCGAGGCCTGAGTCTGGTGTGACACCATCGCCCTGGGCTCCCTGGGCCTCGGAGGAAGAAGTGGAGTACACCCTGGATAAAATTATATTACAATTTATTGACAATAACAGTTAAGAAAAGTGAAACTTAATTCTACATAGAATTAAATTCTTGCTGAGGTTGTAATATAATCGCAGAGCAAATGATATTTTTGATAGCTTGTTGAATTAGTAATAAGTCTCTGATTATAGAAACAATTTTTTTAATCCTACTAGGGACAGATAGTTTACAGATAGAAATTAATAGTAGTTTTTGTTAGATTTACAAGTTTAAAAAATATGTTTAAATTACCTTCAAATTAGGAGGTATATTGTCATTAGTAGTATGAACTAAAGTTTGATCTAAGTCAACTAGTAAGACCAGCTTCCGATCTTTTAAAAGTCGATCAGCATCTTCGCGGCCCAGTTTTTGTGCAAGCTCCTCAGATACCTGGAAAACATAGATTGTAACTTATTGTGGATTCTTTTCAAACAGTAAAATTAACTTACTACTTTAGACAGTCTAATTTATAAGAAGTTTATGATTAAAATAGCACCATTAGGTGTTTTTCTACTAAATACCATAAAATTATACATAAGCATTAAAAATATTTGGAAACTAATGACAATGTCGACTTTCAAAACCTAGTACAGACACATTTAGATAGATAACGTTCTAGTTTAGTAACTATTTATATTTGCTATAGTTTTAAAATGTTGTACCTTAAGCTCAGGTACCGAATGCACCATAGGCACGACAGCCACGTCTCTTTTGGACACCTCGTCTGTTCGAAGATCGGCTCCGCACTCCGCACACATCTCCTTCATCACAGTCGGGTGGCGGCATTCTTCTAATTCAGCTATTGAAGATCTATAAAAATATATTTTTTATGGTGTATTCAAAATATTTAATAGCATCCTTTAATCGAATTACAGCAATATATCGTCGCCGTCAGTGCAGGACCTTCTAAATGCAAAAAAGTAAATTTTACAGTAGACAATAAAAACTGTCCTAAAAGCAATACGAACTACTCAATGTAACTTTTTTGTGATTTTGCTTTATTTCATATATAGAGAAGATATAAATAAGGAGTTTAGTGAAAAAAATAAATAATATAATCAAGCAAATATTTCCATAAAAATAAGTATTTTGCCAAAACTTGTAGTTAGAAGGTCCTGCACTGACGCCGACGATATGTCACATTGCAATGTTATTTTCTAAAATTGGTATTTTATTGTGACTGTTTATTGAATAAAATAGTTGAGATTTGACCCAATTGAATTTGGCGGGAAATGATCATGTGTACCATACGTGACAAATGTGTAATGTTGGTAAATATGATTAGAATAAAGTGCACATGTAATATCTATTGGGAGAAAATATGATTAATTAATACTATTTAAACATTCCAAAAGAAAGTAAATGATAAATATGACGTGACGTCACTTACCCAGGCTCTGCGCTGTCTCCCTCCTTTACCTTGATGCATGAAATAGTACCAGCGCGAACGGCTTTATATTTCTTCAAGTCATTATTTTGGCCCGACGAATCGTTGTATAAAAATAATATTTGCCCTTGTGATACAAATGCACCTTCTTTTACTTTCCATTTTGTAACTTTCACAGGCTTTTCCGATGGAACAGAAATAGGCACAGTTTTGTCGGCCATTTTGAACGGATATTGCGCGTTGTTTATAGAAAGATTGCGGTCCTATTGGCCAATACAAAATGGTTTTGGCGGTATCTTGATATCTACCAATAGAGTTGTTGCAAATAAAATTGTGCTTGCACATCATTGGTTTAATGTCAAAAACACATGACACCCGGAAGTAGCTCATTGCATTATAGAGTTTATCGTTCAAAAATTGAAAGAATTTTGTTGAATTATAATACATAAACTAAATAACAATATCATTTTGATTAAACCCGTTACATTTTTCTTGAACTAGTTGAATTTGGATGCATATTTACAGCAGCTAATTTACACACACTAAAATAATTATTTATATCAGTGCATTACATGATTAAACGTTCAAGTTTACTAGGAATTTAGTAGGTATGACCTACTATTACTAAATACTAATGTAATGTAAAACGGGCATTAGATGCATAATGTTTTTCTATTTTACCATAGACACATGTTTTACATCTAGGTGGTGGTAATCTATCTGTGGTTCACATTTACGTTCGTAGCTGACGGACGAATGAAACGTTTGTTATTATTTTTATTTTCCAATTTTTGTTCTCTTTCTGATTTTATGTAAAAAATATTCAAAAATCGTTGAAATATGTCTGAAGAAAATATAACAGTGAGTGATACGTCTGATGTGGAAGAAGGAGACACGGCCGAGCTTCGTGGATATTTGAGTAAATGGACAAACTATATTCACGGTTGGCAGGACAGGTTTATTGTTTTGAAGGATTCGACGTTATCATATTATAAAAGCGAATTGGAGAGTAATCTGGGTTGCCGCGGTGCCTTATGCCTGAAAAAAGCCAAAGTTAAGGTAAATATTGCACACAATTATTCTTCCGAAACAGCCGACAAAAAAGTGTATTTGCCCTTGCATTGACTGGTTTCCTTCCTACTCATTCTAATTCATTTTAATAGAAAAACAAGTCTTAGTTATGTGTTTCGTCGGTGTGCCCTTGGAAGTTGTGAATTTATGATTAGTAGGTACTATTAATTTTAGTTTGTTATATTTGTATTTATCATTCCAGCCACATGAATTTGATGACTGCCGTTTTGATGTATCAGTCAATGACTGTGTGTGGTACTTGAGGGCTACTAATCCAGAGGAGAAACAACAGTGGATTGATGTTTTGGAATCATTCAAAGTAAGTAACATGTTTACAAAGTTCGGTAAATTTTGTTGATTATCTATCTTAAATATTCAAAAGTGATAACTAACTATCATAAACCCTCTCAAATTAGGTTAATTAAGTAAATACCTACATAATAAATAAGCTGAGAATTCTAAAAATCCATTATAAAGTTGTCTGAAGTGCCAATAGGCATCATTAGTAGATAGGTCATGACTATGCAATTTACACTAATTGCCTGTGATTGTTCCATCACAACCATGCCAAGCAATATTGTGCACTAATTACTACTCATTGAGCATAGAATTACTCAACTGTGCACTTTAAGTAGATGTAAATTGATATTTACAATCTTTTTTTACTTCAACCTTGTAAAGTAATGATTTTTCATGAGTAAATGGACTGAAATGTCATCATGAACAATGTTTTCTCTTTAAATTAGCAAAGTTTAAATTACCTGTCATATTGTAGGTTTGTATGGGCTTGTTAAGTTTGCATGAAAATGCAATATATGATTCTTGTGTTTGTTGCCAAACTCGCCCGAAAAGGCAGGATCCATTTGTATGAAGTTTTGTGGGCATATTGTGTAGGTCTAAGAATCGGCCAACTATTTCTCATACCCCTAAATGTAAAACATGGTCCACCCCTAAGTTTTTAATTTTTATACTATTCAGCATTGAAAAATACATATCATTCCAAATTTTCACCATTATTTGATCAAATACTGTAACTGAAGAGGCAACAGAAGTTATTAGAAAAGACCAAAATCAATCCGTGTACATAATTTAAAACTCCCATTTAGGATGTATGATTCATACTACAAAGTACATATTACGTTTTTATACATTTACATATTATCTTTATCAGGCACAACACCAGCTTACAGTCATACAATAGAATCTATAAAGATAAGATTAAAGTACTTATATCCATGTATTCACTACACACTGTACTGGTTTAGTCATCTGTGTAGGTATTTTAAAATGAATGCTAATGATATTGTTTTCCTTTACAAATATGTACTATCAATTATACTAGAATTTAATTTTATTTCACACTGGAATGTAGGAAATGGATAAGGAAATGTTGTCATTGTTTTATAGTGCGAAAAATAAATTGATTTTATTAAATAATTTAGGAATATTCACACCAATTCATCTAGTTCCAAACAAGCTTAGCTGATATTTTAAGGGAAGTACCTAGACAACAATTAAACATAACACTTCCAGGACTCAGGTACAGATGCCCACGCTCATCACACTAAGATCTGACCCTAGCAGGACTCAAACCCGTAACCTCTGGTTTCATAGTCAATAGGTCATAAATATTGGTCATGGAACGTTTTCACAAGATTTATATTATCATTTTATACAAGCAGTGTCATAGATCTATGAATTAAGAAGTATGCCCTAGCGCACCTACATGTGCACCCACCTGCACATTTTACGACATGAAAAAAAAATATCACAGGTGTTTTATAGGTTTTTGATTGCACATGGACTATAGTTTTCATCATATTTACAATATTAAAATGCATATTTTTTTAGTTTTACTGAAGTTTGTGTATCTATTATGACATAGTAATATCTAAGTCCATATACCTATGTTAATTTAGAAAGTATAGGTAGAAGTGTCATCAAACGAGTTTCCTGTTTTCACAATATTTTTTTCCTTCTATTATACTTTTTACATAAATTTTGTAAATAAATTTCGATTTTACCTATTTTGTTAAATCATTTATTCAGAAAATTATGTCTATTTGTTACGAGAATACATAACTTTTTGCACCTAGGTAAGGTAAGGATAGGTGCGCTATTTTAATTACTAGATTTAATTATATTGTTTGATAATTCTAGGTGGAATCAGGGTATGGAACAAGTTCAGATAGCAGTTCCAATGGCGGCGGCCTGCGCCGACACGGATCCGTCACGTCGCTACAATCGACGGGCTCACACGGTGATTACAACATTATATTTAAAATCTTATTCTTCTTAATTTCGCTCTTGGACAGCTCAAAAACGGAAAAGCCCCTGGAGAAGATGGCGTTACAACAGAGTTATTAAAAGCAGGAGGTAAACCTATACTTAGGGAGCTCCAAAAACTCTTTAACGCCGTCTTGTTTGAAGGGAGAACTCCAGAGATGTGGAGTAGAGGTGTGGTCGTCTTGTTCTTCAAAAAGGGAGATAAAACCCTGCTGAAGAACTATCGACCCATTTCCCTTCTAAGTCACGTCTATAAGCTGTTCTCAAGAGTAATCACGAACCGTCTTGCGCGAAGATTTGACGAATTCCAACCACCGGAGCAGGCTGGGTTTCGGAGCGGATACGGCACCATAGACCACATCCACACAGTGCGGCAGATTATACAGAAGACCGAAGAGTATAATCAGCCCCTGTGTTTAGCATTTGTGGACTATGAGAAGGCCTTTGACTCGATCGAGATCTGGTCTGTTCTGGAGTCCCTGCAGCGATGCCAAGTCGATTGGCGATACATCCAAGTGATGAGATGTTTGTACGAAGCCGCTACCATGTCCGTCCAAGTCCAGAATCAGCAAACAATGCCTATACCATTGCATCGCGGTGTGAGACAAGGGGACGTTATCTCCCCGAAATTGTTCACAAATGCAATGGAGGATATGTTCAAAACGCTGAACTGGCAAGGACGTGGCATCAAAGTAAATGGCGAGTACATCTCTCACTTGCGATTTGCTGACGATATCGTCATCGTGGCAGAAACGCTGCAGGACCTACAACAGATGCTGAATGATCTGGCTGACTCTTCTGTACGCATTGGCCTACGGATGAACTTGGACAAAACCAAGGTCATGTTCAATGAACATGTACTACCGGAACCAATTGCGGT
Organism: Polylopha cassiicola; assembly: GCA_038024825.1. Classification (NCBI taxonomy): domain Eukaryota; kingdom Metazoa; phylum Arthropoda; class Insecta; order Lepidoptera; family Tortricidae; genus Polylopha; species Polylopha cassiicola. Next base: position 6,802,190 of record CP149060.1, on the reverse strand, counting down.
ACACGGCGCCGTTCTCGAAGTTGTTCAAAAATATGTCTACCTTGGACAGACATTACAGTTAGGTAGAAACAACTTCGAGGATGAGGTGGATAGAAGAATTCAGTTAGGTTGGGCAGCGTTTGGGAAGCTACGTCAAGTCTTCATATCGTCACTCCCACAGTGCCTGAAGACGAAAGTCTACAATCAGTGCGTCCTACCCGTCATGACATACGGAGCCGAAACGTGGACACTGACGGTACGGCTGGTTCACAAATTTAAAGTCGCTCAGCGGGCTATGGAAAGGGCTATGCTCGGCGTTTCTCTGCGAGATCGAATCAAAAATGAGGTGATTCGGCAGAGAACCAGAGTCATCGACATAGCCCACCGGATTAGCAAGCTAAAGTGGCAGTGGGCTGGCCATATTAGCCGAAGAACCGATAACCGTTGGAGTAAACGTGTTCTAGAGTGGAGACCGCGTCTCGGCAAGCGTAGTGTAGGACGTCCTCAGGCAAGGTGGAGTGACGATTTGCGTAGGATGGCTGGCAGGAGCTGGATGCGAGCAGCCGAAGATAGAGCAAAGTGGCGTGCAATTGGAGAGGCCTATGTCCAGCAGTGGACTGCGACGGGCTGATGATGATGATGATGATGATTCTTCTTAATGAAGCTATGATAGGCAAATTCTTTCAGAACATTAAAAATGCATGAAAGAGGTTTTAAAGGGTAAATTGAAAAAAATAATATTTATATGATAAGTATGTATATTATATAAAACCAATTATAAGTCAATTTCGCAGGTATTTTGTAATATGCCAAATAGTCTTTGGTTATTTAACATTAAATCCAGTATTCATGCGTGCATGTAATACTTATACAATAAGTATATAAGTATTGCATATAATATATATGTATATGTAATATATCCATTAAATATCAATAACATAGTCCCATTACTATGTCCTGAAGCAGAATAGCTAATTTCATGACAGGCACAGGAACACTCACGAGACAAATAAATAAATACTCTAGCTACCAAGTTATAAGGTGCAATTTAACTCGCAACTTGTCGTACTTATATTATTTTCCTCTTATATCGCTTGACGCTCGAATGGCTATCGAGAATGTATGAAAATGTATGAAAAAAATAGTTTTGTAAATTCGCTTCGTTCTTGTAATAATACAACCAGGTCTGGCCTTGACGAGTTCAATTACATTCAGAGAAAATTATCCTTATCATTGTTGTAAAACATAATTTTACATTATCCGTACAACGGTTTGTTAATAAAAAAACACATGTACTTAGCTAATAATGATTAGAGTTATACTTACAACTTTTTTACTACAATACAATTTTGTTTTTTTAATCTTTTAACATTGAAATTTAATAATTGCTGATGGATTTGCTATGTTATTACACATTGGAATGAAACTACATACTATGAACGGATTTAACACGCATTTTTTATTTTATTTGCTGAGGTTTCGAAATCGAAATCGAAATTATCAAATTAAGTTTAATATAATCGAAACTACACACTGTACGGATAATTAATAATTAATTTAAAAAGCAAAATAATAATTAAACAACTATGATATCCATTAGAATAAAACCATTCAACATTATAAAATATATACTTATATATACTTAGTTATATATAAACCATATATCAGCTATAGAGTCATTTACAAGAATATTATTTTCTTGTTATTTTTAATCTAACGCGACTGAGTAACTTGTGGTTTTGTATTTGACAATTCAGAGCGTCATATTATCTGGTTTTTGTATGACGAATACAAGTTTAATGTCTTTACAATAACATACAAATTAAACTAACCGCGACGGATAGTTATGTCCCTCTTCTTCTGACGACCTTACTTATCGTGCATATCAGGGGAAAAACCCATTATAAGAATAGAAGTAGGGTGTTAAGAGATGTAAAGAAAATATATGTTTTATGCAATCATAATGTTGATACTATAGGTATAATTATGATTACATTGTAGTGATTGAATATTACATGTAAGAAATATTTTTCTTTCGACGCTTAAAATAATAGACAGGAAAGAAAAAATCGCAATTAAGGGTTTTGTATCATTAAATTTTGGCCTCAATTTTGTTAAAGTTTTGTTTAAGTATATTTTATTAATTGGAATGAAACAACTATTAACGGATTTAACTCGCGTATTTTTATTTTATTTTATTTGCTGACGTTTCGGATTCTTTACAGTTTCCATAATCGTAGCACGACTGAGCTGACAATAGTCTAACGCTAAAGTGAGTGAGTCTTTAGCGTTATGATTATTATTTATGATTATGGAAACTGTAAAGAATCCGAAACGTCAGCAAATAAAATAAAATAAAAATACGCGAGTTAAATCCGTTAATAGTTGTTTCATTCCAATGTGTAATAACCGCGAAGGCATCAGAAATTATTATATTTTATTAATGTTACTTCTATTTTATTACAGTTTTGTAATGTATTTCATCAATATTTTGTATCTATTTTGTAATGGTTAGACTATCGTCAACACAGTCATGCTACGAATGTTAGTACTGTAAAGTTTAAGTAATGTCAGCAAATAAAATAAAATACGCGAGTTAGATCCGTTATAGTTGTTTCATTCTAATATTTTATTAAAGTTTTGTACCAATTATATAAAAGTTTTATATCTAACTAGCGACCCGCCCGCGACTTCGTCCGCGTGGAACTCCTCTTTTTTTGCAGTCGGTTTAAAAGTAGCCTATATGTCCTTTCTCAGGCTCCAGACTTTCTTTGTACGGTTGTACCAAATTTTGTTTAAATCGGTCCAGTAGTTTTAGCGTGAAAGCGTAACAGACAGACAGACAGACAGAGTTACTTTCGCATTTATAATATTAGTAGGGATTTATTAAAGTTTTGCACAATTTCTGTCCAGGTCGAACTTCCCGCCGCCTCGCCGAGAAGATCGCCGAACTGGACACGTACGGCGAACTCCTGTCGAAGCAGGCGGTGCAATTGCAGCAGTACTTCGACTTGTGCGTCTCCAAAGTGCCCGAGATCAACGACAACACAGAGGCGATTGACGCTGTCGAATTGGCTGATGGTAAGGCGTTCAAGTATTACGTAAGATTTACTAATTATTGACCCCCCCCCCCCCATGTCAGCAAAAGTAAGCAAAGCATTTCATTTAATGTATTTTGTAGTCTTGCTACGATTATGGAAACTGTAAAGAATCCGAAACGTCAGCTAATAAAATAAAATAAAAATACGCGAGTTAAATCCGTTAACAGTTGTTTCATTCCAATGTGTAACAACCGCAAAGGCATCAGAAATTAAAAAAATATTATGAACTAGCTTCTGCCCGCGACTTCGTCCGCGTGGAGATCCTCCTTTTTTGCAGTCGGTTAAAAAGTAGCCTATGTCTTTTCTCAGGCTCCAGACTTTCTTCTTACCAAATTTCATTTAAATCGGTCCAGTAGTTTTAGCGTGAAAGCGTAACAGACAGACAGACAGACAGAGTTACTTTCGCATTTATAATATTAGTAGGGATGTATTTTGTTTTGTTTTATTGATCATGAGCGCAGGCTATAGTTCCTAGGTCCTGGTTTCTCAACCCGGGGGTAAAACTTATATTTCGCGGGGGTAACGGTAGTTGTCTTGAACGCCGAATTTCAAAGTGTCAAGTCTGAGCACAGCGTAACGGCGACCAGCTCGCAAGTTCGTCTTTAGGAGGGGTAAAATCAGTGACACTAGTTCGGTCATAGGGGTAACGGACCTAAAAAGGTAAAGAACTGACCTAGATGCACTCTGTGGCATCGTAGCTACTTAACTACGATTTTGATTTAGTTTTGCTAACCCAGGCGATATAAAAGATAGAATAATTATATTAAAACTAGCTTCTGCCCGCGAGTTCGTCCGCGTGGAACTCCTCCTTTTTTGCAGTCGGTTAAAAAGTAGCCTATGTCCTTTCTCTGGCTCCAGACTTTCTTTGTACCAAATTTCATTTAAATCGGTCCAGTAGTTTTAGCGTGAAAGCGTAACAGACAGACAGACAGACAGACAGAGTTACTTTCGCATTTATAATATTAGTAGGGATATAATGTAGTCCTAAACTAAGTGAAGCTCGTACTAAACATAGTCATTTTTAAAATTAAAATTACATTTTGACACATTTCCATTTAACTCAATATTCTATTTAACAGGGAACTGATTTTAATTAAGCCTCATTGACAGACTGACAGATTAACTTCATACATATAAAGCAGCCATGGTATATTGCGATTGTACAATGTGGGTCAATAGCGTTTTTAATCTTTATTGTTATTGATAATAGTGTTGTGTAGTTTTATCTGGTATTTTGGTACTTCATTTGTTGTTTAAGGATAGCTATATATTTACGTACTATGTAACTTATGTTCCTGTTTTATATTGTAAGTATAATTTAACTTGACTGTGTACTATTTGTATTGTGGTTGGGTTCTAATTATGTTATGCGCCTACACAATACACATACTCTCTGATTATTTCAAAGGTTGACTGGTAGAGAATGCCGTATTGCGATAACTTTTTGTAGATTCAAGTTTTGGTTTGCAATAAGAGTAAATCAAAGAAATAAATATATATGCATATTTATGTATGAGTCGCGAGTAGGTAGTAGTAGGTACATTTAGTTGGTGATCAAAAAATAGCGATGTTAATGATATTGAAGTGTTTTTTTTCACCTTATATTCACGATTTGTAAATTTCTCGAGATCCCGGGAATTCCCGGGATCTTTTAGTCGAGAAATCTCGATCTCCGAGAAATAAAATAGGTCGAGAAATCAGAAACCCTAATGCATTGATATCTTTAATAAGACTCAGTATTCAATTCCCAAGTAAATTTTAAGTGACATATCCTTGTTTTGATTTGTTAATGGTCAAATGAGTAATTCAAAGACCATTAGTCCTAAGTCCTTCATATAAATAAAAAAAATCTAAGGCATTTACAATGCCTTAGATTTTTTTTTGAACTGACAGTTTTTTATGCAGTTGGCCGTCACTACTCCTGACGGGTGGGGAAAGCACCAAGAGGCGTTCACCATATTCAAAGTATATAATATGTATTTGTACGATATATATTTTGTTCTAGGCAACAATCTGAGCCTTCACGCGGGTGAAGTGCGAGCGACAAGCACATCGTTCAAGGCGACATGCGGCGCGACCCTAGCGGCGCTGCAGCACTGCGCCGAGCTGCTGCGGCGGAGGGAGAGGCAGGCGAGGCAAGCCGAAGAGCTGTACATGTATGTTGACACAGATTATTAACAAGGGCTTGCATTCTAGGCACAGTGTCATTAATGTATGGAGTGCCTACCCTGGCACCATACTCACACTGCACGCGCCTGATTATATAATCAGGCGCGTGCAGTGAAGGTAGGTAGGATAGGGTGTAGAAACGTTCCGCGATCACGGTTGCTAAGTAGCATCCGAAACGTAGGAGGTTATTTATATTAATTTGTTCTGAATGACTGACGGATACGCGCACATCCCGAACCGTTGATCGTAGAGACCTGAAATTTAGAGGGTGTGTACACTGTATGACGTAGGAGTCCGATAAGAAAGGATATTTCAAAATTCTACCGATTAGTGCAGAAAAAGGGTGCAAAGTTTGTATCAACCTATTTTAAATTTAACGTTAACAGTCTTAAAACGTTACTATTTCGGTTTTGATTGAAATACATATGCTAACGGGGTTAAAAAGTATCTACATATATATATATATATATATATGTAGATACTTAGTTTTATTTATATATATATATATATATATATATATATATATATATATATATATATATATATATATATATATATATATATATATATATATATAAAAATGAAACCCGTTGTTCGTTGTCACGACATCACGCGTGAATGGCTGGACCGATTTCACATATATTTTTTTTTGTTTTTGTCAATATTAGGAGAAGGTTCTTATTTAAGAAAAAAAAATCTATCATTCAGATGAAAAGGTAATTAACAGATATTTCTTGATTATAGGGCGGTACGAAGTTCGCCGGGTCAGCTATATTATATAAAAATAGATCTAGGGATTTCGGTACGTTGATTTCAGTTAGCAGGGGCGTGCATTTCATATAGGCACAAAGTCATAATTGTATGAACTGCCTATCCTAGAATAGGACAAGTTTTGTTGTACAGTTGAACAGAGTGATTGGATACGAAAAAGTGTGAATGTCAACAATGCTTAACGTCAGCATATTCCCTAAATAAATGATTTACGCAATTAATTTTAGTACTACATTTTATTTGTTTGTTAAAGGGCTTTGAAGAATCAGCTAACAGAGGCGCGGTTAGCATCCAAACCGGGACCTGATCATGAGGTAAGTTTTTTCTAATTTTTTTTTCAAATCTCAAATAACGACCGCGTACCGGAAGACGCAGTGTCGGTCAGATTTCAGTAAGTTGTAAAAACCTGATGGAAGTGGCTGGAATCCGTTGGTGATTCTTTGTGATAAAGCAGTATAGTAATTTAATAATTTCTACCTTCGCGGCTATTTACACATTGAAAAGAAAAAACTATACTTAACGGATTTAAATCGCATATTTTATATATAGAGCTAGGAATATGGAAACTGTAAAGTTTGCAAATAAAATAGAATACGCGAATTAAATCCGTTTTAGTTGTTTCATTTCAAAAAAGTCACCTTGCCGCTATGATATACATATTTGACGTTGACTGTTTAAGACGGACTTAATACCGCTGGGTATTCTCTACTAGCCAATTACAATCAGATAATAAATGGATGATGTTTGGTTGAAATCACTAATGTCATATCTATTACAGTGTAAGCATTATGACATTGGTATGCATGGAAGGTTGTTTATAATGAACGAAATTACTTTTATTTCAATTAACTTGTTCATATCGCGGAAAATTATGAACGACTGTAACTGCATAAATAAGCACTCTCAACGTACATATTGAAAACGAAAATGCTATGAAATATTGTAGTACTTAATATCTATATATTTATATACTAACGGATCGCCTCGGCTTCGCGCGGAACCGTATTTTTTTTCAAAATTTAATATAGCCTATGTCACTCACGAATAGTGTAGCTTCCCAACAATGAATGAATTTTTCACATCGGCCCCGTGGTTTTGGAGCCTATTCAACCCAAACAAACAAACAAACAATCCCTTTCCTCTTTATTATATATTAGTATAGAAAACAATGAGGGGCTAGTTACACCATTTATTTATAATTCATTAAAAACATGGTTATTTTGGAATGAAACAGCTATAAAGTACTTAACACGCGTATTTAATTTTTACGTTTCCAAAACTTTACAGCTTTCACATTCGTAGTCGACTGAGCTGACGATAGTCTTACAGCGAATAAACTAAAATACGCGAGTTAAATCCGTTATAGTTTTTCCATTCCAATATGTGACTAACTTTTTATTCTAATGTACTTGTGGCGCAGAAATACGCAGGTAAGTCCTGTTACTTTCCTATTACGTACTTATTTTGGTATTCTTCCTATACATTATGTTATGAACAATAGGCCATTTGTTTTTAGGATATCATTGTACCAGACCACACTTCCTCTTTTTTTGCAGTAGTTCTTATCTTATTTTAACTGTATAATAATAGTTCCTTGAATCCTTATATAATTAGTCATAGGAATTTAGTATTATCTTACAAGAAATTGGTGATTTTTTTATACTAATATAATAAAGAGGAAAGATTACATTGTTTGTATTAAATAGGCTCCAAAACGACTGGAGATCAATTTAATTTTTTTTTCACTGTTGGGAAGCTACATTGTTCCCGAGTGACTTAGGCATATTATATTTTGAAATCAGAAATCCGTGCGAAGCCGGGGCGGGCCGCTAGTTTGATAATATTTACGGCTCGTGGTTTCATCCGCGTGGAATTAAGTCCTTCAATAGAGTTGTTTTCTGGTAAAGTAAAAAAATATAATTAGTTCGTTGGTAATACAGTGAAACCTGGTTAACTGGGTCTTCCAAGGGACCTGTAAATTAGTCTCACTTAAAGAGGTATTCCACTTACGCAGTGTCCCAGATATCTATATAAAAAAATACCTGTCTCATTTACAGAGGGTTTCATTAACAGAGGTAAGAAAAGAGGTAATCTCTGTTATAGAGGTGTATTCTATAAAGCAACGTATTTATTTTGTAAACAATTCACTATTTTCCATAAAAAATATCAAAAATGTGGTTTAAAGACAGTTCTCCTGAAACTAATAATTCGTTGTTGACGTTTACAAAATTATTAAAAGTTGGAGGCAGATTATTTTACTGATTCAAGCACTGACGTTAATTTTAGTTTTTTTTCGTAATAATAAAGACTTTGTCCTCGTTTCGGTCTTTTTTAAATAAATACCCGATTAATAGAGAAACCGCATTAAAACTAAGTTATATAAGAGCCGATTTAGAGAAGTTCGAGTAGGTAAAAGAGAGAGGAGACATCCGAGGTCCGAGGTAGCCTATGTGTACCTACTGACTTTATCCCAGTTACAGAGATAAATACACGCGACTTCTCAATTATAGAGGTAATTATGACAAGAAAATAGAAATAACTTATCCCAGATAAAGAGGTTGCTTTTGTCTTATTAACAGAGGTAATTCATAGCCAAGGTGCCGGGACCTCAGCATGTGTTTCAGATATGGAGGTTTTTCACTTATCCAGGTCCCTCTTAAACAAGTTTCACTGTATTATAAAAATATGTTGGACATATTGTATTTTTTAAACTGTCATACAAATTTAAATGAATGACAAAGCGCGTTGAAAGTTAGGGAGTGGACGCTAGTGACGTCACTAAAGTATGTGTTTGTAAACTCTTTGTAATTACAATTTCATGTCCCCACGTAAAATAAATTAACAAAATAAAACCGTCTTAAATAATTAAAGAGTTTATGGCAAAAAAGTATATTGTACCTTTGATGGTACAACGTAACATATCGAAATGTGTCAACGCGTGAATTCAATTTTAAATGTGCAGACTTAGAGTCTTTAATGGAGTAGCAAAATATTTCGATACTAGCTTCTGCCCGCCACTTCGTCCGCGAGGAACTCCTCCTTTTTTGCAATCGGTTAAAAATTTGCCTATGTCCTTTCTCAGGCTTCAGACTTTCTTTGTACAAATTTCATTTAAATTGGTCCAGTAGTCTTAGCGTGAAAGCGTTAACAGACAGACAGAGCTACTTTCGCATTTATAATATTAGTAGGGATTAGTAGGGATGTCACGTGGTTTAGGCAAACGTGCGATTATAAACTTATGTCTGTTATAAATCATATTATTACTTATTGCAAATTTAAAATTACTTACAGACTTTGCTTATTTGTTATTGTAGGCATATTGTCAGACAAGTTCATTGACCTTTTATCTAGTTCAACTAAATGCAATCGTTGATGTTTAGATTTCATATGCATTTCATGTTACTTTGCATTATTACTATATATACACAGCATAAACTGAACTTTATTACAAAATACGTAAGATCCACTTTAGGATAGCATTTCAATTATTGTGAACAGAATGACTTACATAAATAAGGCTTCATTTGACTTTTACAAATACAATATTCATTTTACTAACTTAAATCACGTGCAGGGTTTATTCCATGTTCTAAATCCATTTTGATAACAAAACAAGACAACAAATTTAATGCATTTTTTATATTAGTATTGTGGTGTACTAAATGGTGTCATTGACCTTGACTAGAACTTTTAAGTTGTGTGTTCAATAGTGATAAACTTTGTTCATAAGTCTCTTTCAGATTATTTTCTATATATGTATATATTTGAAAATGAATATAATATTATGAAAGATGTGTAATGCGTGTACAGTTAATTGCTGTCTAGTTAACATAAAAGGTTAGTTTAAAAGATGATGAAGACTGGGTTAAGAAAACGAAATTCTATTTTGTCCGACAGTTAGATTATTGAAAATTATTATATATAAAATTATTACACGTTTTTTTTCTTTTCATTCAAACAAAAAAAGGACAAAGATAAGTAAGCTAAAGGAGGGGTAGGCACAAAAGATCCCAATGGGTCGAAGTGCATCCGAAAGGACCCCACATCAGATAAAATAAGTGCTTCTAATGTCCGAGAGTAAACTATAACGTGACGTCACGAGACCTCACATCCGAACTTTTGCAGTGCTTATGAAAAAATACGTGTCCAATTGTTTTTGATAAACTTCTGGACAAAGAAAAAACTTAATCGGCATGCCTATACAAAAGGACTGTTGCAAAAAAAAAAAGTTAGATTTTAAACCTTTTACAATACACGAGTCTGTACTAACGTAGAAGCCTGGAATAAGGAATTAGATCGATAGGTATGAATTCCCAAATATAATAACTAGCGGTCCGCCCCGGCTTCGTACGGGTCCCTATTTTTAAAAAAAAAATATATGTATAGCCTACGTCACTCACGAATAGCGTAGCTTCCTAACAGTGAAAGAATTTTCAGATTGGTACAGTCGTTTTGAAGCCTATCAATCCAAATAAACAAACAAACCTTTACTCTTTATTGTATTAGTGTAGATAAGTATTACTATTATTTATTTTAAAATGATGACTAATCCTAGCTAGCGTACAAACGAAAAAAAAAACAATCTGACTAAAGAGTATTGGAAATGAAATTCTCAGTAAATATAATGTAATGAAACATCGCTCCTGAAAGATAACAGCGCGTCATCTCACGGTAATTTGAAATTTACACAATTTTATTCGACAAGTATTTTACACAAATTCTACACACCTCATTCGGCTCGCAGTCTGCGCTGCGAGCGGACGTGTCTACCCGCGTACTAAAATATATACTTCTCGTAACATACGTTTCTGTAACGAATCATTTTAACACGCGGTTCCGAAGTTTTCGTACCAAATTAGTTCTGTTATAGTGCAGTGGTGATGAATATTTGACCAACAATTTAGTTTTATTTTGTTACTTTTGCCGATATGAAGTTTAAACTTTTCAAGAAAAGCCTTCGTCAGGTGAGTTTGTTTACACATCTGTTTCTTACGTCAGTGTAATTATATTAGAAAGTAAACAGAGTAATATTTTATTTAAGACTATCAGCTCTGTCGTGCTACGATTATGGAATCTGCGAAGGCTCCGAAACGTCAGCCAATAAAATAAAATACGCGAGTTAAATCCGTCTCCAGTTGTTTCATTCCAATATATAATAACCGCGAAGTTTTCGGAAATTATTAGATATATTTAAGTTTTAGGTATGTAATTGATAATGTTCGAAGGTAGTTAAATTGGGGCTTCGTAAACCGTAAAGATAGACGGTTGAAATGTAATATCTATTGGAAATGTATATCTTTGGATTTCTGTGGCTTCTTACTTATATCAAATGGTTACATTTTAGTCTGCAGTTTTGATTAAATATTTTTGGCAACACTTAAAAGTGAATAGGTATGTTTTTGTTTTGTTTAAAAATATATTTTTTTTATTACCCGCAATGAATACCAGAGGATTTCAATGTTAAGTTTCGATGGGTTTTATATCTATAAATAATAAAAAATATTACGAAATAATTTCATCCAATTTGAAAATGTCAATATAAGATGGCGGCGTGCAGAAATGTTTTTCCATAAATTATAATCGGCCATGCATCATTATTTTTCAGAAGGTTGTCTAAATTGTATGTATTTTTTTTTTAATAATTTAACTTACCTACTGTTTACTGCACGGCTTGCTTTTCCAGCTAGTTCGTTATAAAACATTACTTTTCAAATTTGGATACTATAAGACTATTAAAGTTTAACTCGCGTATTTTATTTTATTTGCATGACGTTTCGAAAACTTAACAGTTTCCATATTCGTAGCATATTTCAAAATACATATTAAAAATATCTTACCCTGTCTGAGTAAGTAAACTATCTTGAACCCAATTTTATTGAAATAGGTTTTGCGGTTTTCTCGTAAGTAGGCAGGTTGGGTCGAGTTACTTTATTCGAAAGCATTAATTATCTATATGAGTATTGAAGTATGATGATGGAAGAGTTAGTAATCTATAAATTTGGCAATATTACTTACGTTTTGTAACAAACCACAAAGAAATCACAGGAAGAAGGATTCGATAGCGAAGCTACATAGAAGGTTCTTACGCTCTTGATGATTACAAAAATGTCGAAATCACGTGAAATGACGATAAATAGGTTATTAAAGTTGTCCCGAACTGCTAACAATTTTTTGTATATAATACGGACTGCTGCCTCCCCCGTCTCTTCCCACAGCCCCCGCGCCATCGTCACGTGACTGCATACCTAAAACTCGCCTGCCTTGTTACCACGTCTCTATTTTTTGACTTTGTTTTTTCAATTGAAGCGTTTATTATGAGTAAACATAACTAATCGTGTAATTTTTAAAATGACACCTCGTCAATATTGTTGTTCCCTCATCGTCATTATTTATTTATTCCGTTCATGTCCCATAAATAAACTATACTTACCTACTTCTATAATAAAGCGTAAAATCAATGTTTGCTAACGCCTAACAGATATTTAAATGAGAATATTATTTTTATTAAATTTGTTTTAAGGAGTTTTTTCAATCAAAAAATGATCTTAACTCATTTAAGCAAGTATTAAAAGGCCTTTGTTTTCCGCGTTGTGAGAATCTCCTTTCTCCAGGTCATGCTATATGCACTTTGCTTATATTATGTCTTGACTTACTTAAATCAATATAATCACATGATAATTAAAAACAAATACAAAGGACATAACTCGCGTATTTTAATTTTATAGCATTTTAGTTGTTACGACTTATAAAGTTATCGAGACGTCTGTAAAAAAACAATATACTATAAAATTTATATTAGTGGAGTCATTGAAGCATTATGGGTCCGATTTTTTTTACTGTGAACCGAATTGCATACAATTTTGGAATTAGGTTCATCTTACCCTTAAGTTCAAAAGTGAAAATGATTTGAACTCCGCTACCACCCGGGGGGTGATTGCCACCCCTTCTCGGGGGTGAATTATTTTTTTTTCAAAATAACCTCGGAAATCGATAGAAGGCCTAATTTTAAGGAAAAAATCGTCTATAAAGTTTTTCAAAAAATCCAATACTTTTCAAGTTATTTGCAATTGAAAATTCGCAATTTTTTCACCTTTTTCATCGGTTTTTTGCAAAAATCTCCAAAAATATACGTTTTATCGAAAATTTTATAAAGAACAAAATTGTAGCAGGCAAAACAATGAACAATTTGGTTTTTTATACAGTATTCTAAGTGCAATATTAAGCTATAAATTAAAGATCAAAGCCGTTTTTTATGTTGCCTGAAATTTAATCGATGTGGTCAAGGCCATCTAGCGGCGAGCAGATACATTTTATGCATTCTAATACAAAAGGGTTTTGTAGTGCTTGAAATAAGCTTTAAAATGAGCACTATTAAAAGTCTTTTGCACGTAAAATAAGAGAGCTGTATTGCAAATAAGAGGAACAACTAATGTTTTTTCTTTAAAATCAATGGGTTTCATAAGTGCCATTTCCACCATAATTAAAATTAATCGTATTCCGCCTAGAACTAACTTCATTTTGAAGAGTTTGATAGATAGTATCAGTTTGGCTGCTTCAGGACACATATTTTTCAAAAAACTCACGATTAACTAAAAAACAAAATTTCAAATTTTTAAAAATCCCACGTTTATTTCATAATATTTCAGGAATGACGACAGATAAGAATAAAAGTGTATGAATAAAAAATGTAGGTATTTTTCTGACAAACAATTTGGTTTTTTTGTTTTTTCTGACAAACAAAAATTGACGGAAATGTGATTGTTTAAAGAGCGCGTGGCAGCGCAATCACTGCCTCTCTTAAGCCCTTTAACCCTTTCCCGTTTTAGAAAAAGGTTTTTTACTATATATTGCAATACAGGATGTTGTAGCCCTCTTAATTACCTTTACAGTGATTTTTTATAAATTGTGATAGCGTGAAAATTAAAGGAGCTATGGTCCAAAAACTTATCATATTTTTTTCTACTTAGTAACTGAAAATTTCGGAGTGTGAATAATTGGAGCAATGTGAAGGTACGCAGTATAATATAGACCCACAACTATTGTAATGTGTATATGTTAACGGAAATGTATATAATCCGTCATTGTATACAATTCCTAGGAAATGTATGTAATTCCTAAAATCGCAATCGGAAATGTAAAACATTTAAGACATAGGTTAGGTTAGGTTTCCGCGAGCCAGTATGAGTCTGGCAAACCTTTTGCCTTCCCCAGGGGGGCATAAGGTATCAATGAGGATTTCCCCACTAAAAAAAAAAAAAAAAGTTAGGTTAGGTTTTTTTTTTAGGTTAGGTTAGGTTAGTTTAAAGGGTAGAAAAGCTTAAGAACATGATAATCGTTTGCGAGAGTGTGGAATAATATTTAAATCCTTTTCATTTTATCAAAAAAAAAAATATCAAGGGGTAGTATTCAAGGGTTGAAAGGGGGTTAAAAATTTGATAATTATTATAGAGAATATAAAATATTACTTACTCTATACTTACATCTTTTTATGTCATACCAAAGTATTTTTTTCAGATTTTTTCAATTTGGGGGTTGTGAGATTTTCAAGGGGTTGAAAATAATTTTAATATGAGGTAATTATGTTAGAAAATACTTTACCATTTCACCACTTACTATTAGACATGTTTTCTAGCGATAAAATGGCTCAATTACAATTTTTCCATTAAGGGGTTGTTTACACCCCTTAAAAATAATAGGCGGAGTTCAGATCATTTTCACTTTTGAAGTGAAGGTTAAGATGTGCCTAATTCCAAAAATTTCATGCAAATCGGTTCACAGTAAAAAAATTCGGAGGTAAGGCCGTATTTTTCGCTTCAATGACTGCACTATATGCGAGTTAAATTACACTTTTATTACGATGCGTAACAGCCGTGAAAGTATTACGAATTATTGGTCTGCAGTTTATCTTCATAAATAATTAAATACTAATTTTGTACTTGAATGTGAAAGTAGTTTATATTAAACTGGTATCAGTAATTGGTAAGAAAAGTGATAGGTACTAGTTATTATTATTACCGGATAAAATATTGAAATTAAATTTTGTTATGTATTCAATTTGAATAAAAAATTCGGTGATTTTTGTGATTTAATCCTATACACAAACACAAGAATGGCTTGCCTATACTAATATTATAAAGAGGAAAACTTTGTTTGTTTGGTAGTAATGAATAGACTCAAAAACTACTCGACCGATTTTAATAATTCTTTTACTATTGGGAAGCTACGTTCACCCTAAGTAACATAGGCTATATATAGAACATTTTGAAAATAATTACGGATCCGTGCGAAGCCGGGGCGAACGTCTAGTAATTAATATAAGGGACTAATACAGTATTTAAAGTTGAAAATATTAAGCCAATTCAACACGTTGATAAGGAATCGTGTTCTATTACTAGCTCTCGAAGTCTTCCATAAAACCGGCGCGTACGCATCGGTATGCGATTATACTTGCAATAACGTGCCCACGTGACCTACTTTAAACCATTTATCGCAAGGGTTTGATTTTTAAGTCTATGCAATGCAAGTACTGTAAAAATGAAGACTATTCCATCCATTTGAGATTTGTATATTTTTTTTGTACAAAAGGAACTCTTACGATTTCATATCTCAATTTTAGAAAAAATAATATTAATAATTTCTGATGCCTTCATGGTTATTACAAATTGGAATGAAACACTATAATGAATTTATTTCGCGTATTTTGTTTCATTTGCTGACGCTACAATCGGCCGCTCAGTCATGCGTCATACGAATATGGGAATTTTAAAGTTTTCGAAACGTCAGCAAGTCAGCAAATTAATTAAAATACGCTAACTAAATCCGTTATAATATATCATTCCAATAATTAATCTTAACTAAACAGTGATGTGTATCTGGAAAATGTATTTTATTTTTACACTGCATTTCCGAAGTTCAAGCATTCAACATTACGGCATCGTGCCGTAAAACGTTACTGTGTTTACAGCACAGGCGTAGTTAATGAATGCTCGTTGCGAATTAGCATCCACAGACTTCCTGAATGTTGAATATATACATACACGTATACAAACCTATTAGCTGTCTCTTAGGACTGTTTTGATAAATCTATCTTTACTGGATAGGTACTTATCATCAGATGAAGTATTTGCTCAAAAATATAGAGGGTATTACCAGGCGCGTGCAGTGCGGGGTGCACAAGGTAGGCACTCCATGAGTTTTTGTCATAGGTACTATATATATGGAAATCACGTATAAGTAATGATAATAAGTAAAAGACTTGAGGCCTATATTTCTTGAGATAACCAGAGGCCTATATTTCTTGAGATAACCAGTCAAACCTATTTATCAGCCATCACGTATCAATAATTACTTAATACTTGTGTTTGTGCATTTACATAAAAAAGTGAGCGTTAACTCTCCAGTACTTGATGTTTGTTTACATAATAATGCTGTAATCATTACAATTTCACATGAGGCTCGCAATGCAATGTGCTCCAAAATCGCGGTCAGCTAACTGGGCTGAACACTCCCCTCCAATTATACCCTCCACGTTGGTGAAGTTCAGGGCCAATATACGAGGCCTACCTGAGGCCAACACATGATTTAAAACCTTGTTACCAATGCAAAGAGTCGATAAATTCGAATAGTATTTGGTTATTAGAACAGACATGTGAAGCTTTTGTTCAAAAATTCCAATCGATTTACACTATTATTAAGAGTCTTATGTAAATTTGATTTGGAAGGTATATATGATTTCTAGACGAATACAGATCGAAATAAGAGCAGTTTTAGCATTTTTATTACATATTATAGTCAAACTAGAATTATTTTTTAAATGACTCCATAACCCCAGATCTGCCCTTGGATTAAAAATAATGCAAAAACCATTTCAAAGCCAACGAAAACTGAATGTTGACGTGAAACTTTGCAGCTATTCGCTCGATCGTGTAGAACTTCTGTTTTCAATCGATACTTTTGTTTGTGTTTTTCGACAGCCATTTCGCACACAGTAAAATATACAAGTCATGTTATTTCTGTAACCATTTTGGATTATATCAACTTAACTACTTTTTGTATTTATTACATAACCGCAAAAATAAGTATTGTCCAATTATATACGTAACATTTTATCCACATTTGAAGCTACAAGAAACTGGAACAAATAGTTTTAAGTATGATTGCTAAATAGATGCGGCATTAGGGTCAAATGTGTTTGCGTAAAAGCGGTAGGGTTTGTACAGAGTAAAGTGATACGTTATTGAGTGCACGGATTCGTCTGGCACTGGGCCTAGGTCGACCGGTGTTGTACACTCCTGCGCGTGACACCGACGTATTGTATGATTTATAAGAAACATATGACGAAGTGTCAGTTAATAAATGTAATTAATTTCGGTAAAAGCAACTGAATTACGCAATATGATATGCGGAATTGAGATATTCCGATAGAATAACAATGGGATTTTTAGACGTACACATAATATATGTACTTAAGTAAATAATTTTATGTAAGAACATATATCTGTTACGTACAAATTATTATGTCTCTAAAAGCTTACCATTTGAAGCATATTGTTGAAGTTGTAAATTCTTCGGAGAGGTTTTTCTACTTTGGAAGTTTGAGCCTACCATATAGGGCGTTATGGAAGCGGCACATGTTGCATACCGGTCATAATTTCCTTTGCGAAAGCTGTGACTTTACCGTGCGTCTGGCCGACATATTCTACTGCACCTTTCTCTGTATAAAGATATCATGGACGTGCATTCCGGATAGGCACCATATCAAAAGTTGGAGTGCCTACTATGTCGCTTACATGCCCTCTACTCACACTACTGCAATGAGTAGAGGGTATGTAGGCCTAAAAGATAGTAGTAGTAGAATAGGCAATGAATTCTGATTTTTAACGTTTTATTTTGTCCCGCTAAATGTAATGTTCTCATTTATTCAGAAATTTTGTACTTACACAGATACAAGTTCGTTATTACACATTATTACGCAATCTGCTGTTCCGTAATCAGGGTCATGTGCTTGCTGATGTTACGCTTGCAGGCGCCAGGGTAGGCACAGGAGGATGTACCTATATGGAATGCACGCCCCTGATCAGAGTTATCGATTAGACTCCTTATGACTCTTGTCTTACAAATTATAGTCTGTACTACTCTGTAGGATGCTTATATGCGTAATTTTGAAACCACACTGCTGTTCATTCAACTGCATTGCATTGTCGATAATGTAATATATAATATGATTTGTATAGAATGAATATAATTAAGTATTAAATGATTCTATCGATTAAGGCACCTATTGTGTTCATCCTATTAATACCATTCAATTCATTGTGAAGCTACGTTCGATATTTCCTAGTAGGACCCATACAAATGGACATCTATTTTTAGACAAATTGAATGTTACCATATACAGTGAAACCTGGTTAACTGGGACTTCCAAGGGACCTGTAAATTAGTCTCACGTAAAGAGGTATTCCACTTACGCAGTGTCTCAGATATCTAGGTATAAAAAAATACCTGTCTCATTTACAGAGGGTTCCATTAACAGAGGTAAGAAAAGAGGTAATCTCTGTTATAGAGGTGTATTCAATAGAGCAACGGATTTATTTTGTAAACAATTCATTATTTTCCATTAAAAATATCAAAAATGTGGTTTAAAGACAGTTCTCCTGAAACTAATAATTCGTTGTTGACGTTCATAAAATTATTAAAAGTTGGAGGCAGATTATTTTACTGATTCGGGCACTGACGTTAATTTTAGTTTTTTTTTCGTAATAATAAAGACTTTGTCCTCGGTTAGGTATTTTTTAAATAAATACCCGATTAATAGAGAAACCGCATTAAAACTAAGTTATATAAGGGCCGATTTAGAGAAGTTCGAGTAGGTAAAAGAGAGAGGAGACATCCGAGGTCCAAGGTAGTCTATGTGTACCTACTGACTTTATCCCAGTTACAGAGATAAATACACGCGTCTTCTCAATTATAGAGGTAATTATGACAAGAAAATAGAAATAACTAATCCCAGATAAAGAGGTTGCTTTTGTCTTACTAACAGAGGTAATTCATAGCCATAGTGCCGGGACCTCAGCATGTGTTCCAGATATGGAGGTTTTTCACTTATCCAGGTCCCTCTTAAACAAGTTTCACTGTATAAGAATGTATTCAATTTCTTAAAGAATATATGAAATAATAATCACAAAACACCTATATTAATTTCTGGTGCCTTCGCGGTTATTACACATTGGAATTAATAAATCTATGAACGTTAAAGTTTAGACTATCGTCAGCTCAGTGGTGCTATGACTATGGAAACTGTAAGGTATACAAAACGTCAGCAAATGAAATAAATAACGCGAGCTAAATCCGTTATATGTTATTGATTCATTACAAAGTAATTATGTACTAACAGTTTTAGAAGGGTTAGTTTTTTTGTCTCTTTCTTATCCAACTCGGGGGTGTAATGGGGTGGAATTTTAAAATGCCCCAGATTGCTACTACTATCAAAACTTTTGTCAAATTGGGAATCATTATTTTGATATAGTTATACTACATTTGTTTTTATTTTATAATATATGTATATAGTGGAGAAACAGTGATCATCAGTACCAGCATTGCACTCGTGCGAAACCGGGGCCGGTCGCTACTCTAATAATATAATATATATTATGTTTTTACAGTTCATGCCCGGATGTAGATCTCGATCAGTTCTGACATTACAAATTGATTTGATTTGACTTCTCGAATGACTCATTCAATGTTTATTACGTTGACCTCGAAGCATATATAAGGCCGATGTATCACTGAAATACAATATGTTGAGAAAAAACACATTCCCAACCAGGCGCGTGCAGTGGGGGGAGCGTAAGTATGGCGCCAGGGTAGACACTCCATACATTAGTGACATCGTGCCTATATGAAATGCACGCCCTTGTTCCCAACATATTATTATATGTATGTACATCTAGCAATCTTAGTCATAAATATACCTACATGTTTAATTGTATTGTTTATTGTGAAATGGTGAACTGAATTGCGGTTATCGACTAACATAGTAAACAGTACATATAAGTATATAGTAGGTTATATTTTAAGATAGTAGGTAACCATTATAATATTGTCGATTGTATTGGTACGAAGTGACATATTAATTGTTGCCATATTATATTTCTAGTTGGCATATCACTTATTTAGATGTAAGTATTTTTTTAAAATGTCGCTATACTATATTACATACAGGCTTCTGCGCGCGACTTCGTCTGTCTAGGCGAGTCATTTTACACAATGTGCTTAGAAATTATAGCCTATAAGTTAATCTGAGGTATGAGCTATATTATTGTATAGTTTGATTCAAATCAATCCTGTAGTATTTTAGTAAAAAAGTAACAAACAGCAATACATCCATCCATTCAAAGTTCTCGTGATATATCTCCGTGTGCTATACCTAGTCACTTGCCTAGAGGAACACAGTTAGGGGCAAAAGCGAGAAGTTTGTCTTCTATCACTCTTTCCTATAAAAGCGACATGATTTCATCCGGACAGAAAGCCTAAGGTCATAAAGTTGCAACAATCATTCGGTCATAAGTCGCTTCTCGTTTTACCTCTTTCTGGTGAAAGAAACTCCTGTCGATATTAGGGTTGTCATCTCTAAAATTGACGACCCGGACAAGCTGATTGAAATACCCGGATTTTTCAGTCCAGAACCCGGACATAAACCAGGGTCGATAGTTTCTGAGACCAAGAAACTATTAAAAATATATTTTCAAACCGGGATGACGCCGACGATGAAAGTCCGATGAACGCTGTCTGGGTGAACCGGGACGGATGGCAACCCTAGTAAAAATTCAAAGTACAATTTTTAAATGGTCTCTGGATGGTCACGAGCCTTCATGATGACGTCAGCGACTGCTATGTCATTTCCCACACCAGTCCCTAAACAAAGCGCGCATTGTGACTGCTTCTTTTTGCTGTACTCGTGGTGATGTAATGTAAAACTCTGACCTTGTTGTGCTGTGTAGGCACTATGGACACCGAGCGAGCAATGTTTTAGCGTGGATTTGTTAAGACATCCAGTTTATTGAATTGACTGTACGTGATCAGGAACTGACCGTGAGTTGGTCGCGAAATCATTGTTGATTAATTTAGTATTGAATTGTTATAGGTTATAAATGCTAATAGTTTTTTAGTGTTAAACGGAACCCTATTAATGAGACTCTGCTGTTCGTCTGTCACCAGGCTGTATCTCATGAACATTGATAGTTGGCAAGTTGAAATTTTTACAGATGATGTCGCTATAACAACAGATACTAATCTATACTAATATTATAAAGCTGAAGAGTTTGTTTGTTTGAACGCGCTAATCTCAGGAACTACTGGTTCGAATTGAAAAAATATTTTTTTGTTGGATAGACCATTTATCCAGGAAGGCTTTAGGCTATATAAAATCATGCTGCGATTAATAGGAGCGAAGAAACAGTGGAAAATGTGTAAAAAACGGGGAAAATATGAAACCTATATGAATAATAACTATTCCACGCGGACGAAGTCGCGGGCACAGCTAGTAAATTTATATTTAAGGGGGCTTCCATACTACAAGCGTGATTTTTTTTTCTCGTGCGCAAGTCCGACTCGCACGTGGCCGGTTTTTATAAACGTAGTACCTACTAAATCTTTGAACAGATTGGCTTTAGTTTTTGTGTAGATTAAAATGTCCGTCCAGACTTTATAAATAAATTGAAGTTATTTCTTAATATATTATCCCACTATATAATTAGCGTGACTTTAACAATACCAATAATGTGAAAAGTGCAATGAACGTTCAACGAAACGGTGTCCGGAGTGACATTTTGATTGCGTGTCCATATACAAATTATATATGGGAACAGTAGTTATATATTATACAGCCAATTGGGCATTCGAGCTGTCTGTCTGAATGTTCCGAAAATAGACCGGTTGTGTTGTCAAGGAATTATATATCTAGTATTATATACAGATGCTCGTTTCCATGGGGTGCGCCTGCAATGACGTCATTGGAGTCGTTCAGACACGCCATAAAGGGGTGTGCCGCCGCCACCCTTCAAATGACTGAAATGCCGTGTCTATATCTATATAACTCGTTTGGGAGTTGACTAATTGCTAATAAGAGAATTAAGTAGATAATATGGATGACGAATGGGTAAAGAAAACGATATTTATATTTTATCCGTCATTTAGATTATGTATTAAAAAATATTGGACGCGTATTTTTTCTTTTCTCAATCGAACAATAAATGGCAAAGATAATCGCTTAAAAAGTTCGGAAGCGTGACGTCACATTATTGTATAAATTGTACCTTAACGTGACGTCACGAACCCGGCACTCTGGAACTTTAAAAGCCCTTATCTTTCTAATTTTATGTTAGTTTAAGAAAGGAAAAAATCACGTCCAATCATTTTTGGTAATCTACTTCATAAACAAAGAAAAAAAACAGTCGTGCCTATTGATGATTAGGAAGTACCTGTTAAGTAATTGTCTTATTGTTAGCATTATTAGATCATATCTTTTCGAGGCTGGATATTATGCTAAGAACAATAAGTTTGCTATTAATATTAGTCATTGAATTTTTCCTAGTGTCAGCATTAATCAGTGCTCAAGTCCCGGGTGGTAATGATTGTTTAGCTCTTTAGTTAGTGGAAGGTCGGCTAAGTAACTTGTCTTAAGGTTACATCTGTCAATTATCCTTACTTATATTATACTAGCTTCTGCCCGCGACTTCGTCCGTGTAGAACTCCTCCTTTTTGGCAGTCGGTTAAAAAGTAGCCTATGTTTTTTCTCAGGCTCTAGACTTTCTTTGTACCAAATTTGATTTAAATCGGTCCAGTAGTTTTAGCATGAAAGCGTAACAAACAGACAGACAGACAAGAGTTACTTTCGCATTTATAATATTAGTAGGGATTAGTAGGGATTAGTTTGTAAGAATGTATAGATGTCTGGATGTATGTATGTTACTCTTTCACGCAAGAACTACTGAATGGATTTGGATGAAAATTTAATATAATATGTATGTAAAACGGCAAAAAAATCACGTTTGTTGTATGGGAGTATTTGTTTTTATAGCTACAAAAAAAATTTCAACTGCCTAACTATCACTGTTCATGAGATACAGATTGGTGACAGATGGATGGACGTTTTACCTTTTGAGCACGGAATCCCAAAATTACTTACATTTATAAAATTATAAATTACATTTATAAATACCTATATTTTAAAAGTATTTGCATCTTAGGCCTACCTGTACTGAACGTTTTGGTAATTTGATCATATCTACAAGGTCTCCAAGAATTGGTGTATTAACAGCTTGACATTTGTGTTCCCGTAAACAATTTAACCCATTATAGCCTAGCGGTGCCATATGGCACCCAATTTTATGCGTTTATGTTTTTGCACCATGAGAGCATCTCGAGCGATGGAGACCGATGGTTGGCTATCAAATCGGTACTAGGGATGATAACTAATTGTTTTATTACTTTTGCTTCAACCTGTGCACTTGTTGCGACGAGTATTAGGTGTAATAAGTTAGTGTTGAAAAATTATTCGCAAAAAATGAATTCACTGTCAAGTAAGAGAGTCGTAATTTATTTATTATTTGTTATTTAACATTGAAATGCATCTTAATTTGTTGATATATTGTTGTTCGACTAAATGATATCGTAATATTATGAAAATTTGTTTGTATGTTTGATTTATCGTATGTGAAATGTTTCGGGTGCCGTATGGCACCGCTAGGCTGATATGGTGTCTTTTCGATATGAGTGAGTTAATGTTTATTTCTAGGTTTTCATTAGTAATAATATTTATTTATTATCTTAGGGGATGTACAATGCATAAAGAACTAGCATTACTAGAAAATTAAGTAGATCTCAAGCCACAGATACTCTATACTTAATATCTGATCAAGATTCTGCTGACGAAAACGGGGGTAGCCTTATAAATTACCTTATAAATCGTGAAATTAACGTTGGGTACGAAGTAGTGTTGGAGTCTCCATCTCTGTCATCACGCCGGACATGCATAACTAGCCACAAAACTAACTACAGGGGTGTTACTAAATATAAAACCTGTACCTAGACGAAGTATCCCATACAAAATCTCGCGGTTCATGCTTCTTGAACGAGATTATACCTAGTTAATTTCGAGAAAAATCACGATTAGAAACGCTGGATTTATTCTTGAGAATAGTGTTCTCAAAATACTTCGAATCGTCACAAAAATATATAGCCTTTTTTTGCAATAACCGGTTTTACGTTAATACATAGATGAAAAAACTTGGTGTAATACCAATTATTATATGAATTCCTTAAATGAAAATGCTCATTTTCATTAACTAATCCCTTTAAATTAATTCATCTACTTTATAAACATAGAAAATGATAATTAAACAGTAAATACGATTAGTTAACAGTCACTTAATACATATTTAGAAGAAGGATGTTTTGACCCCGTATTAGCCTAGCGGTGCCATATGGCACCCATTGTTTTTTCCAGAAGTAATGAATCGATTCAACTTCTGATAATCAGAAATGATTAAGGGGACATCGAACAACAATATATCCAAAAATTATCAATTTCTGAGAACCTAAAATAATTCAGGTCATAATGGGTTAACCGTCGTTGCATGGTTTATGCAGATTAAATACGTTTGTGGTATCGCGCGTCCCTGAGACACCCCGTCGAATTGCAGCCTTTGTACTTTATATTTAGAATGAAGACGCAAAAGGCCGGAGCCGATGTTTATTTTCATTTAAATGACTGATTACTATACGCGCGTCTTATCTCCGCTCATAAAGTAAATATATTTGCGTTATGGAATAACACTAAGTGTAACTATGGTTTGTTGACTTAGGTATTTTCTGTAAGGCACGGTTGTAAACGTTACGATTGTGGATAAATAAAAGGGTACAGAAAACAGTTTAATAAAATATGACATTGGATTTGCTCTTGTGAGTTTCTAGTAAATGATTACCTACATGTATTTACAGATCGTTTCAGGCTAGGTTATATAAATACCACTTGATAATATATAAAGTCACGGTATAAAATATTTTATTCCACTTGCCGCGACAAGAAAACTTTGATGTAGCAATAAATTACGTTAATTTTTTTTATTGGTTTGAAACAACACCTATTTAGGTTTTTTTTGTTACACCAATGGGAACTGTAAAGTTCTCGAAACGTCATTTTAAATCAGTACGAGAATGAAATCAGTTACAAGCAAGCTATATTTTTAACCGTTTTTTTTTTTAAAAAAAGGTTCTACGTTAAATTTGTTTTAACTTCTCTTTCCTAGTGCTCTAGAACGTAATATTTTTGTCGCGTGTGAAACCATCTGTAATTCTCTCTCAGTGATACATGAGAGATCATGCACTAGCTGTTAACACTCTTTTGACACTCTTTTACAACATTAAGGGTCAAGCTACAGTTTGCACAAAATATATAACGTATATATATGTCCAATAAATGTTTATTGTTGGACCAGTCTATATTACCACCCTGTATAGTCTTTACGAGCGTAACGGACCGAGGTCGCACTGTCATTTACAGGGTGAATCCATTTCATTGCTTCAAGATATAGGTCGCCAGTGCAAACTCAGGTTAACCTACTTGCGATACAATACAAATCGATCCCCTATATATTTACTACCTGGAAATGCGAGCCCTCGTTGATAACAAAAATGGCCACGTAAAATTTTGAGTACGAAATGATGCAGTTCCCAGAAACATTAATAATAAGAGGTTTATACTGTAATGTGTGTAACGTGCTACATAACGTAGTGCTAAATCAGTAAACAGTTAAGCATTTGGTTTTTTTATTCTGATTTAATTATTTTTATTTATAAAGAAGATATGTACCTACCTAATTGTAGATTAAAATGTCTTGGCTATACTTCTTTAAAACTAGGCAACGGATTTTGAAGCGATTTTTTGAATAGATAGAATGATTCAAGATTAAGGTTTATACTATAGCACCTATGTGAAACCGAGGTATTTCGCTAGTTATAAATAAATTCAATTAATTTCTTAACCCTAATATAATTATCATGACATTGACAATTACAAAAATGTTAAAAGGGTAATAAACTTTCAATACTTATATTTACTACCTAAAAAGAGCACTGCTAGAAATTACAATTAAACGGCCACGTAGAATTTTGAGAACCATACAAAAGCAGTTTTTATTTGTGGTTTATAATTAAAAAATGCATTGAGCGTTGAGTTGTTTTTAAGATCGAACTGATTATCGTATTTCAAGAGGTACAAAGCCTCGTATTTGTAGTTTAAATGCCAATGTGTTCATTAACCAGAATCGTTAAAACTACGCAGGGTAATTAACATGTTTGTGATAAGAAACATTCTTTTAGGCGGTGAGGAATGATAAAAAAACGAATGGCCACGTCAAGTACATACGTATCAAGTTACATTTATGTGTGTCCTAAAAGAATACAAAAAGCTATCCCGGCATATAATGTCAAGCCTGCAAGCAGGTTTCGTTACTCCAGTGACATTTAATTTATAATATAGCTATATGGTACAGATTCAGTTCTATCTAGGTACTTATATTACTTAGTAGATACCATTGCAACGGTCCGACGCCCCTGATGTTACTTTTAGTAAAAACTTATTTATAAATAGTGTAATTAACACGACTTTCTTTTATATATATATATAGATGTACCAGGCTATGTTACTAGTCCTATGTGCCAGGCTATGTTACTACCTTCGATGATCGATCGTACTGGCAAAAAAAGTATTTTTCTGTCCTCCGGCCGGAAAGCGCCAACTTTCGGGCCGCTGCGCTAAATGAAATTGCCGCTTTCTGGCTTCGTCAAACAGAAAAATAGTATACTGACCTCGGTCAGTTAATAAAAAAGCCTCAGATGACATTTTTGTCAACCTCGGCTTCGCCTCGGACGACAATTACATGTTATCTGAGACATTTTTTATTTTACTGGCCTAGGTGCGTAATGTACTATTGTATTAAAAATGTTTTAAATTCAAGCAGAGGATAAATTGATACAGTAGATTTACTGTTTCAATTTAACGTCACACCGCATTAGCGTTTATAATAATGTCACAGCAATTACTAATTTTTAAACATTAGGGCATAAATTTTATCAATCATGCGTTATCGAGATCAAAGATAAAACGCATTTTTTTTTTAATAGCTATCAAATATCTTACCTATTATGCACTTCGTTGAAACCGATGCACCACGTAAGTGTCGTGATGCAACATGCGTGCCCGAGATACGTGTAACGGATAATTCTGCATCCAAGTGTTAATCTTTTAGAGAAAGTAGAACGGTATTAGATACTAGCGGTTCACCCCGGCTTCGCATGGATCCCTATTTTTTTTTAATATAATATAGTCTATGGCACTCGGGAATAGTGTAGCTTCCCAACAGTGAAAGAATTTTTCAAATCGTTTTGGAGCCTATTCTATACAAACAAACAAACCTTACTTATGTTAGTGTAGATACAAATAATAAGTACCCAACAGACTTAATAATGGTGTTTCATTTCGATAATGACCCTTATTATGCGTTATTAGTATTTTGTAATTCGAAACTTAACATGTGCTTAAGTATTTTTAAAAATCGATAATATGACAATTATGCTATTACCTACTTAATCCGATAGCTGGCAACGATTTTTGGGTAGGTATTTGAGGCAAGCTGAACACATGTCTTATCTACTTCGCCACAAAACTGCTGACTTGGCTGGTAAGTAGCGAGATAAAATGAAACCTAAATATTTAACAATATTTTTCAAAATTATATTTGAGGCAATATGCACTTTTTATGTGTTGTAGTGTAATGTTTAAAGAATAAAAAAATATATATTTAGTCGGTGATTTAACATTCCTATATTGTCTATTGCATATTGGCTTAAATATATGTTTGTAAAAAACAAATAGGGGTTGTTGACTTAGCCATACTACTCAAAAGCCAGATCTGCATTTCCGTGTCAACATATGACAAGTTTTCAGCTTGCCTCAAATATCTACCCGAATATTGGTACCAGCTCTCGGACTATATGAACTTTAAAAGCTGACTTTCATTTAATTTATTTGATTTGAGGGTTAAACTGTACTGTACAGTTCGTTAACCCTCATTTCAGACTGCTTTATATTTATAACCTTAAAAATATAGCAGGCATTGTAAACTATTTTATAAATGACCTACCCCGCCAAGGGCACCAATATCAATAATTAAAAATTTCAAATATCAGAAATTATTAAGAATACAGTGCGTTTATAATATTGCATTAAATTGACTATATATTATTTCATACACTTCTGTATTCGTGATAAGGCGCCATGATTCAAATATTTTAGTGTGAACTTGGCATCATATCTCTCGGCAAGGTCACGGTTCGGAAATACATCATATGGTAGACTTGTTTCAATACGCAACTTCGTGCTGAATATTTCCCCTCCGTTTAAAATTTAACCCCCTGTTTTTGTAGGGGTTTTCTCAATTTTTCTGTCTTTCATTCGCTTACTTTAAAGAAGGTTATTGAACTTATTTACAGAGTCGAAAAATAAACGCAATAAATATGAATTTGAATATTGGGTGAAATAGGGAAAATTTGTTTGTATACATGTATGTCCGTCATTTTCGAAGTTGGAATCGTAGAATCTGTATTTAGACTGTATTGAGCGTTAGACTATCGACAACACAGTCGTGCTACGATTATGAGATCTGTAAAGTAATTATCGTCAACAAATGAAATAAAATAAAATACGCGAGTTAAATCCGTTTATAGTTGTTTCATTCCAATGTGTAATAACCGCGCAGGCATCAGAAATGATTGTATTTAACGTCGCTTGCTCCCGGTCGATGAGGTCATCGACGTGCCCCTATGTCGTTCCATGCTATCAGATATTCAATTTTGATTTATTCAAATCGACAATTTCATTGTTATTGTACCACAATGTAATAACAGCTTAAACGCATCTATAATAGCACAATGCGATCGTATTTCACCAGTACCAGTAGGTACATTTCCGAATTGATTTTAATCGCTCTTTAGAAGTAAAAATATTACATTTTTAAAAATGACTGTGTTAAGAATTTTAATCGGTTTGCGATTAATTGTATAATTACATATAATGTTAACAGGAAATGAGGATACTACAATAAGTGCAATATAAACATGTAAATCTGTTTGTGCATTGATGAGTTTATTGTCCTAGTTTCATGCGTTCGAGTAATTACAATATAATATAATAAAATGTAAATATCCATTGAGGCAGTTACCGTACGGATATATTACCTTACAATAAACCTTTTTAAAGGAAGAAAAGATTTTCACGAGGAATTTAAAAACCACATTTTGAAATCCACTTGATGACCCCGTAGTGTGTCCCGCGGGTATATTTCTATATTACTAAGTTAGTAGGTAAGTTACCTAATGATTAGTAAATTTAGGTTCCAAAACCAGGCCGCGTTTAACATGTCATGCGCAGGCGGCTGTGTTCTCGTAATCATCCGAAATTGTTTCTTAACTCGTCCTCCTGCGTACGTATGTGGGTTAACTGCGCACTGAATTATAATTCCCTCATTTGATTAGCTTTTACGCGCGTTTCTTTATTAGAAAACAGATTTAGGTACCTACTACATATTGCACCTTTACTATAAGTGTGACAACTCGAAACGTGTCACCACATACATTTATATGTCGCAGTGATATGATGAAAACAGGGATTTGATCAACTCCCTCAGTGATATGATCAACTCCCGGTAGATGATAAAAATGCCACGCGTTGTGTCATTTTCCTAGCGAAATTTAGTGATTTGATCAAGTCTCCAAGTCATTTTAGGGAAATGAAAGAATCATAAAAATGGCTGCTAGATTTCATCATTTCACGTAGTTATTTGATCAAATGCCTGAGCTGTTTTAGGGACATGATAAAACGAGTAATTAAGTCAACTCAGTTTTAACATTTCACTAAACACGTCTAGTGATTTGATCAACTCCCTAAACAGTTTTACGGAAATAAAAGAATCACAGCAATAACTGGTGGAATTCTTCATTACCCTTAGTGATTTCATCAAATCTCTAAGCTAGTTTAGTGAAATGATAAAACAAATGTTAGAAACATGATAATATCCTTTAGGAAATAGGTATTTCTTTCTCGGCTAACAAAATAAATTAGAGCCCATTTTTTTGTGTCATTGTCTATTAGCCAAGCACGTGACATACCTTCGATATTCTGGTTAGATCGTTCAATTGACACTTGACTGGCTGGATGTCTAGGTCTGCCATTAACTATCTTGCACGGTGGTCACAATTTTTTTAGTTCTTTCCACACTATTTATTTTCTATAATATTCATAACCCCTGTTATTTTATGTCATAACTATTATTTGCCATAATTACGAAAAAAGCAAATCCAGACTGTTTCTTTGTGCACAGTGGGTATAATGTAGGGGACATCTTATTTATTGGCAATTGAAGGTCTCCTTTAGGTACGACGACGAGCGAAGCGAGGAGGAGTGTTAGGTAGAACTGTGCCCTTGCAGCGCGCGAGCCGAGCGAGCGAAGCGAGCGTGCCGCGGCAGCGGCCGGCGAAGCGTCAGAACTGATACTTTTAATAATAGTATATTTACGACATAACATAAACTAACCAGGTTTTGTCAACTAATAATAATAATCACTAAACTTTGACCGTGTTATGGCAAATAATTATTATGGTGATTGAATTCTATGGCATAGGTATAATTGAAGCACATTTAATAATAGGGAAAATGAGATGTATGGCACACTTATAGCTATGACACTTAAAAGTTATGGCAAATGAAAATATTGCAAATGACCATTATGGCATAGAATATAAAATTATGGCAACTGAAGTTCGAGCATGTGAAATTATTGCACTGCGATAACGGCCGAGAGTTAGAGCAAAAAATATAGGGCTGTAGGTAGCTTGTTGTTTATTTTTTAGCCGAGAAATACCTACTTCCTAAAGGGTATTATCTTGTTTCTGAGACTAGTTTTATCATTTCCCTAAATTTGCTAAGAGATTTGATGAAATTACTAAGGGTAATGAAGAATTCCACCAGTTATTGCTGTGATTCTTTCATTTCCCTAAAACTGTTTAGGGAGTTGATCAAATCACTAGACGTGTTTAGTGAAATGTTAAAACTGAGTTGACTTAATTACTCGTTTTATCATGTCCCTAAAACAGCTCAGGCATTTGATCAAATAACTACGTGAAATGATGAAATCTAGCAGCCATTTTTATGATTCTTTCATTTCCCTAAAATGACTTGGAGACTTGATCAAATCACTAAATTTCGCTAGGAAAATGACACAACGCGTGGCATTTTTATCATCTACCGGGAGTTGATCATATCACTGAGGGAGTTGATCAAATCCCTGTTTTCATCATATCACTGCGACATATATACAAATGTGCGGATGATTTCGAGATGTCACACTTTTCTAGAAATGCTGCGATATTATAATCTCTGTGCTTAGGGTGTATATCATAGTCCCGTTTCGGGTAATTGGAATGGTTGTCTGATAAATAAATTCAATCGAGTAAGCTATCATACATTTACTCAAACTATGTCAGCTGCAAAAATGGCATTTTTCCACGTTTTGCTATAAAAAAAATCAATGCCATTTAGTGATGCGTCCACCTGTTTCCGGTAGGCACTCGACCGATATACCCCTGCCTTTTTTTGCCCAGGGGAAATCCATCATGGATACCATGCAGCCCGGGGAGCTACATGGTTATGTCAAACTCCTACTGACTAAAACTCCTGCGGTGTTCCGTCGCTTGCTATATGCAAAGTCACGAGGACGTTCAGCACTTTCGCGAGATATACCCTACTACAACTTAAGTTTGGCAATTCTTAGGTCTCTATAGCTTATCTAGGTCCTGCGAATCACATCGTCTCTGACTCGATCACCCAGGGAAACTACTAAGAAACCAGGGTGAAATTTAACTAATGCGAAAATATCTATTGTTAACAGGAGGGTCCTCACTCCACACTCCCCGACGACGAGTTCTACGATGCTGTGGAGACGGGCTTCGACAAGATGGAGGAGGAGAGGTGCGCCCGCGTGCCGCCGCCGGGCGAGCACACGCGGGACCAGGTCGACCTGCCGCCGCCCGCCATCGACAACAGACTGACTGCGCACACGCTCTGGCCTGAGGTGAGAATAGGACCCCTTAATAATTTCTCATGCCTTCGCGGTTATCTTCTTCTTCTTATCTTATATATAAAAATGAATCGCAAAATGTGTTGGTCAGCGCATAACTCGACAACGCCTGGACCAATTTGGCCAATTTTTTTTTTAAATGTTCGTTGAAGTCCAAGGATAGTTCTTACGGCGAGAAAAAAATCGAATAATTGCCGGGAAAACCCTAAAAACAGCCCTTGGGCCCTAGACAAGTGCCCAACGTTCAACGTTAACGTTAAACGTTAGGACCAAAATGTATGGGATTTGACATCCGCGAATGACTGTCACGTACGTCACAAACGTTCGCGGATGTCAAATCCCATACATTTTGGTGCTAACGTTTAACGTTAACGTTGAACGTTGGGCACTTGTCTAGCCCCCCTTTTCTTTTCCCATACAAACGTTGTCTAACTAAAGTTACCTAATTTGAATTTCGAACGGGCAGGATGACGTCTGCCGGGGCCGCTAGTTATATATTACAAACAACTTTAGACGGATTTAACTTGGCAGATTTGTGACAACCATGGTAATTAGTTTTTTTTTTTTGTAACAATATTCTGTTTTTAGATTGACAGGATATCAACAGAACAGATACAGGCGGCGTTCGAAGGCGTGGGCGGAGGCATCGGCTGGCAACTGTTTGCCGAAGAAGGAGATATGAGGATGTACAGAAGGTAATAAATGTACATCATAACTAGCCGTTCGCCCCGGCTTCGCACGGATCCCTTTTATTATTTATAGCCTATGTCACACGGGAATAGTGTAGCTTTTCAACAGTAAAAGATTTTTTTAAATCAGTCCAGCCGTTTTGGAGCCTATTATATCCAAACAAACAAACCTTTCCTCTTTATAATATTAGCATAGATAATTTCTGATGCCTTCGCGGTTATTACACATTGGAATGAAACAACTATAACGGATTTTACTCGCGTATTTAGGTACTTTAGCTTTAGACTATTGTCAGCTTAGGCGCGATACGAATATGGGAACTGTAAAGTTTTCGAAACGTCATCGTATAAATACGTCGCACCCCTAGTTCTAAAGGGAGCTAACTCAAAAAAAGTAACTTTTTCGGGAGAGGCGAAATTGTTGTAAGGAATCGGATCCTTTTTTTTAGCGTGTGTTTAATTTAAATCTTCAGATTTTTGAGTTAGCTCCCTTTAGATCTAGGTGTGCGACGTTATAGTTGTTTTGTTCCAAAATGTAAAACATTCAAAAGCTTTTATTAATGCACGTGTTCATCGCACAAAATTATGACCTCAGTAGGATTCAAACCGACGACCTTCAGCTACGTAATCACGGGCATAGATGGTCGAATTGTTAAATGAATTGGCCCATTTGTTTAACGTTGTCTACCCGCGGTCACGGTCGCACCTTATAAGATAAATATCTGTTAATTAACGAGTTCAATTAAGTGGCGACAGCCGACATAAGACATTGTTTTTTTTATTGGGTGACGTCATTTTATAATTTGATCTAGGAATATTAGTCAAATAAGGATATCTCGGAATGAGAGTTAATATATTTATACCCTAAAACTTGTTTCAAAACCTACCTATATTTATCAATGATTTATAAACTTTATGTATATGTTTTTAATGGGGACTACTGTACCTCTACAACATTTATAATACAAACATATATAAATTGCGTAAAACTCATAAGAAACGAGATATTTGCAATATTTGTGAAAAAAAAAAAAGATTTTTTTGATCTTTATTCTTGGAATACGCGGACACCCTACGATACTCTATCTATTAAAAAAATATATCCGTTGCGTAGTTTTAAAGATTTAAATACTAGCTACCCGAAACATACATGTCTTGAATCAGTCTATTTATTAAAAAAAAAACGCTTAAGAATCCGTTGCGTAGTTTTAAAGATTTAAACATACATAAGGACGGGCAGACAGCGACTTCGTTTTATAGTTTACTAGCGGCCCGTCCCGGCTTCGCCCGGTCTCGGGCTCGTTTGGGAGTCTATTCAATCCAAACAAACAAACCTTTCCTCTTTATTATATTAGTACCTATAGTGCCACCCGTCCGGTTTTGCAGTGAAGGCCCATTAGCTGGCCAACTAGCGACTTCAGTATTCCGTTCGAAAAAAAAAAAGTACCTATAGATTAGTATAGACTATGTAGTGAATGTATTTTAATAATTTTATGTTCACAGGGAGATGGAGGTGGATGGAATGGTGATGGACCCGCTGAAGGCGATGCACAAGGTGCGAGGCGTGTCGGCGCGCGAGATGTGCCACTACTTCTTCAACCCGCGCTACAGATACGAGTGGGAAAGTGAGTTGTTACTAGATTGTAGTTCAGGCCCCGTGACGACACGTGTGCGTCATGATCGATCGTAAACTAAGTTATGACAAGATTGCACTTCATCAATTCAGGCCCCGTGACGACACGTGTGCGTCATGACCGATCGTAAACTAAGTTATGACTAGATTGCATTTCTTCAATTCAGGCTCCCAGACGACACGTGTGCGTCATGATCGATCGTAAAGTAAGTTATGACTAGATTGCACTTCATCAATTCTGACCCCGTGACGACACGTGTGCGTCATGACCGATCGTAAACTAAGTTATGACTAGATTGCATTTCATCAATTCAGGCACCGTGACGACACGTGTGCGTCATGACCGCTTGTATTCGCCATCTCCGTGACGACTATGCTTAGTCATGAACAAAACTCAATTTAAAAAGTAATCAAATCCGCCCCTAGTAATTCGGACCTGTACCTCCGATTTCATAGTTAGTGGCTCTGATCACTACACTAATAAAGCGTGAAATGTATAGGCCTATACGCATTGACAGATGCCATTACAATTATAATTGATCTTACATGTGCGAGCTACTTTGTTTGAAAGGTCGTAATTATATATTAAAAAAGTTTTAAAAGGTGGACTATATTATATTTCATCATACACATGACAGTACTATACTACGGGGCCATCTATAAAGTACGTCACACGGATTTCATGAATTTTTGAATTCCCCTCCTTTCACAGATTTTTGAGACCCAGAGTGACGTCATATATTTTAACGTGAGCGAGTGTCAACTCGTCCAAAGTAAAGCATTTTAAACCTTATGTCGATATAGATAGAAACGGATATTGTTTTTTTTTTCGTTGATATTTCAAACCCCTTGTCACACTTTGGCGACCACCTATGCTATCAGAGGGTGGTTTAATTTGACGCTTGTTATGACGTCACGAATGACATTTCAAAATGTACTTTAGCTAGTCGTGACATGAATATAGTGTACCTATTTACATGTTTCCAATATAGACGAAAGTAACTTTTGTTTTATGTTTTTCTAATATAAATTATAGTTGTAAAACTAATTGTACATGCTTTTAGGTGTTGATATAGATTAATGGTCAGACTACGCCTACGGATTACTCGGTAAATTATCAATGACATTTACGAATATGTAGAAAAACATAAAATGATTTGTTCTATTATTGATAAAGGTCAATAATGATTGCGATGTAAAAATAGACGCGTTAGGTATTTATATCATTTATAAGTTAAATTTGTTTGTTCAGTGTATTCGCCTTTATTAGAATATTAAAAAAAATCAAAAAGCTAACATATTTTTGTTATTACAGGGATGAAAAGTAGTTATCCTGTATGTTACTTCTATATCTTTCTGCGTGACGTCACAACCTGTCAAACTTTATAATATCACGAAATGGCGTGCAAATATTTCCCCTTTTCTTTTCGCATATTTAATAGTTAGAAATTATTAGTTATAAATTAACAATTTATCCATCGGATAAACTACACTAGATAACATAACTATACCGAAATTTAAGTTTTTTTGTATCATTTGCAAAAATTGCAAATAACCCTGAATTTAACCAAACAAAATCAGTGCAGTTTAAAGCATTATCAAAACTAATATATTTTTTCTTTCAGAAACTTGTAAATTTTTATAGCAGTTGTAGGATCTGTTATTACTATATTATTAGTAAATTAATACATTTTTTTTTTACAGAATTTACTTGTTGGTCAAGCCTTTTAAAATTTATCTCTATTCCAGCGACCCTGGAGACGATGACGATAGTAGAGGAGGTGTCATCGGACGCGATGGTGTTCCACCAGACGTTCAAGCGCATCTGGCCGGCGTCGCAGCGGGACGCGCTGTTCTGGTCGCACGTGCGCGCCGCCGACGAGCACACGTACGCGGTCACCAACCACTCTACTACGCACGTTGACTATCCAGTGAGTGTAGGATTTGTCCTAGTAAAGGACGGTCGCGGAGCACAGCGAAAAACGGACGTTGCTATTTTTCTATTTGTCTCTGTCGCACGCGCGTAGTAATAGTGCCCTCTCGTTCGCACAGTAACCTTGAAGTGGCACTATTGTTACTGCAACAGAGACAAATAGAAAAAGGGTAACGTTCGTTTTTCGCTGTGCTCCGCGACCGTCCTTTAGAGCCTAAGTTCATAACCAAGGGCGAGCATTCCATGTAGGCACAATGTCATAAATGTATAGTGCCTACCCTGGCGCCATATATGCATTGCACACTGCACACCCGTGTACAAACTTGCACTTCCCGGGGTAATAATCAGCTGGTAGTCGTCTAAAACGCCGAATTTCAAACAGACAAGTCTACTGTGTAAATTCCGTGTTAAGAAAGAGTAGGTATTTAGGGTGTTAGGTTATCGTGCCTGAACATCATTTTGCATGTTAGAACGCAAATAAAGAATTGAGTATTGAGTATAGCTTAGTGGGTATAAGTCAAACACAAACTATGTTTGCTAAGCGAGATTATAGCCCACGGTAATTGGACGCTAGTGTCTCACTTTAGATCAACGGCCAAGTCACACAACATTAACTATAATAAAAAAAAAATGTAAGGAACCCTAAATTTGGCACGACTTTGTCTAGATTTCATTACTTTTTAGAGATAAATAAGCAGCCTATACCCTAAGATTTCAATAACCGATTCTATGTATCATTAGATGATATCTCCCTATTGTATGTGTTGTTAGTTTAATAAAAAAATGGTTTTATGTTTCAGTCCAACACGGGCGCGTGTATCCGTCTGTTTGTCACCGTGTGCCTCGCTTGCCGGAGTACATATCCCGCCGGCGAGCGGCCCACGAGGGACAACATCACAACCAGCATCGCGTATTGCAGTACAGGTAATATAAAGATACTAGCGGCCCCCGCAGACGTCGTCCTGCCCGTCCGATTGTTTCGTCAAAGATCTGTCAAAGTCTTCTAACTGTCACTTCTTCATAAGGCTTCATATTTTCCCCGTTTTTTACACATTTTCCACTGTTTCTTCGCTCCTATTGGTCGCAGCGTGATGTTATACGATAAATGGTCTATCCAACAAAAAAAGAATTTTTGAATTCGAACCAGTAGTTCCTGAGATTAGCGCGTTCAAACAAACGAACTCTTCAGCTTTATAATATTAGTATAGATAGGATAGTATCTGTCACAGTTTTAGTTACCATATTCCTCCGAACGGCTTGATGTAGCTTTATACTCGGTAGGTCTACGAGTAGGTTGTTGTCTATTTTTTATACTTTTGCCGGGCAGGATAAAGAAGTTATGTCCCCGGATTCCGGGGACATGGTGAGATGGATGGTGCGACGACGTAATGACACTAAGAGTATTGACTGCAGCTATTATAATATATTTATTTAACAAAACACAACACTTATATACTATATCGAGACAGCGCAAATCGCTGCTCGATCTATCTATGTTACGTGATCTACGTGACTGTGGCAATCTGCTGACAGAGCCGCCACAGTACTCCCCCCCAAAAGAAAAAAAAACTAAAGAAAAATACAATTAAGTTACACAATAAAACATCAGCTAACAAATAACAAGGACAGAAAAAATAAAGGCGTTGAGCTGAAACTACTTTGGCAGTCAATTTCACTCCAGGTGCCGTGCGAGTCGCGGGCGTTGTAAGCTCCGGGACTCCATAACCAATATCCCATTGGCATTCTCCATACAATAATTCGCTGCGCGAAATCCTTACGCAGCGAATAGTTTGCGCGATTAGCGCAGTTTCTTGTCCTTGAACTTGCTGAGTAGGTAATGTAAAATGTCGACCGTTCGGCGTATAGCTGCCTCGACAATTCACTTTATTGTACAAAATATGCCTGCTTGCATTTCTTCATAAATTTGTGTCGCGAGGTGAAAACGCAGTATGTGCGTCTCTCGGACTGACGAAATTCTTGAGGCTTCTGATAACTCGTATTTCCGAAGTATTTTAAATCTTGAATCCATGATCGGGCGGTGGTCGGTATTGTGAATGAACCGTCTAAATCCAGAATACCGGAATTTGATAGACGTTCATTCTGAAGAATCACATGTAGGTACCTTAATGTCTGGTCCAAGCTGCTGAAGCAATTTGTTGCTCTGCTCCACGGGCTCATCACGATATTTTTTGTAGCTGACTCACGTTGTAGAATTTTTGCGTGTTCTTCGCGGGGTCACCACTTTGCCGGGCAGGATCGAAATGTTATGTCCCCGGATTCCGGGGACATGGTGAGATGGATGGCCGACGTAATGACACTAAGAGTATTGACTGCTGCTACTATAATATATTTATTTAACAAAACACAACACTTATATACTATATCGAGACAGCGCAAATCGCTGCTCGATCTATCTATGTTACGTGATCTACGTGACTGTGGCAATCTGCTGACAGAGCCGCCACAATACTCTTAACACTCTTAAGTGATTAGAGTGGTGAAAAAAACGTTTTCCAACACAAAAAGTTCATGGGTTTTTTACCCGTTAGCCGGGGAAAATGACGTTTGCTAGGACTGCTAGTATACTATTATAAACGTACACGAATTGCTCGTTTTTATTATTAGAGCCTCTAAATTTCCATAATATATCTATACAATTTTACAATCAATTTATCAATCATAGTAATTATAATTATTTTTTATTTACATTTTCTTTTTCATGCATTTATAATAAACATTGCAAAATAAATTTTAAAGAAACATGTATTATTTTTAATAATATTTTGCATTTACAATAAATAATTTGTGATGTTTGTTAATAACTTAGGTACTTACTCAATAATTATTTCTTCTAATTAAGAATTTATCAGTGGATAAAGGCCATGAGGTACTAATATAAGGTAATTAATTTCCAGTGAACCCGGGCGGGTGGGCGCCGGCGGGCGTGCTGCGCGCGGTCTACAAGCGCGAGTACCCCAAGTTCCTCAAGCGCTTCACCGGCTACGTGCTCGACCAGTGCAAGGACAAGCCGCTCGCCATCTAGCGGCGATCTCGCTCGCACACCGCCGCCGGCGCACGCGACGGCTGAGACGGAAGATCACGCCGATATAACGATGGTCGAGTTGTCATTATGACTTCACCGCGAGCCTATGATGAACTGTAGAGATATTGAGAACGTTGTCGACAAAGAGAAGGTTTGTTACGTTGTCGACATGAAATAAGAGATGACATCGACATGACAAGATTCGACAATTTATCGACATAATATTGAGAACGTTGTCGATAAGAAGGTTTGTCATGACGATATTGTTTCGTTGTCGACGTGAAATGACAAGATTCGTTGTCGACAACATTACCGATTTTTGTCATGACAATATGTCGACTCGACAATTCATCATAGGCTCGCAGGATCCTGTTAAAGTATATGAGATGATAGACAAACCTCAGTCGAGGTCGACAATTCTCCATTTCTCCATTACGTCACATTGTTCTGTGTTGCAACTGTCCTGGAAACAAATCGATAAACGCCTTTAAATATCACTTTTCCCGTAAAAAAGTCGCTATTTTCCACGTATAGTCGTATGTCGGTCGTGCCAACGATTATGACTTGTATTGTCGGTAATACGGAGAAGTTATGGTTTGTACGCGTGACGAATATAAAGCGGTTCTGTGACGGAGTCTCAGCTAATTCAAATACAATATTATTATCTTATGATCGGTGATATCTATGTAAAAGGGCATATGTGTATAGCGCCCTTAAGGTTCAACGAGTGATAAGGTACTTATTTTTGTCCACGAATGTATATACATAGTATCAACAAGTAGCTGTTTAATAGAATAGTGACTCAATCAGAAATGTCATTGTGAATTAAAATTTTAACGTGACGAATATTTACTACGATGTATCGAAATTCGATCAATATCTATGGTTAAACACCATTAGTTTTTAATGATAATTTGTACAAAGACAAGAGTAGTAGTGGGGGTCTCGATTGTTTCTACTGTTGTCTTTGTACATATTTTATGTGTAAGAATATATTTTGGTTTGTGTCACTATTTTAATAAATCAGTGAGGTATCGTAATTACATTATTGGGATCATCTAATTTAGAATTGATATTTTATTATAGAGGGAACAATGGTCCTGTGACCTGTGAGGCAATTTGGGTTGTTCAGTTACGTGTTTAGCGCACTATTACAGTTGTAGCTCTTTCAGTAATATGTGATTTATGAATTACTATTTAAATACGACGACTTAGAGTCTTTAATTGGGTGACAATATATTTTGATTTGTGTCATTACATCGCTAAAAGATTATATTATTCTTGGTATCTGTGTGATGTGCTAAATGTCATAATGATTGCCGTAAAACCGTGACCGTTGAATTAGATACGTTTAAATATGTTAACAAATTTATTATTCAATCTGCCACAGTTGATGTTATCTTGTAAACAGTATAACTATTTTTGATGTTTTCGCGGTTATTACATATTGCTAACATATCGTAAGAACCAAATGATCTTCCGTATTCATTTTCAGCGTGTGTATTTGATAATTATTTTGTATTTTGATACGTATTCCGAACCGCATAACAATAGGTTCTACGATTTCATTGTTTTTGTGTAAATAGGTGATAAAAGGACAACACAGAAAATGTGTATGAATCAGAGTGTCTATGAACCGCTAGATGTACTTCGTGTAGAATGAGGTCCAGCTATCATGTTCCACCAATGAGAGGCAAGCTGGCCTGTGATTGGTGGAACATGACAGCTGGACCTCATTCTACACAACGCACATCTAGCGGATTATAGACACGTGGCCCTCATTGTATATTGAAATTTGAGTATATAACAACTTCTATTCTTTGATAGTATTAAGAACTCTTAATTGCTACGTGAAATTATATTTTAGTTGACAATTTGACATTGTGTCACTGTGCTGTCATTCGCGAATGTAAAATGTGTAACCTTTCTATACGGCATATTTGCTTAAAACTGTACCTGTATTGGTTTAATTATGAAATTGTTAAAATGGGGCTTTGTGGTGTTGCCATATCTTTAATCCATTAGATTTGCATATTCTACCAATGAGAGACAAGCTACTGGTTTGTGATTGGTGGAACATGACAGCTGGCCCTCATTCTATATGACACACATCTAGTGGATTAAAGACATAAGGCGACCCTTTTTGGAAAATTCCCATTAAGTTAATTTCGTGTATACGGCATGTATAAACGGTACCAAATCTTGTATTTATTTAATTTACGCTACTTATAACGCACTCGTTATTAAGTTCTTGAGACAAACGAATTTGAATCTTACTTCATTGACTTTAGCTTCGTATATTCAACGGAGCGATCTCAAGGTTAGGATTATACTTTATAAAATTACCTGTTATTTGAATACTCAGGGAGTATTCAAGTATATTTTATTCGTAATCGAGTTAGTTGTTACTTATTGTTTTATGGTAATTACGAAACATAATTTTTGATGCAGATATGAATTCCATTCCAGCGGTTATATGCTGATATTGTACAGGACTACGATAATATAGTATATTAAACCCGGGTGTACAATATATTACGGGGAGATATATAAATTGCATTTATAATATATAAATATAACGAAATGTTGGAATTGTAATAAGTTATGTGTATAATGTAAAAAATATGTTTTTTAATTATTGTTTGTAATAAAATGTTTTATGATTGTAAGGTGTGTTTTCTTTGGCAGAAATGAAAGATGGTATTTTGTAAATATTCTTTTATTTTACAACACTTAACAATTTTCATTCATATTACTTCAAACATATACGTTCATTCAAATGTATTAGTGTGTTATTAAACGATTGTTGCTAAAGTTTTTCTGACAGTATTTTTAACTTTATTTCTCGATCTTTTTGTTTTTCTATTTGTTATGTCGATTTATAACTGAAGCAACAACGTTTCATATCCATTTGTCGAAATTATTTAAAGAAATAAAATCCGTCGCTTTGTACCTATAATAATTATAAATGACTAATACACCCTTTAGAAGTTAACAAACATATTTCCTTTTTAAAACGAAGACATTTAGTATAAATAATTTAACATATTTTACGAATATATAAGTATCTACAAAATAAGTGTTAGGCGCTGTTTTAGGCTTGCGATATCAGCGAATAGGGATATTCGCGATTTAAAAATCCGCCAGATGTCGCTGAGTGAAGTCCACCAATGAGAGACAACTTACTTGCCTGTGATTGGTGGAACACGAAACTTGTGAATAGCGACATCTAGCGTATTTTTACACGCGACCCATTGAAGACAAATGCTGTACCTATTTCAACGTTTTAAATTTTAGTACCTAGGCATAAAATGTAGTCAAAAAGTTTTTGGATGTTAAGTTACTCTTAAGTGCAGGGGAACAAAAAATTAAAGGGGCTAAAAGCGACGAACCACTTCGCTGTGAAGTATTCGAATTCCAATTCTTTACAATAACATTGATTAATTGGTACTTCTACATCGCATAGCTTCGCATATAAAATTCACAACAATATAATTACTTAACTCCACAATTAAATATAGGGACCAGCCCCCTTACTCTTAATCAACTATTCCTAAAACGTGACAAATAAAAATAACCTATTTTAAATAATGGCTTTAAAAGTAAAAAATAAATTAGCCGATTTCTT
Source organism: Polylopha cassiicola (assembly GCA_038024825.1). NCBI lineage: Eukaryota > Metazoa > Arthropoda > Insecta > Lepidoptera > Tortricidae > Polylopha > Polylopha cassiicola. The sequence goes on along the minus strand of CP149060.1, from coordinate 6,759,052 downwards.
TTGCGACATTTAGCAAAAAGGTATCCAATCGAAATTATACCGGATGGTTAATCTAGATTATAAATTGAGCTAAACAGCAATTATATTTTGTTTTATTACCTAATATATAATATACTGTTAGTAGGCATATGTTAAAATTATAGTGTTGGTAATGAGATTAAACCATAGCGAACCACAATTACACAGAGGGTAGTAAAAAGTTCACATTAGCTGGGTAGTCATAAATACTTATTATAAATCAGGGATGCTTTTATAAAAAAGGGTATTTGTGCGCAATAAATTCATAATGGAAAGAATTTTCCTAGACTTTCTAGTACACATGACTCACCCCCAGATCCGTCATGTCCCTTGCATCCATGATTTACAATAATTGAGGAAATATGAGTATAAATTATAAACTATAGACCGCTATGTATTGACATTGAGCACAAGGAAGCGTATTCTTATGTTGATTATCTAATTATTTATAACTATAGAATACAAATAGATAATTAATTACACCAGCGTCGCGCAGACGATTGTATATAGAAGAAACGTTTATTCATCAATACGTAAGACCTTACACGAACGTAATTAAATATTATAGCAAATATTCAAGTGTTTTATACAATTTAATTAACATAACATTTACTTATTCAATAGGTTTAAGTATGAAGGTATAAAATGTGTGTAAAAGACGTCAGAGGCGAATAACTGAGAACGTTAAAAATGGATAGAGTAGAATAAAATATTCAAAAAGTTTTTAGTAATTTTGATATGACCAAGAGTCCGAAACTTCCGACGCATTATAAAAAGTTCTAATATAAAAAATAGGAATTCTCTGAAAGCTCAAGTGTATAAATGGACCAATGTTTCAAAGTTTCAATAGGTAACTTTTATACTATGTGACAGTTAATTTAAGAATTTGGCAGAAGTCAAGAATTAAACTAAGTGAAACTGTCATGGGCTGCAGTGAGAAAAACAAAAGGAGAAGTACGAGTTAGATTATCAACATTATTCGCTAAATAAGAAGATATCGAATTAGTGAATGATCTATTGGCCAATTGTTTAATATGGCACTTTCATCACGGACATTTTAAAACAATAACATAGAAGATAAGTACACGACGAACTAGAATACCCGTGCAATCGACGACACGCTAAAACCTCCTAATGTAAATTTTATGTCTTAAAATAACGTCTTTTGATATTTAAAAATCACGAGAACCTCTTTCTTTTTAAATTCTGTTAACACTATGGCAATATAAACAGCGCCTCTACCGGGAATTTTCCGAAACTTTGCCTGTGAAAAGCAATCCCTGGCAAAAATGTCTATTGAAGATTATAAGTTCTCCTTTAATTTCAAGTCTCTCTTTAGAGAATTGCTTGATTAGATGTTTTTTTATGTAGGTATCTTCATGACCAGGAAATAAAGATCATTATTCAATGTGCATATCTTTAGGTACTAATTCAGGTATAACCTACTTAGCGTTAGCTCAAAAACGACAAAGACGTTAGCATGCGACATAAAACTTAAATTTGGTGATTCGAGTGTCGTCGATCAACATTTATCATAATGAATTATGCCAATTGTCTACCTAAGTATAAGATTATAATGAAACTCCAAGTTTTGGTACGATAGGGGTATAAATGTAGTAAATATTTTGCATTTAATATTATCTAATAAATATGACTACTTAAAAAAGTAGATTAACTATTATACACGGATATAAGTATAAAATAAGCGTATTTTCGGACACGTCCGTTAGGCGTCGTTCTTGTCTATGATCCGTTTCAGACTTATAACGTTGACGTACAAATACTGGTTATACTCTGGGGTCTTTGACCCGGTCAGCTGTCATCTCTGAATGGCTGTTGCGTGTTAAAACTCTTCTGTCAAAAAGCTGTCATGTTCCGTCAATGTGAGACAAGTAACTAACTTGTAATCCACACGCGCTTCGAGAGGATTTTTAACACGCGATAGCCCTTATTCCCACCCAACTTTTCATCCTATACAATAGCCCTTCTCAACCGATCCAGTTTTTCAAATCTTAACCCCAATGTTTAGTCTAAATTGCTTACCTGCTTTTCCCGTAGCAATTTTCTTTACCGCCTTAAATTTAAATTCTCTCATCAGGCACGTGATGATTGCATGAACAACATTACAGTGATGGTCGGTATCACAATCATCTAACCCGTATATTTTTTTATATTTTTCAGACCTTTTTGTAGTCCAGAAATTATAACTAACACCAAAGCAATTTTTAACACTAATTATTAGCACAGTTTTGATGTCAAAACCATCCTATGCTTTGTCCATTTGAATGATAACATAGCAAATTTAATTCGCATGCTATGACTGTTTTTAAGTATCAGTGTCCATAGTATAACAGAATTTTATGTGTTTACCTACGTATGTATACGTGATTATGGGTCTGTTATACTCAAATTCAATGCCAAACAGTTTGTATACAAACATGCTGCTGGTGTGACATATTGATCTTTTAAATTCAACCCTAATACATCTATATAAGGACAAAAATTGAAAAAGCACTCACTCAACCTTTCCAATAGACTTCATTGCCTATGACTTTATGAACTGTCGAGTCGACATTCTGTCGACATAATATTGAGAACGTTGTTGTTGAATGGTTTGTCGAGTCGATATTCGTTGTCGACATTAAAAAATAAGAGACGATATCGACGTGACAAATTTTCTCATGGTCGACAACTTTACCGATTTGACAGATCACCTCGAGAACAAGACATTAACATGACAAGATATCGACACAACAATTCATCATAGGCTCGCTGTAACATTTTGGATACATTCTTCTTAATATTCCTTACGATTCTTCTTCATTTTTCATAACGTATTCTTCTGGATAGTGATATTGTTCCATGGTGTTATTCTTCAGCGGTGGGTTCGTTGGTGGAGTTGGGCGGCGCCTGTATGGCGGTCTGTCGTTGCGCTCTCTTAACATCTGCGATGGTGGTAACGCCAGCCTCATCCAACTCCTTCCAGCGCTGGTGGTTGGTGCGCGCGTGAGTCACGAGCTCCGGCATGTCGATGAACGCTGGAAATAAAGAATAACTTAGAAACAAGAAGAAAGTATCTGACTGGTTTGTTGGTCTAGTAGTCAGAGAGCCTGATGCGAAACTGGAATTCGCAGGTTCGAATCCTGTCAGGGGTAGATGTGAGGATAAGGATGAGCATTTATGAGTCTTGGATTTCTAATGTATGTTTATACATTGTAGTACCCATAGTCCAAATTTGCGTAGAAACGCGAATTAACTTCAGAGCGGACTATACTTAAATTGATTCTACATGAGCGAAGTAACTTCAGAGTGGACTATAAATTGATCCTATATGCGAAGCAACTTCAGAGCGAACTATAAATTGATCCTGCATGCTCGAAGCAACTTTAGAGCAGACAAAAAGTCTATATAATCTGTGATCTCCTCACCAGCCCAGGCATCCATCATGTCTTTGATGATGAACTCTATGAAACCGATCTGCGAGCGCGGGATGGAGCAAGTGGCGCGGTCGAACATCGGCATCACCACCGGCAGGTCCTTTGCCTTCTCCTCGTCTGTCTGCAGGAAGTATTCTTCGGCGATCCTGCAATCGACAAATAGTAGATTATAATCCTTACCTACCTACTAATATTATAAACAAGACAGCACACACAACATAACGTGATTACAATCTGGTGGTGGCTGGTGATGTACAAAATGGTGTCTCGCTATTACTCAGCCGTGGTGTGCGAAGATAGTTCGAGGAATTGCGGAAGGAGCGAGTTAGAGGAAACGGGAACGTTCCAATTTAAGCGAGCGTTACACATATTATATATAACCATACAGCAAGAAAAGCAGTCGGGTAGATATCCAAGTGAATTGTAATTTTCAAGTGCACAGATTAGATGACTATTATCTAGTCTGTGTATTGGCATAGACTAGGTAACTCCATGACTGTTACTCAGTCTATGCACTGTTACAGAAGATACTTCAATAACTATTACATAATCTGTGCATTGTTACAGATTAGGTAACTCACTGATTATTACCTAATCTGTGCATTATCATTGACAAAATATATACCTCCGAGCCCATTCAAAAGCGAACTTCTGCGGCCGCGATGTATTGGAGACATCAGCGCATTTGATCATCATCCGCTTCACAAGGATCACGTTCTCCGGCTGCATGATGGTGTTGGGATCCAGGGAGTTGCTCAGTGGTTCCTGAACAGACATACATAAGTTACAATTTTATATATCGCACACCTAGATCTAAAGGGAGCTAACTCAAAAATCTGAAGATTTTAATTAAACACACGCTAAAAACCAGGATCCGATTCCTTACAACAATTTCGCCTCTCCCGAAAAAGTTACGTTTTTTGAGTTAGCTCCCTTTAGATCTAGGGGTGCGATATATAGACGACTGAGCTACGTTATAAGTACCTATCTATACTCTGTTAAAAACATTTGTTTTTACAATCAAGTAAATTATAGGAACTTGTAAAATATGCCTGCATAATTATAGCTATTTAGGTATATGAAAAGACATTAGGTACTTATTATACGTCTTAACAGTACTGGAATGTTAATATTGAAAACCACAAATGTAGTAGAAATAATTTGTTTGTAAGTTAACTAAAATTTACAAGTTAAAAAAATAAATCATAACGTGTGGGTTTTTAAAACTCGAGCTTTCGCGATATCAGCTCGAATCTATAAAGTTTACTCACGTCAGTATTCATGTTGTCCTCCTTGCTCCCGCTGATGGTGCCCTTAGCGTAGAACACGTTGACGAACTTGGCGAGGTGTTCGTAATGACGCGTCATCTCCGTCGCCAGGATCATGTCGATGACGTTGTGCCGCACCGTCTTGTACGTGTCGCGGTCGAGATTCTTGAATATGTTTACGCGGTCGTCATCTGTCATCATAATTTACTGTTAAATGGATGGTATACTAATACAGTATCGACCCTCAAGCAGAGGCAGATTTGCCCTCAGGCCCAGTCGACAAATCGTGCCAAAAAAAAAACATAGATGTAAAGTATAAAAATATGTAGTCTGAATATGTGATGGGTGCTGAGAAAGGAGCGGCACATGGTCTGGGGCATAGAGCGGCTAGGACTGCAAATCCGCCCCTGCCCTCAAGTTTGGCGGAGGTTTGTGATTGTGTGTATGTTTACGTCTTCACGTAAATTTAATTAAATATTGTTCAAAGCCGACCCTAACGTTGTAATTAGAGTTTAAATGTATTTTTTACGAAAATATTTATTAAACGTTATGAATAAAATATATTTTGCATCGCAACAATACAATATAGGTTAAAAGTAAAGTGAGTTCCTTTGGCAGTCGAAAAGCAGCCATCTTTGAATTCTCAACGGCCGCGGTGACGTCATCATCGCTGTCACAAGGAGGCGTATTTCAATTACTTACTAAGGGTAAGTTTAAAGGTGAGAGCGGCATGATGGGACTCCAGCACGCTGATGTCATTGTACAGCACCGAGAGAGGGTGCCGCGAGTTGCAGAGGAACGTAGATGTAGTGCCAGGGTGGTCCACGTCGTGGGCTGCTGCGGAGATCAGGGCAGCTGCCGCTTCTATTGGTTCCAGGACTGTTTTCAGCCTGTCCTTCTCTAGGAAGAATGCTACTGCCTGTAATAGACATTAGATGATCAAAGATTAGTTATATAATGATAGTAGGAGTATATGTTTTAGTGGGTACTTACAGTATGACAAATCTTATATAACAAACCCCCGACATAAAAACATAATAGCTGTCTAAAAAGTATAAAAATAATAAAAACTTGATATTAGGTAGGTACCTAAGTATTAATAGGTATTTCTACAAAGAAAACGTCACGTCGGGGGGACCGCTCATCATTTACCTAATTGCACGGTCTATCTATATTTACCTACTATGTATCGAAATCTAAGGAGGTCCCCCCGACATGACGTTTTCTTTGTAGAAATACCTATTAATACTTAGGTACCTACCTAATATCAAGTTTTTATTATTTTTATACTTTTTAGACAGCTATTATGTTTTTATGTCGGGGGTTTGTTAAATTTTTTAATTTATTTTTTTTATTTTATACTTTTTGAAAGTAGGTAGGTAACTTATTATTTTTTTAACCAATTTCCATTTTACATGGAATTCTGTAATGTACCTACATGTGGTCCTCTTTCATTTGATACCTCACTCGGTTATATTTGTAGTCATTTGGTTAACCATTTCCACACTTTCATTCCCTATATCTTTTGAACTACTTAACCGATTTTCATTATAATATCAATTTTGTAATGTACACGTGATCCTCTTTCATTTGATACCCCACTCGGTTATATTTGTAGATATTTGATTTTCCATCCCCACTTTCAGTCCCTATATTTTTGGAACGGCTCAACCGATTTTCATTATAATTTCAATTTTGTAATGTACTTGCGACCCTCTTTCATTTGATACCCCACACGAGTATATTTGTGGACATTTATTTTTCCATCCCCTCTTTCACCCCCCTCTATTTATTAAACTACTGGTCCGATTTTCATCAAACATAGCTAAGAACACTCCCGACATATTCACCTTTGAAACAAAAAAAACAGAATCAAAATCGGTTCATGCGTTTGGGAGCTATGATGCCACAGACAGACACACACACACACACACACACACACACAGACACGTCAAACTTATAACACCCCGTCGTTTTTGCGTCGGGGGTTAAAAATTAAATAGAAAGTTATAGCGCAGATAGTATCATAGTAAGTTGTCCGTTGTTTTGTAAATATTTATAAAACAATTTTACCGTACTCTATCTCCTTCTTTCTCGAGGTTATAATACAAAAATACCAAGATATTAAATCACTAGGTTGCCAAAACTTTAAAGAAAAATACTTTGATATCTCATCTTGTAGGTAAGTACTGAACATATATTTTCTTTATAATTTGCACTTTCATTTCACTAAGAACGAACACTCTTAAAAAGCTTACATAATTCTTGTGTGTTGCCTAACCGTCTTCCAAAACAAAATCAGCAATGTAAAGCCAAATATAGTTTAATACCTAGGTCTAAACAAATTACCTGTAGAACATCAGCCGCATGAGTAGAGTTATGATAAGTGTTAACGGCGTGGTAGTTCGTCTCGATCACGGTAAGCCAATGCAGGAGGGTCCTCTCATCACACTCGAGGGCCGAGCACACGTCGAACCTTCCCCCCATCAACGCCAAGCCCAGGTGAGCCAGCGGTCTGCCTCGAGTCAAGTCCTCCAGTCTGAAGATCTCGAAGTCCCAGTTTAGGGCTGTATCGAGAAGTTCGCGCAGTTGACCTGATGTCTGGAATTGAAGTTTTTATAGTCTTAAAGAGGTTCTCAGTCCTTATACTGCTTGTCCACAGTCTTTTTCATGTAATCTTATCTCCTTATAAACAGCCTATTGACGTGTGATCCTAAATTAAAAAGGAGTAGTGCAGATTAAGTCATTTTAGGTCTGTTAAGTATTCCACACTTTTTTAAGGTTGGTATCCTTTGAATTGTGTATGAGTAACGCTTTGATGAATGACGTCTTGCCTCGCCCTTACATAGAATTGTAGTTATATTATGGCCCTTATATCGATAGATGTTTTAAAGAGATCTCATGTTGATTATCAGTGGTAAGACAATACGAATTAAAACTTATGTGAGAGAGATAGCATTAATGTAAAGGCACATCTTACCTTTCTCTCAATTATCTGATGTGTTTAAACAACATTATTAAGAAGAGCGTGTTTCTTTTACAAACCCTAATTCACACAGACTTTGTTTGCGTTCCATTTTATTTTTTAATGGAGGTCTTTATAGCATCATCATCTTTAAAACTAAATTTATTATTAAGATCATGGGATTTTACCTTATGTTTTATGTTAGATCTGTTGTTCTGAGAGCGGACGACGGTCGAGTCGTTGCTGCTTCTCCGAGACGAGAGCACGTTCGACGGTCCTTGCTGGAAATAAAGTAACCAACATTAATATCCCTTAAATTAAAACAAATGGCAAAGTTGAAGGAAGAGAAATATTGGAGAGAAGTGCTGCAACAGAAACAATACCTATAACTAATCATTTCTGATGCCTTCGCGGTTACACATTGAAATGAAACAACTATAAACAGATTTAACTCACGTATTTAATTTTATTGGCTGACGTTTCGAAAACTTTACAGTTTCCATAGTCGTAACACGACTGAGCTGACGACTTGAGCGTTAGAGTATCGTATCTATATCTGTTGTTTATTTCTCCCTGAACTATGATTTCGTACAACTGATTTTGATGCTATCTGCACAAAGTTTATCATGGAAAATTTTGTATGTAGGTACGTGTTTAGTAAATAGAGATATCTATCTCAAAGCATTATGTGTTACAACTTTTGCCTAAGTAGGTAGATTGTCGCCGGGTGAAAATTTAAACTTTGTAAGTACCTTACGTAATTTTCTTACTAACTTTACGTTATACGTTTTCAGAATAACTTAATCAATTTATATAACGATATTATTAAATTTTCCTTATACTTAATAAGAGACATTTGTAGGTGTTAATTAAAATATAACATTTTGTTTTCTTTAACTCTCAAAGAACATTTCAACTTACTTTCGGATATCATCAACAGAGTCTTAGTAGATTATTTCTACAAATTCAGAGAACTAAATCAGTACTTATACTAATCTACCTAATAAAATATCTACTCAACCAGCATACAGAAATGTGCCTAAAGAAGAATAGGGAGCAACTTAAATATAAATTAATCACTATTCTACACTTATTAGTCAAACACTGCTTAGATAGTAGGTTAGGGTTATTATTACAGAAATAAGTTAGTTGACAAACATTTTTTTAATAGGAATTAGTAGGAAAGGACGCATACGGACCTAAATGTAAATGCATGGAAAGTGCAAGGCGCGGTCTAAACCATACACGTCCAAACGAAAAATCTTCAAAAAAATCAATTTGGGAAAATAACTGTTGACTCCCCCGTTTTTCCAGAACTATTCCTAACCCCCTGTTCTTCCTAAACTATATCTGACCCTCCCATATTCTCCTGAAATATATTTGACTCCTCCGTATCCTCCAAGATAATTTGTAACCTCCTCCACTTTTCCCCAATATTTTGGCTAAGACCGCGCCTCGTGAAGTTTCATTATAGTTTTTTTAACGTCTAGTTTAGTTTCAGATTGACTATTGAAAATTTTAAAGATGGCCAATTTTTGTGCGTTAATTTGTTTATCATAAGCGTAACTATAAAAGTTTTTCTATTGTGTGCGCAAGATGTTCTAAACAGCGTTACACCCTTTTAATAAGATTCTACTAGGATATATGTGAAAACAAGGCTATTCGATACCTATATAAAAACAGAAACTGGAGCATTATAAAAATCATGTAGAATTTCATTAAAACGGTGATGCGAAGATATCAATAGGGCCACAGTAGATGGATGCAAATAGTAAACAAACACCATACAAATACACGATAAGTATTGATAGGCATTTGTACAAGGATACTTTATTGCAATTTACCATCTACCGTGAACCATAGAGGAAAATGATGACACTAGATAGAGTTTTGTCTATGTTCAAACTCCTACCATATAAAAAAGGTTTGTGTTCACTTGCTCTCGCTTTCCCAGGCCGAACAGGATCATAAAAAAGTAAATGTCAACGTTAGTGGACAAAATAGGATTTACAAACTACCCGCTACATTACTCATTAACCTTTGTAACGTCAATCATGGTAGTAAAGAAAGGACAGGGGTTTTTGCGAGTCAAAAATCCGATAGATGTTGCTAGTTTTAATGGAGGTCTGGATTTACCAATTGTACTCAAGTATGTAACTCGTTTGTCATTGGTGGGAGCCGATAGCTACAAGGTTAGCGATATCTAGAAGATTTTTGACATGCGATAGTCCCCAAAAATCCTTCTTTTTTCTTAAACATCGTTAAAAAGGTTAATAACTTATATACTCTATGGTTTTATAGAGTGTTGCCAATTTTATATATCGATCAGATCATGTTAGGCTCTTTTCCAATTTAAACAGGTAATTTTTAATTGAATAATAAAAGTACAATTTCTTTTTATGTTATGGAATGTTAAGCTGGCAATACACTATTTTATATGATGAGGATTCCTTTTTAATTTTATATAGACATTATTCCAAACAATACCATGCCAAATGGAGTATTTTATTGTATTACGAGATAGGTACCATAAACTCCACCATTTTACGGTAAATAAGTAACACTTTATTAATAACATTCTGGAATTAAGTAATTTAAGTAAGACCCAACAACCACTATAATTACTCAAGCAATATATAATTAATATATATGTCCAAAGCACCAATATATACTTAATCCAACTAAAGAAAAAGTGAACTATATATGCCTGGTTATAAAGGTCGCTTCAACCGGAGTAAGATCATCCCTTTCACACACAACTTGTCGAAAAGAGTCAGATGCAGTTCTCACTCTGATTTTGAATAGTGCTAATGCAGGGGCGAACTAAGTTTGTCGGAGACCTAGGGCGGAGAAAGTAAACGAGCCCCCCATATATCCACTGTGCTTACTACAACCTTAGTTGGAAAACTGTAAAATACTATCACGCTCTTTTCCAGCGATTGGAGGCCAAGGGGGCATCGGATCTTCCACCCCATCCTTTATCCTCTCCTGTCTAGCACGGTGGTGTTATTACTAGTAAATAGTTAACTAAGTTATCTATAAATATTTAGCTGATCTCGATGTAAATATTCAATATAGGTATTAGGTAGGTTTATCAAATATAAGCATCAAACGGCATTGCAAATCGAATCGCAAACGTTTGCGTATTGCCGTGACCTGCATCTATGTCACGAGAATGAATAAATTAAGATACTTAAACAATACCTACAATCGTTATAACTGAGAATAAAATAGATACTTTAAGTCACCGATAAAATTAAACAGACGAACCTCGCTTGTACGTTTTACCTGTAGGTAGATTCTAATAGAGTGAGATCCCAGTCACCTCAGACTTACGTCTAGGACTTTCTTAAGTTTATTTGACACTACCAATCCAAAAATTTCATCTTTTTTAAAACCACGTAAATCTGGGGTGACCGGGATTTTGGACCATCTACGTAATCATACACGAGGAAACAACTCGAACACCTAAGTATTCGTATCCTACATTTAAAAATCTGTAATAAAAATCTATATTATCTCGCCAGGCGTATCTATTTCTATCAAAGTACTCACCGACAACAGTGCGCCGATAAGATCAGTGGCGATGGGATCCTCGACCCTCAGTTTGGGCTCGTCCTTCATCTGCGGCGAGTACAGCTCCGATGTTCGAAGCATATCCACCGCGCGCTCGATACAAGCCACAGTCGACGGCGGGGCGCCGTCCGTCGCATTGGAAAGCAATGATATCACCTGTAATTTTACGGATGATTTTATTATAACACCACTAACAGGTGTTTAAATGGCGAGTGTTATGCTCATGTAGATATGTCCATATATTAAAATTAAGTTTTTATAAGCTCCTAAGAAGGACGGAAGATATCACCGAAAAAACCTCACTTGAGAAGAAACGCAAAGAAACTCAATGAGGAATAGTTTTTTCAAAATACATAATTAGGTACAAAATATCCTTCTTATTATCTTATTAGTGGGGTCCTTTTGGATGCACTTCGACCCATTGGGATCTTTTGTGCCTACCCCTCCTTTAGCTTACTCTAGGTTCTCCATATCCTTACAAACTAACTAAATAAAACACTGAAGACGTAAAAGGTCTCCAGACGTCAAAGAAAATTAAACAATACAAACAAAACAAAATGCATAAGACACTATGATATCTCCAGTCATATTTTGTCTCAAAGCTAAAACACCTCTAAAGGTCCGTAGAGACCCTAAACAGCACCCGTTCACAAATATAATGTCTTTATTTATCACATTATGCCTTTATAGAATGCACGACTGCACCTTTATCAAAGAGCACTGAAGGCAGTTCTACTGCTAGCTGTATACGAACCTTAGTGATAGGTGCTTCAAGCGGCAGCCCCTGCAGCTTCGCAAGCGAGGTCCTGCGCAGTCCGTCGGAGGCGACGGAGCGCACGTCGAGCGAGCCGCGCCGGATGGAGTGCAGCGAGCCGCGCGCCGCGCCCGCGCCGGCGCCCTCCCCGGCCCCGGGCTCGCACACGAACACGATGTGAGATGTGCTCCTGGACAAGTGCATCATGTATGCTTGCGTAAAATTCGGTATTTATCCTAACTAATATTATAAATGCGAAAGTAACTCTGTCTGTCTGTCTGTCTGTTACGCTTTCACGCTAAAACTACTGGACCGATTTAAATGAAATTTAGTACAAAGAAAGTCTGGAGCCTGAGAATGGACATAGGCTACTTTTCAACCGACTTCAAAAAAGGAGGAGTTCCACGCGGACGAAGTCGCGGGCAGAAGCTAGTCCCAATATAATTATGAATTGGCTTTTTCATATTTGAAGAGATAAAGTTCGAAAGAAGTCCTATCAAAGGATTAAGAAATCACGAACGTTAGCCCCTTATTTTACGCCCGGATTTTGTTAAGTTTATACTGGCAACGTTATTTTAAGTCTCCATCTAAAAGTTACTAAAAATGTTTCAGCACGCATTTTATTAAATTCAATAATAATAATAATAGTAAATGTTAATTTTTAACCCCCGACGAAAAAACGACGGGGTGTTATAAGTTTGACGTGTCTGTCTGTCTGTGTGTGTGTGTGTGTGTCTGTCTGTGGCATCATAGCTCCCTAACGCATGAACCGATTTTGATTCTGTTTTTTTTGTTTGAAAGGTGTATATGTCGGGAGTGTTCTTAGCTATGTTTGATGAAAATCTGCTGAGTAGTTTAATAATTAGGGGGGGTGAAAGAGGGGATGGAAAAATAAAAGTCTACAAACATACTCGAGTGGGGTATCAAATGAAAGAGGATCACGTGTACATTACAAAATGGAAATTATAATGAAAATCGGTTGAGTCGTTCAAAAAATATAGGGTGTCAAAGTGGGGATGGAAAACCAAATGTCTACAAATATACCCAAGTGGGGTATCAAATGAAAGAGGATCACGTGTAGATTACAAAATTAAGATTGTAATGAAAATCGGTTGAGTAGTTCAAACATTATGGGAAGTAAAAGTGTAAATGGTAAACCCAATATCGACAAATGTACCCGAGTGGAGTATTAAATGTAAGAGGATAACATGTACATTCCAAAATTCCACATGAAATGGAAATTACTTAAAATAATAATTTAAGTAGTAGATACCTACTTACAAAAAGTATGAAATAAAAAAATAAATTAAAAATTTAACAAACCCCCGACATAAAAACCTAAAAGCCCTTTAAAAAGTATAACAATAATAAAAACTTAATATTAGTTAAGTACCTAAATAGCAATATTTCTACAAAGAAAACGTCATGTCGGGGGGACCGTAGGTTTAGGTAGATTGTAGGTATTAAGTAGTAACACCTAAATGACAAGCGGGCCCCCCGACATGACGTTTTCTTTGTAGAAATATTACTATTTAGGTACTTAACTAATATTAAGTTTTTATTATTGTTATACTTTTTAAAGGGCTTTTAGGTTTTTATGTCGGGGGTTTGTTATAACCTGTGTAAAGTGTGATTAAACTAACCGTGGGTCGACCATAACATTCATACGACATGAATACACATTGAACCAGTGTAAAAGTGCAAAACATGTTTTTAAAGAGAGAAAATTGATTGCTGGTAAGGAGCGCGTGTCTGAGAACTGTAATCACCAGCCTCGTCCAAGGAAAGATTTAGGCATTTGACATAAGAATACTAATTGTACCTATTTAAAGCAATGGTAGCGCCTCTGCAAGGTAGTAGCAGCGTGTCAGGCGCAGCTCTGCGACGCAGCGTGACGGGGGCTTCCCAGTCGCGTGCGCCGCTCGCCGCCAGCCGCAGAGCCTCGCCCCCCGCTGTCTCCGATAGGGGCCTGGGACCGTCCTCCGCTCGCCAACCAAGCATACGGTTCCAGGCTTTGTTGGTGACCTAGGATAGTAAAGATGTTTGAATACAAAAGAAAATAGTCGCTTGAAAACAGTTACAGGCTGTTTAAGTATTACGTAAGCAGATTTATTACATTCTTTACCCCCACGTCCCTCTTATCAGCAAAAGTAGGTAAGCAAAGCTCCCCGTCCCCCCATGCTTACGTAAATTTAGGTATATTATGTATTTTTTATTGATGACATTCTGTTTTTGTTGATAATGAGCAGCAGTTAATAAGAAAATAGGCTTAGGATAGAAGTAGGAGAGGTTATCAACGGTCCCTTAGCAGTTAGCTAATAATTGAAAAATTATAGTGTCTTAATTAAAATACGATCTGGGTAAAAAAAAAACAATTTTTATTAGGCTGATTGGTATAATTATTTAAACTTAAGTATCAGGCATTGCAAAAAGTTCACGGGAACAAACTGGCTCTTGGGCTACGTCTTATACCTACCTACCTACTTCCTAAATAGGATAAGGTACATTTTTATACTATCTAGGTACTGACCAGTATCTTCTGCTGGTCGTCAGTGATGGCGACCAGGTCCCGGCAGCGGTCGGCGGCGGCTGCCAGTGCGGCCACGGAAGCCACGTGGGCACGCGTGAGTGCCGCCGACGCTCGAGCTTGAAGGATCTCTGCGCACCACGCCGTGGCGCCCACTGTTTCTACCATCACCTTGAATAAAAGATGTATGCCCATTGTGTACTAGGTTTGTTAAAAGTCTTTGTATTTGCAAAGCTACCTAATGGCTAGCCTTAGTTAGATTTGAACAAACCTAAGTTGAAATTACTCACGTAGGTATGTACCTACATAAATTTAGGTAGAAATTAGTATAATTTTGGATCTCGTTACATGGCTAATGTGTTATTACTTATTAGATATAATAATATAATCTTATTTTAGTCAAAAGCCTTCCGGTCCTTCGCAGCATCATCGGCATAGTTGGAATTCCATCACAACAATTTGGAATGTAGGGCAATAACGAAAAGGAATGCGTAATGTTAAGGAAACTTTTGTGACAATCGCTTAGATTAAACAAGGATTTATTATTTGCGTAAAAGTAATTGCCTTATAAAAGTACTAGTGTCTCTAAATTAAAATCGTTGAGAAAACAATTGAATAATTGGATTATTTCAAGTTAAAGTGACTTTTTATCTCCAAAAGACAAGTGCCTATCGATAATAGTAGGCGAATGAAACGATTGCAAAAATGAATAGAATAGAAATTGAAAGGTAAAATCTAATTTGTTGAATAATATAGAACATTGGAATAAAACAAATAAAATGGATTATAATAATCAAACACAGTAAAAAATTAGTACTCGCACAAAATTCAACCTTGTACAATCTTATATTGTTACTTTCGTAGTAAAAATATAACGAATTTTAGTTGTCATTTTCTCAGAATTGATAGTAAAAAGTAAAAAAAGCAAATTTGCGTTGAAGCATGAGAACGTTCAATGATTAAATACCTGCGTAGTAGCCCGCTTATGAAAAGTTCTTGACATTTCAAATAATACAGGAAACTTTTTACGAACTCTCAAATATAAATATATTTCTTTGCAGATTCTTTAATTTAATTAAAAGTTGTTTTTTTGTTGGCCATCGTCACTGGCGACGCGGAGGCGGTGAAAATTACGTTTCGAATATTATATGTACTATTATACTATTATATGTAATAATATGTATGTATTACAATAAAAACTACACTAGTTGCAAACGTGATGCATGCAGTGGAAAGTTGTTGTGTCTATATACAATGTCAAAATCAAAATCATATTTGCAAGTAAATTATTAAGACAGTGGCTTTTTGACTTATTATCGTTCTATATGCTAAGGGGGGCTAGACAAGTGCCCAACGTTCAACGTTAACGTTAAACGTTAGCACCAAAATGTATGGGATTTGACATTTGCGACGTACGTGACAGTCGTTCGCGGATGTCAAATCCCATACATTTTGGTCCTAACGTTTAACGTTAACGTTGAACGTTGGGCACTTGTCTAGGGCCCAAGGTCTTATTTAAATGTATCCGTTGTCTAGTACTCATAGTACTCTTTCTAGAACTTGGCTTAGTTTGGGACTAGATCAATTGGTGTGAATTGTCCAAAGATATTATTATGACTTACTCTGTTGAAGCCCGCTTCCAAATAAGAGAGAGTGGCAAAGTCATCCTTCAGGTAAGTGCTGTAACAAAGAAATAGACACATTTAAAAATGTGAAAAACTGAGTACAATGAAATTAAGATAAACGATATTATGGACTGTATACTAACTTAACTATAACATTTAAGCAAAACGAGTGGTTTATCACTGTTTATTACCAACTAAAAAACAACTGACAATTTGGAATCAAAAGCAAAACACAAATATAATTATTCTAAACATAAAACACATAAAAAGTATAAAACTATAAAAAGAGGTTGAATCGTCAACAGATATATATGTATGATAATGTCTAGGTATTATGAATAGTTTTTATAAACGAGTTTAAGGTAAGAACGTAAATAATTAAATTCAAATATTATCTCTATATAAATCCTTAATTCTATTGCCAATTAATGGTGCCTTTAGGAATTGTGCATGTCAGTATTTTTAAACAATTAAAAACTGAAATAGAAATAATATATCCGAAAATTAAAAAAATGGTCATGTCTTCGTCAACGAAACTATGAGTAAAAAATCGTTAATTAAAAAATCTTAAAATAACCTTTGTAAGTATATAAGTCGAACAAACATTTTAAAAACAGTACCCAGTAAACATACACAACACTTCAAAACAATAACACACCTTTTATCATCTGTGGTAAAACAGATAAATAATAAACGAAAATTAAAAGCAAAATAAATGGAAATAACACCAACCAACGCCTTTTCATACATTTCATTTACAAACGCTTTCCGAATGAATTCACTAAATCCTTTGTATCAAATTTCACGTTCTTCGTATTTCCGTGCATTGTTTGTACACAATATTATCTGGCGATGCGCCGGGACAGCACGGCTCGCCGTACAGGTGGGGAAATATGAAGCCCTAGCGGACACAATATAAATAGAATTCAGAGAACCAACGGCAAATTTATGGGTCAATTTTTATATTATACTAATATTATAAAGAGGAAAGGTTGGTTTGTTTGTTTGGATTGAATAGGCTCCAAAAACGACGGGTCCAATTTCAAAAATTCTTTGACTGTTGGAAAGCTACATTATTCCTGAGTGACATAGGCTATAAAAAAAAGGGATCCGGGCGAAGCCGGAGCGTGCCGCTAGTAAGATATTGAACAAACCCCCAAGACAAAGAAACTTTAATGTCCTCTAAAACGATTAATAATAATAACAACTTAATATTAGAGACCTCAGTAATAAACCTTTTGCAGGTACTTACCTACTACATAATAATATTACCTACTATTTTACGCAATTTTCATTATAATATTTTCAATTTTCTAACACAGACAGGTACCACGTGTGATTTAGACACACACAGAGAAGCAGACACGTCAAACTTATAAAACCCTGTTTTTTTAAGCCGGGGGTTACAACTTAGTTCGAATGTATTAAGAATGTTTCAATGCATCGACAACACGTGATCTACGGTATTCTCCAGAAGATATGAACATTATCATAGTACTCGTATTCGAGTACCTAGTTTTCAATTATAACTAAAAATAACGTGTAAATGCGGTCATTAAATACGATACAACAACACTTAACATAAGTATATGTTAAGTGTAAAAAGTGGATCATACAGTATAACATGAAGACTAATATGATAGATAACATTTTATTTGTACATAATCAATTAAATAATACGAAAAATAAGGCACTTCCTTTGGAATTAAATAACTATTAACGGATTTAACTCGCGTATTTTTATTTTATTTTATTTGCTGACGTTTCGGATTCTTTACAGTTTCCATAATCGTAGCATTAGACTATTGTTAGCTTAGTCGTGCAAATAAAATAAAATAAAAATACGCGATTTAAATCCGTTAATAGTTGTTTCATTCGAATGTGTAATAACCGCGAAGGCATCAGAAATTATTAAGGCACTTCCGTTTTATTTTTGTATATTTACATTTTCGGCTTTCTTTTAAAAGCAAGGTATGTCTCCCAAAACACACGTTATTTAACAAGTTTACCTACTGCTTCCTGCTTTATTGTAGGACAACGGTGTCCATACAGCAGCTGGGACAATGGACATGTCCGATCCAACGTTCGGGTCTTATGGACACTTCATTCTCTCCCTAGAACATTGTCTATTTACTTCAAATAAATATAACAATGATATGGTTTACTGTAAACAGGTCCAATTATTTCACAACCTTCAAGCTATGGCAAGTCTTGTGTTCTAAGGTATCGGATATCACTTCGTACCTTTAATCCTGGGATTTTTTTTGGGACATAAATTACTTATATAGATTAAGATTTCAAGAACGGTTAAACCAAATTGGCTGCAAATTGGTTTAACATAGTAGCATGATTTTTGTTTACCTTTGATACCTGTACCCCGCTTTCAGCTTAACGAGAAGCCACCCCTTTCTATATTTTTTATTATTTTACTACTCTCGAAAATTACACCTTCCTTCAAATCATTATTTTATTGGCATTTCTTTCTTATTACCATCGACGGTTAGGATGCGACGTTGCGAACGTCGTTCTTCGCCACCACGGTTGCAACGTCACATTCGAAACGTCGGAGGTTTAATTATTTCTTCACGCGATTAAGTTCCGAAATAATATGATATAATATTAACAATATGGGCAAAGATATTTATTAGTATTTACATGTGAAAATTTATATAGATCCAAACCAATTATACTTCAATTTACATGAGACACAATTCATTAACTTCTCGATTACTGAAGCAATCCATTCGTTTCAGAGGCAAAACATTTCAGTATTAACCACAGGGGCTTTGTGAGGTGGGTTCCATTGATTACATATTCAGGCCAAAGTACAAATATGTACAGTTGGCAACCAATGCCGCGCAACGCTCCCTTTATTTCCATATTAATAAAGATCAAAGGATTTTGCCACCTGTACTTTACAATACGGCTCGGTCGAGAGATTTAGAAGCTCGGAGTATTTTTGCTGACTTGAACAAACATATCGGAGGGTTACAATAACTCTTTCGTTTTGCATTTTTATGTGAAATACAGGATAAAAAGCCTTATTTATGTACCTAAGTGAATAATAAAAGTTCTGTTTTGGTTATACCGGTCTTATGACTTACCTATCATACGCTTATGTAGAGGTACTTAAATGTAAATTAAAGTGGTAAAAAAATTGAGATATATCTCTATTAAGTATATATGTGGGGTGGTGTTGATGGGATCCGAATATTAAAACCGTATTGATTGTAAAGATAAATCACTTTTATTCTTGCTTATTTTATTACACATCTGCACATCTTAATCGCACGTCATAGACTAAAGAAACAAAAACAATCATCTCACTCCTTTCTCTATGGTAAGTATAAAGGTAATTATTCACGAGTACTAAATAATCTATCTATGCAACTTTACTAAATCAAACCTACATATATATACCTACAGATACTGTCTTTTATGCTGACTGACTACAAACCATACCTCTTACAACGAGCAGGTACTTCATAACCCTTTTTTATTTAACAAAGACAAAAAGATTACATTCATTTATAATCACCAATTGTTTTACAAAAAAGGAAACGAAAAATAGCAATGGAAAAAGATGCTTCTATTAAAACACCTTGTTTTATTTACGAGCCAGAATCTTCATTGTGTAACGAAATTGGTTTAAAAGCGATACGAATTGGTTTACATTGTCTCGTCTCGTCTTTAAACCAATTCAATTAACTTGTTGACTATTCAAGCATTGTGTAAGACGTATCTAAGTGCCTACTGTATGGTTTGACATTATGTTTAACCAATTCAGATAAACAAACACACAAACACGTCATACTTATCACACTTCTTGACCTGCTGGTCTAGTAGTCAGAGCCCCTGACTACGAAACCGGAGGTTGCGGGTCCGAATCCTGCTAGGGGCAGATGTCAGTGTGATGAACACTGGCATCTGTACCTGAGTCTTGGATGTTTTATATGTATATATGTATGTTTATCCGTTGTCTAGTACCCATAGTACCTACAAGCTATGCTTAGTTTGGGGCTAGATCAATTGGTGTGAATTGTCCAAAGATATTATTATTATTATTTCTCTTTTTGCGTCGGGGGTCAAAAATGACGAGTGCAAAGGATTTACCCGTCATGGGCCAGAAAAAGGCAAAAATCATATCAAAGTTAACCAACTTTATCTATTATAAAGATTGTTGGATGTTTTTCTGTCGATTGACGTCGTGATGGAGGATAACATGGGAAATGTTTCTTTCAATATCTTTGAGGAAATCCTTATAGACAGTTCGACATGGTTATTAACATTGCTGAAGAGTTTTGACAAGGGTCAAGACAGTACATATCGCACACCTAGATCAAAAGGGAGGTAACTCAAAAATCTGAAGATTCGAGTTCTGTACATCGAATTCCTTACAGTAAAACCTACCAATAAAAGAGATTAAGAAAACTCTCATAGCTGCATTATAAAAAGCATATATTTATATTATACAGGAAACTCTTGTGTACCTATATATCGACATATTAGTCAGTTATTCGCCTTTTTGAGTTAGTTCCTTTTAGATCTAGGTGGACGATATTTTTATTCAGCGATCCCGAGGTTTCTTCTTTCAGGTTACTTTTGTGCTTTTTTAAAGAAAGTTACAAATGACTTCTGTCATGTCATCAATGAGTATTTGGTGAAAAATCTAGCTTCTGTTCTGTGTTTGCGACATTCTCTGAACGATAAGCACTCTCGTTTTAGCCTTTTAGGGGGTGATTTTTCTAAAATTATATGCTAGTACTCCCCTACGTTATAAAAGGAACCCCTGTACAAAATTTCTAGTTTCTAATCCTCATAGTTAAGGTTCTGCGTTGATATGTCAGTCATTAAGTCAGCTTCTCTTTTTAAATAGGTATACATATTTATCTAAACTTACAAGTAGGTATGTAAAACTAACTTCATAAAATGTTAGATCAATTACAATATTGCAATAGATACGCTTTAACCAAATGAAAAGTAATAAAGTGATCAGCTAAAAAATCCACTAAAATGATTACAAAGAACCATCTGGCGTATTAAGAGTCTGTTTTAAATTAATAGATGTAATATAGGATCAAAGAGAAGGCTAGACGTCGAATGTCTTATTTGGCCTTCAATCTACAGATGGAGTAAATGACCTTTAGGGGGTCTCGTGTGAACTGAGGCCCTTGGATCGCGATGACGTTATACGTAATGCGATATATTGTGGTTCGGGCGATACTGGTGAAAGACTGTAACTATTACTACTGACTGTATCTATAAGACCGTAGTCTTAGAATTTGGAATTTCCGAACAAAAAGTAAATACTTTGGAATGAAACAACTTTAACGGATTTAACTCGCGTATTTTATTTTTATTGGCTGACGTTTCGGAGCCTTTACAGATTTCATAATCGTAGCACGACTGAGCTGACAATAGTCTTATGCTAAAGTCGATATATAGCGATAATGTTAAAGACTGTAACTATATGATTGGTCTTAGAATTTAGTTCCCGAACAAAAAGTAAAGACGACCTTCAAACTACAGATGGAGTAAGTGACCTTTAGGGGGTCTCGTGTGAACTGAGGCCCTTGGATCGCGATGACGTTATACGTAATGCGATATACTTATTGTGGTTCGGGCGATAATGGTGAAAGATTGTAACTTAACGATTGGTCTTTCAACTTTCAACTTTCTTATCTATCCTATCACTTAAAATATGTTCCATAATTAAGGCTTCGATATTTGAGAACACATCCTTACTAATATTATAAACGCGAAAGTTTGTAAAAATGTAAATTTAGATGTATGTTTTTTCCACTTTCACGCAAAAACTACTGAATGGATTTTGTTGAAACTTTACAATAATATAGCTTATACATTAGAATAACATATAGGATATATTTGTAACGATATTGTGTAAAGTACATATCGTGCACAGACGTAGTTGCGGGTAGAAGCTATTTTAATAGTGTTATAATAATAATAATATATGTATAAAAATAAAATCTCGTGTCACGGTGTTTGCGGTTGCACTCTTTCGAAGAAGATCGACTAATATTCATTAAATTTATGGGTAGGTATGAAAACAGGTAGTAAGCTATATTTTCCGTCCTCCGGCCAGAAAGCGCCAACTTTCTGGCCGCTGCGCTAAATTAAATTGCCGCTTTCTGACTTCGTCGAAAAGAAAAATAGTATACTGACCTCGGCCAGTAAAATAAAAAAGCCTCAGATCACATTTTTGTCAACCTCGGCTTCGCCTCGGACGACAATTACATGTGATCTGAGACATTTTTTATTTTACTGGCCTCGGTGCGTAATGTACTATTCATACCTGTAGCTGATTACCAGTAGAGTACAGTAGGCTTAACCGCAAAATGGCAGTCAAATCAAATCAAATTCTTTTATTTGATTCATTCTTACTTCCACTACCCCCGTGAGCACAGAGACGCTAGTGTTACTTAGTCTGCAGATCACACAGACGTCAAAGGGATGTCGGCGGACCCTTTATAGCCAGTAAAAGGGATTGCTTCATTAAATTTCGAACTCTCGATGCGGCAAAGGATATTGCATCGTATTTATTTTAAAACATTCCGCAGTTCATCTGCAGTTCGTGTAATATACCTATGCTTGATAAGTTTAGGAATTTGCCCGTATAAAGTAATAAATTTGATTTAAACTGTTAATTTTTTATCTAAAGTTACCATAGAATATTTAATACTCTCGTGATATTAGGAAATAAGTATGAAACTTATAGTATAAAATAAATTTAGAAAAGAGTAAGATGCTTTTTAAGCTCAAAGCGAGGCCGTTTAAACTATTTATATTTCAAGAACGGTAGAACCGATTTAGCTGAAATTTGGTGGGGAGGTAGCTTAGAACTAGAAGGACATAGGATACGTTTTATCCCATGCCTGAGGGAAATAAAACCAGCATGGATTTTTTCACCTTTGATACCTGCTATTGCTTTCAGCTTAGGGAGTGTCCATTTCTTCTTTCATTCTAAGTTTTTTTTATAATACCGATACAAAAAAATCTTTCTTATAATAATGTACTTTTATGTCTTGGGTGACTGAGATCTTGGACCATAACGCCAGATTTGTTAAGATAAATATACAAAAAACCATTCTGCCAGTAATAAATAACAAAATAACAGGATGCACATCATATTGGAGATACTAAAAGTTAAACTGATATTTCCGTCAGTGAAAAAAATTTTATTATTCCGACATGCGTCACTCGGCGTATACTTGGTTCATAAAAATAATTTCAGATAAAGTAGAAGGGTCATGTGATATTCCAAAAAGGGTTATGTTTATTGGTCACATTTATCGCTAGCTTGCTTGACAGGGATGTTGCAAATGGTGAATAAATTTTTGACATCTGTAAATATCAAAAATTAGGCATCCGCGACATTAGGTACCTAAGTATATTGTTCATATGAATAATCGTAAATGCAAAACCATCAACTAACGAATTTAACTCAATTTTAAAGTAGATGACTTTAACCAATTGAGCAGAAATTTTGACACACGTTCAGTTTGCATGAAAATGCATGGTTAACTATGTGACGTCATTCTAAAACCAAATTAAGGAGGGTACAGGAGGGATGAAAAATAAAATGTCTACAAATACCTACGAAAGATAATCACAAGAAAAAATCACAATAAAATTAAAAGGGCTAGTTACCTACTTACTAAAAAGGTTTTATTACTTTTAATTTTATTTTGTAGATGCAGACGCGAATATGCTACAGCCCTAATACATAAACGAGTATCTGAATAAAATAAGCCCTTTTAGCACCGCGTCTTGTTTTTACGGCTAAATACATGTTTTATTTAAGGTTGTGTGTAACTTGAGTTGATAATGCAATATCTTGGTTACTACGCAGTGCGTACGTGGTGAAGATACTTTTATGTTTGTTAGGCAAAACAAAACATAAATATTTGTAGGCACTTATAAGTAGGTACTAGGTAGTACCTACAGCAATTGATTTATATACCTAATTAGATCGAATATAATTAATACGGATAAACCATAATAATATTGTACCTACATTGGAATAATATAATTATAACGTTTTTTTTTATTTACGCTGACATTTTGAAAACTTTACAGTTCCTGTATTTGGAGCAGTCTAGCTATATGCAGTGGGAACTGTGGAGTTTTAAGTTAACAATATTTATACTTATGTTAGATCCGTATTTTTTTATAGTACAATGTGCAATAACCATGAAAGCATCAGAAATTATCATATCATATAGTTTAGAAATGTTCACACAGGAAACTATATCTAATATAATATTAATAGACATACCTTTTAAATACTATTAAAACATCTTAAATAATTATTTACGTACTTGAATACAGATAATACCAAAGTACAGTCATTTATCTATACTTAAATTATAAATACACGTGTGTAA
This sequence comes from Polylopha cassiicola, assembly GCA_038024825.1. Taxonomy (NCBI): domain Eukaryota; kingdom Metazoa; phylum Arthropoda; class Insecta; order Lepidoptera; family Tortricidae; genus Polylopha; species Polylopha cassiicola. The sequence goes on along the minus strand of CP149060.1, from coordinate 6,734,474 downwards.
AATAGCAGGTGCGACGCAACGGCACACTGAATGTAAAGTATCCCAAATCTGTCAAAGACCCAATCAAACTTTTTATTCCAGCATCAAGTACCTCTGTACCGAATTCTATTTCGTTATTTAATTTTGTCTCAAGATCTCGAGTTTTAAATAAATGTTGACATACTCAACGTTCGAGTCACGATTGGGCGCGATTTATTGATACGAATACCGAAGTAGATGAGGCGTCAAAATATATTATTCTGAGTTATGTAAGTTTATCGACATATATATATCTATATATATAAAAATCAATTGCTGTTCGTTAGTCTCGCTAAAACTCGAGAACGGCTAAACCGATTTGGCTGATTTTAGTCTTGAAATGTTCGTGGAACTCCAGGGAAGGTTTATACTGTAAAAAAAAATGGAAAAAAGGGGGGAAAAAAGGAAAAAAAAAAAACGGTAAACGCGGTACGAAGTTCGCTGGGTCAGCTAGTCACGAATATATCGCACCCCTAGATCTAAAGGGATCTAACTCAAAAAAGTAACTTTTTCGGCAGAGGCGAAATTGTTGTAAGGAATCGGATCCTTTTTTTTAGCGTGTGTTTAATTAAAATCTTCAGATTTTTGAGTTAGCTACCTTTAGATCTAGGTGTGCGATATGTAGGTATTGAATATACCTAATTAAGAATAATTTAAAATGAAATAATATATCATAATTTAAAAGTACTTTCATGCATTCCATTTCAGGACAAGTCTATGGTTTTGGCAGGAGTTACTTTTTCACTTGTTTAATATTTTAATTACCTACTTTAATAATATGTAGGTACATTTTAGTTTTAGCGTTATTACTCTTATTAAGCATTTGCCTGTGAATTCTTATTATATTTATGCCGGGAGTTTTATTAAAAAACTAAAAATGGTTACCAGACTCAATAAGGAAATAGTAATTTTCACCGGGAAAATGTCGGTTGAAGCTAGTAGAGTAACAAACCCACAGAGTTACATAATTGTTTATGAATGATTCAATACTCATTAAAAATTTTTTTTCTTTATTTTTTAACGGAGGATCATTGACCTGTCGGACATTTTAACTTGTCAAAACTTTGTGCAACTTGTTTATATTTTTTTAAACTACCGAGAAAAGTTATCTTAATAATGCCAGCTAGTAATAATAAGTCGTTAGCTTAAAAAACGACACCACAATACGGCTCTTGGCAACCATTTGCCGATATTAAACCGTAATTCAGAATTCAACCGGAAATTGTATGAGAGCCGCGCAGCGGGACATTTTTACGAGCCATTTTTGTAAAAAAACATTTTCATCCACAATATGATGTAATTTTAACGCTTCACGTGTGGTTCTTGGGAATTTAGAGACAAAAAAATACCTTTGATATATAATACGTTCAGAATAACCTACTTACCACCATAATTATTTCTAATATTTACATATTTCTTTCCTTTGTTTGTATTTTTCAATGCCGAATTAACGAATAACAAAAAATATTTAAAACTTAAGAAAAAAATATTTGTGGTGGAAAAAGCGATGTTGGCCGATTCTCATAATTACCAGATATGTACACAAAATGTCATAAAAATAAGTCCAGCCGTCGCGTCGCAACACGAGAATTATGTAGGTAAATATATTAGATATTTAAGAGGTATTTAATGTGTGCAAAATTCCCGATATTCGACCCAGGTGAGAGAATTTCATTACATTCTCCAATGGATTCTATCCTCAGCATTATTGCGATGAAAATGGCATTTTATTCTGCAAGCTTTTGGCTAGACACGTCTGAAAATTCATAACTTACATTTAAAAAGTCGTTTAAAAGTTTAATAAATTTATCGAGCTTCTGAAATTACGTCAGTTGTTGGAAAGTTTTATATCGCCGGGTGAAAAGTGAACGATGGGTGGCTAGCGCTGCGAACTTTGATATTTCAAAGCAATTAGTTAGTTAGTTTTATTATTTAGAATTATTTTATTATGACTATTAAAAACTAGGCTGCTATTTGGTTTTTCACAAGTAAAAATGAATCAATGGTAAATGTAAACGGTACGCATATAACTTTCGATCGTCTGCACCAAATCTAATAGGTAATTCTTTATTTTGTGTTAGTTATTGTCAGGACAAGGTTTGTATAGAAGATATTTGAAGGAAGAAAATACAAGTGGGGTGGAAAACCAAATGTTTACAAATATACCCGAGTGGGGTATCAAATGAAAGAGATATCACGTGTACATTGTAAAATTATGAAAGCTTGTTTTAAGTTTTTTACTTTGAATTACTAAATACTACGTTTTTTCCGCGACTTCATCCGCGTGGGTGGTATTTAAAAACCTATGTCCTTTCTCAGGCTCTAGACTATCTGTGTACCAAATGTAATTTAAATCGGGTTAGTAGTTTTAGCGTGAAAGCGAGACAGAGAGACAGATTTATTTTTTCATTTATAATGTCAATTAGGATAGGCAGTGGTTTGTAACTCTTAATAAAAATCCTTACTCCATTTACTAACCTTCCTGTAAATATTATCCAGGGTTTATTAAGGTCTCTACGGAGTTTTCTCAGATTGAATATCCAGTTGATTGAGGCTAAACAAGTGTTAGATAATTAGTTTAGCGTTGCAGAGGCTGCTCTCTATAGGAAACTTATTATCATGTTTTCACATTTCCGCACGCTTTTATGAAGTTATAAACCTAATGAAAGTGTATATACACTGCAATTTGGATATGTTGTATTCATTGCGTATTGGGTTAGTCTGTCGTATGTAACGTTTGTTGAAGTTTTTAAGGCCTGAATTGAATTATAGTATACCGATACCTACTTTGGAATGAAAAATAACTACTTATAACGGACTAGCGGCCCCGGCAGACGTCATCCTGCCCGTCCGATTGTTTCGTCAAAGATCTGTCAAAGTCTTCTGTCACTTCTTCATAAGGCTTCATATTTTCCCCGTTTTTTACACAATTTTCACTGTTTCTTCGCTCCTATTGGTCGCAGCGAGATGTTATATAACCTAAAGCCTTCCTCGATAAATGGTCTATCCAACAAAAAAAGAATTTTTGAATTCGAAACAGTAGTTCCTGAGATTAGCGCGTTCAAACAAACAAACAAACAAACTCTTCAGCTTTATAATATTAGTATAGATTTGACTCGCGTAGACTGTATTCTGCTTTTTCACTGACAGTTCGAAAACTTTATAGTTATAATTTTCGTAGTGTGTGTTTCCGACTGAGAGTGTTTGATTGACTATCATCAGCTCAGTTGGATATAGAAAATGTGAAGTTTTTGAAACGTTACCAAATGAAATAGAATACGCGATGTAAATCTGTTATAGTTGTTTCTTCACGATGTGTAATAATTGCTAAAGCATCAGAAATTATAACTTATGTACCTACTATTTAACAAGTATACACTGCCAGACACAGCCCTGTTTTAAGAGTCACATAAAAAAGGTTTTAATAAAGAAGCTATAAATTAACTACCTGAAGGTCACATAGGGCTCCCGAAGGTCACCGTCGACCTTCACCTTAGATTTAAGAGACTGGATGCTGAAAACGTCGAACGCTTCAAGTCAAAAAGGTAAATGATCTTAAAATGAGTTAAAAGGAAAATTAAGTTACTTTTTACTATGCGAAGTGATTGACGTTTCGTTTGAACGTAATTAGAAATCGGAACGAGTGCCTACTGTGTTTTTTTGCATGTGTTGTTGTTCGAAGTACTTACTGCAAATGGAATGGACTGTAGGTAGGTATAGGTTTGATTCTTACGGGAAACTGATGCACATTGTGACTCCAAAAGATGTGGGGCGCCTGAACCCACGATGATGATGTATGGGTTGTTGATGATGATGCTTGATAACACTTTCACTTGGAAACTGCACTTTTGATATGTTATTGTTCTTGTTTTATATTGTTTTATGATTAACGCGTGCGGCGCTCACGACGCCGGGTGGACAAGAGGAGAGAGTGAGTGGGAGATTGAGATTGAATGGAACGTATAGATTGATTGATAGGAATGAAATGGAATGAATTATTGAGGGATTGATTGAACGGAATAGGAAGCGGGAATATTTGAGTGTACACGAACAGCATGGACGGGATATTTTTTTTTCCAAAGTATATTTTCACAGTTTATTTGAAGTATTTTGATGTACCTACCTGTGTGTCTAAGAATATATTGCGCGATTACATATGCACACGATAAGTGCTTTACAAATGTTTACATGAGTATAGATATGCGCTAATTATTGTAGTTTTGTCATTTAAATATATTCAGTAGTGTTTACGTGGATAAGTAAGAAACTATAACTCATTTAGTAAACTATCTCGAACTTAAATGATGTTTTTACATTTTAATAGAAAAGAGAATTTGCAAGTAGGTACCTACTTACGTACGTTGTACATTGTGATATTATGGAACTGGCAGATAATCTTTTAATCTTAATGCAGTATCAAAATTTACATTTTCATCAAGGATTTATTTAAAATGTAACGAACAATCAGAGAATCGGAGCGCACGTCGTCGACGTAAAATTCGTTTTACGATCTCGTCGAAAGCCAAAACGCGTCGCTACTTGTTTTGCGTCAGGAGTTTTATGCGATAAATAACATCTTTTTAATGCCAGATTTGAGTTTATTCCACTGAGTATAATGTTTGTACCAAGACAAGAGTAGGTAAATAAGATCGAGAACCCCAATGTCCCTATAGTGTAGTGGTCAGCACGCTGCCGCGCTTAAAGGCATAGGCGTGGGCTCAAATCCCAATCCCCTTTTTCTTCTCTTGTCTTGGTACAAATATCATTATAATTAAAAACTAATGGTATTGAACCACAGATATCGATCGAATTTAGATTGATCTTGTTATGTCGATGTCGTCTTATTCTCGCGGTAATCTGTCAAAAGTCGGTAACGTTGTCGACAATGAGAAATCTTCTCATGTCGATATCGTCTCCTATTTCTCCAAGTCGACAACGTTCTCAATATTACCTATATCGAATAAATATCGACTCGCTCACAGGTTTCATCAATCACAGGTCAGTAGCTTATCTCATTGAGCGCATTTTTGACTCATCCGCTTATTACAAAGTGTTATTCTTGGTACCTAGATGTTTTTAATTCCTTTCTCAATACTTAAAAGCGGAGTTATAATTATCTTACACAGAATGTACCTAAGTCCCTGTACGACTTAATTGCTTCTCCAAGTTTAAGATGCTGTAGAAAGTTATACTAATTGAGAATTACACTCTACGTACAGAGGTACTGTTAAAAATGATTATTTTAAGGAAATAACATTACGTCTCTCTCGCGGGAGTGTTCCAATATGCGTATTTGGGTACCTACAAAGTAGAGTTGGGTATATCTCTATAATTATGTTTTTTTTTAAATATGAAAGTTTGAATTATATTATTTTCTTAGACGAAAGGTTCTTGCGGCGTTACGTCTCAGCAATGACGGTCTTTCAGAATCACTACTTGACTCTTTGACATGTAAAAATTACTTTATATAGTTGGTACAATTTATACCATAACATGACGTTCGAGCCCCCTACTCCAGAGCTTTTGAAGCGTTTTTTTTTTTCATTTATAGTTTGATTTGGAACCGGAAAAATACGTGCCCTGTATTTTTTGTTAACTTACTTGTTGGACTAAAAGAAAAACATGCTTATTAAAATAGTTAAACTATATTAAAAGTGAATCCAACCTAAAGGCTTGAAAGCCTCCACTCAGGAAGCTCGCTACCCGTCCAGTTTTGCAGTAAAGGCCTATTAGCTGGCCAACTACGCTTCCGTATTCAGTTGGAATAAAACCAAATAATACCAATATCAAAAGTGTTTGCATTGAAGGCCTATTTAGAGTACAGTAAAGAACAAATTCGACTTACAGGGGTAAGGGGTGTTTTATGTGCTAAGCCACATTAAATTCTGATCATAAAACAACGGCCACATCACGTGGGCAGCCGGCCCGATAAGTACACCGAAAGTATTCGGGCCATAGCAAGGGATCTCTCATATATTTTATTTATTTCGGCTATGTTAGAGGCATACAGGAATGTATACGATATTTCTTGACAGACATTCCATCGCAACTGGTACGTTACGGTGGCGGAATTGTAGTCATGCCTGGTCATAATATATTGGCGAGACCACGGCCTATTAGGTAATAAGCCAAAAGATAACGATAAAATAAGTTTTAGCGTTAGTCTCAGTCGTGCTTCGATTATGGTGAAGGTACCGAAATGTCAACCAATAAAATAAAATACGCGAGTTAAAGTGGTTTCATTTCAATAGGTCCCTAAGTTAAGGATAATGTTGGTTCTTATAATTATGTGTGTTTGCAGGTAAAAATAAATGTTTTTTTTTTTCTGAGTGACTGTTTACAGTTGGCCCTGGGGCCGTCACTGCTCCACCGGACGAATGGGGAGCGCTCCGAGGTGCGCTCACCCTACAAATAAATGTTTTATCTATCTTTATATATATATTGGAATGAAAGAGCTATAAACGGATTAAACTTGCGTATTTTTATTTACTTTTCGGATTATTTACTATTTCCATAATCGTAGCACGACTGAACCGACAATAGTCTAACGCTAAAGTGCAGGCGTTAGAAATTATTACATAATACTACATACATATATACCAATACACTTGGAGTAAGTTCACAAGTTTGTCACCGAGGCCGGATTAGATAAAGTTACTGCCAAGAGGTAACACAATAGAACAACTTATTAGTTACTAAATGGACCTCCATTTATCCGTTAATTCAGTTTCTCGCGAAAGAAAAAAGAAATGATGACTCAATTCTTACTTTTAGGGTTTCTTACACGTGTTGAAAAATCTGAACCATCACACAATTTGTCTGTAGGTAGGTTTAACAACCTCTATTCATAGGAATGAAAAAAAAAACTAAGTTAATATGCATTGGAATGAACGACCTTTCATAACTACCTAAATTTATAAATAAATAAGTATGTGGTAGGTACCTGTCTAAAATAAAATTATTGTGTACCTATACGAAAAGCTAGTAACTTAGTAGGTACTAAGTGGAGATTCCGATATAAAAAGTAACAATTGTTAAATTACAACTTACTAGCTTCTGCCCGCGATTTCGTCCGCGTGGAATTCCTCCTTTTTTGCAGTCGGTTAAAAAGTAGCCTATGTCCTTTCACGGGCTCCAGACTTTCTTTGTACCAAATTTAATTTAAATCGGTCCAGTAGTTTTAGCGTGAAAGCGTAACAGACAGACAGACAGACAGAGTTACTTTCGCATTTATAATATTATATAGTAAAGTAATATATAGTTATAGTAAATATAGTAATATAGTAAGGATACATTATTTTATTTTAGAAGCGAAAAGAGATTTAAATATAACTTATTTAAGTGTTTATTATGCTTGATTTTGCACTAAATCAATCGGTGCCAATCATCCTAAGATATTAATTAGCTAAGTATTTAATAACAAAAACAGTACCTAATAAAACTTTAGCCATATATCCATGAAGTGACTAGTGAGTTCTAAATGATTTAAATTCACTTAAATTTAAAACTACAGAGAGATTTTATTTAACGTTTTGTACGGGGCCGTGATCGCGTGAAACCAACTCGCGCTTGACCGTTTTTTACGAGTTGGATGGCCCCTCGGGTAGGTCATTATTTTAAGATAATATCTGCGAAGACTCGAATGATAAAACTACTGTGATAACATAATCTAGCCTGTCTGGAGTCTGACGAAACTTAATAGCTTTTGTGTTTGCAATTTATTACTTAGGTACCTACTTTACAGAAAAATACTAAGTAATTTTTGTACGATATTTGTGTAAATTCTTGTTGCGAAATCTTTAGTTAGTATTTTTTTTATCGCCATTTAAGAAATAGATAGATGAAGATAGAAATAGATGAACGAAAGTATCATTGTATAGAATTGACCACGTTACAATTAATTTGACGTCATACAATTTCGAATTCGTTTCGTTCGATCGCTATTATTGATTAGCTCTTGTCTAGAGGCTTTTATAAGATTTTTAAGATGATGTATATTTTGATTTCATTATTCATATTGTTTGGTTGTAACAGTCGTATTTAGTTATTAAAATATCGGTTCATAAAATGATACTATTATGATATATTACTAATTCTTTACATATTATTATAGTCCTCATTCGTAATAGTCATTGTTCGCTGTTTTAATAATACATATATAAAACCGCTATTACGTAAAAAACTTAAAAATACATGCGTATTTTTATATTATTTACTTACATTAATGATTGTTAAAAATGACGCGTTTATTTTTCGAATATTATTTTTTAGATACTCATATAATATTTAAATATTTTACTAATGGATAAATGTTTAAAATAACTTACCTCTTTTTCACAACTGCTATGAGAATTATATGTTGAGTGTTCTTGGCTCCTCGTATTGCCCTGTAACAAAGAAAATATAATTTAATTATATGTACCTACATTTGATTATAAATCGTAATTATATGTCTACCCATTATATTTTATCTGTCAACTGTATTTTTTTTTTATTACAATTCAAGATGGATCCCATTTTTAAATGCTCCTTGTCCTGCCGCGTGTCTGCCCTCCCTGACAACACTGCTCTCCTTTGCAATTCGCATTGCCGGTCCTTTGACTCGCGGCAAAAAACCGTCAAAACGTGGAGCAGTGGGCATGACGAGGAGCATGACATGCGGCATGAGGGCCTAATGTAGTCACAGTAAAAGAGTCTGCCCACTACACCGTATCATACCATGACCGTGCTATGAACGTATCAAGCACGGAAGGTAATACGTAAGACGGTACGAGTCGGTGACGAAACGGTCTAGTGGACATAGTATCATGCTTTTCTATGCAAAGAATATTTTTTTGCCTGACACGTTCATAGCCAGTTCAGTCATGGTATGATACGGTGTAGTGGGCAGACTCTTTAATACTCTACCTTCTCTCCTCTACTTTCGCCTCTGTACAAGTGTGTAGTAAACAAAATACAGATTTTGAAGCTTTTCATCTGAAAGCTCACCTACTGTTTAGTTTTGCAGTAAAGGCCCACCAGTTGACCAACTGAGCTTCAGAATTCAATTTAAAAAAAAAGAAGTGTGTGCAGATTCGTGAAATTTAAAAACAGAAGCACACATTATAACGTGCCAGTCATTTGTAATTTGGCAAAATTCTTTACAACCTTTTTGTTCATTCATTTTTGAGCATGGCTTTCTATTCCTACTAATTATGTAAAATCTAGTTGTCTATTCATGTACAATTAATCTCACAGATTCAATCAACTCACAATCTATGCATTATCGTTAATTAGCGATCTAACTATTGATTAACGGCGGTTCCTGATGAAATCCCATTATTGATAACAAGGATACGTAATTATATAGCAACACTTACTAGTTTGTAATCAAGTAATATTATTATAATGCTATTGAAATTTGCCATAATACTAATATACCTACGATTAATTATTGCTAATTTTGTACTAAGTACATTAATATGACTTCCAACGAAGCTATTATTATATCAGGATTAATTTTGAATTTGTGAAATCGATTCGATACAGCATGTAATCTAGAAAGATCTATTTAAGAGTATAATGCAAGAGCCCTACAGTTTTTTTTAATAGCAACTATATATTGTCATTACAGAATATACCAAAACAGCCAGTACTATTTGTCTAATATTATGTCAGTTAGATGCTGTCAAATTAAGCACAATCTTTGTTAACAATCGGTGCAAAACAATAAAAATAACAAAGTTTAGGTAACAATGATTTCTGATGATTTTGCGGCGCTTTTTATCGCCCCCTCTTTATTTTATTTATACCTAACTGAAATATTTCATAAGTACGAGTATTCTAAAAGAGCAAGTAGTTAAAATTGGTAATCTATATATATAAAAATCAGCGTGAAAGCGTAAGAGACAGACAGACAGACAGACAGAGTTACTTTCACATTTATAATATTAGTATAGATGAAAACCATTGTCCGTTGTCACGACATCACGCGTGAATGGCTGGACCGATTGCACTAATTCTTTTTTTGATGTATGTTATTATTAGGAGAAGGTTCTTATGTAAGAAAAAAAAATCTATCATTCAGATAAAAAGGTAACAGATATTTCTTGATTACAGGGCGGTACGAAGTTCGCCGGGTCAGCTAGTTTACATAATAATAATGTAGTTAGCATAATATTATAAAAATTACTTTAGCGTTAAACTATCGTCAGATCCGTCCTGCTACGAATATGTTAACTGTGAAGTTATCCAGCAAATAAAATAAAATACGCGAGTTAAATCCATTTCGGTAACATAGGTATAAACATATACGCTACAACCGCGGCTAACTCAAAAGGGAACAAATCTTGTAAGAGGGCTCACAGTACCAACCTTACCCCGCGAATCAACGAAGCGTGGTTAATTCGCTTTGGATCGTCGTAGCACAGAGGGATTACCTTTTAGCATGCGCTATGTGGCTTCAGCAAAACATAATCCACAATATATATATTATTACAAGCTTCTGCCCGCGACTTCGTCTGCGCACGATGAGTACTTTACGCGTCGTTACAAAACATAGCCTATATGTTATTCTGATGTATAAGCTATATTGTGGTAAAGTTTCATTCAAATCCATTCTGTAGTTTTTACGTGAAAGAGTAACAAACATCCATACATCCATACTTACAAACTTTCGCCTAAATAGTAGTAGGATGTGGACAATTGTTATAAGATAGCTTGTCAGCTAGCCTGCGAAACCGGGGGTAGCGAGTTCGAAATCTGCTATCTTTAGGTAGATGTAAGTGCATTTGCTTTGATAACCATATTGTGGTATTTTTTAATCTTCATTATCATCATTGAAGTTTTGTAATCCTTTATTAATTCAATGCTATGTAAAGTGTCAAGTGGTAAATACACAAGTATACCAAAACTGTTATTTTATACAAAATAAGTAAAGTACCTACTTAATAGCTTTTGCTATTTAGGTATTTAGGTAAGTACTTCGACTTAATTGCTCTCCTATAAATAACTAAACCCTTTCTCATAATAATATAAATTTGATATTATTGTTACTCTAGAACTAAGCTTAATATTACATTTTAATTGGCACTCGAAAGTAAACCTTGGAGTGGTCAGATTAATTTAGAAAGCTTTATAGGGGTATGCCTAAGTACACAAAGCCTATTATCTACACAGACTCTTGTTTCATATATCGCACACCTAGATCTAAAGGGATCTAACTCAAAAACCGGAAGATTTGAGTTATGCACACCATCGGATTCCAGCAAAACCCACCTGCACTAAAACTGATTCCGGCTAATATAACTCTGCTAGCTTTATTATAAAAAGTATAAATGTATACAGAAAACTCATGCGTGCATATGGACATATTAATCAGTTTCTCGCCTCTCCTGAAAAAGTACCTTTTTTGAGTTAGCTCTCTTTAGATCTAGGTGTGCGATATATTAACCGCGTTAGTTTTAATATTAGTTACCTCTAAAACAATGAAAAACGCAACACTATTAAAATATCACTATTTTTTGTTTACGGCGGCCCGATCGTTTCACTCGCACCAAGAAATTGACAAAACGGGAACCGGTGGGCATGACGAGCGTCATGACGAAGGGCATGACGTGAAGCATGACAAGTAGAGTAGCCACACTTATTCTTCGCTTCCTTTCCTCACTAGCTCCCAGGCACGAGTGTGTGGTAAAGGCATAACTCGGAAACTCCATCATTACTTCCGCTTTTAAACTATGCATCATGTATAATGCATAGTTCATAAACTGACTCATGAACAAGCTTTAAGCGTTTTTCAGTCGTCAACCGAATACAAATTTCAAGTGTTCATTTCGTCAACTTCTTAATTAATCGACCTAGCAAAATCGAGGTTTTAGGTTTGACATGGGTTTTAGTGTTTGTTCGATGATAACTACTCATATCTTTGAGGCCGTTCAAGTATTACGTAAACACTATATGGGAATGGGGGGTCTGTGCTTTGTTTATTAAATTTTTGTTTGGTAAGTTGAGAAGGGGTCAGATGGTGTTTACGTCAGCGGTAGGTTTTAACAACTAGAACGGAAATCGCGTATATTATAATCCCTACTAATATTATAAATGTGAAAGTAACTCTGTCTGTCTATCTGTCTGTCTGTTACGCTTTCACGCTTAAACTACTGGACCGATTTAAATGAAATTTGGTACAAAGAAAGTCTGGAGCCTGAGAAAGGGCATAGGCTATTTTTTAACCGACTGCAAAAAAGGAGGAGTTCCACGCGGACGAAGTCGCGGGCAAAAGCTAGTATATTATAAACAACTATAACGGTTGGAATGAAACAACTATAGACGTATTTAACTCGCGTTTTTTATTTTGTTGACTGATGTTTTGGAACCTTTACAGATTCCATAATCGTCTATAAAGGCTCTGTCTGTGTCTATAGTTCTTTCATACGAATGTATAATAACCGTGAAGGCATCAGAAATTATTGACTACTAGCTTCCGCCCGCGACATCGTCCGCGTAGAACTCCTCCTTTTTTGCAGTCGGATAAAAAGTAGCCTATGTCCTTTCTCAGGCTCCAGACTTTCTTTGTACCAAATTTCATTTAAATCGGTCCAGTAGTTTTAGCGTGAAAGCGTAACAGACAGACAGACAGACAGAGTTACTATCGCATTTATAATATTAGTAGGATTACGGTTTTATAGAACACTTATTGTTTATCCTAATTTTGTGGTTATTAATCCAATGATAAATAACATTTATCCTACGTTGGTAACTACATTAGACCATCGCGACAGTAAATATTTTCAGGCCACATATTAAATGACCGCGTTAACAAAGTTACAGCTATTTTACTTAGCGGTTTAGTTGTTTGTGTTCGTGGGATACTTAGTTGGCAAAAGTTAATTAGACTGCTAGAGATTTAACACGCGAAATTATCGTGTATTTTTAAATGTTTCTTCTTTATTATTATTTTGAATGATATAAAGTATCATGATCAAATAAAAGATATAATTGGAATGAAACAACTTTAAACGGATTTAACTCGCGTATTTTATTTTATTGGCTGACGTTTCGGAGCATTTACAGATTCCATAATCGTAGCACGACCCTTTGGTCGTCCGTTTAAAGTAGTTTCATTCCAATGTGTAATAACCGCGAAGGTATCAGAAACTAAAAGATACAATTTTCTATGTTTCAATCGAAATTAGTTCGATATTCAAGAGTAGGAATTAAAAGTTTTTGGGTGATATTACACATAGTCTATTTTACAATCAAGTTCCGGATGATTGACGTAAGCTAACGCAAAAAGTCAACTGGTCATTTTCGTTTGGTTCTGTCAATATGACACTTTTGCATTGGTTTCGTTCGCTCGCTATTATCGACTGGTGTATTTCTAGGGCCGTAGAACAACAAAATCGGGCCATGTTTAAAACTATTTGCTATAGGTATGTGTTTCCATTACCCTTAAAAATCATATTCATTAAAGTCCTAAAACGAATTTAACACGTGCTATCGCTTTATTTATATGTACAAAGGAGTTTTGTCAAAAAAAAAGCAATTCCACATAGGGGACCAGAACAATAGAGTACTTACGATTTGAAATGGTTTCAATTTGCTTTTAACGCGGAAAAAGGTGTCCAAACCTTACAACATAAACCCGGAAAAACCTTTTCACCCGACAGTGTTGCCACTTAATAAATAAAATGCTTCCCTTTTTTAAAAAGTCTACGGAGTTGATAAATAAATGACATAAAAACCTTTGAAATGATTTTTAAAACTCCATTCGTTTCACGGACGCGTATCCAGTCATAAGTTTCTAGAATGAAAAGGTTATGAAATACTGAACAATGCATTTCACGTACTCTTGAGTTCTAGAAAATAAAGGTGTGTTATAAATTCTAGTAGTTTGTCGGTGTATAAAGGTGATAGTTGAGTTGAAAACTCCATTTTATACTTTTCTTTATGTGCGGTTTAAGTAATAAACTGCTGATGAAAGCATCTTGTGTGCAGGAATTTTATTGGAGTGTGAACAAACTCAAGAATATTTTTAAGGCTGCTGTTTTATTCGATTAAATTACGTTCAAATTCTGCGCAGGTTGAATATATATTTTTTTTTATTAACAACGACACAAGCTCAAAAAAGTAAACCTATTAAAATAACAAAGGTCTCGTATTTTAAAAAGAGTAACATTGTAGTTAATTCTGGTAACAGTGTGTAAACTTTCCACTAAAAATGGGAAAAATAATACTTCTATTAATGAATCTTATGTAAAATCTGTTAAAGCCCGTAACGCTAAAAATATTTGAATTTAAATTATTGTAGCGTCATGGGTGAAAAACTGTACGAGTCGAGGAAATTTAAAATTTTATCAGAACGACATTTTGACAGGTCAATTACTTTGAAATTAAACGGCTATAGCAGATTTAACTCACATATTTTTTTCCACAAATATGTTTACATTATATCGTATCGCTATATTCTTTGAATTCAATCTCATCTCATTGTGTGAGTTGTGGAGTAGCTGAATAAAGGCCGCTTAAGCCACGAGGCCGATACCGCTGGTAACTTTTATACAACTCCAGAGGCACTTCAGCCTACACGAGTCTAAAACTTTTGTTTAATTTATTTTAATGGAATAACCCTGACACTCCAATGTGTAGTTTTCATAACTAACCGATTGGGATTTGTTTTGGGCATTCATCGTTTACAATACAACGTGTACCTATTGTACAACAGGTAAGTAAGTATGACTGTTTTTTCTTTGTCCGTCAATATCAAGTAGATTACCAAAAAATATTGCATGTATTTTTTGTTTCCTAAAGCACGCAAAAAAATGCTACCATTAACATTAAAAAAAAAGTTGGGGTTACCTATCGAGTCTTTTATTTTCACACTTATAAAGTTTGTTTTATATCACATTAATAATATAAGGGGTAACCTACCTATGAAAAATAGATGTCGGCCGATTTTTAGACCTACCGTGTATGCACATAAAATGTTATAAAAATCAGTTCCGAAGGAGTTTGTTAACAAACACAGCTACACGAGAATTTTATATAATAGAACATAAGCAATATCTTGATGTGTACGCAAAGATTTTATACCGGCAACTGTCTGATTAACTCCTAAACGAGATTTAGGAGTAGCTATAACGATATATTAATTAAAGAAATGGGGTATTCCAGATCGCTTGGGGAATAGGAAATTAATGAAGGCACACAAATTTGACCCTATTACCGGAAGCTTCGAAGTCTCATTGCGATGAATTGGCAACATTTGCCTAGAGAATACTAACTTTACGTTCCTTAATTAAATGAGAGAATGGGATGCCTAGTTCATTTGTAACATCACTGTGTTAAATAATGATAATAATGGGTTTTTGATAAATTTTGTAAACTATTTTAAATTACGAGTAGGTATATGTACTTTTTGTTGATTAAGAGAATATTGTCTTTTATAATGACATTTCTATATTTCTAAAGAACTAGCGGTTCGTCGGTCCCGGCTTCGCACGAATTCCTATTTCTCAAAATATTATATAGCCTATGTCACTCAGGCTGAACGTAGCTTCCCAACAGTGAAAGAATTTTTAAAATCGGTCCAGTTGTTTTGGAGCCTATTCAATCCAAATAAACAAACCTTTTCTCTTTATAATATTATTAGTGTTAGTATAGATTAGTTTCCCGCTCTGGCTCATGGGTAAAATGCTGATGAAACCTCTAAAATTAATCTCTAAAATTATCTTAAGTATAAAATAAAGAAAAAAGTATTTAATATTTATTTATATTTTTAATTCCACGTTTTCTTTAGTTCAGCAATTTTATTCTTTATATTAACTTAGTTAAACGTATTCTTGGTGACCGCACATCCACGACTATTATTTTGTATTTTTGTATCTACTTTCCTGCATCTTTATTAAAAGAGGATTCTTATCACGATTCACGAAGGATGTTTCATTTTAAAAATTAATACACATCTCAATTTTTTAATATGAAAATGTAAGCATTTTGGCGTCTAATTTGCGTCAGTAGTTTGTTAAGTTCGTCACAACACTCAACTCCAAAGTATAATGAGGGTCTTATTCTATAGCTTGTTGAAAGGAAAAGCGGTTTGACAATGGCTTTCAAAATACTGAAAACAATAGGCTTCTGTAGATCTTGATCCACACTTCAGTGGGAACGATCTTGTAGGTATTATCCCAATAAGGCAGTTAGAGCACTTCAATAATTGTACTGCAAGATACGAGCAAAATATGGGTTAGGTATACTTAATTTTAATAAAATCACTCATACACTTATTGGAATACTGGAATATTATACCTACATTGGAATGAAACAACCACAAACGGATTTAAGTCGCGTATTTTATTTCAGGCTGATGTTTAGAATTTAACGCCAAAGATCGCTATCGTTAACAATAATAAAATATTGAGAGTAAACAGGTGTTGCAAAAGATAAGTTATATTCACATAATCTCTTTTAGAGGTAGTTAGGTATTTATTAAGCAGCATGCATCCAGAAGAGATAGAACATAATGGATGGAACATAGCGACATACACAAAGAAAGATATTAACATTCAACGGGACACTAAGAACCTACATTGAATCAGTAATATACGAGATAAAGGCTTCATAACCAAGTAAAAAGGCTTAAAAATATTAAAAAAAATGTAAAAAAAATTAAACATGAACTAAGTGAAACGTCAGCTCGCCGCACTCATTTTCTTTTAACAAAATCTTTTCCATAGACTAAACAATAATAGATGCGACTGAAACCATACAATGAATAGGTACCTATTACCGTTTCACTCCACTTCGCCTTTGTTCAGGTACAATATGGCCGGCCATCGCCGTCAATTTGAACATGGCACAGGTATAACTACCGTACAGCACTGATACAAAACCTGAAAGCACTGGTAATGAACTAAGTGGATGTGTTACTGCACAAGAACCATCAGATTTAGGCCTCTATGGCTCAATATCTGACAGATACTATATATTTGACAACCGTATATTCAGGCAATGTATATTTATGGAACGGATTTAAGGTGAAACAGCGTATAGGTAGTAGTAAGGTTTTATGAACAGTTAAGACGACAGGGTCTGAAAGAATAGGAAAATCGGTTTTACGAACGCTAATATATATTTTCTGTCCTCGGTCAGAAAGCGCTAACTTTCGGGCCGCTGCGCTAAATGAAGTTGGAAGTCGCTTTCTGGCTTCGTCGAACAGAAAAATAGTATACTGACCTCAGCCCAGTCAGGCCAGTAAAAAAAAAGCCTCAGATCACATTTTTGTCAACCTCGGCTTCGCCTCGGACGACAATTACATGTGATCTGAGACATTTTTTATTTTACCGGCCTAGGTGCGTAATGTATGTACTATTTTTAATACTAGTACCTACATAATAATGTTACACTAACGAGGTAGGTAATTTTATGTTGACCTAGTTCTACAAAATTATTTTTTTATAATATCGTGTCCATCGGCACTTTTCTTATTGTATTTATTAAGGGTAAGTACATCGTTCATGTGTCACGTCTTTTATTAAATAAACACTAGGTCATTTTAAATATATTTAAGTAGATAGGTACACATAAAACTCGTCTTATGAAACACTATGTATAGCTATTTCCAGTTAAAAATTGAAATACTTATCAAAACGATAAATCTCAACCGTCTGTACCTTTTACCGGAAAATAGTTCCAATGTAAATAATGTGTACATTTACATCTGTTCGGATTTCCATATATTCCATTTCCTGATAAATTATTCGGTGACGAAAAATCTCGGAACACCCATAACCTCTTTATACGAAATCCGGTCAAGCGTGCAATGCTACCTGCAAAGGGTTCTTGAATACGTAATATTTGATACTTATTACCAACACAAAGAAACTCAATGATATTGTTCCTGATACAGCGGAAAGGCAATTATTCCTTTTTATGTTTCTTTTCTGTTCTTTCGCGACTGAAGCTGAAACACTCTATAAGATTTATCTACTTATAACACGTTGACTGAGTGACTGTGATCAAAATATATGATTACAATTTATGTAGGTTCGAATTCCGAAGTGTTACTTTTTATAAATTAGTTTATTTTCGTCAGTAATAAAAAAATATAAAATTGTATTTATTAAATTAATGAAATAAATTATTTTGTATAGTTATGTAAAAAAATACTTAGGTACGAGTATTGCTTGACGACTAAAGCGAAAAACTATTTTTGATGTTGATTAATATTTTATTGTTATTTAAACTGTATTTTTACCTAATAATTTATTATATATATGTTATTAAATTAACTATTATATAATCTTCTTATTCTTTAAATTGACTATGTAGTAACTATGAGTGCATGTAATTGGAAAAAATAGTTTAATTATATTATTATTGTGTGATTATTGAGAAACAAATGAATCAACATGTCTTTATCATTTTGTAGTCTTATAAGTCCAGAAAAAATATGACTCATTCATATTATTTTTAAATAAGAAGCATTTGTTGATATTTTTTTAAAAAACGCATCACAAATCAAGTAATAAATATTAAGGGCACCTTGCCAAGAGACTATCTAGTGTTAGAAAGATATACGCTGATTACACAGTTCGCTACGTTTATGACCCCTCATCATTTATAAATGCTATCCCATAAGTAGGTATATCGAAGATTCCGTCCCTTTCACTTCATTAATTTACAACGCGAGAGCGATAAAGACGCAAAACGAGGAACTGAGAATTTGGCGTGGATTTTTGGTACATTTCAGCGCTTGTTAGCGTTACAAAAATACTGCGAAGCATACACCGTAATAATTTTGTTATTCTTTTCTTCCGTCTACAACACTGGACCAATTTGATTATACTAGGCCGTTTTGCTTAACGAAAGTATATTAAGTTGTATAATCTCATTAGAGATTATATAAAGCTTATTAACGTTATTTATTTAGTTTAAAGATACTTCTCGGAAACGATAGACTAAGTGATAAGCGATTAAACGTCTTTAGTAATATAATAAAAGTGAAAGTTTGTACTAATGTATGGATGTATGTTTGTTACTCTTTCACGCAAAAATGATTGAATGGATTTTAATGAAACTTAACAATAATATAGCTTAAAAAGTTTCAGACAAAATTCAAACATTAAATTCAGCGAATATTTAGGTTTTCTCAATTAAAATAATGTATACTGTAATAATAAAAAACTTTGTAGGAATACGAAATTGATGCAAGAATGTTGTTCAGACAAAACACTCCAAGTTATGTTTTTACATTTTACTGAATGTTTCTGCTTGAAGTCGTACGAACTTTGAAAGAGAAACCTGTGAAGTAATGTTAAATAACGTACGGTAACGTTAAATAATTATTATGGATGGAATATTAAAAACATTTTTTTTTTAATCGAAAACTTTTGTTCGCATTTGACGTGCAAAAGTACTTTTTTAAAGATTACATAAGGTTACATTAGATTCATTTATTTCTGAAAAGTCATACATAAGGTGCCTGTACATTACAAGTACATTATAATCTCCAATATATGCACTCATATTGAGATCGTCAAAACAGAAACATAAAAACAAAACGATTAAAAAATAAATAATAACAAAATTACGTAATGATTACTGCACAAAGCAAAAAAAAAATACGGATTTATTTCTATATAGAACAACAGAAACAATTTATTTATATTTTTGATTGAATTCGTCAACAGAATAAAAGGGATTTTCCAATAAAATGTTCTGCAAAGTCTACTAATAAATGATTTGAATTTCAGCCTTTCATTACCGAAAAATAACCCTTTTCCTACGTAGTCATGTAAAAGCATCATACCTCTAGCTAGAATTTAACTCCCGTGCCCGATTTTCCCGTGATTTTTCCGCGTTATTTAATGCAGTGAGCGAAATGAAGTGAAAACGAAAGGACGATTTGTCTCCGCTAATGTAGATTTAAATATGCAATCCTTTTTTTTTGGTATAATGTTTGCTCATTACGGATATCTGAGTATACAATTCCTCTGTTAGGAATATAAAAAAGGTATATGTACTTAGTTATAAATTAGAAATGTTGTTACGGTGTACTTACTGCCGATCGAAATTATAAGTTAGCAAAAAGCGATCGCGTTTTATTACACTTTAGCGACTGCCTATAGTCAGCTCAGTCGTGCTACGATTATGGGAACTGTAAAGTTTTCAAACAGTCAGCAAATAAAATAAAATACGCGAGTTAAAATCCGTTAATTTCAATTGTTTCATTCCAAAATTGTGTTTTATCAATAACACATAAAAGGTACTAGGTACCTCTGAATCCTCTGATATCAAACAGTTAACTTTTTCTTTTAAGTTTATGGCGAAGGCTCGGAGCCGATTCAGCCAAAGTGTACAGCGTCCTTTAGTCGTGTAGTGTAACTCTAAGCTCTAAACTGATATATATTAATCAAATCAACGCAACTGTCAGGACAAGTTTCACTGTAGCATGTATATAGTTGTAAGACCTCGCTTCGAGTTTCTCAGTACCGCGAAGGTAACTGCATCTAGCATTTAAACAGATAATCAAATATTCTGCCAAGTTTCACAGACAGGCGCAGATGTGGGATGTGTTATAGCAGGGGCGTGCAGTGCGGGCCAGGATAGGCATTCTATACATTTTTAACATCAATCTATAAATATGGAAGGCACGCTTTTTCTATTCAAATTACTTAAAATAGTAAATAGATTAGATACAAAGTCTAGTTACACAAGTACTTAGAACAATCTACATGACGCATTGAATTCTTACGACGTTAGGTTTTTGGTTTCTATGGGATTTTGATGAAATAATCACAATGTCAACCATATGTATAAAATGATAAACAGTTTAAAAAATTAAATCAATCGATGAGACCGTTTTGTTGTTACAAATACCTGCTTAAATACTCGTAATAACGGGATCAAGTACTTCTTCGTAACGAATCCTCTTTCAAAGACCTATTCCGGTGAATTCATTTCACCTATCCGTGGATACTCACAGCACCGCAAGACTATAACTTATGATAAATATTCTCAACAACAGAATCTATTACGAGACTCTAAAGTTAGAGCCAATTTAACTCTCATGAGCCAGTTTAAGAGCCTATCTCACAATCCCCAAGTCAGTCGTACCCAGTAGTTTAGTAACATGATGTCAATAACTATTAGAAGCTTTGATAATTAACATGCTAGATAGTGGCAAGTAGCGTAATTGGATTAAGAAACAGAACATAAAATAAATAAATACCTCACTCGTTAAATAATTATTTTATATGATTTTCGATGCCTTCGTGGCTATTAAACATTGGAATGAACATCGTAACTAACAGTTAGCAGTTACCTAGTTGTTTCATTCCAATAATTATACATTATTACAATAAAATATCTCCCCCATACTAGAAGCTTATATCATAGTGAAGAGCAGCGCTCGCTACACAGAAATATGTCCTTATCAGGATTCAAACTCACAACCTTCAGTAAGTCTGGGGGCCCTAAAAGGTGCGTGCATACTCATAATGCTGCGATTTATTATCATATTGTACATTTGCAAAAACAAAGAAAACTTTATCATTTCACCTACCTGGCCAGCAGAGTAGCGTCCAAGACAAGCGGTTGCCGCGCGTCGATGACCGCGACATGCGGCAGCCGCGCGTCGTTGTCGCGCCGCAGCGCGTCGAGCGCCTCGCGCGGTTGCCGCACGACGCGCGACTCGCCGCCTGCGCGCGCGCACGCACCGCACGCCGCTGCGCACACGCGCGACGCGCGGTCCGGGAATACGCATAGGAGCTGGAAATAATAGATAGGTTACTGGGATACTTTAGATTAAACGTTATTTATTTAAACTTTATTAATCGAAACAATAGGGATGTTGATTCGGTAAAGAAAAAAAAAATAGTTCGTCAGTTTTTTAAAATGATCGGATATTTCTTTTCTTTTCTCAAACAAACAATAATGACTAAAATATTTGCTTCTAAAGTTAGGGAGTGGGGTCACATGACCCCGTTATGACATGACGTCACGTTATGGTATTAATTTTACATCATAGGCAACAAAACAACAACCAAAAAAATGAAAAAAAACGAAGTCTTTACCAGTTGATTATCGATCATAACGAGGTCGTCAGAAATAAATTAAATAATATTAAATTAAGTAATCCTTTTATACCATAGGTGCCTACAAAACGCAACTAAAGTTTTAAATAGGTAGGTAGGTATATATGCCTAATCATATGACAAGGTCGTATTTATCTATTACCTATATCTATCAAGTACCTACTGTCCATTACTATATATTTATACAATATCACAAAAACTAAATCACGACAGCGTAGACAGTTGTAAACAAGATATACATATCTATAACCAGAAACAGATTATTCTATATCTTAGTAATGATACAAAATTGGCCTCCATTATTTAGGGAAATAAATGTTGCTCGTAGAATTGCGTCGTAGCGCGTCTACGAAGTTCGGTATAATATGGACGAGTTTACGAGCTACGCCGTTACGGATGTTGCTACGGCAACTTTCGTAGTACGTAAAGACCGCACAAATATAATGCCGACTTTAAAGGCCAGTTTCATAACGTCCAATTAAGTCGCGAGTACGCCATTTGCAATTTTATGGCAGATAAAAAACATTTAAACTCCTTAATTATACAATATAACTTTCTGTAGAGAATAGGTACGGTTATATCATGACGAATGTATTTTTTCTTTCATACTAAAAACAATTAAAAAATATTGAAAAACAAAAGACAAAGACATTGGAATGAAACAACTATTAACGGATTTAACTCGCGTATTTTTATTTTATTTTTCGGATTCTTTACAGTTTCCATAATCGTAGCACGACTGTCTAACGCTAAAGTGCGTTAGACTATTGTCAGTTGTTTCATTCCAATGTGTAATAACCGCGAAGGCATCAGAAATTAAAAGACAAAGATAAAAAAGTCTGGCTTCCATAGTGGTACTATACATTGCTCGCTTCAAAAGTTTGGGTTTGAGAGTGGGTGATCGTCACGTCACGTTACAGTACAAATTGTACCATTACGTGACGTCACGAATCCCACTCCCAAACCTTAAGTGCAATATTTTTATTTGTTTGTTTGAGAAAAAAAAATGTCAATTTTTTTTTTTAATTTTTTTTTTTAATATCTTACTGACGAACCAAATAGAATATCATCCTTTACCCAGTGGTCTTCCCTAGTACATGAATGAATATTGCATCGTGTTACCTCTAGCGGCTCTGGCGGTGCATACAGCAGTGCAGCGGGGATGTGCGCGGGCGGCGGCGACCTGTTCTGCAATAGAGAGGCATCCGTCTAATATACTCCAATAAAAACATAATAGATTGTTGACAACGAAAGTGACCTATCTCGGAATGTCACTACAAGAATTCCACATTTAAATGTTACGCATACAGTCCTAAATGGAGTAACGTGACCAACTTTCAGTTTTTATTAACTCAAGGAATCAAAGTTATGGTAACACAGTCCAATTCTATTCAAAAGATAGTTATTTAATCAAAAGCAATAAGTTCAGAAAATTATCTACTAATATCTAGGGGGAGGGATTATGACTCCCATGACCCCTCCCCCCCCCCCTGAACCAGTCTTGATGTTAGGTATAGACTCCTGGATCAGGCTACAGGCTGCATTAATTGGCTCCCTAAGGCTTAATGCGTTCACGAGTATTTATGTTCGCGATATGCAATTATGAAAATATGCATTATTTTATATTCAACGAAGAAAATATAATAATTGGTTAGATTATTTTTAAAATAAAAATGTCTGTGGTTTATTTACGCATTACTTCATCACTACATAGTATTTAAACAAAGTCGCTGTCTGTCCATCCCTACGTATTCCTACTTCGCTAATTATTTTAAAGTGTTTTTTGTAATAGATAGAGCGATTTAAGAGGAATGTTTATAGCAACCGTGTGAATCCGGGGCGGATAGTTAGTGATGTTCCACATAACAACGTAAAAGGGTTGCCCAGAAATATAACCAAAGAGAGTAAACCATTTGTCCCAGATTGCAGCCCAGATAGCTGATTGCAGTCATTACGAGAGCAGATGGTTCCACTCTAAAGTTTCCCCCGAGAAATAATGTTCACACTCGGCATTTCTTGCGGGATCGCATTACGGGATAGTCCCGGGAGGGAATCCCGGAGCCGGGATATCGTGGGATATTGCGGGATTTGCGGGATAGGATATGATCGGATTATTTATCGCGTGAACACTTGCATAGCGGACGATATGTATTTCAATGTGCGCGGAAGTAATAGATCCAATATTGTTTTTTATTGAAAATGACAGTGAAATGAAACAACTATAACGGATTTAATTCGCATATTTTATTTTGTTTGCTGACATTTCGAATACTACACAGTTACTATATTAGAAGCAGGACTGAGCTGACGATAGTCTAACGATAAAGTGATGGTGAGTTATTTCATTCCAAAGTTACAATCACGAAGGCGTCGGAAATTATTACGAAAATAACAGTTTCATTATTTTCGGAATAGTCTTAGAAAAGAAAGAACACGTGTAGTAAACACTCTGCGCAGGTAACAATTAACTATAGGAAAGAGAAGTTTTAATTATTTGGTTCCATAAAATTTAATAATTTCCGATGCCTTCGCGGTTATTACACATCGGAATGAAACAACTATTAACGGATTGAACTCGCGTATTTTTATTTTATTATATTTGCTGACGTTTCGGATTCTTCAATAAAATAATTGTCGGAAAGAGAAGTTCTAATTGTTTAATTCCAACAGATAATTTTATCCGAAATAAATTTATCAAAACACCTGATCGATTTAATTAGGTTACACAATGCATATTGAGGACGTAACGCGTTATCATGACTGTATTTGTATTTTAATCATAGGTATTATTATAATGCACACCCAACACGATGAATGTTGTTAACACGATAATGTAATTAGAAATTGAATCGATTGTAAATATTTATGGTTTATCGAGCACGGGCTTTTCAGCACGCGTGCGTAATTTGCATATTTTACATACAGGTTATATTTATTTATGATCCTTTGTAATGAAGTTTTAAAAGGTATTATTTTATCGGTTTCCACGTTATTTGTGTTGTTTTTAATTGGACCCGTGTAATTGTTCTACGAAGTTTATGATTATAGAATCAATAGTCGGTTTTTCGCAGAAACCCAACCGTTTGAAGAATTATAGGATTTTCATTAGCTAACTAGCTGACCCAGCGAACTTCGTATAGCGTTATTTCAGATGTTTTATTAAAAATAGCTCTAGCAGTTGATGGTAGAAGAGTAAAAATTTAGGGTTGTACGTATTTTTCAATATCGAATCATACAATTTTTGAAAGATTTTGGTGTGGCCACCCCTAATAATATAAAGGGGTATGAAAAAAAGGAGTTGGCAGATTCTCAGATATGCACACAAAATTTCATAAAAAGCCATGTTTCGGAGGAGTTTCGCAATTAAAACCGAGACACGACTTTCATATATTAGACATTTATTATCTCGTGAATTAAAAAAAAGAGTGGAGAGATTTCTTAAATTTACTTACTTTTATTTATGGAGTATTAGTATTATATATTATGGAGCTTATTATACGAAGAATAAATTTGAATTCTATATTAGTCTACGATTAGCTAGCACGTGCTACAAAGCATCTAGTCCAAAATGGCCCTTAGACAAGGGCTAATAGATAATAACAACCGAACGAAACAAATGAGTGATCACATGTCAATTTCATACAATTTTTTATTAACTTTGTTGGGTGGGTATTAGCGATCGGCACTTTTCTTGAGAAAGCTGTCATATTTTTGACATATTTTTGAATTCAATGTAATAGTGACAGTTGCTTTGCAGCTTTGTAACTTTGCTGATTAGCTTATAGATTTAGAAAGGGTGACAAAATCTGCGCTCCGAGTAACAAGCCAAGCCTTTGCCGATATTGTGTTTATTTTTCCGAATGTAACATGATTGGAAAAGGTAATGAAATTTTTCGTTCCAATTCGTCTTATTTCCTTTGCTTTCTCGATGGCGATGTTGTACATTCTGATACATAAAAAAAGTGTAGATGTTAGCCATATTTTATGCGTTTATGTGGTCGTTTTTTTAGTTTGTAATCTGCAGATGAAATAATAGTGTTAATTAAAATAATAATACCTTCGCGGTTAATACACATTACAATAATATAGCTTAGACATCAGAATAACATATCTATAGGCTATGTTTTGTAATATCGTTACAAAATTGTATAAAATACTCATCGTGCGCGGAAACTTATATTAAATATAATTTAGTTAACACAACGCGATTCTTAGTAAAGTTTATTATTAAAGCCAAAAACGATAAAAACAAGGAGTCATAGTTGTGTGCTATTCATAAAATAACAAGTAATAAACGTTAACTACGACGTTACAGCAGAACATATTATGAGGAAATCTGGTTCATTAGAGCGGACAATAAATAACAATCGGTGGATCATAAGAGTCGTAATGACTTACGGAGCATCAAAGTATTAATGAAAATAAATAATGTATATATTGGAAAAAGAAATATACTTAATAAAGATTTTGTCTCCAATATCTATCTATATATATAAAAGAAAGTTGTGTTAGTTACCCCGTTTATAACTCGAGAATGGCTGAACTGATTTGGCTGAAAATTGACGGGGAGGTAGCTTAGAGTCAGGAAAAGGACATAGGATACTTTTCATCCCGATCCAGTTAAAAAAAAATATTTAGATCATTTGTTAAAAATAGTATAACAAAACGCAACAATGACAGCTGTCAAATCGATTGATTAATGCCGCTACATTGCTTCTTTGCCGGGCGGGACGAAGTCTGCCGGGACCACTAGTTAGTATTAAAATAAGAAATTAATATCAAAAATGTATTACAATGATAAGAGATACAAAATCATTCCGCAACAAACTACAAAACATACATAAACGAAAACCAAGTTTGCCTGAATGCCCCTTCAAAGATAATCAAAAATTAAACTAGTTTATTCCATTTTAGAATTCATTTTGACGGATTTAGTGGTTAGAATCCATAACAACGAAACAGACGGGTTCAAATCCAGTTAGGGTCGGGTGTGTGATAAGCACGAGCTGGGCTGTCCTTGGGGGTCTGGGATGTGACTGTAATATGACTTAAAGGGAGCAAAAAGTCATACAAGATACGTAATAGTATTATGACTGTTTTCACTCAAAGGGCGCTGTCCAGTCCATTATACTGTTGGCAAAATATAATGTACCTAACACCTTTTAAATTAATTAATTTATTTTCGAACATCGCTCGTTATTCCAGCACTTAATACGTCACGGGTCATCAACATACCGTAGTCGATTATTCTTATCAAACACGTGGCGTGGCTATGGATCTAATCACTTTATTAATGAAATCCGCTTGATCCGACTTAATGAAAATTCCACGAAAGAACGCCCCTCCCTACTTTCCTCTAGACGTCAATTTCGTCCCTTAAATGGATATTTTATCACGCTGGTTTTTTGAGTTACGAAAACGTTAGAAAGATCAATTGAAATATTATACAGTTTTAATACAAAAGTAAGTTGCTGAAAGAGATTACATTGCATTTATTAAGCTGTGAAGAAAATTCTTCCTGTTATTTCTTATTTTACTCGGAAGAATGCATTTTTGAAAACACTTACGAAAGTTAGACAATGAAGCGTATGGTTGAATGTAGCTCATAATTTCTAGAACCTAAATAGGTAACTAGTTGCATTTCAATGACAATATCTAGACCTAATTATGTGTGAGCCTAATAACACCGATTGAAATTTTTAAGGTCACAGAAATTTGATGTCATTGCACAGTGGTTCGTTTTATAACGTCATGGAGCACAAAAATAAGTTTTTAAAAAATTCACCCCCTATGAGTAAAACGGTGGTCCTTATCTTGCGCAAACGAAGTCGAGGTTAGAAGCTAATTTATAAACCGTTCATACAAGCGTATAGGTACTACGTATAATGCTGACATCAAAAAAAAATACCAATTAAGGTGCCCGTGTTACAGCTTGTTACATAGAAAGCAGAATCATCAAAAACACATTTATTGGATGCTTTCCGAACTAAATGAAATGAAAATTATTTACGCAAAGATTTCCATGACCTTGACCTTTTTCTGAGGAATATTACCAGCGGCTTCGAGCTTCTTTTAATCTTCGCCTAGTCTCTTTTGAGCTTTTACATCAATACTAAAGCCTCTGGCTATTACGACCATTGATACCTTTTAAGTTAGCTTCTTAGTATCAAATTACTTACTTTGAAATATGTATCAGGTTCGTAGTGGTGTATTGGATAAACAAAGGCATGGCAGACAAAGGACGTAAGTTCAAGTCCCGGTGATAAATGGTTTTTTTCTTAGTGTAGTCTAATATATTATTATTATGGCCTTATTGCTATTTTCTAGTAATAAGTAACGTACTATCAACTGTGCTGGCGATGTTACACCTTTAAGGCAATAATCGCTTGAACGACCCTGGTACCTGGCGGCTGTGTGTGAAGCAACAAGTGCAAGCATTTTTTTTCTAAAATGGCGTACCCCGAAAGCATCCGATAGTAGGTACCTAAAATATTTTAATTTTTAGGATTCCATAACTCTTCAGAAAAAAATGGAACCCTTTTTGGATCACTTTGATATCCGTCTGCCTGTCAAACTTTTTCTCAGGAATGCGTGAAGGTCGAGCTGTAATTTATATCGAATTGTAAGGTCTCCTGTTCCTTGGATATGTGATAAAGTTAAATTTCTAAGATGACCGTTTATGCCGGAAATTTTTGACACTCGCGAGGGAATCAAAACCTACTGACTACCAACTTCCCGTGAACTCAGAACTTTGAAATTTGTTACGAAGCAACTTTTTAATGACATATAATAAAAATTTCTTTAAACATCATGTTTGTACAGAATCCTTGGTGCGCGTGATCGGCTCACGCTTGGCCAGTTTCCATCTTATAAAATCTATGCAGAAAATTATGTTAATTTAGAAAAGAAAAAGGAAAATTCCTCACATTAATAAACCGTGGTTCTTTGAAATTGATAACGTACGCTGTGACCTAATTTGTTGCTAATTAGCTTTAGAATGCCTTTGAAAGGAATAGTCTCGTAGACACGAGACGACACTTAATTAAACTAAGGTATCTTATGTAACCGAAAGCAAAGTATTTTGCTGACATTATTTTCGTTGACGCTTTCGTGAACGGGATGCGTTTGCGGGGTTAGGTTTGTTCACGCAGGAATACTTTTGACAGAAAACGGGCTTAGGTTTGAGAGAACACAAAAAATAGTAGGTACATTACGCACCAAGGCCAGTAAAATAAAAAATGTCTCAGATCACATGTAATTGTCGTCCGAGGTGAAGCCGAGGTTGACAAAAATGTGATCTGAGGCTTTTTTATTTTACTGGCCGAGGTCAGTATACTATTTTTCTGTTCGACGAAGCCAGAAAGCGGAAATTTCATTTAGCGCAGCGGCCACAAAGTTGGCGCTTTCCGGCCGGAGGACAGAAAAAACTATATACGCGGTCACAGAGCCGGCTTGCTGCCGATTGGTTTGTTTTTATTAATACTGTACTATTTTAAATTCGTTATTAATTGTGTAGTTAGTGCGTTTATTATGGCATTATTTATTTTCCCTTACTGACTGGAAAATGAATCCTTTCCTTTACGATTTAAAGGTACTTTTGTTTTGCGATAGTTTTTAATTGACTGTCATTACATGTTTATGTTGTGTGATTTTTATTTTTGTTTCTTAGTTATGAACGCTATTTTTTGTTTTCTTGTTTTATATAAGTAGCTACTTGTAACTTGTTTAGTTATGTTATTGGTATGTTGTAATTATAAAATAATTTAGAAAAAATGTCTTTCAGCTAATTCCATGGGGAGTTTCTTCTCGACAATTATGGTCTTTCCAACGCACTAATAGACTCAAATTTAAAGTGTAAAAGAAGGTATTTTTATTTACTAATAAGGCATTTTAATTAGGTTAAAATATAACAGTTGTAATAAAAACCGTTTAATATCCTACGACAGATATTTCTTGTAAAACTAGACAGTATTTTCGTAGTCTACAGCTTTGCAATTTCAGCATAGTCAATGGCTAGCTGCAATATTAATGAGCTGTTCGATCCTCGATGTAAATTCAAATGTAAATATTTATCCGGATCCCGGACGAGGGATTTTGTCCACTGCGTCCGGGTATTTTCGAGAAAATTCGGAGACACAAACCTTGGACAAAATTTAAGAAGCACTAAGTCGGAAATGTATAAGTAGACACTTTCTTAGTGTCTATCATATCATAATAATATGACTAGCTGAGCCCGCGACTTCGTCCGCGTGGAATAGTTTCCTCGTTTTTACATATTTTACACTGTTTCTTCGCTCCGATTGGTCGCAGCGTGATGTTATATAGCCTAAAGCCTTCCTCGATAAATGGTCTATCCAACAAAAAAAGACTTTTTTCAATTTGAACCAGTAGTTCCTGAGATTAGAGCGTTCAAACAAACAAACTCTTCAGCTTTATAATATTAGTATAGATAAGTGTTAATTTTAATTGTATCCACGAAATGCAAATTTTCATATAAATTTGGCAATGTACTGAATACCTAGTGCATTTAGAATGCAGTGTGTACACTTGGCCGTTTACACGGATTGTGAACAAATACATAACCAATCATACAAACCATACAGCTATTTCGAAGCGTGTTTCGCTTTGCTCCTAAATACTAGAGGCGAGGCGTATTCCTTGGTAGGTATAGGTTTTTGGAACAGGTTTTGTTACCAGAATGTTTTTGATTCATCATGCATCGGTTTTTAAGAAAGAAATATAGAAATATACATTAAAAACTTCATACTTTTAAATGACATGTCGCGTAGTTACTCGTAATTCTAGCCATTTCCTTGCCACATTGAATATTTATTTAGTACCTAGACAGTGGAGTAAATACTAGAATCAAATCAATTTCATCTTTGTAAGATCCGAAGACAAATTCGTTGAGTTTTACTCTTTGTGTTATATAACGATAGGCAGGTACACATCTTTTGTCAAGGGCGTAAAGCGTGTTCCGATAAGTATTCGATCACCTCTTACGGTATATTTAAGCCTGACTTATAAGAACTAGTCTTTTCGTGGTCGTAAAACTCAATACGCCGTTTGGCTAATACGCCCCACCTCTAAATACGGCAGCCGCACTGACTAATTAGTATTCAGTGGCGTAAATACTAAAATGACGCCGTAGGACGTGCCCGCTTCATTATTACAGGCCGTAAGCCGACCGTGTTTCCGAAATTATTAAGAGCGGTTGTTTAAGACAAAACAATTTATTTAATACGTTTTATAAACAACCCGCACCATGAGGGCCTAATTAAATAAAGTTGGCAAGTGGAAATACGCCTTTGTTGGGCAACTAACCTGACCTGAGGTGTTTGATGTTTTTAATTGGGTAAAAGTGGTATTATGAGATTAAAGAGTTGTTAAAAAGGTTTAATTATCGTTTCTCTGTATGGCTTTAGTATTAATAATTGGTTAATGGTGTAATTTTAGGTTATAAAACATGTGTATGAAAGGGATAACAAAATTTGTGAAAAGTAACGGATAATCTTTCACTCGAGTAAGAATATCGCATTCTGAACTTTCCGTATATTAGTGCACATTAATAAATTATATTATTTACTTAGCGCTACATGGAAAACGGTGATTCGAGTTTACTTTAAAATTACGAATTAAGTATATTTGTAAACCTCAAAACTAGAAGAAATAAAAAAGTTCGCATGCATAAAAGGGCCAACCCCAACAAACTTTTATTTTTTTTTATTTACCACCCAAGCAAACCGCGTGATTCGTCTTTAGTTGCCAGATATAAAATAGACATGTGTATCAAAGTTAAATAGTTACGTCACAAATGGCCCGCGACAGACTGGCAGATATCCCATAAGGATTGCGATTCTTTCATAGTGACTTTTATCATAGTTGTACTAACTGTATTCCAATTGATTTTCATTTCCCGATGAAAGGAACTTATATATACATATAACTATGTAATATATATACGTAGTAGTTACACTTACGAGTCTCATACAATTACAACAAGTTCCGATATTATTATATCCTCTTTCCTAATTGTTTGGGCGCCTCTCATGTATCTAATAGTCACAGAAATATTTGACGTCACGTCCTTACTAATATTATAAACGTGAAACTTTGTAAGAATGTACGGATGTATGTTTGTTACTCTTTCATATAAAAATAACGATAAAATTAACGATTGTTGGAATAAAATAATCGGCATTTCTTTTACATATTATACAAACTACTTTGTTTGGAAAAAAATGTAGTAATTAGACTCGATTTAAAATATACGATATTTGTGTTTCATTCATGAATTCATTACTTTCTTGGGCCCTAGACAAGTGCCCAACGTTCAACGTTAACGTTAAACGTTAGCACCAAAATGTATGGGATTTGACGTCCGCGAACGACTGTCACGTACGTCACAAATGTCAAATCCCATACATTTTGGTGCTAACGTTTAACGTTAACGTTGAACGTTGGGCACTTGTCTAGCCCCCCTTGTAAGTTCCTCCGAGGATGTTATCAAGTGTTTTTAACACTAGCGTTTCTTAGAAAGGAAAGTCGAAAACAAAAAAAATAAAACAAATATTTACTTATGTCGCATTATGAAACAGTTAGTTACTTACATAAAGTAAATTATAGTAGTTAAATTGCTGGTACAGTCTTGATCATAAATGCGTACATGAGTACCTACTAGTTTTAGAAATATGTAGGTACATAAACATTATTGCCACAGAAATAATAATTACAGATACCTAATCATTAATCGTAATGATTCAGGTCAATTGACTAATGCTAAGTATTTGAAATCGACAGCTACCTAAGGAACGAAAGAAATAATTAGGATTCTTATCTTGGAAAGAGATAAAATATTAATATCAGAGCAATACTGCGCGATTAAGGGATATCGTAACTCATAAAAAATCAGGTAGGTACTGAGACTTAGTTAAGTCTCATTGAATACATTATATAAGAAAGAACTAACCTGTTATTTTTTTATGTATGACAGGAGATATATAATATTTTTTACTGACATTATATGAACATTTATCCATCGAATGACAACTGTCAAATCGATTGATTGCGCTTCTTTGCCGAGCGGGACAAAGTTTACTGCGACCGTCTTTGTAGGGTGGAACGAAGTTTACCGGGACCATCTTTGCCGGGTGGAACGAAGTCTGCCGGGACCGCTAGTATCTCATGAAAAACAAACCAATTTGTATACTCAATCACTTCTCGGATCATTTAACGCTTATTGCGCAGCCGGCACAGTGTGGTAAAAATAACAATACCCCGCAAAATAACCCCATAAGTGAGCTAATTACAACCATAATTCACGTTTAAACAAAATGCAACAGATCATTTAAGCTCTTTACTGTTTTATTTCCGTTATTTATGAGATTGTAAATCTGTCGGCGAGGCTCACAGCGCCGTGTGTTCAGGCACCTGCTGCCGTCCGGCTTAAAAAAATGTTACTAATTATAATAAATATATTTTTCAGTCCTCTGGCCGGAAAGCGTCAACTTTGTGGCCGCTGCGCTCAATGAAATTGCCGTGTTCTGGTTTCATCGAACAGAAAAATAGTATACCGACCTCGGCCAGTAAAATAAAAAAGCCTCAGATTTTGTCAACCTCGGCTTCGCCTCGGACGACAATTACCTACATGTGATCTGAGACATTTTTTATTTTACTGGCCTTGGTGCGTAATGTACTATTTAATTCCTTTATAAGTATGTCTTATTAAAAGTGGGTTCGGCTGTCCTAAGGTTTTGTAATAATAAGTATTATTTTGTACTTAAAACACATGCGTGTAATAGAAACAATATTAAAATTATACACGTCTCGGATATCGGTAGCTAAATTTTTATTTCAGGAGAGGCGAAAAACTAATTACTATGTCCATATGGACGTAGAAGTTTTCTGTAGGTACCTATAGGTACATGTTTTTTATATGAAGCTAGAAGAACAGTAGAGTAGGTTGCTGTAAGAAATTCGATGGTGTGCACAACTCAAACCTTCAGGTGTTTTAAGGTCTCTTTAGATCTAGGTGTGGAATATATCGGATTACCAGCTCCTAAACTAGGTTATACATGTATCTTAGAAGCTAGGGAATATGTTTCAAATAAAGATTTGAAGTGTAGATAATAATTTGGGACGTGGCTTAAAATGTCACAGAATTTAAGGGCTTATATCTAATTTGAGTTGAAATGCTTCCATTAAAACCATAAGCATATAAATTTTAGTTTAACGCTTATATCCGACGTGGGTTTGTTTAGATGGTCCTATTCGGGTAACGCACACATTCCGAATTAGACTGAACGCTAGATTTAGATTTGGTAAGCCACTCATAAATTAGAAAGGTAATTATGATAAAACTTGAATTCAACAGACATTCATCAGACTGATAAGTTGAGAAACTTTGAAATAATAACTATTCGTGCTATTCAAATTTACATTTTCGAATCAAAACTAATCAAAGTCTACGTAATAATTTAAGATGTTCTAAGAACTTATGAAGGTTATAGCAGCCACTGGTTTGAAAAATTTAAATTATAGTACCTTTACCTACAACATAATTCTTAACTTAAGTAGGTATCTTAAAAGTCGGGTTAGGTTAGGAAAATTAACAAAGAATAGCAGAATAAGAAATAATATGAAAATGTATATATTAAAGAAAATACTAAATATTATAGATAATATATTTTTATGGTGATTTTTTATAGATAAACTCGTTATAATTATACCAATGTGAAATAACCACGAAAGCATTAGGAAATATTAAATTACTTAAATGATCTGTACACCAAAGCTTTTCATAGGTTTGGTCACTATAATTGCAAATGGCAGATAAGATATCAACTAGCTTCAATACTATCTTACCTCTTCAATTTCATCATACATTTCCAAGTCCTTCGCACTAGACGTTTCTTCCATTATATTTGTCAAGTACATACTCGGCCTCATCGACACGCGATTACGTATTTTCGACTGTCTCCTCAACGAATCACTGACGTCAATCTTGGCGCTCTCTCCCAAATTTGCAAATTGCTCGTAAAAGTTATTAACATCCGCTAGTTCACCGTCAACTTCCTCGATTTTGACAGATCTTCTCCTATCCACGGATGCCTTCCTTTCCTCTATACGTCTGTAACCTTCCTGGTCAGATGGACTTTCGAAAACGTTCACAGGATGCGACCTGTACTCGTATTCTAAATCGAAACCTCGGTCTTCGAATAAACTCTTGAACTTTGCCCAGCAACCAAGCTTCGTAACATCCTCGTTATTTTCCACCACGTGGTTTTTGTCTCTATTCTCCATTCTTAATTAGCTTGGATTAATTACAAATCCGTCGTTACAGGAAGTTACGTTTTAATCGGCTCATTATCCGATACGCCTATGAACGTTTCTACAAATTGATACTTATATCTACATGCAAACAAATCAATATTAATGATTCAAAATCAAGGTAACGTAATCGACATTGTTCTACTCGCGTTTGATTATGCCGTGATTCAGTTTCAATTATAAAATCATGTGCTTTAAAGTGTTGGAAAATAGGTTGATAAATTTACGGGGTCGTCAGAAACAATTGAAGATGAAGATCAGTTAACCGCACTTAGTTGTTATAACACATTTAGTCACAGTTTTAGTTAAAACGATTTATATCACAAAAACTGCCTAATTATTGAACTTTACACACCACGGACACATTTACACGAGGTAAGGGCGCTAGTCGTACTACAAACAATCATTTTAATGATTGTCTTGATGCATGATAACAGATAACGTGAATATTTATCATCGACATTATCAATCAGAGTCGTTGATTAGAAACAATTTAATCATTGATGAAATGTACCAGTTATCACAGTCGTGCCGCTGTTAACCTAGATAATTAATAGTCGAGGGGCCTTCTATTATTCCGATATTGCTAAACAATTGGTTATTGGTTCTTGATCATATGGAGCTGCGTATAAATCTTCTTGTTGTATAAAAGAAAGCCGTGTTAGTTACTCCATTTATAACTCAAGAACGGAACCGATTTGGCTGAAAAATTTTGAGGATGTAGCTCAGAACCAGGAGAAGGACGTAGGATACCTACTTTGTATCCTGTTTCAGTAGATTTTTTTTTTAAATTGTTTGACAACACGCAACAGTGACAGCTGTCAAATCGATTCTTTGCCGGGCGGGACGAAGTCTGCCGGGACCGCTAGTATATGAATAAAAATCAATCACCGAAATGTTGGTGTGCATGCATAACTTCCGATCGACTGCACTAAGTTGGATAATTCTTTTTTTTGTGTCTGTAGGCACCTATACATTTATGCTTTCTATAGGAAGCTAGAAGAAATAGCTTAAATCTGATTTAGTGGTAGGTAGGTTTTACTGTAAGAAGTTTGATGGTGTGCATATTAATAACTCAAAACTTCAGGATTTCGAGCTCCGTTATAAATTTAAGTGTGCGTAATTATTTAAGGTGTTTTAACCCATTATGACCTAAATTATTTTAGGTTCTCAGAAATTGATAATTTTTGGATATATTGTTGTTCGATGTCCCCTTAATCATTTCTGATTATCAGAAGTTGAATCGATTCATTACTTCTGGAAAAAACAATGGGTGCCATATGGCACCGCTAGGCTAATACGGGGTCAAAACAGCCTTCTTCTAAATATGTATTAAGTGACTGTTAACTAATAGTATTTACTGTTTAATTATCATTTTCTATGTTTATAAAGTAGATGAATTAATTTAAAGGGATTAGTTAATGAAAATGAGCATTTTCATTTAAGGAATTCATATAACAATTGGTATTACACCAAGTTTTTTCATCTATGTATTAACGTAAAACCGGTAATTGCAAAAAGAGGCTATATATTTTTGTGACGATTCGAAGTATTTTTAGAACACTATTCTCAAGAATAAATCCAGCGTCTCTAATCGTGATTTTTCTCGAAATTAACTAGGTATAATCTCGTTCAAGAAGCATGAACCGCGAGATTTTGTATGGGATACTTCGTCTAGGTACAGGTTTTATATTTAGTAACCCCCCTGTAGTTAGTTTTGTGGCTAGTTATGCATTTCCGGCGTGATGACAGAGATGGAGACGCCAACACTACTTCGTACCCAACGTTAATTTCACGATTTATAAGGTAATTTATAAGACTACCCCCGTTTTCGTCAGCAGAATCTTGATCAGATATTAAGTATAGAGTATCTGTGGCTTGAGATCTACTTAATTTTCTAGTAATGCTAGTTCTTTATGCATTGTACATCCCCTAAGATAATAAATAAATATTATTACTAATGAAAACCGAGAAATAAACATTAACTCACTCATATCGAAAAGACACCATATCAGCCTAGCGGTGCCATACGGCACCCGAAACATTTCACATACGATAAATCAAACATACAAACAAATTTTCATAATATTACGATATCATTTAGTCGAACAACAATATATCAACAAATTAAGACACATTTCAATGTTAAATAACACATAATAAATAAATTACGACTCTCTTACTTGACAGTGAATTCATTTTTTGCGAATAATTTTTCAACACTAACTTATTACCGCTAATACTCGTCGCAACAAGTGCACAGGTTGAAGCAAAAGTAATAAAACAATAAGTTATCTTCCCTAGTACCGATTTGATAGCCAACCATCGGTCTCCATCGCTCGAGATGCTCTCATGGTGCAAAAACATAAACGCATAAAATTGGGTGCCATATGGCACCGCTAGGCTATAATGGGTTAAGGTTATAACGAATTAACCGCATAAAGCGAGTACCTATCTATATAGCTGGCATAAACTTTAATAAGGTTCGTTTACCCAGTTGTATTTTTGCTTAACAATCATTTGCTCGGGGCAAGATACGAACCCCTGCGGACCTTTCTAAACAGTCGAAATAAAAGGGAAAGATCCTTTGAGTCTTTTTAGTCGAATTGTTACGCAAAGTTTGTTCTATTTACACCAATTAGGTACAGGTGAATTGCTATTTCAATTCGAGTCGACAGCTGGAAAAGTGACGAAAGTTTACACGGAAAAAGTAAAAAAATCTATACTAATATAATAAAGAGGAAAAGTTTGTTTTGAATAGGCTCCAAAACCAATGGGCCGATTTGAAAAATTGATTACTGTTGGGAAGCTAAACTATTCCCGAGTGACATAGGCTATATTATATTTTGAGAAAAATTAGGGATCCGTGCGAAGACGGGACGGACCGTAATTAATAAAAATACGATAATGATAGACAAAACTCTATCTTAACTCATTTATCATAAAATGTATGAAATCGAATCCTGCTAGCACATGTCAGTGTGGGGAGGAGGAGCATCTGTACCTGATTCTTGATTGTCATATATGTTTTTATGTACCTGTAGCACATATATCTTGTACCCATAGCACAAGTTTATTGCTTCCTTTGGGACTAGATCAATTGCAGTAAAACGTCCAAGGGATGCTTTGGAATGAAAGAGTTAAATAACAGTTTCTGATGCCTTCGCAGTTATTACAACTTGGAATGAAATAACTATAACGAACTTAACTCCCGTTATTAATTTTATTTGCTGACGTTGGAAAACTTTACAGTTCCCATATTCGTAGCGTGACTGAGCTGATGGGGACTATAGTCAGACGTTAAAGTTAACGCGTATAATAAAAAAAAATACGCCTGTTAATTTCGTTATACTAGTTTCATTCCTGCAGTTATACCAGATTTACTTTACAGTTTCTACATTCATAGCTAAGCTGACAATAAGCAAACACTAAAGTGTTCTAAGGTGTAATAACTGCGAAGGCATCAGAAATACGAATGCTGATTAGAAAAACGTATCGTTCATCGCTGACCGAACAATCTACGCGTTCAATGTTATACTGTTTGTAGGCAATACAATGAGTTTCCACTACAATAAGCTTTCAATAAGATTCACGGGAATATTATCTAGTATAAATAAACACTGGTGCGGAAGACCTTGCCAGCACAAAGACAGGGTATCGATAGTTCTCGAACGGCTTTCATTTGTACTTTATTATTAGATATATGATACAATTGGTTCGTTTTTATATCATGCATGTGTTTTTTTTTGTGTTGTATTATGGACGTAGGTTTGAAACCTAGAATCTTCCGCTCTTTATCTTTTATATGTTATTGTGTATTTTAGAACGTGGAATTTATATGTTAGCAAATTTTTACTTCTGTGAATTCTCAACCACCTGTTTGATATGGTTTCAAATAAAGTGTCTCAGCCAAGTTAAAAAGTGATTTGATATTTTGAAATGCAAGCTGTATATTTTTTACTTTTATGATGAAATTATAATATCTTTATAATAATATGTATTACATCGAATTTAAAATAGGTCTGTACTACCTATGTTACTCTACGAAAAAAAGTTACCTATGCTTTTTAATACACTTCAGATAGAGTAGCTATTGTTATCACTCCTTCCTTATAGTAATTTACCTACCAACGTACTTATCGAATAAATATTCAGCAGTAGCTATATAATACGGAAACGTACAATATTACTACGGTTCTACATGCATAGAGCAATATTTTCAATACAATTAGTAGTGCAAATTTTATAAATAAAATAATCCTAAGCGTTTTCCAGGAATACTCATTCCGTTAAAGTTGGGATGTTATTATAGACAATCCTCGCTTTGGTAATAAGGCTGAATGTCTTAGTAGGTACCTACCTATTTTTTTTCGAACTGAATATTGAAGCGCAGTTAGCCAGCTAATAGGCATTTATTGCAAAACCGGTTGGCAAGCCTCCAGAAGAGAGGCTTTCAAGCCATTGAGTAATATAGCTCGGCTGTTGTGATTTGATAGGAATAGGGTGAGCGCACCTCGGAGCGCTCCCCATTTTGTCCGGTGGAGCAGTAACAGCCCCAGGGCCAACTGTATAAGGTCACTCAGAAAAAAAAAGAGTAGGCAATGATAAAGTGAACTCATACTTACGGTGACGTCGACTAGAGGCTCGTCCTCCGGGGTGAGAGCGAGCGACGAGCGGCGCCCCGCCCGCGCGCCCGGCGACCCGCTCGAACTGCCTGCAGACAATACAACACAAATAAATAAACATTATTTACACGGCCTGTTGGTCTAGTGGTTCGAGGCCCTGACTGCCCGGAGGTTGCAGGTTTGAACCTTATTCCTTACCAAGGAATATATATATTATTATGTTACATTTTCCCAAAATTTTGTCGTTCACAAATAAAAACAATTATATCGGATTTAACAGGCTGATTAATTTCATGTTGACACTAATAATACGAGATTGTAGGTATTCAAAAAAACAAGTGATTTTTTCCTAACAGAATTCATATTCTGCTAGGCTAATGTCAATGTGATGAGCACTGGCATATATGTGCCTGAGTTTAGTACCCATAGTACCTACAAGCTTTTCTTACTTTGGGACTAGATCGATTGGTGTGAATTGTCCAAAGATATTTATTATTATTTATGCTTTTGCAATTAAAACATTAATTACAGAATTTAATAACAGAAAATCGATGTACTCGAGATAAAACAATTGAAATGGCATGTCATATCTATCTACACTACTATTATAAAGAGGAAAGATTTCTATTTTTATGTGTGTAAAAAAAACTACATCTTTAATGACCAGACAAAAGATTCAATAAACACATTTCAAAAGCATCACTTGATTCAATCTTTATACAATTAGTACTTATAAAATCAATGGCTAACAAGGTTAAAGTTCATTCAAGAACTTCTTTTCATTCTTGAATGTTAGTTAGAAAAAG
Source organism: Polylopha cassiicola (assembly GCA_038024825.1). Lineage (NCBI taxonomy): Eukaryota > Metazoa > Arthropoda > Insecta > Lepidoptera > Tortricidae > Polylopha > Polylopha cassiicola. The sequence goes on along the minus strand of CP149060.1, from coordinate 6,693,623 downwards.
AATTTGAGTGCATAATCTTTGAATTCACGAGTTGAGCTGTTAAGCCTGCAAAGAACTCTGATTGCTTGCGAGCGCACGTTGAAGTTGTGAAAGGACTGCTTTGCTAAATACCCTAAGTAGGCAAAGTAGGTAACTTCTTGATTTACATAAAGCGTCAAGTATTAAACTTGGTACGTTGCAAACACAGTAAAAACATGACAACATCAAAACAAAGTAAAAGAAAATCTTTTCTGTAATCAGCCTTAAAGATGATGGTTTAAACAATTTTGCAAAGTTTGGTTTACTTTTGGGATCAGGTTTGTCACTTAACAAACGTAGGAATTGCATACTTATTGTAAGTAACTCCTTGTGATTTTCGTTATTGTAAATGTACAGTAATGGGTCCAACCACATAATTATTATGGTGTAAAAAATCGAGACCCACAGAGAAAGCGAAGTATTGTGCTTTATCTTGTTCTTGTACATTATTAGTGAAAGTTCGCTTCAGTGCCATCTGTGTATATGACTACTTTGTATAAAAAAAATTGGATTGATACAAGAACATCTTTTCAATGAAATAAAATTTATTTATATGTGATTTATTTTTTACATACCTATTAAATATTATCATTAGAAGTTTAGAAACACAACTACAAAATTATAGTGTTTTTCTATTACCTACAAAATGCATTAGACAACTTGTGTTTTATATAAGAAATAAACAATAAAATATAGTAATATTTAAAAAGAGTAAATACTAAAATCTAAAAAACTAGCTTTTCATTATATTACCCTACCCTAGGTAGCTTTTTACCTATGACCAACCAGCCAATAAGAATGTCATTCAAAACTGTACGTTGCATACTGGTTTGAAATCACAGTGAGTTTAAGGTGATAGAGGAACTACCTCCACTGCTCTAAGTCGTTTCTAATAGAACATGGGGAAGGATGTCTGACGGTAGCAATCTATGAAATATCAAAGATAAATCTTTAAGTCTAATAAATATTTTCCAAATGTAGACATATTCATCTCTGTAGTGTGCGAAATTTAGAAATATTTAATTTGAAAAATTAAGGATAAAATGTGAAGGACAAATGTCTCGAAATGCTGCGATTAATCAATTTGTCAGTTGACAAGTTGATAATAATAAATTATAAATCTATACCTAAAGAAATATTTTAAATAATATACTTTGGAATGAAACAACTGTTAACGGATTTAACTCGCGTATTTTTATTTTATGTTATTAGCTGACGTTTCGGATTCTTTACAGTTTCCATAATCGTAGCACGACTGAGCTGACAATAGTCTAACGCTAAAGTAATATACTTTGTTATACTTTCCTATATTTTGCCGTTCACAAATCAAAACAATTATAACGGATTTAACAGGCGTATATTAATTTCATGTTGACACTGATAGTACGAGATTGTATCGAAAAAAAACGAGTAATTTAATTTCATAAAAAAATATAGTCCATAAACCTGTATTCCAAAATAGATCGAACAAAAATCGATACTAAACACGTGATCAACGTTCCAAATAGATCAACATTAATTAAAAAGGATGCTTAAGTACAAAATTCACTTATTAAATGAAGCCAGAATAACATTCTCTGGAGACAATGACTCATCAAGTTAATGGCAGTGATGAGTGGCCTATCAACTTGGGACTGTCCACAAAGTGCGCCCATCTTGCTAGATTGGGCCGTACTATGTACAATTTGGCGTAAGTAATAAGGAATCCTTGTAAGGAAAATCACAACTAAATGTTTATTTCAAATTACATTAGTTTGTACAATTTTATGTCAAATTACATGTATTCATAGTTTGTCAGACATAATAAATTAACTCAAAGAAAATTAACTTTGTAGTTTAATAAAAAAAAAAGTTTATTTCTACTGTGACACTAAATGAGAAAATTGAAAGCATTAGGATTTACAATTTTGGATTTAATCATCGTAACATAACCTAATGATTTTAAATTTAAAGTGAAACAACTAACATTAATTTATCTGGCGTACTTACAATTATTAATTTTATGCTGACGTTTTGAGAAATTTATACAAATCCTGTCCTAGTATCAGACTAAGTTGACGTTAGACTAGCATTGAGGGATTTTTACATAATATCTTCAATAAATTAATCAAAGATATTCATCGATCGATTTTCAAAGATATGCATACATACTTATAAATTTACTGTCTACAGTTTATTATTACATAACTAGTCCTCAATAATGACTTAAATCATAAAAATAAAAAAATAAAATTGACCTTTTTCCGTGTCATCACTGTTTCGCCGCATCAACCATCTCTGCACCAAGTCAATGCTAGTTTCCTCACTAGCCAGCATCATTCCATCACATTTTCAACAATATCACAACCTCTTTACATCACAACACATTTCCAAAGACAATTTAATCACAGCACATGTCACCACTAAAAAGAACTTAATCGATACTGGCAGCTTCTACAAATTAAGCGCGATTAAAAACAAAACTTTTTAAACCGAACTCGTGACAGCATTACCGCGTTCGAATATCGAAATAATTAAACGACTATCGCCACTGTAAACAGCGTTATTGACAAAGCAAATTTAACTTGGCAGCTTTGGAACAGGTTCTCTTGTGATATTTGATCTTATCCGTTTGTATTTAAGAGTTAGGTATTTGTTTTGGCGATGAGGCTGTTTGTTGTTATAGCGAGGAGTTTGTAGAGCGGCCGGTTAGGTAATGGTCGTCAAGTCGAGACAGTTCAAGAAGAAGGGGGGTAAATGTAGGACGAGCGAACATGGGCACTGCGGTAATGGTTAACTGGAAGCGACTAACTAGTCAAGGTTTTTATTCGTAATGATACTTCATTATTTATTACTATGTATTTAATTAACCGAATATTCCTTACGATGTCATTATTGCATCTGTAATTGTTGTAAAAATATTTACTACGTAATATTACTTTTAAGTAACAGATTTAGAATTTCTCTAGACGTTAAGTAATTATTAAGTTAGATACTTGATATCGTATGTAATTAAATATGTTAGAAGTTTGCTGTTATATAATTATCTCGTCTTAATCAAGTCAATTAAGTCAAGGTTATTTATTTCTCAAAACAAACTCCAAGCCTCAAGGGAAACCAGAAAATGACTTATTGTTTATATGGTAAAAATTATTACTTCCTACATTTTTCTTAAAAAATATAACATAATTTCTGATCCTTTCGCGGTTATTACACATTGGAATAAAGCTACTATAACAGATTGAATCCGCATATATGTTAATATTTATATTAAAATTTTGAAAACTTTACAATTTCCATATACGTAGCCGACTCACACTGAAGTAAAATATAACTTAATATATCGCAACTAAACCTAAAGAAGATAACTCAAAAACCAGTAGCAAAACTCAGCAAAATCTACCCTCCAAAAAAACAGATTTAATTTAAACTCTTCTAGATTCATTATAAAAAGTACAAATCTATACAGATAACTTCCACATACTTATATCATCACTTTTTCACCCCTTTTAGAGATCTAAACACCTATATAGGTGTGCAAAAATATTCACTTCTAGCAGTTCCTAGGTCTACGTGTTGCCTTTTATGCACATCGAGGTGCGTGTGTCGTGACTTGTACATAGACTAGACGACAGCGAACCGACGAGTCTAGCGGACATCTCGGTTCAGAATCATATTCGCTTTCTAATATCGACACGTTGCGCGTGCGACACCGACTAATCTCTTAAGAAGCTTGTATTTGCGAGTTGGTATAAATAGATATTTGATTTCACTACATTTCATCCGTTTTGACTCACTAAATGATTTCCAGGAAAAAAACTATTTTTCCTTGGGAGTCAAATCTCATTACCAAATTATATCAAAATAGAAGACGTAAAGAGGTAACAGACACAGTTTTTTTTAATTATTATATTAATAGGGTAGAGTTTAAGTAAAAGTACTCGTACGTAAGAATCATAAACATTATAATTGGAGATGTCTAATCTACATATCAAAAAAATTGACAAAGACATGACGTCAAATTAAGGTATCATACCATAACGTGACGTCACGAGTCTCCACTCCCGAGCTTTTGAAGTGATTATCTTTGCCATTTAATGGTCGATAAAAAAAATGCGTGTCCAATATATTTTCATATTCTAACTTAAGGACTAAACGGAATATAGTTTTCTTTATTCAGTCTAATAAATTAATTTAAAACTTTGACTAGCAATTATTATAAAAATATTTACCTACTAAAATTCTCGTTTTTACGAACATAACAAACAAAAGGCGATACAGTACCATATTTTAACTTTCCTGATCCTCACACAACTTTCTAAGTTACAATTTACCCACAATTAGTAAACTGGGCGTCAAGTAGGTAACTCTCAAAGCATACAAATTTTCTATAGGCCGATATAAAGTCACGATAAAGGTAAGGTATAATCTTCAAAGGGACCCGATTACGTTGCCTTTGAGACCGTAACTCGTACTTAAGTTCATCACAAAGTTACGTCAAAGTACGTAAATTAAGAGGTCTCCACCGTGGTTCAATTAACAACCCATGTCTGGAATCATAATTAAAGACTATCTTTAAAGAAAGACTCAGACAAAGCGTTTTACGGCACACGTGAGATAGTTGATTATACAGCGAGTATTTTATAGTATTTTATTGGTCTAGTGCTCAGAAACTTACCTGACTGACTGTCCTGACTACGAAACCGAAGGTTGCGGGTTCGAATCCTGCTATGGGCAGATGTTGCAGAGTCTTGGATGTCTTATATGTATTTATGTATGTTTACCCGTTGTCTAGTTCCCATAGTACAAGCTTTGCTTAGTTTGGGACTAGATCAAATGGTGTCCAAAAGATATTTATTTATGATGGATGAATAGTCGAGACGACTTGTCATGTCGATGTCGTCTTATTCTCGCGTAGTCTGTCAAAAATCGTTACTTTATCGACAACGAGAAATCTGGTCATGTAGAAGTCTATTATATCTTCATGTCGACAACGAAACAACATCGACACGACAATCCTTCTTGTCGACAACGTTCTCAATATTATGTCCACAAAATGTCGACTCGACAGTTCATCATAAGCTCACTTCTGACATAATATTATTATGTTGGAATGAAATAATTATAACCGATTTAATTACATTATATTTATTAGCTAACGTTTGGAAAACTTTATAGTTGCCATATTCGTAAGCACGGCTGTGCTGACGATAGTCTAACGCTAGTCATTTCATTGCAATGTATAATAACCGCGAAAGCATCAGAAATTATTATGGAATAAAAATAATAATAATATAGACAAGCAAATAATGATAATTTCCTTGCGTAATTCATATTATTTTTGATCTGATTCCAATCACTGTTATAAAAATACATTTTAAATACTCTATTATCATAATATTAGATATTTCTATGAAACCGTGAGCTTTAACATCTATTTGCGTTACTTAAGCCTTTGAAGAAAGTAATATAAAATTGCATTTTCCCTGCTGTATTAAAATATAAAAATAACTTAATGCTAGCGCAATAACGACGAAGCTGAGGAATATTCGACTATTTTATAGTTCATTTCGTGTTATTACATTACTAAGAAATCTGATAGCGGTATAGTAACGAGAATATCTCATAAAGGTTAGAACTAAGTACCTAATATCGTTTATTACACTGTTACGAGTTATATTTGGTAGCAGTTTTATTATTATACGGTTTTTCTTTATACCATGATAATGCAGCTGTATTTTTATGTATTATCCTTAATATTACCAGCTTTTATTTAACTTGCGCGGGTGAAATCTTGCAATCCAATTTTGAAGCAGATATCTTTAACCGATTAAGCTTAAATCCCTACTAATATTATAAATGCGAAAATAACTCTGTCTGTCTGTCTGTTACGCTTTCACGCTAAAACTACTGGACCGATTTAAATGAAATTTGGTACAAAGAAAGTCTGGAGCCTGAGAAAGGACATAGGCTACTTTTTAACCGACTGCAAAAAAGGAGGAGTTCCATGCGGACGAAGTCGCGGGCAGAAGCTAGTTTTGTATAAATGTTCAGTTTGGATGACAATGTATGGATGACAATTATTTTATTGCGTGACGTTTCGAAAACTTTTTAGTTCCTATGTTCGTAGCACGGCTGAGTTGACGATAGTCTAATGCTAAAGTAAGTATACCTATAGTTACATTTGTTGCATTCCAATGTGTAATAACCGCGAAGCCATCTGAAATGATTACCATTTTTTATTAATTAAAAGCTGTGCTTAATAATTTAACCGTAAGCTACCGTATTTAAAATTTGTGAGCGAGTTCAATAAATTCGCTATAAACGTAATCAAGGTATTAAAATATCAATGTAAATTAAATGGTACTTCGATTCGCGACCTCCGACTCAATCCAATAAACCACCCGCCGGCCTCGATTCTGTATTCCACAGAATTATCTTCTTTAAGCGTTATATTTAAAACACGGACATTAAAATTTAAATTGTCTTAATTTTATTGTAGATCTTTTAATTCGAGATTATTGAGGCATAACTTTACTTTTCAATATTTGTCTGATTGAATATTATCTATGCCCTATAAGTTTATAAATTTGATGTTCTAAAATTTGGCTGAATGCCTACTATCTATGCCCTATAAGTTTATAACGTTTTTTAGTTACTGTGATTATGCGCGCTAATAGGGCCACGTTGTGTTTTGTGTTGCTTATTAAATATTACGTTAATAACTGCAGAAGTCTTGTTTATTACAAGAAAAATAATATTTTATGTCGTAAATGTATCTTTCATTCTTACATATTTTTATAACTTTATGTACAGGTAATTTACCTATCTATGAAGGTTAGGTACCTATATTGTAACACCACTTCCTTTTTTCCGCAAATAATAGATTAATAGATAGGTATGACTGGAGAGTGTCATGTATTGTGGAAAAATATAAATATTGTAGAATTGCATTATTATAATTTGTAGCGGTTAAAAGTCCCTGGTATCTTTTTTAAATGTTACTCGGTGGAGTCTGTAGAAATAATTTATTGGTAAATTTTGTGAAATGGAAAAGGGGATTTATCGTTACGTTTCCGAAACGAAAGTATTATATTTCGATCAAAAAATATTCGAGGGAGTATTAACGAAGTCGCACCTTAATTTGGGAGAGTAACTGGAAACTCTGTTAAAGGGAACAAAGTTTTGTTTGGTTGAGTTCAAAGTACTTAATCTCGAAATTTAAAACATTGTTTGAACCCTTCTATCAGACGTACTTATTTGGAAGCAGTAGCATAAGCCCTTTTACTACGTACCTAACTTGTACTATTATCTATTCTGTGACCTAACGCAATTGGTTTAAGGGCGATACAAATTGATATGGTACAAACACTGATAAGAATCAAGTTGATTTATATTAAGCAGACAAAAGTGTCATCAAATACGCTTATGCGTCTCAACATTCGACAGATGCCATAATAATTATATCTACACTAATATTACAAAAAGGAAAGGTTTGTTTGTTTGGATTGAATATCAAAACGACTATGCCGATTTGAAAAAATCTTTCACCCTCTTCACACTATTCCCGAGTGACATAGGCTATAGAAAATTTAGAAAAAAAATAGGGAACCGCTAGTAATTGATATATTCAGATACTGAGGTACATTTATGGCCTATTTAAGTACCTACCTACCTGCCTTATTAATAGAGTCAGTAGCCGCAATGATAAAATATTTGCATACTGCGTCTCGACGTTATTATTTAAAAGAAATCAATTCATTTAATAATGTTATTTAATACCTTATGTAATTTAAGCGGGTATTTTTTTAATTCAACATTAAACTAACGAGTAAGAACTACCTATAATAAAATACGTACTTTATTACTTTCAAACCTAAGTTATTTGTAGGTACACGCGTATACTCATTTGTATAAATTCTATATTTGATTTAAGATGAAGAATGATGGATTGGTTTTAAGATTTCTGTGGTGATCCATTTATGAAGACTTCATTACGACAAAACAATACTCCATAACAATCCATCATATGACAACAAAATGTCATAGAAATTTCTACCTTCTTAGAGTGCTGGTATGACAAGACACTTTTGAAATTCTCTAAATAAGGAAATAGGTACACTTCTATTCTGACTTTACAAAATTTAAGATAAAGATTCCTATGTAGTTTAATTATTTCAGCTTTTATCATTTGTTCTTAACCCTAGATTTTTTTCTACGGTCTTTAAGTTAGGCTGAGCCAAGTAAATAGGTACAGAAAAAAGACAGTAGGAATGAAACAACTGTAATCGGATTTGACTCGCGGATTTTATTTTATTGGCTGTCGTTTCGAATGCCTTACAGTTCACATATTCGTAGCGCGACTGAGCCGACGATAGTTTAACGTTAAAGTCATGTGTAATAACCGCGAAAACATCAGAAATATCTCATACTTAGGTACAAAAAATATACAGACTTAATAAAATGGCGGACGGTAAAAGTGGTCAATCAATAGCGGGTCTAACCCTTGTGGCTGTATTGAATTCGTGCTTGACCCGTATTTTTTTTCTTTGTCCGCCCCACGAAGAGAGAAAGCTTGAAAATATCCGAAAACAAAAATAAAATAAGAATCAACCCAAAATAGCTGGTGTTACGAATAGTCTAAGTTAGTTTTGCTCATCAAATTCAGAATTCGTTTTTAATGTTTAAAGAAGTGTTCGGTTTGATTTATTTTGCAGACATTAAATTTCAGATTTTGTTCCTAAAACTTAAATCTTGAAATGTAGCAGCTATAACCGATTAAACTAGTGTATATTATTTTATTTGCTGACGTTTTGAAAACTTTATAGTTCCTATATTCGTAGCATGACTGTACTGCCGATAATCCTCAAGTTAGTGACCGCGAAGGCATCAGAAATTATCGCATTTAAATCTCTATGTCCACTATTTTAAAACGTAGATATTAGGAATAATGTAACTAAAAGCTGCCTATTCATTTGATATTACGAACATAACTGCAAAATGGTACCCTTAGAGTGAACAGTGCAAGTCCTTTGTTCAACAGGTATCTTGATTCTTGATGGCTTTTGTCGAAGTAATACCGTGATCTTTGACTTTTAAGATGTAATTTGATACTAATACCTCTATAATGAAGGATAGACTAAGGTTTCATTTGATGGGTGTGGGTAAAACCTAAGTGAAATAAAGATCAGCGAGGGAAGTACCTATATACCTAACGAGTAAATTTCCAATGTTTTCTGTTACCTTCTCGGTTATTACACATTGTAAAGATATAACGATGACGGATATAAGTCAAGTAAGTACTTTATTTTATTTGCTGACGATTAGTAAACTTTACAGTTCCCGTATATGTAGCACGACTGATTAGACGAATTATAACGCTAAAGCGTTGTGTTTTAGCGTGAAAACGTAAACAAATTAAATAAAATGCGCGAGTTTATTTAATGATTTGAAAGCATAAAAATACATAATAACTGTTTCATTTCAATGGCTTATCTTATTATGAATTACTAGCGGCCCCGGCAGACGTCGTCCTGCCCGTCCGATTGTTTCGTCAAAGATCTGTCCAAAGTCTTCTAACTGTCACTTCTTCATAAGGATTCATATTTTCCCCGCTTTTTACACATTTTCCACTGTTTCTTCGCTCCTATTGGTCGCAGCGTGATGTTATATAGCCTAAAGCCTTCCTCGATAAATGGTCTATCCAACAAAAAAAGAATTTTTGAATTCTAACCAGTAGTTCCTGAGATTAGCGCGTTCAAACAAACAAACAAACAAAGTCTTCAGCTTTATAATATTAGTATAGATTTTTGCACATATACACTAAACCGTGAAATCTCACTACTAAACGATTTCTAGCGTTTAATTTAGACGCCGTTGACGTTCACAGTAGCGAATTATTTTACACTGTGTCGTAAGTATCGTGTATTTTGACATTACAGTTAATGTCCTTAAAGATTGTTCTTGTAGACGAATATGAAAGCTTCAGACGCTGTCACGAGCTGAGCTTTGCTAAATTTATTTAGTCTAGACCGACTCCATTATCATATTATAGCGTGATTTTGTATCTCTGCGCTGCGTAAATACTAATGCTTCTTTACTTCGCGAATAAAAAGTAAAATGGGTATAACTAAGTATATCCAGTATATACCTACTTACTTATTATGATAAGTAAGCAGGTATATTAAGTATATCCAGTATATACCTACTTACTTATTATGATAGGTGTTGCATACTCCTTGCGTTTGTATATATAGTTTGTATAGTTTATTGTTAATTGGCTATTTTTTAAATATCGATTGTTTCATATTTCTATTTAATTGTCACTTAGTTTAGTTTTTGATTTGATTGTGTTCTGATATTGTGTTGTACTGTTCGTTGTAAAGTTACCTAATTAAATTCCTCCTATATTCCATTATCCTATTGTTTTTAGTACAGTCCATTCCTCACCAACAATAGGTACCTATATACTGGATATACTTATACTGATGTCTTATGATAGAACGTTATAGCATAGGTACATGATATAGATCAATATACATACTAGGTACTATGCTGTACTTTTTTAATAAAAATATGTAGTACCAAAAGAGTATGACGATAAAAATAACTTTGTAGTTAAGTGAAACACAATAACAGACTTAACTCGCGTATTTTATTTTATATAGGTACTGACGTTTCGATAACTTTACAGTTCGTAGCCTATATTCATAGCCGATTGAGCTGACGACAATCTGACACTATACATATACAATTATATATTCCATAGAGTAGGTAATAACCTCGAAAACATCAGAAATTATTGCCTAATAATTTCTATATACCCAAACAAATAGGTACATAAATCTATTCTCCCATTAAACTTAAGTAGGTACCTACCTATTATTTCATTTATCCTATAGATTTCTGTATCATAAATACTGCTACGTAATTGGAGTTTCATATTCGAGGAGGCTTGTTAGAAAGGGCTCAGTGGAAGAGTGATTTAGATGAGGATTAAATAGATCATCATATTTCACCTTGGATAATATTTTACTTACTGACGAGTTTTCGAGAGGTCAACGACCGGGATTACGAAGCTATAACTATATATCATGGTATTAATATTTGATGCTTTCGTTTATCCTATTTCCTACTAATCCTACTACTATTATAAAGGCGAAAGTTTGTATGTATGGATGTATGGATGTATGGATGTATGGATGTATGGATGTTTGTTACTCTTTCACGTAAAAACTACTGAATGGATTTGAATGAAACTTTACCACAATATAGCTTATACATCAGAATAACATATCCTACTACTATTATAAAGGCGAAAGTTTGTATGTATGGATATATGGATGTATGGATGTATGGATGTTTGTTACTCTTTCACGTAAAAACTACTGAATGGATTTGAATGAAACTTTACCACAATAGCTTATACATCAGAATAACATATAGGCTATATTTTATAACGATATATTATAGTGTAAAATACTAATCATACGCAGACGAAGTCGCGGGCAGAAGCTAGTGTTATAATAACCGCGAAGGCATCAGAAATGATTAAACTGGTGTATGATTGTATGTTTGTTAATCTTTCATGCAACAACTAAATGGCACAATATTTTCTGATGTACGCGGTTATTACATATTAAAGAACATAACGAAATTAAAATAAAATACAGCAAAATTAATAAAACAGGTACGCTTAAATCCGTTATAGTTGTTTCATTCCAATACTAAATGGCTTTTTAATGAAATTTTACAATAGCAATTAATATTAGCTTACAAGTCAGAATAACAAAGGCTATTATTTATAAAGGTTAGTGAATTATCTTTACTAATACTAATATACTAATAATATTATAAAGAGAAAAGGTTTGTTTGTTTGGATTGAATAGGCTCCTAAACAACTGAACCGATTTGAAAAAATCTTTCACTGTTGGGAAGCTACACTAATTCTGCGCAATCGAATATGGGAAAAGTTAACAATTTCTGATGCCTTCGCGGTTATTACACATTGGAATGATACAAATATTAAACTATTTAACTAGCGTATTTTTATTTTAGAGTTGGACTATTGTCTGCTCAGTCGTGCTACAATTATGGAAACTGTAAAGAATCCGAAACGTCAGTAAATAAAATAAAATAATAATATGCGAGTTAAATCCGTTCATAGTTGTTACATTCCAATGGGAAAAGTTAGTTACATTATAAGTGTGGATTGAACTGTAAGTAGTATAGTAATAGTTGTTGTTATTTTAATGATACAGCTTCTCAAGTAGACTTGAGATACTCGAGCTATTAATATAAGGCCTTACTCCATCAATATTCACGCTGAAGGTTACTCGCAACATTAACAGAACCTTAGAAGTCATTGAGAACAATTAATGCGCGAATCAATTAAGATGGCCAATTACAGTTTGCCATCCATTTATTTACTTTAAGGTAGTATATTACATCGTTCCAGCTTGTTTTATAGCGTACTAGCGGTCCGCCCCGGCTTCGCCCGGATCCCTATTTTTTTTTAATATAGCCTATGTCACTGGGGAATAGTAGCTTCCCAACAGTGAAAGAATTTTTCAAATCGGTCCAGTCGTTTTGGAGCCTATTCAATACAAACAAACAAACATTACTCTTTATTACTCCTCTTTATTATATTAGTATAGATAGGCCTTTGTGGAATTCGATAATTATCTTCCTATTTGGTTCCTTTAATCCCGGATAAAAAGTACTTATTCATAGTTCTTATTTTTGGGACTTAATATTTGTACTTGTTTATAAAAAAATATAATTATTTAGTATTAGAAGAAGTGGTGTCTGTTTAGCCATAAATGAAGAGGTTTGACTTTATGTATTTATGCAGTTTATTTTTTTAGTGATTAAATAGGTTGTTAATATGCACACGTAGCAGTTTGTGTTTTACGTATTCGATTGTGTATTTAAAATTAAGATATAATCAACGTACAGATTTATAATAAGTAATAATATTATTATTTAATAACCCACCATAATTCTAGATTAACGACTGAATTCCGTACTTCATAAAAATACCGAATCACTTTACGAAATATTACATTTTTTTCATCAGTCGGTGTCAAAAATAGTTGCTAGTGTTACGGAGAAAAACGACGGATAGACGTCAACAAAACTATTAAGCCAGTAGGGTGACATCGTCTTACGGCTTAAAAAGATATTTTTCCGTCCTCCGGCCAGAAAGCGCCTACTTTGTGGCCGCTTCGCTAAATGAAATTTCCGCTTTCTGGCTTCATCGAACAGAAAAATAGTATACTGACCTCGGCCAGTAAAATATAAAAGCCTCAGATCACATTTTTGTCAACCTCGGCTTCGCCTCGGACGACAATTACATGTGATCAGAGACATTTTTTATTTTACTGGCCTCGGTGCGTAATGTACTATTTTTACCAAAACGTGTACAAAAGGAAAAATGCCGTATCATTTTTTTTGCTTTTCTGTTGGATACGAAAATATTTCCGCGTAAATTGTGACAGAATTTATAGATGTTTTTGATCGAGAGTGACTTATTGAAAGTGTTCATAGCTCTACCAAAAGTCTCAAGGGAAATACCGTTTCAGTCTAGTAAACAAGCATGTACAATGAAAAGAACCAATTACAATCTCATTTCTGTTTTGTTGCTGATATTCTAGCTTTGTTAAAAGAATTACCTAAAATAAAAAAAAAATAAGAAAGAAAGTGGATAAATGTTTAAATGTCGCCAGTTTGCGCCAAATATGGGATTTGTAAAATCAAAAATTCTGTAGGTACCTAGGTACATAGTTTTATAGGATACCTGTTTAATTAGGGTTTAAAGATGGAGTGTTTTCTAAAGTAATACTATATAACTCTACTATCATAACTACTATCTATATAGTAAGTATAAGTATACCTACTAATATTATATGTAAATGCGAAAGTAACTCTGTCTGTCTATCTGTCTGTTACGATTTCACGCTAAAGCTACCGGACCGATTTAAATGAAATTTGATACAAAGCAAGTCTGAAGCCTGAGAAAGGACATAGGCTACTTTTTAACCGACTGCAAAAAAGGAGGAGTTCCACGCGTACGAAGTCGCGGGCAGAAGCTAGTATTATATAAGTTAAGTAGACCGTATAACATAAGTACATAAAGAAAATAAAGGATAGCTAACAAAATAAGAATAATTACAATAAAACGTGTTCACAAATTGTATCACCGTTGCTAGTAAGTAATTTAGTATGTAGGTATTTTTATCTAGTTAAATGAATAGTATCTATTTTCATTTGTTATCAGTGAATATAGGATAATCAGTTAAATACAGAAGCCAACGATAAGATAATTCCACACGTTAGTTGACGGCTCACTTTTTACTATATATTTTATATTATTTAAAATTAGTACCTACTAGCCTTAAAGTATAGCGCACTTGGTTCGAAAGGGATCACAATTGGTTAGTTTCAAAACGTTGAAGTGACCACATTCGCTATTCGTAATGTATCATTTAAATCAATTTAACCTCATTTGAAGGTAAGCCCGGCATTCCGCAATGCCAAACGTGTTATAGTAACCAATTGGGATATTTAGTGTGTTAAAGTATACCAATTGGGTTCGCTTAGAAACCAATTGTATTATCAGGGGGGCAGGGTAGGAAAATTAAGAACCATATTAATATACAGATCTTGAATATGACATCTTTCGCAAATTATGTTAGTTTTAATATATTATTGACGGCTATTGAGTTGAGATTTAACAAATAATAGTAGGTAAAGGGATGATGAATAAATGATTAAGACAGATTAAATCATATTAGTCCAAGACAAGTAAGTGATACCTACCTACTTGTGCTTATAGAACGCAATATTTTCGTAAACAAAATAATGACGAAAAATATTTTTAAAGTAAATAATATTTTCGTGAAAAGTATAATCTAAACATTCGATTTCCAAAAAATAAGAACTGTCCGTTGATGCAATTAAAATAAACTCATGGTCACACTATTTGGATTACGTATATTTTCGTATAAATAATAATAATATACAAAATTAGCACAAGGTTGGGAGTTATCACATCGCTTTGTGCAGTCGCTTGTGAGCTCTAATGCTTAAATCACGAGCTGGTCAGTCATTCTGGAAGCCTAAGGGATATAGATACT
The DNA here is from genome assembly GCA_038024825.1 of Polylopha cassiicola. Taxonomy (NCBI): domain Eukaryota; kingdom Metazoa; phylum Arthropoda; class Insecta; order Lepidoptera; family Tortricidae; genus Polylopha; species Polylopha cassiicola. The sequence goes on along the minus strand of CP149060.1, from coordinate 6,678,489 downwards.
CTACCGACATGACCACCAATTTCCTTATTGACTAGGTCGTAAAAGTCTCATTATGTAGTAACCATAATTGACAATGCTTGGTGAATGACCGTCTAAACTTTAATCGGTGACCGATGTCATTGTGAAATGTTTTTAGTTTGTGTCTAAATATAGGTACTTACTATAATAATTATCCAATTAAATATGATAATAATACCTAAGTTATTTCCTAAGGAATGTTATTTTTTGCATTTGTACTACTTTCTTTTACTATAATTTCATGTTCATTGAAATTTTGCATTCAGATTTTAAACCAAAAATAAGTTTAAATAATTCTTACTTAACCTTTAGAATATTGAAACGTACTGCTCACTATATAACGGCAATAAGTAAATTTATATTAAAAAAAAGAAAACTTAATTCCAAATTTGAACGGTGAATAAATTTCGCAGTCACTTTACATGCATGCTGAGTAACATTATAAGATTAGGCACAGACAAGATAGAGTATAAAGGGGACCTCACAAAGTATGATTAATAGAGGTGGGTCTACACAAGCAACGCGGGCTAAACGGGTCATTGCCGCGTGACCTTGGCGACCAAAATACGCAAATGTGTATACGCCATTATTAGAATCAGATGGGTTATTTTAATATTAAAAAGAATCTTCCCACCTGGTCGCGGAAATAACATACATTCTTTGAAATTAATATAATATGCTAAATAAAAATTTTGTAGGTATCTTTTCCCAAATTCCTACTTTTTTAATATTTTGCGGAAATAAGTACCTAATCATGGTCTTTTTAGTCTAAATGAGAATAGAACTAAGTACCTACTACTAGATATTGGTCAATTTAAAGGTTAACTTTATTTTTTTACAGACCTAAATTCTTGTGCACTTCACAAGTTATTAATAAAAATAGCACCTATATTAAATTTCATGACTGCAACTGTAACTATCGCATTACTTACCCGGTAGGTTGGTATTACTGTTTTCTAATACCTAGTCTATACTAGTACTTATATATAAAAATTAATCACCAAAATGTATAGGTCTATATAGGTCTGTATGCACATAATTTCTGAAAGACTGCGTCATTTTTTTTATGTTATTATCAGGACAAAATTTTGTACTTATATAAGAAAATTTATAAAGAAAACATTGATCAAAATGATATTTTACATCTAATACAAAAAGACGGTATAATATATAGTAAATGACGAATGACGGTATGTGGCAGAAGACTTTGACAGATCTTTGACGAAACAATCGAACGGGCAGGACGACATCTGCCGGGACCGCTAGCCTATAGGTACTTCTATACTAATATTATAAAGAGGAAAGGTTTGTTTGAATTGATTAGGCCCCAAAACGTCTGGACGGGTTTAAAAATTCTTTCACTGTTGAGAAGCTACACTATTCCCGATTGACATAGGCTATAAAAAAAGGATCCGGGCGAAGCCGGGGCAGTCCGCTAGTTGTAAATAAGTTAAGTTGTAATTAAATCATATTTCGACAACTAACCTTGATCAAAGATATGAAATGACGTACGTGTGACGTCACATCACATGCTGTCATGACAAGATGTATGTTATCTGTGGATTGTGATAGGTAGTGATAAGAGGTACAGAGAATTACAGTATAAACCGCTTATGAAAACGAAAATCGTGTGTTTAATTTCATTAATCCATGATTTTGTGTGGAAAGTACAGTAAGCATAAAACATGACGAAGCTGTCAAGATTATCAAATAATATGTATCGATAGGTTTCAATTGTCAAAGGTATTAAAGCGTGTTCCGATATTTAATTGTTAAATTATCTTAGATTAGCGGTTCCACAGATCCCTATTTTTTTTCAAAATATTGTATAGCCTATTACTCAGGGTGAACGTAGCTTCCCAACAGTGAAAGAATTATTAAAATCGGTCCAGTAGTTTTTGAGCCTATTCATTACAAACATACAAAAATAGGTACAAATCTTTCCTCTTTATAATATTAGTATAGATTGTCGTTCCTAAAACCATCTGTTAAGAGATATCGCAAGAAACGCAGTAGAATGTAATTATTAAAATCAATGTATTTTACAATCAATTATTTACTAGACTAAATAAAAAATAAGTCGCCACAATATTATTAATATAATTTTAAATAAGTAATAACAAATATACTTTACTTTTACATTTGTATTAAATATTGGTTCAACTTATTGGTCGAACGTAACAATATATCAAAATATTAGAACTTAAGTTTAACCTAAAAACTAGCTTACCTACGCTCGCCAATTGTTACGTGAAGTTGCAAGCGAGTTCCTAATTTCTATCACTCGGTGCTATATTCACAGGGTTTGGCCACCGTCGATGTCTTTACATTAACAGTTATATCGACGCTTGTCCAAACACATCGATTCAATGACAACCGGTATACAGCCAGGTGTGTTCGATTAATCATTACGCATTATCTAAGTTTGCTATTAAATAAATAGCCTAGGCCACAAATTTTTATAGTGTCATTCTTATAGATAATAAATATAAATATATATCTATCACTAAATAGTATAAAACAAAGTCGCTGTCTGACGTTCCCTATGTATTTTTAAATCTTTAAAACTATGCAACAAATTTTGAAGCGGCTTTTTTAATAGATAGAGTGATTTAAGGGGAAGGTTTATAGCACCCGAGTGAAGCCGGGGCAGGTCACTAGTATATTATATGAAAATGAATCGCCGAAATGTATATAGGTATATGTACGCTCATAACTTCCGAAGAACCGTACTATTTTTTTTTTGTTTTGTTCTTTATCTCTGGGTAATCTTTGTATAATGCCACCGATGCAATGACGGGGCGGGCAGCTAGTTTTAAATTATTGGTTAAATTTAAAGAGGTGCAAAACTTCATAAATCTTTTATTTAAAAAATAACCCTCATAGACAAGTGCTGATGACTAATGGATAGCAAATCAACAAAACGGATGCAAAATTGTATGACATTGACATACGCGAACGAAACTGATCACGTGACTTTTCGTTAGCTAGCGTCGATTCCATATAACTTTGTTTCGTCCGTTATGTACCTATCATCAATTTGCACTTGCCTAGGGGCCATTTAGTTAAGTTTTGTAAAAAAAATGGTTTGTATCTTGTAGTTATGTTTTTTATTAATTAATTAAATAGGTTACACGTTAATAAGGTAGGTAGGTAGTTATGATTAAAATAATCCGATTAATTATAACAGTGGCCATATATTTATTTTAATGTAGCTAATTAGACCTGATAAAAGCATGATTAGTATTGATTTAATTTATGAAATCGCCATAAGTATTAAAATATTAAAATGATAATTTCTGATGCCTTCGCGGAATCTAACGCGTCAGACTATTGTTAGCTCAGTCGTGCTACGATTATGGAAACTGTAAAGAAACCGAAACGTCAGCAAATAAAATAAAAGAAAATACGCGGCTTAAATTCGTTAATAATGATTAATAATACCTATGCTGTAATGTAATAAGTACATAATCTAACTTTCGTAGTTTTGGGCGTTATTTTATTTCGATCTTCATTACTATAATGCGTCTATGTCAGAAATATCAGAATAAATATTATCTGTAATGGAATTAGACATTTGTAATTTCATCAATCTAAATAAGAGTTTAACTCAATTTATCAAATTGTATTCCAAGACTTCATAACCAAAAAACTATTGTAACATTGTCTATACTAATATTATAAAGAGAAAAGGTTTGTTTGTTTGGATTGAATAGGCTCCAGAACGGCTGGACCGATTTCTAAAATTCTTTCAATGTTGGGGAGCTACACTATTCCCGAGTGACATAGGCTATAAAAAAAAGATGATCCGTGCGAAGCCGGGGCGGACAGCTAGTAATTTATAAATGTCTGAAAAATACGTTTTTAAAAGCTTTTGCAATCAACCGAGTATGTTTTTCACCATTGCCAATTAACCTTAATGCTTTCCAGTGCATTAACACAATCCATTTAATTGACATACAACGTATGAGCGAACTATATTTTTAAATAGGCTTTAAAAAGTACTTTTCCACGTTACATGAATCTACTATAGCTTCGAAAAGACAGAAGAAGTGAAAACGCCGCTAAAAACTCAGCACACTCCTTTTTTTAACCCCCGACGCCAAAACGACGGGGTTTTATAAGTTTGACGTGTCTGTGTGTGCGTGTGTGTGTGTGTCTGCTGTGGCATCATAGCTCCCAAACGCATGAACCGATTTTGATTTAAATCGGTCCTGTAGTTTTAGCGTGAAAGCGTAACAGACAGACAGACAGATGGAGTTACTTCGCGGTTATTACACATTGGAATGAAACACTATAACGGATTTAATATAATAAAAATGAATCACCGAAACGTATGTAAGTACCTATGTATGTACCTTAACTTTCGATGGACTGCATCAAATTGGATGATTCTTTATGTTCTGTGTTTGTCATTGTCAGGACCAAGTTTTTAAAAGAAAATTAGAATATTTACGGGGATATGATTTTTTTATTTCGAAGTTCGCCAGGTCAACTAGTGTCTTTATATGTACCTATATATAAAAAAGCTGACTTAACGAATGACATTATATATCAGCACAGGGTCTAAGCTTTAAGGATATATTTTTAGACACTTGAAATTTTGCAGACGGGTTACTTTTATTACGTAGGGGAGTACCGAGAAAATATTTTGAAAATTTACCCTCTTAAGGGAAAACGAAATTACAAGAGCGTAGCGAGGTATGGGTAAGTATATTGGTAGTTTGTCTACGCCTGCTCCCCCCCCCCAACAATATCCTAGCTACGCCATTTGGTGCTTATGTATGTGCAGATAAAGTCGCTGCAGAAGCTGTCATGAATCAACTATTAACGGATTTAACTCGCGTATTTTTATTTTTCTTTATATTTGCTGACGTTTCGGATTCTTTAGAGTTTCCAAAAACGAAGCACGACTGAGCTGCTATTAGAAATTAGAAGCTGTCATTTTATAAAGCGACTAGCGGCCCCGGCAGACGTCGTCCTGCCCGTACGATTGTTTCGTCAAAGATCTGTCAAAGTCTTCTGTCACTTACCGTCAATCACTTTGTACATATATGGGAGTATAGAAATATGTAGATTTTACACTTTTTCAAGATGTTTTTTAAATTTTCTCTACTTACAAACCTTCCCTGGACTTCCACGAATAATTCAAGACCTTAATTAGCCAAATCGGTTCGTGCGTTCTGGAGTTATAGCGTCAGGGAGGAAAACCCGACTTATTTTTATATAGTAGACTATAAGTGTATCTATGGTCGCTCCACTGTGCAGTTGGGATGTACATTTTACAACAAAGTTACGTACATAGTCGTGTCTAATTTGTACGTTGGCACTAATGAATGCGTGTCACGACTCTCGTGACGAGCTCACAATGTCACGTTTATAATTAAATCCAAATGATCGTGAGGTTAAGGGTTAAATTGTCGATACATCATCAATTTACGATTTAAGTAACCCATAATACGTGGGTTATTTATGAACGTATTTCTTGGATAAATAAGCAGTATAATTTCAACTTGTCTTGCAGATTATGACCTGCTTGTTAAATTAGGTTAACAAAGTGAATTTAATATGTAGTCCCGCAAAACGTGAACATAGAATAAGACGTTGTTATTACTGAAAAACAACTATAACGGATTTAAATCGCGTATAATAATTTTACGCTAGCATTTCAAAAACTTTACAGTTTTCATTCGTAGCGGATTGAGCCGACAAATAGTCTATGTAAGAAGCTAAAATAAACAAAATGGGCACTATAAAGTTTAAGAAACTCTTCATAAAATAAAATACGCAAGTTAAACTATTAAAGTTGTTTCGTTCTAATCCCTACTAATATTATAAATTGCGAAAGTAACTCTGTCTGTCCCTCTGTCTGTTACGCTTTCACGCTAAAACTACTGGGCCGATTTTAATGAAATATGGTACAAAGAAAGTCTGGAGCCTGAGAAAGAACATAGGCTACTTTTTAACCGACTGCAAAAAAGGAGGAGTTCTACGCGGACCAAGTCGCGGGCAGAAGCTAGTGTGTAATAACTACGAAATCGTCAGAAATTATTAAACAAGTGTTTATTATGACAAACCAGTTTCACTACAACGTAAATCTGATGATTATCGTCACACCAACTCACAGTTAAACCCCCGTTCTGGGCCAACTAATCCGCAAAATGTACAAAAAGTGTCGGGATTGTTCCCCGCTCTCCCGTAGCTTTGCGTTAGTCGGGAAAATTAAGCGATATAAAGCGTTTCATTTTAACGGGAGGTTAAAGAGGATTTCACTGGCTCAGGAAATAGTTGTTATAAAGTATGTGTTATTTTTGGTTCTGTTTTGTATGATGAAAATAAATTTTTTCAATTCATAATGGCTATAATTTCTCATGCTTTCGCGGTTACAAGCCACTTAGACGCCATCACTCCAGAAAAGAATGGAATGTACTTTAGGTAGGTACACATTTGAATTAAACAACTATAATTTAAAAACACTTATTTTGTAAATTCGTCAGCTCACGCCAACGAATACGTGAACTAAATTTTCAAAATGTCATCAAATGAAATTTCATGGTATCATATTTTTTTTTTTTTCGAACTGAATACTGAAGCGCAGTTGGCCAGCTAATGGGCCTTCACTGCAAAACCGGACGGGTGGCGAGACTCCTGAAAGGAGACTCTTAAGCCCTTTCGTAAATTAATAACCTAACTTACATGTTTAGAAACATCCCATCTAGATTAAATAGGTACATCAGTTATTATTTACGACCACGACTGTTTATATTTTCTTTGTCCATCAAGTAGATTACCAAACAATATTGGACACGTATTATTTATTTTCAAAATCGAACAATAAATGACAAAAAAGATACGCGCTTCAAAACTTCGGGAGTGGGGGCTTGTGACGTCACAATATTGTAAGTAAGCGTCGGAGATTTGTGACCCCGCCTACCTAATATCGTATAAGAAGACGGGGTCAGATATATCTGACGCTTACTGTACCTTTAAATTATTATTAAAATTAAAACGAATCATAATAAAACCGTAACAGCTTGATCTTAATGAACTTGGATAGTTTAACATAATAATCGGTGTTACATAAACAACGTTTATATTCTAAGGTTGTGATTATCTAACATTATACCACCTCTGACACTGTCATTTGCTAACTTGCTCTGACACGCTTTAATTACCACATGCCAAAGAGAATTGGCCTCTATCACGTGAGGGTAGAGTTTGTTTTAGCGCGCGCGTTACTATTATCGGTTTAGAAAAGGCGTGCTAATCGCCTAGAGTTTCGTGTCTAACTGTTTGAAATATTTTCTAAGCATGCTGTGGTACAGCGTAGTTAGTCAGTAAGTCAGTGGTTCTACTGAAAACATTAGACGTAAATAAAATTAATAGGTAAGAAAATCAAATATATGCAAATTAAAATAAGGAGGAAAGGTTTATTTGTTTGGATTGAATAGGCTCCAAAACGAAAGGACCAATTTGAAAAATTCTTTCACTGTTGAAAAGCTACAGTATTCCCGAGTGACATAGGCTATATTATTAAAAAAAATGGATCCGTGCGAAGCCGGGGCGAGCCGCTAGTTTGTTACAAAACTCCTCCGAAACGCTGGACCGAATTGTATGAAATTTTGACTGAGAATCGGCGAACATCTATAGGTACCTACCTCTAAATGTTAAGGTTAGTCTGGTCTGGTGAACCCAAGGTTTTTTTTTCAAATTATTAAAGTTTTTTTGTAATTTGGCTTTGAAAAATAAACCCTAATTAACCTACATATAACCCAAATTTTTCACTCATCTAGCATCAACCCCTTTTTTTTAATAAACTAGCGGTCCCGGCAGACGTCATCCTGCCCGTTCGAAATTCAAATTAGGTAACTTTAGTTAGACAACGTTTGTATGGGAAAAGAAAAGGGCTGTTTTTCTCGCCGTAAGAACCATCCTTGGACTTCAACAAACATTTAAAAAAAAATTGGCCAAATTGGTCCAGGCGTTGTCGAGTTATGCGCTTACCAACACATTTTGCGATTCATTTTTATATATAAGAGATATTCTCAACGCATTACGAAGTTCGCTGGGTCAGTTAGTAGGTATACATGTACATTATAAAATGTTGTACATCTGTTCATAAACGTTCTGTGACATCCATGATCGGGCGCATGGTACCAATTAGCCTGTAGGTGCTAACTGTAAGCGCCAACTGCCTTGACCAAGAATACCACATTCAATATCACCATAATAAGGTCCTTACCAACTTTAACTAGAACTAGAGCGGTCCGTGTCGCTTACGATTATTTTACACCTAGCGACGTATTGAAAGATACTCGTAAAGGGAATCTTATTAACCTGTCTTTAGCTTACGATACAGGATTTACGGCACATGTGCTTTTTAACGTAATATAACAAGTGGTGTAATAATTTCTGATGCCTTCGCGGTTGTCATAGGTACATGGGAATAAAACGCCTATAGACGGATTTAACTCGCGTATTTTATTTTATTGGCTGACGTTTTGAAACCTTTAGAGATTCCATAATCGTAGCATGACTGAGCTGACAATAGTCTAATGCCAATAAAATTAAATACGCGAGTTAAATCCGTCTAATTGTTTACCTATAGATAACCTATAATCCCTACTAATATTATAAATGCGAAAGTAACTCTGTCTGTCTGTCTGTTACGCTTTCACGCTAAAACTACTGGACCGATTTAAATGAAATTTGGTACATAGAAAGTCTGGAGCCTGAGAAAGTACATAGGCTACTTTTTAACCGACTGTAAAAAAGGAGGAGTTCCACGCGGACGAAGTCGCGGGCAGAAGCTAGTATCTTATACGTATATGGACCCTGGGTAGTTCTCAAAACATCAGCATAAAGTCAATGTACGCAAATTAAATTTGCTACAGTTATTTTATTCCAATGTGTAATAACCGTGAAAGCATAAGATCTTTTTTATACGGAAGTGATTTATATCGCAAAGATCAAACGGCTACCTGAATCTTTGCGACGCCGATGTTGTTATATGGAGGGCCAAAGATGCTTTACCTACTCGAAATTCTTGAAATAATATTGTAGCGCAATTGGTCTTAAGTTGCAGACATATGCTGTAAGCAATTTTGACTTTATGCCCTAAGCAATTTAATAGCCCGTAGACTGGTACTGTTCACGATGTAATTGCATGAGAAAAAAAGTTCGATTCGGGCCAAGTGTACATCCGACATCTTGTTTTCGACCCCGCCGACGGGGCCGCTGTAGTACGATCGAATGTACAATGCATTTGTTGTAAAGAAAAGTTGAAGTGTTATAATTACTATTTGACATCTATGTGTCTTATAAGGCCCAAATAAAAAAAAGGCAAGACATAGGTATGAAAAAAGTAGGTAGGTACATGATTAATCATATATTGCACCTAAATTTAATTAAAAGCTTTTTTATTTAACCCTAGCGACCCGCCCCGGCTTCACACGGGTGCTATAAACCTTCCTCTTGAATCACTATTTAAAAAAACCGCTTCAAAATCCGTTTGCTAAAGATTTAAGCGTACCTACATAGGGATATAGGGACAGAAAAGGCAACTTTGTTTTAAACTATGTAGGTAGTGTGATAACCATTGGAAATAAATCTCGTTCACTGAACACCGTTGAAAATAACATTATAAATTAACTCCAATATAATTAGGGCATGCGTCTACTCGCCAGTCGATAATGAGCGTAAGTCCATATGGGGAGTGCGTGAGCGCCGGTTTTAGACGCACATAAATATTACTGTCAATGTTGAGAGGTTGGTCCGATGCATAATGAAATCACTTGAATTACGTAATTTAAGGATTTAGATGAATTAAAATATATTTAATGTAGCTATTCGTTATATTTTAAAGTTAATGAACTAGGTACCTATCTAATACAAACTTATTTTATAATACATATGTATAGGAATCCAAACTGTTATTATGGTTTAAAAAAATAAACGTCAGCATAAATCTCAAAATATATACTTACGGCTACATAATTATGTTACGAATATGGCGACCTACAAATTTATAAGCCGAAGGTACCGAAAAGTATGTAAAAAAACTATATATTCAGAATCAAGAAGTAGATTCTGTATATAAATAAAATAACGGGATATTTTACAATTTGAAAGTGAAGTCGATTTAATCTGGTATCCTCATAAAAACAAATTATTAAGAAGCCCGAGAAGGCTTCAAAAGAATTATAAATAAAAAAGGAAATAGAGAAGTGCTGTTTGACTTCACATTTTGTGCAAAGGGTCTTATTAATGTTTGAAATTTCATAATTCTATTAAAAACTTTTATAATCGACAAATGACGAGTCGAATTCTAAAAAAGTTAAATGTCCAACGATTATGGAGATTTCGGGAAATTTAAATAACAAATGTACAAACTTCAATGGTTCCTTAACAAACCGTAAAGAAAGGACAATATTCTAATTTTTTTGCAAAGTTAATCAAATTCAAAGAGAAATTATGATAATATAAATATTGAAAGAGGAAGAACTTTAATTTGTCATTGGCCCAAAAACACAAATAAGCCCAAACACGATATGCCTATGAACATCCAACTTCGAGATCCATAGCAGTCTTCAGGATTCATCATCAGCACTACCATCATCATATTCTATTTAGAAAGTGCTCGTCATACCGAGTCGAATAAGCCCAAACACGATATGCCTATGATCATCCAACTTCGAGATCCATAGTAGTCTCCAGGATTCATCATCAACACTACCATCATCATATTCTATTTATAAAGTGCTCGTCATACCGAGTCGAATGAGCCTAAACATGATATGCTTATGTTCATCCATCTTTGAGATCCATTTTTTGGGTAGCTTAAAAGTGTCTGACAAAAGTTCTGGTCAATCTCAAGTGTCTGACACTTATATCCATTACTTTAAAATAATATTCTACATGATATATATAAAAATGAGCCATGAGAAAATAAGTAAGATAACTCTTATTTTTAGTCACCTTTCTCACCTGGTACCAGCCCTGGTGTCACTCTGACAGTTTTCACAAGCCCGTAGATATTCAAGGCACTCTAGACGCTACTGAAATCTTAAGGTTTCATTCGTCAGAAAATAAGTTACGTCAGATCGCTCTGGGATCTTACTCTATTACATAGAACTTGCATCTACTAGCGATTCCGATACCACATATAACAAGATTAATTTCAAATTGACTTACGGCACCTTCTCTAGAAAAGAGACATCTAAAAATATTTTGTTACTCCATTTAAGACTGTAAGTCTACACTTTTAAATTTGAATTTAGCGGTGACACATATCGAGTTATCACATTTTTCTAGTAAAAATGCGTATTTACCTTTATAAAAAGACTGCTTTAATGTTCTTTTTCTTTGAGAGAGAATGTGAACTAATTCAATTGCGATCCGTAAGTAACCGTCGAAAGTTCCATCGAATCGACCTAAACAAACATACAGAGTACAAAAGGTGTATATCCACAAACCAATACCTTTCACTCTGTATCGGTGGAGAAACAGTAAACTTATTTGTGGGGCCGTACATTGACGACCTATTTGGGCTAATGGTTTGAGGGACTCGAAAATTGAATTGCGGTTACGATTTGTCCATTTCGACGTAGAAATATTTGTTGTTCCCAGGTTTCATTAAAAGTAGTAGGAAGGTACGTGGATAAAGAAGAATTGGGTAATGGAATGAAAACTAAAATGGACTTAACTCGCTAATGAGATGAAGTTTGCTTTAGTGTTAGACTATGATCAGCTCAGTCGTGCTACAAATATGGGAACTGTAAAGTTTTCGAAACGTCAGCTAATAAAATATTAAAAATACGCGAGTTAAATCGATTTCTAATCAAAGTCAAATTACAATAGGAATGACGACTGGGTAAAGAAAACGAAATTCTATTTATTCTTCTTTAGTCTCTTTCTCTTGTCTCAAACAAACATACAATAACAAGCATAACAAACATAAGATAAGTGTTTCTGAAAATCGGTAGTGGGAGTTAGTAACGTCACTTTATGGTACCATTTACACCGTTTTTAAAATAAGGAAAACTTGTATCCTTCGTAGTTATTTAATGGTTAAACAATCCTAGAAAGTTGCACTATTTATTTCTAGTATAAAAAGGACATTAAGCATTATTACCAGCTAATTTATTTATATTAATACCTAATGCTATAGCAAAAGCTGATGGTTACCCTTTTTCGTTTCAACATAATTTTGTATTTGCCACGTAACATTTCATTTAATTATCTGCAATTTGTTTATTTTTGTCTGGAAAGCTGTACCTATGTCAATTGTTTTGTGTTGTAATGAAATGAACGTTTTATCTACCTATCTATCTAATACTGTGATAGTAAGGTAAATGTACTATATTACGGGATAGTACATTGTGCCGTGATATTTTGATTTTTGTCGTAGAATAAGAAAATAAACAGTTAAATCTATATTTACTATATTACTAAATCAAGTCTAATTATAATACTCCAGGAAAATATTTTTTTTGAAACCACTGGACAAGTTTTAAAAGCCACACGCGCCTCCGAAATCGCCAATCGGAACCACGCAGTCGTTTCTAAGGGCTGTGTTGTCGGTGGGCGTAAGGTAACACCGGAAACTTCGTAAGGATTTGTTGTGATGCCGGAAAGTCTATTTAATATATAATTGTAAAATTATTGTTAAGTAGTTATTAGAAGAAGGTTTTGTAGTCATATCAAATTTATTTAAATAGTATTTTAAGGGAAATAGACGATTTTGTGACTTCCGTAATTATGTACACAGCCGAGATGCGATGTACGTAATTGCGTGAGTATCACGCAATTAAAGAAACTCAGTCAGAAATGTTTTATTTCTATAAATATTTCTGGGGCTACAATTTTTTATAAATTTTATTTGAATAAGCGAAGTAATGACTGTAGATTATGAAGACGTAATTACGGTATATGTTTTTTTTGGAATCTTAGTCTTACATTCAGGTCTAAAATTAATGATAACCACGTTTTACTGAAGGTAAATGGAGTATGACATGAAGAATAAATTAGTGATAAATTATATAAATAATCCAGTAGAGTTATTTATATCGATGTCATGCCAATAATAGTAATATCACCTTCCAGCTGATTAAGAATTTTCAATAAAAAATATTTAATTTACACACTTTTTTTCACTCCCGCAATAATGAACGCAGATTTTCTACTAATGTCTTTTATTCTGGTATATTCGATATTAGTAAAATATTTAAGCAAATGAACTAAAAATGTAATAACTATTTTGTGTGTGTGCACTTGTAAATTTTTTTATGCAATAAATGTATAATTTCATTATGTCATATTGAAGCTAGATGTTTCGGGTTCGATCGACGGCCTAATAGGGAATTATGTATTCCCATTTAAAACAGAGTTATGGTAATACACATAATAAATAAAAAATATACAATCTTCCAAATTCAAAATTTGAATGAAAATCCTTCTCACCCCGAATACGAGGCACTAAGGAGTGAGGTGAATTTTCCTTTTTATAGTCAAAATTATGAAATAGAACTAGGTACCTATTTACCTAAAATAAAATCAAAACTAAAATACAAATGTCCCAAACACTTATTATATACATTTTTTAAAATTTTTATTTCAAATTACCTGCCCAAATATGAACGGTATAGGTGTCACGGAATTGCGTGCATCAAATCCCGGAATTAAATCACGAGCCAAATTTTATCACGGAATTAGAGCCAAATAAATGATTTAGCAAAATATCAATAATTTCTGTAAATTAAGAGGTATGAGGCAAAATAATATTTAAAACCCATCTTATAAGAACAGTCTCTAGAATGAACAAGAGTTGTTACTTTTAGCACCTTCGTATTTTTTTTAAATCGTCCTCAAAGTGTACAACGCCTTAATATACCGTAATATGGTACATTTACCTTATAACGCGAGAGGACAATTTCCACAATAAACTAGTAAACAACCGAGTATATATTATGTGTGGCGTAGAGATGCTATTCATTCTATTTATATCTGAAAGGACGCAACAAATGCAGTTGTTTTGCATTAGTTAGAACCTTTAAGGCCCGAGAGTGTATGGCTTATTGCCAATAGCCTTAGGTACAAACTTGACTTGCATTTTAATATTTTAACACCTTGGGGCCTAGACAAGCTACCAACGTAAACGAAACGACCAAAATGTATGGGATTTGACGCACGTAACACTCATTCGCGGATGTTAAATCCCATACATGCACCTTGGGCCCTAGACAAGTGCCCAACGTTCAACGTTAACGTTAAACGTTAGGACCAAAATGTATGGGATTTGACATCCGCGAACGACTGTCACGTACGTCACAAACGTTCGCGGATGTCAAATCCCATACATTTTGGTGCTAACGTTTAACGTTAACGTTGAACGTTGGGCACTTGTCTAGCCCCCCTTGTCTAGGCCCCATTGTATCTATACTAATATTATAAATCGGAAAGGTTTGTTTGTTTGTTTTTATTAAATAGGCTTCAAAACGACTGGACCGATTTGAAAATTCTTTCACTGTTGGGAAGCTACACTATTCCCGAGTGACATAGGCTATAAAAAAAAGTGATCCGTGCGAAGCCGGGGCTGGTAGGTAGTCATGTATAAATATGGGTATCATACGTCATGTCCTATCCTAACTCGGTAGACAGGGTGTACGAAAATTGTTTACAAACCTATTTGTTTATAGGTAATATAATAACGAACATTGGTAAATGTTATTGTTTAGGAGTCCTTGGTTGTGTAATGTGCGATGAATGAAATAGTACATTACGCACCAAGGCCAGTAAAATAAAGAATGTCTCAGATCGCATGTAATTGTCGTCCGAGGCGAAGCCGAGGTTGTAAAAAATGTGATCTGAGGCTTTTTTATTTTACTGGCCGAGGTCAGTATACTATTTTTCAGTTCGACGAAGCCAGAAAGCGGCAATTTCATTTAGCGCAGCGGCCACAAAGTTGGCGCTTTCCGGCCGGAGGACAAAAAAATATATAATATACCTATGTTAATTCATTTTGTATGCTGTGTGCAAAATTATATCTAACTAACGTTCAGTCGTTGAGAACTAACCTCCATAGAAGAATTAATCTTGAATTATCATAAATATATATTGTAATTATAATTATATGGTTATTACTCATTACAGCGAAACATGTCATAACGGATTTTATTCGCGTATTTTATTTTATTATAATATAATTATGAAAATAAACAAATCAAAAGTATCCCATAATACTTCCGTTATCTCATTAAGAGTAGGTAACATCTTTTATGATACAAAACTCCGTTAAGTACTCCACTAAGTCATTACACATTTGATACAAAATTTCTATTATTAGATAAAGGGGATTCCACATGACTAAACATCAGGAAGCCATCGGTAATAATGATGAACGAGTTTTAATACACATTGATATTTTTATCACTGACACATACTGTTACACTAATAAAAATTGACAGCAAATTGACCTCGCATTTATAAGTCAGTGTTTGTCTTTTAAAAGATACACCTACCGCTAAACAGGAAAAGTCATAACTTTAACATAATAATTTCTGATGCCTTCGCGGTTATTACACATTGGAATGAAACAACTATTAACGGATTTAACTCGCGTATTTTTATTTTATTTTATTTGCTGACGTTTCGGATTCTTTACAGTTTCCATAATCGTAGAACGACTGAGCTGACAATAGTCAAACGCTAAAGAAAATAAAATAAAAATACGCGAGTTAAATCCGTTAATAGTTGTTTCATTCCAATCATAACTTTAACATCAACTTTTTTATCTATATATCTATATATGTATATACTTATGTATAATAATATGTATATGACATTGATACACAGAAAAACTACTATTCCGAACAGTATAAAAATTGGTATACCTACCTACGCATATTTACGTATTTTGTACGGAGAAGGTTTATATATTATCCCTACCTATTGATGTAACTCAAATACACGAACAGACAGAATGACGTCTGCCGGGACTAAAGTAAAATATAAAAACACAACATACCCTTCCGTTTGACAGGCCGGTGCATTTTAACGTCATTTGTATCACTGAAAGTCAACACGATTGTCAGAGTTGCACAGAAAAACTGAGACAAACCACATGCACGTTATCAGTCAGATCTGACGTATAAGGCGATAACGTGATAGCAAATCTTAGATACAAGGTAAAACAAGAGTACAATATCAAAAGTGAAATGACTTGTAGTTGATCAATGAACATCTTGTGGTTTAAGAGGATTGTGAACCTGTTAATTTTCATACAAAAGGCGATAACGTTTTACACCCAGTAAATATAGTTAGATTTTTATAATTTTTGGATATGTTGTAGATATAATGAGAAACTACGTCTGTACGTTTTGATTTTTAAGAAATATTGCTTACGCTAAAATTTATTAGCATATATAGATCTATATATAGATTTTTAGATTAACTACTACTTTAGCATTAGACTATTGTACGTGCTACGATTATGGAATCTGTAAAGGCTCCGAAACGTCAGCCAATAAAATAAAATACGAGAGTTAAATCCGTCTTCAGTTGCTTAATTCCAATCTTGTGGTTTAAATAAACATCCTGGGGCACACCTGGGTCCCGAACTTGTAAGTGGTAAGGTATAGTACGTACCTATACTATATACTATGGGAAACCGGGGTTTAATGAAAACAGACATAGTGTATACGTTTAATTATAGCATTGTATAGAGAGTAGGTATAGAGTATTCACATCAATACAGATCATCTCATACGTCAAATTGATTTATCTATACCTATATATTGAAAATCTGTATAAAAAGTGAAGCCTGACTTAATGACTGATATATCAACGCAGTACCTAAACTATAATGGTTATATACTTGAAATACACAGGGGGTTCATTTTATAACGTAGTGGAGCACTAAGCTATTGTTGAAATATTTCTGATGTTTTTGAACGACTTCATACTCGTCGTTTTCATTACTTTGCTTCTTTCTCAGTAGAAAGAAGCAAAGTAATGAAAACGATATGTTACATTAGTTGAAGTCATAGTAAGTAGTTATAAATAAACATACTTAAATAAGACCTAAGTAATTGGAATTAAACAAGTATAACGGATTTAAATTGAGTTTATTATATTTCCTGACGTATCGAAAAGTTTACAGTTCCCATATTCGTAGCACGACCGAGGTGACGATAGTCTAACGATAAACTTAACACTTTACTTTAGCGTTAGACTATTTTCAGCTCAGTTACAGAATACCTTTTAACCTTCGTCTTACAGCTCGTCATAAAATATATTTACTGTGAGAAAAATTAAATTATCATTGAAAATTGTATCTACGTCAGTGGCCATTGTCCCACAAGAAAGACAATTGTCATAACAATAATTGTCGGTCTGATCGAATTTAATTACAACAGACTTAAGAAATCTGCTATTAACCGTTTAATTACAAACTTCGTTTTTGTTGGGACTTAATTGTAGAGTATCGTAAACAAGGCTTATTGAATTCACATAAAAGATAATTTCTAAACTACAATCGTGTAAAACGATTTTTTTATTGTATTGGAAACCTTTAAAAGAATACACATCCGATGAACACAACTTTCTCAAAACCGCTTTTGACCTTATAACGGCAGTATTTCTTTTTTTAATATGACTTTAAACTAATATAAATAAAGTAAAACTCCGATATAATTAAATTTAATTGATACATAGGTACTTTTTATATAATTTTTCTATACTTACACCAGTAAAACACACTTCCAAAGTTAATATTATTACAAAGATTCATCAATTAACCCTGGATTCCAAAGTATAATTCTAACGGCACTACACTTAGATCTTCTAGTATATTGATATAACCATTTCAGTAATGATTGTTCTAAGTAAATGAGGAGCATTGCTTGTCTCAAAAAGTCTCTGAAAGCCCTCAAGTTGTGGATCTCAAAGCGATAAGATTACTAACACAACAGAACTGAAGAGTGCTAATCTTAAGGTCGCAAACTAAATGACTGCTTCTCATTTGTTTTGATTGCCTCGCCAAAATTTATTAGAGACTAGCGGTCCGGTCCGCCTTGCACGAATCACAAATTTTTCCAAAATATTCTATAGCCTATGTCCGTCGGGAAAAGTGTAGCATCCCAACAGTGAAATCATTTTCCAGTCGTTTTGGATCATATTCAATCCAAACAAACAAATAAACCTTTCCTCTTTATTATATTATTAGTATAAATAGTTGGGCCGCAATTGTTTAGCGCATTTTAATTTGATATGTATGGTAAACTCAATAAACAAAGGCAAATATTTCATGCTAATTGGCTGTACGCTCATGAATACAATCTTAAAGTTCTTTACGTTAAATCCAATGTTGTTGCAACCAATAAAGTTCATTTACAACCGCCAATAAAGATCAATCCTTAAAAAGATCTGGTATAATCTCAAGCAAAAAGTAAATCAACAAGTATTAAACCTTATTTATTTTTGCAAACATTTCTGCCACCAGGTCAATGATGCCAATGCTTTTAACACGAGATACACTGACCGCAATAAACAACGAGTTGGTGCAAATATTTGTATCGGCCGGCATCGAACCCGTGACCTTTAAGATCGTAAACAAAAGCTGAAATGGGACGTTAGTCGATTTCATTTCCAGGCTTTGAAAGTCAATAAATCCTAACTAATATTATAAATGCGAAAGTGACTCTGTCTGTCTCGCTTTCACGCTAAAATTACTGAACTGTAACTAACTAAATGAAATTTTGTACACAGATAGTCTAGAGCCTGAGAAAGGACATAGGTACTTTTAATTGCGAAAGGCTGCCGTAATCACTAATTCAACTCACTAAAAATTGTATTGTAATAAATAAATTTCACACCATTTTATCTATTCTTAAACTATATAAAGTTTTTACTATATGAGTGCTAGACAATGGATGAAGAAGAAGAAGACAATTAGCAGATAGACGTACGTGTTCAACACACAAAAATCTGCCCCTAACAGGATTAGAACTCGCAACCGCTGGTTTCATCAGGGGTTCTAACCACTAGACCAACAGGCAGTCAATATAATCTAGTAATAACATGAATGAATAGAGTCAAAAGTGTCATTTGATATCGGTGCTAAAAGTGTGACCCTTTTGTGCTGAGTTAGTTGAAAGAGAATAAATAGGTGATACCCTCGGGTTAGAAGGACGAAAACTAAGGTCATAGATCACTCAACCGGAGGTCATAAGTTCTTGCTCTTCGAAAGGTAGGTATCCAGAATTCAATAAATATTCACACCTCGATGATAAAATACGAAGATATTTAAACGCAAAAATTTCTCAACCATTCCCGAGAATGCATTTATACATTTTTAGGTAAGTACATATTACTTAGGGGCCGTTCAAGTATTACGTAAACACGATGTGGGGGCGGGGGGGTCTACGTATTGCTTATTTTGGATGACATGGGGGGTAGGGGAGTCTAGATCATGATTACGTCATCGGTAGTAAAATTACTTTTTTACACAAATGGCAACCCTCACATTGTCTTTGCTTGAAAACGAAACGCATTTTCATTTAATCCGTGTAAGTACCAAAAATTTAAAATAAGTTTGTTATGTTCGTAAGACTATAATATTTTTGTAAGTTACTCTATATTGAAAACCGTATCTGTAAAATCTAATCTCCATACTAAATCTTTACATTCATAGAAACAATACATTCATAGAAAAATATTTACGTAAGCATAGGGGGAGGGGGTAAGAGTTTTGCTTACTTTTGCTGACCCCTTGTCAGATGAGGGGATAATAATTGTAATAAATCTGCTCACGTAATACTTGAACGGCCCCTTAAAGCAGATTTCTATAACCTAGATAGGTATACAAGAATACTGTGACTATCTGAAAATTGAATTTCTGGTTTACTCTACGCTCTTGACAAATACTCTTAACAAATACCTTTCTATTTCAGTTTACTTCAGGAATTTTGCCCTCAATTGTGTTTGGTTTTAGTGACTGTCTCTGTAGTGTAACATACAATACCGTTTAAACCTTTGCATTTCAATTTTAACAAAAACAGTTTAAACAATAATTCTTCTCATAAAGAATTAAATTAATAATAACATTTTATCAAGAACGAGTAGGTTACTTAGCAGCTATATTTATAATTATACTAAAATTAATAAACCTATCAACTTGTTGAAACCAAATGACTTAAGTCGTTATGGGCACGTTATACGCATTTTGACGTTACTCAAATTTCGCCGAGTCAGCGCATTCGATCCGGTCACGAGGAACCTTCTTAGGTCATTTAGTTTGTTTTTGGCGCAACTATGAAGAAGGTATATCGGTTAATTTATATGAAGTGTTAGAATGTATTAATGTGGACAGGTTCATTGAATCTTGGCAGTCAGCCAGACAGTCATTCTGCATCCAACAAATAAACATACACAAGATTTGTGTAAACAGACGCAATTAATAAAGTGATTTATTAGGTACCTAGCACAGGTAAACAAGAAAGAAAAATGCGAGTAATTAATACTTTCGCAACTAACGGCGTGCAGCGGTCTAGTAATGAAAGGAATATGAGCAAAGTTGCAAGCAAATATTTTGATCCAGTAGCTACGTTAATGTTTTATGTGCCAACACCTAAGCGTTCTTGACTTATGACTTTTTCCTACACAATCATCAGTTTCTGACAATTCATACAAATTTCAAAGGTTCATCAAAACAAACTTTCACTCGTTTTAAGTTAATTTAAAATTCCGAAGCCTGATAACTCCATAAATTACGCCTGAATAAGCGCGATTTACATTTGAAATGCATTTCCTGCAAAGCTTCTGCACCTGCGGCCACCGAAAGCCTATAGCATAAGTAGAATCAAAGCAAAGTGCATCTTATGGTTAAGACTTTGAAGTCGGATTTACATAAAAACCAAATGTTGACTAAAGACGATGTTCATGAATATTTGAAGGCAAACGGACTTTAAATCCGCTATTCAGAATAAAAAGTTGGACGAAACTTGTGCAGTTTACATTTACGGTGACTGTATTTATTCTATATTCTATCTCGAAGATGCCATCACGAAAATTGAATCACATAAAAATCTTAGCATACGTTGTCGAGGCTCAAGAAAAGTGGATTTCGCGCGAGCAATAGTTTCTACGTAAATGTAATTTGGAAAGAGCTAGCTTTTAAATTTTCCAGATGGTTTCAGAGTGGATGCAGTTCTCTCGCAATAAATTTCATGTTATTTTAAAGTGGTTTTCTTGTAGGTAAATGTTTCAAAGTTTCGATGGTCTTGAGGCGCTTGGTAGAGCTCAGAAGTTTTGATTCAACAAGTTCGCAATATGATTATGACTTAACTACGCCTGTTATTCGCTTTATCAAGCAGATTCAACAGTAGAACAATCACGAGTAAAGTTTAAATAGTTTTGATTAAAATTAGAAAATACGCTCATACATATTCTGAAAAGTAAATTATAAACTTGATAACACTGTGAACAGTGACATAATAGGTAACTATCTTCGTTTCGTATGAAATAGGAATGATTAAAATAATTCGAATACCAAATAAAATACAGGTTATAATATTTTATAAGATCTTATCAGCACTTGGTTTGAAAAGAACCCTATCGCAAAACTCTAAAGCGAGCAATTTCGCATTTTGTTACCCTTTTTAAACGGTTTTATTTAGCTTACCCTGTTTGTTTTATTCTTTATTCTTGGGTCAAAATTAATAATTGAAATTTCACCCTCTTCCTGTCAACCGATTAATCTGAAATTTTGTATACACTTTTGATTTCGGTGACAATACAATTATATTTATTCAATATCATCGTAAATTCAAGATGGCCGCCGCTACAAAATGGCGGATAGCCTAGGTTTTACTTACCCCATCAATATGGGTATCAAATGAAAGGGCTCAACAAGTAGAATACAATGTACCTACTATACAAAATTTAAATCCAAGATGGCCGCCTCTCCAAAATGGCGAATAACCTAGGTTTTATTAATCATGTGGGTATCAGTTAAAATGGCTTGTCAAGTAGAATACAGTGCACTATACAACCTCAAAATTCAAGATGGCCGCCGCTACAAAATAGCGGATAACTTAGGTTTTATCGTTTCAAATGTCCATTACTCGTGGGAACAAAATGATGGAAAAATATATAAACAAAAATACAAACACTAATAAAACAGAAACTGCAACACAGCGTAAACGAAGACTTCAAAAAGCTAAAGAAAAGTATAAAGCAAAACGAGCTAAAGAAAGTGAAGATGATATTAATAGTCGATTACAGAAACGAAGGGAACAATTAGCGTCAGAAACACGTGAGCAATATGAGGCCAGGTTAAAAAAGCAACGTCAGCGATATTCACAAATGATAGCGTCAGAAACGCCGGCCCAACATGAAGCCAGAATTATAAAGCAACGTAAACGATACACACACATGATAGCGTCAGAAACGCCTGACCAATATGAAGCAAGATTAAAAAAGCAACGTGATGGATACACACAGATGATAGCGTCAGAAACGTCTGAAGAATATGAAGCCAGATTAACAAAGCAACGTGAACGCTACACACAGATGATAGCATCAGAAACGCCTGAAGCATATGAAGTTAGATTATCACAAAGCCGTGAAAGACAAAAACAGCAGTTAGGGTCAGAAACGCCTGAACATCGCGAAACTAGGTTAAATAAACAACGGAAACGTACCCAGCAATGCAGAGCTAAAAATGTGCAGGCATTCGAGAATGCTATTAACGCAATTTGTGTACACGTTTGTGATATTTGTACCAAACGTTGCTATCCTAATCAAGTTCGTACAGTTCAGTTTAACGCTGCTGCATTAACATACCTACCTGTGGAGTTAACTTCGAAAATATCATTATTATTATGTTCACGCTGTCAAATACATGTTACCAGTAATAAAACAACAGCGCCACCAAAAGCTTACTGGAATAATCTGGATCCAGGTTCTATACCAGACGTTATTCAAATATTGACGCAGGCGGAACAACGTTTGCTATGCAGAATTATTCCCTTTGTTAAAATCGTGAAATTTACTGGCCTCTTTGGGCAGTACGGTTTTCGTGGACAGGCAGTTTTATTTGCCCAAGATATCTTTGAAGTCAGTGAAATACTGCCTAGGATGCTACCAAGATCGGCAAGCCAGGTAGGCATTATTGTAGTAACCGAACGATTAGAAAATTTAAACATCACTAGGGAATTTACAATATGTCGCGAAAAAGTTTATGCTGCTTTAAGATGGTTAATAAGAAATAACCCGCTTTACAAAGATGTACGTGTTGACGAAAATGCCCAAATTAATGACCAGGAGTTAATACGACTTAGTGTGCCCGAATTGTCTGAAGAGGAAGCGTCCAAAAGGAATGAAAATGAAATTCGAAATGCGTTCATTCCAATTAATAACGTTGCAAGAATTATTCGAGCTTCATGGCATCAAGGTGACTACAACGTCTTTACTTCGGGATATGCTGGTGTACAATGTAGTGCTATTTCGTTGGCTAACATTGTCCGCGCTGCAATCCTAAACCCTAATCAATGGGACGTCAATATTCTGAATGCTAACATGTTAGCGGGTTACTCCTTATATTGCTGGATTCGTACCCAGCTTGATCCTACTGAACTAGATGAAACAGGATATTTAGAGATACGAAACTTTCATGTCGTCAGGCAAAGTGTCCAAATGTATGATCGCCGATTTTCTATAGAATACGATGAAGACACTCTTTTATTCGGGAGTCTCCAAGATTCTGTAAATACCAATAATATTGGCATTACATTACATACAGCTTTAAATCGATTATTTGATGGGAATTCTTCAGGAATATTGACAGCGTCCAATAAGTCTGTTAGCGTATTTCGCGGTGAAGACAAATACTATTTTGCTGACTCCCATTCTTGTGGCCCAAAAGGAAAACCAACACCAGAAAATGGCAAAGCCTGTGTTATAGAATGTGACAACTTACAAGAACTGTGCCGCATCTGTAAAAGATGCCTTGGATCCCGTAACATCGCGTACACCCTATCGCGCGTAGACGTAAATTTGAGGGAAAATATTGTCATTCGTCATGGTGTACAAGTACAGCAACAGGAAGATGTCATCACTCATCAGCATGCACAAGTACAAGAACCGCTTTTGAATCTGAGATCTGAAACTATCCCTATACAAACATCTGTAATGTTGCCTATTGATAGCGTCCAACCTGATGTTGAAGATGAGCTAGAGGTATCTGAAAATGTAAACGAAATCAGAAGAAAGACAAACAATAATATTGTTAATGAAGCTTATGAGTTAAAGGCAGAAGAGTTCGCATGGTATCAGCTTTTCCCGTATGGTAAAAATGGGTTGAAAGAACAACGGTCCGTAAATATAAGTCCTTTGGATTACTATCAATTTCGCTTATTAGGTGCTGATGCTAGATTTCAGCGCAACG
The DNA here is from genome assembly GCA_038024825.1 of Polylopha cassiicola. NCBI lineage: Eukaryota > Metazoa > Arthropoda > Insecta > Lepidoptera > Tortricidae > Polylopha > Polylopha cassiicola. The sequence goes on along the minus strand of CP149060.1, from coordinate 6,654,026 downwards.
ATTACCTATTCTATGCTCTATCAATGTTTGAGTACTATCGAGTTAAATCAACCATTGCAGCTTGTGCGAGAAAAGTTGAAGGTGAAAACGGCAATCGAGTGGAAGACCTGCACTTATATTTAAAAAATCTAAGAGGTTCCGCTGCTTATTGGCGTAGTGCTCTTAGTGATCTTATAGCTCAAATTAGATGTTTAGGACCTCCCACTTACTTTGTTACATTGAGCTGCAATGATCTCCACTGGAAAGACATGAAAAGAGGTCTCCTTGTTAGTGATGGTAAACAGCACATTGACCCAGATGACATAGATATTCAGGAAACTCAAAGGCTCGTCGAGATGTATCCAGTTGTTGTCAGTAGACATTTTATGGTTCGTGTTAATGCGCTAATGCAGTTTCTTAAAACTGATACTGAAATATTTGGCGGTAAAGTTAAAGATCATTGGTGGCGAATCGAGTTTCAGAACAGAGGAAGTCCTCATCTGCATATGGTTGTTTGGGTCGAAGATCACCCGTCTGTTGTGACACCTGAAGGGATAGCTCGTATTGATTCAGTCTGTAGTACTGCCATTCCTCCAGAAACTTCAGAACTACATGAATTGGTTAAAAGTTGTCAAATACATCGACACACTAGTACCTGCACGAAAAATAATTCAGTTTGCCGTTTCAACTTTCCACGCTCGGAATGCTTAGAGACACATGTTATTGATCCTTCATCTAACGAATTCATCTACAACGGTGGTCGCATTTGCGTTCTGAAGAGAAAAAGTGAAGATGGTTGGGTAAATAATTACAGTCCTGCTTTGCTAGAAATGTGGAAAGCCAATATGGATATACAACCGTGTGGTACAAATGAGTCAATTGCTTATTATTACATTGCTAAATACGTGTCAAAATCAGAACCTACAAACCTAGATGGTGAAGTATCTCGAGCTATTCAACAAATTAGGAGAGAAGAAACTGACGTTTCGCGTAAGCTGTTTAAAATATGCATGCGCATATTAAGAGAACGTCAAGTTTCAGCCTGCGAATGCGTATTCAGGCTATGCCATTTGAGTATGCGTGACAGCTCGAGAAAAACAGTCTTTGTCAATACTCGGAAAGCGGAACAAAGGTATAAAGTGTTGAAGTTTAATGAAGCTGGTCAAGCATCAGGATATTGTGCCAATATTTTCGAACGATATGAAAAGCGACCAGCAGAGCACCCCAACTATGATTTTAACAATATGTGTCTCATAGAGTTTGCGATGTTATTTGAGCCACACTACACGAAACCGCCAGTTATAAATGAAGAGAGCATCGATACCGATGCTTATGCACCGCATGAGCAAACAGCAAGAAGTCGTCTTATAACTCTGTCAGACAACACAAAAATGACTATTAGAAACACGCCAGCTGTAGTACGGGTACCTAACTTCGTAGCAGCTTCTGATCCAGAGTCATATTATTACAGTTTACTAATCCAGTATATGCCGTATCGCAATGAGGCCGAGCTTATTGGAGAATTTAATAGTGCCAGAGATGCGTTTCTCGCCAACGAAGAAAGTTTAAGAGAAACAAATGCCTACTTGGAAATATATCGTGAACGTGACAGACAGCTTGAAAATGCATTCGCGCAAGTACACGCCTTTCAGATACTGGAACAAGCAGAGCCCATGGAACTAGACCATGAAGAAGAAGTTCCTTATTTGCCAATGAATGAAGATCAGTTCTTACAGGCTAAGCAGTCCATGAATGCAGGACAAAAGGAAATTTTTACATTAGTTACCCAGTCCATACAAAATCAAATGTCAGGTGCCGAGGAACGTTTAAAAATATTCTTTACAGGTGGAGCTGGTGTGGGCAAGACTTTTCTGTTAAAGTTACTACGAGACCATATTAATAGGTGCTACGCAAAAGATACGGTTAAAGTCTGTTCACTAACAGGAGTTGCAGCTCGATTAATAAATGGAGCTACGATACACAGCACTTTAAAATTGCCTGTACAGAAAGACGGTCGTATAACAGGTATGTCACCACTGTCCGGAAACTATTTACGAATAATGAGGCAACAATGGCATCAGACAGAATTTCTGATTGTCGACGAGATTTCCATGGTGTCTTACCAAATGTTGTGCATGATGGACGCTCGATTAAGGCAAATTAAGAACTGTGAAAATGAGTTTTTTGGAGGAGTAAACGTATTACTTTTCGGTGATCTTTTACAACTGCCTCCTATAAAACGATCAGGAACACCTGTTTTCAAACAGCCAGAACATCTCCAACCAGCTACTCATCTCTGGCGTTTATTCACGCTGTGTGAATTAACTGAAAATATGCGTCAGCAAGGTGACCAGACTTTTATCGATATTTTGAATGCTTTGAGAGTCGGTGAGCTAACAACCCAACATTTTAGTATTTTAATGGGAAGACTTCTTCAAGACACAAGTGGTGAGTTTGCAATAGACAAGGCGTTAAGGGTATACCCCACAAATCAACAAGTTAACGACCACAACTCTGCTGTATTGAATTTGTTTAAAAATAAAGGTGCTCGTATTTATAAAATAAAAGCTCAGGACCAGCTAGTACACGCCACACGAAATGCGAACAATGTAGATATAGCTACTATAATACCAGCTGATATCAACAAAACTGGGGGTTTACCAGCAGAACTGGAAATATTTGTGGGGGCAAAAGTCATGCTACGGTCGAATATTGACGTTTCAAAGGGATTAGTAAATGGTGCTATAGGCTACATCAACGAAATCGTTTGGCCTCAATTTCGTCGAACTCAGATGTATGCAACAGATGTACCTTCTGTTCGAATTGATTTCGCAAGAGACGGCGTACATCTTATACACCCGAAAGCCATACAGTTTCCAGCTAAGTACAATTACGGGACGGCCGAAAGAAGAATGTTACCTTTAATACTATCATGGGCTTCTACAATACATAAAATGCAGGGCAGCACTGTGGATCACGCAGTCGTATACTTAGGTGCGAAACTGTTTGAAGAAGGTCAAGCCTACGTGGCTCTTAGTAGAGTAAGATCTTTGCAGGGACTACGTATAGAGGAGTTGGACTGCAATAAACTAACGGGCAAGAAACCTTGCAATAATGAGGCACTAGTTGAATTAAACAGAATGCGAAATAAAAACTAAAAACTAGAAAATAAAAATTGGTAAAAAAAGTTTTTAATTTAAACGGTTTTATATTAAACATACACTGTAATGTTTAAAATAATGTACTAAAAGCTAAAAAATAATAAAATAGCTACAGTCGTGGGCATTATAAACATATGCATAGACTAGACTAAAATAAAACCGTGGGGCACGTCAATTGTCTACAATCGTAGAAAATGTTTCGTTTTGTAGTGTCACGCGATAATAAGACAGCTGTTGTTCAACCGACTACGATGGACGAGTGGCAAGTAGGGCTAGAATATTGAAATAAGCTAGCAAGCTCGACTATAAGCGAGTTTTAGGGTTTCATAGTGTTGAGCGAGTGTTTACTTTAATCATAAGTTTTGTCGATTAAAGACAAACTACGAGTAGTGAAGCGAGTCCTCGCCAGCCAGCTTAGCTTGCCTCTCATTGGTGGAACATGACAGCTGGACCTCATTCTACACTAGCGCATCTAGCGGATTTCTGACACGCGGTGGCCCTCATTGACGTGCCCCACGGTTTTATTTTAGTCTAGTCTATGCATATGTTTATAATGCCCACGACTGTAGCTATTTTATTATTTTTTAGCTTTTAGTACATTATTTTAAACATTACAGTGTATGTTTAATATAAAACCGTTTAAATTAAAAACTTTTTTTACCAATTTTTTTGTCTTTGAACCAAATCTAACACTTCATTGGGGTATCGAGTTAATACGGCAAAGTGTGTGTTTTCGCTTCTTGAAGCATACCATTGGGATCGCTTTTATTCCTAAATGCATTAAGCAATTAGCCCTTAAGATGACTTGGAATAATTATATACACACAAGACAGCTGTACTTAATCAAATCGAACAATAGATTAACAATAGAATAATAGATTAAAATATAACACTTCCTAGCTCCAACAAAATCAAAGAGCATAAATAAATCAAGACTGCAACAGGTAAATTCAAATTGACACCAGCTGTCGAGTGTTGAATTTCGTGTTCAACAGTCTAATGTCACAATTGGCGTGTGTCCAGAATAAAACAGAATCTATTCTAGTTTGGAATAATCGTAAACAGTTGCTGGGCGTTTACGCACAATTTGCATTATGGACAAGGCCTAATTGTACGTACATGTTGCTAATTTAGTACAGTTTACTTGTCGACCTTTTATTGTTATAAAATCGTTTTGAAGGATGTAACTATTTCTTTTAAGTGTGATATAGGTTCAGTGACCTTAGAATCAATTTGTGCAATACAAGATGGCGTCGAAACTTTTTTTCATTATTTACAACCGGCCAGCATTATCTTTCTTGATGATGTTAAACTTGTATGCAACCTCTTTTAGACTTCTGTTTTACTGTTTTTAAGCTCCGATTTTCAAGCTATTATAATTACAGTAGGCATTATGACCTACCGATTGCGTTACACAGATTTTGTTTTCAATTTAATTTTGTGGGTCTGAGACAGATAATAAACATTTTTATACTTTTCCGTAAAACAATATTTCCTCAAAATTTTATTGAAGTCGTCAAAGTATAATTTGATTCATGCTGATGAAGTCCTCGTAATACAAGGTTCGGATTTATGTTACAAACGGATGAAAATGAAAAAAAGGAAAGCGAAACCGAGACAGATAAAAGCTTTCTTTGTAATGCTTCGTAATTGAGAGCAAATCATAAACCGCCGAGTTAAAAGTGAAAAAGTTGATTTTGTTTATACTTTGTTTTTTGAGTTGAAAGGCTGGATATTTAGATCGTGTATTAATCTATATTGAGTATATTAATCAGAACCAGTGATTTTTTAAAATTTTAAACTTTTACCAAGTAGGTATGTTTTAAAACCGATACTATTTGTATATTTATCGTTTGGAGATTTTAAATACAAAAAAAATCGTTCGCGATGGCAACATCAATTATTATTCCCACATCGCACACCTAGATCTAAAGGGAGCTAACTCATTTTTTTTCAGCAGAGGCAAAAAACTAAAAAACTAATATGTCCTAGAAGTTTTTTGTTACATCTATGCTTTTTAAAAGACAGACTTATTGGTAGGTAGGTTTTGCTATAAGAAATTCGATGGTATGCATAACTTACTTCAGTTAAATTAACAAATTAGCTATTTTAACTAGGTCTCTAAAGTTCATTTACCGTCATTCTCAGATCCGACAGGCGATTGGGCTACTTGTCTCATGGTCTAATGTAATGGGCGGATATCGAACATTTACAATCATTTGCTGATGAATGCAGCTAGTCAAAGGCTTTGACGTATAGATGCTACGTGCATCTGATACTTGACGAGAGACAAGGCTGAAAGGAAAGATGTATACACTCAAAGGGATATAGCTCTAGGTATATGACAACTAAATGGATCCCAGATTCACACAGTACATGTCTGATGTGAGAGGTATGTAATGTAATTAATAATTATGAAACAACTATTAACGGATTTAACTTGCGTATTTTTATTCTCTACAGTTTCTATAATCGCAGCACGACTGAGCTGACGCTAAATAAAAACGTGAGTTAATTCCGTTAATAGTTGTTTCATTCCAATGTGTAATAACCGCGAAGGCATCAGAAATTAATAACTATAAAGGGATTTAACTCGCGTATTTTATTTTATTGGGTGACGTTTCGTAAAGTTTCCATAATTACGATTTACGAGGACTGATCTGACGATAGTCTAACGCTAAAGTGATTTACACAAATTATGTAAATTACTGAAATAGTTAAAGTTTTCGAAACGTCAGCCAATTAAATAAAATACGCGACTTAAATCCGTTTATAGTTGTTTTATTCCAATGTGTAAGTAGTTTCTTAGCGCGAAAATTAAAATAAAATGTTGTAATAAGTACCTATTAAAATTTTCAAGTGAGTACCTACCCATTATTCACAAAAAATATTATGTTCTTCTACTTACTAAAGATTATACGTCGTTACGTTTGAAATCAAATTTACTTACCCAGTGATATAATTCGAGTTAATTCACAATTCTATTACTTCCAGTAACGATGTGATACATAAAATAGGTAAACTAAGTCACTTTTCTAGCAGATAACAACTTTATTTATACCCCAAGTATAAATTAACCACCGGATAATATTAGTAAAATATTTTGAGCATAAACAATGTTTTATCATAGTAATTTATGATGCTTTCGAGGTTAATAACATATTGGAATAGCGCGTATAACACAGGAGTTAATCCGTCGAGCAGTTTTATTCCAAAATAATTTACTTATCAGTTAGGTAACTAGAAGTTGCAAACGGTATAGGTTAAAATGTATTCTTTAATTTTTTTATTATAATATGACGTAACTAAAAGTTTATAGTTTTTCAAATTTTCTTTCAACTGTGCTTTCAGAAATTGCTTCGTACCAAATTTCAAGATTCTGAGGTCAAGAGTTCCCTGTAGGTTTTGATTCCCTTGCTAGTGTCGAAAATTTGCTGCATAAGCTGTGTATTTTGATTGCGTTGACTTAGATGTTTCGTTTTTTTCACAGCTCCAAGAGACAGTAAAATCGAGTATCTGATATGAAGTTCAGCTTGATACCTCCCCGGGTTCTTGCGAAAAAGAGTCTTGACAGCCAGACAGATGAACAAATGTTATCCTAGTAGAGTTCCGTTTTTTCCTTTTGAGGTACCCTAAAAAAAAACTACAAAACACACGGATGACGAATGGACTTCCATTACACTGTTTTCAATTTTTTTTAATAAAAGCGTTATGTTTCTATCATAGAAACATTTTATTGGTAGCGTGCTATCCATTTATCAATTTTATCATAGAAGCCATAGATATATCACTATTGCCGCATTTTATGATTACAACATGCCATTAAACTATCGAGGACATACTTACCTATATTCATATTGTTATTATAATAATTAAAAATAAAACCTCCATTTAAGTCTCGAAGTCTGTGCATTTAAATTTGAATTCATGTGGTGATACATTTCGAGTAATTTTTTTCTGGTGAAGGTGCAAAATATAGTATACATAATAGGTAATTACTAATGCATGGTTAATACACATTAAAATAAAACAACAATAAAAGGAACTCCTGGGAAAAAAATCAAGTTTCTAACCCTTATTAAGTCAGTTTCTCCTTGTATATATACGTAAATACATAATATTATAAATAAAAATAAAAGGTTTAAGTATTTTTACGACGTAGAAGTCGCGTCGTGAGGCTAACTAACATCACGACTCGTTGTAAAAAAATCATAACTAAAACAATTTCTATGAAGCTTCAGCCTTACTAATATTTCGTTATTGTATACGTTATCGAGGCTAAATTATTATTATTGATTTTTGTTCACAGCTCTATATTTGCTGATAACTCAAAATATGAACTATCTACTGTGCGCAGTTTTATTGCTCTTCGGGTTATAGGAATAAGGGTCAAAATCAAACAAACGGGCCTAGTTGGCTAGTTTCCAAATACACTAGGATTGCAACGTAAACTTATTGACGGGAAATTTTATGCATTACAGATCGTGTTGGCGGTATTTTTACAGAAACGCTATTTATATAGGTACGAAACTAGGTTAAAGATAATATTATGTATAACGTGAAGCAATTTTCCTACTCGGTCATGAAATCAACTTATTAAATGCATTGACAATATTATACTAGCATTAGGATCATTGGAAAAAGAAATAGCTGGAATAATGAAAAACAAGTTATTGTAGTTTACTTACCAATTAATTCCGCGTCTACGTCCATTCTAAACGCATACTTCAGAATCTAGACGTGAAACATCCAGCCATATTCAGTCCACACACAGTTACATAAATAACACTAAGCACGTTCCACTTAATCAAAACATTCAAAGTCAATTGAGAAAAGGTTGAATGGAACATAACTGTAGTGACGTGACAATCGATAATAATATGTTATCGATAATTTAAGAATTGTCGGGATACGCGTTCAAACGCTGTGTCTCGGTAGCTGCGCGCACTACAATAGTTTATCAAGTCAAACGTAGTAGAATATCGCCGGCCCGGTAACACGTTATCGCATCTGACATATCATATACTCGTAAACAATACGGCAGCGTGTGCTCGTCAAGCCATGCGGATAACCTTCCGTTGTTATATACAGTTTGATTTTATTGCGATTGGGTTTTCTTAGTTGATTCGAAATGTGAAACTGCTTAATATGAAAGTAGTTTAACGGTTTTCGTGTTTGAACTGCTCAGTCAGTTTAGGTAAATGAAATTAGTTAGGGAGATTGTTTTTTCCAAGGATGCTACTTTTTACAATGGCAGTTATCTCTGGGGTGGTGGATTTCATAAGGAAGTGTGATAATAGGCAAACGACTGCTGTTTTTTTTGTCCATCAAGTAGATTACCAAAATTTTATAACATTAAATGGCAAAGATAGGCGTTTCAAAAGTTCGGTAGTAGGGGCTCGTGACATCACGTTATAGTCTAAATTCTACCATAATGTGACGTAACTCCTAAACTTTAGAAGCATTTATGTGTGTAAAAGATGAAATACGTGTCCAATACTTTTTAATAATCTACATGACGGATTAAATAGAATTTTGATTACTTAATTTAGTATAACCGAAGCTATCAGATCGTAAGCAGTTGTTTCGAATATTAATTTCTAGATTAGGCAAGTACTATAATTTGTATAATTAACAAAAAAACCTACATGGTCAAATTCCAAGTTAGTAAATATTGATAACTAGCTTCTGCCCGCGACTTCGCCCGCGTGGAACTCCTCCTTTTTTGCAGTCGGTTAAAAAGTAGCCTATGTCCTTTCTCAGGCTCCAGACTATCTTTTCACTAAAAATCTTAAATCGGTCCAGTAGTTTTAGCGTGAAAGCGTAACAGACAGACAGACAGACAGACAGACAGACAGAGTTACTTTCGCATTTATAATATTAGTAGGGAAGTAGGGATTATATTTTTAAATAACTAACTGACCCTGGGCTGCCATTGTTGGCATTCCTTTAAGAAAGCTCGAGCCTGGAGGAATGCTTTAACAAAAGTGATATCGAGCAATAGAAAACGAGCGATTTTGCTTCTTTTGTACTTAGATGTTATTCTAAAGAGAAATTCAGGGAGTAGGTCTATTGTCCCTTCTGAATTACTTTTAAGGGCACTTTAAACTTGTTTGCGAAGTGGATTTACTTTATACTTCTTCAAAAGGTCAAATATTTAAGTAACGATTTATGTCGATCGAAATAGATAAAGTTTTGAGCTAGGTTTAAAATTAAGTTATAGATTAAAGTTATTGGAAAATAGTCCCGCTAATCCTTGTGGGACTATATCCCAATATAACTTGAATTCCCAATAAGGCTTTAGATGAAAACTGTGTATCGACTTTTAAGAAACTCTAGTTTTAAAAACTTTTTTAATGGCGGGGTTTTTAAACTTTTTCGTCGACTTGGGGTTTACTTCAATATGTAACAATATAATATATTATTAAAACTTTTTTTGTTTTTTTTTTGTATATGTATGTACGAGGCTCTGCGTTGATATGTCAGTTATTAAATCAGCTTCTTCTTTTTTTATATACATAGATAATAATATTCATTTACATGCAGTGGGTGCATATTTATAGATTTTATAATTGATTTTAAAGGGACGAAGGTATCTCTGGAAGGTATATAATCTGGCCGAAAAGCAGTGTTATAATAATATTATACATAACACGTGCGTAATATTACGAATGCGCGTTATTTGTTGTGTTGTACTGTGCGTTATACAACTTATAGACCCCTCAATGAATAAAGGTAACAAACAGATATTTTATTAATTAATCTGTTTTATAATAATTTCTGATGACTTCGCGGTTGTAACTGTAAAGAATCGAAAACGTCAGCAAATAAAATAAAATAAAATACGCGAGTTAAATCCGTTAATACTTGTTTCATTCCTATGTGTAATAGCCGCGAAGGCATCAGAAATTATTAGATATTTTATTAATTAATCTGTTTTATATAACATAACTAGTGGCTGGCGGTTTCCTCAGGTGTTCATATCCCGTTACACCACACATGTGAAACAAGACACCTATTGCGATATTACTTGTTGCTATAACTTTACCTACATTTAACTAGTATGTAAGCATTTTATTGTTGCCAAGTATTTATTAAATACAGTGTGTGACGTTGGACCTACCTACTTGCTTCATTGATTGGTGTATTAGGTATATAATTATTATGATAATGCGTCTATTACAGAATCAAACTATAGTTGAAATAAAAATATAAAATATTAAATTAAAACTGTAATAATATTACGATTAGAAATTATGTTCTAATATGTATAGATAGAGACACTCTTCACGTTTTGTAATATAATTTTCAATCCTACCTATATATTATTAGGTAAGTATCTAGGTGTAACTTAAAAATGAAATGAAAATCAATGCATTATTATTTTATGTAATTTTAATGATATTTTTCTACTCTTGTCTTTCTATTAAAAACTAATGGTATTGAACCAAAAATATCAATCGAATTTCGATTGATAGATCGTAGTTAATACTATGTAATTTTACTCTTTGAAATTTTCCGCTCTTTTATTCACAAACGTAATAATATAATATGTAACAATAATACTATGGGTAAAGTACCTTAATAGAATTTTACTCTATGCCTAACATTATATTATGCATAGAGTAAAATTCCAAAATTCTACGTCAATTTCAATTCCATTTTAGATTTAAAATGGAATTGACATGGAATAGAATCATACTTCCTGAAGACAATGTTTTTATTCCGAATAGGCTAAGAGAAATACTTTACAAGGAACTAGCTCACTGTTGTATCATAAACAGACATTTGCGTAGAGCCATCGATGGCTGATTATCGTAATAGTTTTTATCAATACTAATGTGAGTGGATGTTTGTTTATCGCGACGTCGTAGCCGAGACTGGAGGTCGGCTGATAACATTGCATGCCAGTGCCACGCGGAGACAAATTCATAAAGAAAACAAGTCCCATAATAACAAGAAAGACGCAAGTCACATTACTTGATATTGTATTTACGCCGTTGTTCCACCTACTGATACCGAAGTGAAGATAACGCTTAAATGCGAAGGCAATCTTTTGCTAACTTAACTGTGATTATTGAACCATGTGATAGGAATTCAGAGTTTAACAGTTTGTTTCGGAACGCCCTTTAGTTATTCGATCATATCCACTACATATTACCTACGTAAATAAAAGTTGTATATTCAACATAATGATATTTATACTATATTATATTTTACGTGTAGTACTATTTATGTTTATTGTTATTATTAGTGTATTTTAATAATTTCTGATGCCTTTGCGGTTGTTACAGATTGGAATGAAACAACTATTAACGGATTTAACTCGCGTGTTTTTATTTTATTTGATGACATTTCGGATTCTTTACAGTTTCCATAATCGTAGCAGGACTGAGCTGACAATATATTATAAATAAATAGGTCCGTAGAGGCCTGTGCCCAGCGATTGTGCAATTTTGCCGCGAAATAATTAATACCTAGTCTAGAAAATAATTAAGTTCTAGTAACTTTTTTAAAGAAACTAATATATTTTTAACTAGTTTCATATTTGAGGCAGCTATTGGTTGACATAACCTTGGTACTTATGTCCCGAGAAACGGTCAGTTGCAATGTCATTGCACAAAGAAACGTCTAGACTGCAACGCTTATTGTTTCATAGAAGTCCAACTTTTGATTGACATAAATATTCAGAAAAATACACACTCAAGTTCCATTATATTCAAGTTCCATTTAATTGACAGGTCTTGTAGTTTAACATTCTGTGACATTTACAGACTTGTCTATTGACGTAAATAAGGAGCGAAATGCATAAAGTAAAATAACATGACTTAAGTTTTTTTTTAGTTACACTTAATTGACAAGTGTTATATTTTCTATTATAATGTATCTAAAAATAAACTCGAGTCTGTTTTTAACGTCTGGTATAGTAACTGCTATACCATAAGTTAAAATATATATTAGACAACTAGATTAGACTGCAGTCTAGATTAGAAGCTACACCACCGGTGTGAACAGTGTCACTCGCAGAGTGCCATAGGTTTAGTCATGATAGATCCGGCCACGATAAATAGAAATATTCGCTATTAAGCCATATGAAATGTGTGAGTTAGTAGGTACCTACATAGAAACTTTCTTAATACACCCACAGAAGATGTGAAGTTATTACTGCAAAACCGAACTAGATGAGAAGCATCTAAGTTTGTAATTTGTCGTTTTAGCTCTGAACGACCTAAGGTTCGAGCTGTCAGTTCCTGAGGGCAAGTCCGGCTAATGCTTGTGGGTGTACGTATTTGACCCCGCCGGCGGGGCCACTGTAAAACGCTCAACTTTGCTATGTGTGTGTGCGCACGCATACCGCCTAATTGGCGGTTGTGACCTAATCAAAAACAATCTTATATATATAGCAGCACAATAATAATATGCTACCACACACGTAGAGGCGTGTCTATAATTATTTTCTCGCTCAGTATCTCCGCCATGTCTATATATTCTAACTCTATTTAGGGTGCATAACAAATTTTATTATGCACCTAACACGATTGCTCTCATCTTGTCAGCCACGGGCGTTGCATATTGCGGTTAAGGATCCTTGCACCTCCTGAATTAAAAATGGAGTGTAGTTTTAATGTAGATTTTGTGAATACCTGGACTTGGTCCTTGTCAAGTATCCACTATAACATTATTGGAATACGTCATTCGCCACTAAAATATTTATTATTTAACATAATGACGAATTATGAACACGTATGTACTTCAATAAAATAATTTAATGTTAGCTCTACTAGCGTAAAACGACAGCTACATAAATATAAATAATACATATATCATATAATATTTGAAACGTTTAAAAATAAAACTAGGTATATACAAACAATAAATAAAACTTAACAAAAAGGCCGTCTATCAGCCAGTTACCGACAACTTACCTACGTAGATACTTTGCCACATATTTCTTTAAGCATATCTCTTAAAATGATCCCTCAAACACGAGTTTCATTAGCTTACACTGATTTAGTTCTATAATGACCTATATCACTATAAAAGGTGAGAGAGGCGTGCGTCATTGATAAAAGGTGATAACGCAACGGCAATTCCTATACACGTAATGTAGTATAAAACCAAGGTGTTTTAAAGGAAATAAATAAGATAAAGATGCACGAATCAGGTACTTTGATGCATAGTGGAGTCATTGAAGCATTATGGGTCCGATTTTTTTTACTGTGAACCGAATTGCATACAATTTTGGAATTAGGTTCATCTTACCCTTAAGTTCAAAAGTGAAAATGATTTGAACTCCGCTACCACCCGGGGGGTGATTGCCACCCCTTCTCGGGGGTGAATTATTTTTTTTTCAAAATAACCTCGGATATCGATAGAAGGCCTAATTTTAAGGAAAAAATCATCTATAAAGTTTTTCAAAAAATCCAATACTTTTCAAGTTATTTGCAATTGAAAATTCGCAATTTTTTCACATTTTTCATCGGTTTTTTGCAAAAATCTCCAAAAATATACGTTTTATCGAAAATTTTATAAAGAACAAAATTGTAGCAGGCAAAACAATGAACAATTTGGTTTTTTATACAGTATTCTAAGTGCAATATTAAGCTATAAATTAAAGATCAAAGCCGTTTTTTATGTTGCCTGAAATTTAATCGATGTGGTAAATGCCATCTAGCGGCGAGCAGATGCATTTTATGCATTCTAATACAAAAGGGTTTTGTAGCGCTTAAAATAAGCTTTAAAATGAGCACTATTAAAAGTCTTTTGCACGTAAAATAAGTGAGCTGTATTGCAAATAAGGGGAACAACTAATGTTTTTTCTTTAAAATCAATGGGTTTCATAAGTGCCATTTCCACCATAATTAAAATTAATCGTATTCCGCCTAGAATTAACTTCATTATGAAGAGTTTGATAGATAATATCAGTTTGGCTGCTTCAGGACACATATTTTTCAAAAAACTCACGATTAACTAAAAAAACAAAATTTCAAATTTTTAGAAATCCCACGTTTATTTCATAATATTTCAAGAATGACGACAGATAAGAATAAAAGTGTATGAATAAAAAATGTAGGTATTTTTCTGACAAACAATTTGGTTTTTTTGTTTTTTCTGACAAACAAAAATTGACGGAAATGTGATTGTTTAAAGAGCACGTGGCAGCGCAATCACTGCCTCTCTTAAGCTCTTTAACCCTTCCCCGTTTTAGAAAAAGGTTTTTTACTATATATTGCAATACAGGATGTTGTAGCTCTCTTAATTACCTTTACAATGATTTTTTATAAATTGTGATAGCGTGAAAATTAAAGGAGCTATGGTCCAAAAACTTATCATATTTTTTTCTACTTAGTAACTGAAAATTTCGGAGTGTGAATAATTGGAGCAATGTGAAGGTACGCGGTATAATATAGACCCACAACTATTGTAATGTGTATATGTTAACGGAAATGTATATAATCCGTCATTGTATACAATTCCTAGGAAATGTATGTAATTCCTAATATCGCAATCGGAAATGTAAAACATTTAAGACATAGGTTAGGTTAGGTTTCCGCGAGCCAGTATGAGTCTGGCAAACCTTTTGCCTTCCCCAGGGCATAAGGTATCAATGAGGATTTCGCCACTAAAAAAAAAAAAAAGTTGGGTTAGGTTTTTTTTTTAGGTTAGGTTAGGTTAGTTTTAAGGGTAGAAAAGCTTAAGAACATGATAATCGTTTGCGAGAGTGTGGAATAATATTTAAATCCTTTTCATTTTATCAAAAAAAAAATATCAAGGGGTAGTATTCAAGGGTTGAAAGGGGGTTAAAAATTTGATAATTATTATAGAGAATATAAAATATTACTTACTCTATACTTACATCTTTTTATGTCATACCAAAGTATTTTTTTCAGATTTTTTCAATTTGGGGGTTGTAAGATTTTCAAGGGGTTGAAAATAATTTTGATATGAGGTAATTATGTTAGAAAATACTTTACCATTTCACCACTTACTATTAGACATGTTTTCTAGCGATAAAATGGCTCAATTACAATTTTTCCATTAAGGGGTTGTTTACACCCCTTAAAAATAATAGGCGGAGTTCAGATCATTTTCACTTTTGAAGTTAAGGTTAAGATGTGCCTAATTCCAAAAATTTCATGCAAATCGGTTCACAGTAAAAAAATTCGGAGGTAAGGCCGTATTTTTCGCTTCAATGACTGCACTAGCACTCAAACCAATCGATTTACATTAGACATAGGTACATTATTGGTTAAAGATATGCCGTTGAAATTAGCAGGCGATTTTATTTATTTACTAGCTTTTGCTCTTGCCTTCGTCCGCGTACTCCGCTAAGGAATGTTATTGCAATAAAATAAGAAAAAAAAATACTTGCTATGTTAAATATATGAAAAAGATTGGACTAAGGAATTACATGCCCCATATAAACTTTTACACCCGCAGCGGCTGCCATTCTTATTTATAAAAAAAAAATATATATTATCTGTCGGCCTAGTGGTGGAGCCCCTGACTACGAAACCGGAGGTTGCGGGTGCTATTCCTGCTGGGGGCAGATGTCAGTGTGATAAGCAATCTTTGATGTATTATATATGTATTTATGTATATATTGTTCGATAATAAAATGTATAATAATTTGGGGTAGAAATTCAAAAATCACTTCCTTAATTACAAAACTCTTAAGAGAATAGAATACCACGTTCAAGATTAGCAAACCGAAGGAAACTTCTGCAAAGACTAAAGCATTTACATAATTAATGAAGCTAAATGAGTTGGCAGGTTTGTAAAAGGATGTAATTACAACCTCACCTCATATAATTTATCATTTTGCAAAGGGTAATATCACTGCTATATACAGTAGGTAGTCCCGATTCCCATGATGCTTGCAAAAATGTCCAAATCACGACTTTCATTGGAATAAAAGAACTATTAACGGATTTCACTGGAGTATTTTATTTTATTTTATTTGCTGACGTTTCGGATTCTTCACAGTTTCCATAATCGTAGCACGATTGAGCTGACAATAGTATTCTAACGCTAAATAACGCTTTAGCGTTAGACTATTGTCTGCTCAGCTCATTCCAATGTGTAACCGCGAAGGCATTAGAAATTATCACGATTTTTATATTTGATGAATAATATAAAGGGCTTTATGGCAATATAAAACGGGGCTGTTAATACATAAATCATTTTAATATGCTATCAAGCAATAAATTACAAAGAATCGATTACGTACAAATTTTATTATAATATTTACCTAACGGAAAAACGACCCAACAATTTTATTTTAGAGGGGCAAAATTTTTTATTGTTTAATTAAAGGAGATAATGTATTTTTTTTTTGGAAATTCAGCAGTTAAAGAGTTGAAAAGAGAAACACTAAAATCTACGTGTGCGAAGAAAGCTCGTAACTATGAGTTAAATAAACTATAAAAAATTACATGTAACTTATGTTGAACGCCTGTTGATAATCTATAGCTAGTATTTTCAATGAAGTATATAGACTTCAGGCTTCATCAAGGAGTAATTGTAGGGTACCTATTATTGCAGTTTCAGAAATAATAGATAGCAGATACATACTTAATAAAATTACTTAGTATAATTATATAGATATCGGAAAGGAATTTCTATTTGAAATTTATTACTTTTACTGTTCTATATTAAGCTAAAAAATGGTATAAATTTCGGAAGAAGCGCTGGCAACCCTAAAAGAACTCAAGTCCTTTCAGAGTTGCCAACAACAAATTCTAATTTCTTTTAAAAATTTCAGACCAAGGTCTTGAATATTGCAGTGCAAGCTGACAGATCATCTATTTATAACCTGAGATCAGATTGTACGTAACGTTGTGACGTCACATGTAAACTGTTATATATTTAATAGGGATTCCTCGAGGTGATAATTGTAAACAGTGTTGCCATAAACATAGAACAATGGTAAAACATCTGCCCTCATTATTACGTAGGTTACTTATCAGTCTGCCGACGACTTTGATGCGAAGAAAAAGGTAGGAATGGTTTTTATCAGAGTTTTTATTCTGCTTTTTTTTACTGTTTGACGCATTAGTTGCCTACTAAAGAATGTCATGAGGCGATATTTTTACTTAATTCATGTCAACACTCAACTATTTTCTAAATTTTAATATATAACTTAATCAAGTAACTTAATAAGATATAAATTTTCCAAACGTTAGCAAGTACAATAAAATACTCACACGAGTTCAATCCATTATAGTCGTTCAATTTTAATTCAAAATGAGAATAATTTTCTTCATCAATTTAACTTACCTACTGTATAAAGTGACTTTCTGACTTCAAAAAAAAAACAGTGAAATAATTTTTCAAATCGGTCCAGCCGTTTTGGAGCCTATTTAATCCAAACAAATAAACCTTTTCTTTCTTTATTATGTTAGTATAAATATAGACTACATATAATACCTATATTCAGAAGCGAAATCGGCGTCATAGCGAGACTGACGAACAGCAATTCATTTTAAATATAGGTACCTATAGGTAGTAATTCATATTTGATAAATTTGGTTTTCTCAATAGCGATAATACGTACAACTTATTAGAACACGTTTCTTTTAAATAATTCATAAACAATATTACCCTCATAAAACTTTTACCTTAAAAACAATTTTGTTCCAAACTCGTAGTGTAATGAATAACGCGTAAAACGCAAAGTTAAACAACTGAAGGTAATCTCGATTCGGTGAAAGTAAATAAAAAATTACTTGGAACGAGTTTGCGTAGGTACGTCTCAAAATTACGAGCCTGAAATCCAAGTTAAGGGTTCCAAGGAAGGTATTATTTGGGAATAAAGTTTGTTAATTTATCGCTCGAAGTTAAGTGAACCTAATGTACCGTGCCTTTGTCCAATTTTATTGTATTACCTACTGGAATTCCGAACCAATGTTCTGGATAAAAAGGTTAGTAAACGGGTACGGTGTCTTTTGCTTTGAAAGTAGAGTTCTGTTCATTATCCTATAAGATAATTATTACCTAGTAATCAAAATAGAAACTAACTAACTGGCTGACAGATTGACTAACGTTCGAGTATAGTCTAAACAAGGGCGGATCCATTCATGGGGGTCGTAGTAGTCATGACCCCAGGCTTGAAGGATAACAGTAGATATATCTAGAAACTTAAAACATTTACATAATTAATTTTATTCACACTAAAACTACTGGACCGATTTTAATGAAATTTGGTACAAAGAAAGTCTGGAGCCTGAGAATGGACATAGGCTACTTTTTAACCGACTGCAAAAAAGGAGGAGATCCACGCGGACGAAGTCGCGGGCAGAAGCTAGTTTCTTTAGTGGTCACTGGGTGGTCACTAAGCGACGTCACTGATAAACCGTAATAAATGAATAGATACATATTTCTTAGTTATTTTATTACTCCAGTGATTACGAGACTCACTGGTCTCTAAAACGCTTTCCGTAGGCCGACGACGTGACTTATTTCATTACCAAGAATAAACAGTCTCAAAAGAACGAATATTCACAAGACTGCGTCCCTAAAAATATTAAAAATGGTGCAACCAATAATAATTTGCTTACGCATTTTTTAGTGAAACGAAACAATGTTCTTCGCTATGTCGCAAATATCCATGACAAAAACTAAGAAAGTATTGACTCTTCCCAGTTTCTTAAGAGAACATTATAGTTGTCTCTGGTAGCAGAGTGGTAACTTTCCATTAAAAACACGGAAAAATTAATACAAAGGTAACTACTACCAACAATTAATTAATGCTGATGCTGTAATTTCTACGTAAAATCTGTTAGAACCCGTGACGCTACATAAAAATATCATAAACAATTGTTCTGGGAAAGTATTACCTACCTGCGAAAATTTTGAAAATGACCCAGTCTCGAGATTTGTTTATTAACTAGGTACTTAATTAAATGACAAATACACCTACCTAATTCCAATGAAACGACTATAAACGGATTTAACTCGCATATTTTACTATATTGGCTGACGCTTCGGAACCTTTAGTTTCTATAATCGAAGCACGACTGAGCTGACGATAGTCTAACGCTAAAACGAGTTAAATCCGTTTAAAGTTGTTTCTTTCCAATGTGTATTAACCGCGAAGGCATCAAAACATATTATGAACTAGCGGCCCCGGCAGACGTCGTCCTACCCGTCCGATTGTTTCGTCAAAGATCTGTCAAAGTCTTCTATTACTATTCATTAAGTGACAGTTACTTAATGAATAGTAATTCTTCATAAGGCTTTATATTTTCCCCGTTTTTTACACATTTTCCACTGTTTTTACGCTCCTATTGGTCGCAGCGTGATGTTATATAGCCTAAAGCCTTCCTCGATAATTGGTCTATCCAACAAAAAAAGATTTTTTGAATTTGAACCAGTAGTTCCTGAGATTAGCGCGTTCAAACAAAAAAACAAACAAACAAACTCTTCAGCTTTATAATATTAGTATAGATAGAACTGTCAATTTAGTGTAATAGTGACAGGATTAAGTGAGCTCGTGTTTCAGTTCATTGATCGCGGTGGAAAGCTAGCACGAAAACCAGTATTCGTTAGTTTAAAGTGGTTTTATAATTGTTGGAGTGGGATTAGCAGAAATACGATAGTTGGAAGCTTTGCTTTGTATTGTTAATTTAGATACTAGGATATTCGGACAAAATTAATCTGTAACTTTATCCGGGTTAATTGAATGAATTTTAACTCGTAATTTAACTTTATTGAAACATGAATAACATTTATTTTCATTCGACGTTACACAAATTACGTGGAATATCTTTTTCTATCTTTTTATATTGTTTGTAGTTCTGTATTAAAATTTATATGAATCTGAAACTGCAGCTTTCGAAGCTTCGGTATACAATTAATATTAATATTACGCAAGTTATAATTATTTTATTCCAATGTTTTATAGGTTGTACTGTTAAAGTTTATTATAGTGTTAATCGTATTGATTGCATAATATTATTAATAATAAGTGCACCAGCGCCATAATAGTGATATAATAAACATGTTTATAATCCATCCTTGTATTCTTAATGTGACAACACTTAATAAGCTTTGTTCTATTGTTTATAGTTATAACAGACTAGCTGTGCCCGCGACTTCATCCGCGTGGAATAGTTATTTTCCCCGTTTTGTACACATTTTCCACTGTTTCTTCGCTCCTATTGGTCGCAGCGTGATGCCTAAAGCCTTCCTCGATAAATGGTCTATACAACAAAAAAATATTTTTTCAATTCGAACCAGTAGTTCCTGAGATTAGCGCGTTCAAACAAACAAACAAACTCTTCAGCTTTATAATATTAGTAGGTATAGATTTAAAATAAAAATACCTAAACCATTTTATCACCGAGTTAGTATACAATAAGAACAATTTGAGATTAAAATTTAATTACAATGTATTCACAGACGGCGCGATTGAAAACCTAATTAAGTCACAGTCAGGTAACGCAAACCCAATTTTAGGCACGTGTTGACACTACAACGATAATTATACATACATGACACGAAACAACCGCTTAATTAACTACATTTAACTATTTCTGAACAATTCTGTGATTTCGGTACTGTAATGTGTGACTTAATATAATACTGATTTAAATTTTCATATGTACTTAGTATACAAAAACGTTCTGGATGCGACGTTGCAACCGTGCGCCGTGGTTTGAGTACCTGGTTCTAGACGATCACGGTTGCAACGTCGCATCCGAAACGTAGGAGGTAATTTAATTATTTATTTCCGCGAATAAGTCCCGTTTGACATGACTTATTTGTTTTCTTTATTATATTCAATAATACTATAAAGCAATTGCAGTCGTAAATGAGATAAACTTAAATTTAACCATGACAACGCAACGTGGACGTGAAAGCCAATTTATGGAATAAGAATAGTAGAGTGAGATCCCTGTAATTTTTGGGAATGTATTTTTTTAGGATTGGTAGAATGAAATAAACTTATAAAGAAATTTAATGGATACTCGTTATGCTGAAAGCGGGGTCATCATTTACAGATATCAAAGATATACAAAACATAATGATATTTTTGTACAAAGACAAGAGTAGAAAAATTTAGACAGTGGGATCTCTCTTGTCTTTGTACAAAAATATCATTATAATTAAAAACGAATGGTATTGAACCAAGAATATCAATCGAATTTCGATTAATAGATCGTAGTTAATATAGACAAAACAAGAAGAGAGAATGCAAAAAGTCTGATTTCATAATTGCCCCGTTAAAGTTCTAAGCATAAAGGCTGTGACATGGAACGACACACATGACTGACGTCATCGGTCAATGAATCAATGAGTACATTTTCTACTCGACCGATCAGGCTTCTCCGGACCTATTTTCACACAAATTGACACGCGCGTGCCGGAACAACAATCACTACAAAATGGAGTTCGGGATATTGCTAACATATTGCCGCTATTCTCCCTATTGATGACGTATGTAGACTTTGCATAATATTCGATCTTATTAACATATTAAAAGGCTATATGACTGGTCGATATGAACACAGCCGAAACTGCTTAACATTTCTTTGGAAATTCACTCATTATGCCTCAAATACATTATGATCTTCGCATTGCCAAGATGTCGTTCCTGGCCACACTCTACTCTAATTCATGGCGACGTTTCGCCTTGTGTGTGGCTCTTAGACTCGCGCCAAAAACAGACAAAAAGCGGAGCGGAGCCTGACAAGAAGCATGACGTGCGGCATGACGAGGAACAAGATATTCGGCATGACCATTAGAGTGGCCACACGAGTGCTCTGCTTCCTTTCCTCGCTACTTCCCCAGCCTGCGCAAGTCTTGTATGTGGTGTAAGTGGATAAAACAGTGTCTTTTTATAATTTCAAATCTTAAGAAATTTCTTGAAACTGTGTATGTATTTTGGAATTATAAAAAATGTATGAACTATTCGGAAATAACTTAAAGAAACTGTATTCTTATAGGTACTGAAGATGACAACACGATGTCTCAGAATGTTAAGATTTTTTCTCTAAAGGCGCTAAAAAGATGACAAAAATCGAGAAATGCTGACGAGAAGTCTAACTAGCATTACAATTGAAAAACTAACTTTTACAAGCATAGCTCAGACTATAGAAATAATCTAGCTGTATTTCCTATTTTATGCCTCCATCACCGCATAGAATTTTTCCTGAAAACTCTCCTAATTGTTTTGTAAAGTTTTATAACAAGGTGTCTGGTGGTGTACCTACACTTGAAACTGCATTGTTGACCTAGTTTTCTTTAGTTGCAGTATTTTTACAACAACTAGAAGTGAGCAATTCTGAACTTGCATTTTAGTTTAAAATTAATGGTACGTAAAACAAGTAAAATTATTTTTTGTAAGCAAACTTGTTTTGGTCCTACCTATAAATTATCTATAGGTAGGACCAAAACAAGTTTGCTTGGCTTCTTTAATTGGGACATTACTTGACTGAAAGAAAATGCCCGACGGCATTAAGTTTGCCAATTATCCTTTATTTTATTACATTTTGTACAAGAAAGAAAAAGTAAACAACGACGGTTGTCAAAACATGCTTATGTTTAAGGAAAATGTTATGTTAGGTTCTTAACTATTTGATTTTCGCGCATAATATGTTTACGTCAAAATTCTCTCTGAAATTATGACACTATTCAGAACACGTGCAAAGAAAGTTACGTATAAAAGACACGATTTCCAGCTTCAGGGCACAAATTCAAATAACATGAAGTCGGAAAAGATAATCTCACCAAAACATTCACGTGAACGGAATAAAAAAATGCCAAGTCTATCACAATTTTTTTTTTCGTACGACTAAGGCTGACATTATATACCTTATGACATTATATTTTTTAGTTATCGCGATAAGTTTTGTGTAATAAAGAGATACATTACATGGTACAGATTATGGGGCAGCGGCTTAACCATTTCGAATATCATTGACTTTTAAAAACATCTTATATTAAGACACAGTATTTTGTAGGCTATATAAGTACTAAATGTTGGAATGAAAGAACAATAACGGATTTAACTAGCGTATTTCGCGTATTCTTCACACAACTGAACTGACGATAATCAAACGCTAAAATGAACATTAATTTTAGCGTTAGACTATCATCAGCTCAGTTGTGTGAAGAATTTGGGAACTGTAATGTTTTCTTAACGTTAAGAAACAAAATTAAATACGCGAGTTAAATCGGTTACAGTTGTTTCATTCCAATGTACGAGTATAATAACCGCGATCATCAGAAATTAAAACTTTAAGTTCTAACAGGTGTTTTTTTAATCCGAAACTTGGCTGACACACTGCCGTGTGCCTAAACACGTTCCGTGCAAGACACGAAGCCTCTTCCCGAAGGATTCCTTAAATTATACGTCGAATAAGTTTATCGTGGGAAATAAAGCTACATAAAATACTGGAAACCATACGTTTTCTTTTGAAATCGTAATGTTCGAAACATTACAATAACACATTGATGTTTTTTTTAACAAAGCTCAAATCCATTATGAATATAGCTTTATATTATTTACGGGACGTTATTTGTTTTATTAACGTATTGTTGACGTACTTTCCTATAGGATATTAGTACAATACGCACCTAGGCCGGTAAAATAAAAAATGTCTCAGATCACATTTTTGTCAACCTCGGCTTCGCCTCGGGCGACAATTACATGTGATCTGAGACATTTTTTATTTTACTGGCCGAGGTCAGTATACTATTTTTCTGTTCGACGAAGCCAGAAAGCGGCAATTTCATTTAGCGCAGCCGGAGGACAGAAAAATATATTATTTAATCCTACTACTATTATAAAGGCGAAAGTTTGTAAGTATGGATGTATGGATGTTTGTTACTCTTTCACGTAAAAACTACTGAATGGATTTGAATGAAACTTTACCACAATATAGCTTATACATCAGAATAAAACATAGGCTATATTTTATAACGATATTGTGCAAAGTACTTAAAGTACGCAGACGAAGTCGCGGGCAGAAGCTAGTAATCCATAATGAAATATTAAAGCATAAAATAACATGCAAAAAACGCTCTTATAATAAACACGCTCCAATATAACGACTTACGTAAAACTTATCAATAAAGGGATTTCGCAAACAAAACTATAAGGGTTGTTTGCTAATCACTTTCAAGTTTCAAAGAAAATCAAAGGTAACTACTAAAACACGGGGAATATAGAAACGGAACTAAACTCTCATTAGCAAAAGTCAGCAAGTCAGGTTCAAAGACTGACGCTGATTAGTTCTTATTAAAGCAACGTAGAACGCCTAGCTCAGACTAGTACTTATATAATAATATCTATATACCTACAGCTAGTATTTTACGAGTTAAAACCACAGGCACCCAAAGCACTATATATATGTGCAAAATTTTGTATCCGGTCAATAGAATCGTAATAAATTGACCTGCAACCTTATTCTGTAAAGCAATTGGTAAGATCGACTAAAATTGGTTTGTTTTTAGAATTAAGAACGCTCACATTCGTATTTGCTTACCCTTTGGTTATTTTTAAACGAAACCAATTGCATTGGTTTAAAAATACCAAAGCGTTATGTTACGATAGGGACCGTTCTAGCGTTTTGAAGCAAACCAATTCGGAACGTTTTCAAACCAATTGTATTGCACAATGAAGCCGCTGAAATTTGTTCCAATTTAGTGAAAAACTATGCATTTATGAAAAATATTTTATTTCAATCTTACTTACACATGTCGGTAGAGGAATTCGACGTAGATTGTCGATTGTGTACTAAATGGATTGTAGATACCAATTTATCCTTTGCCGCTGACAATTCATCTGAAAACAATATGTTTAGGTACATGTATAGTATTTATTTATATGTGATATGTTTTTATTTATTTACTAATATTACGTTTAGAGGTTACTACGTAGGTATAATAACAGCTTAGTTAGTTATGTTTATTTATTCTTATCTTTTTTTAACCGACTTCAAAAAAACGGGAGGTTCTCAATTTATCGGGCATTCTTTTTTATGTATATTCACCGATTATTTATAGCTAATTATGAATTGGTATAGAACCATAAGTATAGTAACCATCTGCCTGAAATAAATTGCTAGATTTCATATTCAAAACGAAAGTAAAATACGTAAAGATTTAACTATCGTTGGTACGTTATGTCATTACTGAACTGTCTTCTTCTATTTTATTCTATTTATGCTCCAATTAACATATAAAATATTATATTGTATAATTAAAACCTGTACAGCAGCTTGCAGGGTTTGTATTGTCAAGGCGTTGCCTAGCAACTCTTCACAAATTTCCAATAAAACTCGACGACAGTTACTTAATTATTAATTTATTTCAAATCTCTGTGATAAACAATTCAAGTTTAATTGATGCTTGACGCCTAAAAGCAGAGAATGGCAATCAAACTTAGAAACATCAGATAATAACGAAAGGCTCCGAATCTCGATACTTATTTAGAAGTTTAAGAAAGATTGAGGTTTGACAGGTTTCAATCCTTTCAGTTAGTACCTGTTTAAAGGCAAGGTAAAATTTAAATTCATTCTCTATAACCACCTGCTACAAATAGTTTATAAATTATTCACTGGACGAGCGATACTGGATATTAGTCAACTATTTACAGTTCGAAGATTGTTTTTATCTGTTGGAAAAATGAAAAATAACTTGCACAGGATTCACTTGGATATTATAAAGCAGGTATATACTATATTTCCTTTGTGTTTTGTATATTTTATGGACTAACAGGCACCGCTACTAGAAAAAGGGTGACAACTCGAAATGTGTTACCACATGAACTCAAATAAAAGTGTGCAGACTTAAAGTTTCAAATGAAGTAACAAAATATTTCCAGATGTTACGCTTTTCTAGCAAAGGTGCAATGTACCTATGACCGTATTTTTAACATACCGGCTTAGAAAATTAGTTTGTAAAAAAATGACATTTTTTTTGGTTTATTCTCTCAACAAAATCTCTAATCAAGAATGTAAAAATATTTCAACATTTTGTTATTATAAGCGTTGTCAAAGGCTCGTCCCTCGACGCCGTTCTTTGTGTTTTGTTTATTTTATTCATTGCAAAAAAATAATCAACTCCATTGATTGAATAAAGTATTGAGACGGCTTTTATTGAGTTACCGAATTTGACGCGCTTAATTTAGAAAATACAATGTTAACGCACCTAAATATTATGGTCTAAAAATATCGTATTTTTTATATACCGATAAATCGTATAAGTTTTCACAAAGAAGTGTCTTTGTAAAATAACAATATAGGTATCAAGCGTAATAGAAAACGAAATTTGGGTATGTAGACTGCAAACAAAAACTTTTTTTTGCAAAAAGGCAAAATCCAATAGGGACTAACGATTGTACGCAAAAGAGAGTTCTATTTCAAAATCGTAATAAACAAAGCTAGTCCAACGAGGTTTGCAAAGCGACAGAACAATACGTTTAAAATTTAATAAAGTTTCGTTTATAAAGTTGTAAATTTAGATTTCTTTGACTCAATTAATAACACCATAGTGTAACTGGAATGAGCACGGTGCCGCGCGTATAGTCATATGCGTGGATTCAAGTCCCACTGGGGTCCTTTCTTCTTTTTTCTACTCTTGTCCTGGTGCAAATATTGTTAATTTAATACTTTTATAATCTAGTTCAAGCTTAAAAGCAAGGCAATAAACAACTAATTTTGGAGCTACTATATTCTGCATCAAGGATTGTTGAATTAAAATAACATCGCAATTCGGAATCAGAACCTTTGACCATTGCACAAAGCTCACCCAATATCCGATGTTTTTTTTTTCTCGCTGTGAAAATAGAAAACCTACAAAAACTAGTGGGCTCAGTCGTATTAACATTTCACCGCTCGTTCCTTTATTTCATTTAACTGTTAGATTTTAACCTAAGGTAACATTAAATCAAATCCAAGTAGGTATAAAAAGTAAAACTGAAGATTCTCTTTCTTAATGACGAAATAAGGCCTATTTTTAAGGTCCCAGTAAGTTATTTACCACTTTTCAAAAACATCGTTTAACCTCCTCATGAATGACTAATTTATGTAAATATCCATCTAAAAGGCAATATTATTCTGCTTAAAAATAATATAACTATTGGAATGAAATAACTATTAACGGATTTAACTCGCGTATTTTTATTTTATTTTATTTGCTGACGTTTCGGATTCTTTACAGTTTCCATAATCGTAGCACGACTGAGCTGATAATAGTCTAACGCAAAAGTGATTTATACAGTTATGCAAAGTACCTTATATTTAAATTACAAATTTTGAAAAAACTACCCTATTCTAAATTATGAAATATTAATGTTACATTTTACGCAAAATATTTTACTATTATACAGTACAATTAAAACCTAATAGGGGGCGTTACCAGCGTTTCGGAAAGACCACCATTACTGAGAAGAAACGCCGCAAGAAACTCAGTAGAAAGTCGCTTTTTTAGGACACTTATGTATTTACAATGAAAAAATATTATGACTGGCGAAGGCATCAGAAATTATTATAATAAGTAATAAAAAAACTACCTACCTTTACGCATTCCAAATGTCGTCGATTGTATTGAAACCAATTCAATTAACCTAACCTATTTGTCTAATATTGTTTTTTTACTTAATTTGTTTATTTATTATTATATACGTTTTCGGATTTACCTAATTACCTAATAAAACTGTCAAGGAAAATACTGTCTAATTTTATAGTATATATATACCTATATATATATATAAATAGTTGGCCTAAACTAAATTGGCGTTATATAAAAAAGTGGTTGGTTTTAAAACAAACCAATTGGGATCGCTTTCAAACCAATTGCAATACAGGGGACGGCTTTATGCATGTATGTTACTACGACAGCTATAAAGTTCTCGAGACGCGACTAAAGTCTTGTTATATGCTAATACATAATTAATTTTAAAAGTTCAACGTCCTCAAAACAGGCGAGCAATGTTAATGAAACAATATGCCAAGTCAATAGGCTTCAGAGAGCGAATCAGGTATCGACTTGAAGCATTTTCAGTGTTTATTTACATGAAACTGATACGCTTAGGAACTGAAAATTTAATCTTCAATAATGTGTAAACGTTAGCAGATAGGGAAATCACGCACCATAATATGAAGCCAAGAGGATATGAGATCGAAGGTATTTTAATATGTCGCTCCTTCTCTGGAATAGTGTCACAACTCGAATTGTGTTACCATCCTGAATTGAAATTTATATGTGACGGTTCACAGTCTTAAATGGAGTAACAAATTATTTCGAGTTGTGACACTATTCTAGAAAAGCAGCGATGTGTTTTTTACCATGGCCTGCATTTAAAACTTAACGTGTCTCGGTATTCTTTTTCGTTCTTTTAAGAGAAGTTTTTTGTTACTTATGGCTGTTGTTTACTATTATAATGATATCGAAGTCATCATCAAATTACCTACCTACTATATATTTAATCTAAAAATTACTATTTTTAGATTTCTTCACCTAAAGGATAAAACAATATCCTATTCCGTCTTCCGCCAAGCTGTACCTCATGAACCGTGATTGTTAGTCAGTTACGGGTTCCCTTACAATAAACGTGACTTTTGGGGTTATATTTGCCGTGTGCAAATCCGACTCGCACTTGGCCGGTGTTTACTCAAGCAAAATATTTTTTTTCCATTCTTGACATTACTTGTGGCGTGAATAAATTTATAAATTTACGCAAAGTTCAATCATGTTCAGTTACGGATTTCAATTAAATTTACGTGGAACTAATTAAATAATCACTTTCAACAATACAGTTTTAATTGAGCTCCTCGATAAGTCATTTATGGGTTTGAGTGTGCACAAGCCTCTAAAGAAGGTGGATTTATTTTGAAATAATAATCGATATGAATTTAACAACGGTGGGTATACGCTTTTTACTTAATTTATTTTTATCTATAGAACTAGCAGACCCAGCGAACTTTGTACCGCGTGTTTTGAATATTATTTTATTGTTGTTTTTTTGGAATGTTGAAGCGCAGTTGGCCAGCTGGTGGGCCTTTACTGCAAAATCGTACGGTAGACATACTTCCAAGTGAAAAGCTTTAAAGCCTATAATTTATATAGCAGTTTTTTATACTATAAAAATTATAGCAACTTTCCCTGGTGATCCATGATTATTCCAAAATTAGCCTAATCTTATAAAGACAAATGAAGCATCTATGTATTCATTTTTATATACTACGTAGACGGATTATCAAGAAATTTATCTTATATTTCATAAAATGTGAATAATACAAAATTAACAAAAAAAAATTGGTAGACTTGTCATCGTAATTATTTTGAACTGGGCCTTATAACGTCTGTTAAGTAAGTTAATCCTTAAGATATGGGGAACTCAGAATGATTTTTTTTCAGGTTTTTATATTGACCGTTGTCTGTACAACTTACACTCTCCAAAGTAAACCAAAGAAACTCAAAAAGAAAAATACTAAATTTAACGTTAAAAATTGGGAGAAATACAATGTGGAAGGCAGTATAGAAACTGAGATTTTGAAGCACATTTTGGAACGCATAACATCGTTTAAAAGGCTAGAATTTTGTCCTTATAAACCATCTGAACAATGTCAAAAAACTTCCGTTAAAGAAATAATGACTTACATTATTAATGATAAAGTCAAACAAGATGAGGTGGAGGAAAAAAAAAGACAAGCAGAAAATAATGGAACGAAATGCGACAAAGGTAGACTGAAAAAACAAAAGTTAGTAGGAGGTATTAGAATAAGGTTTGGTTAAGGATCATCATGCAGGCAAAAATCAAGACAATATGGTAAAAATAATACAAACTTGCAGTGCATATGCTGAAATCAAATACTTACTATAATTTAAATATATAGATATCTTTAATATTGTCTTCATAGTTGATTGTGATTTGTGAATCAAAACAACATATAAGTAAATATATCAAGTTCCTATATTCGCACTATTCTTTTGCTATCTCGAAATGGTCTAGTTACTTGATGAAAGTTAAGCTGGTATAATATTTTTAATTATGCGTTCTTGTGCATCATAATTTTGACTATGTCACCACGGAAACACGATTTCTTAGAGATAAATAAAGGTTTAAATTAGAGTGTCAAAAACTAAAATATTTTATGGGTGTGAATCATATATGAGTCACCTCTATTCATTTACAAGACCCTACTAGGTCTTATTTTCGTTTTGACCTACTTCGATTGCTATGATTACGTATCTCGTACTTACCACCCTATTTATAAATTACACCCGAATGACCTAGAGCTATCAAAAAACGTTCTCGAATGTAGAATGTCACTTGTCTATTTAAGCTGTAAAGGTTACGACACCAACACTCACCAGATATCCTCTTAATGTGGAGCTGCGTTGCAAAATTGTTCCCCATCTGCGACACATAGCTGTCTTTCTTGGATGACAGTTGTATGCTGAAACCGTCGGATTCCAGCGAGGCCCTGGGGGCTCTTGCTGCCTGGACAGCCTTGTTGCAGACTGGTGTGGGGACCACTTTACCGAGAGCTGCCTCCTGGGACCCGCTGCTGTCGCGTCGGCGGCTCTTGTGGTCCAGCAGCATGCTCGGTGTACAACCCATGGTGACACATTGGCACTACACTTTGGCACTATCACTGACACTTCACTTCATTGTGTACCTGAAACAAAAAGTAATTTGGGATTAAGTATCTTCAAGAGTGTCCGGCAGCGATGAAGAAGGCGCTACACGCATCATTTGCTTCTTTCGTGGATAAAGATAATATTTTAAATGCGAGAAGGAGAGGTCATCTAAGGTCGGAAATGCTTGAAAGGCGATTTCAAGTCTGTCGATCAGTTACATCTACAAATCGCCCGTCGAAGCGACCCAGTATAGACTAGTGTCAAACGATCCTGTGTCACCCCTGTGTGTTAAGACGGTAACCGCTTTGCCTTATAATCGTTACAGTGAAATGGGCATCCGACTTATTACGTCATGCTTTACAATTATTATATTATTAGCATGACTGAGCTAACATGAAGATAGTCTAACGCAAGTATAGTTATTTCATTTCAAAAAGCAAACTATTTTAGTTATCTATTCGCCTATAATTAAGCCATAAAGGCTAAGAGAACACAAACATGTAATAGAGCTGGCATAATATATGAATAGTGTTAATAAATGTGCAGTATAAACTTCAGATGGTGAAGAATTGCAGCGAAGCGAATTGGCTTAAATGCCGCTTGCACGCTTCATCCATAAATCCCTGCGTTGCGCGAGGAAAACATTATGCACCTAGATGCATACTAATTAATGTTAGGTTGCGGTTACAGCTGTGGTGAATTTAAATCTCTTTATATTATACTAGGAATTCTTATATGTAGGATTCAGTCTCATAAGTACTGAATACACAACGAATTTTCGCAAAATTTTCTACAAAGATTATAATAATCGGTATCCATATATATAATAGATTCACTATTATACAGTTGAACGATGTTTGTGAACCATAATAATAATAAATAATAGGATTTATTAATTGGTAGGTACAATACAAGATGGCGACGTGTTTTGTTAATGTTTATGGCCTGAATTCAAGTTTTTAAAATAAAAATAAAATAAATCTTTTAAATAATGATTTTAATAAATCGCGTCGTGTCACATTAAAATCTCATAGATTATAACAGCACATTAATTGACGGAACTAATTTTAAAAACTTCATTTGTTTTTGGTTTTCCAGCTAATTACACAGTGTAAATAATGAGCACCTAAATACTTACAGGAGTAGGTACTTATTGTTGTAAATTGTGTCAAGTTATGTATGCAATTATTAGATAGTCCCATTACAGTTGTAACTTGAACCTAGGTATCCATCTTGGAAATAATGGAAGTTTTCCTTCTTTCTATTACCTTGTAGTTAACAGTGACAATAATAGATTCGTTGTCTTTCAGCTTATTGCCCGCAAACTTTTTTAATAAAGGATACAGCTTTTTTCTTTGTAACCGTATTGTAAGTTTATGACGGTACAGGTAATAATTCCTAGCTTACGGCAACTTAAGGTATTAAAGAAATAAAGTTTATTTTAATTAAAAGGGAAAAAGGGAACCCCACTTCCGCAGCGTATTTTTTTATTTTGTTTACTTGATTGATTTAAGCTCAACAGGCAATATTTTAAAAGTACGAATAGTGTTGTGAACGTTTAATATTTTGTTTTTTCATACGTATTGGTACTTAAGTAATTAAGTAATGGAGGCCAGTGTATGTATAAAATCCACTAATAGTGCTTATGTAGAATGAGGTCTAGGCGGTTAGGTTCCAATCACAGGCCAGTAGCTTGTCTCTCATTGGTGGAACACAGTAAGACCTCATTCTATATTGGCGCAACTAGCGTTTTTCTAACTTCTGGCGTCCTTTAAACTAAACTAAACTGATGCATAATTATATTCGATAATATAATCAGGTACTAACCAAATAGATAATTAAACGGTAAGTATTTTTATCTAAGAAAAAGGTATAATAATTTCTGATGCCTTCGCGGTTATTACACATTGGAATGAAACAACTATTAACGGATTTAACTCGCGTATTTTTATTTTATTAGCTGACGTTTCGGATTCTTTACAGTTTCCATAATCGTAGCACGACTGAGCTGACAATAGTCTAACGCGTTACAATAGTCGAAACGTCAGATAATAAAATAAAATAAAAATACGCGAGTTAAATCCGTTAATAGTTGTTTCATTCCAAAAAGGTATAATTTAAAGATAACATTTAAAGATTCAAAGGAACGGAAAAGTTTTCGAAACGTCAGCAAATAACATAAAATACACAAGTTAAATCCGTTATAGGCAGTAGTTTTATTCCAAAGTATTAGGTTTATTAAAATAATATTCAACAAGACTTACGTAGTCGAGTAATATACTCGTATAAACCTAAGTCATGAAAATCACATGCCTTATTCATATTCCATGAGGCGAAATCTTCCACCTCATTTCATGTAGCTTCCTACAGTCTGCCATTACAGATTTAATACTTGACCGGATATATATTATTTAGAATACCGTCGAGCCCAGATATATATGGGAATTCCTGCTTAAACAACAAATAACACTATGACGTGTGCTCTGTGTCGTCTGTTTTTTTTTTCAGGTAATATGTAGGAACTATAATAAGGACAAGTAAACAGTAGGGTGTCACGTTTCGCTTATTTGGAACTAGCGACCCACCCCGGCTTCACACGGGTGCTATAAACCTTGAATCACTCTATCTATTAAAAAAAAACCGCATCAAAATCCGTTGCGTAGTTTTAAAGAAAGCGTACATATATAGGGACAGAAAAAGCGACTTTGTTTTATACTATGTAGTGATGCCAAATAAAAAGCATTGGA
Organism: Polylopha cassiicola; assembly: GCA_038024825.1. Classification (NCBI taxonomy): domain Eukaryota; kingdom Metazoa; phylum Arthropoda; class Insecta; order Lepidoptera; family Tortricidae; genus Polylopha; species Polylopha cassiicola. The sequence goes on along the minus strand of CP149060.1, from coordinate 6,620,542 downwards.
AAACCTAAGCTTCACTACTAGTGGTCCAAGATCGCAGTTGCCATAGAAGATGAAATTTTAAGGATTGGTATAACATAAACTTACTAAATTGTTTGCCACGGAAACAGGATAAAAAATAACCTATGTCCATCTAGTACTAAGCTACCTCACCAATTGGAATGAAACAACTATTAACGGATTTAACTCGCGTATTTTTATTTTATTTTATTTGCTGACGTTTCGGATTATTTACAGTTTCCATAATTGTAGCACGACTAAAGAATAAAATAAAATAAAAATACGCGAGGTTAATCCGTTAATAGTTGTTTCATTCCAATGTGCAATAACCGTGAAGGCATCAGAAATTATAACCTACCAATATTTAGCCAAATCAGTCGTTCTTAAGTTACCTACATAGTGTAGGTAACTGAAATGACTTTCTTTTATATAGTATAAAGAAAATCGTTTCAGTGAAACTATTTATAACTCCAGCTTAGAACCAGGAGACGGATATAGGATACTTTTTATTCCGTTCCCCTGGGAAAAAAGTTAGTATGATTTTTTTCCACCTTTAATACCTGCTACAGGTAGCAGGCTTTACAGGTAAAGCGGTCACATTTTCAGCTTAGCGAGTATCCATTTCTTTACAGTATTAACTACGATCTAGCAATCAAAATTCAATTGATAGATCGTATAATTTCTTTACAACTTTATTTTATACTAGCTTTTGCCCGCGACTTCGTCCGAGTGGATCTCCTCCTTTATTGCAGTCGGTAAAAAAGTAGCCTATGACTGTCCTTTCTCAGGCTCCAGATTTTCTTTGTACCAAATTTCATTTAAATCGGTTCAGTAGTTTTAGCGTGAAAGCGTAACAGACAGACAGACAGATAGAGTTACTTTTGCATTTATAATATTAGTAGGGATAGTAGGGACTACTAATCCTAAAAACACATCTTTTCTATAATTACATAAGTGCGGGATGACTGTGATCTGACTATAAAATATGTAAGTAGATACATACGTTTTTTTTAAACTCGATAATTCTGTCGTGCTTACCGCAAACGCAGTAAGTACTAAGTACATACGAGTTGCATATGTACTTACTGCGTTTATCGTAGCAGCAGAATTATTTATTAACATAGTCTCACGAATAGTTGCGTGGTTACTTTTCGTTAGCTTGTATCAAATATTTTAATTCGCCTCCATCGTTAACGCCAGTAGAATGTCAAATGGTGCTTATAAATAAATTCCATTTATTATGCTAATCATATTCATAGCGTCATGTTTATTGTATAGAGACTCGTCGTTGATTGTTCTATGTCATAAAATTAATTTAACTACAATAAGAAATTTATTACAACCTATCAAGTGATTTAAGATTGACGATCTGACGCCTCTTTTTTGTTTTGAATGTGACTTTAATGTTTACGTTTTAATTTTTATTACACTATCTTTTGCTCGCGACTTCATCTGCGCGCGATTAGCACCCCCGTTTTATCCCGTTAGAGGGTAAATCATCAAAAATCCTTTCTTAATGCTCTCCTACGTTATAAAAGGAACCAATGTGCCATTTCAAGTTTCTCACTCTTATGGCATATATAGGCCCTGCGTTGATATGTCAGTCATTAAGTCAGCTTTTCCTTTAATACACTTAAGTAGGTATATATATTATTATATAGATAACTAGCGGCCCCTGCAGACGTCGTCCTGCCCGTCCGATTGTTTCGTCAAAGATCTGTCAAAGTCTTCTAACTGTCACTTCTTCATAAGGCTTCATATTTTCCCCGTTTTTTATACATTTTCCACTGTTTCTTCGCTCCTATTGGTCGCAGCGTGATGTTATATAGCCTAAAGCCTTCCTCGATAAATGGTCTATCCAAAAAAATAATAATTTTTGAATTCGAATCAGTAGTTCCTGAGATTAGCGCGTTCAAACAAACAAACTCTTCAGCTTTATAATATTAGTATAGAGTATAGATGAATTGCGCATATAGAAGCGTTAGGTAACGGAAATGTTCATTTTCCAGATAAAATGTAACGGATTCGGAAATCGTATCGTTTTTTAATCCACAAATTCTCATTAAGGTCTCTCAGTAATATTCTCGCTGTTCAACAACTATATTAAGTAAAATATTGTACTTACATATTAATCTCAGAAACTTCCCTTCATCGGAATTAATGAACACCTTCGTAATATCGAGAAATCGAATCTCAAAACTATTGAATGAATAAACTGAAAGAGCTTGCAGATACCGGGGACAGATTGCCTTCGTTAAAGTGTTATTAATTGGATCAGACTGGGGCAACCGAGTTTCATTCAATAGGTATTTCAGTGAAGACTCCTTTGTTCTTACCCAGTCAGTATACCAAGGAATTAATTTATTTCAATAACGTCACAACAAAACGTCTAGAGACTTCGCATTAATAAAGTTCTGATGAATTGAGTTTGTCGATCTGTTCGATGTGTTTGGAGACAAAAGCCTTTGTAAGGTTATGGACGCTGCAATATTTCTTTGTGCTGGCAACCCTGAACTCGATGAAATTATATGATTGAAATAAAACAATGTTCTTCATTACTTGTTTGTTGATTATTTTTTTATTCAATTATTTTTAAATCAATTCGGTCTGATTAATATTCATGGTTCAATACTGCTGTTTGTTGTTAACTAAAGTACTAAGTACATTGAAATATAAAAAAGGAAAAATGGGATTTTTTGGCTTCATGTTATCGCTTTGCAACATGCAAGCCACGGCAGGGACAGGATCGTCTTTTCCTGTTTACGTTTCTTTTATGTAATTACATTCTTGAATGGGAAAGTTCGATAAGGAAGTAAAATAACCAATAATAAAACAATAAGCAATAATTCAATGTGTGTTACGTACAACGAAAGTCAAACATTAGAACACCTGACTTGTCACTTCTATAGACTTGGAAAGTACAACTCGAGTGAATCAGAACATTTGCGGAGATTGAAATTGATGCGTCTTTTCGGAACAGATATTTTTATAAACGAAAAAACAAAGAATATCCCGTAGGAGCGAGGTCCCCTCGACCACGGATGACGTTCGTAAGATTTCCCGTTCTCTCATATTCCCTAATTTTCGCCTTCCATTCGACTTTCTTATCACACCTCAAGGGAATATAATTTTCTCTTTTCGTCACAAAGAAAATTGAATCAGGATTCGTAAATAAATTCGAACGCAAATTGGGCATTCATTTTTATTTTCCTTCGTAAAATGGGGCGGTTAATCGTTTATTTATTGCAGATGTCTGATGCTTGATTTAAAGTAGAGTTGTCGTAACATAACCTTATTTTCGTGTCAGTGTTAAATGCACGGTGAATGATGATGAGGTAAGGCCATAAAATTGTACTTCAAGTATGGTGCGTCGAAACGAAATGCTACGTGAGGTAAAAATATTATGAGTTGTTTTATCTATCCTCATCTTGGTAGGTATACAATAGGTAACTAACATTCGACATAAGTTGTACTTAAAGCTACAAAACAATCGATGCATTTTTTACTCTAGAGAGACAGACTGATTTTTGTTTTTGGTTTATTGAAGTACTAGCTTCTGCCCGCGACTTCGTCCGCGTGGAACTCCTCCTTTTTTAAAGTCGGTTAAAAAGTAGCCTATGTTCTTTCTCGGGCTCCAGACTTTCTTTGTACCAAATTTCATTTAAATCGGTCCAGTAGTTTTAGCGTGAAAGCGTAACAGACAGACAGACAGAGTTACTTTCGCATTTATAATATTAGTTAGGATTATTGTGCGTTCGGTGTACGATTAAATAAATGTGTTTGCTTTTATGAAGACTACTTACTTAATTAAAGTTTATTTTTCGACATATATCGTTTTTTTTATCTTAGTTTTTTTATAATGATACAGAGTGATTTTTTTAGCGCAGTCACCGTTTTACTTTACTACTTTGTCACAGCATTCTATGAAAAACAAACGTATAAAAAATGGTGGTTCGAGAGAGTGAAAGATTGCATAATATTAATAGATAAAAATAGTACATTACGCACCAAGGCCAGTAAAATAAAAAATGTCTCAGATCACATGTAATTGTCGTCCGAGGCGAAGCCGAGGTTGACAAAAATGTGATCTGAGGCTTTTTATTTTACTGGCCGAGGTCAGTATACTATTTTTCTGTTCGACGAAGCCAGAAAGCGGAAATTTCATTTAGCGCAGCGGCCACAAAGTTGCCTCTTTCCGGCCGGAGGACAGAAATAGACATTTATCCAGTTATAAAATCGTAAATATCAAAACTCTAATGAAATACTTTAAGACAGAACAGGTTATTGTCAATAGAAAAGAACGACCAATAAACGTTTTTTTAAACTCTATCTATACGATACTAGAACAAGTTCCAACCAGTCCCCATGTACTCCTAAGCTAATCAAAGTCAGTTGTTCTACAGTTCTACTGCACTGGTCGTTTTAAACTTCAGCAATATAATGCAAATTGCAGTTGCATTTTGTCGGCCGTCTCCCCGAGATTGCACCCAGGATTAATTGAATCGTTGCACCGGCTACATTAAGTACTTAATGTTTTAACTAATTAAGTTTTAGGATGCAAACTGCATTCTGCATTTGGGACTAATTGCATTAACTAAAATTATATTAAGCGACGGTTGGTTTGATTTAGAATGTTGTGTTTAATAAATTCTGATGCGGTTATTACACATTGGAATGAAAAATCTTTTACAAATTTAAATCGTGTATGCTTCAGGTATGTTTATCCTTTATCTAGCACCCATAGTACAAGCTTTGCTTTGTTTACGATTATATGCCTAATCATCAAATTATATTATATGGGTAGATACCACATTTTATTTTATTTGCTGACGATTCGAAAACTTTATGAATGTGACGTGACGACTTTAACGTTAGACTATCGTGATTTCAGTCGTGCTACGAATATGGAAACTGAAAAGTTGCCTAGTCGTCAGTATTGAAATAATTATTACCCTAACACAACTTAAATCAGTTACAAATGTTTTATTTCAATATAATTAGTATTTATGGCTTTTGGCTTTATTTGCAAAGCATATTAATTCACGCAATTAACCGTAATTTATATACTCATTAACTATAATTTACAGAGATAAATTATTAATTAACTAAGCATTTGTGATGACACAAATCAAATTTCCAACGTACGTGCAAAGCTACCTACCTACAGCAATCTATAAAATGATTTTTTTTTAGTTACACCAACAGTGATACTGAAAGGAAGTGTATGAAAACTACTTTATTTTCTACCAACTTATATGACTTTCAAAAAAGGGTGGTTCACAACCTCTTATATCAAGAAAGACTTAAGTAGCCTACATCTTTACATTTTTAAACCCACGTCTGTGATGTTTTTTTCCAAACTATAGGTATCCATTTTCTACGATTATTTTATGCTACCAATCCTAAATATTCCATCATTCTTAAAATCCCGTAAGTCTGGGGTGACTGGGATCTCACTCTATCAGCCACAAAAATCTTGAAGTATAAAATTTCTGATGCCTTCACGGTTATTATACATTGGAATTAAACAACCATAGACGGAATTAATTCGCGTATTTTATTTTATTGGCTGACGTCAATCCGTCTATAGCCGTTTCATTCCAATCTTAAACTGAATTTATTTAGTCTATGGTAACCGTTGACAGTTCACGTGCATGCCATGACAATTACACGAAGCATAGTCGTTAGTCTATTTTGAATGGGTATGAATATGCATCGAATGTTAGCCGCTTGTAATGCGAGTGTAGTAATTATACTTCCTGATGACGTGTCGTCAGGTGCCGGCTGAATACAATTCGTTTATTTAAAAATGGAAAGCGTCTTTTAAACAGGAGAAAGCGGCCATTTTGTTTTTTCAACTGGTATAACATTTTGGTATTTTCTACGCCTCGCATTTGACTCACGCCAAAATACCGACAAAAGGCGTGACGAGTATTTATAAGCTACACGAAAGCACTGCCTTTTTTGTTTGCTATTAACGCAAGTGTGTGGCAGGCTTATTAGAATAAAATTATTATAATGGATAGCTTCTACCCGTTAGTTCATCTGCGCTTATAGTGCGCCCTTAGGGGGTGAATTTTCATAGATCCTTTCTTAGTGCTCCTCGACGCTACAAAAGGAACACCTGTGCAAAATTACGAGTTTCTAAACCTTTTAGTTTTGGCGCTGCGTTGATATGTCAGTCGTTAAATCAGCTTCTCTTTTTCTATTTTGAACCTACCTTTAGCTTTAACTGGCGTGGATATACATATTAACAAAACTAGCCTCGTTCCCTTTTTATTTTTACTCCAAAACATATATACATTTCACCTTCCCATAAAGAAATGTTACAAAATAAAATGTCCCCTATTTACGACAGGTTCGGGACCGTGTTAAAACTTTTTATAATTTATGAGAATACGGGTACCTTAGTACCTACGATACGTTTGAGATGTGGGCACATTTACCGCAACAAATATATGGTAGAAACTTTCGTTTTCAATTTAGCACAAAGTTTAACTTTTCTCATTTGCGCGTGGCATCGTGGATTTTTGGAGAGAGCACCGGATAAGAGAATTGTCAATCCGAAATTAACCAAGGTTTGGGACTGGATAGGTTTAATGAACCACGGTAAAGTTAAGGGTTATTTTGGGTACCCTCAACTGTACCCAGTTGGGTTTTACATATGTGGGTTTGAAGCTGACTGTATTAAATAAGAATTACTAGTGTTTTGTGAAAAGATATTAGTTACTGAAGTTGGTAACTACTAGGAAGTCAAGTCACTGTTTTTATTTTTCAATTAAATTTTATTACAATTATGGGAACTGTAAAGGTCCGAAATGGCAGCGAATAAAATAAAATACATGAGTTAAATCCGTTTTATAGTTGTTTCATTCCAATGTGTAATAACCGCGAAGGCATCAAAAAATATTATAGGTATCGTTTCTTATTCCACCTATGTAATGCAACGAACATACTCTTTAAGTTTCAGGTCTCTACGATGAGCGGCTTCGGATGTGCGCGTATCCATCAGTCATTCGGAACAAAGGACTTTATAATAATAACATTCTAATTACCATTTCTAGTTTTATGCATTCATTGATTGATCATTGATCAGTCAGTCGTCAGTACCTTTAACGCCATTGTTGCAATTGTAATCCGTATTCATATTCATATAGTAATATAATATAGAAACAATGCTTTTAATTGGAACAAGCAAATGAACGAGCCATTGTACAATACGCCGTAAATAGATTCCCTGCTGGTTGATTTAATTTACTGTAAATTCAGTGGTTTCGGATTCCGCGTACCTGTGAAATTATTAAAAGCTTTTGTTTAAATTGCAAGGTACTTGCATGTGAGTATATTATAATGGGAAAAAATAAACGACGATTTCTATGAATGCATTTAATTTGACATTGTATAATAATGTTATGTTGTATGTATAAGTTAATCTAATCTAAACTTATTTAAAATATGTATAATCAAAATCGAATCTTCTATCTTCTCTTCTTCTTCTATTGTATAAAAGAAAGTCGTGTTAGTTACTCCATTTATAACTCAAGAATGGCTGAACCGATTTGGCTGCAAATTGTAGCTCAGAACCAGGAGAAGGACAAATATCCCGTTCCAGTAGAAAAAAAAACAGCTCAAATTTTACAAATAGTTTAACAAAACGCAATAATGACAGCTGTCAAATCGATTAAATAATGCAGCGCTTCTTTGCCGGGCGGGACGAAGTCTGCCGGAACCGCTATATTAAATAAAAATGAATTACTGAAATGTATATTACTCGCATAACTTTCTATCGACTACGAACACCAAATTGGATTAAGTATTCTTTTTTTGTATTGCGATTTCCAAGAATCAATGTTTGTATAAAAGAAAATTAAAAATATGGCGGTACAATGTTTGCCAGTTTCCCAAACAAAATACGCAAGTTAAATCCATTATAGGTAGTTATTTCATTCCAATGTGTGAATAGCACGAAGGCATCAGAAATACCGTTTTAGCTACCTACGTAGTTGTGTCCAGTGTATCTTGTTTGTTACCCGTTTGCAATAAATATAGCACCATTTAAATTCTATTAAGCGGAAGTGACCTGTTGATCCACCACTGTGGGATGAGGTTTGTGGTATGAGAAGAAGGGTGAACCCCCCTTAATACAAGCTAGAGTCTGTCAAGGAAATGTTCGTGGAGATAATCTTCGTATGACAAGAAAAATGCGTAAAAGAAGTAAATAATATATTGTGTTGTAATATGATCCGATATATAATATAGTCAATATGTCAAGTATATTAAATCCTCGTGTCGCGGTGTGTTGCCTCCTCCGAAATGGCAGGATTTTTTGAAATTTTGTGTGAATATCGGGTAGGTCAAAAATTAAATAAAATACTCGACTTAAATCCGTTAACTTCTACATTCCGATCATAAAGAACTTAACTCGCGTATATAAAATATAATCGTTCCGAACATTAAGTAATATATAACAGAAAATTACGTTACACAGATTATTTATGCTTTATATAGCAAATATACTTACTTACTTAGAAACATTCGCGAAAAATATGGCGAAATTACCCTGTCATATTCTCAGTAAAGAAATATACTTTTTCGAATCCATATCTTAGCAAACATTTCTGTCACGCCTGTCTCTCTTCAACGGATATGTTTTCCTATATATTTATTTTCATAATATATCCTATTTTCCTTACTTAGTACCTAATATTATAAACGTGAAAGTTTGTAAGAATGTTTATAGTTGTTTCATTTCAATGAGTGACCGCGAAGGCATCAGAAATTATTAAATAAAAACATACTCAAATCCATTGTAGTACTTTAGCATAAGACTATTGTCAGCTCAGTCGTGCTACGATTATGGAATCTGTAAAGGCTCCGAAAAGTTAGCCAATAAAATAAATTACGCCATTTAAATCCGTTTCAAGTTGTTTTATTCCAATGTATAAAAACCGCGAAGGCATCAGAAATTATTCAATTTTAGTAGTTTCATTCCAATAACAATATGTGGTTTTTTAAACTACAACTTGGTCTCCAGATATCATAAACATAACAAACACTACACAACCAAAATCTTCACGCACGCCACACTATCGCAAAAACTACCGTATAGACCACATACCCCCCCAAACATCGACGGTTGGGGTGAACCTCCCGTCACCTGTTGCTAACTTGGCTGGTGTCCAAACTAACAACTTTCTGTGTTGCCAGTACATGGAAGAGGCTCTTAAGCTGAATTTATTAGACAGCTAGTAACACTGAAGCATGTTGCTTGTGGGTAGAAAACGTTTAACCTTCGAAACACGCCTTTATTTGACTAGGTATGTACATACCTACCTCTTTTGTAGCTTAGTTGGGTATCTTAAATTACTAAGGGTTTAGTTAGAAAATAATTATAAAATTTAGACAAATAGTTGTGATAAGTATCTAAGGTAGGTAGTTACCTTAATTTTATGTTTGTCTAAATTAAATTTTATGACATTATTTTGCAACTTAATACCTTTATCTCACAACTATAACGGAATTAACTAGTGTAAGTACCTATATTATATTTTTGTGCTTAAGTTTTGGGAACTTTACAGCTCCAATATTCGTAACCGACTGTGTGTGAGAGTGAGTAGGTATATGTAGTTATCTAATTCCAATGTGCAATAACTTCGAAAGCAGAAATTGTTACAATTTACATAAGTAGATTAAATATCGCAAAATTTTGGGTTATTCGTGTAAATGCACGATAAACACTATAATAAAAATATTACTTGTACATTACCGTAAATGCTGTTAAAAGTCTTGATTAGGGTTCTATACCCAAAGGTCCTGTACGCTATTACTGAGATTCCGATGTCCGTCCGCCTACCTGTCACCAGGCTTGTTGATATTTTCACACATGATGTACTCGAAGGTAATAATTTTTTTTTTAGAAATGACTTTTTACAGTTGGTCCTGGGTTACTCTTCCACCAGATGAATGGAAAGAACAAAATCAACCTTCAAGGGGGCATATCATACAAAAAGCATGTTTTTTTTTGCCTTTCTTAAATATAAAAGGTGGCGACTGGCTAGACGGCCTTTTTTGTTATATTTTATTTAAATATTACTTTTTATACGGTTGCATTTTGATACGATTCAAATAGTCTTTCGTATGACAGTGTCACGTGATTTCATAACGAACAGCACCCTTCGTGAGCGAGTCCAACTCGCACTTGGCCGGTATATTTAATATTCTTCAAGGATATAAATTCCCATGGCATCACGCTACGTGACATTGTTAAATAAATGCAGCCTGCATAAGGCCATTTAATGTGTTTTATACATTTCTCGTTGCGACAGATTTCATGTTTCAAAACTGAATTAATTACACAAATTCTGTCCCGCCATGTCGCGTTGGGAGTCACAGTTAACCGCATTTGTTTCTTCCTTTATTATATAAAGTTAATTATATTCAGATCTTAAGTACGAGAAAGCCAAGGTTAATAAAATGTTGAAATGAAGATAATGTGGAATGAAACAATTATAACGGACTAGCTTCTGCCAGCGACTTCGTCCGCGTGGAATAGTTATTTTCTCCGTTTTTACACATTTTCCACTGTTTCTTCGCTCCTATTGGTCGCAGCGTGATGTTATATAGCCTAAAGCCTTCCTCGATAAATGATCTATCCAACAAAAAAAGATTTTTTCAATTCGAACCAGTAGTTCCTGAGATTAGCGCGTTCAAACAAACAAACAAACAAACTCGTCAGCTTTATAATATTAGTATAGATTTAACTGGTGTATTTTTACAAAAGATTCTCTACCAGGCAGCCTTTAGTCAATAATTATTATTATTTTCAAGCATGAAATTATTCCAGCTAATAAAATTTTACATATTTTACATAAATATATAAAACGATCAGTTTATAGAAACACATTTAAGATTAAGCCAGGGAACATACGAGGCTTTGTGGAGATAGTTTCCGGGGCATTTTCCGGTACCCAGACTAAATCCGTACAAGACCTTGCCAACAGTTAGTTTATCGTAAATTACAAATAGACAATATCATAGTTTTGCGCTACACCTTTGAGTAGTTCAGAGTGAAATAAAAAGAGTTGTCTTTAAATACCTGATTGACACTGATTGTAATGAATGAAACAAAAAAATAGTTTAAATACGACGCCGCCATTTTGATAGTTCGCTAGAAAGTTAGGACCATAGACAATAGAGTTATCGTTACCACAGACAAAGTATTTTTATTAAATATCACCAGCTGATAAACCGAACCTTGCTCGTTGCTCGAAAATTTAATTTACAAAAATTAAATTGGAAATGTAAGAACTAAAGATGATTTAAATCATGTATTTTCTTTTATTTTATACTAGCTTCTGCCCGCGACTTCGTCCGCGCGGAACTCCTCCTTTTTTGCAGTCGGTTAAAAAGTAGCCAATGTCCTTTCTCAGGCTCCAGACTTTCTTTGTACCAAATTTCATTTAAATCGGTCCAGTAGTTTTAGCGTGAAAGCGTAACAGACAGACAGACAGACAGACAGAGTTACTTTCGCATTTATAATATTAGTAGGGATGCTAACATTTCATGCTAGACTATCGTCAGCTCAGTCGGCGACTAATATGGAAACTAAAGTTTTTTAAATTTAAAATAAAATACCTGTGCGAATTAAATCCATGGCTGTAATACGCAAATTAAAACCGCGAAGGCATCAGAAATTAGAGTATGATATATTAACGACTATGTCTAACAATAAAACATTCAAATTCGAGCAGAATCATGTTTCTATAACATTTAATACAGGAACGGTCTATTTGCAGGAGAAATACTGTAAACATCAGTCTGAACCTCGTTGGTTCCGCGAACAGATCGCTCGGAGGAAGTTACAACCGCGGCGATTCTACTGACTTTTAGTACTACAACTACTATTTACAAGCGATACTCACGGATAACAAAATACTGATTGGAAATTAAACGCGTATTTTGTTTTATTGGCTGACGTTTCGGAATCTTTACAGTATTTATTTCAGCATATTATTATATAGGCAGCTCAGTCGTGCTACGACTATGGAACTATAAAGTTCCATAATCGTAGCACTTTGCTTTGTTTATTTTTGACTAGCTTCTGCCCGCGACTTCGTCTGCGTATGATTAGTATTTTACACTATATCGTTATAAAATATAGCCTATATGTTATTCTGGTGTGTCGTGGCGTTTAACCTCCTTGACTGACGCGGCCGACTGACAACGGACTGGCCACCGCGACCGTGGAATCTAGACTTGACATGAGACCGGGACAATTGAGACCGACGGCAGGACACGACAGGTCGCTTTTCTTTAATAAAAATGACTATATGAAAAGCCGGGGTGTCAATTCCTAACATGTGGTCTTCGAGCCGGATGAACTAGCAAATGGAGACACGTAGCTGCCCGAAGAGAGCGGTGGCCGAGGCCGACACGCCGGCCGCCGCCCTTGCCGACCTGCCGAGACCGCCGCTGACCAGCCGCGCGCCCTCGCTGACACTGCCCGTTTCCTCTATTGGGACAATCCGCCGACAGCGGATTTTAGAGGTGCAGCTAGCGGTAAGCGAGGAGATGGCACAAATCGAGCTAGAAATACAACGCAAGCGTATGGCTGAAAAGCTGCGTTTGCGAATCGCCGCGATAGACGCGATGAATGACGCGGAGCTTTTAAAGACGAAGACCGCAGCCGCAGTTCATCGCGTCTCCGTGGATACGCGACCCGACGCACACCAGACGCCGACCCGCCACGACTCATGTAAAGTCGACACTGCCTGTGGTGTGGGGAGCAATCTCGACGATGACAAAAAGGACAGCGATGCAGTGCTATCGAAAGTTGCTCGTGTCGACACCATCAGACCCTGTGGACAAGCGAAGACGTCGGCGCAGCTTGACGAAGGCCCCACCAGCCAGATGGACGAGTCCTTGGCGCGTCGTATTAACGCCGAGGGCACTGCCTCCGACTTCCAACCTGCTCTTTCGTCTTGCGGCGTGATGATGAGTGATAGTGTATATTCTGGTAATAGCATTAGGAATGTAAATATTTTTAGACAAATGACATGTAAATATGATTTTTTAAAATTATTTGTACATAATGTTGTTACTGACGACACAGACGTACTTGGACATGACAATATTGACTTGACTATGACACGACGTCTTGACGAACGACATTACGACGCACCCGAGACGACAGCGACGAGGCCCCGTGACGCGGCCGAGTTGTACTTGTGTGCACGTGAAGACCTCCAGGACGTCGTGCATTGCAAGACGACAGCGACGAGGCCCCGTGACGCGGCTGAGTTGCACTTGCGTTCTTTTACGACTAATGACAGGACGAGACGTGAGGACAACCCGAGGCGGATGACAGGTCCAGACTTTCTGCGTCTTCCGGAGGGATTGTGGTGCACTGACGTGGCACGCGCGGGCAGGGAGCAGAAGCTGAATAATCTGCGGAAGCAGATCTGTATCCTTAACGGACGCTTCGCGGTGAAAGCTGCCTGGAGCGTGAGTCTGAAGTGCAAGATGGCACGTAGGCCTGACTGGCTGACGTAAGGACAGGACACGGACCGTACAAACGACCAGTGACGAGACTGTGTAGACTCGACGTGACCCCGAGACATGACTGATTCACATGACTGACTCGACCGACACTGACACTGACGGACCCGGTCAGACTTGACGGGCTAGGGAGGACTGACAGGGCCTGACTGAGACGGACGGACGCCACTCCCCATTTTGAGTATTGGTGGACTCCAATACTGGAGGTGGGAATGTCGTGGCGTTTAACCTCCTTGACTGACGCGGCCGACTGACAACGGACTGGCCACCGCGACCGTGGAATCTAGACTTGACATGAGACCGGGACAATTGAGACCGACGACAGGACACGACAGGTCGCTTTTCTTTAATAAAAATGACTATATGAAAAGCCGGGTTTCAATTCTTTAACATGGTGTATAAGCTATATTGTGGTAAAGTTTCATTCAAATCCATTCAGTAGTTTTTACGTGAAAGAGTAACAAACATCCATACATCCATACTTACAAACTTTCGCCTTTATAATAGTAGTAGGATGACATGGGGTTAAAGGTGATAACGTCAGCAAAAAGCTAAATAACCTTTTTTTGCATAATCGTGTGAGCAAAGATCTTTAAAGTCGTCTATACTTAGTCTATTTTCTTAGAATTATTTATGAAACTGATGCTTATGATCAAGAATAAAAACAAAAAACATTAAAATAAAAATGCATAACATTGACATGTGATTTTTACAAGCTTTTATTTTATACCTTATAATTTAATAATTTATAATGCTTTTAAATAACCTTTTTGTTCTTGTATTGTTAATCTATGCATGATTGTATGTACCTAATTTGAATGTTAAAATACTGTGTGATTATTAGGAATTAAATCGATATAATCTAATTAGGTACATCGTGGCCGGCCGTGTGTCCGCGCGGCGCCGGCGGTACCTACAGAAAGTTTGCCGAATCCATTACATTAGCAATAACTTTCATCGTTTTAATTACATTTTGTTATTCCGGAGAAAATTACGGCGAGGTCAACAAGGTTGTAACGTTTTGTGTTGCGAGGTACAAACTAGTGTTTGAAGATCGCACATAAATTACAGCTCAAACAGATGTAGGTGTAATGCGATCATAATGTTTTCATGAAACTTTTTTAAATACCTGTAAAATTTGAAATGGAACAACTATAACGGATTTAACATGCGTATTTTAATAATTTCTGATGCCTTTGCGGTTATTATACTTTGGAATGGAACAACTTTAACGGATTTAACTCGCGTATTTAATTTTTATTGGCTGACGTTTCGGAGCTGACAATAGTCTTGTGCTAAAGGTACTTACTACGATTATGGAATCTGTAATGGCTCCGAAACGTCAGCCAATAAAAATATAAAACATAGCTAAGAACACTCCCGACATATTCACCTTTCAAACAAAAAAAAACAGAATCAAAATCGGTCCATGCGTTAGGGAGCTATGATGCCACAGACAGACACACACAAACACAGTCAGACAGACACGTCAAACTTATAACACCCCGTTGTTTTTGCGTCGGGGGTTAAAAATACGCGAGTTAAATCCGTTATAGTTGTTTCATTCCAATTCGTATTTTATTTCATTTGAAAACCAGCGCTTAACCAGTCTGGTAGACAGACAAAATTGGGAATAGGATCTACTGAACCATAAAGTACTAAGTACCTACCTACTAACCGCATATTACAGTGAATTTGTTTTGACCGGATATGTGCGGCGTTCTCAAGGTCATTGCACCCATCATCTGACCAAGTATGAACTATTTTTATTTTTCCGTAGATTTTAGCTTGACATAAATAACAAACTTAAACATAGATGGATAAACAGTTAAACGTGAGTTTTGACTCTAAAATAGAATAATAAATATTTTGTTGGCAATCTTAGAGCGTCAAATTTCATGAACTCAGTGTTTGTACACATCGAATATACGTCGAAGGAAACACTTCAACTAATTTCGAATATCTATTATGTAAAATTTTCGTGTAGCGGTGTTTGTTTCAAAACTCCTCTAAAACGGCTGGACCGACTTGAATAAATTTTGTTCTGCAGATAGAAGAGGTCTGAGAATCGGCCAACATCTATGTTCATACCCCTAAATGTTAAGGTGGATCCATTTTTTTTTAATTTTAGAGTTTCGAAGATTTATCATTGAAAACTAGGTACCTACATATTATTATAACCCAACATTTTCAACGTTCTACTATCAACTCTTATCTTGTAATAAAAATTCTCAAAAAACGCAGTACCTACGAAGTTCGCTGGGTTAGCTAGATATATTCAAACTCAAAATGTCTTAATATTACATCGTCATGTTATTTTTAATTTAAATTAACAATTATGATATTTATTCATCGCACTTATTCGCCATTCTTATCATCTAACAATAAGTCCGTATATTGTGAACTAGCTTCTGCCCGCGACTTTGTCCGCGTGGAACTCCTCCTTTTTTGCAGTCGGTTAAAAA
Organism: Polylopha cassiicola; assembly: GCA_038024825.1. NCBI lineage: Eukaryota > Metazoa > Arthropoda > Insecta > Lepidoptera > Tortricidae > Polylopha > Polylopha cassiicola. The sequence goes on along the minus strand of CP149060.1, from coordinate 6,604,523 downwards.
GCAGCCTATGGGTCCAGACTTTCTTTGTACCAAATTTCATTTAAATCGGTCCAGTAGTTTTTGCGTGAAAGCGTAACAGACAGACAGACAGACAGACAGAGTTACTTTCGCATTTATAATATTAGTACCTATTGTGAATAATTAAATGTAAGTACATACCTATCTGTAATCTGTTTGTATTTTATCTTTTAGAAACATCATATAATATATCATTTCGCACTGGAACTAAAAGGTGACAAGTTTACGACAATGTTAAAGGTTATCCTTATCATTGTTGTAGATAAAATAATCGAGACTTAAACAGATGCCCAGAATCCTTACAGTATCTTGGTCACAAATACTACGCGAGTTAAATCTCTTATACTTGTATCATTCCAATTTGTAATAACCGCGAAAGCATCAGAAATTAAAACACTTTTAAATCAAACGAAACGCAAATTTTACACCATTAAATATGTACCTACATACGTACTTTTTTAGTAATTTCTGATGCCTTCGCGGTTATTACACATTAGAATGAAACTTAGATTTAGCTTGTGTATTTTATTTTAATTGCCTACGTTTCCATAACTTCACAGTTCCCAAATTCGTAGCACGACTGAGCTGGCAATAGTCTTATGCTTAAGTGATCTATATAGTTATGCAAACTATCTTATTTCCTGAATTAAGAAATTAAGGTAATTAAATCCGTCTGTTGAAAAATAAAATACGCGAGTTAAATCCGTCTATTGTTGTTTCATTCCAAACTATAGCGAATTTAACTCGCGAATTTTATTTGCTGACGTTTCGAGGACTTTACAGTTATCATATTTGTAGCACGACTAATGATAACTATAGTCCACTTTTCTATTATTAATACGACGTAAAACGTTAATCGGTACGTTAATACATAATATGTATTATTATTATTAAACAATATTATTGTTCAAACCCATAATTGCCTTAATTAATAACTAAATTGAAAAGTCGATAAAGACATAACATGACAATGGCATAATTAAAACGAAAAGTCATTATCGGAAACGCCTACAATGATCCGATGAAAATAAACATTTTCATATTGTGTATAATTCCGGCACTAATTAAACAGTTACCTTGAGAAAATGGCTCATAATTATTTGTTATTTTACAAACACAATGGTTTTATTCGGCAGATAATTACCTCTGTCTTTACTTGATTAAGGCAAATCGAAATAATAGGCGTCATAAGGGGAAAGTAATTATTTAATTGATAGACAGAGCGGTAACTGTTTAATCCTTACTAATATTATAAATGCGAAAGTAACTCCGTCTGTCTGTCTGTCTGTTACGCTTTCACGCCTTAACTACTAGACCGATTTAAATGGAATTTGGTACGAAGACAGTCTGGAGCCTGAGAAAGGACATAGGCTACTTTTTAACCGACTACAAAAAAGGAGGAGTTCCACGCGGACGATTCGCGGGCAGAAGCTAGTTAATAAAATAAAAATACGCGAGTTAAATCCGTTAATAGTTGTTTCATTCCAGTAGGTAGGTGTACTTATATAATCACCCTTCTCTTTTAACCCCCGACGCAAAAACGACGGGATGTTATAAGTTTGACGTGTCTGTCTGTCTGTGTGTGTGTCTGTCTGTGGCATCATAGCTCCCGTACGCATGAACCGATTTTGATTCTGGTTTTTTTGTTTGAAAGGTGTCTATGTCGGGAGTGTTCTTAGCTATGTTTAATGAAAACGGTTCAGTAGTTTAATAATTATATAGATAGGCGGGTATAAGTCCCTTTTAATTTCAATTGAAAAACTTCACTTTTTCGTTTATTATCCACTTGTAGGTACCTAATGAAATATTAATTTCTGATGCCTTTGCATTTATTAAAAACTGAAATGACACAAACTTTAGTGTAAGACTTCCGTCGGCTCAGTCGTGCTACGAATATGGTTAAATCAGTTATAGTTGTTTAATTCCAATAAATAATTAACTATTTAGATCTAGCATTCTTGTCTATTAGTGTTTACCTACTTTCTAATTCTAAGCGTAATGACGGATTCTAAAATAGAATCTGTTATATAATACTGGCTATTTTTATAATCTGTTTTTCTACTTTTCATTAAACTATTCTGTATGACACCTGTGGACTGTAGTCTGTAACCTTTAAGTATCAGTGGCGGATTTACAAATTTGCCGCCAGTAGGCTACCTATTCAATTTTTGCCACCCCTATTGACCTCATATGCTAGTTTAGTTCACAATCATAATATACGTATTTAATTTAATAAATGGGTTAAAGTTCTTTGCGTAGGTATATAATTTTATTTTATTTCTGTAAGACAAAATAAAATGTTTGGGCCAAATTTGCCGCCCCCTAAAATCTGCCGCCCTAGGCTCCAGCCTACTCAGCCTGCTGGTAAATCCGCCACTGCTAAGTATCTACTAACTGAACTATTAACATTTAAAATGCGAGTGGTTTCTTTGACTGTTTATTACCAACTGACTACATGACAGTTTTGAATGTAAAATAAAACACAAACGTAACTCTTCTAAACATAAAACATAAATAATAAGTATAAAACAATAAAAAGAGGTTGAATCGTCAACAACACCTATCTATTGTTTTGTTACTTCAATTAAAACTCACGTCAAGTATCTCTTTAATAATTTATCACTAAAACACTCGCTTCCTTCGATATCTTCCAACAGAATCCCAATACAATATATATTGTATTAATAAGAGATATTTAGTTATCACAAAGGAAACATTTTTAGTAAGAATTTCTTGACACTATTTTTATTATGAACCAAACCAATGGGCACGTGATTCGATATTAAAAATAACAACGTACATATTTATTTCCCTCCTACGTTCAGTAAAAGTTAAGAAGTGATTTAAAAATAAACGCTAAGGTAACTAAATTATTAGTCGAGTAAAAAAGAAGATAAGGCGAATAAATGTCATTAGGCAAAAAGATAATTATACGAAATGAATGAATATTAACGAGCCGCGATAAAAGTTAAACTCTGCGAAGTTATCAGTTTAAAATCATTAAAATTAGCTAATTATGCTTCAAGGTCAAATACCTAATGTTGGAATGAAAATTCGAAATATGAATTGTCGCCGCCAAACAGAAACACATGTTTGTAAACTCCCGCAAGCGAAACACTAATTAGGGTTAGAAGTACGCCTCATTCCATATGTATTTTGAAAACGCTACTGTCTTAGAAAAGTATAAGGCGTTTTTTTGAACTTTTTAACTGTTGGGATGGAGTAATAGTATCAGAACTATTAATTACCTAGGATCAAAAATACAATTCATTCCATACTTTTATCTGAACACAGAAGAAAGAATAGAACATGGCATTTTTTGGATGAAATAATTGTATCAGAAATATTAATAAGGTTCAAAAATACAATTCATTCCATATATATACATATTATTATTTCGAAAACAAAAGAAAGAAAGAATAATATAGCTTATACGATACATTTTATAACGATATTGTGAGAAATATGTACCTACTCATCGTGCTAAGGCAGAAGCTAGTCCACTATAATTTTCATTCCGATGAAATTGCCGTGAAATATTTTTTTTACCTGTTTACAAAATATTTTGGTCCGCATGCAGTCTGTCACACGGGTTTGGCACAGCCTCGACCCGGAAAACAGAAACTTTACTACGTGCCTTGACCGACAACAGTAATTAGCCAACGCTTCTATAAATATTTGTATTTAGTCAGTGCTTTTGTGGAATAACATTGTCGGAAAATAGACGGTCGATTATTACGTCAATCGAATTTCTTGGGCATCGAAAATGGTATCGTGGGCGAGTTTAATTACACAATTATTAATTTCTGATGCCTTCGCGGTTGTTACACATTGGAATGTAACAAATAACGGACTTTACTCGCGTATTTTATTTCACTTTAGTTAAGACTAGCTGTCCGCCCCGGCTTCGCACGGATCATCTTTTTTATAGCCTATGTCACTCGGGAAAAGTGTAGCTTCCCAATAGTGAAAGAATTTTAGAAATCGGTCCAGCCGTTCTGGAGCTTATTCAATACAAACAAACAAACCTTTCCTCTTTATAATGTTAGTATAAAAGTATAGATTAGTATCTAGACTATAGTCAGCTAAGAATAATGTAAAGTTTTCGAAGTAATGAAACAACTAGGTATTTAAACGGATTTAACTCGCGCATTTTATTTTATTGGCTGACGTTTCGGAACCTTGACAATTTCCATAATCGTAGCACGACTGATCGGACGAAAGTCTAACGCTAAAGTTGTTTCATTCCAATGTGTAATAACCGCGAAGGTATCAGAAATTATTAATTTATTACTTACTGAACCCTTCACCGCTGTTCAACCGTATAACACTTGATAACCGATCTCTTTTCAAAACTGGACACGTCATCCTACATTCTTTGAAATTGTGGGATCCTATTTTCCAAACCATTAAGTAAGTCATTACTATCAACTGAGTGTTGCCAGGTTATATGAAACTAACGGACGGTAAAATAAATCGGAAGATAGAGTTATCAGGAGAAAACCAAATTATACACATAGCAGATGTTTTTTAATAGTAATAAAAGTTATTTTTTTGGTAGTTTTAGATTTTTTTAGGCGACAAAGATCTATTCTATAAAGAAACCCTATCGATATTCCTATTTTTGATGGTACACTGTGTATGTCAATATATATACATATATATGTCACTTTTTTTAATTGTCCCCATACTGACGCCATAAAAATTGTAGGTACCTACCTAATGATAATAATGGGTTTTACTAAATTTATTGATTTATCGGAAGATTTAACGTATTTTTTTTTCTGAAAATCGGGACTTTTAGCGCATATTACTGGCAACACTACTACCGAGGCCCAGGACACGAAGCTCAATATGTAATCAATCAAAGTCATGTATAACCTTTTCCTATAATAAATGACTATTTGTCGTTTTGAAATTGACTAATTATGATACTTAGATCTTAACGTGATAGTTGAAAGTAGTTTTCGAAATTACATAATAATTTAGCATAAGACTATTGTCAGCTCAGTCGTGCTACGATTATGGAATCTGTAAGGGCTCCGAAACGTCAGCCAAAAATAAAATACGCGAGTTAAATCCGTTTAAAGTTGTTTCATTCCAAAATTACATAATAAGTTACCCCTATTAATAGGTTTACCTGTTGCTTTTAAAAGGAAAAGCTTAAGGCTGAAGTTAGGTTAAAAAGAATAATCACATTAAAAGTTGGATAAAGTGCTCGATTGAAAACTTTATGTTGAAATATGATTTTTCCGTCCTCCGGCCAGAAAGCGCCAACTTTGTGGCCGCTGCGCTAAATGAAATTTCCCCTTTCTGGCTTCGTCGAACAGAAAAATAGTATACTGACCTCGGCCAGTAAAATATAAAAGCCTCGGATCACATTTTTGTCAACCTCGGCTTCGCCTCGGACGACAATTACATGTCATCTGAGACATTTTTTATTTTACTGGCCTTGGTGCGTAATGTACTATTACGTTGTCTTCAGTTGTAATAAGTGGAACTGTAGATAAATATAAAAAATGAAAAAAAGTATTGTTGATTGTTAAATCGTTTAAGAATCGACTGTCAATATTACACTCATAAAATAATGATAAAATCGAAAACAAAATCAATTGCTCAATTTTAACATGACAGTTTCACTTATTTTTTTTCGGATACCTTTGCCGATATTACACATTGTAATGAAAAACTATGACGAATTTAACTCGCGTAGGTATTTTGTTTACTGACACTGAGAAATTTACAGTTTCCATATTCAAAGCACGACTGAGCTGACGATCTTATTGTTGGGGTCCTTTCGGATGCACTTCGACCCATTGGGATCTTTTGTGCCTGAGCTGACGATAGTCTAACGCTAAAGTCAGTCAGTTTATTTTTCCTCGAATTCATAGACAACATAATCGAAGTCCATGTTTAATTCAAGTCATATCTGTTGAACTATAACTCTTTTGCCCCCAAGTTTCACGGAAAATAATTTAATGATTTAAAGGAGATGAGCCCTTGCATAATTTAGGCGTTAAGCGGCTTGGGCGGGTCACTGCAATTAGTGAGCGAATTAACTAAGGAGTTAATTATATCAAGGGGTCGTTCAAATATTACGTAAGCACTATAAGAGGTAGAGGGTCTTAGCTTTACTTGTTTTTGATGACATGGGGAGGTGGGGGGTCTAGACAGTAAATCCTCTTACGTAATACTTGAACGGCCCCCAACCAAAATGAAGATTTACTAAATGTATTTTTCTAACGACTCTTAGAAATATTTTTGTGTCCAATCGTTTACCAAAGGCCTCTGAAACTTTCGTGAGTATCAGAGGCAGCACACAAATTGTACCTACAAAAGTTGTATAAGTTACAGTTTATATAGTACTCGTGTGCTTGCGATGTGTACTTCTTTTAATCGTTCAATAAGACAAAATACGAGCATATGAGTGCAGTGCAACGTAGTGGTCTTTTATACTGAGCTATATACACATAGTTTAATATAAAACTCACACTCGGTTTAAAATGACGTCTGCTACGACCTCAAGCTTTCTCATCATCTCTTTTGCAGCAGGTAGATGCGAGCGATCCAATCTGACTGATTAAAATGCTGTCATCCAAACAAAAAGGTGCAGATTCAGGTGATTCCTCTCTTTCGTGGTATAGCAAAAACAGAGAACATATGATTAGATTTTGCAGTACTTTAGTTATACTAGTGCTTTTGCGGTTGCATCCACGTATAGTTTAATAGGTACTTCGATAATTTTAATGGCTGCCTTTTATTTTTTTCGTAATCCAAGTAGACTAATTCCATTCTCTTAGACATGGTACTATCTCTATTTCTAAATGTATCAAATTAACGTAACATATTTTGATTGTTTTTTTTAAAAAGCTAAAATTAATGCTCGTTTACTGCTATCGTACATACTTAAAAGATCTGCGATTTATACTTAGTCCGAGTTGAGCAACAGACGCTATGCATACATAAACAAAGCACAGATTATATAACGTAGAGAGAAACGTCAAAAGAGAGCACAGATTAAAAATACTAAAATACGAGGACTAGGTTAAGACATCAGAGGAAAGAGAGTAACAATGATAATGACAGATGCTTTCTCGCGCGAAAAACTTACATGCAGAATTGAAAAACATGTCTATATCTAGTCACCTCTTGACATTTACCTATCTAAGAAATGTTATGACATCCAATAAAGATAACAATACACAATACTTATTTGTCACTTACGCGTTTTCATTTCGAAACCTTGTTAATACCGTGACAACTTCCGACTTCAGAAGCTAAATTACCAATTCAAAGTCTTCACCTTGTAACCAAAATACTATACTCCGCCAATTTGTCATAGTAAAACAAAAGATACAGTTTACCCTTCAATCTTATGTTGTGGGTAAGAAAGGCGATTTTTACTTAACACGTTTTTTTCTAGAGTAGTAATTAAGGCGTGAAGCGTAGGCGATTTGGTGTATGCGAAGCAATTTACATAGCTATTAGATAAATTAAGCGATCAGTTCTGGTTGACAGGCGCTATTACAGTTTATAGTCTACACGTACAATGCTAGAGCGAGAATCCACATGTACAGTATCACACACGATAACCAATCGAATCGCAGTACGACTGTAGTGTCTTGTTCTAATTCGTAGATACTGACATTGATTGAATACGCTCGTCGTGTGAGTTCGCGCCTTTACACCGAGAAATGAACGCGTGCTGAATGTAAATAGAGTAATCAATTTTGCTTGTGGCAAATTAACAGAGTTATGTATTGTGGGACTATTGTAATGATTTCATTTGAAACACAGCTGAGGTTCGGTTCCGATATCGAAATTAGGATCTTGATGATATATGTAACACATCCGTTTCCGAAACATTTAATTGAAGTTATAATGACCCTATTACTTAATAGTAAATGTAATTTAAAAGTATATATATAATTTGCTTTGTAACAAAAAAGTGAAGTTTTAATTAAAACCTTAACTAAGTCCATACTAACAATTTTATCTGTAAACTTTTCGAACTTAAATATAATGCATATATTTATGGAATTTAATTAGCAGACCTAGAATAAATTTGGGAGTAGATACAGTTTATAAATGCAAATTTAACTTAAAAGTTTTATAAAAACTTTAGCAAGGCAGAACGGTATCAACTTGACACATATACCTACTCGTATATATATATATATATATAAGGAATTGGAATAATTCCAATGAGTAAAAACCGCGAAAGCATTATAAATTATTACATACTAACTGCCCATCCCGGCTTTGCATGAAATGGTAGCATTTTACGAATATGTATTGTCCTGTCATTTATAAACGAACACAATAAAAAAAAGTGCTGTCGTTCGGAAGCTATGCACGTACCTACATATATTTAGGTGATTATTTTTATAGATAAGTATATTTATGCATATTTTGTTACTGATCCAGTTGTGATAAAGCTAATTCTTACTTCAATTCATCTTAGGTGTTTTTTACCACATACGATGTTACGAAAGAGGTTTCGATAAAACGTATTTTGTGACATCCCTAGTTACGACTGAGATGCGGGGACACTGGGGAAATAAGGTTCTATGGGAAAGTCCAATTTTAAGTTTCATGGTAAAGCTAGTTTACAGGCGCATGCATGGTGGACTGGCATTAAAAACTTAACCTAAATTCAATACATGATAAATCAAACATCAATGAAAAAATACAGATCTAATATTGACCCTTCACATTTCTCTAAGAGGAACATTGTATTTATCTCTGGTAACAATCACGGTAAATACCAACTTATATCAATGAATGGATGCTGATTAAGGCTATTAGACCCTGTATAAAAAATAAAAATAAAAAAATGCTGTGGGTTGATTTTGAAAATGATTAATAATGTTCTATTTCTTTGCCTAATGAAGCAAGTATATATTTTTAACATAAAACTTAGGAGCGCAGGTTTCCGACTCGGCGGAGCAAGCAGAGCGCGAAATATGACGGATTAGCTACGTTTAATGTTTTCTTCAGTAAGCATCGCGCTCGTAACTCACTGATTTAGAAACTTTCTCAATAATATGACAAACTTTTATTTCTGTGAGCGAAAAACCTATTAGGTCTCCAAGTGTTTTTCTAGATCAATGAAATGAAATTTATGATTTTAAAAAGTAAAAGATAGATTAGAATGAAACAACTTTAAACGGATTTAACTCGCGTAGGTATATTATTTTATTGACTGACGTTTCGGAGCCTTTACAGATTCCATAATCGTAGCACGACTGAGCTAACAATAGTCTTATGCTAAAGTCAAATACTATTGTCGGCTCAGTTACTGTTGTTTCAGAAATTATTATGTAAAAGATAGATTTATAGGCGTAGGTATCCCCTGATTTAAGGTTGCTTAGCTATTTATGCCTTATCTAGTACACAATAAAGAATAATTTAACATCCAAGTTTATTTGTAAAGTAGTAGCATACGAAGGTACTATAGCCCCAGTTTACCCACTTACAAGGGGAGGCGAGGACTGACAACTAATCAGAGCCAAGGATGTCAAATTGACACCTCGCGTCACGTGGCGATTAAATACGAGCCCAGTCTGCAATTTTGACAATTTGACACCCGCACGAGCTTGTCAGACGTTGTGTCAACTGGTACCGCTCGATACGGAGAGGTTACCACAGACTTTTATAACGAATCTTAAATTTGCTACGTTAAGCAGTGTTGCCACTTTTTTAAATGATAAAAAATGGCAACACACCGCTCTGATAAGAGTCTAGCAACACTAAGTCTATGTTAAGTGGTTTGTTTAGTCTATGGTCACTGACACCGGATATTGGTGTTCTTTTTTTGTTCAAAACATAAAATAGTGAAATTAAGTAATTATTTAAATTGGCGACGTGAAGACAGTACCGACTTCGGTATACAGTATTACTTAACTAAAGACGAACATCGCATGTACAAGATAAAAGATGTAAAAGTAAAAAAAATATCTTTATTTACTTATCGTATATACCTACATATGAACGTATTCATATCAAGTAAATATAAACGAGCGAGGTCGATATCTCATCTCGGCAAACACCCTGCAATAATTCGCTGTGGGTATAAAAACTTACATTTTCAATACACCACAAACCAATCTAACTTTTAAACAGTTTACAAACGTATCAAACATAATCCACTTTTCATTTTTCTCTGTTCCAACGTATTCACAAGAGATGTTTATAAAATGACTGGCTTTGTAGATAGTAGTTTCATTACACTGTGACGTTAGTATTCGCTATTTTCAACCGACGAAAAAAACGGAGGAGGTTCTCAAGTCGACGCGTATATATATATATATATATTTTCAGACCATATCCAGTTAAAAGTTCGCCTAATTGGAGGTTACTGCGTACTACCATTAATATCTATTAAATTAACCTATTACTATGCATATTTACGGTTCTAAAACAAATTAGTGATGGTACTGTTGAGAATATTTTAAAATTGCATTAGCTTGATGAAATGTTGCTAGATTGTCTTTTGGGACTAACTTTTGGCAAATAATTAATTGAAGTATACTTAATGTAGGAAAGGCTTTCAACCCAAGATTTATATTTTGTCTGATTCTTGTTTCGAAACGTAAAATAATAGTTCGTTATTTACAAACAATACAATGGAACGACATTCAAAATTCGCACAGATATGTAAGCAAAGGAAACACTCGACTCTCTCCCTCGCACACCTTGCATCCCTCTCTTACAATTGCGTTCCGTTTCACGCATTACCTACTCAACGTTTCGTTCCCACGTATATCTGCGGTTTATTTTAAGAAAATTAGTATATTTTTATACGTATTCATGACAAGCAGGTATATAGGTATAATACTTAGGTAGGTAGGTACATATTTTCATATATAAAATCACTTTGGTGTTGGACTATAGTCAACTATATACCGTAAAGTTGTCAAAACGTCAATAAATAAAATAAAATACCCGAAATAAATCCGTTAACAGCTGCTTCATTCCAATATGTAATAGCGGCGAAAGCTTCAGAAATTAATATATAATAATTATAGAACACTTTTTACTTGTTTACCTAACTTACTATAAAAGATGATCAAGATTAGGATAATTTACGAATATTATCATGTACGAATATAACCAATTAAATGAATAAAGTAATTAAAGCTATTAAGGTATAAAGTTACAAAATTAATAACACAATTCAATTACATAATTAATTTGACGATAGCTATCTCGTTATTGAAACTCCATTACAGTAAAAATATGCCTACAGACCGTAAGCCATTTCATTAATTCAATATCGATACGAAATAGCTCAAACATATTACCTATCATTACTTAATATTATCATAGATTAACTATAACCAGATACATTCACTGCATACAAAACCAGAATAGTAAATAAAAGTTTCAAAAGGTGGCGTTAGTATGCACACATGTAAAGAATGAATTCTTATTTATGAAATTTGAGACCATTTCATGTCATTATTGGAACTAATTGTCATATTTATCGATGAATAACTAAAAATGCAACTCGTAAATAGTAAGAATAGTAATTTTCTCAAACATGCAATGAAATATCGTCCTTACGTGCGTCAAAACACGCCAGGAAATATATCATTCCTGGCCTAGGCCGGGAAGTAATTTCTTTTTAATTTGAATATCAACATGGCGTTGATCTTCATAAACAGTTTAAGCAACCGTTTTTTTTTAATAAGTTAGAACTTTATTGTACCAAAAATATTCGCGTTAATGCCTATATTATACACGAACTGAGAATAAAAAAAGAATCTGTATTATTAGATAATTTAAATTTTATACTTGTCATGATTTTTAAAAAGTATTGTTATTTGTTTAGTTTTACTGGTATATTTAAGTTACGAATGGCAACATTCGCGCTGATCTATGATTGGCTATTGTATATTTTGACCAATGACGGACGAGCGAGCGTGGCCAATCAGCGGCGAGCAGCAATCAGAGCTGTCATGGTAGAAGACGCGGGAACGAAAAAGGAGATGGCTATCTTTGGACAAATATTGTAAAATGAATTCGCAATGTTTAGAGGTTGGAGGTTAACGGCCTGTTGAAGACTTATACGCTAATACGATTGATAACTAGAAGTTGTTAAGTAAAGGGATTTACTGGTACATGTTAGAAGTTGTGATTCTCAAGAACGGAATAAAGTAATCAAGTTGTATTTGGTGTAAAAAAATAAAAAATCCTGTTATTCAAGTGTAATTTATTTTATTTGAATGTTGTATTTATTTATTTCATTGCATTACTTTGAGAAAAGCACTATACATGCCTAGCCGGGAAGGGGCTTGCAAGCCTCGTAACAATATCCGTCTATACTGTATACTCGGCTCGCAAGCCGTCACTTCCCTGCGCCGTCTGTAATGTACTATTGTATAAAAATAACTTTCGTGAATAGTTTTCGTTTTGCGCCATCTGACATTATTCTTTGAAACTACGCACTTCTTTCACGTCTCAACAAATTTCAACAAAAATTGCTAACATTATTCATAGATGTCACTTCAGAAAATAATAATAATAAATTATAACGTCACACGCAAGTAAACAATTAAACCAGTGTTGCCGTTTGGTCACATTTCTCACGTTTTTCGTGAGTTTTGGCCCTCGCTTGTGACATGTGCGTGACTTGTGATTTTAGGCCGATTTTTGTGACTTTTTAAGATTTCTGGAGAAGCTCTTGACCATAATTGTCATACGAATTTTGTAGCCACTTTTAGAGGGGGAAGAGTTTAGCACCACATACTAAAAACTACAGTAGCCAAAATAATTAATATCGTTACATACGTACACTAATACAAACCGTCAACAATACGTGAAATTTATTCACACCATCAAATAAAAAAAAAATGATGTCAGATCCATACAAAAGTTTTACATGTGTAAGTAGCCGAACTAAATGATTACCTAGTGCTTGATTAAGTCGACATCAATACATTTATCTCTATTCGACATGAAATGGCGATTTCACCATCTTAAGCATTAAATTTATGTAATAGATAGTTATAATATAATTAAATATCAGCTCTTTATTCTTTGACATCGATTATGATTTGGCCACACGCATGCCTTGCACACTTCTCTCACCACTATATATTATGTAAAGTATTAAGATTTGACAATTTAATGTCATAGGTTGGAGTAGGTTTCACGTTCTGAAAGCTATTTTCGTTAAGATTTTCTTAATGCGCAATTAAAATGTACTTATCCCCAAATTATATCGAAATAAAAAAAACGTATATCAATAATTTCATACCTACTAAATTTACCAAGTATTTGCTGTTTAGCAACTGTTTGCTGTTTGCTGCTTGCTGCTTGTTGCTTGCTGCTTGCTGTTTGCTGGTTGCTGTTTCTGTTTGCTGTTTGCTGTTTGCTGTTTCTGTTTGCTGTTTGCTGCTTGCTGTTTGCTGGTTTCTGCTTGTTGCTTGCTGCTTGCTGTTTGCTGGTTGCTGTTTCTGTTTGCTGTTTGCTGTTTACTGTTTCTGTTTGCTGCTTGCTGCTTGTTGCTTGCTGCTTGCTGCTTGCTGCTTGCTGCTTGCTGCTTGCTGTTTGCTGTTTGCTGTTTCTGTTTGCTGTTTGCTGTTTGCTGTTTGCTGTTTGCTGTTTACTGTTTCTGTTCGCTGTTTGCTGGTTGCTGCTTGTTGCTAGCTGCTTGCTGTTTGCTGGTTGCTGTTTGCTGTTTGCTGTTTGCTGTTTACTGTTTGCTGTTTACTGTTTCTGTTTGCTGTTTGCTGCTTGCTGCTTGTTGCTTGCTGCTTGCTGTTTGCTGGTTGCTGTTTCTGTTTGCTGTTTGCTGTTTGCTGTTTCTGTTTGCTGTTTGCTGCTTGCTGTTTGCTGCTTGCTGTTTCCGTTTGCTGTTTGCTGTTTGCTGGTTGCTGTTTCTGTTTGCTGTTTGCTGCTTGCTGCTTGCTGCTTGCTGCTTGCTGTTTGCTGTTTACTGTTTCTGTTCGCTGTTTGCTGGTTGCTGCTTGTTGCTTGCTGCTTGCTGTTTGCTGGTTGCTGTTTGCTGTTTGCTGTTTGCTGTTTACTGTTTCTGTTTGCTGTTTGCTGCTTGCTGCTTGTTGCTTGCTGCTTGCTGTTTGCTGGTTGCTGTTTCTGTTTGCTGTTTGCTGTTTGCTGTTTCTGTTTGCTGTTTGCTGTTTGCTGTTTCTGTTTGCTGTTTGCTGCTTGCTGTTTGCTGCTTGCTGTTTCCGTTTGCTGTTTGCTGTTTGCTGGTTGCTGTTTCTGTTTGCTGTTTGCTGCTTGCTGCTTGCTGCTTGCTGCTTGCTGCTTGCTGCTTGCTGTTTGCTGTTTCTGTTTGCTGTTTGCTGTTTGCTGTTTGCTGTTTGCTGTTTGCTGCTTGCTGTTTCTGTTTGCTGTTTGCTGTTTGCTGCGTGCTGCTTGCTGCTTGCTGTTTCTGTTTGCTGTTTGCTGCGTGCTGCTTGCTGCTTGCTGCTTACTGTTTCTGTTTGCTGTTTCTGTTTGCTGTTTGCTGCTTGCTGTTTGCTGCTTGCTGCTTGTTGCTTGCTGCTTGCTCTTTGCTGGTTGCTGTTTCTGTTTGCTGCTTGTTGCTTGCTGCTTGCTGTTTGCTGGTTGCTGTTTCTGTTTGCTGTTTGCTGTTTGCTGTTTCTGTTTGCTGTTTGCTGCTTGCTGTTTGCTGTTTGCTGTTTGCTGTTTGCTGTTTGCTGTTTACTGTTTCTGTTTGCTGTTTGCTGCTTGCTGTTTGCTGCTTGCTGCTTTTTTGCGTTTGCTGCTTGCTGTTTGCTGGTTGCTGCTTGTTGCTTGCTGCTTGCTGTTTGCTGGTTGCTGTTTCTGTTTGCTGTTTGCTGTTTGCTGTTTACTGTTTCTGTTTGCTGCTTGCTGCTTGTTGCTTGCTGCTTGCTGCTTGCTGCTTGCTGCTTGCTGTTTGCTGTTTGCTGTTTCTGTTTGCTGTTTGCTGTTTGCTGTTTGCTGTTTGCTGTTTGCTGTTTACTGTTTCTGTTCGCTGTTTGCTGCTTGCTGCTTGCTGTTTGCTGTTTACTGTTTCTGTTCGCTGTTTGCTGGTTGCTGCTTGCTGCTTGCTGTTTGCTGTTTGCTGGTTGCTGTTTCTGTTTGCTGTTTGCTGTTTGCTGTTTGCTGTTTACTGTTTCTGTTTGCTGCTTGCTGCTTGTTGCTTGCTGCTTGCTGCTTGCTGCTTGCTGCTTGCTGCTTGCTGTTTGCTGTTTGCTGTTTCTGTTTGCTGTTTGCTGTTTGCTGTTTGCTGTTTACTGTTTCTGTTCGCTGTTTGCTGGTTGCTGCTTGTTGCTTGCTGCTTGCTGTTTGCTGTTTGCTGTTTGCTGCTTGCTGTTTCCGTTTGCTGTTTGCTGTTTGCTGTTTCTGTTTGCTGTTTGCTGTTTGCTGCTTGCTGTTTGCTGTTTCTGTTTGCTGTTTGCTGTTTGCTGTTTGCTGTTTGCTGTTTGCTGTTTGCTGCTTGCTGTTTCTGTTTGCTGTTTGCTGTTTGCTGCGTGCTGCTTGCTGCTTGCTGTTTCTGTTTGCTGTTTGCTGTTTGCTGCGTGCTGCTTGCTGCTTGCTGCTTACTGTTTCTGTTTGCTGTTTCTGTTTGCTGTTTGCTGCTTGCTGTTTGCTGCTTGCTGCTTGTAGCTTGCTGCTTGCTCTTTGCTGGTTGCTGTTTCTGTTTGCTGTTTCTGTTTGCTGTTTGCTGCTTGCTGTTTGCTGCTTGCTGCTTGCTGTTTGCTGCTTGCTGCTTGCTGCTTGCTGTTTGCTGTTTGCTGTTTGCTGTTTACTGTTTACTGTTTCTGTTTGCTGTTTCTGTTTGCTGTTTGCTGTTTGCTGTTTGCTGTTTGCTGTTTACTGTTTCTGTTTGCTGTTTGCTGTTTGCTGTTTGCTGTTTACTGTTTCTGTTTGCTGTTTGCTGGTTGCTGCTTGTTGCTTGCTGCTTGCTGTTTGCTGTTTCTGTTTGCTGTTTGCTGCTTGCTGTTTGCTGCTTGCTGCTTGTTGCTTGCTGTTTGCTGTTTGCTGTTTCTGTTTGCTGTTTGCTGTTTGCTGTTCACTGTTTCTGTTTGCTGTTTGCTGTTTACTGTTTCTGTTTGCTGTTTGCTGGTAGCTGCTTGTTGCTTGCTGCTTGCTGTTTGCTGGTTGCTGTTTGCTGTTTGCTGTTTGCTGTTTACTGTTTCTGTTTGCTGTTTGCTGCTTGCTGCTTGCTGCTTGTTGCTTGTTGATTGCTGGTTGCTGTTTCTGTTTGCTGTTTGCTGTTTGCTGTTTCTGTTTGCTGTTTGCTGCTTGCTGTTTGCTGCTTGCTGCTTTTTTGCGTTTGCTGTTTGCTGTTTGCTGGTTGCTGTTTCTGTTTGCTGTTTGCTGCTTGCTGTTTCTGTTTGCTGTTTGCTGTTTGCTGCGTGCTGCTTGCTGCTTGCTGTTTCTGTTTGCTGTTTGCTGTTTGCTGTTTGCTGTTTGCTGTTTGCTGTTTGCTGTTTGCTGTTTGCTGTTTGCTGTTTGCTGTTTGCTGCTTGCTGTTTCTGTTTGCTGTTTGCTGTTTGCTGCGTGCTGCTTGCTGCTTGCTGCTTGCTGTTTCACTAACGCCACCTGGAAATAAGCAGGATTCGGCCGTCACATTTTTTTGTATGAGGTGAATGTATCTGGTTATAGTTAATCTATGGTTTCTGGGTTTGAATAGGAAAGATTTGCTGCTAACTTTTGACTATCGTCGGCTCAGTCATGCTACGAATATGTTTGCTGTTTCTGTTTGCTGTTTGCTGTTTGCTGTTTACTGTTTCTGTTTCCTGTTTGCTGGTAGCTGCTTGTTGCTTGCTGCTTGCTGTTTGCTGGTTGCTGGTTGCTGTTTGCTGTTTGCTGTTTGCTGTTTACTGTTTCTGTTTGCTGTTTGCTGCTTGCTGCTTGCTGCTTGCTGCTTGTTGCTTGTTGTTTGCTGGTTGCTGTTTCTGTTTGCTGTTTGCTTTGAGAGGACTTGTAATAAAAATATTAGAATCTTAATCCTTAGTTTAAATTCATACCAAGTCTTACGATATCCTTGACAAGATAGGAATGACAAGATAAATTAATATAAGAAGTCGTAATCTTTTTTATATTAATGGGCGTTTTTTCAACCTCAAAAACTGAAATGTAACGACTGTACTTATTTTTTCTTTTTTGGCTTTAACGAGCATTGTAGGTAGGTAAGTACCTAATAGGAGAGCATTTATAAACATGCTGCAAAGAGTCTCTTTTAAATAAACCACCAGAAATTTGTAGCCACTTTTAGAGGGGGAAGAGTTTAGCACCACATACTAAAAACTACAGTAGCCAAAATAATTAATATCGTTACATACGTACACTAATACAAACCGTCAACAATACGTGAAATTTATTCACACCATCAAATAAAAAAAAAATGATGTCAGATCCATACAAAAGTTTTACATGTGTAAGTAGCCGAACTAAATGATTACCTAGTGCTTGATTAAGTCGACATCAATACATTTATCTCTATTCGACATGAAATGGCGATTTCACCATCTTAAGCATTAAATTTATGTAATAGATAGTTATAATATAATTAAATATCAGCTCTTTATTCTTTGACATCGATTATGATTTGGCCACACGCATGCCTTGCACACTTCTCTCACCACTATATATTATGTAAAGTATTAAGATTTGACAATTTAATGTCATAGGTTGGAGTAGGTTTCACGTTCTGAAAGCTATTTTCGTTAAGATTTTCTTAATGCGCAATTAAAATGTACTTATCCCCAAATTATATCGAAATAAAAAAAACGTATATCAATAATTTCATACTATATACCTACTTAATATTAATATAGGTACTATCTTTGAATTTTGTAAAATGTAATGAAATCATATTTGTATTAAATTATCCAATACATTGCATTTTACGTTCGTTCAAAAACTTGTCAACGCAAATAAATATACTTAAAGCTATCGCTTAGCTTAGGGCTGTCACTTCCCCCCCGATGGGTCCTCGCCTTGCCGTGGCGGGGGGGCTTAGTAACCGTGGCTTGGTCACCCACGGTAAAGCGAAGAGGGATCCGAGGAGGGGGTCGCTCCGACTGGGCTTTGGGACAGCCCTAGTTCGGAAGCGACCAAGTCCGGCCTGTATGGGCAACTGGCCGGACGGACTGTGGGAGGACGACTGACGTCCTCAGGCAGCCGAGGCGGGTCGCGGAGGGAGAGGACTGCCGGTATTGCGGTGCGCCGCTTTCCCTATCCTTCGCGACCTGGCGGGGCCGCACCGTCAGATGCGGCATCGGTGGGGCCGCAGGAGAAGAGGAGTGCCGGTATTACGGTGCGCCGTTCTCCCTATCTTCTGCGACCTAAGACCAGATCCGCCGCTGGGGGTCGGAAGGGCTCGCACTCACGAGTGCTTGCTTTTCCGGCTCCCATGGCCTCCGGGTGACGGGCTCGGGGGAGCTTTGGGACCCGCACAAAGGAGGCCGTGTGGACAGGC
Source organism: Polylopha cassiicola (assembly GCA_038024825.1). Taxonomy (NCBI): domain Eukaryota; kingdom Metazoa; phylum Arthropoda; class Insecta; order Lepidoptera; family Tortricidae; genus Polylopha; species Polylopha cassiicola. The sequence goes on along the minus strand of CP149060.1, from coordinate 6,586,078 downwards.
GCGTCTTGTGTTCGGACGCGCCTGACACGTGGGGGAGATGCGAATCCCCCAGAGGAGGGCCTGCCATTTATGGCGGGCATCCGCTGCCGGGTTCGCGGATGTGACAAACGTTCCCGTGTTTCCCGGCACAAGGCGGAGAGGTGGAACACCATGAGGTTTTAGTGGGTAGGCCCGTCTTGGCGGGAGAGTCCCACATAACCACACTGTTCCCCCGGACGGTGTGGTATGCGTAATGCATTTCCTCATGTAAAAAAAAAAAAAAAATAAAAATAAAAAAAAAAAAAAAAAAAAAAGGGCTGTCACTTAACTTGACGCTAGTTGCTGTGATACGGCCACCAATTACTTTTGTTATTAATTAAATATTTATAATATAATAATTTCTGATGCCTTCGCGGTTATTACACATTGGAATGAAACAACTATTAACGGATTTAACTCGCGTATTTTTATTTTATTTTATTTTATTTGCTGACGTTTCGGATTCTTTACACTTTAGCGTTAGACTATTGTCAGCTCAGTCGTGCTACGATTATGAAAACTGTAAAGAATCCAAAACGTCAGCAAATAAAATAAAATAAAATAAAAATACGCGAGTTAAATCCGTTAATAGTTGTTTCATTCAATATTTATAATATGTTTATATTCTTTTTTCTTTTATAGTGAGTTGAAAAATAACGCATTAGGTATTTATAATTTCCTATCGTAAAAACTTAATTTTTATATTATTACTTGTTTATTAAATACGTACATCATAATTTATAATATTATACATAATAATAATATTATTTTTAACAGTCAATATGTGGAATATCTGTTAATCTATGTGGAATCTTGGTTAAATTGAAGAATGTACAACGGAATAAAATAATAAAACAAAACACACAAGACTCGCCACGTCACGCTTACAATTTCAGGCGGGGCGTCTCATAGTTATTTAAATATCGCGGCTAATTTGGTTTATTATTTTTATGTAACAATTTGGCCATCTCGGTACTGATCAATAATTCAGATTTTTTGCAACAATACTTAGTCATTTGTGACGTTAAGTGATAACCCTAATACTTACACAAATTCAGTGTCAATATTTCTAAAATGCATTAGGTAGGTACGGTCTGGTCTACATCAAATGACGCGACGCGGCGACGTTGCCAGTTTTTCATTTAACGGAATGGCAACAGCCACAACACAATAGTTGAAATAGTTTATACCTACTTGGATTTGGTGAAGTGAACGTTCATTTACGTATTTAACTTCATTTTAATTGCTTAAAAATACTGACTTTGCACAAGAAGCTAGAGGCGCTATTAATTGAGAATAGAAAATTGTTTGGATAATTACGTTATTTTTAGTGGACTTAGAATGGCACCGAATTTGTGCTCATATACGAAATGTGAAACACATTCCATGTTTCGGTTTCCAACTAATGATGTTAAGTTTATGAATACTTTTAGGTTTGTATGTCGGGTGTTTGTTAAATTTTTAAATTTGTTTTTCCATTCCCACTTTCACACCCTATAATTTTTGAACGATTTTCATTATAATTTTAATTTTAGCTAAGAACACTCCCGACATATTAATCTTTAAAAAAACAGAATCAAAATAAAATAGGTAGTATGTAGGTTTATGCATTAGGGAGCTATGATGCCAGAGACAGACAATCAGACAGACAAACACACACACACACACACACACACACACACACACACACGCACGCACGCACGCGCGCGCACACACACACACACACACACGCACGCGCGCACACACACACACAAACACAGACACGTCAAACTTATAACACCCTGTCGTTTTTTCCTCGGGGGTTTAAAATATGGACCTACTTACTGATTTCATTATTACCTAGGTACATATTTGTTTTTGCAATGAATATCAAAAACATTAACCGCTTGGGGTTAACAAAGAACTTACTTAAGTACTTCTATTTATTTTATGTAAGTACCAATTTCGAAACCATCAAAACTAAAAGTTAAACATTTAATTTTTGTCACCATAATGAGAATTAGAAACTTCTATACCTACGTTAATTAAATAAAACATTGCTTAATTTGAATTTCTTTTTTGATTAACACATATTAATCAAACCATATCCTCAATGATGATGAAATTTTAACGCTTAAAAACAGGATTTTAAAATTTATCTTTTTACGTTTTAACAGCGACATCTATTGAAATAATAACGCGTGTTTGCTCTTAGACATTAGAGACATCTATTGAAGTTAGTATCGAGATGTAATATAAAACGAGAGTAATGCCATCTGCTGGTTCATGCTGAAATGAATAAGCATATAAGCAGTAAGAACACTAACGCCACCTGGAAATAAGCAGGATTCGGCCGTCACATTTTTTTGTATGAGGTGAATGTATCGGGTTATAGTTAATCTATGATATTATAAACGCGAAAGTTTGTAAGAATCTATGGATGTATAGATGTAAGGATGGATATATATATATATATATATATATATATATATATATGTAAAAACTACTGGATGGATTTTGATTACAATAATATATCTTATACACCAGAATAACATATAGAGTATAATATTTTGAAACGATATTGTGTAAAGTAGGTACTCATCGTGCGCAGACGAAGTCGCCGGCAGAAGGTAGTAGGTAATTTAATAATTTATAATGCCTTTGCGGTTTAGAATGAAACAACTATAAAGGAATTAACTCGAGTATTTTGTTTTCTTTGCTGATGTTTCAAAAACTTTAAAAATCCCATATTCGTAGCACGACTGAGCTGATGATAATCTAACGCTAAAGTTACTTGTAAAGGGTTCATCAGCAAATAAAATAAAAAATGCAAGTTAAATCCGATACAGTTGTTTCATTCAAATGTATAAAAAACGGGAAGGCATCAGAAATTAAAAAGATATATAATTCGCACCCCTAGATCTAAAGAAAGCTAACTCAAAAAAAGTAACTTTTTCGGGAGAGACGAAATTGGTGTAAGGAATCGGATCCTTTTTTTTAGCGTGTGTTTAATTTAAATCTTCAGATTTTTGAGTTAGCTCCCTTTAGATCTAGGTGTGCGATATATACGCGTCGACTTGAAAACCTCTTCGGTTTTTTTCGTCTGTAGAAAAATAAGGTAGTTTGCATAACATAAAATTACTTTAGCGTTAGACTATCGTCAGCTCAGTCGGCTATGAATCTATACTAATCTATACCTACTAATATTATAAAGCTGAAGAGTTTGTTTGTTTGTTGGTTTGAACGCGCTAATCTCAGGAACTACTTGTTCGAATTCAAAAGTTCTTTTTTTATTGGATAGACCATTTATCGAGGAAGGCTTTAGGCTATAAGTATAACATCACGCTGCGACCATAGCAGCGAAGAAACAGTGGAAAATGTGTAAAAAACGGGGAAAATATGAAGCCTTATGAAGAATAATATTAGTATAGATTACTATTCCACGGGGACGAAGTCGCGGGCACAGCTAGTATAATATACTTATGTAAAACAATACATATGTACCTATATATGTATTTATGCAGTGCCTAAGCAATTTGTTGTGCCCAACAGGCTCTACAGTGATAGTACTATTTGTATAACATTATAGAATGTAAATAAATAATTGAGTATGAGAACCGTAGTTTTTTTAACAACAAATAAAATAAATATGCGAGTTGATTTCACTCGGGTATTAGTCGTTTTCAAAATATAAAGGACTGTATATTAATTATGAACGACCTTATGTTAGCAAACAATAAGTTTAATCAATTTGAAGGCATGGTATTAGTCGAAGGCTAGCTATTACTTTGTTGTGGAACTCATGGACTGTAGAGCCAAAACCGCCGTTCATTTTAAATGAAAGTCATATTACATTCTGTTTATAAGTTTAAATACAATGAGTAACTTAGGTTCGGATAGGTAAATAATATATAGGTACCTAATGCTGGAAGCTAAACAACAAGAATTTAACTCCCGTATTTTATTTTATTAAAGGTAATGTGTTACATTATTGTAAGCTCAGTCGTGCTGCGAATATGGAAACTGTAAAGTTTTCGCGAATAAAATCCTATCTTAATCCTAACTAATATTATAAATACGGAAGTAACTTTGTCTGTCTCGCTTTCACGGTAAAACTACTGAACCAATTTAATTGAAATTTGGTACACAGTGAGAAAGGGCATAGGCTACTTTTAATTGCGAAAAGTGGGTTGTAAGCATGGGCGTTCATTCCATATAGGCACAGTGTCGCTAATGTATGAAGTGCCTACCCTAGCGCCATACTTACGCTCCCCCCACAGCACGCGCCTGGTTGTAAAGGGTTAAAAAGAGGGAAGAGAATTATTTTGACGGCCTGTTGGTCTAGTGGTCAGAGGCCCTGACTACGAAACCGGAGGTTGCGGGTTCGAATCCTGCTAGGGGCAGATGTCAATGTGATGAGCACTGGCATCTGTACCTGAGTCTTGGATGTCTATATTATGTATTTATGTATGTTTATCCATTGTCTAGTACCCATAGTAATTACAAGCTTTGCTTAGTTTGGGACTATATCAATTGGTGTGAATTGTCCAAAGATATTATTATTATTATTGTAAAAAAATCCACGTGGACTGAATTGCGGGCTTTTGCCCAGTCGGTTATAATTGTTCAAATATATAATATGAATTCTTATAGGTAGTTATTTATAATACGCAATTGCATCTCTTCAGTATTCTAATTTCCGCTATGAAAGTTTAGAAAAGTTAGTTTTCTAAAGCGAAAGCTTTGACTTGAATTTAAAATAAAATCTAAGCTCCGTACTGAAATATCCATTGAAATCCTCTTAATGGTTCTAGTGGGCGAAATCCATTCTAATGAAGGTTTACAACCCACTGTTCGCAGAATACTTTTAGTCTGAAATAAACACGGTTTTTCCTGTTTTATTTTGTTAAAGGTATTAGTAGACAAATATACCTACTTTACTATTTAGCAGTTATTTATAAACTCTGCGAGTTTGGGTCTTGACCGCCATTTTGAAGTAGAATTAATATCTGTAAGTACCTACTTACTTACCTACTATATTTTTTAAGCATGTAAACATTATAATTTCAAATGCCTTTGCGGTTATTAAACATTAGAATGAAACAACTCAGTCATGCTACGAATACGGGAACTGTAAAGTATTTCAAACGTCAGCAAATAAAATAAAATACGTGAGTTAAATCCTTTATAGTTGTTTCATTCCAACATAGTTTTGCAAAATAAAATTATTTTCTTTATTTAAAAAAAAGGCTGAATTATGCAATTTTAACAATCGACAATTAATTTAACCGATACAATGCAGGTGGGCGGTTCTTCGAGCGTTTAAAACGCCGTCATTGTTATCTCAAACTATATTTAAGAATAGAATCAATAAGGAAAAATCTTATGTGAAATTATCTCCTGGAACAGGTGTAGGTAAATATTGTTTCAATAGATAGGTACTTAATACTATTTAACTATTGTATATATATAGAGAGAGGTACCTTATCTTATCTTACTGTTGGGGTCCTTTCGGATGCACTTCGACCCATTGGGATCTTTTGTGCCTACCCCTCCTTTAGCTTACTCCAGGTTCTCCATAACCGATTCCATGTATCGTATTATGTCTCCCTGTCGCAATGCCTCGAAGTCTCCAGGCTCCAGGTACCCGGAGCCGAGTATCTTCAATCTGCGTCTGGTGAGGGCGTCGCAGTGAGAGAGGTACCTACATTCACACATGTATACCTATGCATACATAGAAATCCTAACTAATTTTATAAATGCGATAGTAACTCTGTCTACAAAATTTCGAGACTACTAAAGTCTTAGCCTCAAAGCGAGAACCGAACCGATTTTAATGAAATTTTGTACACAGATAGTCTAGAGCATGAGAAAGGACATATACTACTTTTAATTGCGAAACGAAGGTTGTAAAGGGTTAAAAGGGGTCATGAACTGTTGTAATTACTAACTCCACGCGGACGAAGTCGCGAGCAAAAGCTAGTTAAAACATCGCCTATGAAAGGAGGAAAGTAGGCAAAATACTATAACAGCCGTGTGAAAGCCAATTTATCCTTATCTGACGTGATGTATTATCCAAAAATGGCATGGCGGATAAACCAAATTCTCATTGAAAGGTATCCCAAGATCTATCAGTAATCCATTTTCACTTCGGACTGATGCTTAATGTCCTGATTAACTTACTGGACAACATTTTGCTTTTACCCTATTTCGTAAATCTTACGTCCGAAATGACCAAGTTAATTAAGGGAACGTTTTGATATAGGTTAAATTATCAATGTGACATACGCCCTATTTCATTTTAGCCGCAAATTAGAATGGAAATGGTAGGATTGCTTGTATATTCTTTGTGACATAAGCCCTATTTCATTTTAGCCGTAAATTAGAATGGTAGTCGTTGGTTTGCTTTTTGTAGGTACTCTATCTTTTATCATATATATTTTATTTAATTAAATAACGAGTCCTATTTACGTTCAGTCAGCCATGAAGCTTTTCTTCCTATTTCTGTCTCTATTTTACCTTAAGTAATCCTTCCTTGAAGATGCTCAAAAGGTTTTTTTATATACCTACACAAATATTTTATATATTATGTAATATATATCTATTCTAACAACGTAGGTACCTTTATGCTCATTTTCATAGGAGACAATTACATTAGCCAGCCCGATACTAATAGAATGCAAAGTCAGTTCGATTATGAAAATAATTGACATGCTTTTTTTTTCAATTAATTAACACGGTACACACACACACACACACACACACACACACACACACACACACACACACACACACACACACACGCGCGCGCGCGCGCACGCACACTCACAAACCAATGATGGCCACCGCGTGTCAGAAATCCGCTAGATGCGCTAGTGTGGAATGAGGTCTAGCTGTCATGTTCCACCAATGAGAGGCAAGCTACTGGCCTGTGATTGGTGGTACATGACAGCTAGACCTCATTCTACACTAGCGCATCTAGCGGATTTCTGACACGCGGTGGCCCTCATTGTCAACGAATACTGGACCAGTACCTAGTTTTCAAAGCGTCAACTAAAGAAGCTAAATAATAAACACGAGTTAAATCCGATTTAGCGTCTGGGGTTAAAAACATTCAGTTAACAATCCACGTCACATATCTCAGTAGTAAAAACAAAATGTACTAAGGCGACAAGTGTCTCACACGACCTGCATAACAATGCTTTATAGCCTATATCGTTATCTTCGTACATCGGAACCTTATTCACATTTACCTTTTATGCAATTTCCAGTGCAACGAATAACGAGGCCGTCACATTTTATGAATAAAACATGCACTGTAAACAGATCCAAGGTGTTCTAAAGATCAAACAATATCCGACGGAAGACTTGGAAATCTGTCATTACTTATCTCTATGTAATATTAATATTGTTTATGGACAGAAATGGAGTAGTGTTACCAATTAAAGCAACGTTCAGATTTATGTGTAGAATTACTAATAGTGAATAGTCAAAGGATGAACAACTCAAGTATGACAATACTGTACAAAAGGCTTCTATATGTTAGCTATCAAAGCATACTAATATAATAAAGAGGAAATGTTTCTTTGTTTGGATTGAATAGTCTCCAAAACTACTGGATAGATGTGAAAAATTCTTTCACTGTTGCCATGTACACTATTCTCGAGTGACAAAGGCTATAAAAAAAGGAATCCGTGCGAAGCCGGCACGGACACCTAGTATTTTATAATTTCTGATGATATGTAAGTAATTAATACTCGTTTGTAATTAATATTTTATAACATTTTAAAAGCGAAATTAAAATTTTCCCTATCCAAATATTTACCTTTCATATCGGTGCTCGAAGTTTAGAAGTTCAAAGCAAATTGAAAAAAAAATGTACTTACTTAGCAAATTATATTTTTGATTTTTTTTTTAATCTGTAATTATTGAGGGTCACCGTGGAATATACTTTTTTTTACTAATAACCTACACGTTTTAATACGCAATGTTGTGTTCTATTTGTACGCTAATACTATCAGTAAAAAAAAATATGGCTATTTTTTGGATGGAGACTTGAGCAAAACTTGGGTAGGCTATAAAAAAATACCTACATAGGTACTCACATGTTATTCTAGTCTAATTCAAATATTTCCGTCAAAATACATACTACAAAATATTTCACATTAAAACTCCCGGCAAACCGTTACTGGCATAATTGGACCGACACTACTACATAGTAGCTATTTAGTAAAGATTCTTACTTTTTGACATGAAACACCGTTGTATCTTAATGGGCCTACGACCCTTGGTCCTAATTGCAGACTCAGAGTGATGGCGGATTAATAGACAAATGAAGAATAATTACGCCGTCTGCACGTTTCGGACCGAGATAGGCTGAAATGGAACCGTTTGTTTCCTAATCTGTGTAAATTCTCATTTAGTTAACCGAATTGTGAGTATCGTGACCATAAACAATTAAAAAAAAATGCTGTAGTGTCATAATCAGGTAGGTACTCTTTTAAAAGCAAGGTAACGCCGCAAGTGCTTTAACGTTGCCTTGATGTACAGGGGAATTTTTATTAGACTAAAATATTTTTTAAAATAAATGAGAATATTTAATTAACATAAAGTACTTACTTAATTAAAGATTTCTTTTTTTAAAATAACAAAATGGTACCCTACCTACTAATTAATTCTAATCAAATAAATCAATTAACATTTTTTCAATAAACGAAAACGTCAACAGAACCGGTCACCAAAAAAGACCTTCCAATTCCGTCAACCTCTTAAATCTTAATTCACAGAACGCGTCACAGATGACAGTGAAACAAAATGGACGACAACCGTCTGGTTACGATGTCTGAAAGCTTTCGGTGTTTTAAGAGAGGCTCATTGTGACATTGCCTTTGCACGTGAGACACCCTTTTATGTGGCTGTAAAATATGAGCGAACGTATGCAACGAGGTGAAAAATATCACACATGTTCTCTTTTACGTATTGACTTTTTATTACTCTCGAGACAGGGCCTCTCCATTGTTTCTTGTAATAATATGTGGTATCAAAAAGGGGTTGGTTATAAAGTTATAATGTAAATGTTTTGATATAATTGTTTTTAGGGCTCCGTAGCCCCTTGTAGGCATAATCCTGTGTTTTTCGGTGGTACACACTTGTCGTAAATACTTAAATGATTTTTAAATATGCTGCTCACTTTAGGGGGGCAAATTGGAGAATAAATAAGTTTTTTAATGTAAAAAATAATAAAACTATTAATTATAGATAAACCTAAGCAAAGTTTATGCTTTGTTTCGTTTTAGTAAATTTTTAAGACCAATTAAGGCTCATTATGTATGCGTGTGCGTACCAGTTTAAAGATACTACTACTGGTTTATTGTAATTCCCTTTTAATTTCATGTCCTTACTCACAAAGTGATTATCATACAAAACCATCGAGTCAAAGTAACACTTAACAAATATAATTTAATATGAAAACTTATTTTTATTAATAGTGTAGAAACTAAAAAACTATAAAGCCCTTAATCTTATTTATCGCACCGCGGAATCCACTATTATGAATTCACATGTCCAACCGACAAATCACGGAATAACTAATAAAAACATCGTAAAATGAGGAATTTGATGTTAGTCACACCATTATGCACTGTGTTTTATAATAAATGATACATATAGTCGATGTAGACAGATAAAATATTATCTGGCAGAGAAAAACATAAAAATATGTCACATGCTTGAAATATCGGCACGAGATGTTTTGGTGTAAGTTTATTTCCCGCTTGGCTCGCGTTTTGATAAAGTTTTGTATGAAAGTCTACAAAATTATGTCAAGAAGAAATCAAATTACAAGTAGGTACGAAAGTTGACGAAAGTTAACGAAATTCAATAAAGATTCTGAATACTTTATTCTAAGATTATTTACGAAAATGTGATACTAATGACTGAAATACCTTGAAGTAGTTATAAAATATATTTTACGAAGAAAGGTGTACAAAACTATTAGGTAAAGGTAATTAACTCAAAGTACGAGTTTTATGCTAAATTATAATAATTGTTAGTTTTTTATTAATAAGAACTTTCATTCTTTTTATGTTATTATTATTCTTATAGCTCTAGAAGTCTGTACGTTACGTATTATTTAAAATAGGAACTACTGAAATGACTTCTCAGTTTTTAATTTTTAATTGTATTTAATTAATTTGTACCTACAATACTAATACCTACGTACTTATAGTTCGTATATTCTTTTTCCTCAGACATTTTTGATACAAATGAATCCAGAAAATGTTAGTTCATTCTCGTCAGTAGCAATATTGTCAAGTTATCGTCCTGGCCCTCGGCCTTGACGGAAGCCTCTAGGGCCTTGCTTAGAGAAGGGCCTTTTAGAATAATTCTATATATCGAGAACTACCTCCACGAATAATTATACAAATGTGGAATTTACTTTCAGGCTGTATTCCTAGTGCAATATGCATTTCGAACTTTTTTATTATGAATATAATAGTCTATTATGTGTACCTAATTAGTAATGTCTGTAAAATAAGATTTATTTTATCAAACTACGTGACAAATTGACTTATTATACTTCTTGGAAACTATTACGTATTTAAAATTATATGAATTACAGACAAGAACATTAATTTTAAATAAAATAGTATCTTGAAGAAATTATTAAAAATTAACATGTTGTATTTTTTAACATGACCACATAGAAACCATAGATTGTGTATCTCATATCAAAGACAAGGAGTGAACATGGATCCATAGACTATAAGATTAACTAGGGACGTTTTTACTTAACATCGTGTGATGCATCTATGTTCGCATCTCTAGTGTCGCCTTAGGGCAAATGCTCAAATAGGAAATTCCATTGATTTCAAACAATTTCCGACTGAAAACATGTCCTTGCTACGACCTTTTGTAGTATGATAAAATTTAATTAAACATGTTAAATATTTTGTGATTAAAACATGAGTACACTTATAATATGCAATTAATAAGGTCGCTGTAAATCTAGTAAGTAGGTACCTACTTACTCTTAAAAATAGTACATTACGCACCAAGGCCAGTAAAATAAAAAATGTCTCAGATAACATGTAATTGTCGTCCGAGACGAAGCCGAGGTTGACAAAAATGTGATCTGAGGCTTTTTATTTTACTGGCCGAGGTCAGTATACCATTTTTCTGTTCGACGAAGCCAGAAAGCGGAAATTTCACTTAGCGCAGCGGCCACAAAGTGGGCGCTTTCCGGCCGGAGGACAGAAAATATTAATGCTATATATTTGGTGCACTATACTATAAATTAAATAGTTAATCTTAGTATTTAAGATAAAGTTGTAAAACGAATTTTAGTACCTAAATTGTTATAAATTCAAAGACTCGCAAAATTGTAATCCCTTTTAGTTCATACATATTTATCGCCGATGTGTAGATTGAAAAAATATAATATATTTAAAAACATACTTACGTGACTAGTAGAATAGCTCCGGTACTAGAATCACGTAAAATCTATTATACTTTATATTTCATTAATTGAATTGATATTCCACGTACCTGACATCCCATTGCATTTTGTTTGTGAATATCCGTGTTCAGGTCTTTTTTTCAATTTCACGGAAAATGTTATTAATACTGTCCGGTATGAAAGAAAAATCTGGATCATTTTTTTCTATTTTTATTCCATTGGCATATTACAACACAACCGTAAACCAGAGAATCGGAAGTAATAAAAAAAGATAAACACGTCTTTAATTTTAATTTAGTTTTAGCTACTTGGCATCAGAAACTGTATTGATATTATATACTTAGGTACTTTCTTGTGATTAAAACGTTTTTTGTGACATATATCATATTGTTTTTGGCTGCGACTCCATCCGAATTAGTAATTACAACATTTTTTCCCCCATTTTAACCTTTTGCAACCTTTTTATCACATTTAAAAGTAGCCTATATTCTTTCTCAGGCTATAGACTATCTGTGTACCAAATTTTATTAAAATCGGTTCAGTAGTTTTAGCGTGAAAGCTAGACAACCAGAGTTACTCTCTAAGAGAAAGGATAGGCTATTTTTAAGGGCTGTAAAAGAGAGGAAAATAAATGTTGTAATTACTAATTCCACGCGGACGGAGTCACGGTCAAAAGCTAGTTTAAAATAATAGTATGGATGAATGAATTGTAAACATAAACATTATCAACACTTGTGTTGCTACTTCACATTCAAATATAATTATCAATTTATCCCTATTAAAAGCACTTATGAATCTCAATTACAAACGCGAGTAGATACAGAATTAGACCACTATATCAAAAGCAAATTATATTTTTACGACGTCATCCTGCCCGTCCGATTGTTTCGTCAAAGATCTGTCAAAGTCTTCTAACTGTCACTTCTTCATAAGGCTTCATATTTTCCCCGTTTTTTACACATTTTCCACTATTTCTTCGCTCCTATTGGTCGCAGCGTGATGTTATATAGCCTAAAGCCTTCCTCGATAAATGGTCTATCCAACAAAACTTTGAATTCGAACCAGTAGTTCCCGAGATTAACGCGTTAAAACAAACCGGTGCGCAATTTCAAGTTTCTAATCCTTAAATCGTTAATACGCCAGTTATTAAGTCAGCTTCTTTTATATTAAGCAGATATATAGATTTTAAATATTATTATTAGAAATAATAGGAATAATTAAGCCCACATTTATAGGTCGTGTGGGTCGTATAGAATAGAATAAAAACTATGCCTAAACACCATAAAAGCAAACAGCATAAGGTATCTTATGTATACAATACTTTTGTTACATACAATTCCCAAGCCATACCGACGACATCACGTATTCCTGACAACAGGGTATGAAAACAGCATAAAGCGAACTCACACGAGCCTTTGTTACTTTGACGGCGTTCCAATAAAGCGATGCGACACGGGACAGTCTTATCACACCGGATAGTCGTCGGTTTATATTTAAAGTTGCCAGTATTGTAGACGCGTTAGAAGAAAATATGTTATCTGTTCTTTGTTTAAAATTAACAAGATATTGTCGTGTTGTTGTTTTGATTTAATTATCTATGAGAAAGCTGGTTTGTGTAGAAAGTTGTGTTCCCCCTTCTTAAGCTTAAAAAAAAAAATTACTTACCTAACTCAATAAAATTACATTATTTAATCTTAGTAAAACTTTTGAAGATATACAACTTAATGAGATATATACTTAGGTATATGTATGTAATAATCTTGAAATATATAATCCTACTTTACAAGAAGTGCCAAGATACTCTTGCCTGACCACCTTCAAGAGCACTTGATATAATATATCCAAACGCGATAAAATACGGCGATAAATTTTGACGGCCTGTTGGTCTAGTGGTTAGAGGCCCTGACTACGAAACCGGAGGTTGCGGGTTCGAATCCTGCTAGGGGCAGATGTCAATGTGATGAGCACTGGCATCTGTACCTGAGTCTTGGATGTCTTATATGTATTTATGTATATTTATCCGTTGTCTAGTACCCATAACACAAGCTTTGCTTAAAATGGGACTAGATAATTGGTGTGAATTGTCCAAAGATATTTATTTATTTATTTATACTATAATAATTAGGTATATTAAAAAGTAACGCAATAATAAAAATATGTTATTGTTTAAGATCAGAACTAGCTATGGTTTAATTATAATGATAGTAGAAAGGATTACGTACATGCCCAGATGTAGGTATATATATTACTACTATACTTAATTGAAAGATGTTATACAGATGGCGAGAACAGATTTTTAAGCGACTGTGCTGGGAAGAAACATATCTATCTATCCCATTTATTATTAATTAGGTACTTATTAATTTGTAAAAAAAATCTGTTTTTCGAACAATTTAGCGACATCAATTTAAATTGTTTTTTTTTTCAATTGAAATTCAAGACTTACCATAGGTTCAAAGTAAATTCTAAATTCAAATACATTTTTAAATCCACCAATAAGTGTTTCGTAACACGATACCTTATGCAATAAATTATGCAGTAAAGGTAAGGAAAGCTTTTAACGCGTAAATATAACCCCAACCCATTAGCTGCGGTTGTACCCCTATAATTATATTACCTCGTTCAGGACAAATATTTAAAGCAATGAAATGCCGTAAATTGTACAAAATTTCTTTAATTTTATATTTACTTTGATGTCACAAAATTAAAGTGGCAACCCTTGCATTGTTTTCGAACGCACACACGCATATTGACACGTAAGTACACAGCGCACACATAACTATCTCGTCGACCATTCGATGTTTAAGTTATTAAAAATCTAGGGTTGCCCAAATGATTCTCAACCAAGGAGGTTTGTATTTGATTACAGGAATTGGAATCCGAGTATTTTTATTGCTGCGATTAATAAAATTTATATTGATAACGGCATAGAACCTTTTTAGATGTAGTAGCTTAACAGCAAAGCCCTAATATTCAAAACTAGTAGTTCCTGAGATTGTTCAAACAAACAAACAAACAAACTCTTCAGCTTTATAATATTAGTATAGATATTTAAATAAATTAAGTATGATAGATTGTATCGCAATATAATAATAAAAATTAATATTAAATAGCCTCGTCAGCCATTCTTTAAGTTAAAAAAAATTCACACCCCTTTTTTCATTATATCCGAGCACAGCATTTTCCTATTTATAGTTATTACGTAACACCTATTTATCTAATGCACCTTTAAACTAGACGTATATAATCTATTGATTCATTTAACGTAGCAGGTACCTGCATATGTTATACAGATAAGTATGTAAATGACGTCACTTCTTAATGCGTGTTGTGTAGTTAGGCCATTATAAACTAGTTGTAGATTAAACTCGACGTAGAAAGTTTGAACTGTGTACAGCTCAGGGGATAAAGGTCCTAAATGGTAAGTAGGTACTTACTTTAAAAGCTTTTTTGAATTCAAGAGGCGTGAATCCTTTTGTCTGGCGTTTATTTGACATTTTAGAAACAAATGAAAGTGTACTCAAAATTATACATAGGTAGGTTCGTATTCTTTAATACATATGGTATTGAATCGAATAACGGTCTTTTACTTTAATCTTAACAGTAGATACCTATTGGAATGAAACAACTATTAACGGATTTAACTCGCGTATTTTTATTTTATTTTATTAGCTGACGTTTCGAACTTATTGGAATGAAACAACTATTAACGGATTTAACTCGCGTATTTTTATTTTATTTTATTAGCTGACGTTTCGGATTCTTTGCAGTTTCCATAATCGTAGCACGACTGAGCTGACAATAGTCTAACGCTAAACGTCAGCTAATAAAATAAAATAAAAATACGCGAGTTAAATCCGTTAATAGTTGTTTCATTCCAATGTGTAATAACCGCGAAGGCATCAGAAATTATTAAATTAGTAGATACCTAATTCAACAAAAGTCTTCTTGGCTTACGAAGGAGTTTTTATTATATATGCAGGTAAGTAGGTAGGTAAGCATTTTACGAAACACAAACAATCTCTACCAAATATCATCTAGGTACCTACTTAAATCAGCATAGAAATACAGAGTCAAGTTCTCCTTATTTTAATAGCGACATTCACTAATCATTATATTTTTGACAACCCATAAAATACCTTGAATTTGTAAACTTAAACACTCATATTAACTCATTTTATAATCGAACGATAAATGCAAACTACAGTCCGCTATCGCAAAATTGACAATATTTTTCCAACGACTCAACAACAACCAATCTCAGTTCGAATATAGAACGGTTATCAAACGTCAAACGTCACGCTAGCTTCGAATCTGTGGAAGCCGCCATCTTTATCCTTGCTCGTCATACAAACACGTCATAATAATAAACTACTGGAGTATTTTAAGACCGTATGACGTCTGACCTGAGATAATTTCTAGCTAAAGTGTCCCCGAAATTGTGGCCTCGTATCAGTGAGATAAGCCGCTGATAACAGGGGTGATGTCTCTTATCGTCCTACGATGTATTATGCCTTAATGCATGTCGTTACTACCTGTTGGTAGCGATTTTAAATTTGCCTTGGAATAAGTTTGGCGGGAGTTTGAGACAAACTTCGCGGCAATATAGGTAGGTAGGTACTATAAGATAGACTACCTATACTTACAATCTCGTTAAGAGTATAGGTACCTACCTACTTGTGTAGTTATTATTTAGTTTTTCTTGACTAGTTTTCCGCATAGAATGAAGTATCCACGACGTTGTATTGACAGCGTGCTAATAGCACGCGAGGACACGCTCTTTTATAAAAGTTTGCTCACATTTTCAGTTGTAAATTATCTAACGTCAACTTTTCTAAGGCTTTTGAATATTTCATAATTTCGTTAGGTAGAGAACGATATTTGATATCGATCTTTTGAGAGACACAAATTTAATTTATTTACTGTCGTAGATGTGCCGATGAATTCAGACATGACACTTTAATCTAATCTAGTTCTTAATTTTAATTTATGTTACTTAATATTAATCTAATCCTAACGATAAACGTGCTTACCCACGTAATAACTTCGTCTGAATTGGTAAGTAACAATTAAAAAAAATAGATTATTAGGTAGGAAGTAAGTATCTAAGTAAGTACCTGTATGATGATAATCGTCATTTATGAATTATCCAGTTGTTGAGGAAGCAAATCGTCACGGTTGTGTCAACAATCCGGTGACACGCGGCGAGACAGCGTTATTAGCACGACATCAATGATATTTGCTCTAACATTCAAGCCTCTACAAACACTATCGTAACCAAACGAAAAACAACCCGTCGAAAATCCTGAAGTATCAAGAGAAACCGACCTCGCGCCGCAAATCCTATTCAGTTTATCCAACGCAACATTGTAAAGCCGTTCAAAAAGAAACAGTAACTCACCTCTTTCAAAACATGCGAGTCTTACGCAGAAACAACACTTTATGTTCCTAAAATTGCGGTCACTACTGAATAAAATCCGATTTGGAACACTCGTTTGAGACCCTCGATGTCGGGTGGTGAGATGTTTCTGTAGTTATTTTAGAGGGTAGATATTTTAGTTTGTGTGTAAACTGCCGCGCTCGACTAGCGGACGGGAGCGGGTCGCGACGTGCTCCACCGCCGGTGTCCGCATCACGACTGAAGAAAGATCCCCGCCGCCCGCCCTAACTTCGTCACCGCCCAAGCGAAAAATGCTATACTCACTTACATTAAGAATACCCGAATTTTAATACCGTTACTTTATTAAAATGCAAATTTCTTAATGCGTAGACGGCGATAGTGCAAGCGGCCGAAGCCAAGAAATGTGAGATTTGGCGCCGAGTAGCGAGTGCTGATAATTTTCAGAGTGTTTTTGAACGTCAGTCGGAATAGCTTCGTGATAACACGAGTAAACAAATCCCATAAGTGTGCGATTATTAAATCCAGTTAGTAGGTAGTTATGACTTGTTATATTTTTGTTACGTATACCTAACTTATATAGTTTTGGTTCCTTAAAAGCCAAATGCCTAAAATATTATTAACTAGCTTCTGCCCGCGACTTCGTCCGCGTGGAACTCCTCCTTTTTTGCAGTCGGTTAGAAAGTAGCCTATGTCCTTTCTCAGGCTCCAGACTTTCTTTGTACCAAATTTCATTTAAATCGGACCAGTAGTTTTAGCGTGAAAGCGTAACAGACAGACAGACAGACAGACAGAGTTACTTTCGCATTTATAATATTAGTAGGGATATTAGTAGGGATTTAGATAGGTAGGTACCTAATGTGGACACAGATTTTTATTTTAAATTTGGAACATTTTAAAACACGGTGGCTGGATTTGTACAGTTAAGTCTTTAACGAAACATTTTTTATATTATGTAACTATTATTTACCTTATTACGTACCTAGGTAGGTACCTAGCTTTAATTTAATAGTTCGGTACCTGCCTAGTAAAATAATTTTAAGTGAGTTGGAAAATTAATTTTCATAATTTGCTTTTATCCACGTAACTAAAACACTAATATAAAACAATAAATGACGTCGCAATCGTAGGTAGTCGTAAAAGTTTTAGGCGGCAAAGGCTCTTCTTATGCCACAGGTGGCATTTGAGATTTGACAGATATTTATCAGGATTTTTTGTAAGTATGTAAATGCAGACTACGCATCAAATGTATGGTACCAACCGAGGTGGTCAAATAATAATACCTATTATTATATAGAATCTCGTTCTAATCTCTTTACAATAAAAAAAAGAAACAAAACTAATCAATGTAGGTATGGAATTGGTATCAATTAATAAAAACTTCACTTTTCAGTCACGTGTTTTTATCGGTTAAGTCGATTTCATACATTTTTGAAACCTATGGGGTGTTTTAGTATTAAACGTTCATATAGATCAGGGTAGATAATTTTTGAAACTAAGTTAAATTATAGTAGTATGAAACCCTTTGGAAAAGGAAGAAAATTATATAGCTAACAAAAATGAAGGGAAAAATAAATTACGACCGATCTGAAGTTTGGAGTACCTACCTAATTAAAGTGTAAATAAAAAAAAAACAGATCCAACTTTTCTTATATTACACACTATTCTAAATTCTTGAAAAAATTTAGAATAGTTACGTGTATTATGAAATAAACTATCCATCTACATTTATTTTATTTCGCGCCATCTAGTTGATAACATTGTTACCTCCGCGATGACTTAAACAGGTACTAACTACCCTTGCCGTTCTAGTACGTGGTTTCAACATTATGTAATAGATGGCGCTTTTGCTAAGCTTTTGAAACTACTGGCTACATGCGCCAGATGTCGCTTCTAAGTGCAACAATCTCATTGTATACTTTTAAAAGGTGATTTATTATTAAATAGGTAAGATAGTATATTATTTTTTGCGTTGGAAGATTATTATAATATACATTTTGTGTAGGTAGTTATGATTTCTCTTCTTAACAAAAAATATATTTGTCATAAAACACTTTAGAATCGTCATAAAAAATTTTTTTACTGTACCATTCAGTAAGGTCTTTATCAACATTTTTTTCTCACAGACAGATAGGTAAATAAAAACAATCAATGACATCATGTAATCATTATTTATTCATATATAATTATTTGAATACATCAAAATTTTTGGTGTAATACGAAATACGCTAATAATGCGTTATTTTCCGGCCTCACTACCTAGGTATATAAGTAGGCCTAGTTTTATATAGTTCTTATAATATTGTACATTTGCGGGAATGTACCAAATACTATCTCTACAAAGAAGGTACATTATTTGCCAAAACACGCACCTTAAACGGCATTGTACATTTAAAAAGTAATAATTAAATTAGCCAGTTATAAAACATCTATCTTAAAATAAAACTAGTTTAAAATAATTCAGTCTAAATTAATTACAAAGCTTTTTACAACGTAACGCTATTTTGATAAAACAATTATTGCAAATTAACCATTTTTTTATTCGAGTTTCCTAAACAGCGATTTTGGATATTATTGCACTAAGCGGTGTTTTAGCGCGATTGTATTCAAAATTTTAAATTCAATATCTCACTCAAAAGGTAAAATCCAACTTGGATTTTTTTTACGAAACAATTATTTAAAAAATACCATAAATCATCAATTTCTTTATGTAAAAGAGAATCTGTTTCTATCTCTTTCTCTTTCATATCTCTATATGAAAGAGAAAGCCACATGAGATGAAATGATAAATGTTTGCTTTTCGGAACAATAAAGATTTAAAAACAGTCTCTAAAATACATAAGAACTTAAAATATGACGATATAAGTATTTACAGAGACGGCTATATTTAATTACCATAGATTAAAATCGACGAGACAATTATAATAGCATATTTTCAAAAGTTATTCTTAAGTTTTTGCATTTGAATAATTTTAAAGCTGCGTTTTCACTGACCGAACGGAAACTTATCGAAAATTCGAGAAACTGTCATTTGAGCTATTCAGTGACGTGTAACATTTCTGTGTTCTGTAATTGTTGCGAGCGTTACAATGTTGCGAGCTCCGCGTTGCAGCAACAGTTGCGAGTTACACCACACGCTATGTTACAAGCCAAATAGCTTTATACTATTTATCCGAAATTTTGTTACCAAGGTTTCCGCTCGAGATATAAAATTGTACAAGTTTACGTATCATCTAGTTCTTACATCAATTTCGTTCCACCGTGAATCTTGTCCAAGTTCAATTTCCAGAGGAAACTAGACTTTATGACAATTAAGAGTAAGGTTTAATTTTGTTTGTAGCGTAAAACATTTCCTTTCGGGTAAAGAAAACGCGGCCTAAAGCGACTACTATAAATACTTACCTAAGGTTTCTAAACGAAATACAATACTGACATCGACACAAGTATAAAATATACACCAGTTTATGAAATTGTTACATCACAATCATACCTACGTAAAATATGGCGGCAAACGCGACTAATCAAGTACCTATTTACAGAATATACATCACATAAAATAACCATACTCGACTCCACATCGTCAACTCAAATTATAAATAACGTAAAACTATATTTACACAAAGTCACTCCTCCATTTTTTATTATAAAAATATTAAAAAATATCATACAAGTAACAAAAATATGAAATCATTATTTAAAACAACTTCACGTTCCTTCTAGGCAGTGGCTTATACTTATTCGAGAACCGTAAATACTTTGAAGTAAAAAAGACTTAAATCACGATGGAAAATGAATTCACAATGATTTATATTGTAGGTATGATGATAATTTTTGTACTTAATTAATTCGAGTTAATACAGTCAGGGCAAAGCTATGCATACAATTTTGAACCCTAACACCTAGACACTAAGGTACAAAAACGTACGCATATTTTCCTCCTTTTCTGTTTGAAGAAAGCGTTTGATTTTCAGTGAAATCTGCGCTATTCTATAACTAATTGCGATGATATGTTACATTCGATACCTGAGATCTATTCTACAGAACGAGACTTTAAAAAAGCCAATGTATTTCAGAAAGGGAAGCCTTGAAACATCTTAACACTAAAATGATAAAATAATTTACAATGAAACGATCCTATGAACAAAGATCAATATAAAAAGTCTTCGACGACCCTTCGATTACAATCAAGTGATTTTTTCAGAAATTATCACCTTTTACACAATATGTAACGGGACTTGAAAAATGGGAATTTCAACCTTATGACTTCGCGTTTAGGTTGAGAATGTGTTTAGGAAACCATTTGCCTGTGGCCGTTCTGTCCCGCGTTCTGTGAAGGGAAGAGGACACCCTCGTATGTCACTCCGTTTAGTTCTATGGACACCACTAGTTGCTGGTCACCCGTGTTTGCATCACCTGCAACAATTAGGTATAATACATTTAATATCGAGACGAGAATACATTCTGATGCTTTCGTGGTTTTGACACATTAATAAATCACCTAAGTGAAACTTAAAATCGTATTAGTGTTGTTTACTAAAACGAAGTTAAGTACTTTTTTTGTCAACCACTACTACAGGAAAAACAATTGAATCAGTGAATCATTTTTTTAACCAAAGAGTTAATCATTAATTAGAAACTTTCATGCTAAAGTTCTTACCTCTTGTAGTAATCTTGAACGCAGCGCCATTCACGCCGTTCCCTCCATTGAGAGCATGTTGGGGGGGTAGACTGGCGGGGCGAGGGGGGGAGGGTGCGCGCGGCGAGGGGGGGCGCGGCGTGCGGCGCTTGGCCGGAGGGGGGGGAGACCGGCACGCCTCGCGCTTCACGCTGATTGAGGAGTTGGGACTCTCGCTTAGGTTTAGTGCCTCGCTGTGGAAGGTAAAGAAAATTAGATATGGTGTTTATAAATTTTAAAACCGCCGTGAAATCGTTGTCTCTAAAAGGTATTTAAGTCTGTACACATAGCAGATGGCAAAACACAATTGCTAAGTGTATCTGGGGATACGGCAGTGCCTCCGCCAAGTCAATTTTATTATTACATCGCTAATTTCTCTACCTAGCAAAACACTTTAATCTCTGATATAAATGTCAATATGAAAGTTAGTCGTGTTCATTTTCCACTTGTTTTTCTCCACATTATAACGCTTACAAATAATTCATATCCGATAGATATATTATAGACTGACTATAAAGAAAAATCCTCAAAACAGAAATGGTTATGCGAATGTTGCTATGTCACGCAGATGCTCAGTAATAGGAAGAGTATTCCAGAAAGTGGTGAATTAGACAATTAGGTGTTTTGAGACCTAGAAATACT
Source organism: Polylopha cassiicola (assembly GCA_038024825.1). Classification (NCBI taxonomy): domain Eukaryota; kingdom Metazoa; phylum Arthropoda; class Insecta; order Lepidoptera; family Tortricidae; genus Polylopha; species Polylopha cassiicola. The sequence continues at coordinate 6,563,908 of CP149060.1, read as the reverse complement.
ACAAGTTCGTTAGAAATGATTATATTATTATCATACCGGTGCATTTTGCGGCTACGATCTGATCCAGGACTGTCGCGTTGCTTGCAAAGCAGACAGACAGCCGCGAAGTCATCTGACGTGACATGGCCACACCGCGCAATTTTTGGAGAACTACGTTGACGAGAGAATAAATATGAGAACCATTGGAGAAGAATTTAGAAGGAATTGAAAAAATGGGAAAATTTGAAGAAAGCTAGAACTCGAGAAGACTCTGGATAAAGAAAAGAGAAGTATCTAGGAAAAGATGATAGAAGACACTGATTGATACCAAGAATGCCATAGTTAAAAGTATCTTCAGTCAACTCCAAATCAAGACAAGATAGACGGAGTAAACAAAGATATAAATAGAGAGGTAAGAAAAAAAAGGTTAAACTTACCGTTGTGGTTCAAGGTCTGGCTGCGGGCTGTTGTTGTTGTTGTTGTACAGGGACCAGAGAGTGAGGCGAGAGACGTCGATGGCGCTGAGGGCGGCTGCGTCACGGGGCGACATCATCGGAGTGGGACCCGAGCCCGGAGGAGATTCAGAACCTTTGGGAAATAAAGAGACATTAGCATATTTTGATCGGATGAACCAAGAAAATTGTTTGCTACTGTTAACAAACTGGAGGTCGGAGTATGTATACTTACTGTATTTTCTTGTGCTCAATTGGTCTTGGACAAAGTTTCGTTCACTTATTTAGTTTTTGTCGACTTCATCTCAGTATTAAGTTAGCTTTAGGTATTTGTATGGAATTTAGTACCATATTTCAACACATATATAACAAACCAGTTTAAAAAGAAACCTTTGGCTAAATAGGTAGGTAGTTAAAATTCAAAAACTTAGCTTTTTATAAAAATCAAAGATCGTATAACCTCAATACTCCAGAGCACGGCAAAACCACACCTACAATTGACCAATCAGAGCTCCCAAAGCTAGAAACAAAACACTAACCATTCCTCAATATCTCCCTTTGCTGCTGTATCATCTTCATGTACTCCCGCACTCTGTACTCGATGTCGTGTTGTGAGATGTGCGGCGCGTGCGGCGGCAGCGGCGGCAGCCGGGGCACTCCTGCGCCGCCGAGGGACAGAGAGAGCGGCTGCATGTGCTGCGACAGCTGCGCCAGCGATGCCGGCACGCGGTGCGGCGGCTGGAATGGAGTGAAGCATGACTGATAATCATTAGGATGAATGTAACATCGCAAAAATAATTTCTTCAGAAGAATTCCTTTCGTGAATATCAAATCTTTTGTCCTACTTCATCAAATCGTTTTAGAAGTTTAAAAACAAATTTACGTCGTTTATAAACAAGCAATATTTTTTTCATAATGTCCAAATCAGATTGGAAATTCCAACATATTGTCAACAATGTTATCATGTAACTTAAAAGCCTTAGTCTCCACACTACACAATTACCATTCATGCACAACGCATACGTCTCTATCTCAGCTCTATCAACAAATAGGGTTGTCAGAAATCATTAATAAATCTAATAAAAAGACAGATATGTATTAATATATATTTTTACTCTTTACCAGTATAAGAAACACCATATTATGACCAACTAAGAAGTTACTGAAGCCTGAAGACATTATAAAAAAACACCTGTATGCCTTAAAAAAATACTTTAAGATACATATCGCACGTCTAAACTAATTTGTTAATAATTAGGTAATATTTTTGTAATACATATAACAGTATTAAAACACGCGTAATACTGACAACCCTATCTTTGTGTACAACAAGAAAAAGGCGTAACCAACCATTGCGAGCGCCGCTTGCGCATCGTACTGGCCGGACGCTCGCCGCCCCTCCCGCTTGTTGCCTTCTATTGCCGCGTCCAGCTCGCTGCGCGTTGACAGGTTTTTCTTCTCGCACTCATAGTCATAGAGGTATTTCATGTATCTGTGGAAAAATATAATGTCATAATCGAAATAGTCAAATGAAAACCATAAACTAACAATAGAGAGTCTAATGCATGGTGAGCTTTGCTATAAGTACCTAAGTAGATGGCAATTATAATAGGTACTATGCTGTAAAAAATAGGCATAAGTACGCCTATTTAGCAGCATTATACAATATAGGTGAAATGTCTGTATGTTACATAATCTGTGGTAATCATCTCAAATTACAAATCTGTATGATTTCAGTAGGTAGGTACCTAATACAAACTACAAATTCAATGTGCCGTAATTAATTAATTACAGCATAGTGTGAGAAAAAACACGATAAAAAGATGTTTTTCAATAAAGTGTGTCCTTCCTTTGTAATATATTAATAATTAGTGGATATGTGTGTGTGTGGTGTATATGTATATTGTAATTAACCATCACTTATATAATTCTTTATTTCGATAATTAGACACATTAACACAAAAAATCTATAAGTAGGTACTTTACTAGATGATTTGCCAGAAAAACTCTGTCTCTGGCCTTGTGACAAAACGACCTGCTTATTGTTATACAAATCGTTTATACTTATTCCAAGTTCTTTGAAATAAATTATCAGATCATTATAAGCCGCGTGACATTCAATCTCATTTAAATATATGACTTGAACGATCCAATAAATAACGACGAGAAGTCAATGCATCTGCTCATCTACTTATAGCCCGCGACATGACACGCCTATAAATCATATTTCAACACCAATTATAAATTATCAAAAGCCTATCCTTCAAACGTATAAAAGAACATCCCATTACATTCTTAATCCTATTCTTATGACAAGTCAATTTTATACCGGCATTATTGTCAACCGTTTGTTACCATAACTCATATTAAGCGACCATATTTAATACGCACACAATGAAATACTTTGATGGGACCGACGTGGCATAAAAAACTGGCTACCTTTTCATAAACTGTCAAATGAGAAAACTAAATATACTACATTCGTCATTACCGTGCGTCTAAAATTACCTCCGAACACCGTCCGGAATAGTATACTTTACCGCAATATCTCAATGCACCTCGATATTAGATACTAAAATAGATGGGGGCGTTTACCAAAGACATGACGAGTAAATCTCTCCTAAACCGCATATAAATGTTGCCGATGGAGTAAAGTGCAGGGAGCTTCGCGAGGCACAAGCACGCCACATGCAACCAGATTGTAATCATAATGCGGAGGTTGCGTTCGAAATCTCCGCGTCGTGCGTAACGGTGCACAGTTTGAATTAGAAATGTGGAGTGGAGACACCTTTACGTCAGCCGACAAAAGGCAGCGAGGTGAAGGAACTCGCCAGAAAGATAAATGAGAAATTATATCGGTGGAGATGAGTTAGAGGTTATTAATTATGAAGATGTCATATTGTCGCGTTGGACGCTCACGTACGGCCATTGTGGTCGGAGCTTTGTCTCCGACTCGTGAGAATTTGAATGCAGGAGATGGTACAAAGAGTCAGCGTCGAATATGGACCGTCCGAGCTCCTGATGTGTTCTAGGACCACACAGATGGCCTATTAAGTCCATTTTTGGAAACCTTGAAGAGTGGATTAACCGCTCCAATAATCAGATTTGGTTGTTTAACAAAAGCGCCAATGTATCTTTATGATGGTAGGTATAACTTATATTCTTAACAAGTTATCCTAGAAAGAGGTAACAATACAAACTGCATTGTGAGACTGACTTCGTTGTCATTTCTAGGTTATTTCAAGTAGATACTCACTGCGTGCGTAGTGTGAATGCTGCGGAGGTGATAGAGGAAGGCAGTCTCAGTCCCTTGATGATCTCCTGCCACAGCTTCTTGTTGATCACCTCGACCAGCCCCCCGCGGGCGATCACCAGGTTGTACAGTTCATACAAATCGAGCACCGACTTTGCCATTATAGGCAGCCGGTTTATTGGAGTGCCTGGAACAAAGACAACTTAACGTGAGCAAAAATACAAGTTTTATAGGATCCGTCACTATTGTTGTCGAAGTGGTTTAGTTTAAAAGGCTTCTGACTGCGTATTGTCGATACGACGCCAGGTAATTTCTAAGAATATAAATCCAAGCGGTTAAATATAGAGCAGTCAGTCCTAAGATGTTTAAAATAATTAATAAGTAAAAATAACGTAATTATTGGCAATAAAAGCACGTTAACCACATCGCCGTACTCTATAAACTGGGTGCATTCACTCTATTTGAGGCTGTAAAACCCTTTACAGCGCACTTGGTAAGGGCCGTAAACTCGGCGAGCGTGCTAAATCGCATCGCATCGCACGATCGATGATTTATGGGTGCGCGAGCGCGTCTGATCGTCCGTTTACGAGCCCGCTGCACCGGATTTAGCGCAGCCCGTGTGGCCGTCGCGGAAGCCTCGCTGTTTGTTCTTACCGGATTGTTTGCTCCGGCTTGATTTACTGTAATCTGCTTGTTAGCGTGTTGTAATGACGTGACGAACTACTATAAAAGATACGCGAGAGTGCGCTGTTACGCAATAGTTGCAGTGCATCCAGATACGCAACATTTCATGGATTTCAACTGACCGCGTTTGCGCTACGTAATCGTAACGCCGAGAACGTATTATACGTTCAATAACGAGTGCGAGGTAACTAGAGTGTGTAACGGTTAGATAAAATCCATAGGGAGCTGCGCTGAAACTCGACGTTCTCGAGTTGCAAATCACCCAATCAATTTGTCTCTCCCGACGTCGGAGTTATTTCGACGAGTCGACATCAGCTCCGCCTGTCACCTCCCCCCGCATCGCATCGATCGTTTATTGATGAGAGCGAGGCATTAGCGAATACCTAAACGACTATTTGTCTTCCTGTCTGCAGTTAATCATTCCCCTGGTTATCTGGGCTGCGGGGTGGGGGGAGCAAGGCTGTGTAGACGGGCCGTGGGGTTTCCGAACGTCACCCGTTCAGAGATTAATTGCCACGTTTATGTTTAAAGGGAAACGGTTCATGATGCGCCAGAATTGGAGCAAATAAAGCGGAACCTATTTGCGGGATGCGTATACATTTATTAGTGAAGCTGATATATGAGGAAACATGTAGTAAACATATATATAGCGCTAAACGGATACGAGAATTGTTTAAATGTTCCTGCTTACAAGTACGCTGTATAAAACCGGCTTATGTGTTAATGTTGGATGAGTAAAGAACAATATATAAAGTATTGTCAGTTGTCACCTTATTCTATTGGCGATGCTCGCGGGACCGCCCACGTGTCCCTTTAAGAACTAACACATCCCTGGCCACATGCACTATGTTGCTTTGAGGTATCGAAACGTGACTTTTATGAGGTGACACGATCGTTGCATTCGCATCGGTGCAAGGTGCAGATGTCAAATGACTGCGGGAGGTCTGGTCATAATTATAAGCAGGTGGGTAAGTAATTAATATTAAAACCTATGTAAATAAAAATGTACCTACATAGAGATCTTAATAAATTGGATAGTACGCTAGTAAGCTTACATCAATCTGATATTTGTGTTAGACTTTCCTATTCATATAGATTACCAGAAACTTAGATAAGGCACGATTCCTTCATCATACACATTTCCTACCAACTCGCATTAACTCTCGTCGTGTTATCAGACACGAAGCGAGCAACTGAGAGCCCGTTATTCGATTAAATAACAAGTCAGTTGCAGGAATCGCGGACAAAAGCTATTGTTGAAAGCAATCACCCAATAACGATTTCCACAAACCTCGCGGTACCTACAGGGCGGAAAACGCGCGATTAGACGCGCGTGCGCCGGCCAGAGCACGCTGTTTGCATAACCCCACCAACTGGAAAAGCCTACCTTCACGTATCAATAACTCACGCGCGACCGACACTCGCAAATGTCCGGTTAAACCGTAATTTACGAAGTATGTCCAATCGAGCGCAGAGCCAATCTAATCGTACCCAATTGTGACAAATTATTGCTTTTCCGAAACCTTATTCTAAATCTGTATTACGGATTTCACTCCAAGGTACGCCGTTTATGGATGTTTGCGAGATCGCATTCCATGGCTAGTTACAGTGTTGCACGGCGATTATTCGCACCTCACTCGATATTTATTGGCACTCGATGTCGCTTAGAAGTGCTAATTCTTTTGTGCGCGAAACCCTCGAGTGTCGTAAATCGTTAAGCCGAACGCCCCCGACCGCTGATAAAGGACTGTAAATAACGTGCGATTAGTCTAATCTCTCGCAACAGTTGCAATTTAAAACTGATTTGCAGTCAAATTTTACAGCGGGATCAATTTAAAAGGTCCGTTTACGAGGGTACTTAATTGTACACTAATATGTTACTAAGTAACAATAAAATAGTAGGTGCGTTTAAAAATGGCCGTAATCGCGAGTAAGCTCGAGAACAATAATCAAAATGTCAAGGCGTTGCCGGTTGTAATGCGGAAAATGACAAGGTAGGTGGCGGCCGCGGCGACGACACAGGCGATAATCGATCGATTCGACATTCGACGCCTACCGCTTATCGAGAGTTGTATCAAGGCCCTTTATATCCCTCAACCCCGCGGCGAGCCAATCGCGCGGCGAGGAGACTCGCAGCCGGTCGCTCATTGGTCCGATTCGCTTTTGATTGCGCCGCCCCTCTCGATTCTCGCTCGATCAATCTAAATTGTTCGCCTGCGCCGAGCCGCTGCCAGCCGGCGAGCTTCACGTGCGTTTAATTGCGATACAACACTTAGCATTCAATTTGCTCTTCTAGCTCCTAGACACCTTTAGACACCATAGAAAAGAAGTGACAGATGGTATTAAAATTGTAACCGTTAACGTCGGCTATTATGGCAAAGCTAATAGCTATAGTAAGAAATTCTATAATAAGAACCGAGGAACCAGAATGATATAGAATGAATTAAATCAAAACTAAGATTAATGTCGGACTATGAGCGCTGAAATGGTGAGGTTTACGATCTCTGCTAGCATCAATTAGACTGGATAATATATAACATAATAATATGTATAAATAGAAACATCTGAGTTTGCCAAACGGTCTTATTGGTGTTATTTATTATGAAATAATGATACAATCCAAAAATGTATCAAATACTGGTATGTATAATACTAAAAGATTATAAAAAATCGAATTAAGTATCAAGAAACTAAATCTTTAACGGCCAAAGAATCATAACTGACCGTATTTTAATAAAGATTCGCGAACGTATCGATCGTAAAAGCTCGTGTTATAATACCATGGCAAGGTGTAAAGATTTAAACAAAAAGTAATTTGAGAGATTATAAGAAAATTGCAGAATGCAGATTTTATTCCTTAGTCGTGTATTAAGGTTATAAATGACAGCTAGCCCCTGTTTAGACAGTCGTAACAAGTTTATGGATGTAAGAATTTATTGCTGCTCGAAGCGAGATTTTAATTTAGAAATACGATCTGTCTAATGTTAATTTCGCACTCCGAAAACAAAATAGAGAATTGTCACATTATCCACCGATTATTTATTCAAAAGACTAGGCATGTTCATTCGACAATTGTAGAACGCAATAATTTCGCCGAGTTACCATAACTCAATACGTATTTATTGCTCGTAGTACAAATTCTGAGAGATATAGCGCGAGAATGACATAAGGCCGGGATACAACGATCAATCACGAGAGAGGCAGTAAAGCTGAGAACAATCCGGCGTAATTCCGTCTGAGAGACATTAAAATGGCGGCCGCCCTATCCGGTGCAACAGTGTTGCCAACGTACACATTTTCTTATTAGAATCATATCAAGAAAGAGTTAGAATAGCATATTACTATAAATGATTCTTAAGCGTGGGAAACTCTTTTAAAAGAATCAGTAAAATTAAATACCTACTTAGGTATGTTCGTTCTATGAAAAAAAAAGTAAAACATATTTACCCCCTACCCATTAACTTTAATATAGTATAAATCATTTATGCGGACGCAAATTCAAACTGAACGTTTTATTTAGTATTGTATCGTTCAGTGGAATTCAGGGGCCATTCGATGTAATTGGCAATCATTCAGAAAAGAATATTCTTTCGCTCCAACAATCAAGACAAAGGCGGCCGATATGTACCTACAGGCGAACCATTACGGGTCAATACCCATTATTATGCGATATTTTCGCGAGCACAGCCCTCCGATATCCCGTGCACTCGCATGGGACGGCAAATATCTGTAATTAAAGGTTGTAAAGTTGATTTACAGCGGGGGCCCGAGTATCGAACCTTGGGGAACGCCTCGGCCAATCGGAGGCCTGCACCTCCGCGGCACCGCACATCGTATCAATTTATTAGAAACGAATGAAAATCGCGGCTGCGGTGGCTTCGGTGCGCTATAATACGCGCCCTGCGGTCGCAGATCTCGACGCTTGTCGGCGGGTAGTATCGAACGCTGTTGCGTGGTTTACGAGCACCGCCGAGACGGTAACACCGGCAATAAAATTGCAACAATGGAAATGTCGGATGCGGCTGAAAGACGACGCGACTACGCGGATCACTGCGATGAATGCAACAATGGAATCCTTCGAACGATGGTGGCAACTATCTACAACCGTAAACTCGCACAAACCTTCAGCAAAACCCAACCTTGCGAGAGATGAGACGTGTGACCTATAACACCAATGTCCTATCTTACAACTGAAATGCACTTACTGTATATCCATCATTGTGTCTTCCGCGGCGTATATCAAATTACGGATAGTAAAATGTTGATTTATATAATTGACCAGCTAAGGAATAATATAACACATACCTATTACAACAAACATGTCTGCTGCAAATGCCACTACAGAGGTTCCTCGATTTATTCGCCTATATTTCACTGTAATGATCGATAATAAGCTTTGTTTCGTATCTCTCGCATCTGGACCCTTTCCAGCATTTAAATCTGGAAAATAATTATTAGCATTTGTTGTTTCCAAATGGCAATATATTTTGAGTAGATGTATGTAATTTATTATTAACGTAGTCATGTTTGCGCTTTTTATGGGTGCGGAGAAAATTGGCCGTCAAAACGAGTCTGCTGCGAGCTTACAATGTAATTCTCCTGCTTCTTAATTATACATCCACAACAACAGTATAACACGGATATCGAAAACGTTTTTTTCATAATAATTATGGAAAACATTTCATCGTCTGTAATGAAAGGGTTACAACCTAAAACTTAACTAACATAGTTAATTTCAATCATAGAAACGATCTGTTTATCCCTGTAATAGTTTAACATAAAGTGCATCCAATGCTTATCTTGCCTTTGCCTCTATTTGTTTTTATGAGCATCGTCGTCGCTTGCGGGAATCATAAAATACCATTGAAAACCTTTAATTTTCTTTATCATACCTTTTGTTGTGCATACAATGTTGCTAATCGGCGTTTTACATTGTCAGTTGATGGAAAATAATTTATGTGTCTTCATATTGGTAATGCGACAGAGCGGAAACTACTATAAAATTTCTAAGCTCTTTTGTGAATCCTTCATACAAAGTACCTATCATATACAATAATACATATGAAATACTGCGCAATTGGTTATCTATACAATGTCCTGCACATAATCTTAAGACGTCACCAGTCCATTGTTCTCGAATCTCGATAATGTGAGAGATCTACATATTACAAAAATAATACAAGAGACATGATCGTATACAAAAAAATCATTGACGCAAACGCTGCCGGATAAAGAGAATGAGGTAGCCGTACATAATATTTGGCTCTAACGCAACATTCTTTGAATCATATAGGTAAATAATGACTTGGAACCAGTAGGTCGTATAATGATATTCATTTACAAAACAAACGTCGATAGTCGACGCATGTTGCGCGGAGCGGTACGAAGGTGTCGACCAACCGAGTGCCACCGGGTTTAGGGCAGCCTGAATGAGAATTTGAATGACAATTTAAATTACAATGGGACGGCGTCCCGGTCGTGACGAGGCGGAATTGGAAGCGTCACTGTGGACTGTTAATATTGGAGATTGTTACTAATGAAACGTAGAAAGATGTATCTAATGCTTAGACTTTCAAATGTTGAATGCCAATTGGTCGTTGTACTAACTGGACTGTTGGTTATAATACTAATTAGATTATGCTGATACGAAATATAAATATGAAAAGAGGAAAGTTCTTTAACTCTGACATTAAATAAAAATTTGAAGAACAGTAACCAAGAAGTTAGAACAAATTAAAACAATGACCAACATTTATGTAACGGTAAATTTGAAAAGTGGTTAATAGGTGATAGTTACAGGTACCTGTGGCGGCATAGAAAATATATTTTATAATGAACACAATGAACAAAGGCAAACATATAACGGAAATTAAATAATCCGTGTGGATAAAAAACACACAATGGAGTCAAAGGGCAGCGGGGATGACAATGACGTTTAAGATAGAACAAACGAAAGTGTGTGGTACAATGCTACATTAGCATTGATGCCGTGGGGTGGCTGCAGGTCGCATCTCAGATAGAAGTAGGTGTTGTTTATAAAAAAAAAACAGGAAGTGTATTCCAAGATGTGATCGAAACATTTATAATATTAATAATGTCTGACGAAAGTCTAACTCATCAGTAAGTAGTGTTATACAGTTCAGTACACTATTGTCAGCAGTCGGTTACGAATGTAGGAAATATAAAGTTTTCGAAACAGCATGTTACTAACTTCTGCCCGTGACTTTGTCTATGTAGAAGCGTGATGAGGTAGTATATAAGTATACAAAATTACTATGGATTGCAGAGGACTAAGAAAGGATTTTTGAAAATTGGGATAAAAGGGGGGTGTTAATATTGGGCCGAAGCTAGTTATTTATACAAATAAAGCTCAACGCTAAAGATAATGAACAAATATTTCGAAACTTAGCAATTTTACGGAACGGAATGATTAAACTCTTACCTAAAACAATTTAACATAAATTTATATCAGTAATTTCAAAACGTTAAATAAGAGAATATCCACAGATAAAATACAATACTAATGTGAACACAAATGTCATAGAGAAATGTATTACGACACACAATTACACGGCGACCTCTGACATTCAAGATCGAATTAGGTTCAAATGCTTTTGTGAAATCAATCTCAGATATCGTATCTGGCTGTGTGGTAATCCGTGAGATCTGTGCATTATCTACTTATAGTCTACTTATAGTTTTGCTTATCTATGTATTTATATCGATGCTTCCTGTCCGCGCCCAGATATGTTCGTATTGCCACATACGAATCTACCTATAGGCTGAATAGGTAGGTTTTCTGTAGAAATAATGAAATTAAATGTAATAATATGGTTTTCGAACACGGTCCAGATAGGAGTAGGTATATAAGGTAATCCGTTTTGAATGAAAATAAATTTTAAAAAAATACAGGAGGTATATAAACGGAAAGTTTTCACTGATTGCCATAATAAAACGGCAGCTAATTAAGCGATGTTACGCTAATTCTAATTAGGGTCATTAAGACCCTATTAGGTACTAAGACTTTTTTGGCGTTTCAATAGACAATGTTACCTACGGATCCGCGAATCCGACTCGCACTCGGCCGACTCACTTTTTATATGAATTATTAGGAAGGTACATAAGAAATCAGGACTGCCACTTTATATTTCGCTTTTAAACAGTGCGTTAAGAGGATTGTGAAGCTGTTGATTTTCATACAAAAGGCGATAACGTTTTACACCCAGTAAATATAGTTAGATTTTTATAATTTTTGGATATGTTGTAGATATAATGAGAAACTACGCCTGTACGTTTTGATTTTTAAGAAATATTGCTTACGCTAAAATTTATTAGCATTTAAAAATCTCTATATAAATCTAATAAATTTAATAAATTTTAGCGTAAGCAATATTTCTTAAAAATCAAAACGTACAGGCGTAGTTTCTCATTATATCTACAACATATCCAAAAATTATAAAAATCTAACTATATTTACTGGGTGTAAAACGTTATCGCCTTTTGTATGAAAATCAACAGCTTCACAATCCTCTTAAAGCTCCCAGGACCGCCATTAAAGAAAATTATTGACAAACATTTCCCAAAATCCATGTTACAGGAAAAGTTATATTTCCAGTTGACAGTGAACAAAGCCTACATCCGTGGGAACAGCACACACATACAGCCAGTTGCGGATATGAGATAATGCCGATTACAGTAAATGTAACCACGATAAATATTTGCACGATAATAAACCTTATTCCTATGTCATTAGCGGCATAGATTTCCGATAAGACTGTATCCGGAGCCCAGATAGATTAGCAACCAATCAGCGGAAACTATAGATAAATATTTAATATCATATATAAATACATATTTCAACCCGGTTGGAACCTATTTGTCATACTCGGAACTGAAAAATATTGCAAAATTAAAACGAAACTAAACAGTATTATGCAATCATGTAATAATATGCGTATGCAATAGTGATAACACGGTCATAATTGTAATGTTAAACTCTTTTTTATTGTAGTGACTCAATTCAAAATATGTCATTACTTACCCCATTAAGGATTCTAAGTCGTGAGTTTGAGTTTGAGTTTGACATAAATTTAAAATTGCGCAGTGACACATTTATACATATATATGAAGTTAGGTTAGGTCACTTTATTACTACTTATGTACTCAAGCAAAATGAACTCTACGAATCCCAGTATTTTATGACATTAAAATTTTGAAGAGTAGTCAAAAAATGTTTAGTTGAATGGTTTGGAACTAAGTACTCTTTCTTGAGTACATATATACCACATTGACTTTATCAATCTACCTGAAATCGATTCCACCTAAAGCAATTTATTACAAGCAGCCCGCATGAAACTAGAATACAAAATTAGTTCAAAACACATCACACCTACACTTGACTGATTTTAATATCGTCACAATAAACCAGGAAATGCTGTCATCGAGGTGCGTAAATCACTTTTTGACTTTGGCAAGAGAGGAGGTAATTTAGAACATTCATCAATCAACCTTTCCATAACGAATGATCAAGTAACGAATAGAAACTTAAATTTAATATTCAGGTTTTCCGAAGACAGTATATATTATGGTAATACAATACTAGGTGTCAAATGTCATGTAGAATTAAGAACAGATTAAAATTGTAATCAAAAGATCACAAATAATTTATTAGTAAATAGACCTTAAAAAGTACTTTTATACATTAGATGGAGTCTGCTAGCGCTTCGAAATAACCATTTCTAAAAAGGTACCACTATAATCTCAGTAGAAAGTCTTCATGGCTAATACAAAATGACTTGTATTAAGGAATACTTTAACAAATGATAAAATTGAGTAAAACTTTTTTGGCTTATTTTATAAGATCAACAAAATTTAGAGAATAATTACCCATAGGTATCCAATTTAATTTATTATAAATTGTTAGTTGGAAGACTTATTTGATTCAGCAACATTTTGAACTTTTGCATGAAATCCGGCTCAAAAATCATTTCAAAATTACTCATGATCGCTTAATGCAATAGTCTTCACTTCTCAATAATACATAGACCATACGAAGTAAAATACCTACCAACAATTGGGTAAAGAAAAAACTGGACGGCCGCAATATTTCACAGCGTACACTTTAATGGTGCAAAATATAATTTAAATTGTAATTGCGGTAGGAAAATTACAGGTAAACAATTCTAGGAGCGTGTGGGCTGCATTTATTTGCGGGCAAGGCTGACCTGGCGACAGACGTCTAACATTTAGATTTGAGTTTTTCGCGAATAGCATTGATGACTAATGCTTTAAGAGACGCTAATGATCGATTTATTTCTGTGGTGACAATCGCTCTATAGCTTAAAAGGCACAGACTTTTACGGGCGATTTGGAATCTTGATGCGGAATCAAAAAAATGAAACTATCTATGAGCTATTGAGCTCGGTATTAGCTATCATGGCTTATCAAAAATCAGACCAGCTTCTATTTTCAAAGAGAAATCATTAAGCCGTAATAATTTTGCAAAGTAAAACAGGTAACCTGTTATGAACATCTATTGATACTTCAGATTACCTACTCCTAATAACTGTACATCCGATATCTGACCAAAATACATTTTCTTTAGACCCTAAAACCTTCTAACACAACACTTGTCGCTCAGCGTGACAAAGCCGGACGTCTGCAGCAGATCTAAAGGTATCCATTGCATATAGAACCTAAATTTTTCACGTATTTAAATAGACAGTTGTTGAGAGATCCGTGAGCTAATTACATTCTAACGAGCGGCGATCCGTGACATCCCGGCGGTATATTTCGATGGCCATCAGTCGACGAGTGACGCCCTTTATTTTATAGCACTACTGCGACTATTCTCGTCTAGGGAAATGGATACGCGTCAATCGTCCGTCGGCGGAAAAATGGATGAAGAAAACAATACATTCGTCTTCCGACGTCGACTATCTTTGGATTGGTATCGGTTTCATTCAAGAATGCTTATGGAAACTATAAATATGCGGTGTATTCTTAATCATGTACGGCGACAAGTTACGTTTGGAACTTTTGAATAGGTACTTATGATGTTACGTAGTTACAAAGGACATGGAATTATAATGGAATCATAAGCTGTAACCAGCCAGCAACAAAAGAAGAATAACTGGCCAATTGGAAGTTGACAAAAAAAAACAAAATTATCAATTCGCTTTGGCGTTGAATTCGATTTACAAAAGTAATTCTCACATACGCGACCCATTCGTTTTTTAAAAACGCCAGTCATTCGGTAGCGAACATTTTCGCAGGCCCAGAGCTTGACGCTGTCGGGCCCTTGTTAGCACCTCCAACACCTCGTTCGATCGATTAGGCCCGCGGCCGCTCACATTCAATTATTTATTTATTTATTCGTAATTAACTGGCGCGAGTTATGGACCTCTCGATTTACGGCCGCGCGAGATGAGTTATCAGTGCCGCGATTGCTTTATGGGGCTGTTTCGGCGATGTCCTTCATTCCATTCTATATTTTAATCGATAAGTATCGATTGGGAACAATCCTTTTTTAATTTATGCTCCAATTCGAATTCTACTTACTGAACGATACCTGAATCATCTTTAATTCTCTCCTCTCCGTCTCGTATTACTTCAATTTCAACTGATGAGTGAGAGTGATGAGATCCTATGATGTTATTGTGAATCTGCACTAATATCCAAGATAGGCGCGAGCGCATTCGAATCTCATTAGCATACACAATGAATACTCCATTAATAACCGCCGTAGATCGACAACGATTTTATCGACAGTGGATACGATAAGCCCGTCACGAGGCCAATTTGTAAGGGGCCCATAAATTTCTTTATTAAATAAATCAACTGGTTTATTGTTCTCTTCTCGCCTAACCGAGTATTGTTGTTCGTGTTTGGAAACATGCTCTTTTTATGAGTAAATAACTACGACCTCAAAGACTGGAAGGCGCTGGTATATCCGTGAAATGGACCTTTGTCAAAATACAGATTATATTTAGCAAATTAATATTACAATTGTGTCAACTAGTAGTACAAATGTGGCAATTTTGGGGCATTGTTCTACGTATCTTATTATCGCGAAAGTTCTTTGACCGACACCATTTAAGCAAACACGAAACGCAAAAACTACAAGGACTATTCATGTTGGCATAACTACCTATTACGTCACATTTAACTATCGAGAGTACAGAAACATAGAAATAATAAATATGAACAGGATAGTTCTTAAATGATCATGAACATTCTAAGCTAACACCCACTCGAGGATTTCTATAAGCTTCAGGGCAGAAGCTATCATCATAACTTATACAATATTAAAACTTTTTTATTTATATCTTACATGCATTTTATTTATATCATAAGTACTATCTTGAATTTCTGAATTTCTTGATTACTTGTTATGTTTTTAAGAAAGTCTCAGATCATGGAGATGTCGTCCGTAATATGACCCGATACGTAATAAGGTGTTGTGATTTAAGAGGGCCACAGGCGCGGGCGCAGGCGCGAACCCGCCAGCGTTATTAAACGATTACATTAATAAGTTATGTTTTTAATTATGGCTCGATCTCTCGCTTATTTATTCGAATAATTTTATAGGGCCCTGCGGCGAGCCCGGCCTGCCAGCCACAACAATAAAATATATGCCCGATGAATAAATTCGATCCGTAACGAGAATTATTACGTGGGCATTCCATTCCGGACGATGTCGTTGCAAGTGTCCAAAGCCTTGTTTATCAAATACATTGGAGATTGTTTGTAGCTCTCTCCAACCCGATACTATTAGCTATATTAAAACTGAATATGGTAAACTACACTCGGACTTTCACGCAATGAAACTGATACGTCTGTTTCATGAGTCTGATGCGGTATTACCATCATCATTTTACATATATTTAGTAAAGTATTATAAAATTCAATTTTCGCAAAAGGTTCATTAAGATTTCTCGCCAGGAGTCTCGAGTGGCAGTCACTGTCTAGCTAATTTTAATACCGCTCAAATCATGTGACAGATCGAAAACTAACGCGACACATCTCCGAAGCGGCCAATGCCGACTGTTTTTTCCTGATAAACGGAGGTGTGATGTGCGCGATGATTGACGGATGTGTAGGTGCAGCTTTGTCCCGATTTCGGGCCTTGATCACAAATATCACTTTGCACGCTTCACAAAAACAAAATAATCTCTCTGAAGCTGTCTTCAATTCGCACCGTGTATTGATGTCACAACATCTGGAGCATGACTTTAGGCAATATTCAGTTTTTATAATGAGTCATGTTTCATAATCTCGGACCGCAAAGGGCTTGTTTCGTCTGGAGCACCCGCCAAAATACACCGCGGGCACGCACGTAAATGGGTCAATGCAACATTGTACGACCTCTACGGACCCATACTCTCAAGTTATTAATCAAATTTTATAACATCGTAAAACCGCGGCGGAATTAAACCGAAATCATATTTTTATGGGATTTAGATCCGTGGTTATTCGGCTTTTTTATAGTGTGGTGTTTAGAGTGTTTCCAATTTGTGGGGCGGTTGATTTACGATCGGATGACGCGCTAGACGCGGCGCAGACGCCGGTGACGCCGACACTTATTATATCACCACTAGATGGGAGGTCAAAGTTGATGAATGCCTTTCCTTGTTATACTGCTACTCATACCTAGATGTTTTCTAAACTAGACCATTAAAAGTGTATGGTTTGTAATTGTAGCCGAAGTTGAGCCATTACTTCATTAATAGGTAAAACGTTTCTGGATAAATTAAAGCTTATTACTTAATTCACAAGCAAGCTTTCAATTACACTGTACCTAAATAGTACATCCTTGTTATCTGTCAATTCTTCTATCTTCAAATCGGAATTCTAGTGAATAACAAAATTGCATTTATTTTTAAAGCATTATAGTGAAGCCGGTGTTCCGGTGCTCGTCTTACCAATCAGAGGCAAGGATCCAATCCGAGTCCGTATTGGCCGATATCCCAGTCGGAATCGGAATCCGACAGCTGATTTCCGGCACTATTCAACAAACATCGCTGTCTTGGAGTCAGTATCTTAGTGCTGCTACATATTTCTATTTTTTTCTTTTAAAAATTCTGCCAATATTCTATGAGATACTGATTAAAAGTGTTTGTTTTCTTTGCAGTCTTCTGTATGAGTTACTAAATTATATGGAACGTCCTCAATTTCTTTAGTGAAAAGAGTTAAGCGTAGTCATACTTTATTACGAAAGTGTAGCACTCAAATTAGATGCTCCACACACTTGTGATGGCTCAGCCTAATTCAATCAAATCTTATATCGCATGTCCCAGGGCCGGAGTACGGAGAGAGGACGTCGCGCCGCCGCGCCGCCGCGCCCGGCACCGCGCTCTGCTGCCGTCACCTAACACGCGTATAAAATCTTTGATACGCAGCACCGATGGAATCGAAATCCGATATTCGACTCGCAAGTTTATTTATCGCGAAATGCGACGATATTTTCGTCCGTCCGTCACCCAAGACAGTTCACAGAACCGGCAAGATTAATTGTATTTCGGTTGAGTCATCAAAATAATTAGAATGACGCTATTTTCGTTTGTGATGCTAATTTGACAGACGTCGCGGGAGATTTCGTGTCTTCTTGTTTGCCGGCTGAATTCTTTGATTGCCTCTTTATTATTTATTTTTAATCTTTCATGTTACCGAGCGCACAAGCCACAGCAGATGTTGCGGTGGTCCGGTTACAAAACCGTGCGAGATCTTCATTATAAATTTTACTGAGATGGATATCTGCGATTGGACTATCAAAGCGTTTCATTTTTGCGTGACAAAATGTGTAATGGGCGAAACAAACGTGTCGTATCAAAACCGAATGTCATAATCCACAGTAATAATAAATATTCGTTTAAATATTGGCGGGCATCCAGGTCGCGCCGTGTCGCGGCGGCAGTGCTTCCCATTCAGATGGCGGTGTAATAACACCGGTTTATTGTAGGAAATATTTGATAGCTGCGCATTCTCAGAACTCAAATTTAATCTACGGCAGTTAATTTCGAATGCGACCGCAATAAATGTATTTGATAAATATGGTTCCTGCGAAACAAATGTTATGATGGCAGTTGCCGGTGATCAAAGAGCGATTATAAATCACACATACACTAAAACAATGCCAAAGCTCTTTCAAATATTGATGAGGCAGAGTAATATTCATCTTGAAGTAAATTTCAGTGTAATAGTAATTACTATCCTGTAATAAGGCAGTAAAGTTCCTCTCCATTCACACACCCCGTTGCAATTATAGAAATAATTGATTCCTCTAGTTAATATTCCTCGTTCAACTATAAAGATTTATGTTGTGAAAATCTCTCTCGGGTGTGTTATTTTCATTTATTAATGACGATGATTATGGCACCGCGCCAAATTTATCACCACATTTTCATTATTTACCTACTTATGATTGTAGTTTTTATTTCCAATTCTTCATAAACACGTGACATAAAAGGAGTCAATCTTGTAAATGGTGAAAACATCATTTTGAAAAGTAATCTAGTCCAATGAAAAACTGTTCGTTATAAATTAGCAGTAAAGTTGCTGATAGTTGAAATAAATAAAAAAAGATATAGACTCGTAGCAATTAGTATCAAGAGATAAGTGTTAGAAAGTAAGAATAAGTATAATGTACAGAGATCAGAGAATAAGTGGACATGTTGTGACAATAGTGAGCAAATGATTAATGACTGGAGCTAATAGCAGAAGTTTTTATTTAGAACCGACTCGGGGAGCGTTTGTTGACATCGAAATAGGCCATTGGGTAAATGTTATAAGGGAATGTCATTAAGATCATCCCGATTAGTATGAAGATAAAAAAGATAATAATTATAATACAGAGAATGATAAATATAAAATCTCCATTGAGATACTCTTAGAACGAAATATGGTAGTTATTAAATAGGACCGAGTTTAATGAAGGTACTGTTGGATTTTGTGGTGATTCTAAATATATTGATGATGATCACATACATTAAAGACGAAATCAAAGCCATGAAATTAAAAGGTACGTTTCATATTTCACAAATGTACAATCAAATTGCACAAGAGCCAAGAAACCGGCCTCCGCGAGTATTATTCTATTTCTCTGGAATTAGACGATTACAACATTCGACTATTTCAAATCCGAGATATTTGCTCAGTTTTCAAACATTACATTAAAACAAAAGCTTTGGATGCTTTCGAAGGAAAACCTTACTATTATTGTTATTAAATATTCAAACAGAAATCTACCTAAATAAAAACATACTATGTAGGAGTTACGTACTATAATTACCAAATAACTCCGTTTTCTCCCCTATTCTATATTTAATTAAAAACAGAACTACATGGCAGCCATAAATACTTCCAATTGGTGACCAACAAAACAACACATAATTTGACAGTAAGAATGTGACAATTAAAAGACATAATTGTAAGATGTCATTCGCATTTCGCACGTTATCAAAGAAAACTGCAATCTCCGACACAATTGCACAATTACCTTAATTAAGTGGGCAATTGCTTCCCGTCGCAAGCAGTTTTGCAACAAGTGGGGTAATGTAATGACATTTATCTTTATGTCAAAGAAAAATAAGTCAAATACATAAAGTTAGATGTAGTACCTACTGAGTAGCAACAAGAAAAATGGGAGACAGTTGAAAAATTACAATGTTAAAGAGATGCATTCGCATGAAATCTAGATAATGAAGTAGATGCATCAGAATGAATGTACTATACAGCAAATAGAAAGCCGATCAGAACAGTTGAGAACCGGGCTGGACCGCAATATGATGTTTGTTAACTTATGGTTAAGTAGCGTGACAACAACCAACTCGAGAACGAGACGTTGCGTTTGTTTAATCCGCTCACTCGGCCGATAACTCAGAGCAAATAATATATTAACTTAATTGATTCACTCATGTTTGAAGAGAAAGCGGCAATATCACTTCTCTGAAATTGTGATGATTATAACGAGATGAAAACAAAAACTAATGATAATGATACTACCGATGAAGATAACGGTGCATCAAAACGTTATAAACGACACAAAAACTAAATTATGATTATAAACAAAAACGGTTGAGCTAAAAACGGCGATACGACTTAAGAACCTGAACCTACCGCAACATCAAAATAGTCGAAAAGATAAACGCGTTCTAAGTAATCCAAAACAATGTTAGCGAGCACGTCTTGCACGCAAGTAGTAGAGCCATTTAGTAAGGGGCGGTAAGGGTACAATTACTGCGAAATAACCAATAAATTACATAGCAATGGCTGCAGAGTGCGCCGGCGCCGCGTGACGCGGAGCGCCGCTTCCGCGAAACGCCATCTAGCGATCGCAAATAACACGATCACGATCGATATCGACACGGACGGACGGCCCATAACTAGCTATTAGGTGAAATTGTCGTTAATAGGTGTATGGCATCAAGAAAATGATATGCATCATTTATTCTTCTCGGTAATATAGAAAGATTAAATAGATGGTTATTTACTTTGGCTCCATAAAGAAGCGGTTTAACTAAGCATCTAACATTATCTGTAAATAAAACGGTTGATTAATTTAAATACTACTCTCATAATATAGAAAGCAAATTATTTCAAAGACTCCAGTTTCATCATGAACAGGTTTATGTGCTCTCATCTCTTCATTAACTCCACCGACATCATCTGCTTCGAATTTGTAGTTTTACGACTTTATCCCGGACATTACTCCATCCTTCACGGGATTAGTGTTACCAAGATTACAAGCACAATGTTGCAAATCACTTGTTTTACTTCATTTGCTTTCCTTATGGTTCGGTGCGACGGAAACGGGTGTTGACATTACCAGAATAGTCCTTTGTTTCTGCACCCCATTTAATAAGGCAGCATTTTGTTACATTAATTCGTAACGGTAAATTTCATCTTTCAATTTCTTAATGTGCAGGTCATAAAAGTATTCGGTACCTTCCGAGAATACGGTCGGCACTGCGACTTACAAAAAGTTTATAAGGGTGTACCCGTCAATAGTATTAGAATGTTTGCTGGAAATGTGTTCGAAACAATGAGGGCAAAAAACTGCAATTTGGGATATACCACTACTAGATGGGACGACAGGAAGTTATTGGTCTCAGAACATGTGTTCCGATATTGAAAACTATTGAAAATATTAAACAATGCAAAAGTTTACTTACGTAACCATAGACAACTATTTTGATTTATGTGTACATATTTTTATGTCAGTTATACGTAATACCTATTAGGTATTACGATCCTTATATTAATACCCATGAACAATATACGTTAATAACTAGATAACCCGTACTTTTGGATAGAAAAAAAATCACAATCATTATCTCCAGTAACCAATAATCCTTTTTTTAGCGCCAACGCCTTATCAAAGTCTGGCAACATTACAATGCAGTGAGTCAATACCGTCTGTGGAATATTTCGGACTTATCGATATTTTTTCAACGTCTCGGTATCATTGCAATGTCTCCACCAATTCAGGTAGACAAAATACAATAATAAAACATTTACCCGACCGCGACGAAAAAAAAAACTTTCGAAGCAATTAACTTGCGAGTAAGCCTCCGTGGCGTCAAAAAGATTACAAAGGACGTATCAGTTTTTTTTGTCCAGTCACCTTTTAGAGCACACGAAACTCGTTCTTAAATTAATACAGATAAGGCTGATATTTAATTCAGTGTCTATAGGGATTCATGTAGGTGGCCGTGTTATTTGTTTCTGTTAGATAACAAATTGGTCGTTTTTACGAGTCCTCCGATCAAGTTGTCGTCGGCTTATTTTGACACAACGTGTGGCTATCGGGAGTCAAAAATCCGAACTGCCACCAATACGAGCAGAGGTGCCAACTTCGTCTTTTCACGTATATTTACGTATTTTGGGCCTTCCCAGCTTACCGACCTCTCTCTTATTAAAAAAAAACGCAGATTTTTCCCTGACTCACGACTTTTTCAAAATCCCCGTTGACAATATTGAATAAGTGGCTACTACAACGACTCAAAAGTTGTAAGTTGTAAAGTTTATGAAACGTCAGCACAATAACATATGCGAGTTAAATCCGTCGTATTTTATTTCAAAATGTAAGTACAAGCCTTTTTCAAATTTCGAGATGGCAACACTGAATAAGGCAGATAGTCTGTGATTGGTGGAAAACAACACCCATATCTCACGTCGCTAGCGCATCGAGCAGATTTTTTTACCCGCAATTACCTCAATTTAATCACTCAAAAAAGCTACATACAAGCTCTTTAATAAAATTAATAAGCCAATAAAATCCTTTACACATTTCACCAAGGTGTCAAGTTAATTTAACCTTTAGTCGTTGGTAATAACGCATACACGTGTCACGCACTGATCTTACACGACAAAGTAAGTCGTACGTGCTTGTCGCGTAAACAGAGCGGTGACGTGTGGGGCCGACAACAATACTCACTAGGGGTAACTTGTGATACAAGTACTTAATAGTCCCAGCACTTTATATTTCCATGGAAACATTTTTATATTACTTGAAATATAGTTGGGAGTTCACAACAGGAATACGTCAAAAATCTGCTCAGTCGGACTCTAGTTGTCATGTTTCGTCACAGGCCAATAGCTTGTCTCTCTATGGTTCTAGCTGATGACACATGACAGCTAGCCTCACTTGACACAGGTGACTAGCTTTGTCGCACGAGAAACCATCTGTCTCTCTCATTCACTCGTTGCAAAAGCGTAACAGTGACAGATTCAGTAAGTTTTTGTTTCTGGACGCGCGACAGCCATTCTTTAAGTTACAAATAATACCTGAACCTAAGTTTAGCTTTAAATATTGTACTTACCTACCTGTAATTTTGTAAATATTCCGAACGCTAGATTGAATATTAATCGTATATCGGTAACTTTTTTTTCGAACTGAATACTGAAGCGCAGTTGGCCAGCTAATGGGCCTTCACTGCAAAACCGGACGGATGGCGAGACTCCTGAAAGGAGGCTCTTAAGCCTTTATATCGGTAACGTAACAAATTGAAATCTGAGCAGCAGTTTTGTTTTTTCTGGTAAATCAATAAAAAAAATCATAAGAACGCATTATCACTGCCTAAAGATTAAGCATGGATAGGTTAAATAAAACCTTCCATTAATCAACGTAAAAATAATCACGCAATAAACCAACAACAATCGATTCATTCCGGATCAAAAAAGGAATGTCACACCAAATTCAAATGAGAACAGATCTCTCATTGTAGCTCGCATCAAAATTACGACGAATATGATTTACGGGCGTATTTGATGAGGACAGACCGACGGACAATAGCCTCACACAAACTGTGAGGAAAGAATCGTTGTTATATACTGCGGTCTCCCTCCCCGTCCCCCCTTTTGGCCTGAATAACGTTTTTACTACCTAACCTTCTTGGAAATTGTAGCTTAACTTTATGACTATATCGAACATAGATACCTATTTATTCAACTTTAATCAAAATCAAGAGCGTATCCAGCTTCGTAGTCAGTAGAAAGGAGGGAGGGACGTTACATAGTCAAATTCTATTTAAAAGATAGTCATTTGATTAAAAGCTAAAGCTAACTTCAGAAAAATATCTACTTACCTATCGCTATTCTAGGGTCCAGGAGAGACCTCTCCCTCCCTGGTTCCCCCTTTGATTAAAGTTAAGTAACTAAAGGGTTGGGCAGGTTTCAAATATCGATTAAATCACAGTCGATACGCTATCGAATTCGACGCCTAAAATAATCGATTAAACACGCACGCGGATCGCAAACAATGCGTTTTCGGCGCGAATCAAGTTTGCCAAAGAATCGTGTTAGGACGTTAAAATTCACAACCTCAATAAAAACAACAGAGCACTAAAAAGATCCAATGCTTTTTTTAGCTAAATTGTAACTCAAGAATCAACGGATCTAGGAACGACCAAAGCTTAGTTTCTCTACAAAAATAGAGCCATATAGGTACTTAAACCTAAAGGTATATACATATGTATGTAACTTCTAATAATATAGCTAGCGAATCATCTTTTATGGAATTCTTTGCTTAGTTTAGTTGATGAAGGGTAAAAATGTAAACCATTAAATAATAATGTAAAGAGGTTGAATACACCTCGAAGAAAGTCCTTTATGAGCGTCAGATTAGTCGAACAATAAAGATTAGCATTATAATACCTTAATAAACCATCTGGGCCAAACCTGCCCGGGCCCATAAAAATCATAATAAAACACCCTTCGGAACTTCATAATTTAAAAAATAAGTCAAAACACGAAATGACAGCAATTTACATTTAGCTAAAACCGTAAATATCAAACGAACCGTCGCTAGATGAGTGTGTAGATCGTTTAAGTGATTTAAAAAAAATATTAATAGAGCACTAAATGTCTATGAGACGTAAGTTTTAATGTGTGAGAATAAAGCGGCTATTCAAGAGACTTTGATATATTGTTGATACTTTCATCGCTAGATTAGCATCGAATCTGCGCACGCGCTTACAGGAAGCTTGGGAGCGGTTGATCTGCGTCCGCTAGGGATGGGACGGATTGGTAATATACATCAAAGTATTTTTTATTCTTTTTTTTCTAATTTTATCCCTATCTTTTTACGTAATTTTTTTACATTTTTATTTAACTTTTTTTTAATTTTACAATAGTCAAAAGAACATATTTATTTTCTGTTTAGCTATCGTTAATGTAAGAAAACCCACACGCTCTTTCGGATTTAACATAAACTATACAAACTAACTCATTCACTAAAAACACAAATGCCGAAGTCGAAAACGTTTAAAATCAAAAATGCTTGGCATGCAGACTATCTAAGACCAATTAATATCACGACGTTAACAATATAAACGGTGATAAATCCACATTTCACAAAAACCAACACAACGACCAACACGTGGAATGCAACCGTCGCTATGCGAGTTACGTGTGACACGTCCCATCACTACGTCGCGTTGATTAATTCCACTTTTATTTGTATAAGAATAAGAATCAAGCAGCTGTGCCGTTTGATCCCGATACGCCGACCGCGACGACAAAATGTCTCTACATATTTTTTCATGACACTGTGAAAACGCGACGAAAATATAATCGATCATAATCTGGGTGGAATCCGTTTTGCGCACTGGCCGCTTTTAAACGCTCTTAGTGTAATAGCCGTTTAAAAAGTTTTATAATTCTGGAATGGTGATATTTGAATGTTTGAAATTTGATTTGTGTTATTTTCGAATTGCCCATACAAGTAACATAGTATGCAAGTAGCATAGTACATTCGCTAACGTTTATATTGTGTTGCTATCTATACCTATATATATAGGTACAGGGTGTTCGGCAAATGTACCGTAATTTTTTTTTTCGTTTGATAGTTTTGAAAATTAACCCTTTAACTGGGTGAAACCGAGTAAAGCAGAAGCATTTGTATATTAGTTGTGTACTAAATAAATTTTCATTAAAAAATAATTACTTACTTAATGAAAATTTGCCGTAAGTTGACTAGCAGTCACGTGGTCATTTCATTATATATGCAGGTGCCTATTATATCAAATTTATGCATTTTCATTAGATAGATACAGAACTAGCAAATAAAGATTGTCACATAACTAGCCGAGCTCATGGGAAAGCATTCGATCAAATAAACCAGTAGTTGTTTAGAAGAGTAAAGTGCTAACTGCATAATTAGATTAGATCGTATACGATACTACGGCAATGAGACGATGACCTTATTACGCGAGACCGTTACAGCCTTATTGCTGTTGATATAAAAGCTTTGTAACAGTTTGACTGTCATGAATTCTGTACTTACACAAACATCTTTGCTCACTTTGCATGCTAGAAATGTGGTTCAAACTGCAAACTGGTAGCGTTCATGAACCTTTTAAATTTTAGAATGGTTCAATTTTGACTGTTTTTTTGTTTGTAAGGTGATTTAATCTAGAGTGAAAGTTCACAATAATTACTTTATTAATTTTATTGGCTATATTTTACAATCATATTGTGTAAAATACTCATAGCGCAGAGAAAGTCGCAGGCAGAAGCTCATAAATAAAATACGATCCAATTTGGAACATTAATCGTAAGTTATGGCCGTAAGTACCTACATACATTTCGGTGATTCTTATTTACATAGATTCGTAACTCCTTACTGCTAACCAGAAATATAGAAAATAAAATAAAATAAACAGTTAAATCCGTTATAATGTTTCATTCCAGTGTAACATACGGTTAAGTAAAAAAGTCGTCGCTTTAAGCGTGTAACTCGGAGCTTGATGAGGGTGACGCGGTGACGGTGCAGTATTGCATATTGCCTCGAGATGACCGTCACAACTGTGACGTCACGAGGGCGACAATAAAATGTAATAACGGACTATCGCTCTAGCATTGCAGTAGGTTATATATGCACCTTTAAGATATCTATACTAATATTATAAAGCTGAAGAGTTTGTTTGTTTGAACGCGCTAATCTCAGGAACTACTGGTTTGAATTGAAAAATTCTTTTTTTGTTGGATAGACCATTTATCGAGGAAGGCTTTAGGCTATATAACATCACGCTGCGACCAATAGGAGCGAAGAAACAGTGGAAAATGTGTAAAAAACGGGGTAAATATGAAGCCTTATGAAGAATTACTATTCCACGGGGACGAAGTCGCGTGCACAGCTAGTCAAATTATATGTGTAAATGAAGTAGGTACTTACTTAGAGGGAGAAACGGGTTTTTTCGTTTGATATTTTTTTAAGCTTTCGCGGTTATTATACTTCGGAATGAAACAAATAGGTACCTATAACGGATTCAACTAGGTACGTATTTTATTTTATTTCCTAACGTTCTGATCAGTAGTAAAATTTACTTACGCATCTGTATAAATAAAAATGATTTAGCGAAATATTAAGTGCTCCAAATTGGGTAATTCTTTTTTATTTGTGTTTGTTAGGCAGATTAAGGTATATAGATAAAAATAAAAAAAAAACATTTAGATAATATTCTATAAAAAAAACATATGACAATACGGAGCTGAGTCAACTAGTTTGTAATATCAGGCAGGTTACAAATACTTATGATTATTTTATCACAGTACATGTTGTATGTAGTACAACATGATTTGTACCGTCACGGCATTCATCCATAATAGTAAAGCGAGAAATTCATACAGATCATCAATCTTCACCCTTGTTCTAATTCGACTCGAGAATGTAACATCATCAATCCTATGTTAATTTTAAACAGCGAAGTGTGACATAATTGTTTTTATAAAGGGCCAGACAATAATGCCAAAATACTAGAACTATACCTATTTGTGTACTTTAGTATTGTCTTTGTATGTGTGGGTGAGAGTTTGACTCATATGAGGAAGGCCATAGATAATAAAATTTTGCGGCTATCATAACTTTTGCTGCATTATTATATAATAAAAATATCTAATCGCATAGTTGGTATTACTCCATTTATGCTCAATGAATGGTAGCCTTAAATTTAACGAGACCACATTTGACAAGTGACATAAAATCACTTATCCCTACTAATATTATAAATGCGAAAGTAACTCTGTCTGTCTGTTACGCTGTCACGCTAAAAATACTGGACCGATTTAAATGAAATTTGGTAAGAAGAAAGTCTGGAGCTTGAGAAAGGACATAGGCTACTTTTTAAACGACTGCAAAAAAGGAGGTGCTCCACGCGGACGAAGTCGCGGGCAGAAGCTAGTTACCTATATATATATCACTTTGTTGCTTTTGTTGCTAAACGACAGTGTTTAAAATAGCTAACAAAAAACATGAAGCCCAAATTTCTGTTCATACACACAAGTTAGTAACATCGAAACAAAAACACCAATTAAACACACGAAAGCTCAACTATCTCTGATAAGCTCATACATTTCTAATTAACAAAGTTAATCATATCGCTAATACGAGTATTTCATTTACTAAGTCCACAGTCAATTTCGGAAATATAATAACAGTACCGCCTACAAATATCAGTCTCTTCTAATCAATCAACCTTAGACTCAAGCAGACAAAAACAAATGGGCAAAGCTCGAACAAAATCGAATTAACTCAGAGCCAGTTTAGACACCAATTAAAACTCTAACAAAGGCTATCTTCAATGAGACGAAAAAAATTTGATAGATCAACTCTTTAACCTAATCTACCATCGTATAACCTACAATCGAAAAACAACTCTAATACCTCCCGATACAGTTGAAGGTTCAATTGGGTAGTAGGCTTTAACGCCATAGAAACTTGAGAAGGCTGTTGGCACAACATCTTATATCGATTAAACAGATAATTAATCACGGGAAATGAATCCGAATGAGATGTTATTAGTTATACCACACTCGCTATTAACAAGTGAAACAATAGCTGTGGATGTACATCATGATTATTTTGCTAGACGATTTTTTTTTATCTATACTAATATTATAAACCTGAAGAGTTTGTTTGTTTGAACGCGCTTATCTCAGGAACTACTGGTTCGAATTGAAAAATTGACTGCGACCAATAGGAGAGAAGAAACAGTGGAAAATGTTTAAAAAACGGGGAAAATAACTATTCCACGCGGACGAAGTCGCTGGCAGAAGCTAGTGATTAATACAATTGATAGCATATTTTCAGTACCTGTACCTATTCAGGATTAGATATTTGTTCTAAAAACAGATAAACTGAAATAGATATCTTTATTTGCTAAGTATGTAAATTGTCGTTTAAATAACATTTATTTACCTTTGCTTAAGTGCGCATCCATTTAGGTAAGACTTAAGATCAATAAGTTCGAAATAAACCAATTTCGACCAAAATCTCTCATACCTGTATATGATAGTTCTACCTATAAATGCAGTCCTAAATTTCCAAACCCATAACTCTGTATAAAATGACAACCAAAGAACATATTTATATAAATGACATGTTCTATGGACGGAGTAATAAATTTCTAGAGCATCCTGTATAAAGTCACGGGTAGAAACGGTCCGATGGCCGATCAATCAGCTGCTAACGAGGATCACGTACTAACACGGCCCTCGGTTCACCCCCTTACACCCCGTGACCCCCTCTCCCACCCTCCATTCACAGCCTTCATTACAAACCTCTTACAACCCATTAAAGAACGTCACTGTCTATGGTTACTTTAGAAAGAGGACGAACTTCAGAGCTTTGAAAAGTGACGTAAGCGGAAACAGATTTGATTTATTAGGTATTTAATATGCATTATTTATAAAGACAAGTGATAATGTGTTTTACAAATGTAGATTAAAAAATAATGACTATTCTAATTTAGCGCAAAAAATTACAATTTATTACGACGTAATCGATAAAATTTGCATTTCCAATTAGTACTACATTTAAAAAATCTAATTGATTCGACAGTGACCACCAAGGTAACACTTGATTAGCATTTAACATCATTTGTCAATGCATTAAACGCTCTCGGGTCAATAAAAAAAAAAGTGAATATATTTTTAATCTGTATTTTTAGACGAAGACAGACTGCGAGACGCGGGGCGTGGCGGACTAAGTTTCATTACTCATGCTCAGTAATAAATGATAAAACATTATTAATATGAGGAGATCGTCATGGCGGCACACATTCAACATTAACTAATTAAAAGTTTGACGTTTGACTTTAGAAATTTATACTTTTAATAGTTCTTCAAATATTTCTTTTATTGTAAACTAGCGGTCCAGACGTCGTCCTGCCCGTACCTACGATTGTTTTATCAAAGATCTGTCGAAGTCTTTTGTCACATATTGTCGATCACTTTTTGTACCTATTAGATTGCAAAGATTCATTTTGATTGTATCTAATATTCCCTTATGCAGAAAACCTTGTCCTGACAATAAGGAAGACATAAAAAAAATATACCTACTTACAATTTGGTGCAGTCGTTTAGAAGTTATGCGCGTTAAATAGGTACATTTCGGTAATTCATTTTACTTACCTATAGCTAGATTAATTATCAAAGCTGTTATTGTTTTTACCTGTGCTCATTTTAAAATACTCGTTGAAAATCCGACAAATAACGATTAACTTGGCGTTATCTTTCCCGCGTAATAACAACCAGAAGTTTATTGGGCATGCTCTGAGGTGATAAATTGAATAATAATTTATTCCACCAGATAAGCCATCGCGAACTGTGATACTCTCAACGTGCATGGCATCCTCTTACACCGTCGTGTAACAGTCCCATGATTTCGCCACTCATGTTAGTTCAACCTCTTAAAAGTTTCTATCAAA